>CM066032.1:619553822-620785334 GCA_033557465.1 Ichthyophis bannanicus | reverse complement strand
GTGCCAATGCCTATCCGGGTTAGCATCGTGGGTGTTTTGGTGTGTGGTCTGGGATGGAGAAGGGGTGGTAAGATGGCACTATCAAGAATGGCAGCTAATCTGGTAAGAAGCGGTTTTTGGGAATGCGTTCACAGTTATCGCTCTGCGCCTTAAAGATAGGAAAGGAAAACCCTTGCCTGTTCTTTAAGGGCCCGTAGCTAACTGGGCAGCATCGAAAATTGCTCGCTGCCACGGTTGGTCTTGGTGTCGTTCTGGCTGTTCGTTGAACCTTTGATTTTCACTATCTGTCATCTGTGCGGAAATGCAAATCCTGGTTAAGTATTTGCGGGCAGGGCTACGACACTTAGCTCTGCCCAACTGAAAAATGGAGCACGTAAACTTTATTTTACACATATTGATAAATATACTATATATTTTTAAAATTCCTTTTTTTCCCCCAGAATGAATATGTTAATTTTACATCTTCTCCTACCAGGCTGTAGAAGACTGCTGTAGAGGGGTATTCAGGAGAAGCAATGGCCCTTTGCCTCTGTCCGCCAAATGAAATCGAGGGTCAGGTACTTGGTTTCCAGCCCATGGAATATGATACAACGACCTCCAAATTGGGGACATCTGGTAACCTTACCTACATTGGAACCGATTTAAAGTGCCAAGAATGCTTATTTTGAAAACTGTCCTTCTGTGGGCTGTCAAAAAGTACACATGGCCTTCCAACACACTGGCCCAGTACCAATCGTGGAGAGCGAATGAAGAATATACTTTATTACATAACTTCAAAGCATCCCTTGGCCCTACACAGCGCCGTGTTTCCGGTTTAGGCCTTCCTCAGGGGCTAAAATGGCTACAAAATAACCAATAAAAAACATCATAAAATAAGAAATAAATACAATCAAATAAAAATGAAATTATTAATATCTAATAATAAAAGACCAAGACATAAAAGCCCACATATATGAGCAATTCTGTAACAGCATCCGGTTATAAAAACCGGAAGCAAAAATACATTAAACTCATAAATATAAAAAACATTAAACACAGATAAATAAATTAAATCATAAATTATGTTATGGTTGGGAATACATCAACAATAAAAACTGAATAATAAAACATAGATAATCAGTGTAAATGTTTAGTATAAATGTTTAAAAAAAGCAAACTGTTGCTAATGGTGTGACAACAATGTATAAATTACAGCACATACCTTCATATGTGTTTTAATTTCTATCCTGATATAACTATAACACTGTAGCAAGAGAGATAAACAATGATCAGAAGGGAAAACTAAAATAAAATAAATGCAAACACAAACCATGGAATGTGGTGGACCACCATCAAGAAATATTATAGACACAGACAGATTAAATACACATAAAAAATAATGGATAATCGAAATATAAACACAAACACCCATTATCCCTTGTATGTTCAATTTCAAAAACTGATCAGAACGATAAAAAACTGGGGTTAGCTTCCTCAAAAACAGAGAGATAGCTTTCACGAAAACTATGGGGTATTTATTTTTATTTATTTATTTATTTATTTAACAGGTTTTCTTACTACCGCCTTTTTCCTTAATTAAAAAACAAAATCAAAGCATGTTACCAAGACACAAGAAGGGAGAAGGTGCAGAGGCATGAGGCATACACTGACTAAACTAAATGAGTGAAGGTAAAATTGTGAATCCACAACATCAAGGAACCGTTACAGTAAAACAATTTACATGCAGGGCTATAATAAAAGAGCCTGTTAAGATGTCTTTTGCCAATTTACTCAGTGAAGAGTCACAAATTTCAGAGTTTTTATTCTGAACTCCTTTAAATCATCCATGGATCGCACAATCGGGAGGGAGAGAGTTCCATATAAGTGTGTGCCGATAAGGAAATTGCCCTTTGTGTAGTCCATTTACAACGCTTTTCCTGAAACTACTTTGGTGTGCTGAGGGTTTTTTTGATTGTAGTTATTCGTCTTGGCCTTGTTGTTATTCTGGATTAAGAGGATTATGCAGGCTAAAAGAAGAGCCAGTTATTTCTGATACTTGAATATATTAATTACCATCATTGTATTTTACCGCTCTGGCTTATTGGAAGCCAGTGGAGCTATTTGAGAGTAGTGGTAATGAGATCTTGATATGCTGATCCAGCAATAATTCTGGCTGCCTTGTTCTTAGCCATCTTAAGAGGTTTAAGTGAGTGTTATGAAAGACCCGTCGTAGAGAGGATTACAAAAGTCCAGAATAGGAGTTATTAATGCGTGGCAGACAGACCCGTAGTGGTCAAATAGGAGAGTACGGGCTTGATGCAGTCTCATCACTTTCATTCTGTATTATGCAGACCTGCACAGTTTTTCTGCATGTGTGACTGGAGGGTTAGACCTTTATCGAGGGTAAATTCCCAAGATAATCTAACTTCATCCTTAACTGGTATTGTAATGTTGTTGTATTTAATGAAAGGTGGGGGGTTGAAGTCGTGGTTTCGATTGACAATAAGCGCCTCTGTTTTCTTGTAGTTTTTTAAGGCAAGGTTCTTGCATGTGAAGCCAGGAAGAACATGTTGTCAAGGCAATTTGTGATCTTGCTGTAGTCGGAGGTTGATGAGATCAATCGGTGTAATAAATACATGATTTCAGCTGCATACATCCTAACTTATTGTATGGGCTGCCATAATTTGACTTTTTGGCTGAATAAAAATGTTTAATAGTTGGTAAGAAAGCGCTGATCCCTGAGGTACTACTTGCTTGATATTTGTAGGCTGTGAAGTTTTGTTTCCAATTTTAACCACTGAAACTGCCTGTTTGTTAAATAAGAGTTAAACCAACTAAGGACAGTACCAGAGATACCGCTTACTTTTCCAATCTTGATAGGAGGATAGTGTGGTCAACTGTTTCGCAATCCGCTGAAATATCTACGAAGACCGCAATAAAGATCCTTGCCTGTAATTATCTATGGTCTGGGTGCTATCATTGAACAGATATAGCATCAGTGTTTCCACTCCATGGTTGGGGCGAAAGCCATGTTGGTGATGTAGATCGAGTGGGGCATGGTCGTCAACATGGTCTTGGAGTTGTAGCTGTACTGCTTTTTCTATGTACTTTGGCTAGGAATGTTATGCTATAGATTGGCCTATAAGCCGCTGGATTGTTTCTTAGCCTGTTTGTTTTTTTTGAGGATAGGCCTTATTGAGGCTAGTTTAAGTTGTTCGGGTATTATTCCTTGAGATTGGCCTATGGATACGATATTGTGTATCTAACTGAGGAAGTTTATGCTTGGTTGCTTTGAGCCATTGAACTGGGCAAGGATCAGTAGGGGCAGTGCTTAGTGTTGCGAGGCAGAGATGATATCCGAATTGTTTTTGGTTGAAGGAGTGTGGACACTGTCCCAACTTGTTGTTATTGTTGTATGTGATGGATCTGTATTTTCGGTATGTATTTGGGTCGGTATGTGACCTATTTTCTCATGAGACAGTTTGCAAAGGTTTGAGGGGTGATTTTGTATGTCCTTCGTCAGGACTTGGTTTCCTTTAATTAGGTCTTTCAAACTATCGCAAAGAGTTCTCTGGGTTTATTGGTAGGCTTTCAGAATGGTGTTTGTGTGATGCTCATCGTTTTGTATCGTTAAATAAGATCATTATAATTCTTTTTTTTGTCTTTGTTAAGTAAGTGTTTTGGGCAGATTGGATATTTGGAGCGTCTCCAGTGGCGTTTCTCAGCTTTCTTAATTCTCTTGGTAGTCGTTGCGAATTGGATTGGAGTACCATGGAGCGTGTTGTCCTTACGTTCTTTGATTTTATGTACGGTTTGGATTTTGCTAGCTGTACTGATGGTGAATGTTCCAATTCTTAACCAGTTTGTCAAAGTTTATGTTCATCCGAGTTGAGGTAGGGTAGTGTGTCTTTTAAGAATGGATCTTTTTTGAAAGCTTTAAATCTTCTGATTCCAAATGAAGCAGAATGTGTTATTTTTGGAATCTTGGCCGTATAGTTTTGTCAATTCCATTCTTGATTCTGTGATGATCAGACCAATTAATCGGGGTGATTAGGGGTGAGGGAAATACATCCCTTGTCTAAGAGATATTTTTTTGGGGGGGGCAAAAACGAGGTCTGGGTGTGGGCCATGTCGATGGGTGGGAGTGGTTATTAGCTTAGAGAATAGTAAAGAGTCCCATTGCCTGAAGGAAGGTTTTCCTATCATTGTTAGTTGCAGAAGCTGAGATTCAAGTCACCTTAGTAAGATTAAAGGTTTTGTTATTGTGGTGATTGCGCAGACAGTTTTCAAGAGTGGTAGTTAGCTCTTCAGCTGGTGCGTGGGGGGCCCTATAAACCGACTGCAAATAGTTATGTTTTACTCAAACCTCGCACTTGTGCAGGGCGCACTTGAGCGTGCTAAAATGATGCACATTAAGTGCTCTTAAGCGCGCCCGCACGCGTGCGCGTCCCATTACCCCGTTCCCGCCCGCCCATGGTCGACGAAACACGCGCACGTGTGCGTGGCTCTGATGTGCGATAGAGGCATTGGAACGGCTTACAGGAGCGACGGAGGAAGGCCCCCTAGGGTCGGATGGACGGTGTCCATTGTTGGATAGTGGGAGAGGAGAGGCTCCCCGCACAGGCGGCCGGGGCCGAATTTTCAAGTAAGAAACTACCGCTAGTGAAACACTTGCTTAGAAATGCATTTAAAGGGAAGAGAAACCATTTCCGTCAGCAATGTAAAGCCAAACCGGGAAGACCTAAAAACAACGTGAGCAGTGTGATACATGTGCACAGAACAAAATTGCAACATAACCACTGCAAATGACCACAACAGAAAAATGCAAATTAGAAGCCATCTGGGCAACATTGATAATCAATGGCCAACAATAAAAACCACGCGCCCAGGAAAGCTCGCAAAAAATGAATGATATATGGAAGGGTCCTACGGAGCTGAGACCGCTTCCAAAAATCATTTCGTTTGTGTGGAGCCTACCTGGGAGTGTTTTTAATGTGTCCGCCTTGATATCAATGGTGCCCAGCTCGGCATTATGGTTTTATTCCCCTTTTTTTTCTGAGGTCATATTTGAGGGTTATTTGATGTTAATTGCCCTTTTGTCACCATCCAAGGTGAATGCGCCCCACAGTAAAACGGGGCAGAGAAGGTTTTCTGAGCCGTTCGGGTCAGTTTTATCTATCATCCAGGGGACTGCACTGTCTCTGTGGCCACAATGTGGTTTAGCAGACACAGCCAGTGCCTGTAGGACCCAGAGGGTCACAAGGTCAACTCCCAGCTGGGGCTCCCTGACAACCCAGTCCCCAATAGTTTTACCCACCACTAAACAGTGACAGTCCTGACACCCTCTACTCTGCAGAGCACATAAGCATGGTGCAAACACCCATATTTTAAACACAAACCATCATACCAAATGCCATTACCCTACAGCCGGGTCCCCCAAATTCAATCGCAGGAGTGCCACAACGCAAACTGGTCATATGCCTTGTTCCAAGATAAGAACATGGTCTGCTTCATGTTGGCGGAAGGGTGCAGGTGGTGGAGTGGCCAGTAGCTGCAAGCCACAGCACACATTGGCCTATGCCTGTTGCAGGCTGGCATCGGCCACCGCAACACACAGGCCTCTGTCGGATATACAGTCATGGCCTCCCCAGGGAATGTCAGCACATCTGTGGCAACACAGTGGTGCAGTGCACCAAGACAGTGTGTGCACTAACAGAAGAGCACCGGTTCAAAGCCCAGCTGGGGCTACTGCCACTCCTGTCCACCATATTTTTCCCACAACTCCACCGTGAATAGTAAGGACCAAACTGTATAGCTGAGAACATATGCATGGTTAATACAAACTGTATGCTTGAGAACATATGCCTGGTTATACGCCTATATTTTACCACACCACTCACAGACACCGATAACCAGCCGCAATTACCTATATGCAGAGTCTCCCCAAATGCAGGCCCTGGTCGTTCCCCCACCATTCTGGTTTCCATGCTGGCCTCTAATAATTATGCCTGTGCTTGCATTATCTCAGTGCACCACCCCCATGGTATGCAGATGTTCTCATGCATATTTATGAGGGACCGCATGAAAACTCCGAACCGTGGGTTTTTAACACCAGGACTGGAGTTGGGAAACCCCGCCTTTAAAGCAGCATCCAACAGGGGCAGAACATACCCTCCCACACACCCCCACAGGCCCCATTGGCCAAGGCCTTCCTTAGAGGCAGGACATCTGGGCCCTGCCTGTATCTCCCAATAACAGCACTTTGCATACCTTAGTCAATGCCACCCTACACCTGGGTATACTTTCACAGCTACCAAACCGTTTCCTAATGATAGCCTGGCAGATAGCAATTCCTACGTAAAGCACATTTATCTCCTTGAGCTCCAACTTCCAATCCTTCAGATGTCTGTTGTCGTGTGCTGCAGGGTCGGGTCTCTTACAGTGTTTACCACCCTGGGGTGGGGTGACCCCCCACATTATTGCGTACCATCTCCATTGCATGTACTGTGCCCAGGACTGGTGTGGTGGTTCATGGCTGCTATATAGTAGCACACTGCTGGCATAGGTGTGGCTGTGGCTGTCTGTCTATCCCACCAGTGTGTGGTGGGTGCAAACACCTTCCACAGCCCACACTGCCAGCAATGTTGCCATTATTGGACTGCCATGGTGCATAATGAGTAGCAAGGTACCATGGGTATTGGATGGGAGCAGGTGTGGACTGCGAAGTTGTGCATCACTATCTGCACAGGGCATTATGGCAACTGACTGGGACCCATTGTAGTGCCCGGCCACCACCTACACAGACAGGGTGACCTCAGGTATGTCCTGCTGAGAGATCACTCTCACCCGTGACTGTGCAGTGACCACGAGCATGGCTGGGCACCCCCTCATAGTGCTATATTAGTAATTTCTCTCATGTGATAGAATTTATGGGTTTCCTTTTGGAGCCCAGTCACTGATCTATCGCTGCTTGCTGTGCTTATGCTTGACAGGGAGCCCAGTTCTTTGCTGCATGCATATCCACTGGAAACATGCATCTAGGAGCCAACTAGCATACTGTTTTGTAGCTGGTATGTGTCTTGCTTGAAGTGGCTTGCAGGGTTGTGCATAAGCTGCTTGATGGCTTGCTGCAGTTGAGAATATCAGATATGTGGTGTGGTGCAGCTCACCATATCCTGGTCTAATGTTGTCTGCTATTGTGTTATGGATGTGTATAGAGCTGCATGCACTGCCCTGTGGGGTGTCTGTTCCTCCAGCAGGACCGGGGTTGATGTTTCCCCGCTACTGCCACCGTTTTGCATGGAGGTCAATGTGGATCTAATATGATGGGAGACGCATGTTTGCCTGCTCTCAGGCCCCCTGGGGGGGGGGGGGTTGATGGACCCATCATGGGGGCCTACACCTGACTGAGACAGACAGAGGTATCCATGGTGTCCCCTGTGCAGAAACTACTTATCTTACACATTAACACTGCTTTGGGCCTCCATCAGCCATGGAAGGTGTTTGGTGATCCTGGTCCCTGGGCTCGCTCATCGCACACTCAGGTTGGGTGATCACAGTACCCCGCACATGGTGACGGTGTGTATCTACTCCTGTAACCAGTACATCACCCGGTCATTACCCCCTACCAAGGCCGAGGTGCTGTGTGGGTGCAACCCGCAGGTCACTTGCCTTCCTACCATGCAGTAGGACCGAGGTGCTGTGGGGGTGCATTCCCCATCTTGTGTTTCATCTGTGGACAAGCTGATTTGCATGTGCATTTCATCAATGGCGTACAGGTGGGCTAACCCTATTCCTGGTGACCACAGCAGAACTGATCTATTGTGGGTTGCCGTGCCGGCTCTCTGCAGCCAGCCAGGGGCTTGCGTAACAGCTAGTAGAGCTGTAGTGCAATGGTTACTTCACTGCCTGTGGAGCCAGAGGTCCTGGGTTCAAAACCCACAGTGGGGGTTAATGTGATAGGGGTGTTGTCCAAAGTGTTGTTTTATATTTAATGTACATATATTTGATGCCCGCAAACAACACCCTCAGCGTCCTGTACCCATAGGCGTTGCTCTGATGGTGCTTATAGGGCTCCTTATGGTTTCCCGTCCATATAAGCGTGCACGTACATTTATCCTGTGATGGCGCTTAGAGGGTGCCCTATAGGGAACATTATTAGGGTGCCGTGCGCGGACAGTGCACTTTATAATGTGGCCCTATGGAGTGGCGTCTAGGTGTGCCTTCTATGGCCCCTTCCATTACGGCACATGTAGGGCATGTTTTTGCTGGCAGCAATTATGGGAATACAACATACGGTTCTGCAGGAAAAAAATATGTACATTACAAAGCTATGCCACAGCCAGCCTTACGTCTTAGGGCACCCTGGGGAGCAAACTCATGACCGCCCTGTAATCCAGCAGTCCCGTCCTTTAACCATTGTTTCTCCCACTGCTGCTCCTCCTTGCATGGTCAGGGCGTCACCTACGTATGCTTTGCATTCCTTACCATGCACAGTGCTTCCATCAGAGACAGTACTCTGACCTTAGCGGTACCTCATACGGCAACCTTTTACAAGCGCCTAATAAGCCACATTCGTATGGATGCCTGGGCAGGACAGTGCCCTTGAAAATGGTTCCTTATGGGGCGCCTTATGTTAACACGCTTTGAGGGTGCCGTTTGCCTAGTAATGGTAATTACAGTAAAAATAAAATAACCCCCTAAAGCACTCTTTTCCCCATACATCACAACAATGCCTCATCCACCCTTGTTGCATTGGGCACTTGTGGGGTTGAACCCCTGCTTTCCCTGCACCATTGGTAAGTGGCCTTCACCATTGTGCGGTGACCTCTGCTCTTTTTGTTTGCACATCACGCGCTCCACTTATACCTCCCAGTATTTAGATTGCCGCAGCCACATCCAGCGCGCCGCCTTATGCTCGCCCAGTATTTAAGTAATGCCGCAAAAACAACAATCAGTGCGGCGCCTTATGGCCGCCCAACAACACAGCGTGCCGCTTTAATAATTGCCGCCCAGTATTTAAATAATGCCCTGCCAAAAACATCAGCTGTGCCTGCCTTATGCCGCCCAAAACAATCAGTGTGCTGGCTTGTCACTGCTGCCCAGTAGTTCTCTTCCTCCTAAATAAACCGCATCAGACAGCTGTTCTTTATTGGGCTCTGCTGGTAGGGAGTGAATCCCTGATTGCCCCTTGCACCATTGGCAGGTGCCCGTTTAACGGGCATTGGTAGCTGTGGCTTCATGCTCGTGTGACCTGCGTTCGCCCATCAGCGTTTGCTACATCTGGCCCTACTCAGCCGACAGCTCAACCAATCCGCTGCGCTCGGTGCAGGGCGCACAAGGAGCGCCAGGTGCACCTTAGCGCAGATTTAAATTACGGCTTTTCTTTTTCGGGTCGGAACGCCCACCTCCTCTATATGGCATCCGCACTCTAACCGAACCGCGGCCCCGCACTTTAACCGGTGTTTTTAGCTAAACATACCCCTATGTCTATTATAATACTATAAAAAAGGTGTGAAAAAGGTGTATGTACTGTGATTTTGTTGCATGCCATAAAAAGATGACTATGTCAACTAAGAAGAGTATATAATATAACCAAAAAGATGTACGAACAAATAGCAGAAAAAGGTAACATACAATTAAATATGGACATATTTATCCGGGAGGCAATTTTCTTAAAAGGATTTCTTTGGAAAACCCCCACTAGCACTTCAAGAATAAAATCATACTGAAAGTTTGATAAAAAATAGCATTAATCATTTCATAATGTGTTTACAAATCAGTAAATATATATACATGCCTCTGTATTTCTGCACTATCTGCTGTCACGGAATGTAGTCTGGTCCAAATGTAAGGGTAAAGATACCTCACCTGGACCCTTAATATGCAGGACCGTAAACAACCGGTCTTTCAAAGGCTGTAGCCTGCGGTTTGGAACAAAGAGATAAAAGAAGATATGGTGAAATGCATGCCTTTTATTCCATTATAATAGTCTGTTTTTATAAAATATATTCTGCTTTGCATTTCATTTTTAATAGTTTCTTTCCCCCCTTCTTTTAGGTGTCATTTTTAGTTCGTATTAATAAGTGGATCTAGCTCTAATTACCCTTTCTTCTATTTATTTGCCAACTACGGTGATGACGTTAATGCTGTTTTGTCCGCAGGAAATATTTAGTTGAGAGCGCAGAAGCTGGCGTTTTTTGGTTTTCTATACTTGACGATCTCAGTTGAAGTTGTCACACTGTACAATTTCTGGGAATTTGTGGTTTCCCCTTTGATTGCACGTAAGGATTTTTGTCCTAATTTTTAAATATCTTTGTTTTTATCATTTTTAAGACTTTTTACAGATGCAACTTCACTTTTTATGATGTAGAGACGGTTTTATGTAAGCTAAGCAAGAACTCTTATGGATTTACTGATTTGGTTTTGTAAATTCGATAGTTTTAATTTCATTTTGTTGTTTTACAAACTGGAGAAATTGGTTCACCTCTTCTTTTGCCTGCCATATTGGTATTTTTGATTTCGTTTCATTTAAGGTCGTCCGGTTGCCTCTATATTAATTTAGCTCTATTGTGCCTATGAGAGATTTTGTATAATTTGTTTTTTAGAAACTATTTTATATCCCTCCGTGACTAATGAGCTTTGTTTGGCTTGTATCTACTTTGCAGCGTAAATTTTATGCGGCGTTGTCCTGTCGAGTCATTTTTTTATAGCGCTTACACTCACATTCATATACGTCACCCTTTGAAAAATTGTTTTTCTTTTATCTCTTTGTTCCAAACAGCAGGCTACAACCTTTTGAAGACCGTTGTTTACGTTCCTTCATATTAAGGGTCCATGTGAGGTATCTTTACCCTTACAATTTGGACCAGACTACATTCCATTAGACACCAGACACCATTACAATAGTGCAGAATTACAGAGGCATGTATATATATTTACTTATTTGTAAACACGTTATGAAATGATTAAGGCTATTTTTTATCAAACTTTCAGTATGATTTATTCTTGAAGTGCTAGTGGGTTTTTTTTCAAGAATCCTTTTAAGAAAATTGCTCCTGGATAAATATGTCCAGTTTAATGTATGTTACATTTTTGTGCTATTTGTTCTACATCTTTTTGGGTTATATTAAATACTCTTCGTAGTTGACCTAGTATCTTTCATGGCTTGCACAAAATCAGTACATACACCTTTTTACACCTTTTTTATAGTATTGTGATAGGGATGAAGCTAGTGAAGCTGTGAATTTGGAAAAAAAACAAACGCTGTCTTTCACAAAGCAGCTGACTTCCAGGAGAGCAATTGCATAGCAACGCAGCTAGAGGGAGCAGGCACAAACCTGCAGAGGCTGAGCGAACACACCCAGTAACTGATTATGCAGGGACTAATCAGATGCACCTGAAGAGCAGGCCAGGAAACTCAAGATGCGAACGGCTTTATAAGCAGAGAGCTGCCGCCAGACTAGAGAGGGGAAGAAAGAGGAGAATAAGCCAGGATCCAAGGGAGAGAGAGACTCCAGGATAGCCAGGGTCCAAGGGAGAGAGACTCCATGCCGAGAGGAGGTCTGAGCTCACCAGAAGGATTGAGAAAGGAACTTAAAGGTACTGGAAGGAAAGTTCCTGACAGTGGAATCCCCCATGACTGATAAGCAGAGAGGCCTGGATTCGTTACCTGGCCATCCCAAGCTTCAGGGACGACAAGCAGTGCCCAGGAGACTCACAGAAACAGTCCTGTAAAGGAGACCGTATCCAAGGAAGGGTACCTGGTAAGGAACTACCACAGCACCGACTTCAGGAAGCCAAGGTACAGTGGTTCTATAATTCTAAAAAGAGACTTAGCTCCTAGAAGGGCTTTTGAATCAGCTAACCATTCTGAGAGGAATGAAAGAAGGCAGCAGTTCTGGAAGCCACGCCATAGAGGCCTAAGAACAAGCCATACTTCCTACTTGAAAAACCTTGAACAGCCCAGCTGGAGGATAGGTGAAGGAAATACTCATTTGCACACTATAGCAGCCAGGGAGAGCTCAAATACAGGAGAAAGCACAGATGAGCTGGAAAGCACAGATGAGCAAGTGGAGCCTAAGGATTTAGAAGCATTGTCACAGGAGGAATTAATGGACTGCTCTATTTGTGTTGCGGGAAGCCTTGAGTCACTCCCAGAGCTATAGTTTACCAGAACATGCACTAACAATGATTTTGCTTACATTGAGCTAAAGGAGAGCTGGTTTATTTGTTTCACTCTGAAGTTTAGAAAACCCTTTTTATTCTACAAGGAACTGTGAAGCCTGTAACAGTTTTCCTTGTTTAATAACACTTTGGTACAAACCTGAAAATAAGGAAAACTTTACTTTTGTTACTTAGCGAACCTCAGTGCTAAAAGGGAAATAAAAGCTTTTTGTTTACCCTCTACTTGGCATCCACAACTCATTTCTATAAGGAGAAAGGACTACAAGGACCAAGGTGCATCTAGCCCAAAAGAGTCTTTTACTTCTACAATTGATTTAAATGCACAACCTGCCCCTGCAGCCACCGGCCACCAGGAGGGGGAGGGGGGTGACAGTATGTAATAGACATAGTTTTCGTGAAAGCTATCTCTCTGGTTTTGAGGAAGCTAACCCCAGTTTTTTATCGCCTGATCCATTTTGAATTGAACATACAAGGATAATGGTTGTTTTTTGTTTACATTTCTATTATCCATTATTTTTTATTTGTATTTAACCTGTCTGTGTCTATAATATTTCTTTTCTTGTGTCCACACATTCCATGGTTGTTTTTGCATTTTATTCTATTTTAGTTTTCCCTTATGATCTTTGTTTATCTCTCTTTCTACAGTGTTATAGTTATATCAGGATAGAAATTAAAAACATATGCAGGTATGTCTGTAATTTATACATTTTTGTCACACCCTTAGCAACATTTTGCTTTATTAAACATTATAATAACATTTACTGATTATCTATGTTTTTATTATTCATTTTTTATTGTTTTTATGTATTCCAACAATAACATAATTTATGATTTATTTATTTGTTTAATGTTTTTTTATATTTATGATTTTAATGTATTTTTGCTCCGTTTTTATAACAGTATACTGTACAGAATTGCTCATATATGTGTGCTTTTATGTCTTGGTCTTTTATTATTACTATTATTATTAATTTTCATTTTTATTTGATTGTATTTATTTCTTATTGTATGATATTTTTTATTGTGTATTTTGTAGCCATTTTAGCCCCTGAGGAAGGCTCAACGAAACACGGCCTGTGTCGGGCCAATGGCTGAAGTTGTTTAATAAAGTATATTCTTCCTTCGCTCTCCACGATTTGTACTGGGTTAATTTTGTCGCAAGTGGATTTGTGCTCGTCTGTTTGCTTCCAAAACACTGGTACATGTATCCGGACTGAGATCACGCATTTCTGTTGGGAGTTTAAATCATGGAAGAGGATGGGGGTAGGGAAAGAATAGCATGTGTACACTATTTTTCCAAAATCACATAAAACAAGTCATCCTGGGTTAGACTAATGCTCCATCAAGCCCAGCATTCTGTTTCTGACAATGGCCAATCCAGATCGCTTAGAAGTCCTCAGAAAACCACTTCACTGGTGCCCATTCCAGATGAAAGAGGTGGCGATCCTCTTGCCTGCTTCATTAATAAGTGTTAATAGCTTTGTCCTCCAGAAACATGTCCATACTTTTTTTAAACCTTTTTATGCTAATGACCTTGACCACATCCTCCTGCAACAAATCCCATTAAGCACTAATTGTAAAAGCATTTTCTCCTAGTACATGCAGGATATGAGCATCCTCACAAATGGATGACATCATCGACTGAGCCAGTGCAGGAGCAGCTCCCCAGCTTCCACACTTTCTAGAAGCCCTTGGAAGCACATCACTTTTCATGTATGCCATTTCCCAACTGTCGCTGCCACCTGCCTCAGTCTTTGTTTTCTGTAGAGCCGAGCTGACACGTTACTCGAGTTCTTGTTTACTAACTTCATGCTTCATGGTTTCCACTTCTAATTTTGTTTTCCTCTGCTGCTGTTGTCACTGCCTTGCATGATTTCTCTCACCTTAGCCTTATTAGGTAGGGTTTTTGGGCATTTTTCAAGTTTCCTTTATTTTCTTCCATGTTGTTGTTATAGGCCTTATTAAAGCCTCAAGCACTCTGGACGGGACATTTTTTTCTGTGAAAATCAAGTCTTTTGATTTTGCCTTGACTGTTTTTCTGGATGATATGTTTCAGAACCTTCCAATGGGTTTAAGACGTACACCAAGCGCAACAGGATCATATCCAAATACTCATAACTGGTACCTGTAATGCTTGAGCTCTGACTATGAACCCTCTTGCTGTAAACTGTGTTTACAGATAACAGCAAGAGATCTCAGTGCTTATGAAGAACAGCACAAAAGAATCATTGATATGGAAAAGTCTGGACCATCAATATCTGCAGCATTGATCCCCGTGGCCGTGGAGCTACACCATCCACTAGGAGTGCATTGGCATCAAGAGGACATCAATCCAAACTGGCATCAAGCATCAATAAAGCCTTTCCCAATCTCTGGCTTCTATCTGAAAGAAAGGAAGGATTTGTCGTCTTCTTCTTCATCGATATCGAGAGCCCATGTCACCCAGCAAAAAGTGGAGACTGATCTGCATTAGAGCTGCAGCTCATTGGAGTGTGATATTGTGAGCATTGAAGTACTGAAGGAGCCCTAACATGAAGACTGCTCATCCTTCTTGACACCAGACGGGCAGCACCAGTCTTTGAGGGGGAGGGACCAACCTGCCGATATTCCTCAAGCTATTCTGACACATATGGTCAACCCTGCTGTAGGCAGCTTTCAAAGAGTGTCTCCTAAAAAGCTTTGAAGAAAGGATGAAGGCCACTTTTGCATGGCACGAAGCAGCTACTTTGACTGCAACAGTGCTGTTGCATCAGGAAATCCAGCCGATCCTGAAGACTCATGCCCTGCCTGAGCTCCAGTGACTGGCATCTCCAGTACATCAAGAGGGTGGGAAGAAACCTTACTGAGACAAAGGAGATCCTCAGTGCAGCAATGCTCTCCATGGAGATCAGCACTCAAGGAGGGGCAGAGATCATCTCAGTCAGTAACTCAGGCTTCCTCTGAGTATATTTCTGAGTCAGAGTTAGAGCGCTCCTGGGAATCAGAGTATGACCTAGTGATTTTCTTGGCAGACAGATCTTCACAATAACCTCCAGGCCTCTCTCCTCCTCACAAAAATAAAATAACTCCTCCAGAGGGGTTTACTTTCATTGATTTTGTCAGGGAAATGGCTAAATCCATTTCATTTAAGTTACAGGTGGAGGAGGAATCATGGGCTGAAGTACTGGAAATCCTCCAATTCCTTGATCCCCTTGATCCTCATACCACTGCCTTCAGCTTCATGGCTCCATCACTCTGGAATTCTCTGCCTCCAGGTCTGCATCAGGAGCCCTCTCTAAAGAAATTTAAAATAAGCCTGCAATGCTGGCTCCCTTGGAAAGCCTTTGAAAGAATCTAGGCTCCTGGAATGTGGTGTAGTCCGTGGGGACTCTCCCTCCCCTGTTTCCATTGTCCTAGTGTGTCACTGGTATTTTGGATGGTGCAATAAGGAATTTATTGTGCTATGCATTTCCCTGCCTCTTGTATTTGGCCTGTGTTTGTTGTTTGTCATGCTGTTCCTGGATTCTCTGATTATTGTAAACCACTGTGGCAGTACATCAAATTTGCTCAAATAAATAACTAAAATAAGGAGGTTGTGACAGTGTCTGTTCACAAAATGCTAAAGGATGTTCAGATGCAGAAGTGGGAGAACCCCCTCTCTGTTCAACCTAAAGGTTGACAAGAAAATTGACAATGTACCGAGTTCAGAAGGCTCCCAGATTCAGTTCAGAAGGCTCCCAAAGATGCAACTGCCGCACTATTCTATGATGGTCGAATCAGCTCTCAAAAAGACCAAGAGCTCCAAGGCTGACTCTTCAGTGACCCCATGGAGAAAGACTCCAGAGTTCATGCCTTTCATGAGAACATTTTTTCAGAACACTATACTCACATCCCGCATAGCATCCTATCATCTCTTCATAGGCATGCATTTGCAGAACATCATGTGTGACATCCAAGAGTTTGCAGACTCTCCATCCAGAGGAAGCTGCGCAACTCTGTTCACTAGTGGGCAAAGGAAGGCGTGCAGAAAATACATGGTCCAAGTGGCCTTTGATATTTTTGATATGGTATTAAGAGCTTCATCTATGAGTACTGATGCCCAGAGACTTTCGTGGCTCTGGGTCTCAGACCTCCAATATGATGTATGGTACAAGCTTGCTACAACCACAAACCAAAGAGAAGAGCACCTACTTGCAGGAACCTCCAAAAGACACAAAGAGCAAGAGGTATGGTGGTCACATGCGCTTTATTAATAACCAATAACCCCAACGCGTTTCGGCAACACCTTCATCAGGGGGCTGAGAACTGCAAACAACAATAAATAATAAATAGATAAAAACATCAATGTATCAAAACGTGTAAATAATATGCAAATAAAATAGAAATAAATTAAAAACAAATAGATTCGTAAAGCAAAGTCTAATAAACAATATACTGACCATGCACAAATAAATTTTTTTTTATATACATAGAAAAGGACATACCAATATCCACAAATACACTACATTGTGAAAGTATTGTGAAAAATACTCACATTTCTAGAAACCTTCTGTGTGATGAAGCGCACAAAAGAAAACACTACTGTAGAACTGAGTGAATACTATGACAATTGAGCTAAAATGTAAAGTTATAAACATGATAATTAACATCATATATACATACAAAAAAAGAAAGAAAAGAAATATCAGGAAAACCCAGACCAACGGTGAACAACCAAAGATACAATACATGAATGTGTATATGTACTATAAATGGATCAATAGCGATCATTAAAATATATCATATAAAACACAAATTCATGAAATACAAATAAATGATACTAACATAAGTACACAATGAAGACATATTAAAAAAAGCAAACATATAAATGTGGCAATTAATGATTAAAAAAGAAGAAATGTAATGACCTTGAAGAATCATAGAAGAAACGTGAAAAAACATATCTTTGAAATGATATGGATAAAACAACGAGCAACAGTTGAAATGACAATCTTTAAAATAATACGGACAAATGAATGATGCCCTTAAAAAACAGCAACCAGCTGCAAAAATGCATAACGGAGTCAAACCCTAAAATGATGTAAAAATAATGCCATTAAAAACAGCAACCAGCTGTTAAATACATAACAGACTCAACACGAATTGTACCAAGACCGATTTATAAATAAGAAAAGGAGTACCATACCTGTTGGTGTACCAACCTGTGAAATTTAGACGTGATGAAGATGACTATAAAAATGGCACATTTTATTATTGGACAAATAATAATGGGAAACCCAGACCACGTAGTACATCCCGTCCATGGGATTTTGAACCACCTAAACCAAGACCAGTTGACAATACTAACAATAATAAAAATAAAAATAAGGTTAAGTCTAGATTGTTTTCACCAGATGCCAATTTGGAACATACCAATAAAAGGATCCATAGTCAAGGTGAAGAACAATGTGATTTTGATAACTCTGCCCCTCTTTTTACTTCTGATATAAGGCCCGAACAGTCTGTGTTTTTTTCAATGGACTCCCTATGGAAGGGGGGAGGAAAGAAGGCGGCACAGTATCATCCTATGAGATCACCAAATCACCAAGATCAGGCTCGAGAGTTCCGTCCCAGTTTTCCACTTCGGGGGAGGGGATGAGGGAGAGGCCAAAGTTATCAGGAGCAATCGGAGTGAAACACATTGGAGGCATTTTCAATCTTTCTGATTATGACCGTAGTGATATTCAAATTGAGGTACTTGAAAAAGGCCTATCCTTTGTACCCTTTACGACACATGACCGATTTGCTACACACATAGAATTACATAAATTTTTTCGTAAATTAAAAATAATGGATTTTTTTGAAAATCAGAGTAATGCTATTCAGGATTCCTCAATTTTTCGATGTCCCTCTACCTGGATTCCGCCAAATACCACCAATGTTTTGATAGATGCCTTTGAGAAAGTAGTTTTAACGCGGGTTGAATCATTATACACTAATAAGTCACGTACTTTTTATAATTTAACGGTACCCCAAAAAGCAGCACTGACTGATCTAAAAAATAATCAATCTATCATCATTAAGCTGGCCGATAAAGGCGGTGCTTTGGTTATTCAGAATACGACTATGTAAAAGAGGTATTAAGTCAAGTCAATGATTCCACATTTTATAAGAAGATTTTTGATGATCCTACTGATTCTTTGAAACATAAGATAGATACTTTAATCTATGTGGGACAGCAAGCCGGTTATCTCATACCCAATGAAATTAAATTTCTTACCATTTCACATCCTGTTACACCTACAATTTATGTTTTACCTAAGATTCATAAATCTATTACTAACCCTCCTGGACGCCCTATTGTTTCGGCCATAGGATCTGTTCTTGAACCTCTGTCTAAATTTTTGGATTTTTTTTTTCGACCATTTGTCTCACAAATTCAGTCATATATTCGTGACTCAACACATGTTATTAACATTTTGAATGATTTTAAAGACTACCATCAGCAGCTTATTATGGTTACTTTAGATATCAATGCATTATATACTAATATTCCACAGGATGCAGCCTTAGAGATTATCGCTAATACTCTTATCAGAAGGACCCCTCCGGTTCGGATTCCCACTTGTTTTTTAACTCATTTGGCATCCATTGTTATGTGTGAACATTTTTTTTTGCTTCCGTGGGGTATTTTATAAACAAATCAAAGGGGTTGCTATGGGATCTCCCATGGCACCGGATGTTGCCAATTTATATGTTGGAAATTTTGAAAATCAGTTTCTTCAAAATCATCCATTTCAGAAGTCCATCAAGCTGTGGCTGCGGTATATAGACGATATTCTTTTACTCTGGGATGGAACAGAGGAGGATCTATATACTTTTTATGTCTGGCTCAATTCTTTAGACCAACATTTACAATTTGAGGGTTCGTTCAGTTTGGATGAGATTCCATATCTTGATATTAATATTAAAAAAGGCACTAACGGTTTCATCACTGAATTGTACCGTAAAAAGACCGATCGTAATACACTATTACGTTATGATAGTTTCCATAATAAATCACTCAAAGAAAATTTACCTTATGGCCAATTTCTGAGGGTTAAGCGGCTTTGCACATTATCGAGCGATTTTCAGAAACATGCAGCAGAAATGTGTGATAGGTTTAGGAGAAGAAACTATCCAGAGAAAACTATACATAAACCATATTACAAAGCTAAAAATTCAGATAGGAAGTCTCTTCTTGAAAAGAAAGCACGTCCGCAGCACAATCAGGTCGTGTGTGCTCTCACCTTCTCGGCCCTGTCTAGAGATATTTCTGATATTCTCCGACAAGAATGGCATTTGATTACATCCTTACCTACCATGGCACAGAAATCCCTTATTATTGCACACAAGAGGAATCGCAATTTGAGAGATATCCTAGTACATTCAGCATTCTCTAAGCCAAGGCCTGTTTGTAAAATTAAGGGGCATTTTCAATGTGGTCGATGCTCGATATGTCTCAATGCTATCTCCCTTAAAGATGTCTTTGTTCATCCTTTGACTCAACAAAAATTTTTCTTGAATCACTTTTCCAATTGTAACACTACTAATGTTATATATGTTATTATATGCCCCTGTAATTTAATTTATGTAGGAAAAACCACACGTCCTATAAAAACTCGGATCATAGAACACAAAAGCTGTCTCAGTAGACGGGTCCCTAATAAAACAACTGGTTTCTCATTGGGTTAACAAAGATCACCAAGTTTCAGATCTCAAGTTTTTCGTTATTAAGGTGGTACATCCACACTGGCGGGGTGGTGATGTTGATAAATTACTTCTCAAGTTGGAACAACGTTACATTTATGAGTTGAAGTCTTTTGAACCCCAAGGGTTAAATCAAGAATTTAATTTGGCCATTTGTTTGAGTTTTTATATATTACATATGGTTTTAGTCTTCCCCCTCCTCCCCCTTTCCCCTCCCCTACCCCACCCTTTCCCCTCCCCTCTCTCCCTCTCTCCCCCCTCCTCACCCTCTTCCCCCCCTTTCCTCCCCCTCCCCCTCAGTTGTATCCCCTTCTCAGATACAATTTTAATGATTATTTAGAATCAATATTCTTCTTTACAATAAGGTGTTTAAAGGTTCAAAGTTATCTTTTTTACCCGTTTGGATCTGATTAATTGGTAAAGTTTTTTAAGTTTATATATTTGTTGCTACACACATTTTGCGTATATGAACATCACTTTGTTGAATTCCACAATGACAGTGTGTCGAGGTCCAAGTGGTACGATGTATACGCTTTGACACACAAATTCCTTTTTTTCATTTTTAATGTGGTCATTCTGTGATCCCCCCCCCTTTTTTTTTAACATACCAGTGTGACGTTTACAATGATTTATTCTGTATACATTTTTTAAGGTTATCGAGTTTATTTTGTTCTGAATGGGTTATGTTTTAAGAGTATGTAGTTGACATTGTTGGGACAATGTGTACACACTTTTTCCCTTTTTAATAGGACCATCACATAGGTCCCTTTATAGTACAATGTTTGCATTTACGATCATTATTATGTATACATGTTTTAACGTTCGACGCCGCACTTCATGATGTCACATGCACTCCACGACGCCTTAAAAAATGGGACGCTGAAGTTTGCCGCGTTTTTTGAGCATTTCCATGTTACAAGCTGGTACACCAATAGGTACTCCTTTTCTTATTTATAAATCGGTCTCGGTACAATACGTGTTGAGTCTGTTATGTATTTAACAGCTGGTTGCTGTTTTTAATGGCATTATATTTACATCATTTTAGGATTTGACTCCGTTATGCATTTTTGCAGCTGGTTGCTGCTTTTTAAGGGCATCATTGATTTGTCCGTATTATTTTAAAGATTGGCATTTTGTTTTATCCATATCATTTCAAAGATATGTTTTTCATGTTTCTTCTATGATCCCTCAAGGTCATTACATTTCTTCTTTTTATAATCATTAATTGCCACATTTATATGCTTGCTTTTTTTAATATGTCTTCATTGTGTACTTATGTTAGTATCATTTATTTGTATTTCATGAATTTGTGTTTTATATGATTTATTTTAATGATCGCTATTGATCCATTTATAGTACACATATACACATTCATGTATTGTATCTTTGGTTGTTCACCGTTGGTCTGGGTTTACCTGATATTTCTTTTCTTTCTTTTTTTGTATGTATATATGATGTTAATTATCATGTTTATAACTTTACATTTTAGCTCAATTGTCATAGTATTGACTCAGTTCTACAGTAGTGTTTTCTTTTGTGCGCTTCATCACTCAGAAGGTTTCTAGAAATGGGAGTATTTTTCACAATACTTTCACAATGAAGTGTATTTGTGGATATTGGTATGTCCTTTTTTATGTATAAAAATTATATATAAAAAAATTTATTTGTGTATGGTCAGTATATTGTTTATTAGGCTTTGCTTTATGAATCTATTTGTTTTTAATTTATTTCTATTTTATTTGCATATTATTTACACATTTTGATACATTGATGTTTTTATCTATCTATTTATTATTTATTGTAGTTTGCAGTTCTCAGCCCCCTGATGAAGACATTGCCGAAACGCGTTGGGGTTATTGGTTATTAATAAAGCGCATGTGACCACCATACCTCTTGCTCTTTGTGTCTTTTGGTACAAGCTTGCTGCCATGCCATGGAGAGGATCTCTTTGAAGATTTATTTGTTTATTTATTTATTTTATTAAAACGGATTTCTATACCACCTTTTCCTACAATCAAGGCGGTCTACACAGCAAACAATCAACCAAATACTGTGTCTAGTTGATTCTTGTTGATTGATGTTGATTCTTGGTGAGCTATTTACAAAGTGTGTTATTTACAATACTATGTACATTGGTTAGGTACAAGACGTTGCAACCCTCATTAAGCAGCACAGTGACAGCTTTAAAACCCTTCCTAGGCCAACTTTATTTTTTTTTTATTCCAAGTATTTTTATTTTAAGCAAAAGGAAACCAAAGAAATATAAAAGTTACAAATAAAGAAGAAAAGACAGAAGTTCTAACAACATCCTTGAGATGACAAAAGCCAACAAGTTGCAGAAAGCAAGAATTGCTCTATTTAGTTACTTAAACCATGAAACTGTGCGAGTGCTTTGATTGCAACTGGAAGCATTTTTTTTTTTTTTTTACTGATGACCAAACAAGATGGACCAGATTCTCCAAGCCCACACAGAGCTATCATGGTGAGAGTTGTAAGAGATCCTATTACTCTCAGGCATAGGTGTGTTCCTACTTCCTGCTCCACCCTTAAAAGACAAGGTTCTATCCCATCAGCAAAGGGTTCAGATCTGCTTGCCTGGGGTGGTGTTTTGACTGTCTCAAAGATAATAGAGCCATGGTCACCGTACCTGTGCCAGACACCACTGCAGTAGGAGGGAGGCTAAGGATTTCAAAAACCAATGGCCCCATATAACCTCTGAAAGCTTAAAATCATCTACAAAGGTACAGATTGTGCCTACTGGATGTCTCTCCAAATTCCCCTCAAAGAACATGTCGGTCAAGGTCTCAGCACTAGGAAATGTCAGTGAAAGAGCTTGCTTCCTCCTAGGGGTGAATACCATTGAACCTGTTCCATCAGGGGAAGAAGGGAAGGGATTCTACTCCAGGTACTTCCTGGTCACAAAAAAGACAAGAGGATGCTATCCCATCCTAGACCTGAGGGCTCTGAACAAGCACATCACCAAAGAAAAGTTCAAAATTATTTTCCTAGGCACTCTTAAACCCTAGATCAAAAAAGGGGATTGGCTATGTTCTCTGGACCTGAAGGATGCGTATACCCACATTCAGATATATCCAAGTCAGAGGAAGTATCTAGATTAGTAACAGAGAAACGCTACTACCAATACAGCATACTACCACTTGGCCTCTCATCAGCTCCTCATATGTTCACAAAATGCCTCTCACAGTACTTACAATGTAGTTATGCAAGCTGAGCAGGCACATGTTTCCCTATCTGGATGGTTGGCTTCTCAACAGCACTACTCGGGAAGGTGCTCAAGGATCTAAGTGCACAACCATCTGTGTGCTAGAGTTGTTAGGGCTTTTCATAAATTACCCCAATTCCAATTTAAGTCCAACCACACAACTGGAATTTATTGGAGTTCTGCTAGACATGACTCAAGCAAAGGCCTTTTTAACTCAAGAAAGAATCACCAATCTGATTTTAATCATGGAGAATATAAAAAAAAGTCAGCAGACATCAGTCTGGGACATGTTGGGCCACATGGTCTCAACGATGCACGTAATTCCCCTTGCCACATCTCAAAATGAGACAAGCCTAATGGACCTTGAGCATGCAGTGGATGCAGGCCACTCATAGGCTCCAAGATGTCCTTTCTGTCACAATACTGCCCTGGAATTCTCTTGCTTGGTGGACAATTCATTGCAATCTGTCATTAGGAATTCCCTTCCAAATTTCTCCATACCAAATATTACTAATAACAGATGCATCCAAACTGAGTGGAGAGCACATGTAGATGGGTTTCACATCCAGGGGTTATGGTCCTCCCAGAACAAACCATCAGATAAATATCCTGAAATTGAGAGCAGTATCAAATGCTCTCAGGGCTTTCAGAGATCAAATTGTCATGATTCAAACACACAACCAAGTCGCAATGTATTTCATCAACAATTAGAAAGGAAAAGGAACATCTCCCATATTGGGAAAGTCAGGATGTGGGACTTTGCCGTCTCCCATGGGATGACATTCAGTCATATGTATCTTGCTGGGGAAGACAATGTCCTGGCAAGCAAATTGAGCTATGTGCTGCAACCCCCTGGACGAGATGATGGCTTGGAATATCTTTCAAGAATGGGGTACCCACTCAATAGATCTGTTTGCTACTCCCTCAAACAGGAAAGCATGTCAGTGTGATTTCAAGATAAAGACACATAGCAAACTAGCCTCAGATGCCTTCCTCCTAGATTGTGGGGGGGGCCTTCTATACAGATGTCCTCCGATAGCTCTTATAGCAAAAACTCTCCCGCAAATCAAAAAGGAGCAGGGAACAACCCTAATTACGCAGGATCATGGGACATTATTATATCCCAATATCCAGTCTCTAGCTCTCACAGCTTGGATGTTGAGGGGGTAATCATGGTGGCCTTGAACCTGCTGATGCTGAGAGTCATTCTGGCTTCCATGAGAGTTTCCACTAGGAAGTCATATAATTTAAAAGGAAGAGGTTTGCTATCTTGTGGAAGAGGAAAGCCTTAGACCCTTTCTCCTGCCCTACACAAAAACTGCTTGAATACTTTCTACTGCTACTGGGGGTCAGGTTTCAAAACCAATCCGCTTAGAGTTCACCTTAGTGAACTTGATGCATATCACCATCAGGTAAAAGGTAAGCTCAATAGTGGAAATTTTTCCAAATGGATTAGTTTTGCATATAATAAAGATGAACAGATATACTCAAAAGCTTAAGAATATTACAATTTTAGTCCCCACCAAATTCTTCTTAATAACACAGTCACCCTAATGACTATAAAACAATCAATGAATTATAGTCATTAGGATGACTGTGTTAAGGAGAATTTGGTGGGGACTAAAATTGTAATATTCTTACGCTTTTGAACATATCTGTTTATCTTTAGTTTGTAGGGTCTCATTAATATTTTGTAGTGCAGTGTATAATTTTGGTACTCTTTTAGATGCATTTGTGGTTGGTTAGTTTTGCATATACCATGAAAGTAATGAACCTCACTCGTAAGCCAGGATATGTGGAATATGATCTCAATCTCTCAAATTTATTGCTACCACTCACCATAGTACTTGTATAATGCCAAAGAGAGCTTCTTTCTGGAGTTCATAAGATATAACCCAAGAAGGTCTTCCTCAGCTGCAGACACAGGCTTAAGCAAGCCTGACTGCCAAAGCCTTTTGCTTTTTTTTTTTGAAGCTGCGTTAATCAAGCAGCACAGAAAGAGCCAATTAAAGAAAGAGGGCACAATTAAAAATTGGCAAAATAAAAGGAGAGCATGTAGATATAAGATAGTGACAGGGAATAGGAACCTGGGCCGAGACTTGAAGGACTACAAGAGGGCTGCTAATGCTGGGAAGAAGTCTGCACTTGTAAGTACTTACCTCCTGAGAAATTCTCTAAATCCTGGGGAAAAGGGAATTATTTGGGTTAAAACTGATAAAATCCATGTATTCTAAAATTCAGTGTTTTAAGTCAGTTAGGGCATAAGCCAGCTTTCAATTAAATTAAAGCCAGTTAGGACTTAGCATTACAAGTCAGCTTTCAGAGAAATTACAGCCAGCTGGGATTTAGTATAACAAGCCAGCCTTCAGTTAAATTAAAGCCAATTGACAGTATATTTTAAAAGAGACAGTAGAATTGTGTAAATATTTTTTGAGTATATGGAGAGAAATTGTTCTCTAGAGAGCTTTTAAAAACAGGTCTTCCGGTTAGGAAGCAAGAGAACTGTGAAATTGTTTTGAAAGGTATTAAAGCCAAGTGACAGATCAAAGGAGCAACTTGAAAGGCTCCCTCTATCAAACCAAGGGTAGTGTGAATCACCCAGGAAATTAAGAGATTGCCTTAGAAGCACAGATATAAATAGATCATTGATCCTCCCCCCCCCCCACCCAGGCATAAAGCGTAGTTACTCACCTGTAACAGGTGTTCTCCAGGGACAGCAGGAATCAGTCCTCACATATGGGTGACGTCGGCACCAATGGAGCCCTCACGGAAGCATACCCCCAGCTTTCAAAGAAAGCCTTTGGGAGATGCCACCACACATGCGTGGTCCCCTTCCCGCCAAGGGTGCTATCTTGCTCAGTCAGATGACATAGCTAAAAGACGGCAAAAAACCAGAGGATGATAAAGAAGCAACTCCAAGGGGAGGAGGGAGGGTTGTGAGGACTGATTCCTGCTGTCCACGGAGAACACCTGTTACAGGTGAGTAACTATGCTTTCTCCGGGAACAAGCAGGAAGTCAGTCCTCACATATGGGACTCCCCAACTTTAGGCTACCGAAAACCCATAGCAGAAAACAGGACTCCCCCGAGGGGAGCCACAAGCAGAAGTAATTTGGTCCGTGTCCACAGACCACAGTAAGACCCCTGTGTCCGATGCACCAGCACTCCGTTAGCCTGAACACAAAAAGGTGGGTGGGTAGGAGTTGCCTAGACCCCAAAAAGGTTACGGAGCCCAGCCTGGCCGAAGGCACTGTCCCGTCGGGACTCTCTTTCCAGGCAGTAATGGGCTGCGATGGTATGAACTGAAGGACGAGGTGGCAGCCTGGCAGATGTACACCATCGGGATGGCGCGCAAGTTTGCCACCGAAGCTGCCATGGCCCTGACACGGTGCGCTGTGATGCGGCCCTCCAGTGGAAGCCCCACCTGCTGATAAGTGAGGGTGATACAGTCTGCCATCCAGGCACTTAGTCACCGCCTCTCCCAGCCTATTGGGGTCTTAGGAGATAAACAGCTGAGAAGCCTTGCGGTGGCTCTGAGTGTATTGGATATAGAAGGACAAGGTCCTCTTGCAGTCCAAGATGTGGAAGACCATCTTTGCCCGACTGGAATGAGGTCTTGGAAAGAAGATAGGGAGTACCACTTCCTGGTTAAGATGGAAGGGCAACACTACCTTCAGCAGGAATTTGGGGTGCATGCAAAGCACCACTCTGTTCTTGGAGAACCTGGTATAAGGCGCCTCTGCCACAAGGGCTTGGAGCTCGCTGACTCTGAGAGCGGAAGTGAGCGCAACCAGGAAAACCACCTTCTATGAGAGGTAGCAAAGGTGGCAGGTAACCAAAGACTCAAAGGGCGGTCGAGTGAGCTGCCCCAACACCTCGTTGAGGTCCCATTCGGTTGCCAGAGGGCAAACAGGGAGCTTTGATAGGAGAAGGCCCCTAAGAAAAATGGATCACCAGCGGTTGGGCCTAGAGGGGCTTACCATCCACTGGATGGTGGTGCGCCACCACGGCATTAAGGTGCACCTGAACAGAGTTAGACTTGAGCCCGAGCTGAGACAGGTGGAGAAGGTACTGGGCACTTTCTGCCGAGGGCATCCAAGGTGCGGGCCTCCCTACCTGGGGGCACCGAGGAGTGCGCCTTCTGGCTTTTCAGCTGATGCATGGCCAACTCCACCACCATGGAGTTATGCAGCAGTTGTGACTTCTGGAAGCCCGGGTTACGGCGGACCCGATACATCGAGTCGAGCCATCTACTCACCACCAGCACTGAGGCCGTCGACTCGCACATGCGTAGCATGAGCCATTTCAGGATGGGAGGAATGGGGTACCATTAGCGATTCCCGCGAAGGGGCCTAGTACTAGAGGATTTTTAACTCATCCGCCCGAGGATCCTCCTCCGACTTGGTTGGGAATGCTAGGGCCTTGGACATGTCCTTGACAAAGTCCAAGAAACCCATATCTTCCGGCAGAGACCGCTGCCGAGGCTCCGACACAGGGGAATCGGAAGGGATGTTGCGGTGGCGACGGGTTTTGGGGGACTCCTCGTCCTCAATAGTCTGTGGAGGACTCACCCAAGGGCTGCTCCGCGGGCCTCGAGGGCCCTGGTGTTCCGCGGTCCGCACCCAGTAGGCCTACTGGGGATGACTGCAGTCTCGATGAGTGGAACTCGGAGCGCGACCTCGGCCAAGGATGCAATATTGCCACTACCTGGTTAGCTGCTGCAGCTGCGAAGGCTGTGCGGTGACGCTGGATATTCAATACCAAGGCCGCACTGAATATCAGGCCCCGTGTTTCTTATATTTCAATCAGTGAACAATCTACAGTTAAACCTTGCCTCCCATCCCATGATCTTTAAATTTCCTGAGAAGTACTTTATCAAATGCCTTCTGAAAATCTAAATAATACGAGCCCTGTTTTAGCCCCTCAGCCTCAAAAGATAAAGGCATCTAAATGCCACATTGTCTTACTCCTTCCAGTCTGTCGTAAATGTTTGTGAAAGGCTACATCATCACTGCTGTTTGGTTAGCTTGGGTTACCTATTTGCTATACCACTTTTCCCCTCACTTGGTTTGCAGCCTGTCATGCTGTGAGGGCTTGTGTGCATCAGTGATGCTGAGGGCTAAGCTATTGGTAGCTTAACTACTGGCAGGGTCTCCCTCCTTCCCTTCATATCCAAACTACTAGAACGAGCAGTCCACCGTCGCTGCCTCGACTTCCTCACCTCCCAGGCCCCCCTCAACCCACTTCAATCCAGCTTCCGTCCCCTATACTCCACTAAAACGGCACTCACAAAAGTCACAAACGACCTGTTCCTGGCTAAATCCAAGGGCCTCTATTCCATCCTCATCCTTCTTGACCTTTCTGCTGCCTTTGACACCGTTGACCACGACATTCTCCTCATCACCCTCTCCTCGCTTGGCCTTCAAGGACTCCGTATTATCCTGGTTCTCCTCCTACCTCTCCCATCGCTCATTCAGCGTATGCTCTGGTGGCTCCTCCTCCTCCCCTACCCCGCTTCATGTAGGTGTACCCCAGGGATCTGTCTTGGGCCCCCTCCTCTTCTCTCTCTATACCCAAGGCCTTGGTGCGCTTATCTCCTCCCATGTCTTTCAGTACCATCTCTATGCCGATGACTCACAAATCTACCTCTCTACACCTAATATTTCTCCGGCAACCCAGTCCAAGATCTCTGCCTGTCTTTCGGACATCGCTGCCTGGATGTCTCATCGGCGATTGAAACTGAACATGGCCAAGACTGAACTCCTTGTCTTTCCACCTAACTCCTCCCCCCCACTTCCCCCTCTCTCAATCCATGTGGATGGGTCTACTATCCTTCCTGTTCCCTTGGCCCGCAATCTAGGGGCTATCTTTGACACTTCTCTCTCCTTCTCCGCTCATATCCAGCTTGTAGCTAAGACCTGCCGCTTCTTTCTCTACAACATCAGCAAAATCCGCCCCTTCCTCTCTGAACACACTACCAAAACGCTTATCCACTCCTTAATCTCCTCTCGCCTCGATTACTGCAACTTACTCCTCGCTGGTCTTCCCGTGAGCGACCTCCTTCCCCTTCAATCTATACAAAATCATGCTGCTCGACTAATCTTCTGCCAGCCTCACCATGCCCATATCAACAACTACAACAGTCCACTTTTTACCTTTAGAGATCCTCATGGGACCAACACAAAAGATCTCTAAAGGTAAAAAGTGGACTGTTGTAGTTGTTGATACGGAAGGACAGACTAGATAGGCCATGTGGTCTTTTTCTGTCATCATGTTTCTATGTTTCTACTCCTCTTCTCAAGTCGCTTCACTGGCTCCCTGTCCCGTTCCGCATCCAATTCAAGCTTCTCCTGCTTACCTATAAATGCATTCACTCTATGGCCCCTCAATATCTCTTATCTCTCCCTACGTCCCCTCTCGAAATTTGCGCTCCGCTAACAAATTACTTCTATCAATGCCTTTCACCTGCACCGCAAACTCCCAACTGCGCTCCTTTCACCTTGCTACACCTTATGCCTGGAACAGCCTACCTGCGTCTGTGCGCCAGGCATCCTCCCTGGCCCTCTTCAAATCCAGGTTGAAGACCCACCTCTTCACCATTGCATTCAGGTTCTGACAACTTCCCCATCTCACCCTAACCCCGTCAACATTTATGACCAAACTACTGACCAAACTGTACCACACCGTACCTTGCGTAGAACTGACTAATGCTCTGTACTGTTTTAACTAATGTACTGTTCTAACTAGATTGTAAGCTCCGATGAGCATGACTCTGATGGGCAGGGACTGTCTCTTGTATGTTGGCTACCTCTTGTAGATTAGCTGTGCAGCGCTGCGTGAGTGGCGCTTTAGAAGTGCTGAATAGTAGTAGTAGTAGTAGGATAGTCACAACAAATCAAATTGCACTATAGTGCTGGAAGACGAGACCCCCAGGTTAGAAGGCACTCAACTAGCTACTGGGGAGGAGCTAAAGACTTTTCAGAGTTAAGCCAGCATTTATGATGTGGTTGGATCAAAGCCTTTGGGATATCAGACTGCTGATGTAGCTGCACATGAAATGAGAGTCAGAAGCTGCAAAGATGTCTTACATATTGGGACGTGGAATGTACGAAGCATGAACCAAGGGAAGTTGGAGGTGGTCAAGAATGAAATGGAACGTGTACAACTTGATCTGTTGGGTGTCAGTTAACTGAAATGGACTGGCATTGGACACTTTGCATTAGATGATCACATGGTCTACTATGCTGGAAATGAAAGACAAAGAAGAAATGATGTTGCATTTATAATAAAGAAGACATTTGCAAGAACTGTAATGAAATACAATGTAGTCAGTGAACCTTAATCTCTATTTGTCTACAAGGAATGCCAATCAACACAACTATAATTCAAGTATATGCCCCAACAACAACTGCAGAATGGCTATGAAGGACCTAGACAAGATTCTGAAGAGCAGAGATGTTTCTCTCCATACAAAGATTCGACTCGTTCAAGCCATGGTATTTTCAATAACATCATATGGATGCAAAAGTTGGACAGTGAAAAGATAGACAGGAAGAAAATTGATGCCTTTGAATTATGGTGCTGGCGATGAATACTGCATATACCATGGACTACCCGAAGAACAAACCGGTCAGTACTAGAGGAGATCAAACCTGAGCTTTCTTTAGAAGCTCAGATGACAAGACTTTGACTTTCATACTTTGGACACATCATGTGAAGAGAGAGATCATTAGAGAAAGACATCATGCTTGGCAAGATAGAAGGCCAATGCAAAAGAGGAAGGCCAGCAACGAGATGGATCGATACAGTAACAGCAGCTACAGGTACCAGTCTGTCAACAATGAGTCGCCTGATTGAAGACCGAACAGAATTTAGGACAACTATCCAGATGGTCGCCATGAGTCGATACCGACTCGATAGCACTTAACAACAACATACCACTTAGCTTCAGTCCTAGGGGACCTGGTGCATGAATTGCAAGTGGGCTTTGTGAAAGGGAGATATGCGGTGCGTAATTTGCGTAAAATTTTGGCACCAGTAGAGTGGGTCCGGGAGCGGGACCTGCAGTCGCTTTTGATCAGCTTTGATGCGGAAAAGGCCTTTGATCAGGTTAATTGGGACTATTTGAGATTTCTTTTGCCTCAGTATGGTCTGGGGGACTCCTTCTGCAACACGGTAGAGCTGTTGTATGCGGCTCCTACCGCTGGAGTGCTCTGTAATGGGGTGCTCTTGGAGAAATTTGACCTGGAGAGGGGTACGCGGCAGGGCTGCCCGCTTTCCCCTCTGTTATTTGTGCTGACTTTGGATCCTTTGGTGCAGAGGATAGAGGAGTCTACGAATATCCGCGGAGTGTGAATTGGGTCGCATGGATTTAAGATGGCGGCCTTTGCCGACGATATGTTGGTGCACCTGCTGTCCCCCCAGCAGTCATTGCCCAAGTTGCTAGACGGATTTTCCCTATATGGAGGGTTTGCAGGGTTGCACATTAACATGGACAAGCCCGAGGCGTTAGCCGTGGGGGGTACGCTTCAGACGAGCTGGCAAGGGACCTTCCCACTCCGGTGGGCAGGGGATTCATTCGTTTACCTGGGTATACTGTTGACCAGAGACACAAAGGTGTTGTACAAAAAAAAAACTTTGAATGGGTCTTTCTTAAACTTCGGGCACAGGTGTAGGCAACGGCCCCCCTGCCACTTTCCCTCTTGGGCAGGGTGGCAGTTATTGGTATGGTAATTCTGCCGCGGGTGCTTTATTGGCTGCAAAATCTGCCAGTGTGGTTACTGCTTCGAGACCTGCAATGTATGGAAAGAGAAATCCGGGGGTTCCTATGGAAAGGAGCTAGAGCGCGTATACCGCTGAATCGACTGCGAGGAGGGTGGGGAGTTGGAGGGACTGGAGTTCCGGACCTATGGTTATATGCCCTGGCTTGCCAGGTGAGACATATAGGGGACTGGTTAGGGACCACGGAAGTTTATACCCCCAGAGCATTAGAGGAAGCCTTTGTGGCCCTGCAGGCATTGACGGCGGTCTTGCAGTTGGAGCAGTCGTCCCTGCCAGGGGGATTGACGAGTAGTGTCTTGGTGATATCAGCACGGTGAACATGGCAGCAACTGAATAAATTTTGGGGGGTTCCTCTGAGGTTTCAAGTTGGCTGCCTATACAGGGCAATGCTCGATTTACTCCAGGGTCGGATTCGGCAATCCTTCGAAAGTGGGGACGGTTGAGGATACGCAACATTGGGCATGTAGTGGATCAGGAGGGGAGATATCAGGAATATGAGCTGAATATGGGGAATTCCCTCTTTGCGTATCTGCAACTCTCGCACTACGTTGTTTCTTTGCCGCAACAGGAGCTGAGGGTTGAGCGCTTGGTGCAGATCTTGTAATTCTTTGCCTTGGGGGCAGACGCCCCACCCACTATAGCAGATCTAAAGAGAAAGCTCGACGGGTATGCTGCGCCCCCTGACTACTTGGCGGAGGAGGCACGGTGGGCGATGGAGCTGGGTCGGGAGGTGGCCGCGGGCTGTGTTCAGGATGCATTGGGTCGGATCGCAAGATTGGTGGAAGGGGCTCGATGGCGCGAGATACAGTTTAAGTGTATCACTTGAGCCTATTTCTCCCCGAGGCGAGCGTTGCGCAGCTGCCTCACTTCAGATGGAGGATGCCCAAGGTGCCCTTGTTCTTTGGCGGACCTGGGGCATATGTGGTGGGGGTGCCCGCACATTTACCGGTATTGGATGCGGATTGGGACTTATATGAGCAGTTTACTACAGCAGCGAGTGTGCTGGACGGGACCGCTGGTTGTATTGCATCAACTCGGGCCACTCCACCCAAAGGGAACATGGGAGAGAATATTAGTGCGGAAGGCTTGTCTGGTGGGCAAGGGACCCATACTTCATCGCTGGAGAGAGCCGATAGCCCCTACCTTTTGGGAGTGGCGTAATAGTTTACACCAACTCATGCTCTTGGAAAAGCAAGGTGCGAAGGAGAATGTCCAGAGATGGGCCTCCTTTCTGCTGGTTTGGATGCCCTACATTCAAAAACTGGGACCAAAAACCCGCAGTGAGGTGTTGAGGGTGAGCTAGCTTGGGATGGGTGTGAGGATTACAAGGGATGGTTAGAGGATAGGGGGTAGGGATTAGTATGAGAAGGGTGAGAGGGGTTGCTTCCTAGGGAGGGGGTGAGTGTATAAGGCTGCGGGGGGGAGGGGGGAACGAGGGGGGAGAAGGGGTTGGAGGGGGGGAGAGGGGAAATAGGGGCGGGAGTAGGGGACGGGAATAAAATATTGATTAAAATAAGTTGTGCCGTTTGCTCAATTTACCTTGATGTTATGAAGCCCTAGGGCGGTGGACAAGACACAGCCCTGCCCGGGGCATTGTAAACTGGTGTATTGCTGTATGATGTTTTGCGGTGAATTAATAAACAGAGTTTTAAAAAAAAAAACAACAACATACCACTTTTCCCCAATAAAGGAAACGGCTTATAACTACCAGAGAGTAGGTAGATGAGAGATAAATAACAGAGGACAAGAGAGATCAAATGGAAGAAAAAAGAGAGTGAGGGAAGGAAACATTCAACTCCATTATCCATGGCCAAGTCCAGTTTGCAATTAGCCATCAAAGGTTTGCTTTTAAAGCCATGGTTTCAGTCCACTCTTGAATTTGGCATATGAGGCCTTTCACCTGAGGTGAGGAAGCAGGGAATTCCATAAGTTCAGAGAAACACAGACGGATTCTGGAGAGCAGAAGGATAGATAGCAGGTTGCTGCTTCTTTGTACTCTAAACTAGGCAAATGAAAGCATGACCAATGAATGCTAAGTTGCAGCTCAATTATGTTTTATTTTGTATATGTGTTTGGTTTCTTGCATGCTGCATGCAAGACCCCAGACAATCTGCAGACTCTATAGGACATTGACTTAGAATCTTTTGTGGGGACCAGTATAAGGAAAACTCTCATCGCTCCCGTGCCCAGCCTCCATTGTACACTCTCACTCCTCCCTTCCCTTGCTCCAATGCTCACTTTCAAGCACTCCTTATTAACATTTACAATAGCCACAAGTTAAATCTGCAATCTATTCTAAGGCTATTTGGTGGCACTGTTCTATTTGAGAGAGGGAAAATGTTTCTACTTAATGTTTTTCCTTTATATTCTGTGTTAGTTTCTCTCTGTTTAATTTCTGTACCTACTGACTTCTGAGGAGATGCTACTCATTCCCTCTCTCATACTACAGCTAGATGAAAAGGAGACTTGGAATAGAAAACTAGAAAGAAGGCTGAGGTGAAGATGGAGCTGGGAGATCTGAAGTGCAGAATAGCGAGATAACTGGGGAGAGTCTTTTGGGAGGAGCCTCTTGCATGGTGACATCATTTGGAGCAGCGGCATTGTCATCCTGACTGGGAGCAGGCTTGCTCGGGACACTTTACTGATGGCATCTACAGGCCCTGATAAGACCGCACTGCACTGGGCAGTGAACATGAGAGCTTTTTGGGAGCAGCCTCTTGCATAGAGAGATCGTTTGGAGACCCTGCTCACACTATCTACAGAACTCACTGTCCTCACTGTGAGACGCTAAGGGGGCCTGAAAAGGAAGTCCGTGGGAACTGGCTTTTTCTTTTGTGTCTTAGTGCTGCATGGCACCCCAATATTGGACCCCACCTACTCCTTATAATTTGTGTATAAATTTGTAAGACAGGACAATTTATAAGTAAAGAACAATCTAATTAATTGAACTAGAATAAAGAATATTTTACAGCAAATATAAATCTATCATCATATTGTTATCCTGTGTGACACAGGTGATACTACTCCATAACGAGCTTCAGTCACTGTCTGCCCACTTTACATTCTGTTTGACTATTTGTTGGATCATGGGCCGGATGTGATGGGTCTTACAGAGACATGGCTTGCTTCTAGTGATTCCATCTTGTTGAATCAGTTATGTCCCCCTGCCTATGTTGCTTTTCCTGGATCGCGAGTGGGGAGATGAGGTGATGAAGTGATGCTTCTTGTAAAAAAGGAGTGAGTTGTGGTAGTGCAGCTGGTGGCATTAGATGTTGACCTTCACCGTATGCTGTTGATGGGTGATTTTAACTTGCCCTTGTTGTATGCTCTGCTTCTGTTTGTTTTGGACCCTCTTGTGTCTGCCTTCCGACAAGCTATGGAAGCTCTGGGGTTCATTCAGATAGTACAGCAGGCGACACATGTTGGTGGTTCAGTTTTGGACTTGCTGTCATGTACTGTGCTGGCAGTTCTTAAGCTGGCTTCTGTTCGACCACTGATTAAGAGAGATACTCTTGACGCATTGTTGCCTGCATCATATCACCCCATTTTGAGTCTCCCTTTTCTGGCGAAGCTGCTTGAGAGGTTGTTGTGGATGCAGTTGTCAGAGTTTGTGGAGTCTCATGGCCTGTTAGATGCACAGCAGCACGGTTTCCGTCAGGGTTTTGGTGTTGAAACCTTGCTGCTGTCATTGTTTAATACCCTCTGGTGTAGTCTGGATTGGCCGAAAATGGGGGTTATGATGATCTTTATTGATGTTTCTGTGGCTTTTGATTCTCTTAATCACATGTTGCTTTTGCAGTGCCTCCATTCATTGGGAGTCACAGAGCAAGTGTTGAATTGGTTTGTATCTTATTTAACAGATCAATTTTTTCAGGTTCATATAGGTTCGGATGTCTCGGACTGGATTCCTCTGGAAGGTGAGGTGCCGCAAGGTTCCACATTGTCTGCCTTGCTATTTAACTTACGGGTATATATGGCTCCTTGTGTGCTTTATTTCAATGTTTTGGTGGTTTTTACCACGTTTACGCTGATGATTTTTTAGTGTATATGCCTTTTTATGTTACTGCAGGTTCGCTTCTTTGCCACTCTTGCGTTGTTCTGGAGGTTGTTTCATTGTGCTTTGCCCAGCATAGGCTGAGTATTAATTAAAAACAGAGGTCTTGTTTGTCTCCCATGATAGGTCCTTTGTTGCCCCTGAGGAGGTTTTGTTAAATGGGCATAGGGCTGTTGTGCATCAGGAAATTGTTTATCTCGGAGTGACATTGGATTCACACTTGAATATGAGAGCTCATGTAGCTAAGCTTGTTTGTCGTTCCTTCTTTTTGATCCAGTTTTTGCGCCATCTTCAGTCTTTGTTATCACCTTCTGACTTTTGTTCTGTGTTTCAGGCAGTGTTGTCACCAATGTTTGATTATGCTAATGTGGTGTTATTGGGTTTGCCTGCGTCTCCTTTGTTGGCACTCCAACTGGCACAGAACTCCGCTGCAAAGGTTGCTTTAGATAAGTCACGTTTTGATCATGTTACTCTTTGCCTGCGTTCATTGCATTGGTTACCTATTCAACAGTGGATTGTTTTTAAGGTTCTTTGTGTGGTTCTGAAACTTTGGCTGGGTTTGTCTGTGGCTTGTTTGGCAGTTATTTTCTTGGCATACCTCTTCCCATCCGATTCGCCAAGGCTTGAGTCATACTCTTCTTGTTACAGGATCCCATGCTTTTGCTTTGGCAGTACCTGTTTTATGGAACTATTTGCCAGTCTTGTTATGTGGATGTTTGAATGTGTTGTCCTTTCATCAGCTATTGAAGAGCCATTTGTTTTATCAAGCTTTTGGCACTTGATTTTTGTTTAATGTTATTTTAAGATGTGTGATATGTTTTCTGTACTGCTTTGAACTTTTGTAATTAGGCTGGCTTATAAATGTTGTAAATAACTAAATAAACTCGATAAGACCACCCTTCATTGGGCAGTGAAAGGGGGAGCCTTTTGAAAGCAGCCTCTTATGTAGAAAGGTCATTTGGAGCAGCAGTACTGCCATGGGACATCATACTTATGCTATCCATAGGACTCAATAAGACCACACTGCATTGGGTAATAAACGGGAGAGGCTTTTGGGAGGAGCCTCTTGCACAGAGAGATCATTTGCAGCAGTGGCACTGCCAGCCTTACTAGAACAAGCTTGCTTGGGATATCCTACTGACATCATCTACATGCCCCAATAAGTCCTGGCCTTCCCCCAGGAGGCGCCAAAGGGTGAGACTGAACTTCTGGCTCTTTTGAGAGCAGATATGATGAAAAAAGAATGATGTGGAAGCTGAAGCTTCTTGAATCTGGGAGCCTTTTGGACTCTATAGTCAACCTTCTTGCAGACAGTAGGCAAAAAACGGGGTGTCTCACATTCTCATCTGCAGCTTCTGAAGAATGTGGAGCATGGGCACCGTCACTGCTTCTTTGGGGGGATCCGGATACTGGAGGACTTCCAACTCTTCAGCCCTAGGTTCCTCTTCCATGTCCAATTTACATGGAACAGTGTCAGCCATTTCCCTGACAAACTCATGGAAGGAAATATCCTCAGGAGGAGACTTGAATTGCTTATGAACTGGAGAGGAGTCTGACGGGAGATCGGGAGACCTCTCCTCTGAGAGGTATTCAGAATTCCTATCCAGGAGTGCTCAGATTCAGACTCAGAGCAGTACTCCATAGACATATGAGTCTCTGCCTGGACCAACTTCAGCATTGCATGATGTCAGATTTCCTCCTTGAGTGTCAGCGTATCAATAGGCTCCAATGCTTCAGGAACTGTTCTGCCTCTGATATCGGCCTGACACCGGTCGGTGTTGAGACCATTCAAGGTCACAAAAAAGTTCAGAGAAGAGCGACCAAAATGATAAAGGGGATGGAAGGCTACCCCTATGAGGAAAGGCTTAAAAGGTTAGTACTCTTCAGCTTGGAAAAGAGATGGCTGAGGGGATATATTATAGAGTTCTATAAAATAATGAGCGGAGAGGAACAACTAAACGGTAAATGTAGATCGTTTGTTTACTTCTTCAAGAAATAGAAAGACTAGAGGCTATACAAAGAAGCTACAATGCAGCACATTTAAGATTAATCACAGAAAATATTTTGTCTCGCCTAGGTCCTTTACCAGTTTCTTCAAATCTGTTCCAAACAGGAGCTTCCCCTTAAAGGCTAGTTGAACCAGTCGGGCTTCGGAGGATGTGTCCGCTGCCTAGTGACAAAGCCAAATTCAATGCTGTGACACAGTAGTCAGGACACCATCCCTAGCAGACAAGTGCACCATGTCATACATGGTATCAAAAAGGAAGGCCGTAGTCAACTTCAAGAGAGAAGTGGTAACGTCAGGCAAAAGAGACTGAATCCACTAGAGCAGGGCTCGAGAAGTCGAGCTGCTTCATACCCCCAGCTTTGGAATAGCTGCCGACATGGCATACTGGCTCTTCAGCAAAGAATCAACTTGCGGTCCAGGACATCTTTCAATGCCAGTCCGCCTTCCACAGGAATGGTGGTCCATCTGGTAACCACCGTGACCCCTGTATCCACCTTGGGAATGTTAAACCACTCACTGCGCTCCTCCTCCAGAAGAGCATAGACCTTCTTATAGACCCTTAACCCTTTAGGCAGGGAGTCGGTTGAGTCCCACACGGACTAGATCATATCTTTGATCACCTCCAGGAACAGGAAGACAGTAGTGGATTTACGCCCCCTTGAAGAAGCGGGTGTATTTTCGGCTCATGCTCCTTGCTGGAAACATCTGCCAAGTTCAAGGCAGATGAGACCCTGGAAATCAACGCCACCTGCTCCTTCTTCCAGGTCTTTTCATAATCTTCCAAAGGTGATAGGAAGTCCTCCTCAACATCAGAGCCCAATACTAATTCATCTGGGTCCAAGGTATAGTCAACATCTTGGACAGCTCTCAAGCGTTCCTCATCTACCTCGAGTGTCCCAAAGGCAATCTAGCAGGGCTTCTGCTTCCAGCTTCCCCAGTAGAAGGCTGCATCCAGGGGCACCCAGAGGCCGCAGGGTCTGAATTCCCATGCCAGAAATACCAAGCCTGTTGCAAAAAGGAAATGAAATCCAGGGAGGACAACCCAGACTCCGGAAGTTCTCCTCTTGGGGAAGATCCGACACCAGAGGGTATAGTTGCCACAAACCCTAGAGCAGGCATGTCCAACTTCGAACAGGTCGTGATCTACTTTTTCTGGACAAAAGTGCCGGTGATCTACCACCATGAAAATTAAGTTTCAAATTATTGGGTTAAAATTTAATTTGAAACTAAAGTTGGAGGATTTCCCCCCCCCCCCCCATTTTTAATGAACCTTCTGTCATTTACTTGGAGGTGATCAGCTGTTAAGCAAAAACAAAACAGAGAGACGAAGATCCAGTATGAACTGCGAGGGGAAATGGAAAGTACATTTTTTCTTAAAGTTGTATTGAGTAATAACTTTCTTTAACTGTCTTAATAACTTTCTTTAACTTTTATTGAGTAATTTGTGTTAAATTTAGATCGAGTATTGATCCAGGCTGATCTTGCACAATCTTTAACATTTCTTGCTCATTAGTGAGACATCTGAGCCTGCATTTCATCCACCAGCTTTTTGAAGTTGGGTGAATATTGCATGAGGGCCAGTCTCAGGGAATCCTGGAGATGTTCATCTGTCATGTTGGAGCGTTGTGTACTCTGTCATTTTCAGATGGGAAAATGCAGATTCACACAAATAAGCTGAACCGAAACCGGAGTGTTCAGCTTCATTGCATCTTCTCAAGTTGGGAAATTTGTCTCTAGGCACTAGCTTCCAAAACAATTCTTGCTCAGCACGGGTCTTGAGAAAAATGTCATTTTTAAGGGTTAATATTTCATTTTCAAGAGATGGCTTATTCAATGAGTAATTTTTACTGATAGCAGCTACAGTTTCTTTAATGTCCACATCTACTTTGAATGGGTATGACAAGTACTCCACAACTGTTCCAATTTTTTGGAAGTCACAGAATCTATTTTCAAATTCCTGGATAACAGAACAGATTTCTGTCACATACTTCTCGTTCTGAAAAACAAAATTTGGATATTGTCCCAGATGGTCCTGCGTATTAGGAAAATGATCAAAAGTGTTGTTTGCAAGGTCAGTCATCATTAGCTCAAATTTGCTTTTGTAGGATGAAACTGTACTCATCATCTCGCCAATGCATTTGTTTTTACCTTGTAGTTCAAGTTCATATTACTTAGTTTGCCTGTAAAGTCAGCGAGAAATGCCATATCACATAACTACTCCTCATCTTCCAACTCTGCTTGGTCATCTCCCCTCTCCTTCAAAAAACTTCTTATTTCATTCAACAAATCACGAAATCTTTGCAGAAATTTGTGCCTACTTAGCCACCTTACATCTGTGTGCAAAATGGTTTCTGCTGCCCCTTCATCAAGAGTAAGATTGAAAAGCCATCTTTGAAGTGATCTTCCACGAACTGAATTTACAATTTTGAAAGTGATTTCCATGACAGTCTTTGTATTGAGTATCTTGCTTGCCAAAACTTGCTGCTGAATGATGCTGTCTACAGAGGGTTATGAAACCGTTAACCTCACCTGTCATTGCTCTTGATCCATAAGTAGTGATGGAAACAAGTCTATGCAATGGAAGATTACACTTTGTCACAAAAGAATGGAAAGAACTGAATATTTCCTGACCGGCAGTTCTCCCTTTTAACACTAGAAGCCCCAAAGTGCGTCAATTGACGCAAATGCATCTTTGAAGTTGTATACCAGTGCCACTGCTAGAACCATGTCAGTCATGTTCCATGAATTTGTTAGCAAGGTCAAGATGTTCAAATATGTGCATTGAAAATTAATGACAGATGCACCACCTAGCTGGAAAATGAATTTATACCTAGAAGCCCCAAAGTACGTCAATTGACGCACTCAATTGTCTTGGATGCATCAATTGACATACTTTGGGGCTTCTAGGTATAAATTCATGTTCCCACTAGGTGGCACATCTCAATCACTGTTTACAGTTTTACTCCGACATTACAAAAAATAAACACACGATGATGTCATTTAATGATGTCACATACTGCACGTATTTATTTATTTATTTATTTATTTATTTATTTAACAGCTTTTATATACCGCGCTATTTGTTATCAGTGCGGTTTACATACAACAAGGGTGCACAGTCAGAAAACTGTTCTGTGCTTACATTGTAACAGGAGTTTAAACTTGGACAGTACAAATAAGTAACTTCACATTAATTCACATCTGCATTTCATGCTAAACACAGTCGTTGTGATAATGCATCAATTGATGCACTTTGGGGTTTCTAGGTAAAATTGCTTTTGGGGCTTCTAGTGTTAAAGAAATCAATCCAAGTAGTTCTTCTTTAACACTGAAGTCTTCAAAAACCATCCGGATAAAGATTAGTAACTGGGCTATGTCTCTTATGTCTGTAGATTCATCCAGTTGGAGTGAGAAAGCAACACAATTTGAAACATCCTCCAACAATTGTTCAGTTGTGTCTCCACACACCTTTTCTATTCGCCGCACGACAGTGTTCCTTGACAATTGTACATCTTGAATAGCAGATATGATCTCTTTCTTATTTTTAAATCCTTCAAAAAGATTGTCAGCTGCTTCAAGAAAACAATCTTTTACAAATTCCCCTTCAGTGAAAGGTTTTCATTTCTTTGCGATCAGGTTGCTGACCTTGAAGGATGCTATGGTTGCATAAGGCTGAATGTGACCTTGGCTTCGCCATCAACTGTTGCTGAGTAGTCAATTTCGATTTAAGTTCTTTGAGCTTCAGTTTACGAATTTCACTTTTAGGTGGAAAATCAGCATCAAACGTATTGCTATGCAGAGCCTTATAATGACGTTCCAGATTACCCTTTTTGGGCAAGGATACCGGGGCATTGCAAATTAGACAACAACACTTGTCTTTCACCATGATGAAGAAGTAGTCCATTTCCCATTCATCATGAAAGTGGTAGGTTTTGCTCTTCTTTGGAACACTCATCTTGGTTACACTGGGGTGGCTTGATGTAAGAAGGCCAAATCTGCTAAATTAGCATAAACACTGGCTGAATCTGGTCCAAAACTGTCACTGTCCCAAAGTATTAAAGATCAACAGGAACTGAAGACCTCTGGATGATGCGCAATACAAAGACTGGAGATGCCAAAACCACAATGCAGTTCTAAAAGTAAAAATAAGAATTCATCATACTGGCACCAATTATCTGCAAAAAATGTTTTTTCGAGAGCTGTTTTGGTTATTCCACGTAATCTTTATGTTTTTTGGTGCGCTGAATACGAAAATGACCTCCATTTTGTCATAGGATATCACGTTTCCTGACAATTTAGGTAACTATGTTAAATAAGGCAATACCTCAAAATAAATAGACTTATAAAATTAAAGTTTTATTACAATATTTTCATGAAAATCCTTTTTTGAACTGAAATGAGCTCACCTACACACACTAAACTCAATTCTCCTTGTGAGGCTCCTCTTAGTGCATTTACGCTTGTGAGTAGCATCTGGAATGTCTCTCTGAAGCATCCAACAGTAGTCTGCCATCATTGTAATGCTCCATTTTCGCTGGTATCTCCTTTCCATCTCTTTAATGTCTTGGTGGAATTGTTCACCTTGTTCCTCACTCACAGCTCCCAAATTTTCAGGAAAGTAGTCAAGGTGGGACTGGAGGAAATGCACTTTCAAACTTATCAGGCAACCTAAAGCTTGAAATGCTTTCAGCATTCGTCCGACGATCTTTTTGTAGTGAGGATCTTTGTTATTGCCTAAAAATTTCTGTACGACTTTTTTAAATGCAATCCACCCTTCTTTTTGAGGATCCGTCATGGTATTGACAAACTCTTGATCAACTATAAGCCTTCTAATATCTGGTCCAACGAACACACCTTCCTTCAATTTTGCCTCCGACAGGCCTGGAAACTTGGTGACCAAGTATTTGAAGCATTCTCCATCTCTTGGAAGTGATTTTATGAATTGCTTCATCAATCCCAATTTTATGTGGAGAGGTGGTAGAAGACCTTTATGGGAAGGTACCAAAGTTTCTCGGAGGACATTTTTTTCACCGACTGTTGGCACCCTCGGCTGCCAACTCTTCTTGGTCCAGTGATTTTGTCGGTCTCGACTGTCCCATAGACACAGAAAACAAGGATATTGTATACCCAGCTTGTTGCCCGAGCAGCATGCACAAGACCTTCAAGTCCCCACACACTTGCCAACCATGGTCTTCATATTTAAGTTTACGAAGAACCAATTCCAAGTTCTTGTAGGTTTCCTTCAAGTGTATGGAATGACCTACAGGTAAGGAAGCGTAAAAACTGTTGTGGAGTAAAACTGCTTTGAGACTTCTTTTTGAAGAATCTATAAAAAGACGCCATTGCTCTGAATCATATTGGATTTTAAACTGACCCATCAGACCTTCAACATCGATGCAATAAACCAACTTGTCTTCCTGGGCGAAGTAAGGAACAAACTCCTTTTCACGATGTCTGAACCATGAAGATGACACTCCTGACAACAATAAATTCCTGCTTTTCAGCCTTGATCCGAGTAACTCAGCGGCATCTTTGGGAAGATTCAAGTCTCTTACCAAATCATTCATCTCCTCCTGAGAAAACAATTTTGGTCTTGTATCATCTTCAAAGTCAGAACTTGATTCGTCATCTGGTTCAGGTATGACTTCACCTTCATCGGAGCTAGGTATCTCTTCGAAGGTAGCAGGGGGCTTGGGTATTGGTATATCTGTGCCATGGGGGATGGGACGAATTGCCAAGTGAAGATTGGGGTATGAAATGGAATGCTTCCATTTGGAATTAAACCCTTTCACATCGCATGAACAAAAGTAGCAGTCATCACTATGGTTCTTTTGCTCTCGCCATACCATAGGAATCCCATAACGGAAAGATTTTTTCTTACCCTTGAACCAGTTTCGGAAGACCTCAACACACCGTTTGCACACTTTATGAGGCACCCAAACTTTATCTTGATCTCCAATTTTTAGTCCAAAGTATGCAAAGTATACTTTTTTCACAAAGTCTGTAATATTCTGCTGTTGCTTCAACACTATATATTCACCACAGATGAAACAGAAACTGTCTGGCGAATTAATACACTTTCGCGGAGCCATAACATAATGGTTGAAGAATGACGAGCTAATACGAATTGCGATGAAAAAGTGTGAACAACCAAGAACCTGATGATGATTCGTGCACAAGTGTGGCATGAAGGAGAGAGCAGCTCTGTGTCTGTACACGAGATGTCACAGTGCTGGCCACGCCCCCCTGCACTGACCGGAGCTGCTGCTATCTGCCCTGTGTCTTCCTCCCACTGGATTCTTCAGGAAAGATTAACCCCTTCTACCATTAGAAGCACGGACTTAAAACTTGCTTAGCTTATGTATATATTGCTGACCATCAGATTTACAGTGCTAAATTATTTTTTACATAACTCGGACAACCCCTTTAAGGTTTTTTTGGCATTTTATATCAAATGCACTTATGTGAATTAATTAATAGTAATTTGAAAAAATTTGATAAATTTGAAGACAATTTTGCATGTTGTGGCAAATCATGACGTCTAGGCGTTTTTTCAATATTTTATTTGTTTTCAGCACACCAAAAGACATGGAAATTAGATGAAAATAATCAAACAGCTTTTTAGTCGCAGACCTGTGATAATCAAATACCACCAAACAATCATCAAAAAAACTCAAACACCTGTCCAGCAAACCAGATAAAATCAAATACCGCCAAATAAGTTCAAATACCACCACACACGATTTAATAAATTCTGCACACAGTGTAGAATTAATGCAAAGGCAAGGCGAAATAAAATTGCAGTGTAGAATCAACGCAAAGGCTAGGCAAAATAAAATTGCAGAGGCATGCAAAAGTCACAGTGGTTTGAACCAATTCGAAGGCAAGGCATAGGCAAGTTAGAACAAAATTGGAAAAGCCCGCCAAAATCACCAAATTCTTGACACTTTGTTGTGTCTGCCTGAAAACAATTAATGAAAGCGAACTAGAAAGCGACCAACGACCAGCACACGACACAACTAATACAGTAAGTGTATTCAGGTAAAGCCCGGGCGAATGGACATCGCCCGGTATATAACACACTTCTAAGGGGTGTTGGAGCAGGGGCAGGAATGGGTGATTCTGAAAGGCAGGAGACCAGGTGTGACACCGGGCCTGTGGCATCTTGTCGCGGGGCACGGGCGGGGGCCCCCTGGGGTACCCACAAACTATTGGCATGAAAACAACAAGCGCCCCCAATACACCCGCAGGCAGGGAAAAAAGACAGACAAAGGATCAGCAGCGGCGGCAAGCCCTCGGCAGACGACCAGCCGGCACGAGCTCTCTCCTAGCGATGGGGCGAGCTGCTGGAGAGATGGAGCCAAGTGGGGCTGGCAATCTACCTCTGACCACTCCGTGATCTACCTGTTGGACATGCCTGCCCTAGAGTGGCTCACTGCATGGTTACCAGAGCCTCCGGCCAGCTGAACATCCTTATCCTTAGCGCCATACTGCATCTCTTGCCCTGAGGCAGGAAGGGACAGGTTCACTGTGTTCCCTGGCTGAGAGGGGGAAAACATGCCCTTCAGGGGCAACTCAGAGCAAAGTCCAGAATCCAAGGATGAGGCTCCTCGCTTGCCACAGATCAAACAACGTTTCCTGGAAGAAGACAGAGAGTTAGGGTAAGTATCACCAGAGTGCACATTAAGGCTGCGTCGGCCCACAAGCATGCGTTAATTGCACTTTTACAGAATTGCGCATTAAAGGTGCTAGAAGAGGAGCGCATGTTGGAGCTGCTTGGGCAAAACATGTGCGGCTGCGGATCACACGGTACTAACACAACGGGCAAAAACATTACTAACGCATACAGAAAATGGCCTAGGTCAAGCCTTGATACTCATCTCCTGGGCATAGGCTCTGTGCCAGGCTCAGCTCTACTCCCCTGAAACTGCTTCACTGGCTGGGTTTAAATTTCAGCAGCACTGTGTGAAAGGTGGCTGGCAGACAAATCCCTCTGAGAGCATTCTGCAATCTTCGGGAGACAGCAGGGGGGAAAGGAGGAGGGAGGGGGCACTGAGGTTGTGTAAAGCTGCTGTACTCTTCTAGATTCTTCCAAATCCTTCCAATTTAGTGGCTGCTCAACAGGCCCTTGTCATAAGGGCGTGGAGCTGAACCAATTTTCCCTCCTCCTATGGCTACCAAAAAGACTGCAGTCTAATGGAGCCTCCCACGTTGCACTCAAATGAGAGAGTCACCCCTTTAGGGCTTGAGGTGGTCTTTCACGAGCAATTAATCAATCTCTTTTCTTCTGAATCTTCAGATTTTCTTCAGAGAAGAAAATCCATCCACCATTTGCTAGAGACAAAGAAATACTGAAGGGACCTCTGGTCGATACGCTGGATAGAGGCATGGAAGTGATGTCAATGAAACCTGGGCCTTTCATTGGTCTTTGTCTCCACCAATCTGCTGGTAGTGGAATATAACCCACTTGTCTGGACTGGTCTAGCAGGAATTATGCCCGAGTTGGTGTGCAGAAGAAACCCTCCATGTGTTTGGAGAAAGAAAGCTAATTCCCCCCCCTAGTCATCTGATATCAGGTTAAAAAAACCAAGGAGGGGATATTCAGCGACGGAAGCTAACATGGTTTCAGCGGCTAGCTGTTGCCACTGAAACTTAAACCTATTCAATGCCAAGGCATTGAATATATGAGTTGTCTGGATTGCCAGGCGACTAACCGGGCAGCAGCAGCAGCAATATTCAGTCACTGTCCGGTTAGCTTCCGTGGCAAAGGTTAGGCAACCTTTGCTGTGCCTTACTTTCACCGCTTTGCCATAACCAGGCATCTCAATATTGCTGCTGCTGCCTGGTTATGGCCAGGTACAATCCCTGGAATGCCCCAATACAACAGTAACTGGTTAACAACGGGGTGTGCAACAGCGGTATCCGGGGATATTCAGCGGCACTAACCATGTTAGTGCTTCTGAATATCCCAGATAAGGAATTAATACAGTTAGCAGGTCTGTGTTAATCCCTTGGAATATCGGGCCCCAAGTTTATTTCTGATTATTGTTTCAAAAAACCTATACACCATAACACTGATTGGTGGTTTACATGTCACATACATAGTAAAATAGACAAACTTCATACATACAGTACATCAAAAAACAAAATACAACAATACATTAGCAGATCTCCTGGTTGTTTAAAGGAATAACACCCAATTTTTGGAGAACTAATAAAACCATTATTTTGCAGACATCGACAGATGAGCTCCTCCTGATGGCGATGTGCACCAAAGCAAAGCAAAAGTACACCAAGAACAGAAAGGATGGTTTGCCATCATAGTTACTCCGACTGGAAGGAGATACTATTTCAACATACTCTCCTGGGATAGCTATTTTTGTATTATTGACTTAACGCTGTTCCACAGATAAGAGTGAATCTGCTCCAACAGTCAAATTTATGAAAAATGGTATTCACCCAGAGCTGGTAGATTGTAAGTATAGAGCAAGAGCCTAAGGGGGTTTGCTTCATTTTGTGCATATTTTCAATTCATTTTGGAAAAATGTTTAGGACTTTTGCCCCTACTCTCATTAACTGTTTCATTAATTCCACAAACCAAGCCAAAGCTCGGTGCAGTCAGAAAATGATTACCAAAGTAAATACTGCCAGATTGGAATTTACAGAAAGATATGATATTTCATCGATACATATACAACGGGGGGGGGGGGTTATTTAGCGGCACACACCAGATTTGTGCTGCTTAATATCCGCTGTTAGTGTCAGAGTATTCAGATGGCCTAAGTGACTAGCACTGGTGCATTCCAGGGGTAGCAACACTGAGCCACGAACCAGCTAAATCGAGGAGAGAAAAAAAGCTTTCTTAACTTTAGCTGTTTTAACTATCTGGCCAGTGGCTGAATAATACCGCTTAGTGGCAAACTAAAGCCAGACCATATATTCAGTGCCATTGGCCTGATATCACCCCAGTACTGAATATTTGGGCATAACGTAAAGCAGCGACGGCCAGGTGCTTTAATAGCGCAGGCTGCTGCTCCTGACTATGCCCCCCATATTTTCATACATGCTACGATGGAAGTTTAAAGTGTTCTACAGCAGCCAAAAACCTTGCACTTGACAGCCAATAGTAAAGCAAAAAAAATGTTTATTGTAATTCAATAAAAGACTGAAAATCCAATCACAGGAGAGGGAATACAAGGCAGCCTGATGTTGTTTTGGGTTAGATGGTCCTTTCTCAAGCAAGTAATTTCAAAAGGTCAAAGTGGACTTCCCATGTCATCAAATTAGACTGTCCCTTTCTGCCATGGAATGTAAGAGAAATAGGATGCCAACCATTAGCAAGATAATGGCAGATTGTATAGGTCAACAAACTCAGCACTTTCCTGGGGCTTAATATTTAAAGTCACTTATCTGGGTAGCAGGACCTGCTGCCTGGATACGTGCCTCTAACCCAGGGCTGTGCCTTGATTTAGTGACGATATTCAGTCTGCTAACCAGATAACTATTTGGATAAAACTAGAACAGAAAAAAAAAGTGCCAGCGGTCAGAACCGGATCCAGATGTTCAGCACGATCTGGATAGTGATACTGAATATCCAGATTTATTTCTGCCGTGGTGGATGGCATTTTAAAAAAATAATACTGAGGGCCCAATATTGAAAGTGATTAATGCGGTTAGCAGACCTGCAGACTGTTAGCATCGGGGCGTTCCAACAGTGGCGATATTCAGCCATCGCTCGGTTATCCCTCGGCAGCGAACGTTAGGCACATTAAAGGCTGTCCTAACTTTCACTGCCAAAGCTAACTGGGCAGCGGTTGAAGATCGCCGCTGCCAAGTTAGCTTCTGTGCTATTTGGCAACCCAGATATTCAATGCTGCTGGTCAGATATGACCCTGACGTGGACTATCCAGGTCTTGAGGTGATGGCTAAGCGCTTTAGAAGGGATAGCTGCAGCTGCTGAGTATCAGGTCCTAACTGTCCCAGCTGAACAGTGATCCAGAAGGATTCCTAGCAGTTTTGTTTCATGGACATGTCTTAGGCCATCTGTAAATTAGAAGAGCTCGACTTTTGTTATTCAGTGAGTCTACTGGAAGGGAATCTCAAAAGGCAGAACATAGAATATTATCACTTTTTAACCTGGCTCAATTTTAGTCCGAACAGAGTTAGACTTTTCAGGGCTTTCGAAGAGGAACACAGTGCCCAAACCTGAGATTGAGTAGAGCTGCTACAAATGATTTTTTTAAATTACTTTCACTGTATACATTTAAACTGATGTAGAAGATGTAATCTTTTCCTTCCTTTTTATTTTTAATTTTTTTAACTGCTGTTAGAGATAATTGGTGGCTGACTGCTGCATTGTGTTGAACATGATCTTCCCACTAGAAGGGCTGTGGTGTTTACTAGGAGCGGTGTAAACACAAACTCAAAGGAATGCGGTAGTGAACATTATCCCGCGTTGCAGGCATTTCAAATAAAGGCAGCAAATTATGCACATGACTTGTCAACACTTACATTTCATTTGCCTGGCAATGGACTTGTTGGACTCAAGCCAGTGCTGAAAAGGAAAAAAAAACAGGTCTGTAGTTAAAGTGTTACAAAACACAGCAGAACAGACTTAAATCAAGATGCTCCAATACCATATAATTTTGTTAAAGTATTGTAGAAGGCTGTTTTACAGGGGGGCACTTCAGTGGCATATTAAATAGCCTATTTAGAAGCCAATTAACTAGAATTACTCTGTGTTGCATTCTGTGCAACAAAACCATCCTTTAATCCCCCCTCCCCCTAGCAGGTGTTCTGTTCTGGTCTGCTCAGCCTAAGGCAACTACAGCAACACAGTAATTTTCTCTCTTATTGCATTCAGCTGATCCCATGCTTGTTTAGCTACAAGCAGAAGAGAGTCCCCGCTGGTTTTGCTTATGGACTCCTTTCAGCAGCTGGCATCAATTCTCTCGTGGCGCCCACATCCAGGGTCATGATAAAGGGAAAAAGAACCACCACCACCACAGGGAACATCCAAATCAGAGTATTTAGCAAATGATTATACTAGCATAAATCAAAGTACTTATGCTTCAGAATGTGGATGATATGTGCTGCAGTAAATTGATAGTCTTACGAATAATACTGGTTTTGAAGAAATCTTTTCAGACTGTCCTATCCCTTATTGTAAGCCCTCCAACCTATAGGAAAATACCTAACGTATCTGAACATAAACCTTCTTAAGCTACTTCTGAAAAAGGCGTGAACTAAATCAAAATGCATTCCCATCTTCTTCCCCCTTTACTGCAAACACATAAGAAGAAATTAGACCTTACCTGCTAATTGTCTTTCCTTGAGTTCTCTCCGGGCCAGTCCAGGAACGGTAGGGTAGTCAACCTCCTCCAGCAGCTGAGGACTGAATAACAGAGTCTTGCTGACAGCCTATCCAGCTCCCCCTGGTGCTAGAGACTCAGTCTTCTTTTGACAAAGCAGCTAACCTATCCAAACCAACATCCAACCTCTTGAGATTCCAACTCTTACTCTTTTTCTTTTTTTTGCATGAACTCAACCCCCCCCCAACCCTTCCAGGAAGGGAGAAGCTAAGGCAGAGCCGTCCTCGACTATTTCACGGAACCAAGCCTGGTAACCACTCCAGAAACAACAGAACATCGATTACTCCCCAAAACCCTCCTCCCCAACAATCTTTTCAGCTCGCAAATGAACGGGGAGGGCCCTGGACTGGCCCGGAGGGAACTCAAGGAAAGACAATTAGCAGGTAAGGTCTAATTTCTCCTTCCATTTTGTCTCTCCGGGTCAGTCCAGGAACGGTAGGGAGGTACCAAAGCAGTACCTTAACACCGGGAGGAAGCCGCAAGCCCCGCCAATACAGCCGAGGCCCCAACATTTGCGTCCCGCCTAGCCTGAACATCCAACCGATAATGCCTTGCAAAGGTATGAAGCGACAGCCACGTTGCTGCTCTACAGATATCCACTGGCGGAACTAAGGCCAGTTCCGCCCACGAAGTCGCCTGAGCCAGAGTAGAATGAGCCTTGATATCATCGAGAGGAGACTTCCCCTGCACCATATACGCTGCTACAATAGCCTGTTTTACCCAATGGGCAATCGACGCCTTGGAAGCCGCCTCCCCCTTACGTGGTCCCCCCAAAATCACAAACAGCCTGTCTGTTCTATGGAACGACTCCGTCCTCCTGAGGTATCTACTGAGCACCCTAGCCAGATCCAACTTCTTTAGGGACCTTTCCTTGTCCGACTTTCTCAAACTAGGAAATGTCGGAAGAGAAACTGACTGATTTAGATGAAACCCCGACACCACCTTCGGTAGAAACGAAGGCACCGGCCGAAGCACTACCTTCTCTGCTGAAAATGGAATGTATGGCTCCCGACATGACAGCGCTTGTAAATCTGAAATACACCTCGCCGAACACAGCGCTACCAGGAAAGCCGTCTTCCAAGACAGCTCCCTCAGACTTATCGATCCTGCGGGTTCAAAGGGAGACTTCACTAACGCTTCCAGAACCAAATTTAAATCCCAAAGCAGCACCACCGGTCTCCGCAGTGGCCTTACATTCTTCGCCGCCCTGAGGAACCTCAGAACATCCGGATGCGTGGACAAGACCGCCCCTCGCACCGGACCCCTATAGCAAACTAGAGCTGCCAGCTGAACTTTAAGCAAACTGAGAGCCATCCCTTTCTCAAGTCCTCCCTGCAGAAAGAGCAATACTTCCGGCAGGGATACCGAAAAAGGCTTAACACCCCTATCTGCACACCAACCTTCAAATATGCACCATACCCGCACGTAAGCCAAAGCAGTTGACTTCTTCTTAGAAAGTAACATGGTGTCTATTACAGACGCCGAGTAACCCTTACACCGCAACTTCGCCCTTTCAAGAGCCAAGCCGTAAGCGAGAACCGATCCACCTGCGGCATCAACACGGGACCCTGACTCAACAGATTGATCCAATCCGGCAGCCTCCAAGGCCGATCCACGAGAAGCTGCACCAGGTCCGCATACCAAGGCCTCCGGCGTTATCAGAATCATCCGGCCTTCGTGAAACGCTATCCTCCGAATGACCCGACTGAGCAACGGCCAAGGCGGAACACATATAGTAGCCCTTCCGACGGCCACGGCTGCACTAGCCCATCCAGGCCCTCAGACATATGTTTCCTGCGCCTGCTGAAGAACCGCGCCGCCTTGGTATTGGCAAGAGTGGCCATCAAATCCATGACCGGCTGTCCCCACCGCACTGTAATGTCATGAAAGACTGCCGCGTTCAGCTCCCACTCTCCCGGAGCCAAGAAGTGGCGACTGAGAAAATCGGCCTGCACATTGTCCTTTCCTGCCACATGTACCGCCGACAGGGCTGCCAACTGACTCTCTGCCCAGCGAAACAACTGTTGACTCTCGTCCAGCAGGGCCACACTGCCTGTGCCCCCCTGCCGGTTGATATATGATACTGCCAGGCATTGTCGGAGAAAACCCGAACCGCCTTTCCTAACATCAGGGCTTGAAAGGCTTGCAGAGCTAAGCAGACCGCCCGCAGCTCTAGGCGACTGATCGACCATTGCGCCTCCTCCGCGGACCAGCAACCCTGAATCATTTGGGCAAGGCAATGAGCTCCCCAGCCCGACAGGCTGGCATCCGTGGTGACCAACACCCAATCCGGCTGTTCCAGCGGAATGCCGGCATGAAGATGACTGGGCTCCAGCCACCACTCCAAGCTGTCTTTTACCTCCTCCGGACATATCAGCCGACGAGACAAAGGGTGTTCTTGTGGCGACCACCTGGACAGCTGAGCCCGTTGAAGTGGCTGCATATGAGCCTGCGCCCACGGCACCAGCTCCAACGCCGCCGCCATGGAATCGAGCAGCTGCAAGTAACGCCACGCCTTTGGGGTCCTCATGCTCAAGAACGCTTGTACCTGTCCCACGATCTTCTGAACTCTTTCCTCGGGGAAGAACACCCTGCCGGCTACCGTATCGAACAAGGCTCCGAGGTACACCAACTGGGACACCGGCTGCACCTGACTCTTGGCCTGGTTTATTACCCAACCAAAACCTTCCAAGAACTCCACTACTCGCCCCGTAGCCCTGCTCGATTCCTCCTCAGACCCTGCCCTGATCAACCAGTCGTTGAGGTAGGGATGTACTTGAATTCCTTCCTTGTGCAACGCCACCACAACCACCACCATCACCTTTGTGAACGTGCGCGGCGCTGTGGCCAGCCCAAACGGCATTTCCCTGAACTGAAAGTGTCCCATGGGAACCGCAAAGCGCAGAAATTGCTGATGCTCTGGCCTGATAGGGATATGCAGATAAGCTTCTGTGAGATCTATGGAAGAAAGCAGTTCTCCCGGCTTTACCGCTCTTATGACTGACTTCAATGTCTCCATCCGGAAATGCGGCACCCGCATGCAACGATTCACATGCTTTAAATCTAGAATGGGCCGAAAAGTCCCCTCCGTTTTGGGAACCACAAAATAAATCGAGTATCGACCTAACCCGCACTGCCCGTGCAGTACCGGAACCACAGCTTGTAGGGCCAGCAACCGCTGCAAGGTGTTGTTTACCGCCTTTCTCTTTGTCTGGGATCCACAAGGTGACCTCACAAAAACCTCCCTCAGGGGCTGAGAGAACTCTAGCGCATAACCTTCTCGGATGATCTCTAGCACCCAGCTGTCCGTTGTCATGGTGGCCCAGACGGAAAAAAACTCCTGCAACCGCCCCCTACGGGCACCTCCGCCTGGGCCATCCGTCCTTCATTGCGGCTTTTTAGAGGGATTCTGCTGAGGGGAAAAATACCCCCTACAGAATCCCCGCGCCCCTCGAAAGGGCTGCCCCCTGGCCAGAAAGAGCCTTCTCTGATAGGGAGCAAAGCGAGAACCTCTAAAGTTATGAAATTCTCTGCCTTGTCCTCTCTACATGCCCTCCGGTCTGGGAGCCTTCGGGCGATCCTCAGGCAGCCGACCACCTTTGGAATCCCCCAAGTCCTTCACAATTTTCTCCAACGTTTCCCCAAAGAGCAGCTTGCCCTTATAGGGGAGCCTACTTAGACGAGCCTTTGAAGATGCGTCCGCCGCCCAATTCCTCAGCCAGAGGAAGCGCCAAGCAGCAATAATAGATGCCATGAACTTCGCGGAAATTCTCACCAAATCATAACAGGCATCAGCCAAATATGCTGCCGCTGACTCCAACTTCGCTCCCTCCGGCAACGCGCTCTCTTCGCTTTCCTGCGAACCATCTACCTGAAGCCAACAAATGGAAGCCCTGAACACATAGGCCCCACAGATCGAAGCCTGTAGGGATAGCGCATATGAATCAAAGACTTGCTTAAGAATCACTTACAACTTACGGTCCTGGAGATCTTTGAGGGCCGCACCCCCCTCCACTGGGATCGTAGTCTTTTTAGTCACCGCCGAAACCAAAGCATCGACCTTGGGCATCCGCAGCAGGTTCTTCTCCGCTTGCGGCACCAGGTAGAGACGCCCTATAGCCCGGCTACCCCTTAATGTAGCCTCCGGGCACTCCCATTCGGACTCCACCATCTGTTTTATCACTCTATGGACTGGAAAACACTTCTGCTCTGCTTTAAACCCCTGGAGCAGAGGATCCTCCAGCAGAGCGTGATATTAAGAGCTGCCAAAGACTGGGCAATGAGAGCCCCCAGCTCCTCCTTCCGAAACACCCTGAAGACATTCGGGTCGTCTCCTGGCAGCAGCTCACCTTCCTCCAACTCCACGGCCCAGGGATCCAACACTGCCTCTGACAGAACTTCAAACTCCTCTGTCCCTCTGGGCTCCACTGTCTGCTGACTGAAAGGGTCAGACTCCCCTCCCAAGTCCAAGGTCTGCGTAGAGGATCCCTCACCCAGATCCTCCAAACCAAAACCTACCCTCTGAGAGCTCACCCCCTGAGAGGGCTCACTTTTGTCCCGAGACTGTTCCATCTTTAAGCAGTAAGCTTTATGCAACTCCAGGATAAAATCCGCTGAAAACAAAGCCCACATCGAGCCCCCCCAACTCTGAGGCCTTCGACTGAGAGGAAACTGGGCCTAAAGCAGGCTTTTTTGACTTAGATTTCCTCTTTGCCGGCTTATCCTGAAGTGTGGGAGAAACGGCTGCCTGCTGCATCATGGCCGCCGTTCCCGCCTTCTCTACAGCCTGCGGCCTATGCATCATCTCCCCCGATGCTGCCTTTTCTTCCATCGCCGATTCCAGGAACCGCTGGGACCTACTACCACATCGCAAACAGGTATGACACAGCTCCAGCCCCCCTAACCCTCGGCAACCTCCACACTGCGCGCACGCCGCCGAAACCGGCAGCATGCGCGTGGAGAGGAAAGCACCCGCGAAAACCTTTCCGGCCCCAAATCCGATGCCGAGCACACCACCGCTCCTACCTGAAACGAGCCCGCTGCAAAAACCCGATTTCTCTTCAATCGTGCTCCCACTCTCGCTGCTAGCGAGATCCAAAGTGGCTCCAGAGGCGGAGGGATGTGCGATGGGGCTCCCAGGTACCTGTCCCTACCCGGCAGTGATGGCTATACTGCAGTCAAGGCAGGCTCTGCCTCTGCTGCCCTTCCGCTCAACTGAACACCCCTGGACTTACAACCCTGCTAGGACCAGCCAGGACCTCCACAGATTGCTCTTAGACCCTCGGCTCTGTATTAGTTATGTATGTATTATCCTTCCTTTTTCAATTAGTCTCCTGTGGCCTTTCCTGAAACGGGAGCCTGTCAGCCACACGTCCTTCCAAGCTGCTGAGGACTGAACGACTGAGTCTCTGGTACCAGGGGGAGCTGGATAGGCTGTCAGCAAGACTCTGTTATTCAGTCCTCAGCTGCTGGAGGAGGTTGACTATCCTACCGTTCCTGGACTGGCCCGGAGAGACGAAATGGAATAAATAATATACAAGCTTTTGAAACCACTTCCTTGTTTTGGATATTGTTCTGTGCCGATTTATATTAAGGATACCTCTGAAGAAGATACACTAGGTAGTGTAAATAAAACTATAGAGCCTGTACTTTATTTTAAAATATTTAGATGTTGCATATCAAAGTACCTGTGCAGCTTTCAACTCTAACGTAAGAAATATATAATCAAGTAAAAACAAAACAAAAATAAGATATACATTTGGGTTGCCAGGAGTCAGCATTGACTTCACGGCACACACTTTCACATCTCAACATATTTAACTGATAAAAAGACACACTTTACAACTGATTTTAGCTGTGGCCTCATTGATAAGCTGGAAAAGAGTAGTTACTCACCTGTAACAGGTGTTCTCCAGGAGCAGCAGGAATCAGTCCTCACATATGGGTGACATCGACGTCGATGGAGCCCTTGCGGAGCACTTCCCAAGCTTTCTATGAAAGCCTTTGGGAATACTGCACGCATGCGCGGTCCCCTTCCCGCCTAAAGGTGCCATCTTGCTCAGTCTGATGACATAGCTAAAAGACAGCACAAAAAAATGCAAAAATGAACTATGTACAACTGCAACTCCCAGGGGAGGAGGGAAGGTTGTGAGGACTGATTCCTGCTGCTCCTGGAGAACATCTGTTACAGGTGAGTAACTACTCTTTCTCCAGGACCAAGCAGGAAGTCAGTCCTCACATATAGGTGACTCCCTAGCTCTGGGCTACCCGGAACCCAGGCTGAACAAGAGAACTCCCTCTAGTCCCAGCATCAGAGAAAAGGCTTTCACTGAAACAGAACCTCCACCGGTAGCCCAACGGAGGGCTGGAGGGCAGGAGTTGCCTAAACCTCAAAGAGATTCCGGAGTACTGCTTGGCCAAAAGCACTGTCCCTACGGGACTCCCTCTCCAAGCAGTAATGAACTGCAAAAGTCTGGCTTGAGGACCAAGTTGCAGCCCTGCAGATGTCTGCCAACGGTACAGAGCGGAGATGAGCTACTGAGGCAACCATAGCCCTGACACGGTGGGCCGTGACCCGACCCTGCAAGGGAAGGTCAGCTGCCCTGTAAGCCCAGGTGATACAGTCAGCCACCCAAATGGACAAGGTATGCTTGGACACAGATAACCCCAAATTATTAGGGTCAAAAGATATGAAGAGCTGAGTAGCCCTCCTATGCCCCTGCGTATGGTCAAGGTAGAAGGATAAGGCCCTTCTACAGTCCAGGGTATGCAAGACTGCCTCAGCCTGGCTTGCATGAGGCCTAGGGAAGAATGTCGGAAGAACCACCTCCTGGTTGAGGTGGAAAGAAGAGACAATTTTTGGAAGGAACTTTGGATGAGTCCTAAGGACTACCCTGTTCCTATAGAAGCGAGTGTAGGGCCTGTCACAGACCAGGGCCTGGAGCGCACTCACTAGCCTGGCCGAGGTTAGGGCTACCAGAAAGAGAGTCTTCCAGGAAAGGAAGCGGAGAGGACAAGTAGGCTCAAAGGGTGGGCGGGTCAGTTGCTGCAAGACCACATTCAACTCCCACTCAGGGGCTGGAGGACGGATAGGAGGCTTGAGCAAGAGCAAACCTCTGAGGAACCGGGACACCAAGGGGTGAACCAATAAAGAGTGTCCTTCCACCAGTGAGTGGTGAGCTGCTAGAGCCGAGAGGTGGACCCAAACAGAATTGGACTTGAGGCCCTGATTTGATAAGTGCAGTAGGTACTGAAGCACCACTGGCACAGAACAGGAGAAAGGATCTTCTGTGCGTTGGTGATACCACAAAGAGAACCTTCTCCACTTCAGGGCATAGGTTTTTCTGGTGGATTGCTTCCTAGAGGCCAAGACCACCTCCTCAACTTCCTGAGGCAGGCCCCAGGGAGCCAACACTACCCTTGCAGGCTCCAGGCCATTAAATTGAGAGATTTGAGGTTGGGGTGCAGAAGAGAATCCTGATCCTGAGAGAGAAGATCGGGTTGCAACCCCAGAGGTAGTGGGGTGTCCACTGCCAGTTGAAGCAGAAGTGGAAACCAAGGCTGCCTCGGCCACCTGGGGGCTACCAGAAGTACCGAGGCCTTGTCTTTTAGAATCTTGAACAAGGTTCGGGCCACCAGAAGTGTGGGAGGGAACGCATACAGGAGGCCCTGGGACCAGGAAATCAGGAAGGCATCCGCTGCCAACCTCATGGGATGCGGTTGCCTGGAGCAGAACCTGGGTAGCTGATGGTTCAGGGGACTGGCAAAGAGATCTATGGATGGAAGTCCCCATTTCAGGAAAATGTTCTGAACCACTAACGGGTGTAGTTGCCACTTGTGGGGCTGCAGAATTCTGCTCAACCTGTCTGCCAGGAGGTTCTCCTGACCAGGGAGGTAAACAGCTTTGAGAAACATGTGCTTGAGCGCAAACAAAGGTCCTGTGCCTCCTGACACAGGAGCCTGGACCCAGTGCCGCCCTGCTTGTTCACATAGAACATGGCTACTTGGTTGTCCGTCTGTACTAAGGCAGACTGGTGAGCCAGGGTTTGAGAGAAGGTTTTGAGGGCTAAGCGAATAGCCCGGAGTTCCAGTAGGTTGATCTGTTGTGTGGCCTCCCAGGGAGACCACAGGCCCTGGGTTCACTTGTCCAGACAATGTGCTCCCCAGCCTTGTAAGGAGGCATCGGTGGTCACTACTACTGTGTAGACAGGTATCTGAAAGGGCACACCCTGTAGTAAGTTGGGGGGGGGGGTGCAGCCACCAGCGTAGGGAGTTCAGGAATGGTTTGGACACCCGTACTCTGTCTCTGAGGCTTCCTGTGGCTTGTGTCCACTGAGTTCTGAGGCACCACTGGGCAGGTCGCATGTGGAGCCGAGCATTTGGAGTCACATGCACTGTCGATGCCATGTGGCCCAGGAGCCTCAGACAGAGTCTGGCAGAAACCAGTGGCATGTTGAGAAACTGGCTTGCCAAGTCCATCAGTCTTTGGGCTCTGTCCTCTGGCAAGTAAGCCTTTGCTTGCAGGGAGTCCAGCCTTGCCCCTATGAACTCTAGGTTCTGGGAGGGGAGCAAAGTGGACTTTGCGACGTTTATGACAAAACCCAGGTGCTGAAGGAGAGATATAGTTCGGAGGGTGGCTTGTCTGGCCTCCTGGCACGTCTGACCCCTGATGAGCCAGTCGTCTAGGTAGGGGAAGACAAAGATACCTTGATTCCTCAAGTAGGCCGCCACCACTGCCAGACACTTGGTAAAGACTCTTGGGGCGGAGGTGAGGCCAAAAGGTAGTACTCTGTACTGATAATGGTTTCCTCCCACTATGAACCTGAGGTACTTTCTGTAGTCTGGATGAATGAGGATGTGAGTGTACGCATCCTTTAGATCCAAGGAGCATAGCCAATCTCCCTGCTGGAGGTAGGGCAGGAATGTTCCAAGAGTAAGCATCTTGAACTTCTCTTTCTCCAGGAACTTGTTGAGATTTCTGAGGTTGAGAATAGGCCTGAGGCCTCCGGTTCTCTTTGGTACTAGGAAGTACCTGGAGTAGAAACCGTGACCTTGTAGGTGGGGAGGCACAGGCTCCACCGCCTTGTCCAGCAACAGACCCTAAAGCTCTCGAAGGAGGAGGTCTGTGTGCAGAGGAGGCCTTGGAGGCTCTCCTGGGAAGTAGGGGGGGGGGGCAACTGGTGAAAATGGAGCATATAGCCCTTGTGGACTATGCTTAACACCCAATTGTCCCCTGTAATAGCTGGTCACCTGTGGGCAAACAGGGCTAGTCGACTTCCTGTGTGGGGATGGGACAGCAGAGACGGAGAGACTATGCTTTGGGAGTCAAAAACCCCCACCCTGCTGAGTGGGAACAGGAGCTGGAGGCTTGGGGGTCTTCTGCCTACGGGGCCCATGTCCCTGCCCCTTGGCCTGCTGACCCTGCTGGGGAGCTGGGGAGGCCTGGTAATGTGGGAACTGTTTGTAGGCAGTCACCTTCCTCGGGTAGAAGGACTTTTTACCCGAGCCCTTCTTTTTCTGAGAAGGGGCAGAAGTTTTCCGTGACAGCCTTGTCCGAGTGAGGTGCTCGGTTTCGAGCTCAGCAGCCTTCTCGGCCATGGGCTTGCCAAAAAGGTTTTCACCTTGGCAAGGGACATCAACCAACTTGTCCTGTACCCATGGCTCAAGGTCCGACGACTGCAGCCATGCCTGGCGTCGAGCCGTGATGCCGGCTGCCGCAACACGGGCCGAGGCCTCGAAGCCGTCGTAGGCTGCTCGGGACATGAACTTCGAGCATTCCCAAATCCCCAAGGACAAGGACTTGAACCTCTGCAAAGGCTCCCCGGAGAGACCAGCAGAGAACCCAGCAAGCTCCTTTGCCAGGTCCCGCAAGTACATGCCCATGTACAGCTGGTAAGACTGGACACGGCAAGCAAGCATCGAGCCCTGGAAGCACTTTCTACCAAACGCATCCAGGTTCCGGGCCTCCCTGCCGGGGGGCACCGCAGAGTGCATCTTCTGGCTCTTCAGACGATGCATCGCCGATTCCACCACCATGGAATGGTGAGGTAGCTGTGCCTTTTGAAAGCCAGGGCTCTTTCGGAGTCGATAAATGGAATCGTCCTGCTTGCTCAGAATCGGCGCCAAGGCCGGTGCCTCCCACATACGGAAGAGGAGCCGTTCCAGCATTGGAGGAACTGGGACAGTAAAGGCCTCCTTCGGAGGAGAGTCATACTGGAGGGCCTTAAGCTCCTTGGCTCGAGGCTCCTCCTCGGGGTCCGCGGGAATTGCCAAAGCTGTGGCCATATCCCTGATGAACTCCGAGAACCGAGTATCCTCCGGGGGGGATCTACTCCGGGGCTCGGACTGCGGTGAGTCCGATGGGACACACCGAGTCCGAAAGGTGTCGGGGGACTCCTCGTCCTCCGTCTCCCAAGCTGACTCGTCCGAAGAGGAGTCAGGCTCCGACCGCGTGGGTCCCGGCAACACCCGCCCCAACGCCGAAGGCACCGGCGTCGACGCCCTCAGTCCCGAGCGGGAGGTCGAGGGAGACTGCGACCGAGGACCACTTCGAGCCTTCATGGTCTCGAGTATCGGCTCGGTCTCCGGGGTCGACTTCGACGTCGATGTCCCGGTGGTCGGGGCAGATGCACCAGCGAAGCTGGCCATCAGTACCCGCTGCTGATCCATGAAGGCAGACAGTCTGCACTCCAAGGCTATCAGCCTGAGTCCAAGCTCAGGAGACTCAGCAGCCACCGACTCGGGCCCCGGCGGCGCTGGGCCCGATGTCGGCTTCCTGGGAGGAGAGTCCTCGAGGACAACAGGACTTATGTATCCAGCAGACTCCGGCTCCACACGAGGCATTTTGGACGGCTTCTCCTGTTCCAAGGGCCCGGGACGGCGGTCGGGGGTCTAAGACCTGGAACTCGAGGGACCAGGGACCTCCTCCGATGCCGCCCTCACGAGCCGCTTCTTCCTCTTTCGTTCCCGATCGGGGGACCCCCCCTGTCTGAGGAACCCCGGCGATGCTCGGGGTCAGACTCTCGAGACGTCGAGGCCTCAGACGAGGTTCGGGCCCGGCCGGAGGCCGAATCCGAGAAAAGCCTTTCCTTCTGATGCTGTCGACTTCGCAGTGCCTTGGTGGACATTTTGCCACACGGGCCACAGATCTTAGGATCATGATTCGGGCCGAGGCATCGAAGGCAGCAGTCATGTGTGTCGGAGAGTGACATCAGTTTCTTACACCGATCACACTTTTTGAAACCACTGGAAGCCATCGGGGAAAAAAGGGCCCCCGCGAGGTCAAAAGACCAGCCTTCCAGGTAAAAAGAAAAAAAGAGCGCGAACACCAGCTACTAAAGGCAAAAACCGAAAAATAGAAGACGGGCTCGATACCGGTGTACCGAACCCGGCAGGAAGGGGAACCGGCGTCAAACCGGACAGGAATTGCGACGAAATCGCAAAGAAAATCTAACTTTAACCGGGGTGACAAGGACGGACGTCCGTTGGGCTCCACGGAAAAAGAAAGACTGAGTAAGATGGCACCTTTAGGCGGGAAGGGGACCACGCATGCGTACAGTATTCCCAAAGGCTTTCATAGAAAGCTGGGGAAATGCTCCGCAAGGGCTCCATCGACGTCAATGTCACCCATATGTGAGGACTGACTTCCTGCTTGGTCCTGGAGAATCAACATAACCCCCAAATATCCAACCTCAGAACATATAGGCACATAAGTATTCGGTAATCTCAACTGGGCAGGCCTAACTACAAATTCATTCCCGGTGACCAATAAAGTCTCAAATTTTTTTCAAATTCATTGCAAAGATATTTCAGCATTATTCAAGCACTATACAACTTTTCAAAACACTGCTTTATAAACAAGATGACATTATTAAGATAAAACTTCTCCCCCTGATTTCTCCTAATTGCTGTCAAGCATTCCATATTCAACACCTTATATAATCTAGTGACCCAGTGAGCTAGATCAGGCGAGCCACTTTGCTTCTATTTCCAGGCTATTTCGCATCTAGCCGCAATGATACATGACCTCATTGGCTTACTCCATTTATTTGGAAGATTGGCTGGCCACACTCCCAACAGAAACAAAGAAGGGCATAGCTCAGGTGTCACCCCAAAAATCACCCCCACTTATTTATTTTATTTATTTATTTATTACAATCTCTTATATACCGCGCTATTTGGCATCAGCGCGGTTTACATTATAACACAACGACCATAACAACATGATGTTTGGTTTTACATCGAACAGGGGACCAAACTTGGATAACAGGGGTAACTATATACATGAGATATTTACATGGTGAGGAGTAACTTGGATAACAGGGGTCAATTATAATATACATGAGATATTTACATGGTAATGAGTAAAATTATCATAGTGAACGTGGGTCATCTCTTCAGAGGGGATGTCTAGGTGCCATTGGTGGTTGGGTAGCATTGGAGGAAAAGATGGTATTTGAGTGCCTTCCTGATCTCGAATCTTTGTCCAGTAAATTTTTACCAGTGGACATTCTCACCACATATGCAAATATGTTCCCCAGGCTCCACAACCCCTCCAGCAGTGGTCAGGAGTTGCAGGGAATATCTTATGATACCGTACCGGAGTGTAATACCATCTCATCAAAATTTTATATGCATTCTCTTGAATCGTAGTACATAGGGAGGACTTTGATGCTTCCATATATATCACTTTCCATTCATCTGCTTCCCAACTCACTCCCAGATCGCTTTCCCATTCCCTCATATAGCTACGCTTTTCTCCCTCCCCTCTAGCAGTATGCAGGCTGGCATATAGAAAACGAATCAGCCCTCGAGATTGATGATGTCCCAACCACAGGGCCTCAATATCATTGAACCCCTCATCTATCTTCTCCATGTTATTTTTCTGACATAGATAATGAGCCACTTGCAGATAAGCAAAGAAGTCTCTTGTCCCCAAGTGGTATTCCCCCTTTAATTGCTCAAAGGTCTTAATTTTTCCCGAATTTCACAAATATGCCTAATCCCCTCCCCGCCCAGCTCTTAAATATTCCTTCCCTACCCTGTCCAAAAGCAGGAGTGGCATTGATTGGTGAAAGCAAAGATACCCCTGCCCGAATGTTTACTCTACGTCACCCCCTTTACCATTCGCCCCATAGATGACGAATAAATGGGTTCACCGTCCATTCCCCTTGCAAGAGTCCCTTCTGCAACCAAGGTATATACTTTAATCTATGTCCTTCCACCCAATATTGTTCTATAGACTGGAAACGTTTAGAAGTCTCAGACTCCCTCCATTCCATTACTTGCCTCATTTGTGCAGCCAGATAATAATCTGCGATCTCTGGCATCCCTAGTCCCTTTTTCCACCGTGCATTATACAATACCCTCCTTGCTATACGAGGGGGGCGGTGTCTCCACACAAACAGAAACATTCTCCTTTGTAGCCATTGTAATACTATTCGAGGGACTTTTAGTGGTAATACTTGAAAAAAATACAACAACCGAGGTAAAACTGTCATCTTAAGCACCGCTATTCGGCCCAACCAGGAGATTTCTTCCCTATTCCATTTTTCCAAATCCCTTTCTATCTGTCCAATCAGCGATGGATAATTAGCTCCATACAACCTATTGGGATCGCGTGTCAGATGTACCCCAAGATATGTAATCGACCTCGGAGCCCAACGAAAATTGTAGCTCCTTTGCAAGTGCATTACTAATTCTTCCTGTAGATTGATATTTAATGCCTCTGTTTTGTCCCAATTTATTTTGAATCCCGCGACCCTCCCAAATTGCTTCAATTCCTCCATAAATATTGGCAGTGCTAGCAATGGACGGGTAACAAACAGCAATAGGTCATCGGCAAATAACGCTAATTTATGTTCATCTGTGCCTATCCTTAATCCCTTTGCGTCGCCGTTCCTTCTTAACCGTCCCAACGGCTCCATAGTTAACGCAAACAACAAGGGTGACAATGAGCATCCCTGTCTTGTACCCCTTTCTAACTGGAAAAAATTTGAATGCCTCCCATTTATTTTTACTGCCGCTACTGGATTAGCATATAGCGCTCTAATCCATGCCAGCATATTTGATCCAATACCAATTTTTTCCAGCACCGCAAACATAAAACTCCATTCTACATGATTAAAGGCTTTTTCAGCATCTATAGCCAACAATAACAGATCCTGTTTTTGCTTCTTTGCTGTCCATATCACTTGAATTGCCCTCCTAATATTATCCCCCGTATTCAGCCCTTGAATAAACCCAGTCTGATCGGGATGTATAATTTTTGGTAGTATATTCCCTAATCTGTTTGCTAAGATTTTCGCCAAGATCTTCCCATCTGTATTCAACAGGGAGATTGGTCGATATGAACCGCACAATGTGGGGTCCCCACCTGGTTTTGCTAAAACCGATATCCCTGCTTGTTGCATGGATGGAGCCAGAAGTCTCCCCTGCAATACATCATTAAATAGCCTCTGTAACACCGGTGCTAACTGTTCCCCGAATTTTTTATAGAAAATTTTTGGGAATCCATCCAGCCCTGGCAATTTATTTAAAGCCATCCCTTTGATTACCCAATGGACTTCCTCTAGCCCGATATTCTGATTTAATAGCCCTCGATCTGGACCGGATATCTCCGGAAGCTCACCCCCTTCCTTCAGGTAGTCCTCTGCCCTCTCTACTGAATTCCCTAATGTGCTTGTATATAACGTTTTATAATAGTGCACAAATTGCTTCCTAATATCCTTAGTTTGAAATAACAATTTATCACCAGGTCCTTTAAGTTTTAATATAGTTGACCGCCGTTCTTGGTCCCGTAACTTCCTAGCTAACAATGTGCCGGCCTTGTTATTAAATCCGTAATAATGTTGATTAACTCGTCGCAATTGATAGTTTATTGACTCCATCTGCAAGGACACCAACTCTGTGCATGTGCGTTCTAATTTTTCCCTATTCTTTATTCCTCCCTCTTGTTTATGGCATCTTTCCAATTCTTTAATATCTCTTATTAATTTTTCCATCTTCCCCTCCCTATCTCTTTTTTTCTGCGCTGCCCATTGTATCAATTTCCCCTGTAAAACAGCTTTTAACCCATCCCACTGAATCTCTCGTGCTACCTCCTTCGTATCATTCACTAGAAAATATTCTCTGATTTCTTCCTCAATATTTTATAACACATCTTTATCCTGTAACAGGCTTTCAATGAGACGCCAAAAGGCTCAACCCTCCTTGTCTCTCTCCCCACCAAATTCGACCCAAATAGAACCATGATCTGTCCATGTTATGGGCTCAATCGCCGTCCTAATAACCTTTTGAATCCAATGTCCATCTCCAAGAAAAAAATCAATTCTACTATAACTATGATGCACGGGAGAATAGTATATGTAATCTATTTTCTGAGGATGTACCTGGCGCCAAATATCACATACCCCATATTGTTTCACCAATTCATGAAGTTGCCCCCTCCCTTTACTCTCCCCACTATTGCCTTCCATTGATCTATCCCTCCTTGGGTTCAATACTTCATTAAAATCTCCCCCCAACAGTAACGCCCCATGAATTTTATCTTTCAGCCACCTTGATAATGTTTCCCAAAAATTAGTATGGGGATCGTTAGGGCCATAAATGTTTAAAAAAGTAACCTCCTGACCTTCAGTTCCCCCCAGATTAGTAAAACTCGCCCTTTTATCCCTTTTATCACTCCCCCAATATGGAATGAAACGTCACCCCAAATCATAATTGCCACTCCTGCCTTCTTATGTGTGCCCTCTGCATTAAACCAGATATTGCTGTAAGCTCCATGTCGTAATAAATGTTCATCCTTTGGTAATAAGTGGGTCTCTTGTAGAAAGACTACCTGCCATTGCCAGCACTGCGCTTCCCTAAACATCGCCTTTCGCTTTTGTGGAGTATTTAATCCTCTAACATTTAAAGAACCTACCCTAAGTCCTGCCATCTTAATTTATTCTTAAATCTAACACTCTGCCCAGCCTTTCTACTTTTAATCCTCCCTCCCTCCCCCTTCCCTTCCCACCCCTCCCCACTTTGTACCTCCCCACAGCAACACTTCCCTGTATTCCTTACCTCCTCTCCCCTCCCTCTCATTCGCACCACAGGCCATTATCCTGTGCCTCCTATCATGAGGACGAAACTCACCCCCCGGGACCCTTTCCCCCCAACTAACCGCCCCCCCAAATCCCCCCTACTCCTCTCCTTACCGCCACTGTTACCCCTACACCTTTCCCCTCTTCCGAATATACTCCTCCACCGGCTTCAAACCCTATTACCCCCACCATGCAAGCTAATTAATCTCACAGCTCCCGCTTCCTTTCCTCCCCTTAAGCTCTCAGTCCCCTCCACAATAAACAGTTCTTCGATCAACCCTATATAACCTTAGTTAACGATTACAAAGTCATCATTCAAACTTTTGTGTTTTTCCAGTAACATAATACTCAGCAGACTTGGAAGGAAAGGAGGAAGACAGCCCCCAAACTGACTCCTCCCCCCCTCAAATTCGGCCGGGGTCACTTCCTCGGCCTCCAAACAAGTCAAGTTCCCAGAATTTCTCGCATCAGGATGTTGGCAAAGAACCACTGCTCTCCACCTCCTCGCCCCGGGAGGTACCCCCTGACAGGCGGTGAAGGTGCCGCCCCCTCGTTGGTATCCGTTGCCACCTCAGTTTCTCCAGCAAAGCTGAGTGGTCGCTCTCCTGATCGTGAACTTCCTGCTGAGTCTGAATCCGGGGCAGATTCGGTGCTTTAGCCTTCTCCAAACATACCCAAGCTTCCGTTGTTGTCTTGACACGTTTAACAGCTTCCCCCACTTCAAACTGCAACCCGAAGGGGAAGAGCAATTTATATTTAAAGTTTTCTTGCCGCAGATACACTGTCACTGAGCGCATCGCCCTTCTGCGCTGTAAAGTCGAGGGAGCCAAATCCTGAAACACCTCAATAGTCACATTATGCCACTGCAATTTGCCTTTTCTTGCTGCCGCTCTCATAATCTCTTCCTTGAGTTGATAACTAGTCAGGCAGGTAATTATATCCCTGGGACGATTCCCAGGAGGGGGCCTGAGGGCTCTATGCGCCCTTTCCAGTCCAATCTCCCGCCTTACCGCCACTGCCTCCTGGTTTCCCTCTGTCGGCAAGGCCTCGCAAATTTCACGAACCACGCGGTTGGCTTGATTATATTGCTCTTCTTCCGGGACCCCCTGGATTCTGAGATTACAGCATCTAGATCGATTTTCAATATCTTCAATCTTATCTCTCAGGTCTTCACTTTCTTTCTGCCATTTGCTGTATGTGCTTGCGTGTTCTGCGTCGCCATTACCACCTCCTCCACATGCTCCTCCAGATGGTCTACTCTTTGCCCCAAGGCTTGTAAATCCAGCAGGAACTCAGTCAACATCTCTTTCACCTCTTTTTTCACACCAATCACCTCGTTTTTTTATTTCTTTACACCAGCGCCACAGATCTCCTCTCGTGCACTGCTCCTCAGCCTTCTCCAGTTCTTCCTCCATCTCTGTGTCGTCTCTCTCGCTGCGCTCCGTCTGTTGCATCAATGGAGCATAGGGAGACCGATATTTCTCTAATTTTTTCCATGCCGACCTTGTGGGTAATATTATCTCCGTCTTCCTGGATAGTTTGCACTCTGGGGGGGGGCCCAATGCATACACTTTTCGCTGCTTTTCCCTTCGTCCCGAAGAGAGCTCCGTAATCAGGCAGCCATCCTGGTTGGTGACGTCATTTCCTCACCTGCTCTTTTTTTAATTATGTGATGTTTGGTATCATGTAAAAGCAGTTCGTCAGATTTACGATAACTGAAAAAATTGAACAGCGAATTTGCATTAAAATTCTGTCAGAAATTTGGAGATTCATGCAAAGATACTTATGACAAATTACAGCACGTATATGGTGATGAATGCATGAGTCAGGCTCAAGTTTATGACTGGTACAAACATTTCCAAGAGGGCCACTAAAGTGTTGACAGCGATGAACATTCTGGAAGGCCATCCATGAGCAGGAATGAAGACAAAGTTGAAGCAGTGCATGCCACAATATGCTCAAAAATCATCAATTGACTATCAGGGAGCCTGCTGAGGACATGGACATCAGTTTTGGTTTGATACACTCCATTCTTACAGTTGATTTGGGGATGAGATGTGTTTGCAAAATTCATGCCGAAACTCCGGTCCCCTGACCAAAAAGAATATCAACTGTCTGCAGACAAGGAAGTTTTTGGAATGCATTGAAAATGACCAGATTTTATCAAAAAGATTATTACTAATGATGAATCATGGGTTTATGGTTATGACCCAGAAAGTAAAGCTCAGTCCTTATAATGGAAGAATGCAAACTCTCCCAAACCCAAGAAAGCCCATCAGGTGAGGAGCAATGACAAGGTCATGCTCAGAGCTTTCTTTGATTACCAGAGTATTGTTCATCATGAGTATGCTCCAAAATGCCAAACCATCAATAAGGAGTACTACGTCCAAGTTCTGACTCGTTTGAGAGATGCAGTTCGTCTTAAGAGACCAGGGTTGCACAGGAATGGTGAATAGTGGCTTCATCACGATAACACCCCAGCTCACGCATCACATCTTGTCCAGCAGTTCTTGGCCAAATACCAAATCCAGCAAGTCTGTCAGCCTCCGTACTCACCTGACCTCGCACCCTGCAACTTTTTCTTCTTTCCAAAACTGAAATTACCACTGAAATAAAGGAGATTTGACGACTTGGAGACCATTAAACAAAATTCGATACAGTAGCTTCACAGCATAATGAAAGAGGCATTTCAAAATTGTTTCCAGCAGTGGCAGGAATGCTGAGTTTGGCCGGAAAGGGATTACTTTGAAGGAGACTGAGTGCAATAACTCTCAGTGTTATACTTCTTATGAGTCTTGATACTTTTGAATCATACCTCATATGCATAACAGACAAGCCCTGCTCAAAAGAGCTCACAATCTATCAAAGACAGACACATACAGAAAATAGGGGACTAGGGTAGAACAAAGGGAAAATGGTTATAGCACACAAGGATGAGAAACAAAATAAGGGGTCAGGATCCATAAGCAGCCTCGAAGAGGTGGGGTATTAGCCTGGATTTGTATCTAAAATCCTACAGTTTGCTTCAGAGCTTCCCTCCCACATTTTCCTATGTCACTGGTATGAACATTTATCAGTACAGCCAGCTTCTCCCCGGCATTATCTAAAATACCTCAAGTAGTCGTTAGCAGGATGGAAACAGCTGGGCGATATAGAAAAGCAATGTGCAAAACTGAAAGGGGATATTTTAAGAGCAACAGATTTTTTTCTCAGAAAGGTAAATAAATGTAAAAGGAAAAGGAGGACTCTATGGTTCACAAAAGAAGTAGCTGAAAAGGTGAAGAAAAAGAAGATGGACTTCATAAAATACAAGACATCACAGAGAGAGGAAGACAAGCATCTATATTTGGTACAACTTAGAGAAGCTAGCAAAGTAGTCAGGAAAGCAGAGATACAAAAAGAAGGAGAAATAGCTAATGCAATAAAATGGGGGGATAAGACATTTTTCAGATATGTTAATGAGAGGAGGAAGGGCAAAAGTGGTATTATCAGACTTGTGAAGGGGAGGAATATGTAGGAGTTGATGAGGATAAAGTGGAATTGCCTAACAAATATTTCTGTTTTGTGTTCACAGATGAAGGGCAAGGAGCAGGACCTCAGAAAACACCCACGAATAGGAAGAGAAGTGACGGGAATCTTGAACAATTTTCAGAAGAATGTGTTCATGAGGAACTGGCTAAACTAAAGACCAGATGGGATACACTCGAGAATATTAAAGGAATTTGGAGATGTTTATGCAGCACCACTGACTGATCTTTTCAATGCTTCTTTGCAGTCGGAAGTAGTGCCAGAGGACTAGAGAAAGGCACATGTGGTCCCTTTATACAAAAGCAGAAGTAAGGATGAGGTTGAAAACTATAGTCTGGTTAGTCTAATTTCTGTGGTGAGTAAATTATTGGAAACACTGCTAAAAGAGAAAATAGTGAGGTTTCTGGAGTTCAGTGGATTGCAGAATCTGAGGCATGGGTTTACCAGAGGCAGGTCTTGTCAGACAAATCTGATTGATTTCTTTGATTGGCTGACCAGGGAATTGGACCGAGAGAGAGCCCTAGATGTGATGCAATTCGATTTCAGTAAAGCCTTTGAACACCGTTCCACACAGCTGACTTATAAACAATCTGAGCATGCTAGGGATGGACCCTAAAGTGACTGACTAGTTAGAAATTGGTTGAGTGGGAGGCGACAAAGAGTACAGGTAAATGGAATTCACTCTGAGGAGAAGGAGGTTACCAATAGTGTGCGGCAGGAATCTGTCCTTGGTCTGATTCTTTTTAACATCTTTGTTAGTGATATTGCAGAAGGGCTGTTAGGTAATGTTTGCCTCTTTTCGGATTATATCAAAATCTGCAATACAGTAGACATCCAGGAAGCAGTAGATAACATAAGGAGGGATCTAGCTAAACTTGACGAATAGTCAAGACTGTGGCAGCTGAAAATTAATGCTAAAAAATGCAGGTTCATGCATTTGGACTGCAAAAAAACAAGAGAGTGGTACAGTGTAGGGGGCGAAGTACTTCTGTCCACGGAAGAAGAGTGGAACCTGGGCGTAATCGTTTCTGATGATCTTAAAGTGGCTAAACAGGTAGAAAAGGCAATGTCGAAAGCCAGAAGGATACTTGGGTGCATAGGGGGAGGAATGGCCAGGAGGAAAAAGAAGGTGATAGTGCCTCTCTATAAATCTCTGGTGCAACCTCATTTGGAGCACTGTGTGCAATTCTGGAGACCACACCTTGAAAAGGATATAAACAGGATAGAGTCAGTGCAGAGGGTGGTTATTAAAATGGATAGTGGACTTAAAGATCTTAATATGTATACGTTATAGGAAAGGCAGGATAGAGGAGATATGATAGGGACATTTAAATACCTCCATGGCATAAATGCACAGGAGAGTCTCTTTCAATTGAAGGCAAGCTCTGCTATGAGGGGACAAAGGATGAGAGTAAAAAGGGATAGACTCAAGTGTAATATGCGAAAAAAGTTCTTTACGGAAAGAATGGTAGATGAGTGGAATAGTTTCCCAGTGGAGGTAGTAGAGACGAGGACATTATCTGAATTCAAAAAAGCATGGGACAAACAAAAGATTTCTAAATGAAAAAAAGGGGACTTCTGTAGTTGATATGGAAGGGCAGACTAGATAGGCTATGTGGTCTTTTTCTGCTGTCATGTCTCTATGTTTAAAATCCTATCTAGGTGACAGAAGAAGTCTGTCACCTTGACACCAGGCAGGCAAATGACCAAGTAATCATCAAACCCACCAGCCACTCAGATATCTACAGGACATGCCTAATGATCAAATCACCAACTAAAATGGCCATCCCAACCCTTCCCTCCTGAGCAGAAGCCCCTAGAGTCATATCCTACTGCTGCTGTTTCATACCTCTTCCCTCTCTCCTGACCTCTCCTCAATCAATACCTGCCTCAGTCTAGTAGCTTCTTGGCTGAAATCCAACAACTTACATCTTAATGCAGGAAAAACATCCGCACTCTGGCTGTCCGGTTCACTCACTCCCCCATCCATATCTCCTTCTCTTGAGGGTGACACTCTACCCATAGTACAAACTCTTAAATATTTGAGGGTCACACTTGAGTCCTCTCTCAGTTTTCAGTCACATATCAATTCCACTGTTTGTCGCTGTTTCTTTTCCCTTATCAGATACTTGGTATTCATTCTTGCCTTCCACCATCTGCTATTACTACTCTCCTATTTTCTTTAGTCATATCAAAACTAGACTATTGTAACCCCACATACTCTGGGCTTCCCCAACATCAGTTAAAGCTTTTACAATCGGTACAGAACACTGCCATCTGCCTCCTCTATCATACTTCACGATTAAATCATGTTTCCTCACTGTTTATAAAATCACATTGGCTTCCCTTTCCATATAGGATCCACTACAAACTACTAACCATAATTCATAAGGGTCTTCACTCAGGCATCCCAGATTATCTCTCTTGCCATATAATTCCATATGCTCCCTCTCAATACATGTGCATCATCTCTATCTGTAATTCCCATCAAATGCCCACCTGGAAAGCACCCAAAATGCTGCTTTATTTTTTCTAGGGCCCTCACTTTGTGACATACCACTACGACCTGAATCTTTATCTTTATTTAAAAACTTAATATACCGCCAAAACCATAGGCATATGGCGGTTTACAAGAAAACCAAAGAGGTACTGCTGAGAAAGGAGGAAAGGAACGCTATATTACAGACAGGAAAGAGATAGTGAAAGGAAGAAGGAAGGGAAGAAGAAACAATCAGAACTAGACATCATCAGGGAGGCGGGGAAAGAGGAGATGGAGGGGACAGGAGATCGAAGGCCGAGCAAAAAAGATGGGTTTTGAGTGTAGCTTTAAAAGTGAGAAAAGAAAGCTCAAGACGAAGTGCAGATGGTAGAGAAAGCACAGTTACTTACCTGTAACAGGTGATCTCTGGGAACAGCAGGAATTAGTCTTCACATATGGGTACGTCGGTACCGACGGAGCCTGCACGGGAATGCTCCCCAGCATCCAATCAGAAAGCTTTTGGGAGCATCCCTCGCGCCTGCGCGCTGACTTCCCGCCTTTCCCACTGCCTCTCCTCAGTTGAGTTTCATAGCTGAGACAGAAGGAGAGAAAGAGGAAAGGAAATAGATAGATACAACTCCTAGGGGAGGTGGGTGGGTTGTGAAGACTAATTCCTGCTGTTCCCAGAGATCACCTGTTACAGGTAAGTAACTGTGTTATCTCCAGGAACAAGCAGGAATGAGTCTTCACATATGGGGACTCCCTAGCTGTGGGTGCCAGGGGAGATCTCAGAAAATGCGTATCCCTGGAACAGGGCGGCATTTCGCAAACCTGGATCCCCGGCATCCCCTGAGGGATGGGGGGTAGGAGTTGAATAGAGAAGAGCTGTAGTGGAACAGCGAATCTAAAGACTACAGGGAAAAGAGTCTTTAGAATGTATGTCAAGTATCATTAAAATATTTAATGAACTAGCACAATATAGAGCTTACCTACTGGATTGTAGGAAGTAGAACTGTGATGGAGTGTACTGTAGATGCAGTAGCAAAATCCTCAAGGTAACTTCACAGCAGTGAGGATGAAGTCCCAAACCTGGAATGGGCAGGTGACCCAGGTGTCAACTGGGGTAGGAGAAGAACGGCAGGTCTTCAATGGAAAGCTTTATGGGAAAAAGCTGAAAACTCTTTTAGGTACAGAGTTATTGACATTGAGAACTAAAAGAAGAAGACTGACCAATCTGTAGAATTAGCCCAGTCCTAAAGGGAAGAGGGGTTATGGAAAAAAGCCCCTATTCCCAAGGAGAAGAGAAGTGTACTCAAAATACTGAAGAAGTACACTGTCTTCCCTAGCTGGTAAGAGATAGGAAGACATTAAAGTTTGATACTTCATAGACAGGGAGATCTATAACAAAAATAGATGCTGTTAACATCACAGCAATAATATTGTGTATAACCGCTCCCACTTACTGAGCCGTATGAGAATAGGCAAGTGGACTGTCTGGACCCCTTAAGAAGGGAAAAGCTTTATAGCACAGACAGTTAGGGAGATAGCGGGTAATACTTAGCGTCCTATGGACATCTCCCCATGGGCACATATATATATATGGAGAGACATACATATCTATATATACGTGTATATATGTCTAGATATGTGTGATATATATATATATATATATATATATATATATGTATATATATAGGTATATATATATATATGGGCATGACTTATGCCCACACAGACTACAGAAATATGTATGTATAGGACATATACATACACGAATATAAGTCTGCGGAGACATGCCTGCAACTGAGCCCCACAAAAACATTCACATGGGGAATGTGATGGGAAAGATTCATCTAATAAGGAGGGGGTAAAAACCACCTGAAGATATATAGAGAATCTATTTGTGTGGTGCAGGAATGTAGTTCAGTGGAATAACCAGTATGGTTGCGTGAAAAAACAGAGGGTAATAGCAGTCTGGCAAAAGCACGTCAGGAGTACTTTAGGACTCTGGCATGTCCAAAGGACAAAAAAAACGCATAGACTAAGACACCAGAATGACCCAGCCAAGGGACACAGGGGTATCATGTACAGTAAAAGAGTATGCGTCGTCCAAGTGGAGCAGAAGAGCATAATGCCAAGCTGTAAGGAAAAAGGGGTAGATTCCTGCAAGATTGGGAACTCCTTGGACATTCACGCTATGGAATGATTATATAAACGTTTTCTACTAAATGGGAAAAACCTTTAGAGACAAAGTCCAATGCTCTGTAGCAAGGGCCCATAGTAGAAAGCTTCTCTGAAGATTGCAGAGAGCATTATGCAGGAGGATTATAAGATAAAATTGACAGAAGTCAGGTGTGTTGCCACATCCTAGGTAAGGATATGGCTAGAAGAAGATAACCTGCAGTGAATAGTATTAGCAAGATAGTTGAAAGTAGCTTGCAATGAGCATTAAAGTAATCACTGGAACTCCTGCATATACAGCAACTGAACAAAACAGCAGAGGGGATTCTCCTGTATAAAAACAGAGAGAAAACAGACAAAGGGAGCGGAGAGATTCCCGTCCCTGTCTGATGAGTTGTTCAGAGCATGCATTGAAGGATAACAAAAAGTCTACACTGGAAGGAAGAGAAGTATTTCAGTATGGTACCAACTCAAGCAGGGGAAACCCTGGAAGAGAGGGGGTTGGAAAGTGACTTACCATATGGTAAGTCAGCTGAAGGAAAAGATGTCCATATGGGGACAGAAACTATCGTGGGATAGTTGTAACCTCCCTTCGTGGTAGTAAGAAGGGGAGAATTCTGTAACCCATGGAGAAAAGTATCCTAACAGCTTAGCATACTGAAAAAGAAAAAACCAGTGTAGAGTTTGAAGAATAAACTTCTGCTAGGAAGAAGTTAACTGTAGATTGCAATACACAGGAACCTATGGTTGCTGGTTATGATTAGACTGGCTAGAGTCTGGAGACTTCAGACTAGGATGAGATGTCCCTTATTTGGGTACATGTGGAGGATGGGCAGGAGAAGGGTGAATCCTTCTTTTCTTAGGGAAAGAAGGTTTGGTAGGACATTTCCTACGTCCTGGGGGAAAAGAAGGCTTGGGATGGTTTCCAGAACCAGGGAAGTCAGTGGAGCAATGAGCAACCTGACGTAAAGCCTCTTTATTGAAGAGATTTTCTCCAGTACAAGGAGAGTTACCCAGTGTATGTTGTGCCCATCTGCTCAAGTCTGAAGCTTGCAGCCAGGCTGTACGACGTGCTCCAATGGCAATAGCAGAGGATCTGCTAACAGACTCAAAAGAGTCTAGAGAAACACGAGAAAGAAACCAAGAGATATTCCTGCTATGATTAAGAAGCAAGGAATAGTCAGTGGCCTTAGGCTCTGACAAAAAAGGGGACAAAAGAGATAATTTCTCTGTGACTTCCTGAAGTGTCAGGCTCATATAAAAAATATATGAGATAATCCTTGAAGCCAGCATAGAAGTTTGGAAGGTTTGACGTCCAAAGGCATCAAGTGCTTTAGATGCACGACATGGCGGATAAGAAGAGTGCTTCTTCTTGCTTCGTACCTTCCTCATTGCTGATTCCTCTACAAGGGAATGATGTGGAAGTTGGTTTTTCTGAAAGCCCGGAGAGGGAGGCACCTGATACAGAACATCAGTGGCTGTAGAAGGTGAAGGAACCCTTAAAGGTGATTCCCAAATCCTCAGAAGAAGGTCCTGCAAAGAATGATGTAAAGGAAGCATTATATTTTCCTTTTCTGCAGGATCTCAGTTTTTTTTTATTTATTTTATTTATTTAACATTTTTTATATACCGCACTATTCATCATCAGTGCGGTTTACATTGAACAACAACATACCTGTCAGTACATGACTGATCTAGGTTTACAGATAACAGGGAGGATAAACTGGGTGTAAACTGGGGATAACTATCTACATAATTATACATAATTATATATACATTAGATAGGTTACATCAAAATTTGAGTTTGACAAGAATACAGTGTTATTACGTTTTGATTTTTTGTTCTGGGTTGTTGTTATGTGTAGGAGTTATCTGAGTGAGGTGGGGGCCGGTTCTATTGGGTGTATGGTAGCCTGAAGTGTAGAGTGAATAAGTAGTGCTTTAAGAGTTTAGTAGTGCAGTTAAGAGTAGAGCCAGGAATAGGAATGGCAAGAAAGGTTGCCATGTCAAGGAGAAATTTCTGAAAAGAAGGATCTCCAATAGGAACTATTCCTGGGTAGGCTGAGGTTGAAGAAGCAGCTTGAGCACCAGAAGACATACTGGACTGGTGCAGAAAAAGAATCCTGCTAGATGGAGAATGATACTGACAGTTCTGATTCGAGGCAGTTAGTACTGCATCATCGGTTCCCGATATCGATTCCAAGCTAGGCATAGAAAGGATCGATGGCACCGATGGAACTGCAGGAATCGACATCGATACCGATAGCGGTATCGGACACGGTAATGCCATCGAAGCAGGTATCGGAGGCTGCTGAAGCGGTACCGAGGTAACCAGAGAGGCTTGGTAAATATCCTCGGTACTGCGTAATCGGGAACGATATGGGTCGGTTCCCAAACGCGTTGGTACCAAGTCATCTAGACTGGATATCGATTCCAGACTCAGCATCGAGGGGAGCGGGTCTATCGATGCATGCCTAGAAGGTACCGACATCGGTGGTGGTATCGGCGATGCCGATACAGGAAAGGCAATCAGAGTGGTATCGATCGGTACCGAAGGTACCGAGGATGTCTGATGACAATTCCTGGTGAAGAGAGGAACACTTGACACCGATGCCGATGCCGGGGTATCGGTACCGCTCGAAGCCGATACCAACCCCGAACATGGCGAAGATAGAGGAAAGTCAATCTGGGTGGTATCGATCGGTCCCGAACGTACCGAGGATAGCAGATGACGATCCCTGGTGAAGAGTGGAACACTCGACACCGATGCCAATGCCGGGGTATCGGTACCGCCCGAAGCCGGTACCAACCCCGAGCATGGCGGAGATACAGGAAAGCCAATCTGGGTCGTATCGATCGGCCCCGAAGGTACCGAGGACACCAGATGACGATCCCTGGTGAAGAGTGCAGCACTCGACACCGGTGCCGGTGCATCGGTACCGCTCAAAGCGGATACCACCCCCTGGCACGGCTCAGGTATGTTCTGTGAGGGGTGAGCCCCAGGAACAACCTGAAACCCCGTGAATGCTTTGGAGCCTGAAGACTCCCGCCGGGGTTTTATTGCCAATGGGATCTTGAGGGCAAGGCTGGAGCCGTCATCATGCTGTGCATGAGACTTACCCTTCAAGAATTGGCTAGTCTTAACAGACTGTTTGTGGGTTACCTGATCCTGGAGAGAAGAAAAAACCGGTATCCTCACCTCAGGAGGAAAAACGGCATTGAGGGAAACTCGAAAAAGGGAAGGTCTTCTCCCAATAGTACAGCCTGAAGGTTCAGGGGAAAAAGGGTCAGGACCCAAACAGGTTAGACACCAAGCCTTGGAGTCTAAAAAGAAAACTATGTTTCCACAATGAAGGCACTTCTTAGGGGAAGAAGGCTCCATGTTGGAGAGGCCTGGTAGGCCCAAAATTTTAAGACAAAAAACTGAGGAGAAAAAATGTTTCTAATTTTAGAAAAGAAAAGAATAAAGCACCGGCGGTACCGGTATCGGCGGGAAGAACAGCCGCGACCACAAGAAAACAAGAAAATAAGAATTTTAAAGAGAAAAGTTTCTGCGGTGACAGGAGGACGTCCTGTCGGCTCTGCGGAAAAACGAAAACTGAGGAGAGGCAGTGGGAAAGGCGGGAAGTCAGCGCGCAGGCGCAAGGGATGCTCCCAAAAGCTTTCTGATTGGATGCTGGGGAGCATTCCCGTGCAGGCTCCGTCGGTACCGACGTACCCATATGTGAAGACTCATTCCTGCTTGTTCCTGGAGATTTCCATAAGCGGGGACCAAGGAAGAAAAAAAGCCGAAGAGCGTGTAGATTCCAAATGAGCCTGGGAAGGGGAAGGAAGAAATAATCGATTGGCGTGAATTGATCTGAGGATTCCGGGGGGGCAGTGAAAGTGAACTAGATCAGAAAGGTAAAGTGGAGTACCAGTGTGGAGTGCTTTGTGTACGAAAAGAAGCTGGAGTGACGATAAGGAATAAGAATCTTGCATTGAATCCGAAAAGGAATAGGAAGCCAGTGCAAACGAATGAAAAGGGGGGTGACATGATCAAACCATGTAGCATGGGTAAGAATACGGGCAGCAGTGTTGTGTACCAATTGAAGCCTACGTAGTTGGGTAAGGGGAAGACCAGCCAAGGACGCATTATTTATTAGATTCAAAGCAGCCCTTAAGACCAATCTTTTCTGCCAAATTTTCAGTATAGCTCCTGATGTAACTTAGTTTATGAGGACTTGGGGCACCCAGTGGCATCACTCAACCCTGAACCCCCCACCGATGCTCTGCATTTCCTTTTCTTATTGTGCTATCCTATCTCCACTACTTTTTCTTAAATTTTAAATGGCGTTCATTTCCTTTTCTGTTTTATATTTGTATTGTAAACTACCCTGATATGATGTTCGAAGAGCGGTATATCAAAACTTTAATAAATCATAAACCATCCTCAATGTAAAAGGATACTACAGCCCTCAAAGATCAGGGTCTGGTTACAGGATCACTTCCTGCCACATCAAGGTGATGCTGTCCTTCCAAGTGATCTCTCTTCTCTAAGGCAGCACAGGGACTACCAGATTGGAGGTAGGACTTCTCTACTATGACCCTATAAGTCATCTATATATCTCTCTATTTGCCTCAAATCCTCCAAGTCTGCTACTCCGGTTTCCAGAGATTAGACTCATTCTCTGAGAGCCAAAAACTCTTTGCACCAAGTGCACATTATGACCCCTCACCAAATGGGAAATAATCAAACATATGGAACTCAGTGAACAAGATTGGATAGCCCACACCTCATTACTGGACCGCTGTCTGCATCTTTGTATTGGTGAGTAGTTTAGTTGTTTAGGAGTTGCTAGGTGAGTAAGGACAACTAATTAATAAGAAGGCCTTCAAGACTTTTTGGTATATTGTATGGTAATATTTTGTGTTTGCTTCCCACTCAACTGCTAATATCTATTAAGGGTTAATCACTTGCTGATGAAAATATCCTGTGGTGACAAATTTCACTCTTAATTCGGAAAACTGACTAAATTAAGGGAATTTGTTACCGGAGGATGTAGTAAAAGCTGTTAGCATAGTTAGGTTTAAAAAAGGTTTGGACAAGTTCCTGGAGGAAAGATCCATAAACCATTATTAAAAGGGACCCACCCGGGATATCACTGCTTGACTCACTACAAGCATTGTGGAACCTGTGTCTTTTGGGGAAACTGCTAGGTACTTGTGACCTAGATTGGCCACTGTTGGAAACAGGATACTGGGCTTGACAGACCTTGGTCTGACCCAGTCTGGCACATCTTATGTTCTTGGGTGGAAAAAAGATTAACTACTCCTAATTATAAATATGTAGTAGGATGCAACATAAGACATTTATTAATCACCAAAAATGTTAATGGGTAAACTTTTTAAAGCTGTTTAAATATAAAATTTAGACCTCCATTTGGTGTGTAATGTTAGACCTCTATGCCATTCAGTTTCAAAGGCCATGCAGACGTCTAATATGTATTTGCATCTGAATAAAGCACAGTTACTTACCTGTAACAGGTGATCTCTGGGAACAGCAGGAATTAGTCCTCACATATGGGTACGTCGGTACCGACGGAGCCTGCGCGGGAAAGCTCCCCAGCTTCCCAGAAGGAAAGCTTTTGGGGCCTCCCACTGCGCATGCGCGCTGCCTTCCCGCCTTCCTGACCAACTCTCCTCAGTTCGAGTTTAAAGCTGAGACAATAGAGAGAGGAAAGGAAAGAGAGAGATAGATACAACTCCTAGGGGAGGTGGGCGGGTTATGAGGACTAATTCCTGCTGTTCCCAGAGATCACCTGTTACAGGTAAGTAACTGTGCTATCTCCAGGAACAAGCAGGAATAAGTCCTCACATATGGGGACTCCCTAGCTAAGATGCCCGGGAGATCCCCTGAAGGGTATGAGACCCTGAAAGGTTCCTCATCTTCCTATGGATCTCAGGCATCCATTCAGGGAAGGTGGGCTGGAGTTGTTCAAGAATGAAACAGGTGTCTGAGGACAGCCTGACCAAACAAGGCATCCCGGCGGGAGTCCTTGTCCAAACAGTAATGGGCTGTAAAGGTATGAACCGAGGCCCAGGTGGCTGCTCGACAGATCTGGTCAATGGACACAGAGTTTAGATGAGCCATAGAGGTGGCCATGGCCCTCACGTTGTGAGCGGTGACATGGCCCTCCAGAGAAAGGTTCTTACTCTGGTAAGCAAAAGAGATACACTGAGCAATCCAATTGGAGAGTGTTCTTTTAGAGACTGGAAGACCCAAATGAGAAGGATCAAAAGCAACAAAAAGCTGAGAAGACTTTCGATGTTGCTGTGTCCTGTGGAGGTAAAAGGCAAGAGCTCTTTTACAGTCTAGAGTATGAAGGTTCCTCTCTGCACTGGATGCATGAGGAGCTGGAAAAAAAACAGGTAAATACACCTCTTGATTAAGATGAAAAGGGGAGACCACTTTAGGCATAAAGTGGGGATTGGTCCTAAGGACCACCTTATCATGATGGAACCTTGTATAAGGTGGATTAGCCACTAGAGCTTGCAGTTCACTAATACGGCAAGCTGAGGTGACTGCAATAAGAAAAATAACCTTCCAGGAAAGAAATTTCAAGGAGGTAGTGGCTAAAGGTTCAAAAGGTGGCTTCATAAGCTGACCAAGAACCAAGTTTAAGTCCCATGCCACCAGAGGAGGTCGAATGGGAGGTTTAGTTAAGGTTAGGCCTCTCATGAATCTTGCAATAAGAGGATGAGAGGAAACAGGTTGTCCATTGATGGGCTTAAGTGATGCCGCAATAGCACTCAAATGGACTCTTACTGAATTCGTTTTGAGTCCTGCATTGGAGAGATGCAGGAGATATTCCAAAAGAGAATTCAATGGGAGTGCTAGAGGGTTAAGACCCTTGTGAGCACACCAAATGGAAAATCTTTTCCATTTAAAAGCGTAAGAACGCGTAGTGGAAGGTTTCCTAGAGGCGTGTAGGATATCCTTCACTTGCTGCGAAAGATCGAAGTCTTGAAGGTCTAGGCCTTCAGTAACCAAGCTCTGAGGTGAAGGGACTTGAGGTTTGGGTGCCACAAAGTCCCCTCCTCCTGAGACAGAAGGTCTGGAGCTGCTCCCAAGTCCAGGGAGGGGGCTTGGGAGAGATGCAGAAGTAGAGGGTACCACACCTGGCGTGGCCAGCGTGGAGCTATGAGAATCATGGACCCTTGATCCCTTTGAAGTTTGAACAGAGTCTTGGGAATCAAAGGAATGGGTGGAAAGGCATATAGGAAGCCCCGACCCCAATGAAGGAGGAAGGCATCCTTGGCCTGAACTCCCTGACATGGAATTCTGGAACAGAACCGGGGAAGTTTGGCATTCCACGGACTTGCAAAGAGGTCTATGTCCGGGGTTCTCCATTTCTGGAAGATTCTGAGTACCTGATCCATGTGCAGGGACCATTCGTGTGGAAGCAGAACTCGACTGAGTCTGTCTGCCCAAGAGTTTTGGATTCCTGGAAGATATACTGCCAGGAGATGGATTTGATGCTCTCTGGTGAAGGCCCATAATCTTAGAGCTTCGTTGCAAAGCGACAGAGAGCCAGTCCCTCCTTGTTTGTTTATGTAAAACATGGCTACTTGATTGTCCGTATGAATAAGGACTGTCATGTTGCTGAGGAGGGTATGAAAAACTCTGAGAGCTAGAAAGATTGCTCGGAGTTCCAAGTGATTGATATGAAGGGTGGTCTCCTGTGGAGACCAAGTGCCCTGAGTGGAGAGATCTTGAAGATGAGCTCCCCAACTTGTTTGGGAGGCATCTGTTGTGAGGGTTGCTTGGGGTAACGATGGTTGAAAGGGGGCCCCCAACAACAGATTTTGGGTGAACATCCACCACTGGAGAGACCAAAAGAGACGTTTGGAGTTTGCTATTTGGTCTGAGAGAGCTCCTGATGCTTGAGTCCACTGGGTGGACAAAGTCCATTGAGCTGCTCTCATATGTAGGCGAGCATAAGGCACCACATGTACTGTGGAGGCCATGTGGCCTAATAGTTGTAGCATCTCCCTGGCAGTCAAGTGGTTTCTGGACTGAGTCTGGGAGACCAAGTGCACCAGACGTTGGCAACGGGCCTGAGGAAGATAGGCCCTTGCAGTGGTGGTATCCAACCAGGCCCCTATGAATTCCAGGGACTGAGAAGGGGTGAGTTGAGACTTTGGCAGATTGATGACAAGTCCCAGATACTGCAGGATGCGTCTGGTGCGATCCAGGGAAGTCTGAGCCTCGGACTGAGATGGAGCTCGGATGAGCCAGTCGTTCAGGTATAGGAAGACAAAAATTCCCAGGGCGCGTAGAAATGCAGCCACTATTGCCATGCATTTGGTAAATACTCTTGGAGCAGAGGCTAGACCGAAGGGAAGTACTCTGTATTGGAAATGTTTTCCCTGGAACAGAAATCGTAGGAATTTTCTGTGGGATGGATGGATGAGTATATGTGTGTACGCATCCTTGAGATCTAGAGAACAAAGCCAATCCTGACTCTGTAGGTATGGAAGGAGAGTACCTAGAGAAAGCATCTTGAATTTCTCCTTGCATAGGAATTTGTTCAATTCTCTAAGATCTAGAATGGGTCTGTACCCCCCTGTTTTCTTGGGAATGAGAAAATAAGGGGAGTAAAAACCTGACCCCTGTTGAGGAAGAGGAACCTCTTCTATTGCCTTTTGGGCGAGAAGAGTGGTCACCTCCTGACCCAACAGGTCTAGGAGAGATGGGGGAGAATTGAAACTTCTCACCATGGTATGGGGAGAAAGGTTGGAGAAATGTAGTTTGTAGCCCTCTCTGATGATAGAGAGGGTCCATTGTTCTGATGTGATTTGCTCCCATCTGGGAGCAAAATGAATTAACCTTCCTGGAATGGTGAGAGGTTCTGGATGTTTTAGAGCCAGAAAGGTTAGGTTCTCTAGTTTTAAGTCAAAACCCCTGAGGGGGTTTCTTTTTTTTATTTTTTTATTTTTTTTATTTAGTATACATTTGTATACCGCGACTTCCAGCGATCAGCAGCGGTTTTGATTACAGATTGGAAATTGTCAAATCATGACAGGAAATTTTTGAGGTATAAACACATTGATTAGACAGGAAAGCACAGCACACAGAGAACTATTTTACAGGGAACCTGGGCTGTGGAGGGTTAAGTGGCTTGCCCAAGACCACAAGGAGCACCTGTGGGACTAGAAACCCCAGTCCTTCCGGCCCAAGGTTGCTGTCCTCTAGTGGGATTTGAACCCCCGACCTTCCGGCCCGAAGTACCTTGCCCCAACCACTAGGCCACTCCTCCACTCCACTGGGACTGTTGGGCTGTAGCAGCCCCTGCAGGTTTTGCCCTGGCCTGTTTAGGCTGCTGACGCTTAGGAGTAAAGCGAGCTGCAGAAGATTGTTGGCCAGTATTTGTGGCAAATCTGGCCTTCTTGTAGAAAGGCTTTTTGAAAGATTTTTTCTTGACAGGGGTAGAGGTAGACTTAGAAAGTCTATCTAGGGCAGCATTTTCTGCATCCATTTGAGTGGCTTTGATTTGCCACTCTTTACCAAACAGATTCTCACCTGTACAGGGCAAATTTCCCAACCCATCCTGGACCCAGGGTTCTAGGTCAGAGGCCTGGAGCCAAGCAATTCTGCGAGCCGCTATGGCAATACCTGAGGCTCTGCTTGCACCCTCAAAGGAGTCAAAGGCTGCTCTGTTGGAGAACTTTGAAATATCTTGGGTATGCTTCAGCAAAAGAAGGAACTCCTCCTTTCTATCCTCTGGGATAAAGGGGAGAAAGTGGCGTATTTTTAATGCAATTTCCTTCAGAAACATGCCCATATAGAGGCTGTATGAGTTGATTCTGCCAATAAGCATACTTGCTTGGAAGATTTTTCTTCCAAAAGCATCCAGAGTCCTACATTCTCTTCCTGGGGGAGTAGAAGAGTGTCTTTTAGTACTCTTGATCCTTTTCATAGCTGACTGCACCACGATGGAGTGGTGAGGGAGCTGAGTTTTTTGAAACCCAGGAGAAGGGGGGACACGATACATGGTGTCCAGACGACGAGAATGTGGAGATAGGGTGAGAGGAGTCTCCCATAAGTCCATCATGTGTTCTTGAAGAATTTCATGGATGGGCAAGGTGACTGCCTCTTTAGGAACCTTAGAGTATCCTAAAATGTCTAACTTTTTTGCTCTAGGTTCTTTTTCAGAGGATACAGAAATAGAAAGACCTTTAGCTACTTCAATGATGAAGTCTTGAAAGGATAAATCCTCTGGAGGAGACATTCTCCTCTTTGGAGAAGAGGGCTCCTCAGGTAGAGTAAGGGATACTTCAGCAGAGTCATCTGATGAATCAGAATCATCAGAAGACTCAAAGTATCGTCTGTTGGCTTCCAGGGATCGATAAGCGTATCGACTGGTATCGACATCGGGGGAACCCGGAACCGGATCGGTATCGGGAAAAACCCCGGAACCGGGAACCGGAATCGGTATCCTGGTCGATGTGGATGGCCTGGGTTCCGGTATCGGTTGTGGTACCGGAACCGGAGTTGGTACCGCAGGATGCGGTACCGAGGGCATCGCAGCCTTAATGAAAGCGAAAATGGCCTGCTGCATGTATTGAACTGTATGATCCATGGACGCCACGACTGTCTGGATGTCGGTACCGGATGCTTGAGCCGGTACCCCAGAACAGTCTAACAGGTGATCGGTCGAGGCCGTGCCATCGATGTCAACCTGTAACCCCATAGGAGGAGCTTTGGAAGCCGGAGCTTCCCGCCGGGGTTGTTTGGCTGGGGCAGGGTCCTCAGGGTCAAGCCCAAGGGTATCTCGATACTTAGAGGGAGATTTGCCCTTTGAGGACCTGCCAGAGGAATGTTTGGTTACCTGAGATCCATCAGGAGAGGAAGACCTGGAAGATGTCGATGCTGGAGTATCTGTAGAAAACAGCATGTGAAACTTGGCTGCCCGGTTCTGTAAGCCACGCTTAGACATCAAAGAACAGGATGGGCAATCCGGAATGGAATGGCCAGGCCCCAAACATTTAAGACACCATTCATGGGTGTCTGTGACTGAAATAGTACCGCTGCACTTGGTGCATTTTTTAAACCCAGAGGCTTGTTTCTCCATGAGGGAGAATTTGTGAAGGCCTAAAGGCCTCACAGAACAAACACACCAAGTGAGGTAAAAAGAAGACTTTTTTTTTTTTTTTTTAAAGAAATCAAGGAAAAAAGACCGGCGGTACCGGTCTGGAATCGGGGAAGGCAGACACGCGGCCAAAGAAATAAATTAAAATAACAACTTCTTCAGCGGTGACAGGAACACGACCTGCTGGCTCCGCGGAAAAAGAAGAACTGAGGAGAGTTGGTCAGGAAGGCGGGAAGGCAGCGCGCATGCGCAGTGGGAGGCCCCAAAAGCTTTCCTTCTGGGAAGCTGGGGAGCTTTCCCGCGCAGGCTCCGTCGGTACCGACGTACCCATATGTGAGGACTTATTCCTGCTTGTTCCTGGAGATATGCATATACAGTCTAATAACGCAGCTACACACTTCTGAAAATCTGGACCAAATGTATCTGGCAGTGGTGTAGCACAATCACAACAACAACTTTGGAAAACAAACTTAAGACTTCATTTGCCAGGTTTTTTTCTTAATGAGATAAAAAGCTTGAATGAAATGGCCCCTGCGCGTTGGAATATTTAGTCACACACTCAAAACACTAAGCTTGACTTCTTCTTCCTCTTCTGATTGCATTTCTACCGGTTATTCACCAAACATACACTTCTGCAGTAGCTAATAATAAGAAAAATCCAAGTTGATGTGGATTTTTTCCTTTCCTACCGAACTACTCTATAAAGCTAGGCTGCGCTTGGGGGTCATCCTACCAAAGAATTCCCACTGACTGCAGGAAACTTTTAAATTAATGGGTCGATACTTAAAAAGTTTATACATTTAGCTGTGGCCACTAAATATATATGTCTCCTCCTATTTGTGAATTTTGAACAGCACTATGAGTATAGTACCGCTGAAAATTCTTACAGACCACCCCAGCACTATAGTGCCAGGATATAGTGTGGGCATTCCACCTATCTCTTCAGATAGTTGGCCATATGCAGTCGCTATCCGTGTAACTATGTGGGTTAATTCAAGACAGCAAAAAGGCTTCCCTAAATTAAACCAGTTAGCTCTATAGTGGCTGAAGCAGTTGCCACTGTACACATATATTCAACACTGTTGCTTCTATGGATAGCAGCAGTGAATATGTGAATAAGCGACCACGTAACTCCCATTCTTAAACAGCTTCACTGGCTCCCCATCCATGGGAGGATCATCTTTAAAACCCTAGTCCTATCATTCAAGGCAATCAAGGGTATCTCATCCTCCTCACTCACAGATCTGATTCACACTGTACCCCCCAACAGATCCAGAAGAACATCAGCCGTAAACCTACTGACAACCTCGAAGGCGTTGACAAAGTGCAACATGACAACCTCAAACAGAGCCTTCAGTTTCTATGTACCCAAATGCTGGAACGCTCTACCCTCCGACATAAGGACCATTACTGACCTACTCCAGTTCAGGAAGGCACTCAAATACCACCTCTTCCTTCAATACTACCCTACCAGCAATTGAACCAGAGGAAGTGACCCACTTATGAACACACCATGCCGTTCTTATATTATTAAGACTCTATTCTGTTCTATGTAATTATCTCTTGTATATAGTTTACCCCGGTTCTCCAAGTTTGTACTCCTGTTCGATGTAAACCAAACAGCTTGTTGTTATGGTCTTTATGTTATAATGTAAACCGCGCTGATGCCGAATAGTGCGGTATATAAGAACTTGTAATAAATAAATAAATAAATAAATATTTAAATGTCGGGGCCACTGTTTAAAAAAATGCTGACCACCAGTTTTAAATACTGACTCATAAACTTTCTGCAGCAAGTGTACTATTTACTCAGCTTTGATTGGAAAGGCATCACCTTCTCATGGTAATCTGCTTGTTCCAGCAAAGAATAAGTAGATCAGACTGACAACTCACTCCAAAAATAGTTAATAAAAAAATCAAAGCTAACTTGGTGGCCTAGCAACAACATCAAGTAGAAGACCGAAGTTTGGCTCGGATTTCCTCTTCTAGGCTAGGGAAAAAACAGAAATAGTACTTAAACTTTTTCTGTGGAGGAAAATCACATATCAAGAAATCAGGCTGCACAGACAGGTTTGGCCATTTCAAATAATGGATTTCATAATGTATTATTTATAGATCATTGTCCATTTAAACAGTATATTGGCTATAAATCCACAGTACAAATGTACAGTATTTTCTCCTTTGGTTGAATTGATGACAAGCTTGCCTTGAAGATTTCTGTATATCCTATAACAGTAATTAAGTTTTGCAGTTATAGAAGCAAGAACAGTCCTTACGCACACATGATCAGAGAGACAAGGCAAGCAAGTTATGTGTTTGCCGACAGGTGGCAAATGTATAACTTGCAATGTGTCTACTTTAAGGCCTTATACGAATAGAATTGAGGGGAGGGGGGTATATTCAGTGGCGGTGGCTAGCGCTTGGAAAGCACCTAGCTGTCCCCACTGAATTCTAACCTCGGATATTCAGTGCTGGGGGCATATCCAGCCACTGGCATTGAAGATGCATGTCGCCGCAGAACCCGGAAGCTAACCAGGTAGCGATGATATTGAGCCGTAGCCTGGTAGCTCCACGGGTAAAGTTAGGCCAGCCTTTGTATGTCTGAATGACTTTACCCACTTGTCGCTTAATATCGCTGCTGCTGGGTTAGCGACAGGTGCCATCTCCGCTCCGGAACACCCACCACAGGCCCCGATGCTAACTGCTTATCGTCAGAGTGTGTAGCAGCAGCACTAACCAGCAGCATTTACACGGTTTACAGGTCTGCAAACTGAGTAAATGCATTTGAATATGCCCTTGCTGAGGTATTTAACTCACTAAATAGTCAAATGTTTTCTCTATATGATGGCGCCAGCACTGAGGTGGGGCAAAGGTCTAGCTAGCATTTATTTATTAAGGAACAATATTCAGCCACAGGTCACCTAGATTAGAAGGGGCAGGAAGACACCTATTTTTCATGTATTACATAAAGAGACATGGAACATGTTTACTAAACCATGCTAACGATTAATGTGGGGTTTAGCATGTGGTAAGGGCCCCGCGCTAAAAATCCCTGCTAACTGGTTAGCGCGTGTTGGGTGGAGACAAGGTGGAAAGCGAGCATTGACAGTGCACTAACTGCAATTGTTCCGTTAGCATAGATATGCAATGTCACCTCAGTGGGTGGTGTTAAGTGCACCAGTGTGTCCGTTTCCGCTGTGCTGCATGTTAGCAACATGCCAACAGCAAGAGGATGGATGCACACACTTTCTGAAGTGGGTAATTTTATAAACTCCCATGCAGTTAACAGGCATTGTCACGCACATATTTGGGGCCTATTTTATAAAGTGCAGTACACACGTACTTTACTTTATAAAATATGAGCGTAAAGATGCGCCTCAATGTACTCACGATAGGTTGCTCAGAAACACGAATAAGTTATAATATTTTATAACTTACATTTTATGTAAATTTAGACTCCACCCAAGCTCCACCCCTGTGCACACCCAAACTGAAAGTATGCACTTACTGCCTAAAGTCTGCATGTAAGTGCCCATTCATGTAACTAATGTGTAAGTTTCCATGCCTCCCTTATAAAATCTGCCCCTAAATGAGTAAGGTGTAAATTTGAAACTAGGCCTGCTAAATAGCTGGCCTAACTTTAAACAGATAGGTGCAAGTGTGGTCACCAGGCAGAAGTATATTCAGAGGCACTGCTTAAATGGATAGTCCTGCTGAATATATGAATAAAGTCAATCATTGGTGCTAGGATGTTTAACTGCATTGGCTGGCCCAGATGAATATCAGGACTAAAGGATGACCTCCCTATGAGGGGAGTAGAAGTCATATCTTTAGAAACAGAGCTCATCTCAAAGTCAGCATAACTTTTGTCAGAATCCCCTACTGCCACGCATTTCGCACATTCTGTTTCAAAAGACATGCCTTCTACTCCCTTTCTGGGGAATCTACTTAGTGTACAGGGATTACTGACCTTTCAAACGTGGCCTTATTCCCTTTAGAGAATGTGTTAAAAAAACAAAATGGATCAATGATCAACAATATGTGGCTAATTTTCTAACAGGTCATCTAGCTTAATAGGACAGGCAGGTGCCTACTCTGAGTCTATTTTATAAAGACACATAGACGTTTGTATGTCTTTATAAAATACTAGTGCAAATCCTGCAGAAATCATATCAACACTGAAGATGTAAATGTTAGTGCATACTTTACTGTTGTACACACATTTTCTAAAATACATACGTAAATCACAACTGCCTATGCTCTGCCTAAACTCCACCCCTGAGCATGCTCACTCTACAAGTACACACAGGCTTGCACTGTGTGCCCTTTTAGGCATCTGATATGTGAAAAAGGCTTATAAAATTGCCATCTACAGCAGATATTTCAATAATATTCACAGTCTCTTATTTAAAATTCCATATTTGAGGGTCACGTGATGCCATGAGTGAGTGAAGATGCTCCTCTGCTCGCTCTAAGGCTGCCTTTGCTAATCGGACCATTGCCGTTTACTAAATCCCCTGCTTTTGACTGTCTCGGTGATTTGGGGACTCCGGAAGAACCTGAATACCTGCTGAGTTGTTGGAAGAGGCCGTCACAATGCATTCAGCTTTCAGTAAAGCTTTTGGAAGTGCTAAAGCTTTTGGAACTAAAATTTGATCAGATTCTGCAGAAGTTAGAAGGGATGGGGGAAGCCTTGGCCGACATCGGGCGCAAAGTGGAGGAGGTGGAATAGAGAGTCTCCTCGTTAGAAGACTCGGATGGGAGATATGATCGGGAGCTATGGGTGCAGCAGACAATTACTACTCTTCTTCTTAAAGCTGATGACCTGGAAAATCATTATAGGAGGAGTAGCCTAGCGGTTAGAGCAACAGCCTAGTGGTTAGCATAATAGTCTAGTACCAAGAGATCTGGGTTTGATTCCCACTGGTGCTGCTTGGGCAAGTCACTTAACCATCAGGTACAAGCTTAGATTGGAAATCTTCCAGGGATAGGGACATACCTGAATGTAACTCACCTTGAACTACCATTGGAAAGGCATGAGCTAAATAAATAAGAATATACATACAGTAGGAGTGCCCCAATCAGAAGAAAAGGCCTATCAATCTACTTCTGGTCATACCTTGCCAAGAAAACCCAGGGACTGCCGAGTCACCATTGACTTGATGGCACTTGAGCTTTGGACATTTGAAAACACACATGAAGATATCCAAAGCACAGAGATGTTTTAGAAGCCAGCACTGTGGAACTCCAAGCCTGAATGGGGGGCATGGTGGAGGCAGAGTTGGGGCATTCCTAAGAACTTGGACATTACGGCCTGATCTCAGAAATGTCCTGGACATCCAAAGTCAAGTCTAAGGTTATACCTGCTCCAGGCACAAAGTGGCATTGGAAAAGTGCCCGTTTTGGCAAGAAAACAACCAAAGGGTGTAGAGAAGATAGCACTCCACCATCCCCAGTATTCTGAACAATGACAATGATAGCAGCAGTGGGAATTGAACCCTGGCTTCCCTGGTCCTAGCCCACTACTCTAACCAGATAATAGCCTTTCCTTGAGTCCTCCAGTCCAGCCCAGATGCTTGGGTTATCTGCCCTCACCAGCAGCTGGAGACTGAGCATGTCAGAATGATGTCACAGTAGAAGAGCCCCCTACATCACCTCCTTGGCCAGTATCCTATTGACAATGTAAGCAATCTTTTTTTTAAACCCTTTTAAGCCAGCCAACCAGGCATAACGGAACTATATACAATGACATAATCATCCAAGAATCTTCATAATGAGAAGTTCAAGCCACTCCCCCCTTCAAGGAAGACACTGACTGAGCAGAACACAACCCGGGCTTGCCCCTTACCATTACTCTATAAGGCTTGTCCTGGACTGGACTAGAGGGAAGGAAAAGACATTATCAGGTAGTACCTAATTTCACCTTCCTTTTCATCCCTCCAGTCCAGTTCAGATGCGTGGGATGTACCAGAGCAGTACACTTACAGCAGATGGGACTGGAGAGCCCTGCCTGCAACACTGCAGCCCCAAACTGTACATCCTTCTGAGTCTGCATGTCAAGCCAATAATGGAGCGTGAACATATGCAGGGAGGACCAGGTTGCCGCTTTGCAAATGTCTACTGATGGCACCAGGCCCAGCTCCACCCAGGACATCACTTGTGCCCAGGTCGAATGAGCTCACAATTTTGTAGGGAGAGGCTTGCGTTTCAGCATATATGCTGTGGCAATTGCTTCCTTCAACCATCTGGCCACCAAAGACTTAGACAGCATCTCCCCTTGGCACAGTCCTCCAAATAAAACAAAGAGGTTATCCAACCTGCGAAAGGCTAGAGTCCACCTCACATACCTGTGCAGAGTCCTGTGCACATTCAGAAAATGTAACCGACGTAGATGAGAAGGCCAGCAAGGACACCGGTTGATTCAAATGAAATGCCAACAGCACTTTGGGTAAGAAGGAGGGCATTGGTCTCAAGAGCACCTTCTCCTTCGACATGAGCAGGAAGGGCTCCCTGCAGGACAACGCCTGCAGTTCCAAAATTCTTCTAGCCAAACGAATGGCCATCAGAAATACCGTTTTCAAAGTATGCTCCTTCAGAGTGGTCCGCGCCAATGGTCTGAAAGGAGGCGCCATAAGCACTGAATGCACGAGATTAAAATCCCACTGTGGGATCAGTGGACGAACAAGAGGGTAGATCTGTTTCAACGCCCTACAAAAACACAGTACAACTGGGTGAGCGGCCAGGGGAACACCCTGCACTCGTCTTTGATAGCACACCAAGGCTGCCACCTGAACCTTCAAGGAATTAAGTGACAAGCTCTTGTCAAAATGCGAGCATATCGGGCACCATTGCCAACAGGGCTCGCAGCTATCTATCATCACAACAGCTCTCGAACACACGCCACACTCTGACATAAGACAAGGAAGAAGACTGCTTGCGGGCCTTTTATAAGGTAGCAATGACTGGGGCAGAATAATCCTTCTTTCTCAACCTCACCCTTTCAATAGCCAGGCTATAAGTAAAAATCAATCCACTTGCAGCATGGGATGGGACCCTGCGAGAGCAGATTGCTCTTCTGAGGGAGTTGCCACGGGTCATTTACCAACAACCGGCGCAGGTCCACATACCATGGTCTCCTTGGCCTATCTGGTGCAATTAAAATCACTATGCCCCACTGAGCTTCTATCTTGTGAAGGAAACGTCCAATCAAGGCCATGGAGGAAACACATAAAGAAGCTCCCCTGCCATCCACCTCTGTGCCATGGCATCGAGGCCCTCCAACATCTGTTCCCTGAGCCTGCTGTAGAAATGGTTTGCCTTGGTGTTGTCCACCACTGCCATAAGGTCCATCACCAGTTTGTCCCGGTGGTGCACTATCCTGCAAAATAGATCCAGATCCAGAGATCATTCTCCTGGATCTAAGCAGTATCGACTGAGGAAGTCCAGCCACATGAGCTGCCAATAGCGCCAGAAGATTGGCCTCTGCCCAGAGGAGCAAGGGCCAGACCTCCTCCACCAACAGCACATTTCCTGTGTCTAAGCCACCGTTGTTGCAATCTCACAGCACACTCGAACCACCATGTGGTAAACAAGAGGGCAGAAGAACTTCAAAGCCAGAAAGACCACTCGCATCTCCAAGAGGATGATGGACCAGGTACTCTCTCATTGACAGTGGGCCCCCCATCCCAAGAGACTTGCATCCCACTAGAGGACAGCAACCTTGGGCTGGAAGGACTCGGGTTTCTAGTCCCACAGGTGCTCCTTGTGGTCTTGGGCAAGCCACTTAACCCTCCATAGCCCATGTTCCCTGTAAAATAGTTATCTCCAAGTTATAATACCCTTTTCAATGTAATTTCAGTTTGTTCAATGTAAACCGCCTTGATATCATGAAAGGCAGTATATAAGAAATGTTAAATAAATAAATAATCCGTCGTTATGAGTATCCAATCGGAGGGTTCCAATGGTACACCTGCCAATACGTTAATTGACTGCGACCACCAGCACAGATGAAAATGGGTCTTCACCGGACAAACCAAGCGCCTCGTCAGTGGATGTTTCTATGGGGACCAACAGGAGAGCAGGGCATGCTGCAGAGGTCTCATATGGGCTCTGACCCATGGCACCATTTCCAGCATCGCCACCATGGAACTGCGAAGTTAAAGGTAATGCCACGATGATGGAGTCACCAGCTACAAAAAATGCCTCACCTACTCCTGAATCTTCATGATGTACTTGAGGGGCAGGGATACTGACCCCTCCCTAATATTGAAGCAAACTCCAAGATACACCATATCCTAAGAGGGCTACAACTGGCTCTTGTTCACAATGACCACCCAACCGAGTTGCCGCAAGAAGGCCAACACCCGGTCGGTGACCACCGTGCTTTCCTCCTCTGACTTCGCTCTGATCAACAAGTCATTGAGATACAGATGTGCCAGGACCCCATTGCATCGCAACTCCTCCACCATGACCACCATCACCTTAGTGAAAGTGCAGAGGGCCATGGTGAGAACAAAGGGCAGTCCTGCAAAGTGGAGGAATATTTAATGTTCCAGATGAATCAGAATATGAAGACAGGCCTCTGTGAGGCCCAGAGCCGTCAAGAATTCACCCATGCAGACGGCCACTGTGACCATCCGCAATGTTTCTATGCAAAAATGTGGCACCCTTAAAGCTCTGTTGACCTCTTTGAGGTCCAAAATAGGGCAAAAGGTCCCTTCCTTCTTGGGGACCACAAAGTATGTGGAGTATCGACCTTGCCCTAACTGGTCAGACAGGACTGGTACCACCACCCATAGATAAGGAAGTCGTTGAAGGATTTCCCAAACCACCTGCTCCTTAGCCAATGTCATGCAGGTGGACCGCTTGAAAGCATTGGAAAGCGGATGAAAAAATTTGAGAGCATAGCTCTAGCGAACAATGTCCAGAACCCACATGTCAGTGGTTATTTGGGCCCAAGCCAACCCACTATGGGTACTAGCTCTGCGTGGGCTGGCCTCACTTCATTGTGGCTTCTTGGGGCACTTCCTAGGTAAAGGTTAAGTGCAGGGGTCCACCTTAAGAGACTGCATCAATCATCCCATCTACAGTGCCTAGGAACAGGCCCTAGGACCAGCAGATGCCATGAGGTCCAAGCCTTAAGAAATCACTCACCCTTCGAATACTCCACTCCAAAACTAGTTCAGCCCAGTATTTGTTTCCAACCAAAAAAGGGTTTACCGATTAAAGCAAAAATAAAAAGCAGAACCAGGCAGGAACATAGATTAAAATAATATATAAAATCATTCTAATACATAAAAATAAAACAAAAAAAGAATACAAGGTGATTTTTATTAGACAAACTATTGATGATTAAGTTAGTGCAATAGAAAGGTAATTAATCGTAGATACTCACCTGTAACAGGTGTTCTCCGGAGACAGCAGGAATCAGTCCTCACATATGGGTGATGTCAGCCCCGACATAGCTCGCGCGGTAACCTCTCCCCAGCTTTCAAAGAAAGTCGTTGGGAGATCCATCACACATGCATAGTCCCCTTCTCACCTAAGGGTGCCATCTTGCCTCAGTATGATGACATAGCTCAAAAGGCAAAATGACATAAAAGCAACTCCACGGGGAGGAGGGAGGATTGCGAGGACTGATTCCTGCTGTCCCCGGAGAACACCTGTTACAGGTGAATAACTATGCTTTCTCCAAGAACAAACAGGAAGTCAGTCCTCACATATGGGACTCCCCAGCTACAGGTTACTGAAAAAAACCTGTAAAAGCCACAGGTGAGCAAAAAAGGTGAACCGTGAGAAGCAGCAGCATTGTCAAAGAACAGCAAGACCCATAAGCAGCCCCAAGTGTCAAACGAGGAACCAGTTCTCTGATAGCCTGCCAAGGGCAGGAGTTGCCTTAAACCCCAAACAGATGACGGAGTACTGCCTGGCCGAAGGTGCTGATCCAGCGGGAATCCATCTCCAGGCAGTAATGAGTTGTGAAGGTATGGACTGAGGACTAGATGGTGGCTTGGCAGATCTATGTCAAGTGAATGGAGCACAGGTTCGCCACAGAAGCCGCCATGGCCTTGACACTGTGTTTTGTGACACAGCGCTCCAGCAAGAAACTGGCCTGCTCACAGACAAAGGCAATGTAGTTTGCCACCCAAATGGACGGGGTACTCTTGGAGACCGCTGCCCCCAGCCGATATGGGTCATAGGAGATGAAGAACTGTGAAGAGCGACGGTGGGCCTGGATATGCTCCAGGTAGTAGGCCATGGCCTGTTTACAGTCCAGAGTGTAGAGAGCGGCTTCCACCCTGTTAATATGAGGCCATGGGAAGAAGGTGGGGAGCACCATCTCTTGGTTGAGGTGGAATGGGAACACCACCTTAGGCAGAAACTTGGGTGCATGTGGAGCACGATCCTGTTCTTGTGGAACCTCATTTAAGGTGAGTGGGCCACCAGAGCCTGGGCATCGCTAACTCTGCGAGCAGAGGTGAGCTCTACGAAGAAGATCACCTTCCAAGAGAGATTTTTGAGGTGGCAAGAGCTGAGAGGCTCAAAAGGTGGTGCTGTAACCTTTGAAAGAACCACATTGAGATCCCACTCTGCCGCCAAGGGGCAGATGGGTGGTAGTGAGAGCAGCAGGCCCCTCAGGAAGCGAGTCACAAGGGGCTGAGCGGAGAGGGGCTTACCCTTGACCAAATGGTAGTGTGCCGATAGTGCGCTAAGGTGTACTCTCACGAGCTGGACTTCAGCCTTGCCTGAGAAAGATGAAGCAGCTACTGCAGCACCAGCTGAACAGAGCAGGAGAAGTGGTTGTTCCACTTCTCCACGCACCACACAGAGAATCTCTCCACCTCGTTTGACAGATTGAAGTGGGCCAAGGCTACCCTTTCAGCAGCCAGGCCATCAGATTCAGGGACCCCAGACTGGAGTGCAAGAGAGCCATCCTTCTGTGAGAGCAGGTCCGGGGCGCACCCAAGAGGAACTGGGGGTGCCTGAGACAGGTTGAGAAGCAGGGGGACCATGGCTGCCGGGCCTACTGAGGAGCCACTAGTATCAAGGTGGTTCTGTCAAGCTGGACCTTGAACAGGGTATTGGCAATCAGCAGTGTGGACAGGAAGGTATAGAGGAGGCCCCCCGTCCATGGGATGAGGAACACATCCACTGTCACCTAAGAGGGACATGGCTCCCTGGAGAAGAAGCGGGGCAGCTGAGCTTTGACTGGGCTGGTGAAGAGGTCCATCTGCGGGAACCACCAGAGAAGGAGCAGCCTGCAGGCCATCCGAGGGTCCAGCCACCACTCATGTGGTTGAAGGACCTGGCTGAGCTGGTCCGCCAGATCATTGTCCTGGCCTGGGAGATATACTGCCCGCAGGAGCATCCCGCTCTTGCTGGCGAAGGAGCAATGACTCACTGCTTCTTGGCATAGGAGGGACGACCCCGTGCCTCTCTGCTTATTGATATAAAACACTGCCACCTGGTTGTCAGTATGGATCAGAACCGCCTGGTGCTGCAGGTAGTGGCAAAAGGCCCAGAGGACCAGCGCTATGGCTCGAAGCTCCAGGAGGTTGATATTCTGGAGGCTCTCTACCTGCAACCAACGGCACTGGGTGCAGAGGTCGCTGCAATGGGTTCCCAGTCCAGCTTGGGGGCATCTGTAGTGAGGAAGGGCATCCCGGCCTATAGGTGCTGGTGCTGCTGCCATCAGCCAGAGGATGGGTCATGACCACACTGTCCTGCAGGTGTCCTGTTGCTTGAGACCACTGGGAGTGAAGGGCCTTTGAGCCAGCTACATGTACTGTATAGGCGGGCGTCTGGAGTGACATGCACCGTAGAGGCCATGCGACCCAGCAGGTAAAGCATGAGGCGTGATGAAGTCAGGGGGCGATCCTGGACGTTCCCCACGAGTGCCATATGGCCTTCTCCAGGGGAAGGAAGGCCTTTGCCTGGACGGTGTCCAGCAGCGCCCCCATGAATTCCAGGCATTGTGATAGATGGAGATAGGACTCTGGGTAGTTTATGACGAACCCCAAGTGCTCCAGAATGAGGATGTTACAGGCTGTTGCCTGATGAGCTTTGGCAATGGCACCACCCTTGATGAGCCAGTCATCCAGGTAGGGAAAGACGAACACCCCCTGGAGAAGCAGGAAGGTGGCAACCACCACCCGGCACTTGGTAAATACCCTCAGGGCAGAGGCCAGACTGAACGGCAGAACCCTGTACTGGAGTAGCAGCCTCCTACCACGAAGCGGAGGTACTGCCTGTGAAGGGGATGAATGAGGATGTGCATATATGCATCCTTTAGATCCAAGGAGCATAGCCAGTCTCCCTGCTGGAGGTAGGGCAGCAATGTTCCAAGGGAGAGCATCTCCCTCACCAGAAACCGTTTGAGGTCCCGCAGGTCTAGGATGGGCCGAAACCCTACTGTCCTTTTGGGCACCAAAAAGTAGTGGGAGTAGAACCCCTTGCCCCTGAGATGGGAGGGGATGGACGCCATTACCCTGTCAGCCAAAAGACTTCTGAGTTTCTGCTGAAGCAGGCCCCAGTGAAGGGGTGTCATAGGGGACTCTCCTGGAAAGAATGGCGGGGGAGTCTGTTTGAGGTGGAGGAGGTAACTCTCCCTCACCACCTGTAGAGGCCCATGTGTCGGTGGTGATGAGGGACCACCAGGCAGCGTAAAACTCCAGATGCTCCTCTGTGTGCTGTGGGGCAAGACCTCCTGGGGGAAGAGAGGCTATGCACAAGGAGTCAAAAGTCCACTCCAGGTTGCGCAGGGGGGTGCAGTCTGGGGTTTGGAGGTCTTAGGCTTATGAGGGCCATGCCCTTATCCTGCTGGCCTATTGGGGACTTGGGAAGGCCAAGTACTGAGAGTACTTTTCATAAGCCTTCCTCTTATTCGGGTATAGGGGCTTTTTACCCAAAGCCTTCCTTCAGGAAGGGTCAGTGATCTTTTTGGAGAGCCTGGTCTTGGTCATGACCTCTGACTCCAGCTCGCCAGTCTTATCCGTCATGGGCTTGCCAAAGAGATTCTCCCCCCAGCAAGAAACATCAACCAACTTGTCCTGCACACATTGCTCCACGTCAGAAGACTGTAGCCAGGCCTGGCGGCAGTCACCAATGCCCACTATGGCTACTATAGCCGCCGACTCGAAGCCGACATAGGCCGCTTGAGTCATAAATTTGGAGCACTCTTTGACAATGGAGGTCAGGGTCCAACTGCTGGAAAGCCTCCTCAGAGAGACCAGCCGAGAACCCGGCAAGTTCCCTTGCCATTTCCCGCAAGTACATGCCCATGTACAGCTGGTATACCTGGATCCAGCTGATGAGCATCGAACCCAAGAAACACCTCCTGCCTGGGGCATCCATAACGCAGGCCTCCTTCCCAGGAGACACCGAGGAGTGCGTCTCCTGGCTCTTGAGCCTATGTATGGCCGACTCCACTATCATGAAATTGTTAGACAGTTGAGCTTTTTGGAAGCCAGACTCCGGCGGACCTAGTACATCGAGTCCAGCTGCCTGCTCACAATGTGCATCAAGGCTAAGGCCACCCATAAATGGAAGAACAGCTGTTCCAAGATAGGGGAAATGGGCACCATGAATGCCTCTTTAGGGGGAGTCTCCTACTGGAAGAACTCAAGGTTCTCCACTCGAGGCTCCTCCTCAGGCTCTGTAGTGAAGGCTAGGGCCTTTGCCATTTTCCTGATGAAGTCCAGGAAGGCCAGGTCCTCAGGTGGAAACGTGTGCCGGGCTTCAGGAGGGGAAGGGTCCGAGGGCACGTCGTGATGAAGACGAGTGTCTGGTGGCTCATCATCCTCAGTCTACCACTCTGATCCAGAGTCAGAGATCCCAAGGGTCCTCTGGATCTCAGGCTCGCGCCACAGCTCAGATGGCCCAGGGACGTGGTGCCCCTGTGCTCTGAGCCGGGTGCGCTGGGCGGGGAAGTCCTCGGCCCCGAGCAGAACAGGGACTGGTACCGGTGCCAGGGGGTGTCTCGAGGTTGGTGGCACTCGAGGATCAGTTCTGCCTCCCAGGATTCCCTCACAGTGGAGGGATCGGTGGTCGGGAGTGATGACCTGGAGGAACCGGGCATCAGAGTCTGCTGTTCAGCAATGAAAGCAGACAGGCTAAGTTCCAAGGTCGCCATCCTGGCTTCAAGTCCAGAAGATTCCAAATGGTGTAGGCACCGAAGACCTCGGACCCAGTGCCGGCACCATTGAGAGGGTGTCCTTGATGAGGATGGCCTCGGAGGACCAAGGCCAATCCCCAGATGCCGATAACGTCTTCTCCCACCGGGGCAGCTTTGAGGGCTGTTCCAGCCATCGCCCTAAGCCTTGTGTCGCGGACTCCAAGGCCAGTGGCCATGGAACTTGCCTATGGCCCCGCACTCGTCACCCGACGAGGCTATGAACAATGTCTGGCTCTTCGAGGGGCATCCCTCCCCGAGGGAGCCCCGGCTCAATGCCCCATAGCCTTGAGGCTCTGAGGAAATGCGGTTGCCACGAGAGGCCAAGTCCTCCGTGGCAGCCCTCGAGGGCGCTGGTCCTGCGGATGATTCCGGGGCTGAGTCAGTCTTGTGGAAAATCGACTCATGCTGCTTCTTACAGCCTCAGAGGACCTTGAGGGTCATCTGCTGGCAGAGACTACAAGCCAAGGTGTCATGGTCCACCCTGAGGCACTGAAGGCAACAGTTTTGCAGGTCCATTGGTGACATTATGTGCACAATGATTGCAAGGCTTGAAGCCATCTACCGAGACCATAGCGGGGAATACAATCCCTGTGAGTTCAAACTCTTTTGGTTTCAGCAAGAAAGGGTGCGAAAACCCGCACACCAGAGAAAAATCAGAAGGAAAAAAGGAACCCAAGGAAAACCGCGACGCCAAAAGGAAGCAGACCTGGGAGACGAGAGGTGTACTGGTATGCAAACCGGAGAAGGGAGTCGATCCAAAAACCGAAGAAAAGACAAGGAAAAAAAAAACATTTTCTGAGGGGAACAGATACACGTTCGATCGACTCCGCGGAAAAAAGGAGACTGAGGTAAGATGGTATGCTTAGGTGGGAAGGGGACCACGCATGCATGGTGGATCTCCCAAATGCTTTCTTTGAAAGCTGGAGAGAGAATACCGCATGGGCTCTGTCGGCACCAACATCACCCATTTGTGATGACTGTCTTCCAGCTTGTTCCTGGAAAATCACCTTACATTATTTTTTTGTTTTATTTTTATTTATTAACCATTAAAATGGACTAATATGGCAACCACACAACTTTATTCAAAATTATCCTAGGCATCCAAAATCAGAGTTCTCACTCTTCGGTAAGTTAACACTCCTGAAGAATAAAAACTGTCAAACTTCTCAACCAGCATCCGAGAGAATCTTGGGCCTTCAACTGCTTCTTGGAAGTTTTCCCTTTCTAAACCCAGGAATCTCTGAAGAAGATTCCTTACTGACCTCTCCTTAAACAATAATAGGTCTCAAATCCCTCTTGATGAGCAGGGTCCTAGGAGTTGGGTGAAATCCCTTTCACCTCAGAATCTTCAAGCTCTCTTCTCATTGATACCCATGGAGAGACCCCTCACCACTATCAAGGAAAAAAGTAGGCTCCTTTCTTCCCTCTTCTAGATAGGGCCGGTACTATGTTCTTTGCTGCTGACCTGGGCGAGTGATTACTGTGCCAGAACCACCCCCTCCCCCCCCCCTCCACCCCAGTGGATTCCAAAAGAGCCCTTCACAAGCTTCTCTTTTGTCCCAACATGATGAAAATTTTCTGAGGAGTAGCCATGTTATTCTGGATTAGCAAAAATGACTTAAACAGATGGCCCCTTATAGACTAACCGATTCACTGAGGCATGAGCTTTTGAGGACAAGAGTCTACTTGGAAGTACTATAAAACTTTGCAAAAAGACCACTAACAGCCCAAAGCAAACCTGCCATAATATAACCATACTAGGATTTACACGGCACTTATTCTACTTGTGAAAAGGCAGCACTACAAATATTAAACCAATACATCTTATAGAACATCAATACCTCTCCCACTAGGAAAACCGGTGAACTGCTACAGATCTCTGCACAGAAATCATATGCTAACAAAATATTGTATCTCACACATGCAACACACAAATAGAACCTCACCAAATAAAGAACAAGGTGCCACAAATTAGAAAAAGAAATAGAAAGACAATAATTGAACTGGGAACCGCAAGAAGCCAAACCCTGCATTTATGGCAACAATGGAGAAATAAAACAGAAATGCATTTCCTCTTGTATCGAACAAAACACAAAGACATCAGCAATGCACATTTTCCAAAGCTAACATATTCCAGTCAGTAAATTCAAAATAAAATGCTTTTTTCTTCCTCTGTTGCCTGGGTATTTATTTTTTATGCCATGATGGCCCCAGTCTCTCGTCTGCTTTCCTATTTTTTCTCCTAACTCTCTTTCCACTGTCTGCAGTCCATTTGCCATTTTATTTTGCCTCTCTATATATGTTTCTGACATTTATACTTCCAGGTAGACAAAGGTAAGCTGGTTGATATAGTGTATCTGGATTTTCAGAAAGCCTTTGACAAGTCATGGGATAGGAGGCAGTGTACTATTGTGGATCAGGAACTGGTTAAAAGATCGAATGCAGAGGGTAGGGCTAAATGGCCAATTTTTCCAAAAGAGAAAGATGAATACCAGAGTACCCCAGGAATCTGTGCTTGGTCCGCTGCTTTTTAACATATTCGTAAATGACCTGGAAATGGGAATAACGAGAAAGGTAATCAAATTTGCAGATGGCACAAAATTATTCAAAGCTGTTAAAACCCAAGAGGATTGTGAAAAATTGCAAGAGGACCTTGATAAATTGGAATTCTGGACGTTCAAATGGCAGATGAAATTTAATGTGTACAATTGCAAAGTTATGCACCTAGGAAAGAACAACCCAGACTATGGTTATACAATGAAAGGTTCCACAATAGGAAGCACCACCCAGGAAAAAGATTTAGGCGTCATTGTGGATGACACATAAAAACCCTCCATCCAGTATGCAGAGGTGGCCAAGAAGGCAAATAGAATGCTAGGAATCATACAGAAAAGAATGGAGAATAAGACAAAAGATATTATAATGCCTCTGTATCATTCCATGGTGCAACCGCACCTTGAATATTGTGTGCAATTCTGGTCACCGTATCTTAAAAAGGATATAGCGGAATTAGAAAAGGTACAGAGAAGAGCCACCAAAATGGTAAAGGATATGGAAGGATACCCCTATGAGGAGAGGCTTAAAAGGTTAGGGTTCTTCAACCTGGAAAAGAGAAGGCTGAGGGGAGATATGGACCAGAATTTAAACTTCCATGCGCACATCAAACAAGTTACCAAAGCAGCTTACTTCCGTATGAAGACAGTTCAAAATCTTCGACCCCCTCCTGGAACAAGCCAGCTTCATAACTGTGTTTCAAGCCTTCATCACTCCAATCTTCGACTATGCCAAAACATAATATACCAGAGAGTCCCAAAATCCACCTTATTTCCCCTGCAATTTGCACTGAACGCAGTCACTAGATTCATCACAGGTACTAGTCAACGAGCACACATCACCCCAGTCCGAAAGCAGCTACACTGGCTCCCCATCTACAAAAGAGTCAAATATAAAGTTGCTCTGATCATCTTTAAGAGCCGTCATAGCCTATCAGCAAACATCCTTCAACACCTCACTCTCAAACCTCTCAATAACAGATCCAGGAGAAAGGCAAGCCACAACCTGCTAGAAGTCCCAGCTGCATTGTCTTTCTCCAATCTACTACCTCCAGCAGAGCCATCTCATTCTATGCACCCATCATCTGGAACTTTCTCACCCCAGAAATTCGCTCTGTAACTGATGTTGGAGAGTTTTGCTGCAAAGTAAAGACCCACCTGTTCCTGGAACATTTCTAATCTGTCACGTAGTCTGCTACCCCCTCCCCCCAGCTCCCCATACGTTTGCCTTGCACCATGTATAATAATCTCCCCCACCTCTTGTTTAGTGCAATGTTAGAACTCACAAGTTATTCTCTTGTTAAAATCGTTTAGCCTGTTATCAACTACATTCCATGTAAAATTAAACATGTTCTTGTTCCCTGTACACTGCCATACAAAAGTTTATAAATAAACAAATATGATAGAGCTCTATAAATTAATGAATGGAGTGGAATATGTAAATGTAGATCAACTGTTTACGCCATCAAAATGTAGAAAGACTAGGGGACATGCAATGAAGCTACAATGTAATCCATATAAGAATAATAAGGGAAAATACTTTTTCACGCAACACATGTTCAAACTCTGGAATTCGTCACTGGAGGATGTAATAAAAGCTGTTAGTGTAGTTGGGTTTAAAAAAGGTTTGGACAAGTTCATGAAGGAAAGGTCCATAAATCATTATTAAATAAGACCCGGGAAATCCACTGCTTGCCTCAGTACAAGCATTGTGGAACATGGTGTCTTTTTGGGAAACTGCCAGATACTTGTGACCTGGATTGGCCACTGTTGGAAACAGATACTGGGCTTGATGGGCCTTGGTCTGAACTAGTATGGCATTTCTTGTGTTCTTATGTTCTTAAGACAAGCAGTGCATGCATGGGCGCTCCAAAGCCCCGTGCTGATCTTTAATTTTTCCTGCCTGTCCGCTGTCTGCTACCCCACAGCTGGGTCTAGCTCACTCACTGTGCAGACCATGCTACCGTCCCATGGCTACCGCCACATGCAAGTAAACGGTTTGCACAGTGGCTCATACCTGCCCTGCTTCCAGAGACACCCCTAGGGCACAGCCCTCTCTGGCTACCCCCTATATTCCCCAAGAGTCAGTGACATCCTAAGATGCATGAAGACCCTTATTTATATTCTAGTCCCCATTTTTGGGAAAAGGGAAGCACCTTTCTCTCTGTCCTCACACCATTCTGAACACATAGAAAACTCCTTGTTCTACACATTGGGCAGAAAATACCATGTTAGGGCCCTTTGGTTCCCTGAAACACATTTTCAGCAAGGCAGTGGAAGGAAATTTTCAGCCAAGCCTATCTACCCCAAAGAAAGAGTAAGTGGATTTGAAAACCACTCTGTATGACTACACATTAAGATACATACCCGTTGTTTTCCTGGATCAACATATCGAATACCAAAATAATCCTTTTCCAGTAGGTTGTAGTGGTTGCAGACATAGTCTATGAGAAATTGGCCTTTGGTGTCCCTCTGAAAAGCAATAAAAAAGTAAAGGCATTTTAACGTTTGCATTTTTCATGATAAATATAAAGAAGCAATAGCCAAAATATACCGGCACTGTTCAAATCTGCTAATTCCCACCATTAAGCAAGACTAGACAAGCAAAGGCAGCAGTTCCTGCAAACCCAAGGAACAGTAGCAGTCAAAGCAAAAACAACAGATCCTGATAACCACATAAAACCAAAGAGCCATCCACAGGCGTTGAAACTGAGTGGGCCACACAGGCCCTGGCCCCAGCAAAGGTTTGCCTGCCAGGTGCCAGCAAACTGCACAGAGACGGCAATCGTGGTTTTCCCCTCCTGTTCTGCTCATGGGGATCTGATCTCCTGCAGGAAGAAGAGAGCAGCCGTGATCGTGGCAAAGACTCCTTCTGTCTGCCCGCCGGAGATCGGATCCTTGTAGGCAGAACAGGAAGGGAAGGCCGCGGGGGCTAAGGGTGGATCTTGGGCCCCCTCAATCATATAGCCATTCCATTGCCCCTGGAGCTATCAGCACATTATTGTACCTAAAGGGAGGGTGGACACACACATTCATACAAGGCAAAGTTTAATATTTAACTGTTGTGGGAGGGGTGGTGTTTTCAATGATCATGATTGTTGAGTTTAAATTATTAAAATCTCGAGGGCAGGAATATAAAGTAAAAGGGTCACCTAGTGCACCCAATAACCTTGCAATGGCCTGTTCCCAGAGTATGAAAAATTCCTTTTTTCTATAGCACACTCCTATTTTCTCCTTGATCACGTGATATTCAAACATCTGGTCAAAAAGACAGACTGTAGGGATGTAATTTTAGTGTTTTGTTTCATTTTGTAAGAGATGATGACATTACCACACCTAAAGCAGCTACGGGTACCAGTCTGTCAACAATGAGCTGCCTGACTAAAGACTGAACACAATTTAGAACTATCCATAGGGTCACCGTGAGTCGACACCGACTTGGCGACACTTAACAACAGAACACTACAAATGAAAAACAAAATGAAACGAAAATGTTCTGCCTGCACACCCCTCGCAGACAGAATAGTACCTATATTTAAAAACTTATAGATCAATATTCAGACTGGCATTTGGCGTTTTTTAAGAAGCTGGCTGCAGCATTTAAAATGAAACCAGATATTCAGTGCCAGAATCCAGATATCCACTGATGCTAAATATCCAGTTTCACCGCTGAGTGCCGCTAGCTATTTGGATAGTGGCGATATAGAGCCGCTTAGTGGATAGTCAGCTGCATGAAGTTAGGGTGGCCTTTTTTGTGCCTAATTTTATACATTTAACACACTGAATTTCACTGCTAACCAAATAATCCCGGGGGCTGCTCTCACTTCACTGTGGATCACCCAGAATTATCCGGATACTGATGTAGCAGTCAGAGGAAATACTCAGTGGTGCTATCTGCATAGTATTGCTGAATATCATGGTCAGCAGGCCTTGTGCAATTAGCAGGTGCTTCTAACCACATAAGCTCTGCTGAATATCAGTCTCTTATTCTGTCAGTCACAGTTTTAAAAAAAAAGTTAGCTTTGCTAGGCCTCATTCTTTCTGGTCAGAAATAAGTGCTTTTTTATTTGGTTCTACACATTTTAACATATTTTCAGTTTTTCTCAGCTAAGTAAAGTTCTAAGGAGCATAGCCAGTCTCCCTGCTGGAGGTAGGGCAGCAGGATTCCAAGGGTAAGCATCTTGAACTTTTCCCTCTCCAGGAACCTGTTGAGGTTGCGCAAGTCTAGGATGGGTCTGAGGCCTCCTGTTCTTTTTGGTACCAGAAAGTACCTGGAATAAAAGCCTTGACCTCTCAGGTGGTGGGGCACTGGTTCCACAGCCTGATCCTTTAGCAGACTTGCTAACTCCTGAAGGAGTAGGTCCCTGTGCAGAGGGGGTCTTGGAGGCTCCCCTGGAAAATAGGAGGGAGGTACCTGGTGAAAATGGAGAAGATAGCCCTTTTGGACTATATGAAGAACCCAGGTATCTGATGTGACGGCTGACCATCTGTGGGCAAAGTGGGCCAGCCGGCCTCCTGTGCTGAGAGAAGCCAGCTGAGGAGAACAGGCTATGCTGTTTGAGTCAAAAAACCCGACCCTGCTGAGCAGGGGCCGGTGTAGGTGGCTTGGGGGCCTTCTGCCTATGGGGCCCATGACCCTGCCCCCTGGCCTGCTGACCCTGTTGGGGAGCTGCAGAGGCCTGATAATGAGGGTATTGTTTATAGGCAAACGACTTCCTCGGGTAAAAGGACTTTTTTCCCGAGCCCTTCTTCTTCTGAGAAGGGGCAGAGGTTTTCCTGGAAACCTAGTCCTGGTCAGAGTCTCGGTCTCGAGTTCTGCAGCCTTTTCAGCCATGGGCTTGCCAAAGAGGTTTTCACCTCGGCAGGGGACATCGACCAACTTGTCCTGGACCCATGGCTCGAGGTCGGATGACTGTAGCCAAGTCTGTCGGCGGGCACCGATGCCGGCCCCGGCTACTCGGGCCGAAGCCTCGAAGCCATCATTGGCTGCTCGAGAGATAAACTTCGAGCACTCTCGAATACCGGTGGACAAGGCTTGGAACATCTGCAAAGGTTCCTCGGAGAGACCAGCAGAGAACCCGGCAATCTCCTTTGCCAGGTCTCGGAGGTACATGCCCATGTAGAGCTGGTAAGTCTGGACACGGCAAGCAAGCATAGAGCCCTGGAAGCACTTCTTATCGAGGGCATCCAGGTTCCGGTCCTCCCGGCCGGGAGGCACCGAGAAGTGCATCTTCTGACTTTTCAGTCGATGCATGGCCGATTCCACAACCATGGAGTGGTGCGGTAATTGTGCCTTTTGGAACCCGGGGCTCTTGCAGACTCGATAAATGGAATCGACCCGCTTGCTTAACACCGGCGTCGAGGCCGGGGTCTCCCACATGCGGAAGAGCAGCCGCTCCAGCATCGGAGGAACCGGAACAGTAAAGGCCTCCTTCGGGGGAGAGTCATACTGGAGGGCCTCGAGCTCCTCGGCTCGAGGCTCCTCCTCGGGATCCGCGGGGAAGGCCAAGGCCTTGGCCATATCCCGCACGAAGTCCGAGAACCGGGTATCCTCCGGTGGGGATCGTCTCCGAGGTTCGGACTCGGGTGAGTCCGATGGGACACACCGAGTCCGATGGATGTCGGGTGACTCTTCGTCCTCCGTCTCCCAGCCCGACTCCTCGGAGGAGGAATCGAGCGGCTCCGGTCGGGTGGGCACCGATGCCCTCCGCCCCGACGCCGAGGGTATCGGCGACGATGACCTCGGCCCCGAACGGGAGGTCGAGGGAGACCGTGGCCGAGGATCGACTCGAGCCCGCATGGACTCGAGGATTGGCTCGGCCTCCAGGGTCGACTTAGACGTCGAGGTCCCGGTGGTCGGGGCAGATGCACCGGTGAGACCGGCGATCAATGCCCGCTGCTGTTCCATGAAGGCAGCGAAGCTGCTCTCCAAGGCCGTCAACCTGAGTCCGAGCTCAGGAGACCCAGCAGCCCCCGACTCGGGCCCCGACGGTGTCGGGCCCAACGTCGGCTCCCTCGGAGGAGAGTCCACGAGGACAACAGCACTTACGTGTCCAGTAGACTCCATCTCGACACGAGGGTGCTTGGCAGGCCTCTCCGACTCCAAAGACCAGGGGCGGCTATCGGGGCTATGCGACCTAGCCCTCGAGAAACCAGGAGCGTCCACCGACGTCACCCTCGCGGGTTTCTTCTTCCTGCGATGTTCCCGCGAAGGAGACCCCCGCTCAGAGGAAACCCGACGCTGCTCGGGGCCGGAGTCTCGAGACGTCGAGGCCTCTGACGAGGTCCAGGCCCGGCCGGACGCGGAGTCAGAAAAAATTTGATCCTTCTGGTGCTGCCGACTCCTCAACGCCTTTGAGGATCATCTTGCCACACGGACCACAGATCATCGGGTCATGATCGGGTCCGAGGCAATGGAGGCAGCAGTCGTGTGTGTCGGTAAGAGACATAAGTTTCTTACACCGATCACACTTCTTAAACCCGCTGGTAGCCATCGGGGGAAAAAGGGCCCCTGTTAGGTCAAAAGACTGGGCTGCCAGGGAAAAAAGAAAAAAGGCGCGAACGCCAGTCACAAAGGACAAAAACCGAAAAAGAGAGGAAAGGACGCGATACCGGCGTATCGGTCCGAGCGGGAAAAGGATCTGGCGTCGAACCGGAGAAAAAAGAGAAAAATAGGGAAAATCAACTTTTTCCTCGGGGAAAAACGAACTACGTCCATCGGGCTCCGCGGAAAAAAGAAGACTGAGCAAGATGGCACCCTTGGGCGGGAAGGGGACCGCGCATGCGCGCTGCAATTCCCAAAGGCTTTCTTTGAAAGCTGGGGAAATGCTCCGCACGAGGGCTCCGTTGGCGCCGACATCACCCATATGTGAGGACTGAATTCCTGCTTGGTCCTGGAGAAATATACTGTACCTGAATGTACACCACTTTGAAAAGTGGTATATAAATCTAGCTAAAGAAAAGTCAGCAAAAGGCTTTGCTTTATAAAATAAGTGTGCTTTGCACATGTTGGAACACGCACAAAACTAGGCAACCCTTCGAAAATGACCTCCTTAAGACTAGTCGAGAAAAATACTTTTTCATTCAATGTGTAATTAAGGTCTGGAATTCACTGCCAGCGGATCTAGCAAGAACTGGATTTTAAAAAAAGGTTTGGACAAGTTTCTGGAGGAGAAGTCCATAAACCATTATTAAAGCAGACTGGGGCAAATCCACTGCTTATCCCTGGGATACAGAGCATGGAATCTGCCTACCTTTTAGGATCCTGCAAAGTACCGTGTGACCTGGATTGGCCACTGTTAGGAATGGAAAAGCCTATGTTTTTCTGTCATGCTGTTCTACACCACACAGACTGTCTGAAGGTAATTTTAAAAACCAATTATGCATAGAAATGGCTTCTTTTAAAATTACTCAGACTATTTGCAGGTAAAAGTATACATACTGTATAATGCCATCTCATACCTACAAGTGAATGCATCCTATTGGTGGAGATGGGGTGAGGTTTGGACATATGTGTACACTTTTCAATTTTTAAATGTACATGCAAAACTTTGTAAGGAATTCTGTATATACTAAATAAAAAGTCTAAAAATGTGTGTGTGTGTGTGTGCCTTCTATGAGATAATTTTCGAAAGGAGAGTACAGGCATATTTTCCCTTAAAAAAATGAGTGTAACTCATGTGCGTACAGGCTTCACAGAATAGGCAGCGTGTTGTTAAATTACTGTACCTCTTTCAGGATAATTTGTCAAGTGACTTGGCCATGTAGAATCAAATATAAATAAATACATGCGACCCTAGACTCACACCTTAGTATGAACACTCATATCAGAAACATAACCAAAAAAATCTACTTTAAACTCAAAATTTTAAAACAATTACGTCCCCTTGTAAACCTACACGACTTTTTGAGCATTATCCAGGCTATCATCACACCACACTTTGATTTCGCCAACCTCATTCTACTAGGAACAACAAAGCAAAACATTAAGAGACTCCAACTTACCCAAAACGCAGCAGCAAGAACTATAATGAAGGTTCCCCCATTTGAACACATAACACCTATACTTGCCAACTTACATTGGCTCCCAATACAATCTAGAATAAATTACAAATTGATAATTACTACATTCAAGGCGTTAAACAATATTGCCCCAGCCTCTTTAACAAAACTTATCACCAGACACATCCCAAACTTCACTACGGAGTGGCCACAAGAATAAAATAAGGATTCCAAAAGAATTCACAAATACTAAAAAAACAACCAATAAAAAAGCATTTTCACATGCTGCTCCCATCCTATGGAACTCCCTCCCTGATGAAATAAGAGCATTACATGAAATAAAGGAGCTCCGCAAGAAATTGAAAACATTTCTGTTCACCTCCCACTTCGGCACACTAGTAAATTCATTACCCCTAACAGGAAAAGGATAATGACAATATTGGTTTATGCAGACTAATCACAATTAAAAGATTATTTAAAAACTATTTGTAAAACCGGTAAATAGAACTATGTAAATAGTTGCAAAAAGTTTATATAACGAATTATTACTGTATATAGTTCAATCATGTTTAATGCATTAGCAAAATTGTACATAGTTACTAATGTTCCATGTAATAGCAAAATTGTACGTAGTTACTAATGTTTCATGTAAAACAGATATGTTACTCTGTCATTTTGTTCACTGTAAACCGCACCTGATCTGTGGAAGGTAGCGGTATATAAGCGACTGTTAAATAAATAAATGTGAATGCAGACAGTTCCAGAAAGTAGACTCTATTAGTTCGGCAAGATGTTTTGTCTGTATCAATGAGGTTTCTTGTGACTTATTCATTAATGGCTTCCAAATTGGAAGAACAGAACAGGAAATATTTAATCAGCAGTTAGTTGCTGAAAGAAAATAAATTTTGCATGTTCTGTGCTTGTGAGCTGCTGTGCAGAAGATTGTAGCTATTGAATTGGCAAGCATGAGGCCAACCTGTTAATCATGCTGCAAGTCATTGGTTTTCTCTGGTCAGTAACATGTTTCCCTATTTTCTATGCTAAGTCGTGTCCACCCTCTCTCTTAAAAAGCAGTCCCTCAGTACTCCTCCTCAGCAGGACTGGAATTATGAACTTTGGGCCCTGGGGAAAGCACACAAAATGCTCCCTTGGCTGCCTCCATCCCTGACTCTGTTCATTTTGATTTTAAACAGGAATGGGAGGAGCAGTTAAGAGCGTGCCCTGGACACTACACCCAGTTCCGGTCCTGAGGTGGCCTCTAATATATGGATCCTGGGGCTAAGCCGTTGTCGCCCCTCCCTCATTCTCACCCTGATCCATGGCCTCTTCTCCCATTCTTTTCCCTCATGTGAGAATAAGAAAAATTTTAAAGATTCATTAAATCAAGCATTTCCTTTAACCCCTGACTTGGCAAAATTGCCAAATGTTAAGAAGTCCCTAGTGGCTGAATATAATTCCCTGAATGTGGCCATATTTACTGATTTGAACAGTCCTAATACCTCAAAGCAAAGAAAGTCGACTGGGCTTGGCTTGATAAAAGAACACCTATGTGAGAAGTTTAAAAAGACAGCTATTTTAAGCCTGCTTTGCGAAGGCAGCATAGGCTCCCAGAACCAACCCCAACAGCACACAAACGCCAACACACACATTTTCACCAGCTCTAAAAAGGTATGTATGTGTACTCTACTTATGTACATGCCTATATTATAAAACATATGTGTACACTGCTCCTCCATATCTGCTCCACCCTGCTCAAATACGTCTCCAGGAAACCTCTGTACCTTGCACAAAGCAAGCATACAGTATTCATGTGTGTACTTTTTAGGCACATATATGATTGCAAAATTACATAAAATTTCTTTTTTGGGGATATGCCAGGTTTTATAAGTGGTAAAAGCTTCTAAAATTACCCTTCAAGAAAGACTGCTTTTTTCGGACAGGAAGAACGAAGGGCCAGATTTAAGCGTGAGACAACAACAGGACAAGCAAAAAAGGAAAAAAATAAAAAGGTCATCTTCTCAGGACTTTTATTTCCTGTGATTTCTTAAAGGGAAATAATTTCATAGCAAAGCCTGTTCAAAAAACAGTGAGAGATTTTTGCTCAATTCTTATACTTAACCCTTTAGGAGGAATAGCAATAATTGAGCTATATGAAACAGGGATTAGAAAACAAAGGGCGAAACTCTCCAGATAGTTGTAAATGAAGGCTTATGGCATTACGGTCACAAGACAGGTTGGGATCCTGAAGAAACAGAAGGAAACCACTGCTGGACAAGTAGCCTAGTAGAGCAGCGGGTGGGAAACTAGGATTGAAATCAACCTTCTCCCACTGACTCTCCTTGTAACCGTAAGCACCACTGCCTCTAGCACAAGCTTAGGCCTAGATTGACTTACTTGCAATAATACTTTAACGCTCGTTATTTAACACAGACTCCATTATTGTCAGTGGGGCCTATTTAGTAATACTGCACATTCAAGTGCAATAGCACACATAAATGCCTTAATGCAGTGCATCAGTACATCAGGCTCCATCTCAGGTTCTGTTCAAATCCAGGCTAAAAACATCTCTTTGATACTGCTTTGAGATCCTGATCCGTTCACCTCCTACGTATTTCCCCTACCACACTGCTTTAGATATATCCTAGTCCCCAGTTGTGTTGTCTGTCTTGACTAGATTGTAAGCTCTGTTGAGCAGGACTGTCTCTTACAATACATGTGTCTGTACGGTGCTGGGTACACCTTGTAGCTCCTCCAAATGATATGTAGCAATAGTAAATCAAGCCCTAAGATCGTAAGCCTTCTGGGGAGAGCAAAACATCTACTATACGTTATTGTAATTTTCTACAACTTGGGTTTGGAAAGGCAAATAATTAAATAAAATCTACAAACCCAACAGAGCCTTATATTTCACATACAATGGTTACCTCCCAGCCTTCTCTTAAAGGAACATATTTTTCATTTGCCTACTAGGTAACCTGAAAGCTAGACAAGAATGGAGTAATTTTATAAGGAGCCATCTAATACTAAGCGGTAAGAATGTGCACAAATTCTGGTATTTACACATTTACATGCATACGTGAACGCTTAGATGTATGAATGACCCATTCTAAAATACTGATTAGTGTAAAAAGCATGTGTGTAAGTTTCATGGTGCATACCTTCACCGTGAGCGTGCAGAGGGGTGCAGCTTGGATAGAGGATGAGTGGCGTCCACACTTATACATTATTGGGGTCATTTTAGAAGCCTTATTTATGATTTGGATGTCTAAAAATGCCCTTTGAGATGTTCCAATTACAATCGCTCCTGAAAGCCATTTTACAGAGCCCTGAATTTACATGTGCACGGCGCAATTACATCCATGTTGCACAGGGGCATGGTGGTGTGTCCAGAGAGGTCTGGAAAAGATCCACATGTGCACTTGATTTTAGAATGGTGCCACACATTTAAACCATTGGTGTTCATGTCCATGCCCGCACCTCCTCCTGGACACGAATACGCATTTGAAAATTGCTTGATTCGGCCAGCTATCAACAATTGAGAGAAGAGAATGCCTTCACAGTCCCCCAATATTTTTCGCCCACTCAAAAAAAATCTAGGTAGATAGAGAGGCCTTTCTGTATTGCAGCTGTGCTGCTGCATGTCCCCATTAACAAAATGGCAGCTGAGACATGTATGTGGTATCAGATACATGGGTACATTCTGAAATACCATGCCAGTCACATCTATGTTACCAGTTTCATAAACATTCACATTTCTGAAATCATCCATTAACCGGCATGTCTGGGGCTTTATTCTGCATGCCCATGGTTCCTTCTTATTTTGCAGAAATGTTTAACTTTTAGGGTGGAGACACATCGATTTTAGTAGGCATTTACACATGTCCACCTTTTCCGCTGCCCCTCCCATGGAATTTCAGATGTTTTGACTTGGACATCCCAGATGGCACCTAAACAGCCTTTCTAAAATGTGCTTTCACATGTGCAAAGTATGTGCTAGCAATTAATGCATGCGTGTTCTTTCGCACTTACATTAGTATTTTATAAAGTCAAGTATGCACATAGTTAAATGTATTAAATAGTCATAAAATAGGCACGTGAAAATATGCTAAGTGCAACATTATAAAAGAACCCTTGAAATGTATTAACTAACAAATATAAGCTGAAATCTTTTTATTGGACAACTGTTATTTCCATACATTGAAGTGGTCTAATATGGGCAATCCACAGCGTTAATGCTAAATATTACAGCACAACCAGCATTGATAAATGTCCTTGTTTCCGTGGCCTAAACAAATGAAACTTGAATTCATTTCCTCTACTTCTTAAGCTTCTTTGACCGAGTACAGTGCAGATAAAATTACAGGCTGACTAGGGACTGAAAACAAGAGTATTTTCTGCCTCAACGACTCTTTCCATTTTAGTCTCTAATTTTCTGATTTCTCCATTCTTGTTTTCTTTCTACTTATAGTTGTTTATTCTTCGTACATGCAGTTTTTCCACATAAGCCTCTCCTGTTTCTTACCCAGGGGAACGTAAACTGTCTTCTTTGCTCCACTCTCTCTCTGTGAGCTGGGCATTGTGTATAACAATTATATATATATATATACACACACACACATTTGTAAGGCACATGATGCCTCTTTTCAAAGTTGGAGAGGTTTTTTTATCCCATTTCTTGATTGCTGGAATTAAGCCAGTTGATGAATGGTAGTTACAGCTCACAGAACACTGCAGGATGTTTTCAGATAACTGCAGGACAATCCAGAACTCCAAAGGACTGTATCAGAAGTCCTTCAACAGAGTGTGGTAAACTTGAGGAAGTAAACTTCACAACATTGGTGCAACTGATTTGTATGGCAAACTAAGGATGCTTTTTCAGGCACACCCAATGCCAAACAATGTTGCACCTATCCCTTCGTATGTGTATCTATTTCGGATGCCTTTTACTGGAGGGTAAGGAGGACACATGAGGAAAGATTCTTTTTTGGCCTGAGGACTCTATCCCACCCTTTAAGAGCCTTTTTCCGTAATTGACTAAGGGGCCCTTTAACTAAAGTGCGCTAAGCGATTAATGCAGTAATTTGCACAGCAACTGGTAGTGCAGGTCCATGCTGTTACCATGCTGGCATGACAGTTACTGCATGCTAATTCCTGTGTTAACTGCAAATCAGGCAACAGGGTGGGTTAGGAGAGTGGGCACACTGCAGTTAGTGTGGGGGTACATGTAGTTGTCAATATTGCAATTAGCGGTGGTACACTTAACATGACCTCAATGGACAGCACTAAGTGCACCCATGTTAATTGCAAATGCTGCTGCCGTTGTGTTGGGGTACTTTTCAGTGCAGGAACTGCTAGTATCATGCTGGCCATACCCCTGACAGCACACAAATTTTGTACTTACCATGTGTTAATTTTACTCAAAATGTACAGTAAGTGTAAAAGCTTACTGTGCCTTAGTAAAAGGGCCTCAAACGAACTTCCTGGAAGCATTAACTGAAATCTTTCCTTATAATAGCATTTATCATCTTTATAGTGCTACTTGCAGGGTTGGAGATGCCCATTAAGCGAATTAGGCAGTTGCCAGAGAGCGCTGTTTCGAGGATGCCTCACTGTCATCCTTTTCCGGGACCTGCAATGGCAGCAATGACACTGTGCTCACCCAAACCCTCCAACGCTGCACTTTGACCAGCTGCTTCTGCCCCCTTGTAAACAGGAAGTCTGGCAGAAGCAGCTGGTCTAAGGACAGCATCGGAGGGTTTGGTAAGCACTCTGTGTTTTAATGTCATTGCCGCCGCCGCCACCACCGCTGCAGGTCCCAGAGCAGGGTTGCAAGGCAGGAATGGGTTCACCTAGGGAGTTCATATCCTTACACCGGCCCTGGCTACTGGATGTACACAGTGTTCTATAGTGATAAGTATTTAGGTACAATAACATTCCTTCCCTAAATGGGTACCCGAAGCATTGGGAAATAAAGAATGTCAATGGTAGAAGTAGCAACTGAACCATAGGTCTGCTGTTTCTCAACCTACTGCTCTAACCACTAGGCCACTTTCTCTCCCTGTGTAATCATACAGAGCTCATCTATCTGGATTATGGACCATTAAATCAGAAGGGAAGCATTCCATATCCACTTCAGCAAACACTAATGGACAGAGGGCACAATGCAGTCCCCGAGAACCTTTTGAGGCAATGATACAATGATGACTTTTGCCTACTGCAAATAGCCCTCAAGACTATAAACCAAGTCTGACACTTTTTTGTTTATTATTAAAGGCTTTTATTGAAATAACAAAACAGAGACCATAACAAGCTGTCAACTATCATTAAAGTCAATGAAAAAAAGAGGGAAAATATCCCAGCAAAGGATAGCACATCAAGGTCAGCAATTAAAACATGCCTCGTTTTAACATTTTTCAATTTAACCAGCAACTCCAAACACCCCCCAGTACCCTTCCCTTTAAACCCCCTACGTTCCCCGCCCAGAATGTGTTCCATCATAAAACCTCACCTTCCCCGTTCCCACATCAAAAGATAGCATACTTGAAATAAAAAAGATCTTCAGCACCTGGTGGACACTGTCTCCTTCTGCCACCCCGGGAGAAACCCCACCTGGCCTGGCTGTACCAAGCTCGCCAACACCTCATTAAGATGCGTAGACAACACTTTCACCAATATTTTGACGTTGAGATTCAGGAGAGATATCACATGGTAGGACTGGCACAGTGTCCTATCTTTCTCTTCCTTTGGGATCATAGAGATGCAGGCCTCCAGCATTGAGAGCAGCTAACCCACTCCCCCAACGGCCACATTATACACCTAGACCAGGTATGGGACCAACTGTTGCCCAAAAGCACGGAAGAATTCGGGTGTAAAACCATCCAGGCTGGCACCTTTCTTGTTGGTAACGCCTTAAAAGTTGATAGTACCTCTTAACAAGTAATCTCTGCATTCAGGAGCTTCGCTTGGGCTCCATCACGACATGAACATAAGAACATAAGATATGCCATATTGAGTCAGACCAAGGTCCATCAAGCCCAGTATCCTGTTTCCAACAGTGGCCAATCTAGGTCACAAGTACCTAGCAGTTTCCCCAGAAGATACAGGTTCCACAATGCTTTTATTGGGACAAGCAGCGCATTTCTCAGGCCTCCTTTAATAATGGTATATGGACCTTTTCTCCAGGAACTTGTCCAAACCTTTTTTAAACTCAGCTACACTAACAGCTTTTACTACATCCTCCAGTAGCAAATTCCAAAGTTTGATTACGCGTTGATTGCTTTTCTTGTTTAATTGTTTTAATTCCTCTTTTCTATTTTTCATTATTTCCTTGTTCACTAATTTAGTGGAAGAAATGTAAAATTGCATAAATGTAAAATTTAAAAAAAAAATCATCGGCCATTTGAACGTCCAGTCTTCCAATATATCAAGGTCCTCTTGCCATTTTTCACAATCCTCTTGGGTTTTAACAACTTTGAATAATTTTGTGTCATCTGCAAATATGATTACCTCACTCATTATTCCCATTTCTAGGTCATTTATGAATATGTTAAAAAGCAGCGGACCCAGCACGGATCCCAGGGGTACTCCACTATTCACCTTTCTCCATTAGAAAAATTGGCCATTTAGCCCTACCCTATGATTTCTATCTTTTATCCTGTTCCTGATCCACAATAGTACACTGCCTCCTATCCCAACAACTTTTTAATTTTGCCAAGAGTCTCTCATGAGGGACCTTGTCAAAGGCTTTCAGATACACTACATGACTGACCCACCTTTGTCTACCTGTTTATTTACACCTTAAAAAAATATAACAGATTAGTATGACAAGATCTTACCTGGCTAAAGCCATGTTGGCTGCCTCCCATTAAACCATGACAATCTACATGTTCAGAAATTTTGTTCTTAATAATGGTTTCTACCATTTTTCCTGGTATTGACATCAGGCTCACTGGTCTGTAGTTTCCTGGATCACTCCTGGAATCCTTTTTAAAAATTACATTGGCCATCTTCAGATCTTCAGGTATTAATGATGATTTTAATGATAGTTCACAGATTAGTAATAGCAGGTCTGCAATCTCATAGTTCAGATCTTTCAACACCCTTGGGTGTATTCCATTCGGTCCAGGTGTTTTGCTACTCTTCAGTTTATCAAATAGTTGTAATACATCTTCCCGGTTTATCGATATTTCTTTCAATTCTTCTGCAACAGCTTTAAATACCATTTCAGGCATAGGTAACTTCCCTACATCTTCTTCAGTAAAGACCAAAGCAAAGAATTAATTCAGTCTCTCCACTATAGACTTGTCCCCTCTTAGTGTCCCTTTTACCCCTTTATCATCCAATGGTCCAGCTGCCTCTCTCACAGGATTTTTGCCACGAATGTACTTGAAAAAGTTTTTATTATGCGTTTTTGCTTCCACAGCAAGCTTTTTTTTCAAATTCTCTCTTTGCCTGCCTTATCAATGACTTGCATCAAACTTGTTTCCAGTTTTCATAATTTGGCTCCTTTTTCCATTTCCTGAAAGATGCTTTTTTGGCTATAACAGCCTCACTGACCTCACCTTTAAACCATGCTGGCAGTTTTTTGGACTTCCTTCCACTTTTCTTAAAGCATGGAATACAGCTGGTCTGGGCTTCCAAGACAGTATTTTTAAACAACACCCATGCTTGATGTAAATATAACCTTTGCAGCTGCTCCTTTTAGTTTTTTCTTAAGTGTTTTCCTCATTATATCATAGTCTCCCTTTTGAAAGTTAAAAGGTAGTACTGTGGATTTCCTTACCCTCCCTCCTCCATTTATTAAATCAAATGTGATCATGCTATTTATTTATTTTGACAGTTTTGTATACCACCTTATCCTTCAATCAAAGTGGTCACAACACAATTGGGGGATACATTTAACATGAGGGGATATGAGACACATATACTAATACTTACAGGAAACATGGGCAATGGAGAGTGAATTGGCTTGCCCAGGACCACAAGGAGCACCTGTGGGTCTAGAAACCCCAGTCCTTCCAGCCCAAGGTTGTTGTCCTCTAGTGGGATTTGAACCACTGATCTTCTGGCCTGAGGTAACTTGTCCCAACCACTAGGCCACTCCTCCCTGCAATGATCACTATTGCCAAGTTGGTCCAAACCCTTATCTCTTGCACCAGATCTTGTGTTCCACTAAGGACTAGGTCCAAGATGGCTTCCCCTCTTGTCAGTTCATGAACCATCTGCTCCAAGAAGCAATCATTTATTTCATCTAGAAACTTTCTCTCTAGCATGTCCTGCCCTGACACTGACCCAGTCGAAATCGGGGTAATTGAAATTATCTATTATTATTCCTGTGCTGTAAATATTGTGAGCTTCCCCGATTTCTTTGAGCATTTTATCATCCATTTGTTCATTCTGGCCGAGTGGTCGATTGTACATCCCCACTGTCATCACCTTTCCCTTTTTAGATGGAATTTCAATCCATAGAGATTCTACAGTGTATTCCGTTTCCTGCAAAACTTTAATCCTGTGTGACTCAATACTTTCTCTAACATAGAGTGCAATCCCTCCACCAATTTGATCTACTCTATCATTGCAATATGATTTGTACCCAGGTATCACAGTGTCCCACTGGTTGTACTCCTTCCACCATGTCTCTGACATACCACTCATATCTAACTTCTCATTTAATGCTATATATTCTAACTCCCCCATCTTATTTTTTAAAACTTCTAGAATTTGCATACAAGCATTTTAGAGGCTGTATTTTATTCATATTAATCTGGCTACTGGTAGGCAGGGGTAATATGGAATCTTTAAGTTCTGTCTGCTCTGTACCTAAGGGAGTTTGGGTTACTTTTGTCTTTAATGAAACCTCTCTGTCAATATGCCATAACTTCAGTATTTGGTAATATCCTTCAAGGATAAATCCTTCCAAACCATGGGAGCTCAATCCGATTAATCCTTTAATAGCTTCCCTTCCCACCTTGTCCGCATACAGCTTTCGCAAATACTCCGCAAATCTATCACAAATCTCCTTATTAGTAAAAAACATTTGTCCCCCAGCCTTTCTGATCTTATATACTTGCCTCTCAGTTTGTTGCTTACGCAAGTGATCGGCCAGCAGCTTCCCAGCCTTGTTATCAAACTTGTAGTAATGCTGCTTAACCTCTGCAACTTAAGAGGTCTCTCTGGGTGATCTGATCCAACTGGGCTCTCACTGCCATAAAATCATGCAGAACCCACTTATCCGTCCACTGGTGGTCCCACTGCAAGTTGGCCACTCACTGCTGCAACAGCAAAGTCTGCTGTTCATCCTGACACTTACAATGCACACCCTAAGCCATGAAGAATCCACGTGCCACTGCCTTAAAAGCATCCCATGCCTTAAAAGCATCCCATCCCAAGCATCCCATGGAAGGGAGGTCTCTGTTCTCTCATGTTGCTTAAAGTAATCCACTGCAAGTGCTCAAAAGTCACTCAAGATCCACTCATCCTGTAGAAGGGAGCTATTCAGCATCCAAGTGTGGTCCCCTAAACCCTCCCCTCCAAGTTATAACTTAAGCCAACAGGGTGCGTGATCCCACCATTTAATATCACCCATCCCGGACCCACTCACACTCTCCAGCAAATCTTGCCCCACTAGAAGATAGTCAATACATGCATACATATCATGGGGATGGGAATAAAAGGAGTACTCCCATATCCCCTGATGCTGTGCCCTCTAGACATCTACCACCTCTAGCTCATCTCCCTCAGCGGACCCCAAGTATCCCTGGGATTGCTACCTTCCGGGAGACCCACAAGTTAAAATCCCCACCTATCACTACTTTACCTTGAATAAAGGTACCAAGATTCAGCTGAAGCTTTGCAAAACATTCCTGCTGACTCTCATTTGGGGAATACAGACTCACCACAGAGTGGAGTAACCCTCCAATCTGCACAACTCCCACCCATCTGCCCAAGGTGTCCCGGTTTATGGCCACCCCCCTCCGCTTCGCTCTTCTGGCATCCATGGAGGACTCCACCATAAGGTAATGCCTACTGGAGAGCCATGGTCAACATTCCTTCCTAATTTGTGTCTCCTGATCAGCTTGCCTTTGGGAGGCTTCCTTCCACAGCGGGAATCACTTCCGCAGGGAATTAAGCCCATGCACATTCAGTGTCACCACAATCAAATCAGCCATCACACTGTCTCACCATCTCCTGCTCACCCTTTGCACAGCAAGCCTGCCCAGCATATAATTAATTAATTTATTTGGTTTTATATACCACACTATTTTAAATCAGCACAGTTTACAGCATAACAACTCAGTACATAGAACAGGTTTACATTGAACAAGTAAAGCACAGTTACTTACCTGTAACAGGTGATCTCTGGGAACAGCAGGAATAAGTCTTCACATATGTGTACGTCGGTACCGACGGAGCCTGCGCGGGAATGCTCCCCAGCATCCAAAAAGAAAGCTTTTGGGAGCATCCCACACGCATGCGCGCTGCCTTCCCGCCCATTCACTTCCCTCTCATCAGTTGGGTTTGTAGCTGAGACCGAAGGAGGGAAATAGACAAATTAGAGAGAGAGAGAGAGAACAACTCCTAGGGGAGGTGGGTGGGTTGTGAAGACTTATTCCTGCTGTTCCCAGAGATGACCTGTTACAGGTAAGTAACTGCTATCTCCAGGAACAAGCAGGAATGAGTCTTCACATATGGGGACTCCCAAGCTAGAGATGCCTAGAGGAGGTCCCAGCATGTTGCAAATCTAATGGATGGGCCATGCTATTTCCCAGAACCTCAGGCATCCAAGGGATGGAGGGTAGGAGTTGAATTAAAAAGGGTGTGCTGTGGAACAGCTTGACTAAACAAGGCGTCTAGAGGGGAGTCCTTGTGTAGATCATAATTGTTAGGAAATATTGAATTCCAATTTTCTAATGTGGACCTTACTCAAAAGTATTGCGAAGTGTTTATTGAGGCTAATATGGTATGCTGCTAAGAGCCAGTAGATTATCCTCAAAGAAATTACCTCACTGTGAAGTAGAGGAAAATAAAGTTTGCAATACAGGCAGAGGTCAGAAGCCTTAATGGCTGGAACTAATCCCAGAAGAAAAAACTGGGGGAGTTTAATGAGGTTGGACTTTGGAGGAAAAGCTGAAGCTTCTGTAGGCCAAAGTTTAAAGCTCTTTGTCCTTGGAGCAGAATAAGGTTCTAGGAAAGAGAGGAGATAAATCTGACTGGTTTGGACGAAAAGGTAGAAATACATCTTGCAGAAAAAGGATGGGTCTTTAAGACCCCTTTATCCAAACGAAAGAAAAAAACATTTGTAGTAGGCGGTGTAGCCTCCAATTTCTTGAAGATCAGTAATGTCTTCCCTAAGTGATGTCACTTAGGATAATGGCTTTACATGGAGAGCTTCAGATGTAACGTAACTGGAAAGGTTACGGTAAAAGAAGGTATTTTCTAATTACCATAGAAACTGGTTGTCCATTTAAACTCGTATGGTATGCTGGAACAGCATCAATATGGATAGTCACAAATCTTTCAGAGTCATATGTATATATATATATATATATATATAGATAGATAGATAGATAGATAGATAGATAGATAGATAGATAGATAGATAGATAGATAGAGATAGATATATGTATAGAGAGAGAGAGATTCACTTAATAACAGGAATGGATAAGACCTGCTTGAGAATATGGATAGAGAATCTCTTTCTGGTTATAAGTGGAAGAGCCATGGAGAAAGTTTCATGGAAACCAGTGGAATGCTCTTACTTATAAGGAGAGGTCTAGATTTTTTTTTTAAATTCTAGCCTTTGAATAACCAGGAATGGAGACCTACGTGAAGGGGTGCAGAGGAGATCCTTAGTCTTAAGACAGCAAGTCTGGATCCTTCTATAACTTCAGAGTAGTAGCTGGAGAACAAGACGCAATATAAGGGGATACCATGTTTGCCCCTCTATGAGGGCAAAATGAGTATCATGCGTTCTTTGTTCAGCATAAGCTTCAATGACATTTTGGGAATTAGAAGGGAAGCAGTAGACAAGGACCGACTGCAGTGAAAAAGAATGCATCCCTGCTGTAAGAGTTCCACTGGAGATGTGGAACAACCCTGGGAATTGAGCAATTCTTTATGTTTTCACGTGGTCTAAGCCCTGGTTCCTTTTCCTTAAAAGGAAATTTTAAGGAAGATGGTAAGAGTAAGAAAAAACCAGTCATGTAGGAGCATGACTGGGCAAAGCCTTTTTAACCATCTAGAAGCTACCTACTAGGAATGGCTCTGATGCTCTCTGGCAAAGGCCCATAGTTGCAGAGCTTTTTTATATAATTGCAGAGAGCATGTTGTAGGTTGCTTAAGTGAGATCTGGCTGTTTAATTGCCGGTGTGCAACCTAATCTATTCTGTTGGAGACAAAAAGAATTGAAGATGGCTAAGAATAGTAGACAGTCCGGTTGCCTGCAATGATAAACTGTCCAAGTGGGTTGTGGAACCTCTCTTGGAATTATCTGGTATTAAGGCAGCAGAAAAAGGTAGGTCCTATAGATTGGAAAAGGACCGACGGACATAATTAGGAGTGGTAAAACTCAATTACCGTCTGATAAGCTGTCTTAAAAGAAATATTTGAGAAGATTGTAAAGGGGAAGAAAACTCTGTATGGAAACCAGTTACTGGAGTAGGTATTGAAGAAAACCTATGGGCTCAAAAAGTAAGCCCTCCAGTTGAATAGTATCACTCTTAGAGACTAAATGTCCCAACTAAGAGGGATAGAAGTAATACAGAGTTGAGAAGACTTACAATTTGGTAAGTCCCTGAAAAGGTGAAGCCCCCTTGCAGTGTTCCCTCTAATTTTCTGTAGGCTGTGTGCGCATAAAATATCAGCTGTGCAGCTTTTGAAGGAAGGTTAAATTTTTGTGCACCACATAACGACATTCGGAGTTATATACTTTAAAATTTGACTACACGTCAGAATACAGTATGTACACCACATTGATTGCACTAGAAAATATTGTAGAACTTGTGAAAACCATAAATACATAACAACTTTTAAATTTTAAGATGTCTGTGTTGTTTTCTATCAGAATCAGAACTGTAATTTTTGTGCGCTCTGTTGTAAAGTATGTGCGGCGAGGTATGTGCGTGCGCATACGCACATAGCTTAGAGGGAACAGTGCCTCTTTGCAGTCAAAAACTAAGAGATATCCTCGGACAGGAAAACTGTCAAGGTGAAGGACATAGCCTACCTTGCTGTTAGTTGTTACTCCTCTTTTTCCTTCAAAAAGGAGAGGAGAACCCTGTTACCTGTAGGGCATGATTTCCTCAATAGCTCTTGGAGCTAAAAGAATGGATTTCTCTTGTGGCAAGAGATTCATGCCTATAGTCGAGGATTGAATCAGTGTATCACTGATATCTCAGTAAGGATGAGATGAACTGTAGATGCTTCTTTTGATAAGAAGTAGGTTACTGGTTCTAAACCTCAAACAGGAAAAAGAGATTTAATGAATAAAATATCAGAAACCCTGCGACTGCTGGGTTTGCTGAGCCTGTTGAGGTTTTGATTTTCTTAGCCTGGTTTGATGTTGCCCTTCTTTGGAAACATCTGCATGATGGGTAGAAGATGGATAAAACTTTTTTCCTCTAGGGGGATAAAGCTTTTTAGGAGATTTTTTACTAGCTGGGATAGAGGAAAGTTTTGACAATCTTCTGAAAGCAACAATATCAGTGTTTAACTGATTAGCTTGGAATAAAGCATCCTTGTTAAAGAGATTTTCACCAGTACAAGGAATATTTGCCAGCCTTTCTTGTACCCATTTGTCCAAGTCTGAAGCTTGGAGCCAGGCCATGCGTCGTGCCCCTATGGCTATAGCAGAAGTTCTGCTAATAGACTCAAAACAGTCCAGGGAAGCACGATTAAGGAACTTAGAGACATTTTGAGCATGACTGACTAATAAGAAATAGTCTGCTCTTTTATGTTCTTGAAGAAAAGGGTTCAAAAGCTTTAAGTTCTTTGTGACCTCTTCAAGAGATAATCCCATATAGAAAATATATGAGATAATTCTTGCTGAAAGAATGGATGCCTGGAAGCATCGACGTCCAAAGGCATCTAAAGTCCTAGACTCACAACCTGGCGGATAAGAGGAGTGCTTCTTTGCACTCTTAATACGCCTCATTGCTGATTCTACAACAATAGAATGATGAGGAAGTTGAGTCTTTTGAAAACCTGGAGAAGGTGGCACCTTGTACATAGTGTCAAGTGTCTTAGAATGTGGGGATACCGTTAAAGGAGTTTCCCACATTCTTAATAGTAGATCCTGTAAGATCTGATGCAGAGGAAGCATGATTCCCTCCTTTGGAATCCAGGGGGATTGCAGAGTCTCTGAATCTCCTGGTATGGATTCTTCACCAAGTATAGAAATGGCAAGTAACTTTGCCATATCAAGCAGAAAAGCTTGAAAAGAAATCTCCCCTGAAGTGGACCCCCTAAAATGAGGGGTAAAGGCTAGAATTGTTGAGAATTCAGCCTTGGTACCGATGGATTCATCCCAGTCATCGAGATCAGAAGACTTGAAAGGATGAAGCATTAGATTTTCTTTAAAGCGATGTCTTCGGTACCGGCCGAGGTCGGTACCGAGACGAGTCGGTACCGAAGCCTCCATGCTAGAGAGCGATTCCAGGCTCGGCATCGAAGGAAGCGAGTCTGTCGAAGCAAGCATGGACGGTACCGACACCGGTGCCGATGTCAATACCAGTACCGAAGCCGATACCGATACCCGAGGAACGGTCTGCAGCAACTCTAGCGGTACCGAAGTAGCTGAGAGCGCTAGACTACGTTCATCGGTGAGGAGTGTTTCATCCATCACCATAGCCGATGCCGGGGTGTCGGTACCGCTCGAAGCGGCCAAAACCACCGAGCATGGCCCAGGTATGTTCATCGAGGTAAGAACCCTGGGAACAACCTGAAGCCCCGTTAATGCTTTGGAGCCCGAAGACTCTCGCTGGGGCTTGTGATAAGGAAGCTTATCATAGCTCAGGTAGGAGCTATAGAAAAGATGATGTGACTCTGAACAAGCAACCTGTCAGTTCTGGTAGAAGCAAGAAAACAGAGTTTTCACATAAAAGACTACCAGTCCCAGAATGCACCAGGTTTCCAGCAGCCATGAGAGGGGCTGAAGTGAGAAAACGTGTGTGCAATCAAGAGAGCTATGAGGTAATCCCTAAGCACTCATCTCAAAGGGCAGGGCCTGATTCAACACAGCTGCGCTGTGTTAGGGAGGAGCACACATTAGAACAGAATAAGAATAGAGCTTATTCTAGAGATAACAGCTACAGCAACGGCTACAAGCTCAAGCACCAGTATCACCTGGAGAAACAGAAGCCAAGCCAAGCGGATAGAGAAAGAAGGAAATTCTCTGGAAGGAAGAGAAGAAAGCCCATTGGAAGGTCTGGGAGAGTCCAAGGCAGTACCCATACTGGGAGGTATTCCAAATGCCAGCAGAGTCCATTGGACTGGAGTCAGCCAGAGGAATGGAATGGCAGAGATAAGAATCACCAGTGGCTACCTGGAAGAGAGAAGACTGCACGTGGAAAGGACTTTCAGACCTATGCCAGAAGGTATGTGAGGAAAGATCCAGTGTCCAGGGATCAAGATTGGAAGGCTGGACATCAGAACTGGATTACATACTGGCCAGGCTATACAGAGAGGAATTATGATAGCAGGAGAGGCTCAGGTATGAACACTGATCCAGACCCTATCTATAATAGTGAATGGCAGCAAGGGAATAAGCATTCTCATGATAGTGCCTTATTGAAAGACTCATCTGTGCCAATGTATGATAGTGACCCTATGCTGATTGATGAAGGGGGAGATACAGCAGATGAAACTATTCATTACATGGACTGTTCTCTATCTAAGTGCTATTGCTAGCTTTCTGTGAGCAAACACCTCAGCCATCACAAAGAAACCTAACTTTGTTCTTTATTTCCACTGCAAACAGCTCTTAAAGCAGGATTTGGGTTCACACAGTAGCAGCCAGCCAGCTAAAGGGTTTCAGCTGGTCAATTGATAGTAATTAAAGCTGCACCTGATTGTGTGTGTGAGCAAGAGAGAATCACTGCTGGGATCTGCGTGGAAAATGAGCAGAAGTTAACCTAACAAGCAAAGTTCATTTATTTCTTTGTGCCTTTTTATTTGGTAATTATTTGCTAAGAAAACATTAGCTAATTGCCTGACAAGCTGAAGGTTGTTTTCTGATTTGCTTTGTGACTTTATGTTATCCATTTAAACACTGCAAGCAAGTAACCTCATTTATATTGCTACCAAGCATATTTGTGCTGGGTGAATTAAACCCCATCAATAAAAGAAGTATTTTATTGGCCTTACCACTGGTATCACAACTCAATTATTGTCTTCAGCTGTGTTTGGGAGTGAAAGAACTACATTACCCACAATACCTTGCAAGAATCATATGAATATATGCATCGTCAAGATTGTGTAAGTTCTCACCCTAGGCAGCTGTCTGACAGGCTTTATTGCCAAAATGTCCTTGAGGGCAAGGCCAGAGGCATCTCGATGCTTAGAAGGATATCTACCACTCGAGGACTGGCTAGTCTTTACAGACTTTTGTTTGGTTACCTGATCCTGTGAAAAAGAAGATATTCTGGCTGGTGACATCGAGTCTGTTGTGAACCGGGTATCGAATTGTGCTCGATCCTGAAGACTTCTTCTGTTTGAGCTCCAGCAGGAGAGACACTCCAGTGGGCAATGGTCAAGACCTAAACATTTTAGACACCAAGTATGAGTGTCTAAAAATTTTATTTATTTATTATTTATTTAACATTTCTTTTATACCGTGCTCTTTATCATCAGTGCGGTTTACAGTTAACAGAACGACTCGAGGACCGCAGGGCACTCCCGAGTTTACATCGAACAGGGAAAACAACTTGGAGAAAAACAGGGAAAACTATGTACAATTTACATACTGCTGTGTCAATAATGTTACAAGGGTAGAACAGGGAATAATGTTACAAGGGTAGAACAGGGAGTGATATATATCTTTACTGCCACACTTTGAGCATTTCTTAAGGATAGTGGCTGGCTTTTCCACAATGGAAGGATAGAGGCCTAGTGGCCTAGAAACCTTCAGGCACTAAACAGGAAAAAATTTCGTAAAGAAAAGAAGAAATTTTTTAGTAAAAAGAAAGAAAAGCACCGGCGGTACCGGTGGCGTCGAGGGAAGGCAGACGCGACCACAAGAAAGTAAAAATAAAAAGAAGAATTTTCTGCGGTGACAGGAATATGTCCTGCTGGCTCCGCGGAAAACAGAAAACTGATGAGAGGGAAGTGAATGGGCGGGAAGGCAGCGCGCATGCGTGTGGGATGCTCCCAAAAGCTTTCTTTATGGACGCTGGGGAGCGTTCCCACGCAGGCTCCGTTGGTACCGACGTACCCATATGTGAAGACTCATTCCTGCTTGTTCCTGAAGATCAGAGCTTAACCATTAGAAAAATACAACAGTAGTCTTCCATAGCAATGAACAACAGATGTCCACACTCAATCACCTCAAAGACGCAGCTATCAGCCCAATCCCAGCATCCCCAGCAAATTCCACCTCCACCCACTATCCTATCCTCAACCCCCTTCCCCACCATCTACCCATCCATTAAAGGGCAATAGTAAACAATGAGGAAAAATCAATGGAACTACCACCAACTAGGAACACCTCACCCTCTAACTCCCTCCACCCCCCACAAATTCAAAAACATTAGGAGGGGAGAGATAAGTCACAATGTTCAAGCGTCCAAGTATGTGCATGAGCAGGGGAGACCTTTCAAAACTGCTGCCATCAGAGGCTATTCACCCCAGCTCATGAGATCTAAACCAGTAGACCGCAGGTCCTCTAACTCCACGAACCGGAGGGTGTCAGATGCCATCAGGTCTGGCTAGGGAAGGGAGACAAAAGCTCCATCCAACAGTGCACCTACAAAAACTACAAAAGTTCATTTCAGGGTCTTCTCTCTGTCCCCCCACCATTTATTATTTGCAATCCGGGCATATTTAGCAAACTTAAGTTTATGACTCGGGGGTCACACTTTCCACCTGGTAATCATCTGCTTTGCCCAACAGTCACAAGACATTCCAAGCCTCTGCTAGTTCTCGAATGCATACTGTTTCCCCTTTACAGCAAAAATCAATTTAAAGGGGAAGGACCAGCTGTATTTTATCTTTTCTTTTATTTAGTATGGCAACACCAGACGTATATCCCTCCGCTTCAGCATTAGGGAGGAAAGATCCTGGTAAAATTGAATCCTGCTGCCCCCATATTCTACACTGTCCATGTCTCGCCTGGATCAGAATCTTCTGGACCTTCCAGTAGTTGAGGAACCGCACTACTATATTACGCGATTTACCAATCGGAAGGGCCCCCCCGAGCCTGGTGTGCTCTTTCTATCACCAATGATGACTCAAGCAGCACAGGCTGGTTAGGCTCCTGCAGGAGGGCGTATACCTCACGGATCACCGCCTCCATATCCTCCTGTCTATTAGGCTCCAGTATCCCCCATAGGAGTGGAGGAGTAGCCTAGTGGTTAGAGCACTAGCTTGGCAACCAAGCAACCAAGGTTCGATTCCCGCTAGCACTCCTTGTGGCCTTGGGCAAGTCACTTAACCCTCCATTGCCTCAGAAGAAAGGCCTGGCAATCTACTTCCAGTGACACTGCCAAGAAAACCCAGGAGCTTCTGGGTCACCAGGAGTCAGGACTGACTCGAAGGCACACATTGCATTGCATCCCCCATAGGTGTAGATTGTTCCTCCTACCATGGCTTGCTAGGTCATTCAGTTTGTAAAGTAATACTTGGTACTGCTTCTCTTAATGATCCATCATAAATTGCAAGCAGCCCAAGGTCTCCACATGCTCCTCAAGGCATGTTTCCGCCTCCTCCATCCGGGCTCCCAGCTCACACAGGTCACCATGTATCTCATCAATCTTGCCAGTTAAGACCTCCCATATGGCCCGCACTTCCGATGTTAAAGCAGCAAAGCTTTTTTAAAGAGGCTTATCATATCACCACCAGGCTCTTTAGCATAGTCTGCCTCAGAGTCCAAGGATGCCATGCTGCTAGCAGAAGCAATGTGGCTCGCAGCCCGATGACTCAACTGACGACTGCTGCTGCACCTCCCTCCCATCTACGCTCTTGCCTTTCCCCAGCATCCCCCGACAAACCAGGCACTCTTTTCTGTTCCTTGTAATACATGCTGCTGCAAATTATCTCTAGAAAAAATGCTATTGTCAGTGGGAGAATGGGAACCTCGGGCTTAGGCGTCCATATTCATCGCTGGCATTACTTCCTCCGCAAGTCTGACAAACTTAAGGTTACCAGAGGTCCTTGATTTTGACAGCCTCCTGTCTCTGATTTCAGCAATGGGGACAGGGAGCAGAACAAATTTTTATTTTCCATTTAGTGATTTGAACAGTTAGAATTTACAGGCCCAGTATTCAAAAGGCCTTATTTTTATATTTTGCACAGTTTGGGGGAAATGCATCACTGCTTCTATTTCTCTGTTGATTTGCCTACTTGGAAGTGACATTGTTGGTATCATGGGATGGATCTGAGGGGGGCAGGGTAATGACTCTTCTTCCCCTTCCATGCCTTGTTGCTCAAACCTGGAAGTAAGGCCTCTCCCCCCACCCCCCTAAACTTCCGATAAGTGTTCCAGATTTGCAAGCAAAAAAATCTAGTAACCTTAGACAAACTGTACAGCCAAACTTTCAAGCACAGGTGATCTATTTCAGAACTATAAAGAGAGAAATCTAATCATTAAACAGAACAAGTAAGGAAAGGGGAGAGACAAGTGATAAATAAGAATGTTTACACATGAGCAAGACCCTTGGGACTCATTCAGTGAAAGAAAATGAAATAGAAATTCACATTTGAATCGTCATTCGCTGTGAGAATATGAAAAAAGAAAAAGCTATAACATCATCCGCAGTCAGTGAAGACAGAGCAGAGAATATTCTACATGGTATTCTGTCTTTCATGCATTTCTTTACAAAGTTGTTTATGTTAATGAGGTCTGGATGTCATAGAGTCTTCAGGGGGATCAAACACAAGAACTGCCAGGGAAGGTAAAGAGAGGTACAGTATTAAAAGGTGTATGCCTTACAAACAAAATGTCAGCCCTGTACAACCCGAGGCTTCAAGGCCCTTATAGTGGCCCTATCACACTGCTAAAGCTCTACAACAGTAAAGAACATAAAAGCTGATCTATATACTGAGTTCACTCTCTGTGGTTTGTCTTTTAGAGTTCTGCTCACTGTCCTCCCTATTTTATTTATTTTTATTTATTTATTTATTTTCTTTAGCTGGGCTTATATACCATTTTTCTCCAGGTCATTTGAGGTGTCCTTGGAAAGAGTAAAATGTGAAGGCTTGCTGAAAAATAGTACTTTTAAGTAAAAGATGATGCAGTAACAACAAAAATAGGGATCTGTTCAGCAAATGTTAAGAGACACTGGGGGTAATTCCGTCTTGTAAGGTGGGTAGATGGGGGCAGGAAAGGGGTGGATCGGGGGTGGTGTTAGGGCGGGCAGTGGGTGGTAGTCGGCCCCAGACGTACAAGGCCAATTCTAATGTCGGCCCTGTATGTCCAGGGCTGGCGACTTGCACGGGGAACTTATTCCACCTCTGAGGTGGAATAGGTTCCCCTAGTCGCCAGGGATCAGAAGGCCCAGGGCATGGATGGGGCAGGGGGGCCAAGGACATTCCCCATAGCCCGACCCTGGCCTTAGGAGGTCAGATCGGGGGTCGGGCTGCAGGGAATCCGCTTCAGGAGCTGGAGGCCAGGGATCATAGTTCTTCAATGGAGCCGCGGTGCCAAAGCAACTGGACACCATGAAACTGCAGCTCCATTGAAGAGCCCTGACTGAGTTAGCCGGGGAAGGCCTGTACGTGCAGGCAGACGGAATCGGGGTTCCAGTCTGCATGTACAGGCTTGTTCACAATTCTGATCCCGCGGGGAATCGCAACTCCCTCTGTGCGTCTGGTTCTGGCCGGATGCACAGAGGGCCCGGATGTGCATGATGGAATCGGGCCTACTTTGTATAAGGTAATCAGATTTTTTACTGGCAAATATGGGTCACTTATCTGAAGTGTGGGGGGTGAGAGGGAGGAAGGGACATCTTAGTTCCAGGTTTGAACAACAAGGAGGGAAGAGGGGTCATTACCCTGCCTCCCCATCCATCCCATGACAGCAACAATGTCACTTTCAAGCAGACAAAGAAATAGAAACACTGATGCATTTCCACAGTACTGTGCAAAATATAAAGATAAGAGACGTAAATTCTAAAAGCTGGCACATGAAAATCACTAAATTGAGAACAACATTTTTTATCTACTCTCTCTGTCCCCATTGCTGGAATCGGGAACAGGAGGCTGCCAAAGAGGTGTGAGTCAGGGACACAGCTCTAAAATCGGGGACAATCCGTGAAAATTGGGAACATCTGGCAGCCTTAACTTTGTAGGTTCACTCAGACTCCTCTGTCCCATGGTCAGCACTGGAGGAGATGAATACTTGGTGGAATGAAGGCTATGAGAAGAGAGTGAATAATGGGGGTAACAAGTCTCAAGGAGGAATGAATTTATTTTTCGAGGGGAGGGGGAAGATGAGGAACAGGTGAAAGCTGGTGGGGTGTAACATGAGGGGGTGAATTCTAGTGGATAGGTGGTGGGTGGCAAGGATGGGGTGATGATGGAAGGTGAATAAACACTAAATGCTGGAAGAGATAAATGCTGAAATAGCATAAAAAGTGGGTGAATGCAGGGTAGTAAGGAGGCAGTGATGCTAACTTTAGGGGTAGCAAGAAGGGAGTGAATGCTAGGGTTTACGAGGAGGGTGAAAGCTAGGAAAGTAATATGGAAGAGGGGAACACTGAAGGGAGGTGAGTGGAGGATGAATGCTGGAAGGGAAATGAGGAGGGGTGAAAGCTGGGGAGCAAAGTGGGGAGAGGTAAATGCTAGGTGGAAAATAAGAAACCAAATACAGTTATAGAGAGCATTTAGAGGGGCTGAGTGCTGGGGAAATAAGGAAGAAGGAGGTGATCGCAGGAGGCCAGGATAAGATAATATAAGGATAGGAGAGCGCTTCATGTGACTGTGGGTTTTTTCCCCCAGATCTGGCTGCCTTATTGCCTCCAAAGAATCTATCTTGATAGCATCAAAATAGTGCTTCATAGCCAACTTTTCAGAATTTTATCTGCAAGAAATGCAGAGTAAACCCTTTGGTTGCAGGATCTTATAAATTTAAGATCCTGGTTTGGAAGAAGAGGCATGTTAAGGTTATGCTAGTGAGTGAAATGAAATGAAAACAACTGCAGTGGTTTTCATTTTTTCTGTTTGCTTGCTTTCGGCCACCATTTTCTTTCCATGAGGCACCCAATATCTGGCCCTCCCTCTTCCCCAAGCCATTGCTGCTTCTTCTGCTGCTAAAGTTATGTTTCAAAAAGCCTCTCCAGACCTGACTCACCAGAAAGGCCTGGGAGCTACGACAGTCCACTCAGGAAAGAAGGGCCAATATTCAAACGCTATGGTGGTCATCCACGATGCTAAACTATTAGTGGGAGATACTAGCTGCCACTGAATATCTCGGTTGAGTGGCGGTATTCGGATAGCAACGTTGGCCTCTTCTGTGTGCAGCCGAAGTTATCTGGATAAGTGCCAGCTGAAAATCATGCTTTCCAGATGATACTTATGTAGATAGCACTGATACTACCTTTGTTACACCCACAGACTACCCCTGCACTATCTGGATACTACTGATGTGGTCTGTGGAAATATTCAGCGGCGTTCTCCAGAGAGTGACAATGAAAATCTCACTCACCACCCTTATCCCGGTGGCCTCCTCTCTGGCTGTCTGGGTAAGGGTTTTGAATATTGGCTCATCAATGTCCTATACCAGGGGTCGGCAACCCGCGGCTCCGGAGCCGCATGCGGCTCTTTCTCACCTTTGCCGCGGCTCCGGAGCACACTGCCCGCCCGGTATTTATGGCGTTATGGGCTCCCTCCCTTCTTCTGCAGCCGCGGCTCTCTGCCTCTTAGGGAACCGCGGCTGTGCTTTTAAAATCATCTCGGAGCCCTTCCTGTCTTGACGGGCTCCGTGCAGCATTGTCCCGCCTCTAAAGGAAGTTGTTTACCACTTCCTTTGGAGGAGGGACAATGCTGCACGGAGCCCGTCAAGACAGGAAGGGCTCCGAGATGATTTTAAAAGCACAGCCGCGGTTCCCTAAGAGGCAGAGAGCCGCGGCTGCAGAAGAAGGGAGGGAGCTGACATGGAGGGATGGAGGGGGCTGACATGGATGGAGGGAGCTGATATGGATGGATGGAGGGAGGGGGGCTGACATGGAGGGAGGGAGCTGATATGGATGGAGGGAGGGGGGCTGACATGGAGGGAGGGAGCAGATATGGATGGATGGAGGGAGGGGGGCTGACATGGAGGGAGGGAGCAGATATGGATGGATGGAGGGAGGGGGGCTGACATGGAGGGAGGGAGCAGATATGGATGGATGGAGGGAGGAGGGCTGACATGGAGGGAGGGGGCTGACATGGAGGGAGGGAGCAGATATGGTTGGATGGAGGGCGCTGATTTGGTTGGAGGGAGGGGCTGACATGGAGGGATGGAGCAGATATGGATGGAGGGAGGGAGGGGGGCTGACATGGAGGGAGGGGGGCTGACATGGAGGGATGGAGGGGGCTGACATGGAGGGAGGGGGGCTGACATGGAGGGAGGGGGGCTGACATGGAGGGAGGGAGCTGATATGGATGGATGGAGGGAGGGGGGCTGACATGGAGGGAGGGAGCTGATATGGATGGAGGGAGGGAGCTGATATGGATGGAGGGAGGGGGGCTGACATGGAGGGAGGGGGGCTGACATGGAGGGAGGGAGCTGATATGGATGGAGGGAGGGAGGGGGCTGACATGGAGGGATGGAGCACTGGTAATGGGGTTGAGGGGACGAGCACTGGAAATGAGCTGATTAGGGGAGGCTAGGACTGGTAATGAGCTGATGGGGGGTAGGACTGGTATTGGGCTGATTAGGGGAGGCTAGCACTGGTAATGGGGTTGAGGGGGGATTAGCACTGGAAGGTACTGGGAGTGAGGACTGGAAAGGGGCTGATATTGGGGAGGGTTACTGGGACTGGAAATAGGCTGATGGAAAGAAGTGAAGAAAACGAAAGAAGAGATAAGAAATGGCAGATGGACCATAGACCACAGAAAGAGAGCTAAGAGAAGACAGGAAAGCAGAAGCCTCAGATCGGGACCAGCATGATCAAAGAATAAATTGGTCAGACAACAAAGGTAGAAAAAATAATTTTATTTCATATTAGTGATTTGACTACAAAATCATCATAATTTTGAAATCAAATATTGTTACTTGTTGTTGTGATATTTTCTGGCGTTTTTTTTTTTGGTGTGTGAAGGAAGAGGGGTAGTCTTATACGGCGAGTATAGGCCAAACACCTATATTTTAACAGGAAAAGTAGGGGGTCGTATATAGCATTAAGGTAAGAAACAATATATGCAGTGTTAAATTTGTTTTAAATGTCGCAATGGTTTTGCGGCTCCCAGTTTTTTTTTTCCCTTCGGAAACGGGTCCAAGTGGCTCTTTACGTCTTAAAGGTTGCAGACCCCTGTCCTATACCAATGGTTCTCAAATCTGTCCTTGTGTACCTCCCTAGCTAGTCAGGTTTTCAGAATATGCAAGAGAGATTTCCATGTAATGGAGGCAATGCCATTATTTTATAAATTTAAGATGCTGATCACTGAAATTTTCTTTAAAAATCCCCAGTTTTTACTCTAATTTATTTCATGATATGATTTATACCTTTTATAATTTGATTTTGATATTCTCCTTATAAATTGACAAGAAGAGGCCAGTTTTCAAACTTTCCATGGTGACTATATGTAGAAGTCCTGTCCATTACCTACAGAGGCCCTTATCCAGGAAAGAAAATTAGCAGATAAGACCTAATTTCACCTTCCTATTCGTCCCTCCAGTCCAGTTCAGTCCAGATGCATGGGACGTAGCAAAGCAGTATTATCACGGGGTGGGTACCAGGATGCCAGCCTGCAGCATCCAAGACCCAAAATTTGCATCCTAACAGGTCTGCACATCCAGCTGGTAATGACACACAAATGAATGAAGCAACAACCACATCGCTGCCTTGCAAATATCCTGAGGCGAAACACGACTGAAGTGTGCCCAAGAAAATGCCTGAGCCCTAGTAGAGTGAGCCTGCAAATCCGCTGGAACTACGCACCCTTTCAGCAAGTATGCAGATTCAATGGCTCCCCAGATCCAGTGGGAAATGGTCACCTTAGAAACTGCCTCACCCTTCTGAGGCCCACCAAACAGCATAAAGAGATGCTCCGAATGCCAAAACACCTCCATCACTTTCAAGTACCACTTAAATGATCTACAGACATCCAAAAAACGCAAGACTCTGGACTCAGATGAACAAGGGGAACCCGCAAAGGCCGGTAAGGCTACCTACTCGTTCAAGTGAAACACTGAAATCACCTTTGGCAAAAAGGAAGGAACCAGACGAAGGACCACCTTCTCCTTCGTCACCACCAAATAGGGTTCCCTACATGACAAAGCTTGCAGCTCCGAGATGTAGCGCACCGAGCAAATCGCCACCAGAAACCCTACCTTCAGTATCAGGTCCTTCAAGGAAGCCCCTGAAAGAGGTTTGAACGGAGGCATAGTGAGAGCGGAGGGAACCAAATTAAGATCTCAGGATGGGACAATGGGATGACAAGGTGGCCCCTTCGGGGCTTACAGTCTATTCACACTAATTGACTGCATCTTCCCGCTCCGTCTCAGGGTCATTTAGAAAGTACTTGTTGCACCCCACTTTTCTTTCTTGGTCCCTCTCTTTGGAGCTCTATTCCTATTGAACTTCGCTTACAGTCCTCTTACTCCCGCTTTAAGCTTGCCTTAAAAACATTTCTCTTCCAATAGGCTTTCTTCCCTTTCCTTAGCAACTGGCTAGTTTTTCTGCTCCCCCCCCCCCCCTCCCTATTGTTTGATCCCTGCTCTTTTACTGTCCTATCATTTTACGGCGTTCTTTTCCTTGTATGATAAATTGTGATTTTAATTGTAAACTGCTTCAATGTTTGAGAGGTGGTATATCAAGCTTTTAATAAACTATAAACCATAAACTCCTTGAAGAAAACTGAGAACATCCTAATGAGAGGCAAGGAACTCACCCTGCACCCAACCCCGGAAACAAGCCAGGGCCGACACCTGTACCTTCAAGGAATTTAAGGCTAAAGACAAGAAACGTTTCCGAGCCTGCAACAAGGTATCAGTTATCTTAGGGGAATAACCCCTAAGCCACAAACGCACTCTCTCAAGTGCCAGACCGTAAGCGAGAATCGATTTACCTCCAGCATCTGAAGAGGACTCTGCGTTAAGAGATCCCCCTCCTGAGGGAGAAGGAAAGGCTCCGCTATCAGCAGACACACCAAATCCACATACCATGGCCACTGGGGCCAATCCAGGGCCACTAACACCACACAGTCTGCATGGGCCTCGACCCTCTGTAGAACACAACCAATTAGCAGCCACGAAGGGAACACATAGATAAGCCCGTCGCTAGACCAGGCCTTAACCAACATATCGAGCCCTTCCACCATGTGCTCCTTACGCCTGCTGATAAACCTGCTGGCCTTGACATTTGCCAGTTTTTCCATCAAGTCCATCATTGGAGTGCCCCAGAACCCCACAACTGACAGAAAGACCAACTCAGAAAGAGAATACTCCCCCAGATCCAACAAATATCAGTTCAGATAATCCACCTGTACATTCTCCTTCCCGGCAACATGCGCCACTGACAGCGCAAGCAGATGGACCTCTGCCCACTGCAGCAGTGAAATCACTTCTGCCACCACCAGCAAGCTCCAGGTACTCCCCTTGCGTTTTATGTACACTACTGCTGTGGCATTGTCGTACAGTACCCTCATCGCTCGCCACCAAACCAGCAGAAGAAAGACCTCCAAGCCCAGATGCACTGCCTGCGTCTCCAGGTGATTGATGGACCACTGACTCTCCTCCAGAGACCACTGCCCCTGGGCCATCTGAGACAATGAGCCCCCCAACCAGAAAGACTGGCATCTGTGACCGACCACCATCCAGTCCAGGATCTCGAGTGGCATCCCTGTTGCAAGCCTCGCCTCCAAATCAACTGCACTTGCAGGGACCAATGTGCAAAAATGCACCGCCTGAAGAGGCCACATGTGGAGCCAAGCACAAGGCACCAACTCCAGGGAGGCCGCCATTGAACCAAGCACCTGCAGAGAGTCCCAAACTCACCAGTAAGGAATCGTCTGCAGCCTCAGCACCTCGCCTTGCAACTTCGTTATCCTGCCCTCTAGCAGAAACACCATGCTCCGCAGCATGTCGAAGCGGGCTCCCAGGTACTCCAGGGACTGAGGAGACAGGCTGCTCTTGGCAAAGTTGACAACCCAACCCAACCCAACTCTTGAAGCTGGCGCACAGCACAGGCTGTCACTTCCTGACTCTCCTGCAAGAACTTTACACAAATCAACCAATCATCCAAGTATGAGTGTACCAGAACACCCTGGCCGCCGCCACCACAGCCATCACCTTGATAGCAAGACCAAAAGAGATAGCCTAAAAGTGAAAATGCCCCTGCAGAACTGCAAACCGTAGGAACTGCTGATGCTCTGGGCAGATGGGAATATGCAAATACATCTCGGACAAATCCAGGGAGGTTTGAAACTCCTCTTTTACCCAGCCACTATGATGAAGCGCAGAGTCTCCATATAAAAGCAAGGCACACGGAGGGCCCTGTTCACCCCTTTCAGATCCAAGTAAATCAAATAACATCCCATGTCCCATTCTGCTGAGGGCACTGGGACAATGGCCTCGAGTTGCAAGAGATGGTCAAACATTGTCCGGACAGCCAGTACCTTGGTGGAGACTGACAAGACACCATAAATGCATCTGTGAGGGGCCTTGCAAACTCGAGAGTGTACCCTTCACGAATCATCTCCAGAACCCAAGCATCCATTGTAAGTCAGGCCCAGGCAGAGTAAAATAGATGTAGGCAGCCATCTATCAACTGGACCTCTGCCGATGCCCCCAAACCTTCACTAGAAGGACTTGGCTGTTCCGGAGCCACCCACAGACCCACCTCTGCCACCCCAAACCAACCCCCCCCCCCCCAAAAGAAGGGACCTTTCTGGAGAAACTGGAACCTCTGTGGATTTGCCCCCCCCGGGCTGGGCAAAACTTCCATGTGTCCCGCCCCTGGCCACTAGAAGAGGATCCACAGCTAGAAGCCTAGGGCTTATCCTCCGGAAGCAGAGGCATCTTAGTTTGCCCAGATCCTTCACCAACTTCTCCAAATCCTCTCCAAACAACAGCTTCCCCGAAAAGAGAAACTTGCTGAGCCTTGAAGGCCAAATATGCCGACCAATTCCACAGTCACAAAAACTGACAAGCTGCTGCTACAGTCACCATCAACTTAGCGGACGTCCTAATCAAGTCATAAAGAAGGATCATCCAGAAAGGCAGTACCAGACTCCAACTGAGCCGCGTCCTCATAGGCTGCCAGCTCAGCCAGAGCCACCTCTGGAATCTCTGCGACCAATGTAAGCAGACTCACAGCACATAGGAGCCACATATGGCTACCTGCAGGGGCCAAGGCGGAGACCTCAAGGGCCTGTTTAAGCACTGCCTCCATCCAGTGATCCTGTGGGTCCTTCAAAGCCGCCCCCACTTCCATCAGGATGGTAGTCTTCCCAGTGACTGCTGTCACTAGCGCATCCATCCGGAGAAGGCAAAAACATTCCCTTTCCTCTGGAGGGAGGGGGTAAAACCTGGCCATGTTCTTACTGACCCACAAGTCAGCATCAGGGACCTTCTATTCCTTGTTAATCATCGCCTTCACTACCTAGTGGATAGGAAAAAACAGAGAAGGCTTACAAATACCCTCAAGAAAAAGGGGGTCTGGCTGCGGTTCATCAGAAATCTGCAAAGCCGCCAAGGTCTTCACAATCAGGGAGGGAAGTTCATCCCAATGAAAAATCCACATTGCCAAAGAGTCCTACCCAACCAGGAGCTCCCCCTCTTCCAACTCTTCCTTATTCTCCAGAGGCACCATCCTCAAAGTTGGGATACCTCTCCCGGCATGACCGCTTTCCTGTTGACGGCACTTGCCCCTCTGCCAAGGATGGGGACACCAGTCAAGAAGCCCCTTCTCCCTGCCTTTTGCAACAGAAAGACCTGATGCAACAACAGGACAAATTGAGGAGAAAAAGGGGACCTGCTCCACTGCCCAATGACCTCCCCGATACCCCTAGGCAATCGGAGGACACAGGCAACAAAACTGGAGGCTCTCTTCTCTCTGGTGCATCCAAGGAAACAGCAGATAAAATAGTGGCTGTTCCCACCAAAACTGCGGGTGCTCCAGCCTTTCCCATCGAGCATTCGCAGCCGGCCTGCCCCCTGTGACTGCCTCAGACGTGGTCAACCTGCTAGTCAAGCTCTCCACAGCAGATGCACTCTCTTTCATGCAGCCATGGCAAAGACTGACCAAGGAGAGCAAGCACCAGTGGCTGCCTCAGGCCACGCATCGGCCCCTCTCAGACTCGGCTCTGTGCATGCCTCATAGGAACTCCCCGCTCCAACTCACCAGCCCTCTAGCGATCTCAGGGGTCCTGCTGTGCTGCCGCTTCTTCTCCCCACTGCTCTCTTCCGCCTTTTTCCATTTTTTTGCGGATGATACCAAAATCTGCAATAGAGTAGACACCCAGGAAGGGGTAGATAACATGAGGAGGGATCTAGCTAAGCTTGAAGAATGGTCTAGAATTTGGCAGCTGGGATTTAATGTAAAAAATGTAAGGTCATGCATTTGGGCTGCAGCAATCCAAGGGAGCAATATAGTATAGGGGGTGAAGTACTTTTGTCCACTAAAGAAGAGCGGGACCTAGGTGTGGTTGTGTCTGATGATCTTAAAGTAGCTAAACAGGTAGAAAAAGTGACAGTAAAAGCTAGAAGGATGCTTGGGTGCATACGGAGAGGAATGGCTAGCAGAAAAAAGGAGATGATAATGCCTCTGTATAAGTCTTTGGTGCAACCTCATTTGGAGTATAGTGTGCAATTCTGGAGACCGCACCTTCAAAAGGATGTGAACAGGATGGAGTCGGTGCAGAGGGTGGCTACTAAAATGATTAGTGGTCTTCATTATAAAGCATATGAGGACAGACTGAAGGATCTTAATATGTACACCTTAGAGGAAAGGCGGGATAGAGGTGATATGATTGAGATGTTTAAATACCTCTGTGGCATAAATGCACAGGAGGAGAGCCTCTTTCAATTGAAAGCAAGTTCTGCTACGAGGGGACATGGGATGAGGGTGAAGGGAGATAGATTCAGGAGTGATATGCGGAAATATTTCTTTACAGAAAGAGTAGTGGATCCATGTAATAGTCTCCCAGTGGAGGTGGTAGAGATGAGGACAGTAACAGAATTCAAAAAAGCATGGGACAAACACAGAGGATCTCTAAAGGAAAAAAAGGGGACTGTTGTAGTTGAAATGGAAGGACAGAGTAGATAGGCCATGTGGTCTTTTTCTGTCATCATATTTCTATGTTTCTAAACAACTTTAAGGGTAGCATTAATTAAAAAGGGCTCAAACTCTGGCCCGTTCCAGGTAGTTGGGGAGGTGGAGAGGGAGGAAGCAGCTACCTCCTACTCACCCAGAGGGTCTTGAGGAGTGGCTAGGAGAGAAGAGGAGAGAGGGACCTGGTGCCACTGGGTTTTGCACCCCAGAAACTAAGGCCCAGCACTAAAGCCAGAAACCAGCTAGAACAGGCTATGCTCATCCACCTGCTGGAGACTGAGAAGACTGGCTCTTCAGGGGAGCACAGGCTACTTAAGAAAGAGGGGGTTTAGTTTGTTGTTCTCAGTCTCCATTCACTGATGGATGAAAATAACCCACGTGACTGGACTGGACTGGAAGGATGAATAGGAATGGAAGATTAAAAAGGATTACTACTACTACTAATCATTTGTATAGCGCTACAAGGCGTACACAGCGCTGTACAGGTACATGTAAAAGACGTCCCTGCTCTTCAGAGCTTACAATCTAGTCAAGATAGTCAGCACAACAGCTGAGGACAAGAATATATCTAGGAGAATAGTAAGGAAACACACAGGTGACTAAGCAGATCAGGATCCAGAAGTGGCCTTGAAGAGGTGAGTTTTCAGCCTGGATATGAAAAGGGACAGAGATGAAGCCTGACGCACAGACTCAGGTAGTTTGTTCCAGGAATAAGGAGCAGCAAGGTGGAAGGATCGGTCTGGATTTGGCAGTAGAAGAGAAGGGTACAGATAGAAAGCATCTGCCAGAAGAGCAGAGTTCCTAAGAAGGGATGTAGGGAGATGAGGAAAGGTAGTGAGGAGCAGCAAAATAAGTGCACAGGAGAAGTTTGAACTCGATATGGAAATGGATAGGGAGCCAGTGAGGCAACTTGAGAAGAAGGGTTATATGAGTATATCAAGGCTGGTGGAAGATTAGTCATGCTGTTGAATTTTGAACAGATTGAAGGGGAGAGAGATAATTCAGAAGGAGACGAGCAAGGAGGAGGTTGCAATAGTCTAGGTGGGATGTGACTAAAGAGTGAAGTAAGTGTCTTAGTAGTGTGCGTAGAAAAGAAGGAACAAATTTTGTCAATGTTACAGAGAAAGAAGCAACAGGTTTTAGCTATCTGTTGGATGTGTGCAGAGAAAGAGAGAGTAGAGTCAAAGATGATCCCAAAGTTGTAACATGGAGAAACAGGGAGGGAATGCAGTGTTATCCACAGAAATAGAAAAGGGAGGAAGGGGTGAGATGGGTTTAAGGGGAAAGATAAACAGATCAGTTTTGGCCATGTTCAGTTTCAGATGGCGATGAGACATCAAGGCAGCAATGTCGGATAAGCAGGCAGAGATCTGGGCCTGAATTCCTGAAGAGATGTCAGGCACAGAAAAGTATATCTGAGAGTTGTCAGCATAAAGATGGTATTAAAAACCATGGGAGGAAATAAGTGCACCAAGAGACCAGGTATAGAGAGAGAAAAGGAGATGTCCCAAGACAGAGCCCTGAGGTACACCAACTGAAAGCGGGATGGCTGTAGAGGAGGAACCACCAGAACATACATTAAAAGTGCGATGTGAGAAATAAGAAGAAAACCAGGACAGAACAGAGCCTCTAAATCCAAGCAAGGACAAGATATCAAGGAAAAAGTGGTGATCAACAGTGTCAAAGGCAGCAGAAAGATCAAGGATGAGAATGGAGTAGAGGCCTTTGGATTTGGCAAGGAACAAATCACCAGAGACTCTGGCAAGAGCCATTTCTGTGAAATGTAGAGAACGAAAGCCAGATTGCAGTGGGTCTAGAAGGTCTTCAGAGGAAAGAAAGTCAAGACTGCACTGACCGGTATCCTTCCTGCACCAATCAGCAACATCGAGGGAGAGCAGGAAGGTAAGCTCCACCCCGCTCCCCTCCGACAAGACCAATCGGGCTGAAGAGGACACAGCGGCACGCCATTTAAAATCAGCAGCTCTAGCATAGCCACTGAACTGCACCCGATCAGCCGCACAAGCACCAGCAGGATCCAGCCTTTCCACCACCACCAAACTGCATCCAATCAGCCCCACAAGCCCCAGCAGGAACTGGCCTTTCCTTCACCACTCCTGCACAGATTGGCATCATCGAGGAAGAGCTGGAAGGTAAGCTCCACCCTGCTCCCCTCCAACAAGGCCAATCAGACTGAAGAGGACACAGCAGCAGGACATTTAAAATCGGCAGCTCCAGCAGGTGGGCCCGCATCTGAGGGCCACCCCAGAGAGCCCTTTAGCAAGGCCTTTAGGCGAGGACCGCAGGAGAGACCATCACTACCTACAGGAAAAAGGCCATTGTAGACTCGGAACCACTGGCGAATCTCTCTCTTCCCTAATCACCATGACTCATGTTTCATCAGTACTGATAAGGCGCTAACCCCGGAATGCAAACAACCCACCAATTGAGGAAAAACAAGCACAGGGCCAGCGGTAGGACCCTGGAAGTAAGCCCCATCCTGCAGCAGTAGCATGCTCAACCGGCACCAACAGAACATTCAAAAATATCGCCTTTGCTAGAAACACCCGTGCCTGGAGGGATCATGCCCCAGGTGCATCGACAAGGGGCCCCAAGACAGAGTGCCTACAGAGGGGCTAGCACGAGTCTCCCACAGACAAAGTGGTCAACTTGGAGGTAAGCTACAACTAGTACTCTTCCAGACACACAGAAAGTAATACACAGCCAGAGCAACAATTATTGTCACAACATAAATCCAAACATCACCATTCCCTTGATGATATTGCTGTTGCATTTATTTATTTATTTACAGTTTCTTATATACCGCGCTATTCGGCATCAGTGCGGTTTACATGGAACATAAACTCACAACAGGGCGGCAAGCCGCTCTGTGTTTACAGAGAACGGGTACTAAAAACTTGGCTAACAGGGGGGAACTATTTACACATAGGCGTCATGTTTAAGTCATATCGGAGGTAGACTGAGTTGAGGTTGGAATGCCTGTATGTTGGTGTTGCTGTATTAGGATGTACATTATGCAGGGGCCATGCAAACACAATACTATATACAAATACTATGAATACCACGCGTTATAAGACTACAAATGCCGTGGTACCAGGTACCCAAACACAAATACCCACACAGAAAAACACAAAGGCTCATTAAAATCTCACCCAATGTATAGCCATACAATAACCACAACAACCCCATCTGACCGCACCGATAAAATGCACACTACTTAATGCAAGGTCTGTCCAGAACAAAACTATCTCCAAGATCACCAGACGGACATAATGTGCATTACAGAATCATGGCTGACTGATTCTCACCAAGTTATACTGAATGAAATCACTCCACCCGCATACACAGCATACTGCCCACGCACGCTCAGGAGAGGAAGAGGAGTACTTATATTGGCCAAAAGCCAATACAAGTTCAATATCATCTCTACTATCAACACAGAAGGAAGCAACACAGTCTTTTTCTTAATGTGAAACTTTGCATCGTGTAACCGGAATTTGGGTTGTTCTTTCCTAGATGCATAACTTTGAATTTGTCCACATTAAATTTCATCTGCCATTTGAATGCCCAGACTTCCAGTTTATCAAGGTCCTCTTGCAATTTTTCACAATCCTCTTGGCTTTTAACAACTTTGAATGATTTTGTGTCATCTGCAAATTTGATTACCTTACTCGTTATTCCCATTTCCAAGTCATTTACGAATATGTTAAAAAGCAGCAGACCCAGTACAGATCCCTGAAGCACTCCACTATTCACTTTTCTCCATTGTGAAAATTGGCCATTTAGCCCTACCCTCTGCTTTCTATCTTTTAAGCAGTTCCTGATCCATAATAGTACACTGCCTCCTATCCCAACAACTTTTTAATTTTGCCAAGAGTGTCTCATGAGGGACCTTGTCAAAGGCTTTCTCAAAATCCAGATACACTATATCAACTGACTCACCTTTGTCTACCTGTTTATTCACATCTTCAAAAAAAATATAACAGATTAGTAAGACAATACCTTCCTTGGCTAAAGCTAAATGTTTTTGCTTTGTTAAACTGTTCTTGTAAACAAGTTCTAGCACAAGTTAAATGTTGTCATTGTTAAACTGTAGACTAATATCCTATTGTTATAATATAAAAAATGTTGAGTTATAATGTAAACCGCTTCGATTTAAGGATAAGGTGGTCTATAAAACCCGTTAAATAAAATAAAATAAAATAAAATAAATAAAAAACAAAGACGGAGGTGAACTGCTTGTTCAAGTAATTTTGAAGAAAAAGGGAGGAAAGAGATAGGTCGATAACTCGAAGGACAGGTAGGATCTAGTGAAGGCTTTTTGAGGAGAGGTGTAACCACAGCATGTTTGAAGGCCACAGGAACAGTTGCAGTGGAAAGTGATAGGTTAAGGATATGACAGATGGAAGGGATAATGGCAGAAGAGATAGAGCTTAGTAAACAGGTGGGGAATGGGTCAGAGGATCAGGTAGTTTGTTTGGAGGAAGAGAGAAGATTTGCAATTTCCTGCTCAGTAATTTCAGAAAAGGAAGAAAGGGTGACTGGAGGTGAGGGAAGGATTTGGGACTGAAGAGGGGGAAGATGAGGTGGAGGTGATCCTGCAGAGAATTCAAGGTTAATCTTCTGGATTTTGTCATGGAAGTAGTCAGCCAAAGTCTGGGCAGACAGTTAAGGAGAGATTGGGGGAGAAGGGATCTTGAGGAGGGAGTTGAGCGTAGCAAAGAGACGGCGAGGGTCGGAGGCAAGGGAGTTAGTCAGATGGACATAGTACTCTTGCTTGGAGAGTGCTATGGCTGACTGGAAAGAGGTTAGCATGAATGTGAAATGTAGGTAGTCAGTAAGGGTATGTGATTTAAGCCAAAGCCGCTCAGATGAATAGGCACAGGAACTTAGGTAGTGGGTTGTCGAGGACGGCCAGGGTTCAGGTATGGTACACTTCACAGGGCATAGAATGGGAGGAGCAAGTGCATCCAGAGCAGAGGAAAGTATAGAGGATACCACCCCATCAATGGACTCAGATGACATAGTGGAGGAAATAGATGTTAAGACAGCAGTGGAGAGAGCTGAAGGGTTGATAGTGTGACGATTCCTAAACATGTTGGTGGAGATTGGGCAAGTCTAAGATGGGGGGTGGTTAAGGGTAAAGGTTAGCAGGTGATGGTCAGATAAGGTCAGAACTGAGATGGAGAAGTTCGAGGGTGAGCGGTTAGAGGAGAAGACAAGTCAAAGCAGTGGTCATACTTGTGAGTAGCAGCGGTACAGAACAACAGAAGGCTGAATAAGGAGGTTGGGGAAAGGAGATTTAAGGCATAAGGGTCATCAACGTGAATGTTAAAATCTCCAAGAATAAGGGAAGGGGAAGATGCATCCAGAAAGGAGGAGAGCCAGGAGTCAAAGTCTGTGAGAAAGGTGGAGCTCGACATGTTGAGGGGGAACAACAGCTACCCAGAGAGGCAGTGGAGAAAATAGGCAGATGGCACATGGACTTCAAAGGAAGCATAGGAATTAGATGGAGGCAGAAGGAGGGGCTGGAATTGGCAAGAATGAGAGAGTAGGAACCCAACACCACCACCACAACCAATGGGGCGAGGCATAAGGGAAAATAGGTGGCCTCCATGACAGAAGGCAGCAACTGAAGCTGAATCTTCAGGGAGAAGTCAAGTTTCAGTAAGAGCCAGGAGATGCAGAATATTAGAAATAAAGAAGTCATGAATTAAGGCAATGCATATGTAAAAGGGAGAGGAGAGGAGAGGGATATGAACAAGATTAGAAAGGTTATGCATTAACCTGTTCTGGGAGTGTGAAAAAAGTCTAGGAGGGCCAGGGGTAGCATTGACATCTCCTGATGAGAGAAAGAGAAGGAGAGAATGGGGGAGAGAGGAGGTGGCACGACGGAAGTGAGGGTGAGGTTTCCTCAGTGAAAGTGGAGATGGCTAAATGAGAGAAAGAAAAAGGTGAAGCTCAAGGGCAGATGATAAGGTAGAAGGCAAAATGGTAGGAGAGGTGGGGACAGTAAGGAGTGGGTAATGAGAAGTAGGGCCATGGAACTGAGGGAATGAGCGGAAAAGATTACGGAGAGTTAACATCAAGAACACAAAGTGATGTGGAGCCGCAGGAGAGGGGGAAGAGGAGAGAATATAAATCAAAGGAGATACAGGTGGGGGGGGGGGTCCAGGTGGCTTCAGGTGCACCTGAGTAATTGCGTCAATGAGCAGAGAAAGGCTATAAAAGGGTGTTAGGCCAGGGGTGGGTAATAAGGCATTGAGAAAAGAGACACAGCACTGCAGAGGGTAGGAGCTGGGAAGGACAGATAGAAGATAGTCCACAGAAAACACACATCCAATCTTGCTGAAACACAGGAACCATAAAAGGGAGAGAGAGTAAAAAGGTCCTTTATTAACAAGATCTCTACATGGCCACATTTCAGCATAGCCTTTCGTCAGGGGGTGACCTCAAAGAGAACAGCCAAACACAAATGATCAGTAATAACTGGAAAATATATAAATACCAAATATATAATCATACATTAAAAAAAACAATTATCTATACAATGAGTAATGAAACCAACTAAAAACATATACAACAAAAACATATAAAAAGACAACAAATAGACAATGGCAAATGAAATGTGAAACAAGATAATGAATCACCACAATATTAAATACAAATGTTGAACAATTGATAGGAGTATACAATAAAAAACAGAAAAGGAGAACCAGAGACGACAGGTGGACCATCAAATGTGCAGAGAGGGGATCTTTCCTGTGAACATCTAGGCATCTTCATAGAAGGAGAAGGAAGGGGAGAGAGAGGAGGTGGGAGGGAAAGGAGGGGAGGGGAATGGGTGGGTGAGAATGGGGGAAGGGGAGGGGAATGGGTGGGTGAGGAGGGGGGAAGAAGGGGGAAGGGGGAGAGAGAGGGGATGTTGGGTGGGAAGGGGGTAGGGGAAGGGGAGGGGGCGCGGAAGGAGAGAGGGGGAGAGGGGGAGGGGGGGGGTTGTTGGAGAAAGGGGGGAAGGAGAAAAGGGGAGAAAAGGGGGGAAAGGAAATGCAGCAGTGTAGGGGTCTTGTTAATAAAGGACTTTTTTACCATCTCATCCTTGTGTGGTTCCAGACAGAAGATAGGACACACACTGACAAAACAGAAATACTGTATATACAGAACAATAAACAACAATCTAGATTCTAAACAGGAATACCCGAACAGAGCATATTAAGTTAGCTGAAGCTGGCAATGAGGGTGCTCACCTAAGCAGGAACCAACAGCAAATGGAGGATCAGCAGCCCATATGCTCACAGAGGAAAGCTCCTGAACAAAGCCCTAGCAGGGGGAGCAGCGGGGCAAGTGCTGAATACAAGTGGAAGCAAGCAGATTCCACAAGAAGTGCCCTAGTAAAACTCAGGCAAGGTAAAAAACGTAAGACTTTAAATACCTATAGGACAGGCCTTATAGAGACATAAAGAGAAGGGGGAAAAAAGAAGGAAAGGAAAAAGCACTGCTAAATGTGCAGTCAGATAGTACTAGTAAGAGAACAGAGGCAATAAAGTGTTGAGAAAGGAGACACAGCACTACAGAGGGCAGGAGCTGGGTAAAAGGACAACACCCTAAAATCCCTCCTGTAAAGAGAAACACTTTTCTAAAATGTATTTGTGACAGGGAACAGCAGCAAATCCCAACATGGACACTTTTGGTCATATATATGCATCCCCTATATGAAATGAGGAATACATGTGTAGATTTTTGACCCAGGCCATGCCCTAACCACACCCCCGACATCCACTCATACAGTTTCGCCCTTTCTAAAATTGCCATTTACAGATGACTGCCTTTTCCACATGTAAATAATAGGTTTTCCACATGGAAATCACAAATAACGTTTCTAAAATAAACGCCTATAAATAGCAATGTTGCAAAACCACGTCAGTTAAGGGTAAATAGCAAACCCAGGCATCTAGACATTCTGAAAGTAATTTCATTAACAGGATGCCTAGATTGGAAGAGCAAGTTGGCACCTATCTTATAAAGGCACATAGGTACTTATGTGTCCTTATAAAACTGCCACACAAAAGCTGCAGAAATTGCAGCTAAAACGACAGTGCGGAATTTATACCTATTCAGGAAAGAGCTCTGGAATGCTGTATTTGTGTAATCAGGTGCAGCCCCAAGGTAATGCGGGGCCATGTGTGGAGACATTGTGATGCCTTATTTGCCTAGCCACAGTGCCTCACTTGCATAAATATTTACATACTGGACTTATTTGGTCAGTGCTATGATCAAATTAATGAGGATGAGGGAAGATATAAAATGAGAAAAACATCCTGGTAGCTGTGAATGTAAGATCATGGTGCACAGGCTGGATTAGAATGTGCCAGAGCTGGAAAAACTCCAAAATCAACAACAGGGAAGATTTCCTTGAATGTGAACTGACAAATATTTTACATTTAAGGCCGGTAGCATCAAGAATACAAAACTGCAAATCTGAAAGACTATCCTTATTCCAGTACCTGCCCCCCACTAACACCCTATAGTTGTCCTCACACAGGAAACTAAAAGAAAAAGCAAGAATCAGAGCAAATCTACCATTCAAGAACAGCACTAACTTCCAAAACTCCCACAAGGAGCCTACCCAGAAATGAGCAGCACGGTAAATAATGCCATGGATCCTAGAAAATCCATACACCTACTAGGTAAACTGAGCAAGTCAGATTCCTACACAGATACTCCACGCTAACAGAACACCGGGCCTCAGTCATCCACTTAGAACGTAAATAGACTCTCACCAAGTACAGAAAAAGGGACGACAAAGTAATAATAGAAACATGTAGACAAAATTTAACTGAAACCCCAAGAAGCCAGACTCCACATGGAAAGTAACAACTGAGAAATCGAAACACTAATGTTTCCTCCCGTACTATTCGAAATATAAAGGTCCATGCATATTAAACAATAGAGCACATATCTGCTACTATGCCCATCAGGGCCGGCCCGTCCATTGAGCAAGAATGTTTTTTGCACAGGGCCCCGTGTTTCAGGGGACCCCGCGCAAAAAACATTCTGCATCAGCCCAGGTAGTTTTAAAAAAACAAACCAGCTGCTGCTAACGCTGTGGCAGCGGCAGAATCAAGCGTCCCGCGGGGCCCCCCCTGCCCGGCAGAGCCCTCCCTGCAGCATCAGCTCCCTCAGCGTCAGCTTTCAGAGCCGCGAAGGGAGAACTTCTCTCTCGCGGCTCTGTTAAGCCTGCCGGGGCTGATGGGAAGTTAACAGAGCGGCGAGAAAGGGAAACTCTCCCTTCGCGGCTCAGAAAAGCCTGCGCTTTGGGAGCTGATGCTGCAGGGAGGGCTGTGCCGGGCAGGGGGGAGCTCCACGGGACGCTTGATTCTGCCACTGCCACAGCAGCAGCCATTTTTTTAAATCTACCTGGGCAGATGGGGGGGAGGGGGGTTAGGACTGGTAATGGGCTATGGGGGGGGCTAAGACTGGAGGTGGGCTGATGGAGTGGTTAGGACTGGTAATGGGATATGGGCGGATAAGACAAGAAATGGGCTGATGGGGGGTTAGGACTGGTAATGGGCTATGGGGGGCTAAGACTGAAAATTGGGTGATGGGGGTTAGGACTGGAAGTGTGCTTAAGGGTGGCTTAGGACTGGTAATGGGCTATGTGGGGGGTTGCTAGGACTGGAAATGGGCTGAGGGGAAGGGAGCTTGAACTGCAAATAGCTGATGGGGAGGGGGGGTTGGAATGGAAATGGGCTGTGAGGGGAGGAAGCTAGGACAGCAAATGGGCTGAGGGGGGGCTAGGATAGGAAATGGGCTGATGGAGGGGCTAGGATAGGACTGGAAATGGGCTGTTGGGGGTGCTAAGATTGGAAATGGGCTGTGGTGGGGGCTTGGATTGAAATGGACTCATGGAGGGGCTAGAACTGGAAGTAGGCTCATGGGGGGCTTGGATTGGAAATGGGCTGAGTGGAGGGGAGCTAGGATTTGACATGGGCTGAAGGTGGGGCTAGGAAAGGACTAGAAATGGGCTGATGGGGCTGGGATTGGAAATGAGCTAACGGAGGGACTCGGATAGGACTGGAAATGGATGGGGGAGCTAGGACTAGAAATGGGCTGATGGTGGGGCTAGGACTGGAAATGGGCTGATGCGGGGACTAGAAGGGAGCGGATGCTGAGTGGGGCTGGAACTAGAAGGGAGCTGATGTTGGGGGAGGATTAGAATGGGATGGAGCTGGGAGAGTGAAATGGAGAGGGAAAAATATTTTGTGTAGGAGGGAAGAAAAATCTACAATTGGACGGGTATTGGGAGAGTAAGTGGGGATTGAGGATGGAGGGGTAAAATTTGAGTGGATGAAATAGGAATGAGGAAAGAGCAAAAGGAGAAAGATTAGTATGTTAAAGCAGTTGTAGAAAGAATGGAAAAAAACTAGAAGAGAGAAGAAAGGACAAATGGACAGCAGACAATGGAGAGTTAGCAGAAGACACGAAGAAACCAGAAGAAAGTGGCTGGAGCAATTGCAACTGAAAAAAATGCACAAAAGGTAGAAAGATCTCTCTTTATTTTGAATTTATTAACTGGAATATGTCAGCTCGGGGAAATGTGCATCATTAACGTCTGCGCTTTGTTTAGTGCAAGAGGAAATTAATTTATAGTTTTATTTCTACAGTGTTGTTGTACATTCCAAGTTTGGCTTTTGGGGTTCCCAGTTTAATTATTGTCTTCCTGTTTCTAAATTGTGATTCCTTGTTTGGTGATGGTCTATGTTCTGCATGTGTAACTGAGCTGAGGTATTCTGTTTATGTAATTCCTATGTGACATTACCACTTGTTCTCTTTCCCCAGTAGGTCATGTATTGTTATTCTCTGAAATGTATTGGTTTAATATTTTCAGTGTTGCCTTTTGATAGGTAGGGTCTGGTGCTTTGTGAGTCCTGTTAGTGCTGTTAGGATACGGCGGGTTTGCTATGGGTTCTAAATGGGCAGTGTTTGTAGTAGTTCCTAATGTGCCTGGCGGGTGGCACTGGATTATAGTAATGTAGAAATCCTTTAGTCTTTCTTTATCCATACACTCATTAAGAGGCATGTTTACTAAAAGTTAAGTATAAGGTAGCATTATGCAAATATTTATGCAAATGAGGCCCTGCACCGAGTCTCCGCACATGGCCCCGCACCCCCCTTGGGCCGCCCCTGATGCCCATAGGGAATAAAATGGGTGCTGCAGCAGACAGAGCACACCAGTGTTTAGAAAGCACAGCATACAAAAAAAGTCCAATTCTGATTTTATCTCAGTAAAAGCACCCAACATAGATCCTCTGTATTACTCCACAGTATGTCTGGTACTGAAAACACCCTACAAGCGTTGCTCAGGATGGAGCAAATCTAGCATTCCGTAACAGCACCGACAAGGCGCCATCTAGGAAAAAAGAAAACACTATAAATGCTGCAGTGCCCCTAAAACATCAATATGACCTACTGGGAAAAGTGAGCAAGGCGGATTACAACAGATCCCTACACGGATACTTAATGCAAACAATGCCACCTGGCCTCAGCCACGCATGCTGGACCAGCGCTTCCCAAACTAGCTTCCAATGCAAACCTACTGTAGGTGTCGAAAATGCACTCCAGATGGTAAACAAAGAAAATTATTACTCAAACAATAAGGAGAATATTCACTGTGCTTTTAAATATTCTGTAACATATAGATATGCAAATCTCTTTTTTTTAAGTAATTATCTGATGTTTGAAGCACACAGACTTGCAAACACATAGATTCAGCTTCTCAAACTACTTCTGCAGCACATCCACTGAGCTTTTTAAGTGGAGAATAAGGAATGGGGGGAGGGAGGGTGCCTATACATTTATAATTGAAGTTTCTGTGTGCAAGAGTGTGTGACCAAGTGGATTAAGGTGTGGAGGGAGGAGGAGGAGGGTACAACTGTGTGAGGGTGGAAATGGATCACTTATTCATCCACTCTCCTCCCCCCCCCCCCCCCCCGGTTCATCCTTTATCAATCACTGCCCCGCCTCGTTTCTGCCAGCCTCATTCACCCCAGGTTCACACCATCAGTTCTCTTCCTCCTCCATTCTCCCTCTCTCTCCCCCTCTTCAGATTAAATCATTCATCCCGTTTGCCCCTCCCAACTCTCTCTCTTCCAGACTAACCTCCAAGGCTGATACCCTTATTCTTCCTTAACTCATTACTCATTACTCCCTATCTCTATCGTTTTTAGCATTCTCTCCTCTTCTCTGTTAGTCCCTTTTTTTTTTTTTAGTACTTTCATCTGCCCACTTAGAGCCGAGAGGAGAATGAGCTTCAGGCACACACAGAAATGTACACACAAAAGGCTAGATGTATGTAAGCACATTTCCCAGGGAGAGAAAGGGACTGATTAGCTGGGGCTCCTCTCCAGCTCTGTGCCTAATATGGCAAACTGAGGATAACCCTTCAGTATGTGTGACCCAAAGAGCAGTGAGAATTTGAGAAAGAGGAACCACAGTTTGGAGACCAACCTGGCCACATAACGTCTCCCGCTTCACAATGCCACACACTTGTCAGTTGAAGCTTACTGTACTGGGAAGGTGGTGGATAGCTGCAGTTTATTTATTTATTTGCAGAGAGACCTTCTTCTCTCCTGATAGTTCTGCTGATCCCGTCCCTCTGACGTGTATTTCCTGTTTTAGAAGGGCAGAACATGCAAAGCCATCAGCGGCGTGTAGAGAGAAAAGATCCCTGTGTTTTCTGGAAGCAGCAACTGGGAGGATGGTGATTAAGCTGGCGGCAGCAACGGAGCTGGGGAGAGGCCAAACGAGAAAGACACACAGAGCGCGGGGCCTCTGGTGGAGTGGGGCCAAGTGCTGGCAACATGCCCAAACATGCCTAGAGCCAGCCCTGTGTGTAATTTACCCTTTGGACCTTTTCCTTGCTTTGGATACTGAAATTAAGACAAAGATGACAAAGATAAGCTTATGATATTTTTCTATACCTTTCCCAACAATACACAGAACAAACAAAGCTCCAGTTAAAACGGCTGATGGTCTCGCTCGCTCTGCATTTGTACCACATGCCGCACTTCTTCATTTTAAATGTAACTTCCCCCGAAAGAAAATAATCCATAGCACCATTATGGAATAATTGCTCACTGGGTAGTTTCCAAAAAAGCCATTCACAATTCACGGAGCATTTATGTCATCTGGAGCCGTTCCAGACAGGGGCCTCACCAATGTCTGAATTAATTTCTACGGCATCTCACACAAAGGTTTATTTGGCAAAAAATTCAAAGTTTCAGATCACGTACTAGATATCGTTTTTACACTGGTACTGATAAAAAATACTCCATTTCAAGAAATTTAGTGAAAGTTTTCCCAATAGACAAAAAAGAGATATTTCATAAAGCTTGTGCGGACAGTTACATGCCAGAAATGCAAGAAAGTCCCTATTCTATTCCCGTGTGTGAATGGGCACTTATTTGCACGCTTTCGCTGCTTGCTATTCTACAATCACACATGTACTTTCAGTTAAGATGCAAAGGAGCAGAGAATAGGCAAAATCTAAATTTACTATTACTAATCATTTATATAGCGCTACAAGGCATACACATTACGTTATAGTATAATACAACGTCCACATATTTTCTCACAATCTAGCTGTGGGCAATTACACCTGCTCTAGGGTAGGCATAGCTTTCGCAACTAGTGCGTATATTTACTAAAGGTTGTAACGTGTGTTAATGAAATTAATGTGCGTGAAGTGGCCACAGCAGTTGCAGCGGTAGTTTTTGAGGGAGGGGCGATTGCAATGGGGTAGTTTCTGGGGATAAAGACAGATTGTAGGGTGGTAGGGTAGTTGCAACAAGGTAGTTTTTAGTGATGGCAGCAGTTGGTGGAGTGGTGGGGCAGTTGCAGCAGGGTAGTTTTTGGGTGGAGTCAGTTTGCAGATTCAGCGGTGGGGCAACTGTGAGGTCAGATTTCAGGGGCAGTTTGTGGCGTAGTAAAGCAATTGCAGGGGTAGTTTTTAAGGGAGTTGGTGGGATGGTGGGGCAGTTGCAAGGGACTAATCTTTGGGGCTGGAGCAGTTTTCAGGATAGTGGGGCAGTTGTGGTGGGTAGTTTTGAAGTTGGGGCAGTTTACACTACTACTACTGAGCATTTGTATAGCGCTACAAGTCGTACGCAGCGCTGCTCAACAGAGCTCACAATCTAGTCAAGACGGACAACACAGAAGGTGTAGGCAGGGATAAAACAAGGGGGAAAGGAAAAGAAAAAAGGAGGTCAGGTGAGTCAAGATCCAAAGGTAGCAGCGAAGCGGTGAGTTTTCAGCCTGGATATGAAGAGGGTTAGAGAAGGTGCCTGGCGTACAGACACAGGTAGTTTGTTCCAGGCGTAAGGTGCAGCAAGGTGAAATTAGCGAAGTCTGGAGTTAGCAATAGAAAAGAAGGGCACAGATAGAAGCAGTTTTCTAGAAGAGTGGAGTTCCCGAGGGTGGTTGTAAAGAGAGATAAGAGAAGAAAAGTACTGAGCAGCCGCAGAGTGAATGCCTTTATAGGTCAGCAGGTGCAGTTTGAACTGGATGCGGAAACGGATAGGGAGCCAATGAAGTGACTTGAGAAGAGGGGTAATATGAGCGTGATGACGCTGGCAGAAGATTAGCCGCGCAGCAGAGTGTTGAACAGATTGAAGGGAAGAGAGATGATTGAAAGGGAGACCAGGGTGGTGGGGTGGGTGCAGGGGGGTATTTTTTGGGAGTGGGGGCAGTTCATGTAGTGGTGGGGAAGTTTGCAGCAGGGTAGTTTTTAGGTGGTAACAGTTTGCGGAGTGATGGAGAAGTTACAGGGAGTATTTTTGTGGGATGTGACAGTTTGGCGGGGTATGTGTTAGTTGTGGAGTGATAATTTTTGAGGCAGTTGTAGCAGGGTGTTTTTTGGAAGGGGTGGTTGTGGGGAACTATTTTTTGAAGATGGGGCAGTTTGCTGGGTGATGGGGCCATTGAGGGGGGTCGTATTTGGAGTTGGAGCAGTTTGTGAAGTAAGTTGCAGCAGGTAGTTTTTCGTTGTGGAAGCAGTTTGTGATGTGATGGCAGTTGTAGGCAGGGTAATTTGGGTTGTGAGGGCAGTGTTGGGGGGTTGTAAGAGTAGAGAATAGGGAAAGGAAGTTTGAAAGGAGGAATTCTCTAACTGCTATGTTTTACTGTATTTAACTTTCTATGCTACAAATGCTGGAATTGCTTTTCCCATAGAAATGCATTGGGCCATGTTTTTGGGGAGAGGGACTTATTTCTTAGGATGGCCCAGCCTGAATTGGACCATTTTTGAACTCATGTCTTTTTAAAATTGTTTTCATATATGCCAAGATAAACCCCATGCCACTGAATATTTGGAGACATTGTCTTTCCACCCATCCATCTAGGAGTAAACTGACATCCTCAACCACTTTTGTATAATACTTTCCAACTTCTGTTGGGTAGGAAAGAATAAAAATGAAAGAGGGACTAGGGGTAAGAGAGAAGGCTGAATCGCATATTGTGCTATAATTGTTCCTGTTCATTTTTTTCTTGCAATGAGTAAATACAGAATTAAAATTAAAAAAAAAAAGAAAACATACAGAGAAGGGCATCCAAAATTATAAAGGGGCTGGAACAATTCCCCTATGAGGAAAGGCTAAAGAGATTAAGGCACTTCAGCTTGGATAAGAGAGAGGAGATATGATAGAAAATTAAGAGTGGAGATTAACAGGTAAATGCTAAATCAGTTGTTTACTCTTTAAAAAATTACAAAAACTAAGGTACACATCCTGAAACTATTTAGCACATTTTCAACACATGGAGAAAATATTTTTTCACTCAAGGCACAATTAAGTTCTGGAATTCATTGCTGGAACATCTGGTAAAAGCAGTTAGCATAGCTGAGTTTATGAAAGGATTGGACAAGTTCCTGGAGAAAAAGTCCATAAACCATTAACAACAAAACAGACTTGAGGAAAGTCACCGCTTATCCCTAGGGATAGCTAGCATGCAATCTACTTTTTGGGATCCTGCCAGGATGCTCAGCTTGATCAACATTTGGTCTGACCCAGTATGTCTTATGTTATCTTATGATGTTTGGATATTGTTTTATTCAATCATTCCGAGTGCCTAACTTCTCTCCATACAACTGCATCTAATTCTGTTTCAGACTGTTATTTTCTCATCATGGAAAAAGGAAACGTTTTGTTTGTTTGTATGTGTGTGCCGTCAAGTCAATGCTGACTGCTGATGGCCCAGCCCCTGTGTTTTCTTGACAAGATGCAACCAGAAAATATCATCAAGAATACAGTATCTATGACTCACTGTTACACATCCCCAGTGAACTCTCCTATGGAAACATATCTCGCAAAGGATATAAAAAGACTGGAAACGGTTCAGAGGAAAGTGACCAAAGACATATGAGAAGAGACTTGAATACCTAAATATGTACACTCTTGAGGAGAGGAGGAACAGGAGAGATATGATTCAGACCTTTAAATACTTAAAGAGTACTAATGAATGAACAAACAAACCTCTTCCAAAGACGGGGAAGCTATAAAACTAGAGGGCATAACAAGAAGCTGCGAGTGGGTAAACTGATAGGTAATGTCAGGAAATACTTTTTCACTGAAAGGGTGGTGGATGCTTGGAATGCCCTCCCAATGGAAGTGGTGGGGGCAAATACAGTGACAGAATTCAAAATGGCATGGGGCAGACATAGTGGATCCCTTTATAGCCACAGGATAAAATCAAAATAAATATAACTATCTTTTATATCTCAACAAATAGGGATGACCTACACGGAGCGGTGGGTACACCCTAAACCAGTGGTTCTTAACCTGGGTTCACTCGAACCCTAGAGGTTCGGTGAGTCAGTCTCAGGGGTTCGGCGGAGGTCAAGACACAAGACACGCACCCGACTCATATGATTCGTGATGACACGTCCCGCTTGGCCATCATTGGCTGCAGGTGATCACGCTACATTGCTACGACGAACAGAGAACAATAACTTTGCAAACTTTCCCCTGCTGGACGACTGTGTAAGTAAGATCGAAGATGTGTCTGGAATCAGAGACATTTCTGTACCCACGGAACTGAAGCAAGCAATTGCCATGCACTTAGATGAGCTTGCAAAGTCTCTCGACGGATACTTCCCTACAAGAGAGTCATATCCAGCATGGGTGAGACAGCTGTTCACATTTGGTGTTGAGAAAGCAAATGTCAATGATGAAATCATTGAAATTCAGCAAAGCCAGGTTCAGCAGCAACTCTTCAGAACAACAACACTCTCAACGTTTTGGTGTCGACAAATGGTAACGTATCCTGTTATTGCTAGGAAAGCCCTGGAAATTTTTATACCATTTGTTACAACATATCTTTGCGAGCAATCCTTTTCGAAGATGCTGGACATAAAAACGAAGAAAAGGAACAGACTTTGCTGTGAAAATGACATGAGAGTGGCACTTGCCAAGGTGAAGCCACACATTTCTGAACTGGTCTCTCAAAGGAAACAGCAGAAGTCACACTGATTTGCAGTAAATATTCATTATTATTGTAGCGGTGTAGCCTGATGGAAATTAGGTAATGGGTGTGTGTTAAAATGTTAAAAATAATAAATAGCATAAATACAATAAGTTCATTATTGGAATACATAAGGTTAAAAATTAAAACCATTTCAGTGTGGTAGTATTAAAAAAGGTCATGTCTTTGTGAAAAGTTATGTATGTAATTTGTTGTGAGTTCATGCATTGTATTGGTTTTGTTCTTTGAACACAGTGATGTTAATGCACGATTCATTTTGTGAACCAGTAAAACATATACCTATGTCTTGAATTTGAAAAAAAATCATATTTTATTTTTCAATAAAGAAGGGTTCGGTGAATGTGCATATGAAACTGGTGGGGTTCAGTAGCTCCAACAAGGTTAAGAACCACTGCCCTAAACAAAGGCATGGGGAGGGGTGACCTGCACGGAGCGGCAGGTGTACCTACTCTTGCCGCCTTGCTGGGCAGACTAGATGGACCATACTAGTCTTTATCTGCCGTCATATACTATGTTACTAACACTTCTTTGAAAAACGTTTCAGGAAGATTTTTCAAAAATAAAGGCATTATACAAATGTGCTGATCTGTCAATGACAAGAACCCTCTGCTCACACGGTTCTGAGTACTGGTGGATGGTATCCGATGCACTATAATAATCATATTTGTCTATATATTTTTATGATTTTCCATGCAATTGAAATTCAACAATTTAAAAATCCTTTGTATAAGCCTAAGGGCTGGTGTCAACTCTCCAAGTCCTACTCATAGTAGATGTTCAGTACTCATAGTACTCAAATCCTCTGCTGCTCAAACATTTCAAGCAATATGGCATTCCAACACAAACTCCAATGGTGTTTCTGCAATAATATGCCTGCCTCGGGGGTCACAGGCAGTTTATCTATAAACTGAAAAAAATGTTAACTAGTTCAACCATCCAGTGCTCCAGTTTGGAGGATTCCATATCATTTACAGTCCCAATAGCTCACCACAGTGAAACAACAATAAGATCAGGGAGCCAATGAATTCTGAAGATGCAAGCCAATGCATGCATTATCTTCTTATTGTGGTCTATAACTGGCTGCTATTAGCATTATCTGAGCTTCAGTTCTAGGTGTAGAGGACACTCATGGAAGCTACTCAGATTAGACTACTACATGACAGTTTATCTCTCTAAAATATACAGTAATGTAAGAATCCCTTCAAGACCCTCACTATGCCAGCATGCTTTGGGTGCAAGACCATACTATTTTAGCTTAAGCAGTAGGTGCATGCCATCTTGCTGTAATGTCCCCTTCATGGGATGCTTGCCTTGGATCTGCCTGTTTCTATATAACCCCTAGGAACAGGATATGTAGTACTGCTTGGTTGGAGTTTGGTCTATATGTGTGCAGTGAACTTGTTTTGGGTCAGCTTTTGTTTTATTTGTGTCCACTGTGGACTCATCCCTTGATACTCGATTTAGTCTATTTGTGAAAAATGAGAGATTGTGCTCACCCCTCTGTCTGAGAGTAGATGAGAGAGTAAAGAAGTTGACTTGCTTCCCAAGCCTAACAGAAAACCCTAGAGTGCTGGAGAGGACTTTGCTTACCAGAGAAGGTATAGTGGGAAGATTATAACTGGGCGGGGTGGCTCTACCATTAAGCTTAGTGACGCAGCTGCCTCAGGTGGAAAATTTTGGGGGGCAGCAGAAAGTACTCCCAACATACAGAATTTATGTTTACATTTAAAAACTACTATGCTCCAGTGAGCAAGGTCAGAAGTCAGTATTTTTTGTATTAGAGACCAGGCTACATAATTATTTATTTATTTATTTAGTAGACACTTGTATACCGCTGCTTCCTACGATCAGCAGCGGCTAATTTTACAGATCAGGTTGGACTGCACAGTGCAGTAATTTGTATGATTTACATTAAGATTGGTTAAGGATTTGATTTGAAACAAACAAACACAGAGTCATTTGATTTACATTTGCATTAGTGTGTGCGGGTTTGCTTACCTATATATACATTAGGATGCGTGAGTGGGGGTGTGCTCCGTATATACATATATAATAACAGATCTGGTTACTGGTTAGTTCAGTTTATATACATATATACAATTAACAGACTGGTTTCGGTTAGCTCAGCCTAAAATGGGACTGAAAAAGGTGTGTTTTGAGATTTTTTCTAAATTCTTTTAAGTCACTTATTTGTCGTATGTCGTGGGGCAGCTGATTCCAGAGTAATGGTGCAGCATACGAGAAAGCCCTGCGGCTTGTCTCCGCTTTGACCTTTCTTATGCTGTTTGGGACGTTGAGGGTGTTCTGAGTTATGGTTCTTCTGCATCTATTGGATGCCTGGATGGTGATTAGATTGTTGAGGTATGATGGGGCTACGTTGTGAATGAGCTTGAAAGTGGTTACTAGTATTTTGTATAAGATGCGGGCAGTAATGGGGAGCCAATGGAGTTCAATGAGTACTGGAGTGATGTGTTCAGCTATGCCTTTTTTCATAATGATCCTGGCAGCGACGTTTTGGGCCATTTTGTAGTATGTTTAGGGTGCTCTTCGGGAGTCCTTGGAGAATAGCGTTGCAGTAGTCCAGGTGCGGAATGATAAGAGCTTGTGCCACTGTTCTGAAGTCGGAATGGTCGATGATGTTGCGGAGTGGTTGAAGCACTCTTAATTTATGAAATATGGCCCGGTTTGTTGTTCGTAGGTGTTTTTCCATCCTCAAGTTGCTATCAAGTAGAACCCTAGATACTTTATTTCGGGCTTGGTGTGGTAGATGTTATTGTTGAGGGTGACGGTGGTGGGCAGGGTGAAATCCTTTTTCTTGGAGATGAACATCACCTCTGTTTTTTTTATGGTTTATTGACATGTTGTTCATTTGTAACCAGGTCTGGAGCATGCTGAGGCATTCCTCGAGTTGGGTGTAGTTTGGTTGGTTTATGTCCAGCTGGGTATACAACATTAGATCATCTGCGTACATATGATAGCTGATCTTGTGCTTCTGTATGATTTCGCATATTGGTTTAATGTATAAGTTGAATAGGAGGGAGGATAGAGCTGATCCCTGTGGAATGCCTTGGGTTTGTGGGAATGCATCAGCTTTTTCATTGTTGAACTGTACTTGTTGCATTCTATTTGATATATAAGATGTGAACCATTTTAGCGGGGTCCCTGTTACACCTATGGAGGCGAGACGGTTGATGAGGGTTCTGTGGTGCACTGTATCAAAAGCGGCAGATATGTCGATAAAGATGAGAATGTACATCTTGCTTCTGATTTCGAGACCCTTAAGGAGGTTGTCAAGGAGTGCTATAAGCAGGGTTTCCACTCCATGATGCTGACGGAAACCATATTGATGCATGTCCAGGGCATTTGTGTCATCTATGTGGTCTTGAAGTTGTTGCTGGACTGCCTTTTCAATAATCTTGGCTAGGAATGATATGCTCGAGATGGGTCGATATGAAGCTGGCTCGCTGTTGTTGAGTGTTTTGTTTTTTAAGATGGGTCGTATTAGTGATCTTTTTAGTTGCGTTGGCATGGTGCCTTGTTGGAGTGATTGGTTTACAATGTGGGTGATAGGTTGGGAAATTTCACTCTTTGTAGCTTTGATCCAGGCCGCTGGACACAGGTCTAGAGGGGAGGTTGTGGTATTCAAGTTGGTGACAATGTTTATGATTTGCTGGTCTTTGATATGAAGGAAGTTACTCCATTGCATATTTTGCTCATCATTTGGAGATGTGCGTTCTTTTGGTGGGTCGTTGTCCATATTCTGGTCTTGAGTAGTGTGGGTGAGTACTTGTGGGTTTAGTTTCTTGGCATAATGGTCTGCTAGCGTTTGGGCATTTATTGCATCCATCGAGACACTGTCTTGTGATGTTTTGGTGAGGGACTTAACAAGTTCGAAGAGTTCTCTTGGCCTATTAATTGCCTTGTTGAGCAGATTAGTGTGGTGTGCCTTTTTGGCCAGGTTGGTCTCGTTCTTGTACTTTGTGAGGAGTGTTAGGTATTCCTGTTTCCGTTCTTCGGTTTGGGCTTTTCTCCATTTCTTTTCCAGCTTACGTAGTTGTTTCTTCATCGAGCTTAAGGTTGTAGTGTACCATGGTTCAGATTTAGATAAAGTTTTGGAGTTTGTATCTTTCCAGGTTAGGTTTGCTGCTAGTTCAACTCCTGAATTCCATTGAGCCACGAGGGTTTCGAGATCCGTTTGTGTGACGTCGACGTGTGATAAGACGGATGTTGTTAAGGTTTCCTTATTGAATTTTTTGAATCTTCTCTGGTGGTGTATTGCTGGGCAAGTATGTAGTGGTTCTTGTATGATGGATAGGTATAATGAGAGTTCGATTTGGTGATGGTCTGACCAATAATTAAACTATTGTTGCCGAGCGTAAGCAGCACTAATTGGCTTTTTAATTCTATAGCCTGGGAATATAAGTTGCTTTATTTCTTCTTGGGGCAGCCGGCAGGCCAGTGCTCTCAGTGAGCCATCCCACCACCACCAAGGAGGCCCCCCTCCTTTTTCGATACTTTGAGGGAGTGCTATCTCAACCCTGGTCTCAGACAGCAGATTGCCTTGAGCCTCCATTGCCTCCGGGTCCCAGTGAGGAGGGAGAGAAACTTTGCCAACTGCCTTAGGAGCTCGAAAAGAGAATACTCTGCTTATAGCAGGACAACCAAGTATTCAGATTGAGATCACAAATACCTGGGTTACCAAGGATTTTTGCACTTACTGGATAGAGGACTGTACCCAGATACTGTTTGAGTCTGGACATTTTACTCAGTAAAGATAACTGGAGCACCCACTTCAGTGTCAAGAGTCTCTGAATGCCTGTGCTTGGACTTTGAAGGGATTTCCCTTCCCCATGGACAATCTGCTCCCTACGGATAAGAGCGAAGGAGTTGGTGAGACCCTGGGAAGAAACTTGATGTGATTGAGTCCCTGCGATTTTTGTTGGCTGTGCTGCCATAACAACACTGTGTAACAAATTTTTACTTTTTTCTTGTTCCTTGGTAATAAAGTGTTATTTTCCCAATATCTTATGTCTCAAAACCACAGGAAATGGCAATTATGGCCCACAAACATTGCCTTTGGGACCAGGAGAGGGATATTTTTGAAAATTACCTATTGTGCAGGACATTCTAGATAGATATAGTGCAAAGTAAACTTGGAGTGCCTTTTGGAAAATTCTACAACTTTCTAGAGCAGCGGTTCTCAACCTGTGGGTAGCGACCCCCATGGGGGTCGCCACAGGATTTAGCAGGGGTCACCTCACTCTTCCAAGTTAAAAAAAAAATTTAAACAAGCGCACAAATTGCTGCCGCTGCCGAGTCCGCTTCTCGGCAGCAGCAAACTCACCGACTCCAATCTTCTGCAGCCGCAGCTCCCTGCCTCTTAGGGAACCGCGGCTGGGCCTGCAAAACCGTTGCGGAGCCTTCCTGTCTCTCGACAGGCTCCGTGCAGCATTGTCCCGCCTCCAAAGGAAGTTGTTTACCACTTCATTTGGAGGTGGGGCAATGCTGCACGGAGCCCGTTTAGAGGCAGAAAGGCTCCGCAATGGCTTCACAGGCACAGCCGCAGTTCCCTAAGAGACAGGGAGCCGCGGCTGCAGAAGGAGGCAGACGTGGGGAGAGGGGAGGAGGGGGCACGGAACCTGCAACAGGGCTGACATGGGGGGGGAGAGGGGCTGACATGGGAGGGAGAGGGGCTGACATGGGGGGCTGACATAGAGGGAGGGGGGCTGACATGGACAAAGGGGAGAGACAGGGGGACATACTGGACAGACGGGATAAATGCTGGACAGAGGGGAGAGACAGTGCGGGTTAGGATTATAATGGGATGATGGGGGAGCTAGCACTGGTAATGGGCAGATGGGGGGGCTAGGACTGGTAATGGGTTGATTAGGGAAGGCTAGGACTGGGAATGGACTGATCAAGGGGGGGTTGGGACTGGTAATGGGCTGATAGGGGGGTAGGACTGGTAATGGACTGATGGGGTGCTAGCATTGGAAATGAACTGTCATGGAAATGTGCATGGGGTGCATGGGGTGCTAGCATGGGAAATGGGGTGCTAGCATGGGGGCATGTGCATGGGGTGCTAGCATTGGAAATGATCGGTGAGGTTAGGACTGGTAATGGGCTGATGGGAGGCTAGCATTGGAAGTGAGCTGATTGGGGGGGCTATGACTGCAAATGGGCTGATTGTAGGGAGGGGAGGATAGAGCTGCTGGCCCTGTAAGAAAACTGGGGGCTAAGGCTACAAAAGGGCTGATACGAGGGGATGGGAGAATGGAACTGGGAGGGAGTGGATCTGAGAGGGTCTGCCATGGTATTTGTACTAGAAGGGACTGCTCAGTGGGGAAGGAGAGGGACTGGAAGGGAATGGACACCAGTGGCAATCATGGGAATGCAAGTTGACATTGGAAGGTACTGAGAGTGAGGAATGGAAAGGGGCTGATACTGGGGAGGGTTACTGGGACTGGAAATAGGCTGATGGAAAGAAGTGAAGAAAACAAAAGAAGAGATAAGAAATGGCAGATGGACCATAGACTACAGAAAGAGAGCTAAGAGAAGACAGGAAAGCAGAAGCCTCAGATCGGGACCAGCATGATCAGAGAATAAATTGGTCAGACAACAAAAGTAGAAAAAATAATTTTATTTCATATTAGTGATTTGATTACAAAATCATAATAATTTTGAAATCAAATATTGTTACTTGTTATTGGGATTGTGGTTTAAATAAGTAAATATTATAAATAAAAACATAATGCAAAGGCTTATAATATATTAATAATTCAACAAATGATTACAGCAACAATGCGTTAACAAATGATTACAGCGACAATGCAGTAAAGGAAGAGCGACGCATTTCATTTTATCATTGGGGTCATCACAAGTTGACCAATGGTAAAAGGGGTCACGGTACAAAAAAAGTTGAGAACCACTTTTCTAGAGCTTTCCAGAACTTTGTAAAACTTTGTATAACTTTTGAGAGCTTTTAATAAAAGCCTTTAGGTGATCATTATAACGTCACTTCTGCCTCATGTCTATATAAACAACAGATTTGCGCGGAGTGAGCACAGTTGTTCAGCAACCTCCTTACTGACTGGAAACCTAGGAGCGAGCAACAACTACACGTGTCTTAACTACACCAGTTTATTTTCATTCTAGCTTCTTAAGTGGACTGATATGGCATCAAGAGGCAGTAAGCATCCGGCAGACCCATTTTGCTATGTCTGTGGTGATTTCATCAAGACAAGAGCGAAAATGTACTCCATGGAAGTATCTGCCAAGATGCGTGAAGCTTACAAGGCATATTTCGGCATGCCTGTTGGGGATCAGGACAAACCCTGGGCGCCTCATTTCACTTGCGAGCACTGCAAGAAAACTCTGGAAGGTAAGATGGACAATTGATGCTGGCTTAGACTGTGGCATTTTACAGAAACATAGAAACATGACGGCAGATAAAGACCACAAGGCCTATGTTATAAAATCTTTATTGTTACTGAATTTTTATATAATGTATGAAATATTTAGCAAGAACCTCATTAATTCAAATTAATTTTATCATCATTTATATATATACATATATATATATATATATATAATTAGTTTTTATTTTCATGTTTTTATTTTTTCTTTGGCAGGATGGTACAGAGGGGAAAAGAAAATCATAAAGTTCGCTATCCCAAGAATTTGGTGGGAACCCACTTACCACTTGAGCAATTGCTAGTTCTGCATGGTAGATCCTTCCAAACGTCAGACTGGAAAGAATGCTCCTTCTGTCATGTATCCGAGCATTCCTTCATTGGTGTTATACTGCCCTGGTGCCAAGCACTGCCCTGGTGTTATACTGCCCAGAGTAACCTGTACCCACTCTTCCACAGAGAAAGCTGTCTTCAGAAGAAAGCAGCAATTCACAAAATGAAGAAGACATTGCAGATCTAGATTACAATATCAGAGGTGGAGCTGAGAAGAGAAACCAAAATGACATCAATGACTTGGCCAGAGATCTTGGTCTCACCAAATCCAATGCCGAGCTTTTGACGTCCAGGTTCAAGCAATAGAACTTGTTGGATGAAAGTGTGCAAGTCACAGGTCAGAGGAAGCATCACCAAACTTTTTCTAGCTTCTTCACAGTCAAGTTGGGCTTTGCTTTTGCCACAATGTGATTGGTCTGTTTGACACTATCGGAACTGCATGTAACCTGAAGGAGTGGCGCCTGTTCATCGACAGCTCTTCCAGGAGTCTCAAAGCTGTGCTGCTACAAAGTGGGAGCAAGTACCCATCTCTTCCCCTAGCTCACTCAGTGAGCCTCAAAGAAGATTACAGCTGTGTCAAGACCTTGCTAGAAACCTTGAAATATACTGAATTCAGCTGGGAGGTTATCAGAGACTTTAAAATGGTGGCATTTCTGATGTGTCTCCAAAGTGGTTTTACCAAGTTTCCCTGCTATCTTTGTTTTTGGGACAGCAGGGACACTGCAGCGAACTACCACAGGCGGAACTGGCCACAGCGAACTGAATTTTCTGTTGGGACAAAAAATGTGAAGTGGGAGCCACTTGTGGAACCACAGAAGGTGCTGATGCCACCACTGCACACCAAATTGTCACAAATCTAGAGAAAAAGTCGACAGCCTTCAAGTACCTTCAAGACATCTTCCCTAAACAGTCTTAGGCAAAGGTCAAAGCTGGCGTCTTTGCTGGACCACAAATAAAAATGATTATTGAGTGCATGCAATTTCCCAAGCTGCTTACTAGGAAGGAGAAAGCGGCTTGGAACAGCTTTGTTGCAGTGGTTCATGGCTTTTTGGAAAATCACAAGGCTGAAAACAATGTAGAGCTGGTTGAGACTCTAGTTAAGAATTACGGCAAAATGGACTGCAGGATGTCTCTCAAAGTCCATATCCTTGATGCTCATCTTGATAAATTCAAGGAGAACATGGGAGTGTACTCAGAGGAGCAAGTCAAACTTTTCCAACAGGATATACAGGAATTAGAATGCCGCTACCAAGAGCTATAACGAGAACATGATGGGATACTACATCTGGGGGATTATTCGTGAAAGTGATTTACAATATAATCGTAAATGTCGAAAATCTACTCACTTCTAAATGTTTTATGGTCTTTCTTGAATAACTTAAATATAAGTAATTATATGTTTTTTTAATTTTATGTGAGCAAAAAGGCACAAGTAAGCCTGTTTTAGAATGTGAATACGTAAATTTCACAAATATCAATTTCCTGTTCACAGATGAAAAGAGATTTTTAAAAATAAATACAGTAATAACAATAAACCAATGTTGTTACTACTCAGTTGTTGTTTAAGTTAAATGAGGCAGAACAAAGTGCAATTGAGATCAAAACCTGTAGATGCCAGCAAGATGACAAAGGAATTCTGTGTTACTATCAGCTTGTCGATGACAGCCCACCAGTATGAAGCATGTGTACTGTAAAGTAAGTCTTCCAAATGTGTCCTGGGGATCCTCGAGAGCCAGTTGGGTTTTCAAGATATCCACAATGAATATTAGTGATAGTAATCTGCATATACTGATTCTCCACTACATGCAAATTTATCTCATACATATTTATTGTGAATATCTTGTGAATCTAACTAGCTTTGGGGTTCCCAGGACAAATTTGGGAAGCCTTGCTGTGAAGGATCATTGCCAAGGAAGAGCCTTTTGATCTATGAAGAAAATAAAATACTGATAAAAAAATTTATAGACATTTTATAAAATGATCATTAGATACTTTTATGGGAATATTTTTTTAGGAGGTTTCATGCTCCTGATTTGGCAATTAAAATAACATTATTGTGTTCCCTTGATGGTCAGACTGGCAGAGTGTTAATTCCCTATAAGGTGTTTTTACATTTCAGTGTTTCGTTCCAGCTAGTCAGGTATTATTTGACAGTACAAAAATCGGTGCTTATCGGTGCCATTGCTGGGTGTCTCATCAAGTGGAATCAAATACATTTGCCGAACTGAGGAATTGTTAGCACAGAACATTTATTTATTTCTGAACATTTGATATATTGCCATTTTAGCAAACACTTGACAAAACTAACCTGAAGGATCCAAGGCAGGCAAGGGGAGAGGTGGGGGTGAAAGAAAACTAGGTGACATGGGTTTTTTCTGGTGTTTATCCAAAAAACATCTATTTTACTTTTTTGCACTGGGGGGTGTTTATTGGTTAAATCTTAAAATTAGAAGCCCTGCCCATAATGGACAGGTTCTCAAACTCAGCCAACAGAACAATGAAGGATCATTCTCAATTCACAGCTCAGATTCTACACATGGATCTTAGAGTCAAAAGGAGACCAGCATCAGTAGTACAATTTATTCAAACTGAAGGGTATTTGTGAGATGTTAAGTAGACAAGTGAAACCTCCCTGGAGCATCATGATTTTAGACACATTGTACAGATTGTTTCTGACTTTCATCACCAGCCCTGCACCAGCCCTATCCAGCAATGATGGAGATTGTGAACCCTTAAGAAACCTGCTGAAAAACTGTAGATGGCAGAATATCGTAACATCAGATAAGACTGAGAACATCAAACAGAACTGAAATCACTGGATTAAACAGTAAGTAGGGTTCCAGCACTACAACAAAATAAATATAGAAAATAAGCTGTAAAGACTGAGAACAGACCAATACTGTCTTTACAAATGTGGCATGAATGTATTACAAATCATTATCCTAAGAACATAAGAACTGCCATACCAGGGAGAACAAATACCCATCAGGCCCTCTATCCTATTTCCTGTCACTGTTTTGTTAGTGGAGCAGGTAATTGCCACCAAACCTCAAAGGACAACTGAATATGAAAATTTTATGGAAAAACATCTTAAATCCAGATTAGTTTAAGCTTTAGAAATGACCTACAAAGTTCAGTAATCCTAATACGGCTGTGACGCTGTGGAGCCCAGTGCAGAGCAATGGACAGAAGTGCAGGGTGGGGACAAAAACAGTGTTTTATAGTGTCTCATCTAGGTCGAGGCAGGAATGCATAACACTAATGAGATGCATTGATAAGACTGCAAGGGGGATACCAAGCATCTGTCCGCAGTATGCCTGACTACAGTGCTTATGTAGCCTTGCACATTCATGTACATTAACATTCATCCCTGGAGAGAGGTTTCTCACATTTTATGCAGGATGGAGAAAGCCTGAGTAAATCATGCCCTAAAATTATACCAATCACAAAAACATGGAAGACGGTACAATTTTAGCTCAGAACTGACAGGTTTTAATTAATGATTAAGCAGATAAAATAGCCCCTTTTATGTTAGCACAGTTCATTTGCTCATTATGTCTTTTTTTATTTACTGCAGCTTTAGGATAATCCCAGACAATTGTCACACTCTAGAAAATGATGCCTTGGGAGACTCATAAATATTCCCCAAACAAGATACAAAATTAAAACTCGCTATGAATCATACAAGAATAAGGTCTCTACCTCCAACAATAACACTTACTCGCACACACAAGGGTGGTAGTCAACAATATAAACAATTTCACAATTTTATTTAGAAAAATATTCAAAAAACTTTATAAATGCAAAAACACAGTCCAGAAGACTACCTTGAGTCCTACAGAATGAAAGGCAATCCCTGAGCTCACTAAAACATATTAAAATGTTTTTAGAATATTTGTCCAAAAATTCTCACAAGACGAAACAGTCCCAGAGTATTCTCAACCCAAAAGAACCAACATACATTATATCCAACTCATGTACTCAAAAAGGAAAAACTGCTTCCAAAGACGCAACTGTACATCCATCTTGTATATCCAAATGAGGAAGTTGTTTTAGTCAAACGTTCCAACAGAGGACGTAAAAAAACAGTTGCCTTATTCTGCCATCCATCAGCAGCAGGTGCAGAGGTACAGCGACAGAGCATTTTGCGATCAAGGGGAAAAAATCCAGAACCTCAAACACTGGATGTTGTGATCTGGGATCACAAGCCAGAAGCCTATTCATTATGCAGGTATTCACAGTATAACTGGGTGAGATGTTATTACTTGGTGAACTGAGCTAAGATTCAAACATATCTGATAAAAATCAAAGACAAATAAAAAGAGCCATATTGGAACTTGTCATTTTGTCCTTGGTGTTGTGCTTTCTATTTTTAAGTGTTTCTGAAATATAAATTTAAATATTTATTTTCAAGCTAACTAGGAGTTGAGGATACAAAATATCATAGGTCAGTGTTCAAATGCCAGCAGTTTTTATAAACGCTGACTGCAGCATTAAAATCATCGACCTATATTCAGTGCTGCCAGGCGGATTATGCGTGAGGCTGAATTTACATGATAGCGGTGACTGCTGCCGCTTTAGCAATAGCAGCAATATTAAGCGGCTTAATTTAGGTCAGGCTTTTTGCTCACATTCTGCCCCTGCACTATCCAGATAGTGCCATTGAAAATTCACAGATACAGTGGTGTGCAAAAATCTGGAATCACTGGTGAGTTTTGCGTTTCATACTTTCTAACGGGGTTTTTTTTTAAATTTTGCGTTAGCCCAGCATATTCATCTTTCTACCACGTTAAAAGGGTCTATTAGAGTTGACTTTTTTGCATTCCTTGCTTCCAATTTAAATACTTTACAGACACTGGAAGATAGCTACTGCGATTTTTGTGGATCCTGCGTCAAAACTGGATTGAGATTATCCAATATGCACACATTATTTCTGACCAATCAGGAGGCTGGTTTCACTAACCAAGCACAATGCAGATATCTAGCCAACAGTGCAGCTATAAAAATGCACTGGGACATTCATCTTTTGGGACAGAGATGGAGCGATTTCAGAAGGTATTTATTTGTGTCTCCCTTCACTGCTGCCTCGCCCCCAGATTTTTGGACATTGTGCTCAGGACATCATAGATTCTTCCTAGACATCCCTTCTATAATGCCACTAACACTCGAGGACTTACAGACGTGCTCACAGAATAGCGACTAAAGCATGAACATAAGTCCATTAAAATAGGAACTTATGCATGTAAATAGCATATAGCCTTACGCAGCTCCCATATGAAATCAATCCCTAGAGGGGGCTTTGCAATCTTTTGCGTGGAATTTTTGAATTTCATACGCTTTCTGGATCGACCATGAAGATGACTCGGACCCTGACATTGGAGGAGCGTGTTCGTGTGTCCTTTATGAGCGAGGAAGGATTTTCAAGCCGTCAGATAGCCAGGAAAGTTGGCTGCAGTCAGAGCACTGTTGTTAAGATTGTACAGAAGAAGAAACAAACAGGTTCAGTGGTGGACAAGCCTCATTCAGATCATCCACGTGCATCGACATCACGCCAGGACCACGCACTACGAGACATTTCACTGACTAATCGCAAGTTGACCTCTCCTCAGCTACTTCAAGAGCGGTCAGACAAGAGTGAGGTCAGTGTCAGTTCATCAACAGTTTGTCGCTTTTGCCTGCAGTTTGGTCTCCGGGGCTGCAAAGCACGGAATAAGCCACTGATGACTGACATACAAAGGTGAAACCAGATCATGTGGGCGAGAAAGCACTCAACCTGGTTGACTGAAATGTGGGAAAAGGTGCTATTCAGCAATGAAAGCACCTTCTGCCTGTTTGGTAACCAGGCCCACACCTATGTGAGGAGATTTCCTGGAGAGGAATTCAAGCCTGAGTGTCTCAACCTCACTGTGAAGCATCCTTTGAAGGTCATGGTCTGGGGCTGCATGGCTGCCAGTGGCGTTGGACGTCTTCACATCATCGATGGAATAGTCAACGGGGCCAAGTACATCACCATAATGCAAAAGTGCATGGTGTCATCAGCACACCAGCTGTTTCCTGGCCAGTTCCTGTTCCAAGATGACAATGCACCCTGCCATCGCTCCAGACAGGTGATCAGCTGGAACAACATAAAGTCAATGGACTGCCCTGCCCAGTCTTCAGATCAGAATCCAATCGAGAACCTGTGGCACAAGGTGGCCTTGGAAATATCCAAGAGGCATCCGACATCAAAGCATGAGCTGATTGACTCACTCATTGCAGCTTGGAACTGCATTGTCACCAACGATCACCTTGTCAGACTGGTTCATTCAATGCCGACAAGGGGTGCAGTCAGGTGATCAAGAACAAAGGGTGGCCCATCAAATACTGAGACATCACTGACACATAAAAACGGCCTTTTTCAAGGCCACATACATTAATTTGAAGGAAACCTGGTGTGCGTCCATAATATTTTAAAGCATACTTACAATAATATATCGTTGGCCAACAATGTACATTACGCGATTTTCACAGAAAATCTATCAACAGGACAACTATGAGGAACAAACTCAGAAAATAAGGGCCAAACCAATACTAAAAGTTGGCCCAAATAGCCAAATCTATCACTTATCATGAGATACACAGAAAAAGCGACTGGGAGGAAAAAGAAATTAAGATATATGGTCACGAAGTTGAAAAAACGTCAAATTTACAAGTGATTCCAGACTTTTGCACACCACTGTAACATAGTTATGTGCTTAATGTCTACCACTTTTGAACTTCAGGTCACCAGTGTTTATTGGAGTTTTTGTGATACAGGTATCATTGCTGGGTACCTGTTCAAGATGAATCAAACATAAGCATTTGTCATGTAATGCTATGTCAATTTTATAGACTGCCTTTATCAGATATGTTTGAATCCTGTGCAGTTGAGGCATCAACATCATGGAAAAAAAGCAAGAGCAAGGCTGAGAAAATAGTATAAGTGGTGGTTTTCCAAGGCTTATCCAACAAATGGAAGTAAAAATAGCTAAATAGAATTAAAAATAGCTAATGCAGTAAAATGGGGGAGAAAACATTTTTCATATATGTTAGCGAGAGGAGGAAGTGCAAAAAGTGGTATTGTCAGACTGAAATGTGAAGCGGAGGACTGTGTAGTAGCTGAAGATGATAAGGCAGAATTGCTTAGCAAACATTTCTGTCCTGTGTTCACAGATGAAGGGCCAGGAGCAGGACCTCAGAAAGCACCTACAAATAGGAACAGAAGTGAAGGGGATTTTGAACGATTTTCAGAAGATGTGTTCATGAGGGGCTAACTAAACTAGACAAAGCCATGGGGCCAGATGGGATACGTTCCAGAGTATTGATGGCACTTGGGGAAATTCTAGTGACTCCACAGTCTGACCAAGCAGATTTGGAGATTCCTTTCCACCCAGAAGAACAGGAAGGTCATCTCCAGGACTACCCTGGCACTCTTCAAGGTCCTTTGCTGGTTGACATACACCACTGCTGTGGCATTGTCCAAGAACATCCAGAGCACTCTGCCCCAGATGAAGGACCAGGAGCATAGCAAGGAATGGATCTGATCCTCTGAAGGAGAAGATATGTTGTACTTAAAACTGCTGTCCTTTCCAGAGGTGTCAGAGCTGCCCTTTGCAACTTGGGCACAGGAAAGACTGTTCGAACCTCCAGACTCCAATTCTGCTGAGATCATCGAGAAAGCAGAGCATTGGCTGGGCTTTGACCACCCTGTGTCACAAGACTCTCTTCCCACTCAGCAGAGAGTGAAAGGACCTGGAGACATTCAGGTCTAAAATGCCTCACAAGAAGGACCAAACTTGCCAAAGAATGAAAAGAATTCCAAGGAAGATGACCCAGGAACCGGGAGCTCCCTATCACCAGCAGGGGGGAGGGAGGGAGTGGGGGTGTGGGGGTAAACATGCTGTCGGGATGCTAAGAGAAGGAAACCAACCCACAGAGCAAGAGCTCTATTCTAAGGTTTGGAGATCATCCTCTCCACCACTGCGTCCGTTGCATCTTGCAGTGAAGACGACAAGGCCAGGGGAACCATGTTCCTTTGTAGCGAGAGGGGAGATGGGCCCTCCAAGGGCACAGCAGAAGCCTTATGCAGGAACTGCAGAAATCGGAACTTGGTGACCTAATTTCTCTATTTCTGAAGGGCAGGCAGTGTTTCATAGAAGGCAGCATGCATCTGCAGCAATAATGCGTCACTAAGCACCCAATTTTACAGGCTCAGGATGCGCTAATAAGGCGCGATGCAATGTATGCTCTGGCTGCGTGGGAACTACCACTACGTGCTCAAGTCACACGGGCACTACTAACATGCAGAGTTAACACGCACTCGCCATGCATTTCATATTCTCAGCACACGTAACATGGTTAACCTGACCAGGCAGCACAATGATGTAGGAAACGGCAGGGAAAAACATGCCAGAATAACAGATACCCCAAGAAGCCCAAACCTGATGGACATACCGCCCAGTGGATGAGGTCAGGTAGGCCTCGCCCCCAAAAACAAGTCAGACAAAACAAAGACTTTGTTTTGGTATGCACCCCTGGAGAGTCCAAGGCAAAACCATGCTGGGCTCAGTGCTACACCCCTGCTCCTAGAGTCTGTAGTCACATACCTCAGAGGGGCCTTCTTCAAATCTTCATGGGAGAGCCAGGAGGAAGGAGAAGGGAGGGGGCACTGAGGTTTTGTCAGGCTTTTAAGAATCTTTCCAAACTCCTTTTCCAAAACTTCTGACTGTTCAATTGGCCCTTAGCAAGATAAGGATGAGGAGCTGCACCAATTTTCCCTCCTCTGTATGGCAACACCCAAAAAAGCACCGTTTTGAAGGTGACCCTAGTGGAGCCTCCAGCACTGCACTAAAGTGAAGAAGTCACCCCCCAGGGGTGGTTACTCATGAGCGAAATTAATCCTCTCTCAACTGCTTCTCCGATCTTTTTTTCAGATTTCATCAGAGCTGCAGAAACCTCCATCCAAGCTCTACTGGAGACAGAGAAATAAAGATATGCCCTTAGCTGCAACTGTGATTATAGCAGGATGAAGTCATAAGAAACCTCTGGAAGATTTTCTCTGTCTCCACCTCTGCTGGTAGGTGTTACAACCTACTTGTCTGGGCTAGTCTAGCAGGACGATATGTCTACTCAGCGGCATGTATACTGGGAATGGCTATTTTACAAAAATACACATTCCTAAAAAGAGCAGTATTATGTAAGGCTTTAAACATGCAAGCAGTGGCGCTTACGCACTCAAGCAGCAGATTTGGCAATCTACTTGTAGAAGCACTTCCACTTCCATGTGTAAGTGCCGGAGTTTACAAAAGTGCACATCCAAAAGGAGTCAAGTGAGGAGCCACACTTCAAATTTAAAGGGGGGATATTCAAAGGGATTAACACGGTTAGTAGACCTGGTAACAGGGGCGGCCCAAGGGAGGTGCGGGGCCATGTGCGGAGACTCGGTGCGGGGCCTCATTTGCATTAATATTTGATAATGTTACCATACACTAACTTTTAGAAAACATGCCTCTTAATGAGTGTATGGATAAAGAAAGACTAAAAGATTTCTACATTACTATAATCCAGTGCCAACTGCCAGCACATTAGGAACTACTACAAACACTGCCCATTTAGAACCCATAGCAAACCCACCATATCATAACAGCACTACCAGGACTCACAAAGCACAAGACCCTACCTATCAAAAGGCAACACTACAAATATTAAACCAATACATTTCAGAGAACAACAATACATGACCTACTGGGGAAAGAGAACAAGTGGCAATGTCAAATAGGAATTACATAAACAGAATACCTCAGCTCAGTTACACGTGCAGAACATAGACCGTCACCAAACAAGAAATCATAATGTAGAAACAGGAAGACAATAATTAAACTGGGAACCCCAAAAGCCCAACAACACTGTAGAAATAAAACTATAAATTAATTTACTCTTGTACTAAACAAAGCACAGACGTTAATGATGCACATTTCCAAGAGCTGGCATATTTCACTTAATAAATTCAATAAAGAGATATTTTTCTACCTTTTGTGCATTTTTTTTAGTTGCAATTGCTCCAGCCACTTTCTTCTGGTTTCTTCGTGTCTTCTGCTAACTCTCCGTCGTCTGCTGTCCATTTGTCCTTTCTTCACTCTTCTAGTTTTTTTCCATTCTCTCTCTACTAGTTTTTTTCCATTCTCTCTCTACATCTGCTTTAACATACTAATCTTTCTCCTTTTGCTCTTTCCTCATTCCTATTTCATCCACTCAAATTTTACCCCGCCATCCTCAATCCCCACTTACTCTCCCAATATCTGGCCAATTGTAGTTTCCCTTTCTTCTCGCGGCTCTGTTAATCTCGTCGGGGCTGATGGGATTTCCCATCAGCCCCGGCGGGATTAACAGAGCCGCGAGAGGTCAGAGAAGCTCTCCCTTCGTGGCTCTGAAAGCCCGCGCATTGGGAGGGACTCGGGAGCTGATGCTGCAGGGAGGCTCTGCCGGGCAGGCGGAGCCCCACGGCGGAAAATTTGATTCTGTCGCTGCCACAGCGGCGGCGGCAGCAGCAGCGGCAGCAGCAGCAGCAGCAGCCGGTTTGTTTTTTTTAATCTACTTGTGCTAATGTAGAATGTTTTTTACGCGGGGCCCTGTGCAAAAAACATTCTTGCTCAATGGATGGGTTGGCCCTGCCTGGTAACCAAGTTAATGTCCTTGTCTGGGTATAGTTAGTGCTGCTGGATATCCATGGGTGCCATGCCGCACACATCAGTTAGCATCGGGGCAGAGTAAAGGCCAGCCTAACTTTCAAAATGACCTACAAAGTTCAGTAAACGGCTGTGACGCTGTGGAGTCCAGTGAAGAGCAATGGACAGAAGCTAACCGGGCAGTGGCTGAATATCACCGTGGCCTGGTTAGCTTCCCGGCAATCCAGGCAACCTAGACATTCAATGCCCAGGCCCAGATATGCTCCGACATTGTATATCAAGCTTTAATGTTCAGCAATGGCAGCTAGTTTCTTTAGCAGCGCTAGCCACCACCGCTAAATACTGGGCCCTAAATTTTTTAGCTTTCTGAGATGGTTCTGAACGCCAGTGAAATAAGCACCACTGATTCCTCAGTCACTCCTCTGAAGCTCAGGTGTAAATGCCAACAGGGAAATTTTTTTGAAATATGGGGCAGATTTAGTTTAGCTTATTATCTGATACACTGTCATAACTGTGGTCCACTGTTGGTATCTATGCTACAATTAGTTCCTTAATCACTCATAAGCATCTCTCTAAACCACTCTTGCGTAATTTGAAAATCAGACTTTCACAGGTACATATCAAAAACTTTTTATTCCAAATCTATACAAACTATACCAATAATACTGTACCTATCAAATTTATGGTTCTCTTAAAGGTTTTGTTTTCTTTAAGTGCCAATACTGTTCTTTTTGCCAATACTGTTGGTTTAAGTAGCTGCAATTGTATTATTTTATCAATATTTCCTTCTAAAGGGTGGCCCAAAAAAACGTGAGAACATCTCGTAAATTAAAAGCTTAAATAGTTTACTTATTTACCTTTTTTAGCTATATAACGTCTTTATTTCGACAATTTCCAGTCGCCATCTTTTTTTATAAATTTGTCAATTGTTTACATCTGTCTTTTTGAATTTTTAAATAACTTACATGCTACGAAATGCTCTCACGTTTTTTGGGGCACCCTGTATATACAGTCTGCAATAAGTAACATTGTAGCCATGCCTTGCAGTTAACGCAAAACTGTACATTTTCATGACTTATTATAAAATCTATCTTCAAATTGTTGCAGAAAAGTGGTGTCTTTTTCAATACATCACCATAAATCCATATTTGGAAGGAAAATATTTTGTTGAAGAGGGGGAACAGCAATTTAATTCTGCTCCTTTAGGCAACAATCTGGAGGGGTTTCTCAATTTTATAAGCCTCCCTGTGCTAAACTCACCATTGCAGTAACAGTCCTCACTTAAGGACCATGCAAATGTAATATGTGCCTTTGAGTCATTGCTGACTCCTGGCGACCCAGCAGCTCCTGGGTTTTCTTGGAGTGTAACCGGAACTAGATTGTCAGGCCTTATTATTCTGGATTATTCCTGAAACTACCAGATGTTTAAATCTTGAATCTGGTCACTGATCATTCTGCAGTGACTGGGGCTATGAATGTTACCTCTGCAGTATCCACAGCAGGTCAGAGGTGCACAAACTGAGTTCAGGAATTGAAACTAGATGTCTAAAATGGCAACCAATAACACTGCCACTGAGCCATCAGGCCAACCTGCGAATTGGCCAAAACAATTTGCCATACATTCTGGGGTTCTAATTTCAAATACAGATGCAGATGAAGGAACAGTGGATTGCAATAATGGCAGGGCTATGGGATGTGATTTCCTTCCCACTTGGCCTAAGGGTTTGTGTAAATCTGTGGCTCTGAGAATGAGTCTTCGCTTATATGAGCATTATAAGAATCACTGAAGGCAATGCAGGAAGGGAGCAAACACTGCACAAAATCTGCAGAATACCATGCAATAAGCCTGGTAGAAAGTTTTGCAACATTAAGCTCTGCAAAAAAGTTAATTACATTTCATTGAGAAGCAGTTATTTTTGTGAAATCCATCCAATGAAGCAAATTCCATGGGTCGTTTAGCTACACCTTAATAGTTAATGATCTGCTTCGCATGATTTTTCATTGCAGCAACTCATCAAGTATTAATTTGAATAAACCTTCACCAGTTCCATGTTAAATTGTATTCTTTGGGAAGCAGAAAAAGATTGCAAAGCCCCCTCTGGGGATTGATTTCATATGGGAGCTGCATAAGGCTATATGCTATTTACATGCATAAATTCCTATTTTAATAGACTTATGTTCATGCTTTAGTCGCTATTCTGTGAGCACGTCTGTAAGTCCTCTTCAGTGTTAGTGGCATTATAGGAGGGGATGTCTAGGAAGAATCTATGATGTCCTGAGCACAATGTCCAAAACTCTAGGGGCAAGGCAGCAGTGAAGGGAGACACAAACAAATGCCTTCTGAAATCGCTCCATCTCTGTCCCAAATGATGAACGTCCCAGTAACTGGATCTGGCGATGGACTCGCACAGACAGCAAGGTCAGGTACATACACGGGTACAGATCATTTTATAAATGTCCCTGAATTGCACAGCCTTAGAAATGGGTACTTGGATGTACCAACTGGGGTATTTCAGAAGGGGGGCTACTATTTTATGAGAGTAACATGTCCCAGCTGGCCATTTCAGTTAATTATACATGCAGCAGCAGGCCTGTAATATATCTGGAATATATATTTAAATGCAGGCTTCTTTGGACAGGAAATATTAACTGTGGTGATGAAAGCATATTTTGCTGTTCCCCCTGGAAGCATTGCATACATGAAAGGAGCACGTTTTTGCACTTTATTCATAGTCAGGAGCAGGTATAGGCATGGACACCTCAACCAGGACCAGACATACTTGCGCCATTCTGAAATCACGTGCATGACGTGCATTTCCCTTGCTCCACCTACAGTAGGCCATGCCTCCACCATGCCCCTATGTTACATGGACATGCTTGCAACGGCAACATCTATATACCCGACTTTCTAAAATGGGTCCAGGGGCGTCTGTGATTTGGATGTCTGAATGCTCATTTTCAGACATCCAACTCATGAACAATGCTTCTAAAAAGACCCCCTTATACTTTCAGTGTGGGCATACACAGGGGTGGATGCTATGATTACTTAAACATCTGACTACATCTAGCACCCATGACATCAGTAAAGAGGCTCTGGAATGGTGGAATAGGGGTTTAAACTAAGTGGAGTTCTAGTAAGAGCAACATATCTCTATCTCAAGAAACTAAATTAAAGCAAGAGAAAAGGGAAACCAACATGAAAAGGTTAAGGGCAAAATGATTAGCATACAACAAAGTACAAAAGATCTTAGAAACACAGATAAGAATATTTACTTAAGCTGACAGAGATGGGGAAAGAAGACATGATGCCAAAAGTATATATGGAAGAAAAAATAGCTAAAGACATAAAGCAAAGTGACAAAACATTTTTCTGGGAAGGCCTCTGAAAAGATGAAGATCAAAGCTAGAATCCGCAGAAGAGGAAAAATGTGTAAAGAGAGAAATGCTATATAATGCAATGTTTAATGAAGAAGGAAGTGGAAAAGGACAGATGCTGGTTGAGAAGGGCACATACATGGGAAAAGAGTAGATACCATTCTTTACTGTACAGAATAGAGTGTTTGGGAAGGAGCAGGCTAGTTTCTGTCTGGTTCTGTTAGCACTTAAGCTCAGGGATTTCATCTTCAGTATGGGAGATATTTTAGAAGACCTATTTGTGCTTTGAATTTCTGAAAATGGGCATAGACGTCCAAAGACGGAGAGATTTCCAGAAGCATTTCAGAAGCCGGATTTGTGGATGTCACCAGTGTGAGGATGTCCAAGCCTTAACGGGAACGTGGTGGAGGCACGTCCAGAGCATTCTCAAGAACCTGGACATCACCACATGATCTCAGAAACATCCTGGATATCTGAAATTGCTTCTAAGGTTATACCTGCTCCAGGCACGAATATGCATCAGGAAAGTGCTTATTTGGCCATAAAACATCTAAAGAACAAAGAGAAGATGGAACTCCGCCATCCCCAGTACTCTGCACAATCACAAGGATAACAGCAGTGGGATTCCTACCTTGGCTTCATCTGTCCTAGTGCATTACTCTAACCATTAGGCTATTCTAGATGTCCAAGATCTGGAATACGATTCTGGGACCATCTATGTAGACGCCCCCGCAGACATCCATAGCGGACATGTCCGCATTTGTGAAGTCATGCCTGAACTTAGATGTGTCTGCTTTCTTTTCAGACGTTCTCGCTTGGACGTCGCTTGCACTTTTAAAATGCTACGTTATGTGTTTAAGTTCCCACTGCCTTTTCACTAATGGCTTTCAGACATTTCAACTTTGTGCTAAAAGTTAAAATGAAAGGAGGATACATTATTTGAAAGTTTTCTAAATCAGGTCATTTTGAGAGCCTTAGGGCTTTCAGAATTTAACCAAGGAAATAACTCTGCACTAGCAGTAAAATATAAACCATATTAGCACTAACTGCCATTGTGAAAGAGCAAAAGACAGCAATTAATCAATGGTTGAACTCCTAATAGTCCTGATTATTTAAGGATCATTCAGATGTTTCCTGGGAAATACCTCTATACTGGCATAAGGCACATATTGAGAATTCAGTTTCATAATCACTTCTCTCCCAATCACTAAATGCATTTCTTCATTAAAAAATGAGTTTTGTTTGCTTTACACCTTTCAAACTTGACAAATATTGCCAAGTACCAGTTGGCTACAATGTCCTGATTTTGGCAAATATAGAGAATGTTCAAAAACATCCAACCTATTTTAGAAAAGCTCCATATCAGAGACGTCCATGTGACAGCATCTGAAATTCTGTGGGAGGGGCATATGTAGATATGTGAGATCTGGACGTGTACGGTACTGGCTAAATAGTTCTGCCAGAGCTGGTATTTCAGACCTGTGTCACATAGCAGATGGCTTACAACGGCTCTAAGATTTCCAAACATAATCTGAAAGGAAAGAATCTTTAAAACTTAAGAATGATTGTAGAGTTCTGTGTTGGGGTTTACATGGCAAACTAGTTCAATATAACATAAACAGCAATTGGACACAAGGTCCCAAGCATTTCCTTTTCCAGCTGCAACTGTTGAAAGTACAGTGTGAAGAGGTAAGGAAGATAGTCATGCCTACAGGGAGAAGGTCAGCTTGCTGGGTTACAGCAAGTCTGTTCTACAAGCTATGTTGTGCAATGAAGAGGAACAGGAGAGAGGAGATGCAGTGGAGAAAATACTGAAGATCAGAAGTGAAAGAGATGAGAAGACAGCATGGAGGCAGCAGTGTGAGACCCAGGAAAACACCATCCATCAATACTGAGGCAACTACACTCACCCAATTACTTGACTGGAGCTCCGGAGTCTCTTAGCCTCCTTTTACCTGAACCATGACAACTAAGATCAAGGCATTTCTGAGCAAGCTCATGGTGGTTCCAAACTGGCTATCACACACCCAGTCTATAGAAAGATGTGTAAAAATAACAACTGAGGCTGCTGGTCATGTGTACGATCAGGAGAGGAGGGAACCTTATATTAGGGGTCAGATGGTCAGCAGGGGGCTCATGGGTCGAAACAGAAGCAAATAAGATATGGTTTCTTTGCTGGATTTTGTTAAATAACATTAAATTAACTGCATAAATGACATTTTAAAGACAATTATGTGGCTACAGGTGTTGTTCAGACTATTTGTACGTTCAAATAAATATTACTTAATTTCCACATATTTCAACTGGGATTCGATGTAGATTAGACCCAGTTTAAGCAATTTCAGAAGATAGCTTTAGATTCAGCATGCAAAACTGCATAATTTGGTGACTACTAGTTTGTAAAAATATGGCATCACATACATGTCCCGGCTAGTCATCTTGGAAACAGAGGTGTGCAATGGTGCAGTAGCAGACATAAGAAAATAAGATATGCCATACTGGGTCAGACCAAGGGTCCATTAAGCCCAGTACCCTGTTTCTAACAGCAGCCAATCCAGGTCACAAGTACCTGGCAAGTTCCCAAAAAGGTACACAGATTCCATGTTGCTTATGCTGGGGTAAGCAGTGGATTTCCCTGATCCTATTCAATCATGGTTTATGGACTTTTCCCTCCAGGAACTTGTCCATACCTTTTTTTAAGACAAGAAGCACTCTGCTGCCCAACTGGCCACCTCTGCTTTACCTTTGGGGTTTGGTACCTTGGATTCCTTCCTTGTTCGTCTGGCGCAGCACCCAACAAGATCAGGGGAAAGCCTGGCTTTCTTGATGCCGGAGTCGGGCACCTCGGCATCTCGTTCGGGCACAGATATATCCTCCCCGAGTTGCGGATATCTCTAAAATCAGCACCCTTTCAAGTGAGTCCAGAGAGCCAATGGGGTTGCAGTTTGCTGGAGGGTAGTGTGACAGCACCCCGATGAGGTTTGACTCCCAGTCACTACACAGGAGCTGTTCTGGCCCTATGGGGGCAGCTTGCTGAGGGTGGCCTGTCTGAGGCAGAAGGAGCTGTGGCGGCCTCGACTCTGGCCGTGGTGCAGGCCCCAGTCAATGGTGAGCGGCCCACAGCTGCTCCCTCTTTCATTAGTTTTTGTTTTTCATTGGATTACCTGGAAAAATTTACAATGGAATTGATTTAGTCTGCGATTACTGAGTTGACGAGAGGCATTGGTATCTTAGGCACAGGTTTTGTCAACATAAGTTCAAGGTAACACTGTTACCATTAATAAGAATGATGAGGATATTTCATCAGTGTGAGCCTCAGTGGCAGAGACTACAATGAGAATTATGTGCCTGGAAGGGAACTGAATCCTTTATTAAGGATATGACTGTGATTAGAGTCAAGGTTGAGCAATTGGAGAATAACTTTTGTTCAGCTAATTTGAGATTGATTAATTTCCTTAAGTCTTCATTGGTTTCTGCTAAAGATATGTTTAAGATGTATTTCTCTGAGGTTCTGGGTATCCCTCCAGAGTCACATCCTTCTATGACTCAAGTTTATTATTTACCATCTGCCAAAAAGGTATCAGAGGGACCTGTGGTCTCTGGTTTGCAAATGGTGGATTCATTGAATGTCTTTGCCATATTAGAAAATTCTGATGTGGAGACAATAAGTCCATCTAAGTTGTTGGCTACATTTGCTTTGACTATGTGGACATGTGCAAAGTTGTGCACCTAGGAAAGAATAACACAAACTATGATTACACAATGCAAGGTTACACATTAGGAACCACCACCCAGGAAAAAGATTTATGCGTCATTGTGGATAACATGTTGAAACCCTCCGCCCAGTGTGCAGCAGCGGCCAAGAAGGCAAATAGAATGCTTGGAATCATAAGGAAAGAAATGGAGAATGAAACAAAGGATTTTATAATGCCTCTGTATCGTTCCATGGTGCGACCACACCTGGAATATTGTGTGCAATCCTGGTCGCTCTATCTTAAAAAGGATATAGCAGAATTGGAAAAGGTATAGAAAAGAGCCACCAAAATAGTAAAGGGGATGGAAGGATACCCCTACGAGGAGAAGCTTAATAGGCTAGGGCTCTTCAACCGGGAAAAGAAATGGCTGAGCGGAGATATGATAGAGATCTATAAATTAGTGAATGGAATGGAACGGGTAAACGTAGATCGATTGTTTATGCCATCAAAAAGTAGAAAGACTAGGGGACATGTAATGAAGCTACAATGTAACCCTATTAAGACTAATAAGAGAAAACATTTTTTCACTCAAACTTTGGAATTCGTTACCGGAGGATGTAGTAAAAACTGTTAGTATAGCTGGATTTAAAAAAAGGTTTGGACAAGTTCCTGGAGGAAAAGTCCATAAACCATTATTAAAGGGGACCAGGGAAATCCACTGCTTGCCCCAGTGCAAACATTGTGGAACCTGTGTGTCTTTTTGGGAACCTGCTAAGTACTTGTGACCTAGATTGGCCACTGTTGAAAACAGGATGCTGGGCTTGATGGACCTTGGTCTGACCCAGTATGGCATATCTTATGATCTTATGTTCTGATCATGAGTGGTTACTAAAAATGTTTTTCAAGAAAAAGGATGTTCTATTTAAGGGTCTTCTGGTGCAAATTTTCCCTGACTTGGCCAGGGAAACCCAAAAGAGAAGGAGGGAATTCCTCTTATTCCGTCCCAGTGTGTTACAGCTGGGGGTATTGTTTTTTCTTAAATTTTCATGCAAATGTTTACTGAAATTACAATCTGTTTCTTATATTTTCTTTGAACCATCAGAGTTCATTTCCTTTATTAATGCCTGTAGACCCATTGTTCCAGGGATTCCCGGCTCTAGTACTCCGTGTATAATGTAGTGCTGGTTAATTGCACGCGCTTACATTTCCTTTTATTTCTCGTGTTGTTTCTTTTTGCACAAGGGCCTCCTCCTGTTTGAGGCCTAGAGACTAAGAGCAGTAGAATGCTTGTATAAGTTTTGCTCAGTTTGTGTTTTCCCATTTTCCTCTTGCTGTTTTCATTCTGCTCTCTAATTTCTGTACAAGTTGTATAATGCTTTGTAAATGTGAAAATTCATAAATAAAAATTTTAAAAAAAATCTAATAACTGGGACTATTAGGGTTCGATAACTGCTGAATGCAGTTTTTTGCTCTTAATTTAAATGCTCTGGTGTTTTTTCTGGTTGTTACATCATTTATTTGATGAAAATACATCTTAATGAGTGTATATTATTCTGCTTCCTGAGAGGAAACAACTGTTATTAAGAAGCCAATTTGTCAGTCTAAAGCAATGGGATAATTTCCCATTTTCTCAACCCCCACTCCTCAACTTCGCTGTAGTCCAGGGATCTCCAACTCCAGTCTTGGAGGGCACCAAACCATTCAGGTTTTCAGGCTGTCCCTAATGAACATGCATGAGATAAATTTGAATACAATGGGGGCAGTGCATGAAAATATATCTCATGCATACTCAGTAGGGACAGCCTGAAAACCTGAATGGTTTGGTGCCCTCCAGGACTGGAGCTGGAGACCCCTGCTCTAGCCCTTATCACCTCCTGAGCAAACCTCCTAATGGGGTGCAACTAAAAAATGACACACAGTCAAGAGATGGAAAAACAATTCTTCTCTGCTGGCAGGAGCAAGCCTGAAAACTATGAAAATTATGACTGCTTTTATTAGAAAGATATAGCATTTTATTATACTGAAATGATGTATATTACATGCCATTGATTGAATCACTAGTAAACAAAACAATTCTTTCTATAATAGAGAAATATTACCCTACAGCCTTACATAAAATCGTGGGAAAATGGAAAGTATTTCTAGTTTGATTCTAGTTACTGGGGGATGCCTGTGCATTCTACAATCCACGTCCAACAGTTTGAATAGAAGGCAGTTCTCTGGCGAGTCTGGTGGCTCAGGTGGCACAGACTGTGCACTACCATGCAAAAGGTCTCCAATTCAGTTCCCAAGTTGAGTCTTTGCTTCCCAGGTTGACTGGGACTGGGGAGGAAAGAACTGTGGTCATTGCTCAAAAGTAATTCCTAGAGGCCAGATTCATAATTAAGCACACCATTTTGAGCATTCAAAACCGACAAGGTTTTCAAACACATTGATTTTGAAAATCAGATTGCTATACAGCTAAATTACTTGATGCAAAAGAGGCAGGCATTTATTTTTAACACTTCCTTCCCCCCCCCCTCAAATAACTCTGGCAAGCACTAGCAGAATATCAGCCTTAAAGGAAACTTAGTGCTGTGAAGTTCCACTACCAGTCAGTAGGTAAACATAAGAAATAACATACTGGGACAGACCAAAGGTCCATCGAGCCCAGTATCTTCTTTCCAACAGTGGCCAATCCAGGTTGCAAGTAACTGTCAAGTTCCAGGGATAAGCAGAGGATTTCACTTGCCAGAGTGAACATCTAACCTCCTGCCAGTGGGTGTCAGTATGTCCCATCTGGCTAGCTAGTCACTGCTATTCATTCCTTGGTTGCAATTTCCTCTCACATCTTCCTGTGTGAATACTGGGCCAGCGCAACAGTTAGCAAGGTAAGCATGGCAGAGGGGCACTAACCTTTGGGGCGTGCTAAATGCTGAAAAATAAAAAAAATGAGGAAATGAAAAATTAAAACATGCAAAAAATAAAATGGCGAAAAGTAAAGGAAATATTAAGAACTAAGATGTTATCAAAAACAGCATTGTGAGTGTAGCCATGGGTCACTGGCTAATAAGGAATGAGGACACCAATCTGTAAGTTGCAGGGGGCAACAGAAACCCTAGCACCAGCCCTATGAATACATATATCAACCCAGCCTCTGTCTGATCTCCTTGCCGGTTGCCACCACTCTAGGGTTGCCTCGTGCCTTTGATTCAGCGGCATACATTTTGCCCAAACAGCCCTCGCCATGCGGGAGTGGGGGTCTGGGGAGGAAGGGGGCCCACATGACATTGCAGCAAAGTTACTTTATCTGTTTGCCGCGCTGCTTTCTTTCCAGGCCCAGCGGTGTTCCTCCTGGGCAGAAGTCTCACAATACGGTGAGACTTTGGCCCCTGAGGAACACCTCCGGACTTGGAATGGAGGCAGCACGGCAAACAGATTAAAGTAAATTTGCTGCCCAGGGCCGCCACCACAGAGGAGTGAGTCACCACAGGGGGCTGAAATAGGACAGCCCTCAGCAAAAGTTTGCATGGGGGCCCCCCAACTAGAACTTTCGCCACTGCTTTGATTCTTTGCTGTATCCCTTCTTTATTTTGAATTTGGATTCTCCATTGTGAAGTTTTCTTCAATCTAGAAACTGTTCCCTGGCTGCCTGCTAGCCCTGCTTCTATGCCAGGACCTCTGGGTGAATGCAGCTAAGGCGTGGCAGCTTCCAAAAGTAGAGGGCCCAATCCAAAGAGAAGGTAGTTGCTGCAAGCAGAATACTATGCCCACCATCCTAGACCAGGAGATGCTACATCCAGCGGGGTAGTTTTGTTAGTAGGTCTCAGCCTAATCTTTTTCTCTAGGTCCTCCTTACTGATGAGTTCCATCATGATTGCTGGAGAGAAGAAGACAACTACATATCAAGAACAAATGAAAAACCAAGCTGAGTCAGACCGAGGTCCATTTATTTATTTTGGATTTTGTTCACTCATTTTCAATAGTTGCTCAAGGCAAGTTACAGTCGGGTACACTAAATATTTCCTTGTCCCTGGAGGGCTTACAAACTAGTTTTCTACTGAAGGCAACGGGGGGTTATGTGCCTTGCTCAAGGTTACAAGCAGAAGCAGCTGGATTTGAACTTTGGCTTCCCTGTTTGGCAATCCACTCTTCTAACCACTAGGGGGCTACTTCACTCCACTGAACCCAGGATCTTGTCTCCAACAGCTACCAGTCCAGATTACAAAATCCTATAGTTAGAGTTTCTCAACCTTTTTTCCCTATCGCCCACTTTTGATTATTTTTTAAAGCAATCACCCCCCCCCCCCCCAAAAAAAATCTTAATGAAACTAAAATGACATTTTATTTATGCTGTTTATTCAATATGACCCTTGTGCTTGATGCTTTGCTGCTAGATTCTCAATATTTGGCTTGATATTTGTGAGTTTTAGTCTTACGTCTCCTCGATTCTACTTCTTTCCTTTGTCACTATTCTATCGACTGCACTAAAGCCTCATTCAACCAAATATAAAGTTGGAAGCACAACAGTACTTTAGCCATTTCAGACCACATGTTTGGATAGAGCTGTTTAGTTGTATTTGACAGCCACAATGCAGCCATTCCAGCTTTTGCACATTTGTATTTGCATTCATCATTACATTTTAGTTCAATAAGTTCCTCTTGGACGTTTTCACTGACAGATTCTGTATCACAGTCAAAAGGATCCAGCATCCATGGCTTGACTTCAAAAGAAAATACATCTGAAAAGCGGCTATTTCAGTTCTTCTTTCAATGACAATATTCTGCATAATTTTTAAGAGCTTGATCTGAGAGATGTTCAATTATTTCTGTTAACTCGGGCATGCTGTTGAAGTGCTTCTTCTGTAAATTGGTTTGAAAAATACCTAATTTTTCAGTAACAACTTTCAGAAGACGTTTACAGTCTAGCAACGTATTTAATTTGCCTTGAAGCTGCAGTCAAACTTCATTGAGCTTTTGAAAAATCCAGGCCAAAAAGTAGAAGTCACATTTGTGGTTCTTTATTTCCTCTGCCAAATCTACCTCCCCTTCACTTTCCAAGAAACTAACTATGTATCAAAAAGGCTTACAAATCTTGCTAGGCAATTTCCTTTTGAAAGCCATCGAACTTCCCATGTGCAAAATAAGTCGAATGTGCCGCTCTTCGTTATCACTGCAAAACTTCCTAAAAGGTCAGTCATACTTGCTGTGAGATTTAATTTTATTAACTGTTTTAATAACTATTGCCAATAATTCATGAAGAACTGGACTAATAGTTTTGGCAACTAAATGATGGCGGTGTATGATACAATGCACTGTAAGAATCAAAGGACATACATTTTTTTAAAGTATTTTATTAATGAATAACACAGAAAAATACAACCTACTTTATACACCAGCTTATCCCAACACCCCCCCCCCCCCCCGTCACTGCTACTATTGTACATGTATGCACAGATAAACTGCTCCTAATAACAATAACAATAAACTTATTTCCCGACATAGATTTGTGTTAGACAGCAGAGGTTAAATCCCCCAAAATTAACTCCCCCCACAAAGCAATCTGCAGCCACGAGCTAATCCCTCCCCTTAACTCCCCCCATCCCCTCCACCCCCCCCAACACCGTCCCCCCTCGCCCCCAAGATACTGGCACTTGTCAATTTCCTGCGTTTCCTAACCCTACCTGTCCAATCAATGTCCCTTCTGCCAAACCACCCCCCTCTGACAGCCCCCCCCACTCCTTACTTCCTCCTCCGTCTCCCCTCCTCTTCCTTCCAATCCTCCACCCATCTCCACACCCTCTGCCAATGTTCCTTCCAGTCCCCCCCCCCCCCACCCTATTCTGTCAATTGATGCATCAGACCCACTTCACTCACTCTTCGTACAAAACCGGCCACCTGCGGGACACTCCAGTGCCAGGCTATTTCGCATCGGGCTGCCACTAAACAGTGATGTAGGACCCCCGCCTCCCTCCGGGGTAATTCTTCGTCTAGATAGTGTAACAGACATGTTTCAGGTTTTTGTTGCACCTGATAGCCTGTCATCTCATGTATCACTTCCAGAACCCTCATCCAGTATGCCTGTATCGGGGCACACGTCCACCACATATGCATCCAGTCCCCCCGCTCTGGACAACCCCACCAACATTGGTCATCCTGTCCTAGCTTAGCTTTCTTGCGACGTACTGGTGTCCAGTACCATCGAGATAGCACCTTATAAGCATTTTCCTTTAGGGATGCAGAAATGGAGATATGCACTATGGTCCGAAGCACCGTGGTCCATACCTCATCGCTCCACACCACCCCCAAGTCTTCCTCCCATTTCAACATATACTTTAATTTACCCTCCCCTACTGCCATCAATCCCCTATAAATTCGGGACACTACCCCCTTTTGTCCCAGATGCCCTGAGCATAAAACCTCAAACCAACTGTGACGTCCCCACAGGTCCTTCCACACCCTCGGCTGTCGAAGGCAATGACAGAGTTGCAAATAGGCATAATAGTCATTCCCTTTCAACCCGTACAGATCCTTAATACCCTCAAACCCACGTATCCCCTGATTATGCAGAAGATGAGATACATGCGTCAGCCCCCCCCCCCCCCCATCTTCGCAAAATCTGCGCTACCGGTCCCTGCCCTTTCTCAAAACATGCCTCAATTACCATGCCCTGTGTATATCCTTTATCAAGAACTAGCTGTTTGTGCCGTTTCCACACTTTCAAACTATGCGCTATCAGGGGGTTAAGAATGTTAGTAACGGCGGCCGCTCTCCCCTCCATATCACCCTCTCCAAGTCCACGCCCCCCATCAATTCATGCTCCATCTGCACCCATTGTTTCCCCTCGTCGCGCTGCCACTCATATACAGTTTTTAGTTGCGCTGCCTCGTAATATTTCCCCAAGTTAGGGACTCCCAGCCCCCCCTCCTCTTTTACTCTCTGCAGTGTACTCATCGCCACTCTCGGACTTTTCTGCTTCCATATAAATCTGTTCACCATCCTTTGCACCCGCTTCAATCGATTCTGCGGAACCTCTATGGGGAGCGTCTGGAATAAGAACAGCAGGCGGGGCACTAGCATCATTTTAACTGTCGCTATACGCCCAAACCATGATAGGAACCCCTTCCTCCATCCCCCCAACCAACTCTCGATCTGCCCTAGTACCTTCCCATAGTTTAGTTTGTATAGCTCACCCGTTTTATTACTGAGACGTACTCCCAAATACCTTATACTGTCCCTCGCCCACTTGAAAGGGTACTGCTTGACCAGCCGCGCTTGCCCCGCCCCTGAAACCGCTAAGTATAGGATCTCCGATTTAGTCCAATTGATTGTAAAACCCAACAGCTTACCATACTCCTCCAATTCCCACATCACTATTGGAATGCTCACTCGGGGTCTGCCCATGCTGAGGATAATATCATCGGCAAATAATGAGATCTTATAATCCCTCGTCCCCACCTTTATCCCCAGAATATCCGCCCTTTCTCGCACCCTCTGTGCAAACGGTTCTAAAGCTATGGCGAAAAGCAGCGGTGAAAGGGGGCACCCCTGTCTAGTACCCCTCCCCTGCGCGAAAAACCCCGAGTACGCCCCATTCACCCTCACATAGGCTTGTGGCTGATCATAGAGTGCCTTTATCCAAGCCAAAAATTCGTTCCCCAACCCCACGTTCTCTAACACTTGGAACAAAAAAGGCCATGCTACCTGGTCGAACGCCTTTTCGGCATCCAGCGACAAGAGCAGGGCCTCTTCCCCACTCTGCTCAATTGACCAAACTATATTCAATATTTTCCTAATATTGTCCACAACCTGTCTCCCGGGGATAAAGCCCGCCTGATCCTGGTGTATCAGCTTTCCAATTATCCTGTTTAATCGCGCTGTTAGTATCTTTGCTAGCAATTTGGCATCTAGATTAAGCAGAGAAATGGGACGGTAAGATGCGCACTCCTGCGGGTCTTTCCCCTCTTTATGTATAACCGTAATCCCCGCCCATCCCATCGTGCCCGCCAACTTCCCTCCCTCCCTTGGCAAGTTAAATAACTTCACCAACGGCTCAATCAAGATATTCCCGAAACGCCTATAGAATGGCGCTGTTAGCCCATCTAACCCTGAGGCTTTCCCGATTTTTAGTTGGCTAATTGCCCTCTGCACCTCCTCCCCACATATCGGCCTGTTTATTTCCACTTGCTCCTCCCTCCCCAGTTTTGGCAATCCCACTGATGCAAGATACCTGCTCACTCTGTCCTCTGATGCCAAGTCACAAGCTCTATATAACTCCTGGTAATACTCTCTAAAGGCATCCCTGATCTCACCATCCTTGGTTACCAGGGCCCCTCCTTTAGGACGGACTCGAATGATATGAGAGCGCAACTTTCTCTGTCTTAGCCTCTGCGCCAAATATTTCCCAGCTTTGTCCCCCCCCTCCCCCCTCAAAGACCTCTTGCCGTAAAAGCTGCATCTGGTACTGTATCCTTTCTGCCTGCAGCTCATTTAACTGTGCTCGCACAGCCAGTACCTGTTCCCTATGAGATCCCAACCGCCCCTGTACGTCCATCTCTTCCAGTTCTAATAGGCGTATCCTCAAAGCCCCTTCCCTCCTCTCTCTTTCCTTCTTAACCCGTGCCCCCCACTTAATTAGCACCCCTCGAATCACTGCTTTGTACCCATCCCAGACCCCTCCCCATGCTACCTCCCCATTATCATTAACTGTGAAATACTCCCTGGTTTCCCGCTTTACATCCTTCCGAACCCTCCCATCATTCAACAACAACTCATTCAGTCTCCAGAATTGGAGGCCTTTCCCCTTATCCTCCGTTCGCAAACTAACCACCACTGGGGCATGATCAGACCACGTAACAGGCTCCATTTCAGCATCCCTGATCCAACCCCCTACCTCTTTGGAAACCCAAATTGCATCAATGCGGGAGTATGACCCATGCACTGGCGAAAAGTACGAGAATTGCCTCCTCCCAGGGTGCTGTAAACGCCAAGCATCTACCAAATCCGTGCGACACCACAAACTCTCAGTATCTCTTCCTATCCGCCCGCTTTCCCTCTCGGACCCCAGTAGCATCCTTTGCGGGGTTCCAGGTAAGGTTGAAATCTCCTCCGCAAATAAGAGTACCCTTCCCCAAGTTCCCCACCTCCTCTGTCAATTTCTTCCTGAATTCCCCCTGGGGCCCCGTGGGAGCATAGATGTTCACAATGCAGTACCACCCATTCCCCACTCGCACCCTTGCCAAGACATATCTCCCTCCCTTGTCTCGGACAACTGAGTGCACCTGTATTTTTAACTGGGTGGCCAACAAAATGGCCACTCCACCTTTCTTCTTTTCAACGGAATTAGAGGCATGAATACATACCCCATAGCCCCTGGGCTTGACCAAATACTCCGTCGCTTTAGTAAGGTGCGTTTCCTGGATCAGCCCTATCGCTGCCTTTTGGCGAGCCATCTCATCATACAACTTCTGCCGCTTGAATGGTGAATTCAAGCCCTTGACATTAAGGGATACAATTTTTAACTCACCTATTCTGCTTTTCCTCCCCCCCCCCCCACCACTAGCCCTTCGATTACCCCGCTCCCCCCCTCTCCCCCTTCCCCACCCCTCCCCCTCCCCCCCACCCCCACCCCCTCCCCTCCCCCCTCTGCCCCACCCCCACCCCCTCCCCTCCCCTCCCCCCTCCCTCTCTCCCCGTAGGGATTCGTCTTCCATTACTGTGACTAGTTCCCAGGCCAGCCTGTCCAACCCCCTCCATTCCTCCTCACCCCTGTCCCCCCCTACACTCCCCCTTACTCTCCCACCCCTTCCATTTTCCCCTTCCGCTAGCACTCCCCCTCACACCCCTCCCCCTCCCCCTCCGCTCCCTTCCCAATCTCGCCCCTCCCCCATCCCCCGACCATCCCCTTCTCCTCCTGTCCCTAGCCTCTTACCCCCCCCCCCCTTTAGTACACACTGACTGCAACAACAAGCAACATTTCAGTACTGCAAAACATCCTATATCCCATCATCAACTTCAGCTGGCTTCCTTCTCTGCCGCCGGGGATCTGGGACTATCGCCATTCAGCCACGCCAGTAGTCTCCCCTCCACTGGTACTCGATGCCACCTTTGAGCTCTCTTAGAGGCCTGGGAGGGCGTTGTCATTGTCGTAGGCAGTCGGGCAGAAGTGACACTCCCTTCTGGAATGTTAGGCATCTCCAAATCCTTCAGCATATTCCATGCTTCCTCTTTGGTCTGCACCCGCTTCGACCTGCCTCTGGCCGTTATCAGCAGACCGAACGGGAACAACCATTTATATCGTATGTCCTCTTTTCTTAAGTATTTCGTTACTTCTCGGAAGTCCCGTCTGCGCTGTAAGGTGCCCCCAGAAAGGTCTTGAAAGAACTCCAATGGATGTTCTTCCCACTGGAACTGCCTTGCTTTCCTTGCTGCCCCCAACAGCCTTTCCTTGATCTTGAAGGAGCCCAGGCACACTACAATGTCTCTCGGTTTATTGTCTCTGATTGGACCTAGGCTCCTATGTGCTCCCTCTATTTGCGATGGTACCATCTCGGTACCCCCCCCCCCCCCCCCATTTCCACTGTCTCCAGCAGCGCATTGAATATTTTAACAATCACTTCTTCACAATTATGGTATTTGGGTTCCTCCGGGAGACCCCGAACACGCAAGTTACATCTCCGTGATCTGTCCTCCAGGTCCTCTAGCTTCATCTGCTGCTCTTCCTGAGCGCGCTTGAGGTCTGCCCATCTTTTTGGAGATCATTCATTTCCTCTCCCTGCTGCTGTATCTGCGTCTCCATTTCTTCCACTCGATTACCCATCTCCACTATATCCTGTCTCAGTGATTGTATGGATTCTTTGAGCTCTCGCGACACCCCACCAATATCCGCTTTAATCTCTTCTTTCAAATCTGTGAGCCAGTCTTTCAGTGCAGCAATCTCTCCTGGGTTGCAGCTCCGCTCCAACTCTTCTGCCAGCTCCGTGGGTTCCTCAGGTTGCCTTTTATCAGCTTTCCCCCCCTCTTTCCCCTTTTAGCTGTTACGTAACGGGAGCGGAACTCCGACAGCTTCCTCCTTACTGACAACCCTCCTTTATTTTTGTCCATCTTGTCTTGGGGTTATGCACATAGGGAAGAACAACCCAAACTATGGTTACACGATGCAAGGTTCCACATTAGGAACCACCACCCAGGAAAAAGATTTAGGCGTCATTGTGGATACCATGTTAAAACCCTCGGCCCAGTGTGCAGCGGCGGCCAAGAGAGCAAATAGAATGCTAGGTATGATAAGGAAAGGAATGGAAAATAAAACAAAAGATATTATAATGCCTCTATATCGTTCCATGGTGAGACCGCACCTTGAATATTGTGTGCAATTCTGGTCGCCGTATCTTAAAAAGGATATAGCGATTTTAGAAAAGGTACAGAGAAGAGCCACCAAAATGGTAAAGGGGATGGAAGGATACTCCTATGAAAAAAGGCTAAAAAGGTTAGGGCTCTTTAACCTGGAAAAGAGACGGCTGAGGGGAGATATGATAGAAGTCTATAAATTAATGAACGGAGTGGAACGGGTAAACGTAGATCGATTGTTTACCTTATCAGAATATAGAAAGACTAGGGGACATGCAATGAAGCTACAGGGTAAACTATTTAAGACTAATAAAGAAAATATTTTTTCACTCAACGTGTAATCAAACTCTGGAATTTGTTACTGGAGGATGTAGTGGAGGCTGTTAGTGTAGCTGGGTTTAAGGAAGGTTTGGACAAGTTCCTGGAGGAAAGGTCCATAAACCATTATTAAGAAGTGACCGAAGATATCAATGCTTGACCCAGTACAAGCATTGTGGAACTTGTGTCTCTTGGGGAAACTGCTAGGTACATGTGACCTAGATTGGCCACTGTTGGAAACAGAATACTGGGCTTGATGGACCTTGGTCTGACCCAGTATGGCATATCTTATGTTCTTATGGGGTCGTAGACACTCGGTTAGGCAGCTCGGTTAAGGGGCTAACCGGAACACGGTCCCTCTGTGTCTCTTATAAACCACTACAGCCGCTCCCTTCCCTGACCGCTTTGCAGCTTCCAACCTGGGTTGCCACCTGTCTTCCAGCCTCTCTCGTCCGGCGCGTGTAATCTCCGGCCCAGCTGGTGCCTCCTCTGTCAGCCCCCCGAGGCTTAGCGCTCTCTCACCTCTCACGCTGCTGATGTGCTCCAATCTGAGCCTCCTCCGTCCCCCACAACTGGGAACTCACACGGGACTCATCTGCGCGGCTCGACCTCCTCGGCACCCGTCCCTTCAGCTCACCTCCTCTGCAGCTCACAACTTCCTTTCTTGCGGGGCCAGGCGCTTCTCCCCAATCGTCACTGGCAGAGCAGAGCCTTTCACCCGGGTCTCAGTCACTGCCCAACTCTCGGGACTCCAGGGTCCCACTCCTGCCTTCCGGGGCTCTGCCTCCTCACCGGATTAGCCCCCGATTACTTCCCCCGGCACATCGGCAAGTTTTAGGATGTCACCGCTCACCCGGCGCCACGTCCCGATCACTCTCACTTGTCCGGAGCTGCTATGGCCTGGGTCTCTTCTTCCGCACCTTGCTCTGCCGTGCTCTCTCCACCCGACTTCACTCTGCTCCCAGGTGCCGGCCCGCCACGTGGTCTTCTCTACCGGCGGCCCTTCGTGCTCCCACTGCTTTTGCTTCGCTTACGCAGGGCCGGGCTCCCCTCTACCACCTCGCCTCGTCTCACGAGCCGATCAGGTCAATCTCTCCTCCTTTGCCCCTCACTTTATTGCTTTTAGGGGTCTTTAATCCACCGTTTTACAGGCTTCGATGGCGGAGCCCTCGTACTACCCCACCATCGATCCCGATGACGTCACCGGAAGTCCTCAGGACATACATTTTATAAGGGGGCAATAAATCCCTTAAGTTTTCCCACCATGAATGGAGTGCCATCAGTTGTGCAGGATACTAAGTTTTCAAAGGGTACTTGTTTTTCATCAAATCAAGATCTCAAAGCCTTAAAAATGGATGATACTTTAGTAACAACATTTCTTCACACAGTTTGTAGTCATCTATAAAACAGACGTATGCCATAAGGATAGCTCTACTATTACTAACCGTTGATTCATCAATTTGAATTGAGAATTTTCTGCTTTTTCATTTTTCAACTAGCTGAGTTTATCCATCAAATGACATTTCATGAATTCTTCTCCAAATTGAATCATTGCTTAATGGTAATGCTTTTAAAACACTTGATGAATCTTGTTGAAATACAGCTTTCATATGAGTTTCAAAGGCAGGCCGTATATTTTCAGCAACTGTATGTGCACTTCCGGTTGTTGCAATGATTTTTGCAATTTCATAAGATGCAATCATTCCATCTGCATTCGTTTGTGTACTTTTTGTAAATAAAGAAGGAACAGTTTTTCATTGTTCAAAATTAATTTAAAATTTTTGAAATAATCAATGGGTTTGTCAATTTTATCAGGGTGTTTTCTTTTTAAATGCTCTAAACATCTTGATGGCTTCATAGCTTCATTTGAAAATGAGCTGTTACATATAAGACACATAGGCTTTCTTTGATCAAATGGCCTTTCAACAAAGCCATAAGACAAATACTCCTCCAGATACTGCCTACATTTCTTCTTTTCGACAGCCATGATAATAATGGGAGGGATATGAATATATAATAAACAATTAATGTTTTGTTCACTTTTAACGTAGGTCATTCAATTATCACAACACCAACACCATTAAACATCAGAATATCACCATGAGAATTAACCTCTTAACTGGGGAAATACATAGTACCCAGCCAACCGCTCCCTGGGGAATTAATTCTGTAACTACTTCATTCAAGCAAGTCTGCTCTCTGATCTTCGGTTGAAGAAATGCTCTGCACCTTCAAATCAAATGTGCTCCCCGATCTGCCGATGAAGAAATGCCCTGACGCTTCAATCAAGCCGGCTCCCCGATCCTTGCCGTCATCAGCGATTGTTAGCTGAGGGCAGTGTGAGAGACACATGAAAACAGCGGCAAACTCTCCCACCAAAACCGTAGCAGCTCTATTGTGTGCAGCTGAGCTGCTACTGTTCTGGCGGGAGAGTTGGCCATTGTTTTCATGTGTCTCTCACACTGCCCTCAAACAACCTACCTATACTACAAACTTCCCCATCACAGACCAACACTCTCCTCTAATATTCATGCCCAGCCACATATTTACATGTCACAACACTTACACCTACAAGTACTCCAACAGAAGAACCACCAGGTTAATAACAATTCAAACCACTACCTGCACATCAGGCCATCATACCCTACTCACCCCAGGCACTTACATCATAATTGGGCTAATCAACGTAAGATCTATCAGAAACAAGAAAAATACTATCATTGACCACATGAAATACCATCAAAGTGACATTCTCTGCATCACTGAATCCTGGCTAAAACCCACTGATCAGGTTATCCTAACCCAAATCACACCGTAAACCTACACTGCCTTCAACTGCCCACGTACCCACAAAAGAGCTGGTGGAGTCCTAATCCTTGCCCGAACAGACCTCGAACTTAAAGCATCCTGTTCCACAAGTTCCAAATACTGCGACTTAATAGCCATAGAGAACAAACACCTAGCCTGTCTCACTTACAGAGCCCCTATCGCAGCCACTGAGAAAACATCCATCACACTTGAAGCTGTGTGTTCAGTCAACTCCCCCTACAAGCCTCTCATACTACTGGGCGACTTAAACCTAACCTCAGCATCTAATAGAGACGAAACGGCTTTCCAGAAAGCAATGGAACCACTCCAATTCCACCAAATCCTCAAGGACCCCTCTTCATTGCTCAGGCTCTACCCCTGACCTTATCTTTGCCCAAAGCACCTTCTCGCACAGAACATCATAACTACCCGTCAAGTCACACCAATATCCTGGTCGGATCACCATGCCATACACTTCAAGATACACCTCCCTCAACCTGGAAAACCACAGAACACGCCTCACCCCAGAAGAAGATTTAAGGGATTCAACAAAAACCAATTCCTCAATGAAACCCTCCCCAACCTCCCCAAGGACTTCTCAAACCTGGATGAAGCAATCAAATCATGGAATACCACCATTAATGAAGCAGCCAAAGCACCAAACAGCCCAAACCCCCATAACAAAGTGAAGAGACCCAAATCAGCCCCATGGTGCGCTGAAGCCATAAGATCACCTTTGATTTAATTAGTGGAGGAGGGATAGTAAGGAAATCCACAGTACTACCCTTTAACTTTCGAAAGGGAGACTATGATAAAATGAGGAAAACAGTTAAGAAAAACTAAAAGGAGCAGTTGCAAAGGTTAAAGACGTACATCAAGCTTGGGTGTTGTTGAAAAATACTATCTTGGAAGCCCAGACCAGCTGTATTCCACGCTTTAAGAAAAGTGGAAGGAAGTCCAAAAAACTGCCAGCATGGTTTAAAGGTGAGGTCAGAGAGGCTGTTGTTGCCAAAAAAGCATCTTTCAGGAAATGGAAAAGAGAGCCAAACGATGAAACCTGGAAACAGCACAAGCACTGGCAAGTCAAATGCAAGGCATTGATAAGGCAGGCAAAGAGAGAATTTGAGAAGAAGCATGCAGCGGAAGCAAAAACGTGAAATAAAGACCTTTTCAAGTACATTCGTAGCAAAAAACCTGTGAGAGAGTCAGTTGGTCCATTAGATGATAAAGGGGTTAAAGGAGCACTAAGAGGCGACAAGGCGATAGCGGAGAGACTGAATGAATTCTTTGCTTCGGTCTTTACTGAGGAAGATGTAGGGATGTTACCCATGACTGAAGTGGTATTTAAAGGTGTGGAAGAATTGAAGGAAATATCGATACATCAGGAAGATGTCTTACAACTATTAGATAAACTGAAGAGTAGCAAATCACCTGGGCCGGATGGTATACATCCAAGAGTGTTGAAAGAACTGAAATTTGAGATTGCAGACCTGCTATCAGTAATCTGTGAACTATCATTAAAATCATCTCTAATACCTGAGGATTGGAGGATCGCCAATGTAACACCAATTTTTAAAAAGGGTTCCAGGGGTGATCCGGGAAACTACAGACCGGTGAGCCTGACATCAGTACCGGGAAAAATGATAGAAACCATCATAAAGAATAAAATTACTCAGCATGTAGATAGTCACGACCTAATGGGAGACAGCCAACATGGCTTTAGACAAGGAAGATCTTGTCTTACTAATCTGTTATGTTTTTTTTGAAGGAGTGAATAAACAGGTGGACAAAGGTGAGTCGGTTGATATTGTGTATCTGGACTTTCAGAAAGCCTTTGACAAGGTCCCTCATCAGAGACTTTTGGCAAAACTAAAGAGTCATGGGATAGGAGGCAGTGTACTATTGTGGATCAGGAACTGGTTAAAAGATAGAAAGCAGAGGGTAGGGCTAAATGGCCAATTTTCCCAATGGAGAAAGGTGAATAGTGGTGTACCCCAGGGATCTGTGCTGGGTCCGCTGCTTTTTGACATATTCATAAATGACCTGGAAAGTGGAATAACGAGTGAGGTTATCAAATTTGCAGATGACACAAAACTATTTAAAGTTGTTAAAACCCAGGAGGATTGTGGAAAATTGCAAGAGGATCTTGATGAATTGGAAGACTGGGCATCAAAATGGCAGATGAAATTTAATGTGGAGAAGTGCAAGGTTATGCACCTAGGGAAGAACAACCTAAACTATGGTTACACGATGCAAGGTTCCACATTAGGAACCACCACCCAGAAAAAAGATTTAGGCGTCATTGTGGATACCATGTTAAAACCCTCGACCCAGTGTGCAGCGGCGGCCAAGAGAGCAAATAGAATGCTAGGTATGATAAGGAAAGGAATGGAAAATAAAACAAAAGATATTATAATGCCTCTATATCGTTCCATGGTGAGACCGCACCTTGAATATTGTGTGCAATTCTGGTCGCCGTATCTTAAAAAGGATATAGCGATTTTAGAAAAGGTTCAGAGAAGAGCCACCAAAATGGTAAAGGGGATGGAAGGATACTCCTATGAAGAAAGGCTAAAAAGGTTGGGGCTCTTTAACATGGAAAAGAGACGGCTGAGGGGAGATATGATAGAAGTCTATAAATTAATGAACGGAGTGGAACGGGTAAACGTAGATCGATTGTTTACCTTATCAGAATATAGAAAGACTAGGGGACATGCAATGAAGCTACAGGGTAAACTATTTAAGACTAATAAAAGAAAATATTTTTTCACTCAACGTGTAATCAAACTCTGGAATTTGTTACCGGAGGATGTAGTAAAAGCTGTTAGTGTAGCTGGGTTTAAAAAAGGTTTGGACAAGTTCCTGGAGGAAAGGTCCATAAACCATTATTAAGAAGGGACCCAGGATATCAATGCTTGAACCAATACAAGCATTGTGGAACCTGTGTCCCTTGGGGAAACTGCTAGGTACGTATGACCTAGATTGGCCACTGTTGGAAACAGAATACTGGGCTTGATGGACCTTGGTCTGACCCAGTATGGCATATCTTATGTTCTTATGTTAAGAGTTACAAAGAGAAAACTTCGCCAGCTAGAACGGAAATGGAGACACAGCCGGTCACAATCCACTCTAATGCAATACCAAATAATGCAAAAAGACTACAACAACATAATCAACAAGCACAAACAAGAATATCACACCAACCTCATCTTAAAATCCTGCAACAAACCTAAAGAACTATTTGAAATTTTCTGTACTCTCACAAAAGAGATTCCACCCAAAGAAGAAGACATGATTCAACCTCAAATCTATGCAGATTTCCTCATCAAGAAGAATAGACCACTTCTGAGAGCATTACCCATAAATACTCCTAGCACCCCAAATACTGAACCCAACATCACACATAAATGGGGTGAATTTCACATCCCCAATACGGAACAAACCCTCCGCACTATTTCCATCCTAAACACCAGTACTGCCCCATCAGACCTATGCCCAGTAGGATGGATCAAATCAGTCAACGAAGAGGTCACCAACTTTATGCACAACATAATAAGCAAGTCACTATCTTAAGGCTACATGCCCCACGCTCTGAAGCAAACTACCATCCGCCCCTTACAAAAAAACACTTCAACAGAAAGCTCAGACCCTGCATCTTACCACTCTATCTCCAGCCTTCCCTTCCTATCCAAAATAATTGAAAAAGTTGTGCAGAGACAACTGCAAGACCACATTGACTCCTCTGGATCCACACCAAAATGGCTTTCGCCCCAATCACAGCATAGAGACTCTCCTTACCCACCTATTTGACACACTTCTCAGAGGTATTGACAACATAAAAACTGGATTCTTATTCGTCTGTGTTGATATCTCTTCAGCCTTCGACACTGTTTCACATATCACCCTTTTAAATCGACTAGCCAACATTGGATTACAAAACACCACCCTGAACTGATTTCAATCCTATCTCAGTGACAGAAAACAAATGGTCAAAGTCATACAAAACACCTCCACCCCTTTCAACACTACTCAAGGAGTCCCACAAGGATTCCGCTCTCCTTTTCAACATCTATATATAACCAATTTGCAACATCTTCAAAAAGCACCAACTCCACTATGCCATTCATGCAGACAACATCATGGTCTTTTCTCCAATCCACCTTGCCACCCCAGACTATACAGCAATTACAAATTGTCTTGAAGAGATGAGCAATTAGCTCTCTTCCAACAACCTGCAAGTCAACCTCAAAAAATCAGAAGCACTGGTCATCTCCCGTAACACTTCATTTACCCCCCAACAGCAATCTCCCTAGCGGACACTCCAATCCCAGTAAAAGAAGAAGTTTGCTATCTAGGTGTCACCCTTGACCAATTCCTTAACCTGCAAACCCACATCAATAGAACCTCCAGGAAGGCCTTTCACAAGCTTGCTATTATACGAAGACTAAAACCCCTCCTCAGTCAAGAACACTTTCGCACTGTCTGTCAGGCTGTTATCACCCCCATACTTGACTATTGTAATTCTCTGACTCCAAGGACTTCTATCTCAAACCACCTGACCTTTACAAGTAGCTCAGAACACTGCTGCCTGCATCATCACCGGGTTATCCAAACATGAGCACATAACACCCCTCCTATTTCAACTACACTGGCTACCAATCACCTCAAGAGCCAAATACAAAACAGCGCTAACCATCTTCCGGATCAAAAACAACTTGTCAGCAGGAACCCTACAGGTAATGCTTTGCACAAAACTAAACAAAAGACCGAAGAGACAGAACACTAGAGAAACTATCCCAACCCCCAGCTCATACACTAAAGCTAACAAGACTGCAACGAAGAGGGCATTCTCACTAGCAGCACCCGCCATCTGGAACTCCCTGCCTGAGAAAATAAGGACAACCAAGGACATCAAAGACTTCAGAAACAACATGAAACTTTCTTGTTCACTGACCAGTTCAGAGAAGATTCCTAGCCCCTACGCAAGACACAATCTCTTATAACAAATTGTACCCATGTACAGATGTTTTAATTGTAAATAAGTTTGCTCCAGAGCATTTCCTGAATATCTCCCCCATCCTCCGTTTATAACATGAGTTCTCTGTACTAGTATTGAGTTTCACTGTAAACCGCTTTGATTCTAAGATAAAACAGTATAAAAAGTCTATAAATAAATACTTTTTTGACACCCTTTTCTGAAGCTTCATTAGCTATGCTATAATCTTTTTGAGATGGGAGCGACCAGAACTGCACCCAGTACTCAACACGTGGTTGCACCAGGGAGCCCTACAGAGGTATAAAGATAGTCTCAGTTTGTTATTTATCCGTTTGTGAATAATCTTTAACATTGTATTTGCTTTTTTATAAGCTGCAGTACACCAAGATGAACATTTCAATGCACTGTCCACAGTGATACCACAATTTTTTTCTGGAGTGGCGACTCTTAAGTCAGAACCCCAGACAGAAGGCAGGTAGAGATAGGTAGAATGGATGGATTAAATGGTCCTTTTCTTTCGATATCTATCTGTACACATACTGTGACAAGGAAGCCTGTTTTGAGCCTATGAGTATAGAAAAGGCCAATGACTAACTTAGAGAAAAGAGAAATCCCTGCAGGGCATGGATTTTAGGCCCCTCATAGAGAAAGAAACCTCAGGGAGAGAAAGTTCAGGCAGCCACACCCTAACTCCTATGACGTAACTGCAGGCTTGAGAGGTGATTACAATCACCTGGGAGGAGTGGAGGAAGGGCTGGAGCCCGGGAGAGGGAAATATAAACCCCTGCTAAAGCAGAGGAAAGGAGAAGCTCAGAGGAGAGAGGAAGCTCAGAGGAAGGAAGAAGCTCTGGGGAGGCAGAGGTCTCAGGAGGTTCGGAGGACTCAGAGGATTCAGAGGAATCAGGAGTGGAACCAGGAGCACCTGCAAAGTGCTTCACGCTGAAGAGAAAGCTTGTGAATGTTTGTTACTTGTTTTCTTATTTTGAGTTTAAAACCTATCCTGAAAGGAAGGAGGGAAAGAAGAAGTTGTTCCAGAGGAACTGAGTTATTCTTTTGTTGTTAAGTGCTTCACAGACACAAGGTTAAAAAAAAGTATTTTTACCTTGCTGAACAGGGCTGTTTCTCTAAGACTGAGCAACGTTGTTAACCAGCTGCATGTGTTTAAAAGACTGTGAAGCAGTAATACTGATCTAAATGCTTTGTTGCAAACAATCCTGAATGGACAAAATTCCTGTGTACAGTTTACTTGAACCTTTACTTTAAAATAAATTCGGTCATTTGCCTTGACATCGGACCATGACTACACTTCTTCTTAAGAGCCAAACTACATGTCCCAGAATCCACCTGAGGAAAAGCTAGTTTATTTGAGCTCACCAGGAGAAGTTCTCCGTTACCTCGCCCCTCTAAGCCAGTGGCAAGGGCGTGAAAATACACATTTTTTTCCTTTCTCTCTCTCTTAAACCCATATACAGGGGTGGCGTTACCCATTAGGCTGTCACCTAGAAAACCGTTTCAAGGGCGACCCACGGCTGCCTCTCTCTGAGACCTGCGGCGGTGGCAATGACATAAAAATAGCAACACAACTCTTACCCAAAGCCTTTGGCACCGCATGCTATTTGTGCTCATTTTAACCAGCCGCTTCCTCCAATGCAGACTTCCTGGTCAGAAGCACCCACAAGAATTCTGCGTTGGAAGGGGGGAAAGCGGTGATCAAAGTGAGCACCAATAGCATGCAGTGCCAGAGGCTTTGGGCAACTACTCTATTGCTGTTTTAATGTCACTGTCACCGATGCAGGTCCCAGAGAAGTGGGGCAGTGGCGGCAATGGGTGCAGGGGTGGGAGCAGCGGGGGGTGGGGGGGTGAGAGGAATGAGGGTTCACCTAGAGCTCCTTATATATCTGCACCAGTCTTCCACTGAAATCATTTTCCAGTAATATTAGTAACTAACCTCTAACAGCCTATTACTTAATAGCTCCCATTGCGGAATATGCCAAATCTGTAGTAGGATTATGTGTGGTATACTCATGCTTCCCCTACAGGCACTCAGAATAAGCATCTTAAAAAGGGATCTTTGCACATTTGTTGCAAATTGCTGTTCCCCAGGAGAGAGATTAGGTGAGCTATTTTAAAGTACTGGTAAGATAAACGACTGAGCTGTTGTCTTTCACAACAGGATTTATTACCTGTCAGATTTTCACCCACCAAATGCAGGCACTGAAAATTAATGTATGCAATCTCTATTTCCATGAAAGGATGGTCTGTCAGATATTGTAATAACATTTTAAGGAAATGGAAGCCTTTAATAAAATGACTTCTAAGAAAGCTACCATACTCAGTACTAGGAACCAAGATATGACAACATATTTTAACCTATTTGCAGGCTGCCCGCTGCAGTCCCTCATCCTCTCCCCAGCATGCACTTCCTACTTTGACATGAAGAGCACAACTGCAGAAGGAGGAGGGAGGCTGCTGCAGGGATGGTAAGTGTTGGGTAGAGGCCGTGGAGCTGCTAGGAAATGTAGTATATACAAGGAAGAAGAGAAGCTGCCATGGGGACCGTATATGCAAAATACAGCTCTTTTTGCTGAGCCTGTGCTGCTACCAGTACTGCTCTCAGGAGAGGTAGGGAAGATTATAGAGAAGTGAAGTGGCAAAGGGCTTGAACATTATGTTTTATTAAGTCTTGAGTCCAAGGCTTGGAACTTTGGAGAAGAGTTGAAGCCCAACTCCCAGGTTTTCTGTCCCAAAGCCAGAAGCACCTCTTCATGTTTCTTAGTCAGAAGTTGGCCAACAACAGACTCCCTCAGTTCAAAAGCCATCAGCAAGTTTCAACCAGTAACTGAGGATTGCAGTCTGATGCAAGAGCCAACTCTCCTGCTGCTGACTAAAAAGTCAGTCCAGCACTTTCTGGAAGTTTAAAAAGTTTGCTCATTGTAATCCACCTTGGGGTTTGCTGGTAGCAGTCTGTATGCTCAGATTTGTAATTCCCAACACTTGTAACAAGCAACCAGAGGCAGAAAACTCTGAAACATAGAAAATGACAGCAGAAAAAAAACCGGATGGCCTATCTAATCTGCCCTTCCATATCCACTACAATAGTCCCCTATTATCCTTTAGAGATCTTCGGTGCTTACCCCATGCTTTCTTGAATTCAGATACTGTCCTGAAAGGTGGACAGGTCTTTATCAGTCAATTTTAAATATACACAAGGGCTGAAGCCTCTATTTTAGTGAGGTCCTTACAGAAGGAATAGGCAAAACAGACAAATAAGAGATTGAAAAAGGAGCCAGAGAAAGGGAAATAGGGGGCCAGTGGAGATTAGAGAAGGGCAGGTGGATGGGAGAGAAAGGCGTGAAGGAAGGTATAAGAAATGATAAGTGGAAGAACAGAGGATAGGAGACAAAAGATTAAGCATTGTTACTCACCTGTAGCAGGTGTTCTCCATGATCAGCAGGAATACATCCTCATGTATAGGTGACATCACTGATGGAGCCCACATGGAACACTCCCCAGCTTCTACTGGAAGCTTTTGGGAGTTGCACTGCACATGCATGCCTGCCTTCCTGCCTGCCGCAGCACCATCTTCTCCAGTCAAATTTCAAAACAGTAGCCAAGACAAAATCTCCTCTTTGAGGAGAAGTGAGATTGTGAGGACTTATTCCTGTGGTTCACAGAGAACACCTACTACAGGTGAGTAACTATTTTCTCTGTGAACATGCAGGAAGTAAGCCCTCACATTTGGGACTCCCAAGCTAAAAGCTACCAGAAACTGAGAAGGCCCAATCTTAATAGGGCGACAAAACTGGAGAACAGGAAGGTAGTCCCTCTACGGACCGCACCGGTTCAGCATCCTCAGCATACAGCAGCACAGAGGTTAGTTAACTTTTGTAGGCAACCTGGACGGACAGAAGAGCCGGTGGGCAGGAACATAAGATATGCCATACTGGGTCAGACCAAGGTCCATCAAACCCAGTATTCTGTTTCCAACAGTGGCCAAAATAGGTCATATGTACCTAGCAGTTTCCCCAAGAGACACAAGTTCCACAATGCTTGTACTGGGTCAAGCATTGATATCTTCGGTCACTTCTTAATAATGGTTTATGGACCTTTCCTCCAGGAACTTGTCCAAACCTTTTTTAAACCCAGCTACACTAACAGCCTTTATAACCTACATCCTCCGGTAACAAATTCCAGAGTTTGATTACACGCTGAGTGAAAAAATATTTTCTTTTATTACTCTTAAATAGTTTACCCTGTAGCTTCATTTCATGTCCCCTAGTCTTTCTATATTCTGATAACGTAAACAATCGATCTACGTTTACCCGTTCCACTCCGTTCATTAATTTATAGACTTCTATCATATCTCCCCTCAGCCGTCTCTTTTCCAGGTTAAAGAGCCCTAACCTTTTTAGCCTTTCTTCATAGGAGTATCCTTCCATCCCCTTTACCATTTTGGTGGCTTTTCTCTGAACCTTTTCTAAAATCACTATATCCTTTTTAAGAGTCGGCGACCAGAATTGCACACAATATTCAAGGTGCGGTCTCACCATGGAACGATATAGAGACATTATAATATCTTTTGTTTTATTTTCCATTCCTTTCCTTATCATACCTAGCATTCTATTTGCTCTCTTGGCCACCGCTGCACACTGGGCCGAGCGTTTTAACATGGTATCCACAATGACGCCTAAATCTTTTTCCTGGGTGGTGGTTCCTAATGTGGAACCTTGCATCGTGTAACCATAGTTTGGATTGTTCTTCCCTAGGTGCATAACCTTGCACTTGTCCACATTAAATTTCATCTGCCATTTTGATGCCCAGTCTTCCAATTTATCAAGATCCTCTTGCAATTTTTCACAATCGTCTTGGGTTTTAACAACTTTAAATAGTTTTGTGTCATCTGCAAATTTGATAACCTCACTCATTATTCCACTTTCCAGGTCATTTATGAATATGTCAAAAAGCAGCGGACCCAGCACAGATCCCTGGGGTACACCACTATTCACCTTTCTCCATTGGGAAAATTGGCCATTTAGCCCTACCCTCTGCTTTCTATCTTTTAACCAGTTCCTGATCCACAATAGAACACTGCCTCCTATCCCATGACTCTTTAGTTTTGCCAAAAGTCTCTGATGAGGGACCTTGTCAAAGGCTTTCTGAAAGTCCAGATACACAATATTAACCGACTCACCTTTGTCCACCTGTTTATTCACTCCTTCAAAAAAACATAACAGATTAGTAAGACAAGATCTTCCTTGTCTAAAGCCATGTTGGCTGTCTCCCATTAGGTTGTGACTATCTACATGCTGAGTAATTTTATTCTTTATGATGGTTTCTACCATTTTTCCCGGTACTGACGTCAGGCTCACCGGTCTGTAGTTTCCCGGATCACCCCTGGAACCCTTTTTAAAAATTGGTGTTACATTGGCGATCCTCCAATCTTCAGGTATTAGAGATGATTTTAATGATAGTTCACAGATTACTGATAGCAGGTCTGCAATCTCATATTTCAGTTCTTTCAACACCCTTGGATGTATACCATCCGGCCCAGGTGATTTGCTACTCTTCAGTTTATCTAATAGTTGTAAGACATCTTCCCGATGTATCGATATTTCCTTCAATTCTTCCACACCTTTAAATACCACTTCAGTCATGGGTAACATCCCTACATCTTCCTCAGTAAAGACCGAAGCAAAGAATTCATTCAGTCTCTCCGCTATCGCCTTGTCGCCTCTTAGTGCTCCTTTAACCCCTTTATCATCTAATGGACCAACTGACTCTCTCACAGGTTTTTGATACGAATGTACTTGAAAAGGTCTTTATTTCGCGTTTTTGCTTCCGCAGCAAGCTTCTTCTCAAATTCTCTCTTTGCCTGCCTTATCAATGCCTTGCATTTGACTTACCAGTGCTTGTGCTGTTTCCAGGTTTCGTCGTTTGGCTCTTTTTTCCATTTCCTGAAAGATGCTTTTTTGGCAACAGCCTCTCTGACCTCACCTTTAAACCATGCTGGCAGTTTTTTGGACTTCCTTCCACTTTTCTTAAAGCGTGGAATACAGCTGGTCTGGGCTTCCAAGATAGTATTTTTCAACAACACCCAAGCTTGATGTACGTCTTTAACCTTTGCAACTGCTCCTTTTATTTTTTTCTTAACTGTTTTCCTCATTTTATCATAGTCTCCCTTTCGAAAGTTAAAAGGTAGTACTGTGGATTTCCTTACTATCCCTCCTCCACTAATTAAATCAAAGGCGATCATGCTATGATCACTATTGCCAAGTGGCCCTAACACCCTTATCTCTTGCACTAGATCTGGTGTTCCACTAAGGACTAGGTCTAATATGGCTTCCCCTCTGGTCGGTTCATGAACCAGCTGCTCCAAGAAGCAGTCATTTGTTTCATCTAGGAACTTTATCTCCCTAGCATGTCCTGACGTGACACTGACCCAGTCGATACCGGGGTAATTGAAATCACCCATTATTATTACTGCGCTGTAACTTTTGTTAGCTTCCTTGATTTCTTTGAGCATTTCATCATCCATTTGGTCATTCTGGCCAGGTGCTCGATAGTACACCCCCACTGCCATTGCCTTCCCCCTTTTATATGGAATTTCAATCCATATAGATTCTACAGCAGATTTAGTTTCCTGCAAAACTTTAATCCTTTCTGAGTCAATGCCCTCTCTAACAGAGCGCAACCCCTCCACCAATTTGATCAGCTCTATCATTACGATATAGTTTGTACCCAGGTATCACAGTGTCCCACTGGTTGTCCTCCTTCCACCATGTCTCTGATATTCCAATCATATCTAACCTTTCATTTAGTGCTGTATATTCTAACTCTCCCATCTTATTCTTTAGACGTCTAGCAATTGCAAACAAGCATTTTAGAGAATGTATTTTATTCATGTTAATTTGGCTATTGTTAGACATGGGTAAATTGGGATCTTTAAGCTCTGTCTGCTCCATACTTGAGGGCATTTGGGATACTTTACTCTTTTGTGGAACCTCTCTGCTTTTGGTAGTATCATTCAAGGATACATTCTTCCGAACCATCCGCTCTGGATGCCATCTGACAGGACGGGGCAATATTGGTGAAGAGTTGAATGAGGTTTTTATATAGCCTATAGTATTCATTCACAGAGACCGATCCCCCTTATGGCCTAATGGGAGACAGCCAACATGGCTTTAGACAAGGAAGATCTTCTCTTACTAATCTGTTATGTTTTTTTGAAGGTGTGAATAAACAGGTGGACAAAGGTGAGTCAGTTGATATAGTGTATCTGGACTTTCAGAAAGCCTTTGACAAGGTCCCTCATCAGAGGCTTTTGGCAAAACTAAAGAGTCATGGGATAGGAGGCAGTGTACTATTGTGGATCAGGAACTGGTTAAAAGATAGAAAGCAGAGGGTAGGGCTAAATGGCCAATTTTCCCAATGGATAAAGGTGAATAGTGGTGTACCCCAGGGATCTGTGCTGGGTCCGCTGCTTTTTGACATATTCATAAATGACCTGGAAAAGGGAATAACGAGTGAGGTTATCAAATTTGCAGATGACACAAAACTATTTAAAGTTGTTAAAACCCAAAAGGATTGTGGAAAATTGAAAGAGTATCTTGATAAATTGGAAGACTGGGCATCAAAATGGCAGATGAAATTTAATGTGGACAAGTGCAAAGTTATGCACCTAGGGAAGAACAACCCAAACTATGGTTACACGATGCAAGATTCCACATTAGGAACCACCACCCAGGAAAAAGATTTAGGCGTCATTGTGGATAACATGTTAAATCCTTCGGCCCAGTGTGCAGCGGCGGCCAAGAGAGCAAATAGAATTCTAGGTATCATAAAGAAAGGAATGGAAAATAAAACAAAAGATATTATAATGCCTCTATATCGTTCCATGGTTAGACCGCACTTTGAATATTGTGTGCAATTCTGGTTGCCGTATCTTAAAAAGGATATAGCGTTATTAGAAAAGGTTCAGAGAAGAGCCACCAAAATGGTAAAGGGGATGGAAGGATACTCCTATGAAGAAAGGTTAAAAAGGTTAGGGCTCTTTAACCTGGAAAAGAGATGGCTGAGGGGCAATGTTCCCTCTAATTTTCTGTAGGCTGTGTGCGCATAAAATATCAGCTGTGTGCAGCTTTTGATGGAAGGTTAAATTTTTGTGCGCCACATAACGACACTCGGAGTTATATACTTTAAAATTTGACTACACGTCAGAATACAGTATGTACACCACATTGATTTTAATCAAATTAAATGAAAATAGACGATTACTAAAGGAAGCGGGAAATTCCTAGTAATTGCAATCATAACTTTTAAATTTTAAGACGTCTGTGTTGTTTTGTATCAAAATCAGAGCCGTAATTTTTGTGCGCTCTGTTGTAAAGTATGTGCGCGCGCTCGGCGAGGTGTGTGCGCGCGCACACGCACACAGCTTAGAGGGAACAGTGCTGAGGGGAGATATGATAGACGTCTATAAATTAATGAATGGAGTGGAATGGGTAAACGTAGATCGATTGTTTACGTTATCAGAATATAGAAAGACTAGGGGACATGCAGTGAAGTTACAGGTTAAACTATTTAAGACTAATAAAAGAAAAAACATTTTCACTCGTGTAATCCAACTCTGGAATTTGTTACCGGAGGATGTAGTAAAGGCTGTTAGTGTAGCTGGGTTTAGAAAAGGTTTGGACAAGTTCCTGGTGGAAAGGTCCATAAACCGTTAAGAAGGGACCCAGGATATCAATGTTTGACCCAGTACAAGCATTATGGAACCTGTGTCTTTTGGAGAAACTGCTAGGTACATATGACCTAGATTGGCCACTGTTGGAAACAGGATACTGGGCTTGATGGACCTTGGTCTGACCCAGTATGGCATATCTTATGTTCTTATGTGCCTGGAGTAAAACCTTGCCGACATGCACCAGCGGAACTAGCTCAATGGCAAGGTCAGTCAGCAGAGTGGCAACCTCCTCCTGCAATTGGCTTTGGTTCAGTGGATCCATGGGGCATTCTCTCTGGGTGAAGGGAGGAGGCAGTTTGACAAAGTGCAGCCAGAAGCCCTGCTGGATGAGTCGCAGAACCCAAGCATCCGAGGTGATAAGAGGCCACCTTTGGGCAAAATATATGAGCCACCCCCCTACCTGAGGGGGAACGCTGGCAGGTAAGGGGCGGTTGGCTATGCTGCTGAAGAACTCGTCAAAAGCCCACCCCCCCGGCTTGGGCTGTGGGGTCGGTTGGGCTTTTTCAGGCTTTTCCCTCCACTGCTGGCAGGGCATGAGCCTTCAGTTGGCCACTCTGGGGCACCAGGTAATACCGGCATAGCCGCAGGTAGAAAGCCTTCTTACCCTAGTACTTTTTGCGCAAAGGATATGCAGTTTTCCTCAAAAGCCTGGAGAGCATCACATGGTCCTTCTTGAGCTCATCCGCCTTCTCCTCAACTGACTTCCCGAACAGATTCTCCCGAGTACAGAGGACGCTGGCCAGCTTGTCCAGGACCCATTGCTCTAGGTCAGAGGACTGGAGCTAGGTCAGCCATTGGGCACCGATACCCATCGCCATCACTCTGCAAGCGAACTCGAAAGCATTGTATATGCTGCGCACTGCATATTTGAAGCAATCCTTGCCGTGGCCTATCAGGGTGCAAAAGGAATCGAGCCGGTCCGGGGGGGGGGGGGGACTTGGGCAGAAAACTCTTCCAGGTCCAGCATGCTGTCCTTTAGGAACATACCCATATATAGCTGGTAGGAGAGAATCTGAACCACCAGCATGGAGCCTCAGCAGCATCTCCTCCCAAAGATGTCCAGGGTCTTCGCCTCATACCCCAGGGGCACTGAAAAGCAAGTCTTGGTGCTCTTGCACACTTCAAGGCTGACTCAACCACTATGGCGTTATGCAGCAGCAGGGGTTTCTTCTTCTGGACATAGTATATCAAGTCTAGCCGGCAGCTGAAGGCAGGGACCATGAGGGGACTCTCCCACAGTCGCAGCAGTACTGTCTGCCTCCTTGGATGCCAAAGGGTATTGTAGGAGCTCAAGCTCCTCCATCCTCCGCTCATCTTCAGCTTCAAGGAAGAAGTGTATGACCTTTGCCATATCCCACATGAAATTCTGAAAGGCTATGTCCTCTGGGGCAACTTGTGCCGCTCGTACAGAGGGGACAGGTCCAAAGGCAGGTCCAGAGACTGCCTGTCTGAGATGGCTGAGCCCTCCTCTATTTCCCAGTCCTCCAACTTGGACTCCGAGAGGAAATCAAAGTAACGCCGGATTTCCTCCCGCCGCCTGCTCTGGTTGTGCGGACAGGGTGAGTGGCAGTGGGACCCGTGGCACCAAGCACATGATTGGGGGTGCCTCAGAGAATCAGACCATGATACGCTTGACAAGGAGATCACCATGGGAACCAGCATCAATTCCGATCTCTCCCCAAATACACCTACCTCTGCCAGCAGTGCATGGATCTCCAATATGGGCTGGATGGAGTTCGGTGATGATGCCGAAGCCATCGCAGGGCCTGTGTGTCACAAGGCCAGAACCGCTGCCATGTGAGCCTCAAGGGCCCTCAGGCATTCCTCCAGTACTACTGCCTCGGAGGGGACCGGGGCCAGAATAGGAACTTTGGCCACCAGTGTCGACACCTCCAGCGAGGACTCCACAATGACAGGCTCATTGGGAGGCATCTGGCAGCCCTCCAGGGCTATGGTGGTTGATTCCTCCCATCTGGGAGTTGATTCCTCCTGCCGTGGAAGCTTGGTGGCCCACTCCCAGCCCTTGGTGCCTGTTTCGCACCGATTAGGGCTGTGGAGCCGATGCACCTTCTGTTTGTCCTGGTTCTTGGGGGCCTCTTTTGACACTGAGCAGCGTTAGGTCCCTCCTTGCTTCTGGTTGGACACTTAATGCCCCAGCCCCTCTGTTCTGAATGTGCTCGGCTGTCCCACCCATTTGAAGCCTCGACGGGGCTCCGCGATAGGGATGATTTGATTGCGATGGTGGGAAAAAGGCCCGGACAAGGGAAAAGTACAAAAAAGCACAAAGAAAAGGCAAAAGAAAAGAAAAAGAAAAAAATATAGCTGGGAGCCGACTAACCAACAACAGGCTGTTTAAATACTGAAAAAGAAAATTTGAGATACCACAAAGGATAACAGAGAAGAATTTTTCTGCTAGTGCCGGACATGTCCTGTAGACAAGGCCGGCATGTCCACTACATGTGCTAGGCAGCTGCTTAGGGTGGCAGGTCTCTGCGAGCAGCAGGCCATGTGCTTCGGCATACATGGCTTGCCACCCCATCCCCAGGTGCAGAGCCATGCCACCCTTCCTCCCCCTCCATGTTGAGCTGTGCCATGCTGTCGCCCCCCGCTGCCACTAATTCTGGCAGCTGGGGGGTTGGCTAGGATCGGCGGCAGGCCATGTGCTTTGGCACACATGGCCTGCTGCTTCTGAGCCCCCGAAGGTATGTTGGAGGGGTGTCAAAAGTGGCAGGTCATGTGTGCCAAAGCACATGGCCTACCACTGAGCTGAGCCATGCCTCCCTCGACCCCGCCTCCAGAATCAGCAGTAGTGTGGCTCAGCATGGCTGGGGGGATGGCACAGCATGTGGGTCAGGCACAGCATGGGGGGTCAGCATGGCTCAAGGCTTCTGCCTTGAGGGCAGAAACCCTTGTGACAGCCCTATCTGTAGGCTCCACAGAAAAAAAGGAGACTGGAGAAGATGGTGCTGCGGCAGGCGCACATGCACAGTGCTGTTCCAAAAGTTTCCAATGGAAGCTGGGGAGCATTCCACGTTGGCTCCATCAGTGATGTGTGATAAGGAAGCTTATCATAGCTCAGGTAGGAGCTATAGAAAAGATGATGTGACTCTGAACAAGCAACCTGTCAGTTCTGGTAGAAGCAAGAAAACAGAGTTTTCACATAAAAGACTACCAGTCCCAGAATGCACCAGGTTTCCAGCAGCCATGAGGGAGGCTGGAGTGAGAAAACGTGTGTGCAATCAAGAGAGCTATGAGGTAATCCCTAAGCACTCATCTCAAAGGGCAGGGCCTGATTCAACACAGCTGCGCTGTGTTAGGGAGGAGCACACATTAGAACAGAATAAGAATAGAGCTTATTCTTCAGATAACAGTTTCAGCAAAAGCTTCAAGAACAGCTTCAGCTACAGAAAAAGCTTCAGGAAGAGATACAGAGACAGAGACAGCAACGGCTACAAGCTCAAGCACCAGTATCACCTGGAGAAACAGAAGCCAAGCCAAGCGGATAGAGAGAGAAGGAAACTCTCTGGAAGGAAGAGAAGAAAGGCCATTGGAAGGTCTGGGAGATTCCAAGGCAGTACCCATACTGGAAGGTATTCCAAATGCCAGCAGAGTCCATTGGACTGGATTCAGCCAGAGGAATGGATTGGCAGAGATAGGAATCACCAGTGGCTACCTGGAAGAGAGAAGACTGCACGTGGAAGGGACTTTCAGACCAAGGCCAGAAGGTATGTGAGAGGAGATCCAGTGTCCAGGGATCAAAATTGGAAGGCTGGACATCAGAATTGGATTACATACTGGCCAGGCTTTACAGAGAGGAATTATGATGGCAGGAGAGGCTCAGGTATGAACAATGATCCAGACCCTATCTATAATAGAGAATGGCAGCAAGGGAATAAGCATTCTCATGATAGTGCCTTAATGAAAGACTCGTCTGTGCCAATGTATGATAGTGACCCTATGCTGATTGATGAAGGGGGAGATACAGCAGATGAAAGTACAGTTTACATGGACTGTTCTCTATCTAAATGCTATTGCTAGCTTTCTGTGAGCAAACACATCAGCCATCACAAAGAAACCTAACTTTGTTCTTTATTTCCACTGCAAACAGCTCTTAAAGCAGGATTTGGGTTCACACAGTAGCAGCCACCCAGCTAAAGGCTTACAGCTGGTCAATTGATAGTAATTAAAGCTGCACCTGATTGTGTGTGTGAGCAAGGGAGAATCACTGCTGAGATCTGCGTGGAAAATAAGCAGAAGTTAACCTAACCAGCAAAGTTTATTCTTTTCTTTGTGCCTTTGTATTTGGTAATTATTTGCTAAGAAAACATTAGCTAATGGCCTGACAAGCTGAAGGTTGTTTTCTGGTTTACTTTATGACTTTATGTTATCCATTTAAACACTGCAAGCAAGTAACCTCATTTATATTGCTATCAAGCATACATGTGCTGGGTGAATTAAACCCCATCAATAAAAGAAGTATTTTATTGGCCTTATCACTTGGTTTCACAACTCAATTATTGTCATCAGCTGTGTTTGGGAGTGAATGAACTACAATACCCACAATACCTTGCAAGAATCATATGAATATATGCATCGTCAAGATTGTGTAAGTTCTCACCCTAGGCAGCCGTCTGACAGATGTCACGCATACATGAAGACTTACTTCCTGCTTGTTCATGGAGAAAGGAAGATATAAGAAATGAGGAGGAAGAGAACAGAGGATAGAAGACAGAAGAATGTCTAAGAAAGGATGCGTGGAAGAACTGAAGATAGGGGAAGGTCTAAGAAATGATGAGGGAAAGACCATAGGCTGGGAGAAAGAAGACAGAGGGGTATAACTAGAGCTGGGATGGGTGAATAATGGAGTATGTATGTAAGAGAGGACAGGGTATGTGCTGTGTGTGTCTCTCCCTCCCTCCATCTGTGTGTGTGTCTGTGTCTGTCTCCATCTGTGTGTCTCTTCGTTTGCATGTACGTCTGTTTCTTCCTCTGGCTGTTTGCATCTATGTTTATTTCCCCCTCCGTCTGTCTATTGGGGTGGCCATTCTCCTGTATGTGTGTACTTCTATGTCTTTCTTTAATTATCCATTTTTCTTAACCATTTTGAATGACACTTGCCACTAAGATGGTATTGCAAAGCTTTTAAATAAATAAATAAATATAAATATAATTAATATATAAATTCAGTAAGGACAATGTCATATTGGATGGACTGCTGCACCCACCTTGCTGAACCTCTTAACTACCCCTATATTAGCCACTGCATTTGCCCTCTCACTCCATCCTTTGCATCTGCCTTTGTACCCCTCCCTCTACCCCCATTGATCTCAATGTACCCCACCCCCCACCTTTGTCCCTCCCATCAATTGGTCACCGTTTTGACCGAAACTTGTTGCACCCTACTTACACTCATAACTTTTCACAGTTCATTGTTTTGACTGGTAGAGAAATGGTATACCAAAATCAGTTAAATAAATAAATTTGAAAATTTGAGCCAGTGACATTTACGGGTACAAAAATGTACCTCAGAGGGAAATGTTCACCTCTGAGAATTTACCCAGGAAAGTAATCTGAAAACTGTCCTCGTGCAAGGATATGAGATGCCCTAGGTGAGCCCTAAATCCTGCTGCCCCCCCCCCCACACTTCCACCTCTGCCCTCATTGCCACTGCTGCTGCCCCTCTTCAGCACCTGCAGCTGTGGCAATCCCATTTAACGGCAGTGGAGCACTTACCCAAACTCTCCAGTGCTGTGCTGATCTTCCTGTTCTGTGACCCGCCGCTTCCACCCTCTCTGATGCCGATTTCCTGTCTGCACAGGGCACTTCCATGCTGCATCGGAGGCGTTAGAAGCGGCAGATACTTATTGCCTAGCAAATTTGATGAATTCACCATGGCCCACTAAGGTAAAGAAAAAACAATCCCCAATCAGCATCAGCTAGCCTCCATGCCGACTGCCCCAAATCAGCACTAGTATAAGCCCCCAATCCTTCTAATAAGCATCAGCATAACCCCTTGATCAACATCAGATAACCTTCCTACCTCGATCCCTCCTGAGGAGTATCAGCATAACCTCCCCATCCCCCTGACCACCATTTACTGGGGGGCACTCTACTACGTTAGTGGTAGGAGAAAAATAATCTCCAAATGCTCCTGTTCCAACGCCGCTCGGGTTCAAAATGGCAGCTCTGATCTCTAGTTGTAGTCTTGCGTTATTACAGCTAGAGGTCAAGCTAAAAAGGCTCAGAAAAGGGCAATAAAAATGATAAAAGGGATAGAGCACCTCCCTTATGAGGAAAGGCTTCACAGTTGGGCTCTTAGGCTTGGCAAAAAGACGGCTAAGAGGAAACATGCTAGACATTTATAAAATCATGAGTGGGGCGGTGTGGTTAAATAGGGAGCCTACCATTGGGAGTCAGAGCCACCAAGCAACAGGGCCTAAGCATTTTGGGTTCATTCCAGCCCTGCCACTAATGCACCAGGAACGCCTCAGGGAAGTGCCAGGAGAGGAATGGGGATGGGGGGGATTGGAGATCCTGTAAGGGAGGGTGAAATCAGGACACTTATACTGATGCTGCAAGGAGGGATCGAGGTTTATTTATTTAACACTGCAGGCCAGGCTATATGGATGCCAATAGCACTGGTGCACTTACCATCTCCTTTTGAGGCAGTTAAGTGTGCCAACGCTGTCTGCAGAAATGACAGCATATGCTACTTACTGTGTGCTAACTGCAAACACTGGCCATGCCCATAACCCTTATTGCCCCCCTGCTGCGGCAAGCAGTTATTATGGGAATATGTGCACAGTAAGTGCTGAAGGCTGTGCAGTAACCGTAACTGTGTGCTAATTCCTGTTGTAGCTGTTTACCATGCTTTAGCAAACAGGCCCTTTAGTCTCGGCTTTTTTGGAAAAGGATTCAAAAATGTACAGGCTATACAACTGAAGCACATTCTCTGGTTTCCACTAATCTATATTCCTTGAAAAAAAAAAAAAGGAATACAGAGCTGCAGATGATCACAGGAACGTAGGGAACTAGCAGTGTTTCAGAATCTTTTCAGTTCCAGACTTTTGTGACACAATAATATCTGTACAGCAGGTAGTATGGATATGGGAGAGAACTCACGGTCAAAAGTAAAATAGGGAAGCCGTGCCAGAGACTGGAAGGACTCAAAGGAGACGGATCAGGAGGAGGTGCTCTATGCAATGTACAGTATATGCTGTACAAAGCAGGACAACTATCTATGCACTACATATGCTGCCTGTTAATTACAATACTGCTGGGTTCATGCTGTAGTAGGATGTACAGAGGCATGTGTGTCGGCACATATGATCACAAAGGAGCACCAACATTTTTAAGAGGCACAGCTAATATATCTCTCATTTCATTTCTCTCATTACTGCGAAGGGAGCAGAGCTCAAGTGCTAGTGGGGGCCTCAGTGCTGAGTTTTTCCCATGGCATGCTTGATCAGGCCTGAAAGCAGAGCAATGTGACATGGCCCACTAGTTGGGAAATAGGATCTTAAATTATACATCAAATATTCAGTGCCCTGACCATGTAAAGGTTTTACCTTAAATCAGGATCTGTAAGACACCAGAAGCCAATGAAGCGTAAGTAAAGTTGGGGGATTAGATCCCTAGTCCAGCAGCTGGTTAATATAGGTATAGCCACATTCTTCAGTACTATCTGTACACCCTATAAGAATTTTAACAGCAACCCTACAAAAAGAGAATTGCAACAGTCTAATAATAAGAAAACAAGAGACTGCATTACAGATTGGCTACTAAACAAAAAGAGCTAAAGAAAGCAAACCAGACGAAGTTTTGAATGTGAGCTTTTACAAACTAAGGAAATATGTGCTTCAAAATTAAGACAGCACATGACAAGAATTCCCAGGCTTTTCACTTGCGATTTCAAGGAAAGAGAGATAATATGTATAATTAGTCTGTGCTACTGATCCAAAAAATAACAATTTTTGACACATTCAGCGCTAGTCTGGTGTAATTCATCAAGACAAGATGTTTTGTTCAAGCAAATATTAATACTCCCTATCAGGCTGGTCAAGTCACTGTTCATAGAACTAGAAATCTGCAAAGTATCAGCATTGCATTGAGCTTGAAAGCGAAATGCACTAATAATATCCAGCACTGGCACACCAAGATGCTAAATAAAATAGGGCACAATAGAGCCATTGTAGGAGTCCCACTCCAGTTGCTTAGGGTGAGAAGACATTCCCTTCCAAAGAATTGACTGTCCGCTTCTACATAAACATAATTTGAACCAGAGGAAGTGACATCATCATTATGTATGGCTGCCTAAGTGCAGAGCTCTGAAGAAAGGCAGAGCATTTCACCTGAAAAAAGTGGCAGATCCCCCCCCAGGAAGTGCATATTGTCGTGAGTTCAACATTACATGTTGATGAGAGTTGGAGAATGTCGCTCAAAAAGAAAAGTGAAGAAGTAGAAGCAGCAAACTAAGCTGTGTGGCAGAGCGCTGGTAAAATAGCATGTGAGATACCTTTGAAGCACTGGTGGTGCTTTCAGAAGCAGAATCAGATGATGAATGGGAAATGGGAGCAGGGAGATGAGCATAATACCCTCACTAAATCTGATGTGCTAAAGTGGATACGATTTCTGACCTACGTACTGAGATATGCTCTGTGAAAAGAAAAAGAAGCAGTCAAAGACATTAGAGTGGATGCAGCGGAGTTAGGAGCGCAAGTGAAGACAGGAGAGCAGCAGACAGATGGGGGCAGGGGGATGTGATGGCCTTACTGCAGTGCAGGAAGTGAACATGGAACTGCTTGCCAAATTAGAAGACCAAGAAGAGAGGTCTCGCTGTAATAATATTCACATCTGCAGCATCCTGGAAACTGATGACTTTAAAGATGCAGTGGGGTGGTGCAGTGTCATAACAGATGAGGGCTCGCCCATTCGGACAAACGTGGAAGTGAAAAGAACATATAGGGGTATGTTTACTAAACCGGGCTAACGGCTAACCCGGACTATCTGCAACTAGGTCCCATTGAATAATATAGGACCTAGTGGCAGATAGCCCGGGTTAACCGTTAGCCCGGTTTAGTAAACATACCCCATAGAGCTTTGAGTCCTCGGCAGTCTGAGGCCCCACAGGATATAGTGGCCTGTCTGCATTATTTAGAGGAAAAGAAGGCATTGGTTAAGACCATGGGTACCATTCAATCGGCTAAGCACTGTGGGGAGATTTAGAATGACTTGCCACAAATAATTTTGCAAAACAAATGTGATTTTAGAGAGGTTACCTCACTCTTTAAAAAATAAAAACATCAGGTATAAATGGCTCTAACCTTACAGCCTACTTTTCACAATCCGAGGTGTTAAGAGTGATTATGACAGAGGAAACATGGATACTAGTGGAGTGAGAAGGGTTTTGCCCCCAAACAGAAACTAGGTCATTGGATCTAAACAGCAAATGGTGGAGGAGTGGAGGAGTGGCCTAGTGGTTGGGGCAAGGTACTTCAGGCCGGAAGGTCGGGGGTTCAAATCCCACTAGAGAACAGCAACCTTGGGCCGGAAGGACTGGGGTTTCTAGTCCCACAGGTGCTCCTTGTGGTCTTGGGCAAGCCACTTAACCCTCCATAGCCCATGTTCCCTGTAAAATAATTATCTCCAAGTTATAATGCCCTGTTCAATGTAATTTTAGTTTGTTCAATGTAAACCGCACTGATGCAGAATAGCGCGGTATATAAGAGAATGTAAATAAAAAATAAATAAATGTATAAGTGACAGCCAGTGAAAAGACAGAACAGAGATGCAGTGGTCTGCTTCTGAGGACTCAGATGGGAAGACAACAGTGGGAGAATCCATGGCAGAGATGCAAGAGGATGTACAACAGATGAGAGTAAATATCCTAATGTAGGAGAAAGTTGGAGTAGCTAGTTGTAAGACTGAATGACAGAGAATCAGACTCTAAATGACTGTTGTGGGGCATCGCACTATGAACTTTTAAATGTGTGTGGGGTGAGAATGGGGTGAATGGGGGTGTTATTGAGATGTGTGAGAGATGACGAAGAGGGGAACTAAGAAGGGGGAGGAGGGGTGGGGTGAAGGGGGATAGGGAGAGAGTAGTGAGAAGATGGGGGTGGAAGGAACTCAGGAGACTCAGGTGACTGGGAGGAAGGTGGAAAATGGAATTTTATCGAGTGGTTGGGTACAACTGGAGGAAGATCGAAGGAGTGGCAAGTCTCGCAATGGAATCACTTTCTGAGAGGCTTACACGGAAGAGGGAATAGTTGCCACCAGTAATGTTGAGGAGTGTGAAGAGTTGGGGGTGGGAGAGCTGGGAGAGGTGGGATTGAAGGGGTAGGTGGATTGAGGGCAAGGGGTCAGGAGGGGAGGTTTCATCTGGGAGTGGGAAAGAGAGAGAAGGAATGAAAGGAGGGCTGTCATCAAGCGCGGAAAAGATGTAGTAATGGGGGACGGTATTTGAAAGATAATTGGGTCATGGAATATGAATGGCCTGTACAGCTCTATTAAGAAGCTTTAATAGCTAAGGAGCTGATTGGGCTGGCTTTGTCAGTGGCAATGCTCCAGAAAGCGCATTTGTGAGTCCAAGATGAAAGGTTGATAGTGATAAGGGGATTGTGCAAGTTTATTGTAATGCTATTAGGAAGGCAGCCCAGATGGCTGGGGTAGCAAGCTTGTTTAAATATTATTTTAAATTTGTGGTGAAAGGTGAACATAGAGACTAGGTGAGTAGATGCTTGGAGTTGAAAGGGAGGTGCTAAGGAGTCAAACTGACTTTGGTATATATTTATGCTCCAAATAATCATCAAAGAGAATATTTTCAGAAATTGGAAAGTGACATGCTGTCTTTTGTAGAAAGGAATATTATTGTGGGAGGGGACTTTAATTTGATAGTGGATGCTCTGTTGGACTACTCGGAGTGGGGGGCTCATAATGCTCCACACCAGAAAAGTCTTGTTCATTTCCTTTAGATGTAAAATTTGGTAGATGTATGGTGACTTCAGTGTCAGGCAGAGGAAGTATTCCTTCTCATGCCCATCAAAACTATTCTCATAAAGACTATGGGCCTGATTCTGTACCACAAATAGCAGGGATGGACGTCCATCCCGCTATTTGTGCCTTATCTGCCGGCATCTAATTTCCCCGCTGGTTGTGCAGGAAAGTTAGACAGGGGCAGAGAAGGGGCAGCTCGGGGTAGAGTCTGGATGGTCGCAGACCTTGGACGTACAGGGCCAATTCGAATATCGGCCCTGCATGTCCAGGGCCGGTGACATGTGTGGGGAAGTTATTCCACCTCCGAGGTGGAATAACTTCCCTGGACATGGATTTTTTTTTTTATTCCGGGATGCGGATGGGGAAGAAAGGCCAGAGAACATTACCTGCAGCCCAACCCTGGCCTTAGGAGGCCAGATTGGGGGTCGCGCTAGAGGAAATAAGCACTGTTATCCGGCGGCTGGCATCACAGCTTTTAAATGGAGCTGCGGTGCTATGGCAACCAGATGCCATGGCACCACGGCTCCATTTAAAAGCCCTGACTGAGTTTGTTGGGCAGGTCATGTACATGCAGGCTAGATTGAATCGCAGTCCCAGCCTGCACATATATGACTGTTCGCGATTCTGATCCCTTGGGGCTAGACATGCCACGCAGAATCAGAATCGTGATCCCCTCTGTACGTCCGGCTCGGAATAGGGCTCTATGTATTTTTAAGCCTCAGGATTGGGGAGTATTGTTTTTTTCAGACCACTCACCAGCATGACTGGAAATAACTGGGGTGGGGGGGGGTAAGAGTTTTTAGCAGGTGAATGAGTCACTTTTGAGAGACGAGAGGATGGTGGTGGAGCCACACAAAAGGATCTTAGAATATTGGGAGATTAATAATAGAGATGAGGTAAGGAAGGGGGTCTTGAGGGATGCAATGAAAGCTGTAGTGAGAGTGTGATGTCTTAAATATGGGAGTGTGGAAAAAGAGATATGAACCTCTGTGAAACTTATAGACCCATCTCTCTGTTGAATGAAAATGTAAACATTTTGGCTCAAGTGTTGACCTTGCGGCTGGTAAGGGAGATACCCATTTTGATTCATTTTGATCAGGTGGGGTTTATCTCTGGGAGACAAGCAGCAGTCATTGTCAGGCATATATTAAAGTTAATGTGGGAAGCCCAAAGGGAAAGAGGGTCTGGCAATGCTATTAGGAATTGACATAAAAAAGGTACTTGATAGGGGCTAAATGAGCTTTTTTTGTTAGGAATTGTTCAAAAGATGGGTTGAATGGATAATTTTAGTTGTTGGATAAGGAAATTATATGACAGGCCTGTAGCACAGGTGAAGATGAATGGGGGATATTTGGGGGTCTTTAGTTTGGAGAAGGGGACTAGGCCAGAGTGTCCCCTGTCTTCACTGTTGTTCATTCTTTCGGTCAAGCCATTGAAAGAGCAGATTTGGAGGAATAGGAATGTGAGGGACAAGAGTATAAAATAGCACCCTCTACAGTGATATACTATTATCTATTGAACACCTAAAGCCTATGCCATCAGTGGTGACAAAAGAGTTATGGCATTTTGAAAGGATGGCAGGTTTTAAAGTTAATATGAGCAAGACTGAGGCCTTAGATAACAATCTGGGAAGGGATGAGGTTGCGTACTTGTAGGAGTTCTTTCCCTTTAGATAGGTGAAAGGCGTGATTATATATTTAGGAATTCAGATAGGGAACGACTTAATGGAAGATTTAAGAGTATAACCATGGAAAAGTCTTCTTGGAAATTAAAAAGGATATAGAGCAATGGCACAGGGGCATCTGTCCTGATGAGGTAGGCTGACAGTAGTTAAGATGAATATAATTCTGTGGTTGTTCTTTTTTAGTGACAACTAGATTTAATACAGAGAGCATTGGGAAAGTTTTATATGAGGGCAAAAAAGGCCAAGGTTAGCTAGATCTATTCTCCAAAAAACAAAACGCGAAGGGGTACTAATACTACCAGACTGCAGGAAGTATTACTTGATGGCCCAGTTTAAGCATATTTTGGATTGGGAATTGGGGGAGGATAAGATATTGGCGGGGGTGGAGCAGGTTTAGTCGGCAGAAGTCCTAAAATACTTACTGCGAATTTAAGAGGATGGAGTGAAAGAGATGGAGATGGTAAACCCATTTACAAGGCCTTTGTTGGAAATATGGAAGGAGATTTGGGGAATGAAAGGGGTGTGGAAGGCGTTATTCCCATCGGCCCTTATTAGGTTGGAGCCACGGTTTTCCAAGGGCGGGAACCAGGGTGTTTTTGACAGTAGCAAATGAGGCCTTTCTGCTCCTATCGCCTAATTTATAGAGGACAGGGAGTTGGTGCCCTTTGAGGAAGTCTGGGATAAGTATCAGTTGCTAGTTGGGTATTTTTTTTAAATGTTTTGCAGGTTCAAGAATTTATGAAGTGATGGAAGATGAGAGGTAAGGATAAGAAGGGAGTATGGGAGCTGGTGGGACTGTGAACCTCAATGAAAGGTTTGAAGTGGACAATTATCCATTTTTATCGATACTGTGGACAGAAGAATTTTCAAAAATATAAATTTGTGCAGAATTGGCAAAGGAACTTAGGGGAATCTTGGTCAGATAAATAGCAGAGACAATTTTTTTTATTTTATTTTATATTTACGCATTTCATAAATGTACAAGCATACAACCACTTGCATAAGAAATGAAGACTGCAAGGAAATCAAATCATCATATAAAGAAGAAACAAACAGATGCAATCCTACCTCTAGCCCACAATTGAGGACCCATGATGAGAAGAAATAATATAGCTTGATTCTCTTAAGAAAAAGTAAAGACTAAACAGCCAGTATACACTATCACGGAGTAGGAACGTCGTCTTGTCACAACCCAGGGCACCCACCAGCATTCAAAAAGGAAATTAACTGAGAAGGAAAAAGAAAAATATAGGAAATACCTTGCAACCTCACAAGACATTTGCAGGGGTACTTGAGGAAAAATAACCCCCCAAGCTGCAAAATCCCAGGCTGCAAGATCAGAAACGCCCTCCTGTGGCGTTGGGTTTCTCTGGCTAATTCGGGGAAAATCCAGACCAACAGCCCTTGAAGCGAATATTTCTCTTCTTAAAAACATCTTAAGGAGCCACTCCCTATCTGAAACAAGCACCAGTGTAACCAAACAAGTAGAAGGAGTAATTGATTCTAAATCCAAATTCTCCAGTAAAGCAGAGACATTCAAACCATCAGCAGATTGAGGGCCAGGGATCTCAGCACCGGCTGAGACTTTCTGGCCACTACGCAAGTAGTATATATTTACCAAAAGGGGGTAAGACTCAGGGGGAACACTCAAAACTTCTCACAAATATAATTTAAACATCTCTATAGCTGAGGTGTTAGGAGACCTTGGAAAGTTTATCAATTGGAGGTTAGCCAATCTGTTATGATTATTTAACTGTTCCATACAAGCCTTCAGGTGATTAGTGTCTTTCATTTATTTATTTTATTTATTTATTTATTTTTTATACCGCGCTCTTTAGAATCAGTGCGGTTTACATGTATATTAACAGGTACTTTTTATTCCCTTGTCCCCGAAGGGCTCACAATCTAAGTGTACCTGAGGTAATGGAGGGTTAAGTGGCTTGCCCAAGGCCACAAGGAGTGGCCATGGGACTAGAGACCCCAGTCCCTCCAGCCTGAAGTTGCTTGTCCCCATGTGGGAATTGAACCCCTGGCCTTCTGGCCTGAGGTAACCTGTCCCAACCACTGAGCCACTTCTCATCTGGCATCTGAATATATTTGCAAACGCTTAGTTCGCTGAGATAAATCAGCCACAGATACCTTTAAAGTTTCAGTCAATGTCGTATTCTTAGTGCAAACCTCCTCATTATACTGCACCTTGACTTGTAACACCTGAACCTGAGGGATAATGGCTTCTCCCAACTGCTTGAGAGCAGTCTATATTGCTTCTAAAGTAAACTGCTCTGGCCGAGAGAATTTTTGAAGAGGTGGACAAGATCTTTATTTGAACATTTGTCAAAGAAAATGTGTACAAAATTTGATAGAGATGGTACTTCATACCAGATAAAATAAAGGCTATGTTCCCTGAAGCATCCGATAGATGTTGGTAGGGATATAATATAGTGGATGATTTTTCTGCACATTTGGTGAACCTGTTCCAAGGTGAAGGAGTTTTGGGAAGAGGTGGTGGGGGGGAATAGGAAGTTTGGTGAGTATTAGGGTAAGACTGGAGCTAAGGGTATTATTGTTAGGAACTGTCCCAAGAAACAATGAAAAGGACTGAAGACTTGAAGATAGGCATTGTGGCAGTACATTGTGACAGTGCGGCCCACTGAAAGCAATTGGCTGCTCCTTCTATGATGGAATGGAAGGCTGGATTGGACCACATTGGTCGGATGGAAAAATTGATATATATGAGGAGAGGAGTGTTTAAGAAGAAAAATGGAGAATGAGGAAAATTGAATAGATTTTTGGAGCTGTAAAAGACGGTATGAGATTGTGGGAGTATTGTGGGATAATGGCAGGAATGGATTGGAATGGTATGTATTTTGGAGTATCTGGGCGGGGAGGATTGATAGGGGTGTTATGAATGGTACTGCTGTTAATGTGAGTTATGTTAAAACACGGATTAAATTTAAAAAAAGCTTAAAAAATGATTTGTACTATAATGTCATGTCACCCTGACCACCTCCTTGAATCCAATGTCACTGAATACATTTACAGGAAAGCAACTGCTACTTTTTTGGCTGAGGGATAACAGTGGATTATTATGCAGTGAATGAAAATGATGCCTTGAGTAACTTGCTCTTCATCGATCTGCCGTTGAATTGTCTTCTAGTCTGTGGTAAATTAGCTGATCCAGAAGTAAATTACAAGTGGTAATTTTTGTTTCATCAATGAGCAGCTAATGCCGGATCCTCAGAAGTTGCACTGAGTGAATTTATTCCACTGCTATCACATTCTCCTGAAAGCCAGCCCTAAGCTTTGCTTTCCTTGGAGCCTTGCTCCATACAGAGCCTGAATTGCTTCATTGCCAGACCTCTATTAGAGCAAACCTCCATTAGAGCAGCCTTCACAATGATGTCTGAAGGCAGGATTGATTTTCTTTAAAGTCACTCAGTGCCCTCATTAACAAATCTTCTTGATGGAGCCTCTAATTCCACCTTCTAAGCTGTCACTCTCAGAGCTAAGGTAAAACAGCACACCATGCTATATGCAGGGAAAAAAATCCTTCAACGCTTAAATGCAGACATTTGAAAGACCTTAAGAGTGGGATGCAAGCACAAGTGAGGGATGTTATCTCAGGTTTTATTCCAATGAAACTGTATAGGAGCAAGAAAACATTCTAAAAGCAGAATGCACTGCACGGGGCCAGGTGCCACTATTTTCCAAGATGGCAAAGCAAGAGCACGAGCACATGGGCATCACTCTCGCTTGTTTCTGAAGGTACCAGGAGGGGGTGGGGGGTTCGGGTCCGCTGGGCCACCAGGTTTATTTGTAGTTGAGTGGGAGTGGGGGGCTTTGGGGCCGCTGGGCCACCAGATTTAATTTTAGTTGGGAGGGGGTGGGGTATTAGGGTCATTGGGCCACCAAGGATTTGCTTTCTGTTGGGGGCATCGGCCCCCAACAGTATTTTGATGGCATCAGGAGCTTTTCTCAATGCCTGTATCATATGACTTTTCTCCTTATTTATTTAACATTTCTTATATACCACCTTTCATGATATCAAGGTGGTTTACATTGAACAAACTGAAATTACATTGAACAGGGCATTATAACTTGGAGATAACTATTTTACAGGGAACATGGGCAATGGAGGGTTAAGTGGCTTGCCCAAGACCACAAGGAGCACCTGTGGGACTAGAAACCCCAGTCCTTCCAGCCCAAGGTTGCTGTCCTCTAGTGGGATCCTTAGATGATCCAGGCACTAGGGAAAGCACCCAATGCCATCAAAATACTGTCAGGGCATGTGCTAGATGTTTAAGCCACATCAGACCCAGGCATAAAGATATTGGCTCTAAGGCTGGTTGAGAAATCCTCAAAATGCTTCTCTGTATCTGGGGCGGCCAATATCTGCATACCATTTCAATATGTGCAGCTCATTTGCCTATGATTTAAATGCATTTACATACTCTTGGTGTTAACTGTGCGCTAGTTTTTCCTTTGCTGTTTACATGCGTGTCTATCTCTTTTCTGCATTTGGCGATAGCAGTAAGTGTGCTTAAAAGTGGCGTTATCTTCTCAAAAAACAGCTACTACTACTCTAAAGATTGAGTGCCCGATATTCAGTGGTGGTGGCTAGTCACTGCCACTGAACCTTAGACCCCGATATTCAAAACCGGGGCCATGTCTGACCACTGGCATTGAATAGCCGAGTCAGCTGGATAGCATAGAAGCTAACCGGGCAGCAGGATATTCAGCTACTACCCGATTAGCTTTGGCGGTGAAAGTTAGGACAGCCTTTATAGTGCCTAATCTTTACTGCTTAGGGATAACTGGGCAGCAGCTGAGTGTCATCACTGCCTGGTTATCGCTGGGTGCCGCTATCGCTCTGCCCCTGGAACGCTCCGATCTAGCCACCATCATAGCGGCATCCAGCAGCGGCACCCGCAGATATTCAGTGGCACTAACTGTGTTAGTGTTGCTGAATATCCTGGCCAAGGCGATTAACATGGATAGTAGATTTTCTAATCACGTTAATCCCTTTAAATATTGGGCCCTAACAGACTAAAGCAATTCTTCTGGAAAATGCAATTTTCTTTATTACGAATTAATCGACACATAGGGGCTTGTTTACAAAGCCGCGGTAGCGGTTCGCGATCGTTATCGGAGCCACGGCCCCAATCGCGAACCGCTACCGCGGCTTTGTAAACAAGCCCCATAGGATCTAGTAATAATTGTAAGAAAACATACAGGATGTCAGGCATAACAACAGAAAAAACCCCTAACATTTTGGGTTCTTTCCTTTATCAATAATAGTGCATGCTATTGATCGATAGTATTTATCAACTGGGGGACTAACTGAAAAATCCTGCAAATGACATAGGAAACAGAATGAAAGTTTTCGGCCTGCTCACCCCTAATAGCTGGTGCCACTGACATCAAAGTGTAATACATCTACACTATCACAAGCAAAGGGTGAGCATTGAGGGAAGAAAGACCACACACAGAGCCCAAATTGAAGTCCTATGACTGGGGCCACCTGCAAGTTCCATTTGCTTCTCATGAGATTCTTAGATTATTCAGCATTTCTTACTTGTGTGGTATAATTAGTGGCCTAAGTCACAGCCTAATAATAGCACAGAGGAGCTCAAATGAACAGAGCTAAAAATAGTGCATAGAGTGTGGATATTAATGGGAAAGGAGCTTTTGAAATACTGAAATTGTAAATGCATCTCTTTTCATCTTGTTGATCTGCTTTTATCTCATATCCTAAATGCTGTTATGTTCGTGAAAGAAATTACTTATTTAGTGTTACAATGTAAAAACCTGCCAAATATAAAAGTTCTGATACCAGGAAAAATGTATAAGGAAATGAAACATTTAAGTCCCATAGCCAGGCTTCGGGCTATTCCAAAACTAAATTGGTGAGTATAACGGCTGTGCTGGGAAACTCCATTGCTTGGTAGGGTGAAGCTGTGGTAGGGAGGCTAGAGGTTAGAGCTAAGTGCTAGAGCTCCCAGGGTGTGGTTTAATATTCTTGCTTTGCAACCGACTCTGTATGGCCCTGAGTAGGTCATTCTGCCGCTCTCTGCACTGGTCTACCTAACTGTAACTGGGTGATAATAATAACGTTCCTTTGCTCTGGAAGCTGTCATGTAGTCAAGATGCAGACGTAGGCAAGAAAGGCATCCACAATTTTCTTAATATTTTATGAGGGCTTCTGAAATGGATTAATTGCAGAGTTTATTTTGAGCCTGTTGCAGGAAAGCATATAAATCTTAACGATGCTGATGATTACGATTATGATCATTAACAGCCAAGCAATCTGTTTCTGGGAGATCTTTTGAAAATATTAAGAGGGCACAATTTTAAAAAATATCGGAACTCATTTTATCCTAGACGGTTTAGATGTCTTTGATTCAAAAACAGCACACATAGGTTGCCCCTGGCACTGTAGTTGGTAAGGATTCACCATGCACTCGGATGTTTTCTGTGAAGGGGGCTCAGTTGTGGAGGATATTATCAGTGGAACTCAGGAAAGCCCGAGATGAATTAATCTTCCATAAAAAACTGAAAGCCTGCCTTTTTGATCTTGCATTTGTGAAAATTTGGTTTGTCTGGATGTGATGTGATAATATTTATCTGGCTTTTTATAATATTATGGGGTAATTTTATAAGGCGCCACCTAATGTAGGCTGCAAGAACACACCTAAATCTCGGTAATTCAGCAATTTACACATAAGTGGCCACTTTTGCATATAAATGGCCTCTTCTACATTAGGTGCTATTTTATAAGTATGCACATAGATCCAAGAGCTTGTACTTTCACTGTGGCCATGCCCATGGGCGGAGTTTAGGTGGAGCACACAAGTATGCCCATATATTATAAAATCTTATAATTTACACACATTCTTTACAAATCTAGACGCCTACTTTTCTTTATAAAATAGGCTTAAACTAGGCGCATTACGGCTGTCTTAAACTAAACGCCTCATTATAAAATTACCCCATGTCTTTTGTTGATTTTCCATGTTTTATATGGATCATTATGTATGTAATTCATACTCCTTGCCTAGAAGTAAGAAGATAGGCAAGTCATAAATGGGGTCTTTTCAATTATGATTGCTCCCTAAGTATAGAATAGAGGAAAGTCGTCTTTTTTTTTTAAATAAGACCCAGACAGGGTGAGAGAACTTGTTAATGTTTATGTGTGCATGACCCAGGCCACCAAACTTATTCAGGTAGATATTCAGCAGCCATGGTCAATGTTTTTTTTAAACACTGGCTACAAGAGTTAGAAAATATCCAGATAACCTGGGTCAGTATCATGATAGTGCGATATTCAGTTATCCAAATAGTTATCAGGATAGTGGTGCTGAATAGCTCCGCTATCCGGATAATTCACCGCTCAGCTCTCATTTCACCCACGGACTACCCCAGCGTAATTCAGATAGTGCCAAGGCAAGTGCTTTTGAATATCAAGACCATTGCATTTACAGTTGGGAACTTCAAGGGTCAGTTGGCAAAAGTTCCTATCTGGATAACACCAGAGGTTATCTGCATAAGGGCACTGAGAGAGAGATTCAGCAGCGCTATCCGGACTATACCACGGACTGTCTATGCGCTCTCCAGAGAGTGCAGGGCTGGTCTGTGGGCACAGTGAGGGCGGTGCTGGCCACCATCAAGATAATCCCATCTATTATCTAAAAAATGCTGATTTTCAGCTCTTATCCATATCCGTTATCCAGATACCTTGGGTAGCAGAAAATGTTGTCCTAACTTGCTATCCCAGTTTGTCCAGATAGCAACTGAGAAGTGCCACTCTCCAGGTAATGGTGGCAAAAATCCAGACGGCAGCTGCACGGTCCAGATTTTCAGCAGCAGCCTCTATCCAGATACTGCCACTAAATATCCAGAGAATATCTAAAGAGCACAGCTGACCGCTCTGGCATCTAAATATCCAGTGCTCTGAATATCATCCCCTCAGTGTTTTTTAAATGCTTAATTTTAATATAAAAGGATGCACGTCATACAGACATAACAATTTTCAAGTAACCACTCTGCCATTCACATAACAAAAGAAAGTTGTATAACATACAATTAAGATACCACTATAGCCCACCTACTGTATGTCCATACCATCCATACTTATTCTAAATTTTTATTAACTTTTATTGTTCCCCAGTCACTTAAAAGTACACCCCTACCCTAAGCCAAGCCAACTGAGTACCTCGTAAGCACATGGATACTCTTACATGGACCTCAAATAATGTAACAGAATGTCAACAATGGTCTCAGAGATAACCAGGAAACTCTATCCCTGCCCAACTCCACTGTCATTCACTCACCAAACTGGACACCATCCTCACAAAGATCAGACACTCCTTACAAGCTGCTTGCCTTATGTGGCAACAATAGCCACAAAGCCTCCCACACCTTTCAAATGCTGCCCATTTCCGGGGGAGGCCCCCTGTTTCTCACCTCTAATTGTTCCATCACCATAAGACTGTATAACATATCCACCAGTGTGTGAGAATTGGTGGGTCTGCACATCACCACTGTATCAAAATGCACTTCCGTGCTAACAAGAACTTCACCAATATTATTTTCTCTCCTTTTATTAAAGCCTTCAGAGCTTCAAAATCATCAAATAAAAGCAATGAAGGCCCTCTGGATATCTCTACTCCCTATATCCCTTCTAAATACCAACTTACCCGCCACCAAAAACCTTTAATACACCTACATTCCAGAACCAATGTGCCAACGAAGATGCCACCATCTTATATTTTGGGCACCTTCCATCCTGTGTTATTTTAGCTTGGACTTCTTATTTCAGGAAGATAAAGCCTCTCAACCAAAATTTATATTGCAGCTCCTGAAGAATCAACTATCACAAAAAGGTTGATCATAAAACAGAGCAGATAATATATACTTTGTAATTTTTTGTCGGACTGAGTGTCAAGAAAGGGAAAAGACCATTCTCCTGCGACAAACCTTCCTTTTAATTAATTTTTGTTATAGACAATTCCCCCAAATTTCAATAAAAATGCAAAAAAGACTTAGCTTGTATAGCACCAGTGTAACAGAGCAGTGAGGCATTCCATGACATAACACCATGTTTCAAGCTCTCTCAGCTCTTACAAAAGCTCTGCATCAGGCACCATAAAGTCTTTCGCTCCCACTTGACATCAAAGTGCACAATTTAAGCACTTTTTTTGATAGTTGAGTTTGCAGAGGTCAATACATTTGGGTTTTCATTTATATTGGTAGCTCCTGAAGAATAGCATTTCTCAGTCAGAGTGGAAATTTGCCCCAAGGTCTGCACTATTCAATCTATCGTCAACTGGATCCCCATCTCTGCATTCCATTTATTTACCACTCCCAGCAGATTGACTACCATCTCCTCATAGGTCTCATAAAACTGAGATGCTCTGGGTGCTTGATCTCGCTCAAACAATAAACAATCCTCCACCTTTTCTGTCACACTCTCCATTAAATTCTTGTACTAGTATGACTGGACTAAATGCCTCACTTGCAAATAAGCAAAAAATTCTTATTACATAAACAAAAAATCTGCACCAAAATTTGAAATTGCAATACTTGACCAACCTCATCTACTAAATCTGCAAATGAGTGTAAGCCCTTCTCTGCCCATCCTGAAATAACTTGTTCTCAAGCCCAGTTGCAACATCTCCATTCCCCACAAGAGTCAACAATAGAGTAGTTTGAGAGTTAACACTAGAAGCCCCAAAAGGAATTTTACCTAGAAACCCCAAAGTGCGTCAATTGAGGCGTTATCACGATGACTGCATTTAGCATGAAATGCAGATGTGAATTAATGTGAAGTTACTTATTTGTTAAATACGTGCAGTATGTGATGTCATTACATGACGTCATTGTGTGTTTATTGTTTGTAATGTCGGAGTAAAACTGTAAACAGTGATTGAGATGCGCCATCTAGTGGGAACATGAATTTATACCTAGAAGCCCCAAAGTACGTCAGTTGATGCATCCAAGACAATTGAGTGCGTCAACTGACGTACTTTAGGGCTTCTAGGTATAAATTAATTTTCCCGCTAGGTGGTGCATCTGTCATTAATTTTCGATGCACATATTTGAACATCTTGACATTGCTAACAAAGTCATGGAACATGACTGACATGGTTCTAGCAGTGGCGCTAGTATACAACTTCGAAGATGCATTTGCGTCAATTGCCGCACTTTGAGGCTTCTAGTGTTAAAGCCCTTTATCTGACCTAAACATACCCATGTATATGTAGCGATGGCTCATACCCATGTATATCGTAGTGATGGCTCATTACCTCAGTGTATTATTATGCTGGGACCTATTTCTGTATTTTTTGAGCAGAGGCGCCATTTGCCTTTGCCTAGTATGATGTCACAGAATGGAGAAGAATTATATAGGTGTCTCTCCCCACTGGGAGGTGCCAATGGAAAATTTGATTATGTCATTGAGTTAATAAAGAGAGGTTTTGGAGGGAAAATTGTCTTTGCCTCCTTTCTGCCAAGCTGCCAATCAGAAGTATGGAGCTTCTGAGGAGTCTGGGTCTTGAATGCTGAACTAGGCCCTAGACCAGTGTCCGCAAACCACACAGAGAAAGGTCCTTCCATGCTGCTATAATCCATGTGAGGAAAGTAGAGGCAGGATCGGCAGTGGCTGTAGGGATGATGGTAACAGTGTCAGGAGCCATGAAGGCTGGAAGTAGTAGTAGCTCTAGAGGTGGGATCAGAGGCGGTTTATGCATACCGGAAGCAGACATGTGGATGGGACCAGCAGAGGTGAGAGCAAGGGTGCTTTGGAGACCAGAAGCAGGAGTGTCAAGACCAGCATCGGTCTGCAGGGTCTGGGACAAGAGTGCAGCATCAGTGGTAGAAGAAAGGGGGAGGTAATAATGGTGGGGACTTACTTCCAGCAAAGAGAGACTAAGAGACTAGGGGAATTGGCTGGTGGGAGAGAGAGAAAATGGATGGAGAGAGTGGGACTGCTGGGGACCGACTGAGGAGAGAAGAGAAAGGCTGGTGAGCGTTAGCTGAGGGGAGAGAGAGAGAGACTGGTAGGGACTGGCTTGGGGGGAGAGAGAGAGAGGAAGAGATACTAATGAGGCCTTGTTGGGAAGAGAGGCTGGTAGAGACAGAATAGGAGACATAAGAGGGCTAGTGGGAATAGGCTTGGTGCTGAGGGGAGGGGTCCGGGAAGCGTGGTGAGAATAAATATAGGTTCTTGAACTTTCTGCAGAACGATAAGGGCACCACACAATCAAAAATATTGGAAATCTCTGCCATAGACAAAGGAAAAGGAGTTATTATTGGTCCTTTGCCTGTTTTGCTGCCTTAAGTTGTTGAGGGGTTTGCCTGCATAGAGCCTATGACCGATGTGGAGCTTCACTGGGGGACAGGAATTGCAGTTGAAATCTGGATGAAAGCCTATGACTAGTCATAGGCTTTCATGGGCAAAAAAAGTTCAGTTTGGAGGGAGAAACTGAAGCCCCAAGACTAGAGGAGGATTGTCTGGGGGAGAGGACTTGCAGTTTGGAGTGTTTTTTCTATGCAGAAGGTCCTTAACTAAAGAGAAGAAAGGAGGTGGGAATACTCCCATTAGTAATTTCCACTGGATTCAAGGAACCCACTGTGATTTGTATTTTATGAAAAATTGTTTAAGAGATCTATTGCTAGAGAAGACCAGCAAGGGGAAAAGAAGAACCCGATATTCAGCCGTGGCAGTTAGCTTATTTTAAAGCACCTGACCATCATGGTTGAAAGTGAAACCAGATATTCACCCGCTAACTGGATAGTAAATCTATATTAAGTTAGGACAGCCACTAACTTGTCTTAACGTTATGCAGTTTAGCTATCCGATTAGTGGCTTAATATCACCACTAACTGGATAGCTGCCGGACCCTCCCCAGCTCCCAAAGATTGGCCTGGAATTAACTGGGCATCTTTACTGTGGTCTGTGGGGATATTCATCAGTACTATCTGAATACTGCCGCTGAATATCGGTATCACCAGGGTTTATGTCGTTTGCAGATGCTGAAAATCATAAACCCACTGAATATCGAACCCGAGATTTCTGAGGAGGATTTTGAGGAAGTCGGGCAGGCAAACCACCTGGGTCACATGAAAGAAAGAAATTACCTTAGGTAAGAAGGAAGGCATAGGCCAAATGGAAATGGCCTCCTTCGAAAAGGATAGGCAAGGATCTCAGCAAAACAGTGCCTGCAGTTCTGAAATCCGCCTTGCGGAACAAATCGCAACCAAGAAGACTGTCTTGAGTGTCAAATCCTTCAGAGACACACGCTTCAAAAGTTCAAAGGGCACTGACATAAGGGCCCTGAGCACCAGACACAGATCCCAGGAAGAGACCACAGGCCGAAGGGGAGGACTCAGAGGCTGAACTCCTTGAAGAAAGTGTGAAACATCCAGGTGTAAGGCTAGACAGTGGTTCTCATCCCAGGCCATTCAGGCCTTTGGGTCCCCCAGGCCAGTCAGGTTTTCAGGATATCCACAATGAATATGCATGAGATAGATATGCATACAATGGAAGCAGTGCATGCTGATCTATCTCATGCATATTCATTGTGGATATCCTGAAAACCTGAGTGGCCTGTGGGTCCCAGAGGACTGGGTTGAGAACCACTGGGCTAGAGACTTAAACAGCCATCGGACCTCTGAAACAGGTCAAAACTGCCACCTAAACCTTCAGTGAGCTAACAGAAAGGTCCTTCTCTAGACTGTCCTGTAAAAAAGCCAACAGAGATAGCACCTTGGCCACCTCAAGAGCCAGCTGCCGGTTGCCACACAATCGCTTGAAGAGCCACCAGATCTGCATGTATGCCAGATTGGTAGAGCTCCTCTGGGCTCTGAGCAGAGCCGAACCACTGCCGGAAGGTAGACCTCATGCGCTAGCCATCTCCTTTCAAGAGCCAAGTCATAAGCGAGAAGGGAGTCGGGTCCTCCAGGATGATCAGTCCCCAATGCAATAGGCGCTTGCAGGAGCTGCATCAGACCTCCAAACCATGCTCTTCTCAACCAATCTGGTACCACCAGAATAAACCTTCCCAGGTGGCACCCTATATGCCAAATCACCTGCCCCACCAGGGGCCATGGAGGAGAAACATACAACAGGCATTGACTTGACCTTCAGACCATGTCTCCGCACAGCGACTGAAGAGGTGGCACACTTGGCACTGGAGCGAGCCACCATCAGATCCATCTCGAGTTGACCACAGCAGTGCAGAATCAACTGAAATGCTTTCTGATTCAACTCCCACTGTCCTTGATCCAGAGAGTACAGACTGAGAAGTCTGCTTCCACACTGCCCACCCCAGCAATGTGCTGAGCCGAGACAACTAGAAGATTCTTCTTTGCCCAAGCAAACAGAAGAAACATCTCTAGGGCTATCTCGGCACTCCTCATGCTGCCCTGCCAAATAATATTGGCCACTATATTAATTGGCATTGTCCAAAAACACTCAAACCGCCTGGCTCTCAACCAGGGTTCAGAAACATAGAACAGTCAACCTGATGGCCCTCGCCTCAAAACTGTTGATGGACCATACTGCCTCCCTGCAGTTCCAAGAGCCCTGGGCCATTCAGTCTTGGCAATGGGATCCCCAGTTCAAGAAACAGGCATCCGTCGTCAGAAAAATCCAAGAGTAATTGTCCAGTGCCACATCCTTCCTCAGAAGACTGGGCTGCCACCACCACTGCAAGCTGGCCTTCACTATCAGGCAGAAGCCTGAGTTTGAACTTTTAAAAACTCGGGGACCACTGAGTAAGCAAGGACCGTTGGGGCGGCCACATATAAGCACACGCCTATGGCACCCTCTCAATTATTGCCGCCATTAATCCAAGGAGCTGAAGATAATCCCGGACTCTGGGAGCTTGCTGTGAACATAACAGTGCCAGGCAATCCAACAAACATTTAACTGTCTCCTCAGGCAAAAAGACTCTGCCCACTCAAGTATAGAAATGTGCTCCCAGGAACTCCAGGGAATGGAAAGCATCAACTGGCTCTCTCCCTGATTGATCACCCAGCTTAGGCTTTCCAAAGAGGACACCACTCATGTTGCTACCCGAGACACCTCTGAAAGAGAGCGGGCTCAGATGAGCCAGTCATCCAGATATGGATGCACACAAATCCCTTGGTGCTTTAGGGCCGCAGTCACCACCACCATGACCTTGGAGAGCATCCTTGGGACAGTGGAGACTCCAAATGAGAGGACAGTGAATTGAAAGTGAGAGCCAAACATGGCAAACACAGATACCTTTCTGATCCTCCCAGATCGGGATATGAAAATATGCCTTGACGAAACCCAGAGATGCCAGGAACTCTCCTTGGTATACCACTTGAGACACAGATCACAGGTTACCATCCAGAAGCACAGGACACGCAAGTGCTCGTCAACACTCTTGAGATCCAGAATGGGGCAGAATGATCCATCCTTTTTCAGCACCATGAATAGATGGAATACCTCCCCTTGCCCCAATCACTCAGGGGAACAGGCATCATTGCCTTCAGGAGTAATAACTTGTCACTTGTCCAAGGTCATCTGCACAGCAGCCCTTTTTTTTTAGAACCACAAGGGGAGATGACAAAAGCATCCAGGATTGGCTCTTTGCATTCCAAGACATAGCCGTAATGAATAGTGTCTAGCAACCAGTGATCCTTGGTGACCTGGGCCCATTCCTGAAGAAAAGGCAAAGCCTACCCCTAACCTGAGGCCTTGGGCCCACATGCTCCATGAAAGGACTGAGGAGGAGCCAGAAGGCTTTCCAGATCAATAGCGATGGGAATCCTTCAATTTATTCAGAACTTGGCTGCACAACTAATCTTTTGCCAATTTCAATATACTCATATAACCCCTCTTCTCAAATCACTTCATTGGCTTCCCTTCTGTTTCTGTATCCAATTCAAATTTCTCCTTCTGACCTTTAAATGTAATCATTCTGCTCCTCACTACCTTTCCTCTCTCCTCTCTCACTACACTCCTCCTCTTGAACTCTGCTCTTCTTCTGCCTTGCTTCTCTCTTTGTCCGTTTCCTCCACTGCCAACTCCAGACTTCAATCCTTTCACCTTGCTTTTCTTTATGCCTGGAACAAACTACCTAAGTTTGTACAACAGGCTTCATCCCTGCCCCTTTTCAAATTCATGCCAAAGGGTCACCTCTTTGAGGCTGCTTTTGGATCCTGATCCCTTGCTTTCCTTGTGTCTCCTTACTCTTCCTTATTCTACCCTTATTCTCATCTTTTGTCTTCTCTATTTTGATTAGATTGTAAGCTCTGAGGAGCAGGGACAGTCTTTATCTGTGTCTGTACAGCGCTGCGTATGCCTTGCAGCACTATATAAATGATTAATAGTAGTAGTAGTAGTCCTAGTCCTGAGATCCTAGGAGTCCGACCAGCATGCCTATGAACAGCAGTTGGAGGCTGATGGAAAAGGGGCTCTTGCCCGCTTCTCAGGCTCCCCAGATTTATCCTTCAGAAGGCGGTAAAATGTTGTCTTGCCCAGGTCATTCACCAGCTTCTCCAAATCAGCCCCCAAAAAAGCTTCCCTTCAAAGGCCAGTTGGGTCAACTGGGCTTTGGAAGGGTGGAGCCAAATCTAATGCCATGTCACCATCGACAAGGTACTAACCCTGTCCACTAGACACACCAGGTCATACACAGCACTCGAAGGAAGGCCGTAACAGACTCCAAAAGGGGGTTAATATCTGGCAGAAGAGACTGAATCCATTGAAGCTGGGCTTGAGTCATCAGGCCTGCACATACCGTCAACTGAAGAATAGTAGCTGTGGCGGCAAACTGGTTCTTCAACCACGACTCCGCCTTGCGGCTGAGTATCCTTTAAGGCCGATCCCCCTTCTACAGAAATGGTCCGAATGGTACCTGTCATGACCTATGCATCTGCCTTGGGAATACACTGGTCAACAAATTTTTACAAAAGTCATGTTACTGAAATAAAAATAGTCATTTATCAATTTTTATATGCTGAACACGAATATGACAGTGAAATTGCAAAGTTGGCTCTAGTTTTTTGGTAATCTACAAGAATTAATGTTTACATCACAAAATGCATGTCAGTAGTAAATATAATAGGCCTTCGGTTAATACCTGTAAAAAACCAAGTCATAGACTACTTCTTAGATTTTTTCACCTGTCTCTTGTACAGCTGTTTGGGAGCTTCTCTGGGGAGTGTCCAGCAGTAGTCAGCCAGCATTGTAGTGGTCCATTTTCCCTGGTATCTTTGCTCCATCGTTGCGATATCCTGGTGAAAACATTTGCCCTGTTCATCACTAACCATACCACAGCTGTCAGGAAAGAAATCAAGATGGGAATCAAGGAAATGGATCTTTAGAGACATATTGCAGCCAAGTTTCTGATACTGCATCAGCATGTCTTCTATTAGTTCCTTGTAGTTTTCTTCCCTAACATTCCCGAGAAAGTTTGTTGACACTAGGCGAAAAGCATTCCATGCTTGTTTCGCATCACCCTGCAGCAAGTTGTTGAATCGGTCATCTTTGAAGAGCTCTCAAATCTGAGGACCCACAAAAACTCCCTCTTTAATCTTTGCTTCGCTGAGTCGAGGGAATTTTTCATGCAGGTATCGGAAAGCTGGCGAAGTGCAGTCCATGGCTTTCACAAAGTTTTTCATCAAACCTAGTTTGATGTGAAGGGGTGGTAGCAGGATTTTGTGAGCCTCAACCAAAGCTGGGTGCTGGATATTCTTCTCTCCAACTGTTACATTTTGTCTGTGATTCCATTCCTTCCGCAAGTAGTGCCAATCCCTTGCTCGGCTATCCCACTCACATAAGAAACACATGTATTTTATATATCCCTGCTGCAGTCCCATTAAAAGGGCAACTACCTTCAAGTCACCACAGAGGTGCCAGCTGTATGTTTATACTTATGTTTATTTATTTGATATACCACCCTACTTTATCACTCAAAGCAGTTTACAATTCACAAACAATTAGAAACAGGCACAGGGCCAGAAAGGAGGAAAGGAAGTTAGAATTGTTGATATAATAGAACGAGAGAAAGGATACAGGACTATACGTAGGGAACAGGATCAGACAAGAGGGGAGGGAAGGTCATAGGCCAGCGATGGCGAACCTATGGCACGCGTGCCAGCTGTGGCACGCGAAGGCCTTGCAGCTGGCACGCGTGAAGGTCCGCAAAAAAAGAAAAAGCGGGCTCTGGCTGCTGCCGCGGACGCGGCAGCATGCAGTGTCCCGCGGGGCCCCCTCCGCCCGCTAAGCCCCTCTGCAAGGGCTTTCAGATTCGCGAGGGAGACAGCGTCTCCCTCGCGTCTCTGTTAAGCCCGTAGGGGTTAATGGGAAATTTCCCATCAGCCCCTTTAGACGCGAGGGACTGATGGGAAATTTCCCATTAGCCCCTGCGGGCTTAACAAGAGACGCGAGGGAGACGCTGTCTCCCTCGCGAATCTGAAAGCCCTTGCAGAGGGGCTTAACGGGCGGAGGGGGCCCCGCGGGACACTGCATGCTGCCGCGTTCGCGGCAGCAGCCAGAGCCCGCTTTTTCTGTTTTTAAATTTGCCGGGGGGGGGGGGGGGGTTAGGACTGCTAATGGGCTAGGGGGGGTTAGGACTGCTAATGGGCTGTGGGCTGATGGGGGCTGTCTGGAAATGGGGTGATGGGGGGTTAGGACTGCTAATGGGCAGGGGGGGGTTAGGAATGCTAAGCGGCTGGGGGGGGGATTGGACTGCTAATGGGCTGGGGGGGGTTCGGACTGCTAATGGGCTAGGAGGGGGGGGGTTAGGACTGCTAATGGGCTAGGGGGGGTTAGGACTGCTAATGGGCTGTGGGCTGATGGGGGCTGTCTGGAAATGGGGTGATGGGGGGTTAGGACTGGTAATGGGCTATGGGGGGGGTTAGGACTGCTAATGGGCTAGAGAGGGGGGGGGTTAGGACTGCTAATGGGCTAGGGGGGGTTAGGACTGCTAATGGGCTGGGGGGGTTAGGACTGCTAATGGGCTAGGAGGGGGGGTTAGGACTGCTAATGGGCTAGGAGGGGGGGGTTAGGACTGCTAATGGGCTGGGGGGGTTAGGACTGCTAATGGGCTAGGGGGAAGGGGTTAGGACTCCTAATGGGCTAGGGGGGGTTAGGACCGCTAATGGGCTGTGGGCTGATGGGGGCTGTCTGGAAATGGGGTGATGGGGGTTAGGACTGGTAATGGGCTATGGGGGGGGGGTTAGGACTGCTAATGGGCTAGAGAGGGGGGTTAGGACTGGTAATGGGCTATGGGGGGGTTAGGACTGATAATGGGCTATGGGGGGGCTGGGACAAGAAATGGGCTGATGGGGAGGGGTTGGGACTTGAGGTGGGCTGATGGGGTTAGGACTGGTAATGGACTGTGGGCTGATGGGGGGGTTAGGACTGGCAATGGGCTATGGGGGCTGACTGGAAGTGGGGGGTTAGGACTGGTAATGGGTTATAGGGGGGGGGCTTAAACTGAAAATGGGGTGATGGGGGGTTAGGACTGGAAGTGGGTTGATGAGGGGGGGATAGGACTGGTATTGGGTTGGGGGGCTGCTAGGACTGGAAATGGGCTGATGCAGGGACTAGAAGGGAATGGATGCTGGGTGAGGCTGGAACTAGAAGGGAGCTGGTGTTGGGGGAGGATTAGAATGGGATGGGGCTGGGAGAGTAAAATGGAGAGGGGAAAAATATTTTGTGTGGGAGGGATAAAAAATCTACAATTGGCCGGGTATTGGGAGAGTAAGTGGGGATTGAGGATGGAGGGGTAAATTTTGAGTAGATGAAATAGGAATGAGGAAAGAGCCAAAGGAGAAAGATTAGTATGTTAAAGCAGATGTAGAGAGAGAATGGAAAAAAAAAACAAGAAGACAGAAGAAAGGACAAATGGACAGCAGATGGAGAGTTAGCAGAAGACACGAAGAAACCAGAAGAAAGTGGCTGGAACAATTGCAACTGAAAAAAAATGCACAAAAGGTAGAAAAATATCTCTTTATTTTGAATTTATTAACTGAAATATGTCAGCTCTGGGAAATGTGCATCATTAATTTTTGCGCTTTGTTTAGTACAAGAGGAAATTAATATATAGTTTTATTTCTACAGTGTTGTTGTATATTCCAAGTTTGGCTTTTGGGGTTCCCAGTTTAATTATTGTCTTCCTGTTTCTAAATTGTGATTCCTTGTTTGGTGATGGTCTGTTCTGCATGTGTAACTGAGCTGAGGTATTCTGTTTATATAATTCCTATTTGACATTGCCACTTGTTCTTTCCCCAGTAGGTCATGTATTGTTGTTCTCTGAGATGTATTGGTTTAATATTTGCAGTGTTGCCTTTTGATAGGTAGAGTATGGTGCTTTGTGAGTCCTGGTAGTGCTGTTAGGATACGGCGGGTTTGCTATGGGTTCTAAATGGGCAGCGTTTGTAGTAGTTCCTAATGTGCCTGGCGGTTGGTACTGGATTATAGTAATGTAGAAACCTTTTAGTCTTTCTTTATCCATATACTCATTAAGAGGCATGTTTACTAAAAGTTAGTGTATGGTAACATTATGCAAATATTTATGCAAATGAAGCACCTTATGCAAATGGGGCTTTAATTGACGTGCTGGCACTTTGAGGAAATTCTTTGGTTTTGTGCGGCAGTTTGGGCACTCGGGCTCAAAAAGGTTAGCCATCACTGTCATAGGCCAAGGAAAAGAGGTGGGTTTTTAGGTCTCGCTTGAAGGTGGCGTAATGGGGTTCTAACCGGAGGGAGGTGGGGAGTGAATTTCAGAGTGCAGGGCTGATAAAAAAGAAAGCAGAGGAGCGGGTGGATTGAAGGTGAGCGAGGGAGGGGGAAGGGAGATTAAGGCGGTTAAGGTGGAAGGAGCAGGGAGTGTGTCTGGGGGTGTGGAATGTAATAAGGTCTGCCAGGTTATGGGGAGTACTAGTGTGAAGAGCCCTGTGAACTAGAGTAAGTAACTTAAACTGAGTGTGAAAGGAGTGGAAGTCAGTAGATGCTTTAAGTTATCGTATGTCTCTTTCATGTGGACAGCATATGTTACTGGAATAGATGGAAGACGGTTTCCATTGTTCAAAAGCACAGCCTTCAGACTCAGTTTCGAAGAGTCTATAAATAGTCTCCAGTCTTGTGGGTCATGAGTGATTTTTAAGGCATTCATGAGGCTTTCAATACCAGATTACTTTCCTTTCTGACTGCGTATAGTACACTGCTGACGTCAGTTGGTTTCAGCAGCCGTCTGGCAGTAGTATTGCATTGCATCAGAAAATGATGCAATCAACTCTGGATGATGTGTGCATGCTGGTATTATGCAATGTGATGCAATATTACATCATTCAAGGCTTATTTGGGATGTTGTTGATGTCCTACTGGATAAATTTACACGGTGAAACATTAAAAATGAACTACATGCAATATCTTCAAAACGAGAACCAATAGAACTTTTTTAATGTTATATTTGTGTTCAGCTCACCAAGATACTACAGATTAGGGTCTTTTAAAGTCAGTAACGATTTCAATGTTGACCAGTGATATCAAACCACACAATGAACTCCACATTCGAGAGAGCGTATTTATTTATTTAAAAAATTTATATTCTGCACACTAACGTGGCAGAGTACAACAAACACACATAATCATATTAAAAAATTAAAAAATAACACATTAAATTTAAATAATTAAAACATATAACATAAATCCTTACATTCAATAAGCATTCAAATAATAAATTCCAACTAAAAATGAAAAATATAAAACATAATAAGTTTAAGCACATAACAAAGGACATGCCTGTCTAAAAAGATAAGCTTTTAATTTCTGTCTGAATAACAAACAGTGATCTTACGTAATTCCTCAGGCAAGGAATTCCACAAAGCAAGAACAGACATTGAAAAAGTTCTAACACATAAGGTCTTAAAACAAACTTCTTTGAAACAAGAACATCCATTAAATTAGCATCCTGAGATTGTAGAGACCTTCGAGGACAGTACAATCGTAATAGAGAAGAAAGGCTAACTGGGTAAGATGATAGATGCATTTAAAGGCAATCATTTGCACCTTACACTGGATATGATATGTTATAGGTAACCAGTGGAAAACATATAATTGCTGTGTAATATCAACAGATCGATTACACCCTGTGATAAGACATGCAGCAAAATTCTGGACTGATTGAAATTAAAAAGTCATGGAATAGGAGGCAGTGTACTACTGTGGATCAGGACTGAGTTAAAAGATAGAAAGCAGAGGGTAGGGCTAAATGGCCAATTTTCCCAATGGAGAAAAGTGAATAGTGGAGTACCCCAGGGATCTGTGCTGGGTCTGCTGCTTTTTAACATATTCGTAAATTACGAGTGAGGTAATCAAATTTGCAGATGACACAAAATTATTGAAAGTTGTTAAAACCCATTAGGATTGTGAAAAATTGCAAGAGGACCTTTATAAATTGGAAGACTGGGCATCCAAATGGCAGATGAAATTTAATGTGGACAAGTGAAAGGTTATGCACCTAGGAAAGAACAACCCAAACTATGATTACACGATGCAAGGTTCCACCTTAGGAACCACTACCCAGGAAAAAGATTTAGGCATCATTGTAGATAACATGTTGAAACCCTCCGCCCAGTGTGCAGCGGTGGCCAAGAAAGCAAACAGAATGCTAGGAATCATAAGGAAAGGAATGGAGCATAAAACAAAGGATATTATAATGCCTCTGTATCGTTCCTTAGTGCAATTGCACCTTGAATATTGTGTGCATTTCTGGTCGCCATATCTTAGAAAGGATATAGTGTTAGTAGAAAAGTTATAGAGAAGAGCCACCAAAATGGTAAAGGGGATGGAAGGATACACCTATGAAGAGAGGCTAAAAAGGTTTGGGCTCTTCAATCTGTAAAAGAGACGGCTGAGGGGAAATATGATAGAGGTCTATAAATTAATGCATGGAGTGGAACGGATAAACGTAGATCGATTGTTTATGCCATCAAAATATAGCAAGATAAGATAGTAAGAAAACATATTTTTTCACTCAACACGTAATCAAAATCTGGAATTTGTTACTAGAGGATGTAGTAAAAACTGTTAGTGTAGCCAGGTTTAAAAAAGGTTTGGACAAGTTCCTGGTAATAAGGTCCATAAACCATTTTTAAAGGGGACCTTGGGAAATCCACTGCTTGCCCCAATACAAGCATTGTGGAAACTGTGTCTTTTGGGGAAACTCCTAGGTAACTGTGACTTAGATTGGCCACTGTTGGAAACAGGATACTGGGCTTGATGGACCTTGGTCTGACCCAATATGGCATACATTATGTTCTTATTATAATTATTATTATTATAGTGGATGGAGTGAACCTATTGGCAAACCTAATAGAAGACCATTACAATAGTCAAATGGAGAAAGCAACAAGACTTGAATAACTGTATGAAAATTAGCAGATGTTAAAAAAGGCTTCAAACATTGTAACAGATGCAATTTATAATGTGCTGTTCTAACTCACTTCTGAATTTGAGTCCGCAAATGCAAAGAAGTATCCAACAATATTCGAAGATCACAAATCTCCGACTTAATAGTCAAATAATTTTTTTGTTGATTATCTATAGGAATGGGCTCAGGAAAGCTCCTTGAAAGATATAAATCTTCCGTTTTATTCACATTTAAAGCCAATTTGTTCTTAAACATCCACACCCGAACTGCTTCAATACAACATGAAACATTTTTAAGAGAATCATCAATTGATGACAAGACTGGAACCAGAAATTGAACATCATCCACATATATCTAAATAGTTAATGCATCAAAAACCTTACATAAAAGAAAAATATAAATATTAAATAACATGGCTGAAAGAGCTGACCCCTGAGATACCCCTGCATTCAAGGTATACCAGGAAGAAGTACTATTTGATGACCTAGCTTGCACTTTCCCATCTTGTAAAAATGATCTAAACCATTTCAATACTAATCCTTTTATCCCTAACAAATCCAATCTCGAGATCAATATCTCATGGTCAATAGTATTGAATGCAGAGATGTCGTCTATTGTCACTAAAAAATATGTCATACCCCTATCAAAACCAAGAAGAAGATTTTCCATCAATGTCATCATAAGTGATTTTACGCCACAATTAGGGAAAAAACTAAACTGAAAATTTGATAACACCCCATGCTCATCAAGCAATTGCTGAAGTTGTAACAGCACACTTTTTTCTAACACCTTCACCAAACAAGATAAAGTTGAAATTGAACAGTAATTTGTAGGATCAGATTTATTTCCCGATGAATTTTTCAATTAAGGAAAAATAGAAGCTCTTTTTTATTCAGCTGGAACAATTCCTTGAGAAAGGAAAGCATTGATAATCGCAGCAGCCGGCCTCTTTAGTCCTTTAAAGATTCAAAAGTCCCCATAGAGCAAGATTCCAAATGACTATAGGTGTTATTTAACATAGACAAAATCTCTACTACCTGAGTTTCAGAGATGTTATCAAAAACAGACCAAAAAGTTAAATAGAAGACAAAGTTGATAACACTCCAGATGTGTTTAAGGAAGCCAAATCAGAATTTTCAAAAGAAGTTTGAAAACTTTCTATTTTATTACATTGAAAATCCATAAATATTTGTGGATCGATTTCTACCTAAACAGACTTTGCCATAGCAGGAGTAGTCAAATGCTTAACAGAGAAAAGATTTTGAGTAGAACTAACCGAGCCATAATTTGTGCATTAAATTACCACTTCTTGCTTTCTTCAAAGTCTAATATTACATCATTAACAATGTAAACTCTTGTTTTAATTCCAAACTTGATGACCTCTAGCTACGTTCTATTCTTCGAAGATTCTTCTGAAAGTTTACTAACTCTAAAGTAAACCAAGGCTGATGACGATAGGTATTCGTAGATGCAACATGTTAAGTTTTTAAAGGAGCAATAAGATTCAAGGACTTCTGAAGAGATTCCATCCAAAAGCAGTATTAATATCCTTTATTGCAAGTTCATCAATGTCAACAAAGTGCGGCTTCCATACTTTAAGTAAATTTATAGCTGTATAAGATTTATATCTTTTTATACACCCTTATCCCCTTAGATGGGGAGTCAGGGAAATCCCACTCTGACCTGATAATGTCCTCAATCACCTCCGGGAACAGGAAGAGAGTTGTGAATTTTCACACCCTTGCAAGAGTGGATGCACCTTCGGCTCTGCCAAGTTCAAGGTGGATGAGACCCTGGCAATCAAATGCCGCCAGTTCCTCCTTTTGGAACAGGCGAATCATAGTGGCCTCTTCACAATCCTCTGAAAGTGAAGACATCACTTCGAGACATCTGAATCCAAGTCACAGTCCAAATCTTGGATAGATCCCAGCTGATCCCCATCTCCAGGGGACACCCTCTGCCAGGCAAGCTTATCCCTAGGCAATCAAACAGGGCTTCCACTCTCAGCCTGCCCCTCATGAGACTGTTTGGGGGGAACCCAGAGGCCTCAGGATCTGAATTTCCATGTCAGAATGACCAGGTTTGTCTTAAAAAGGAACAGAATACCAAGGAAGACAATTCAGACTCTGGAAGCTCTCCTCATGGAAATGACCCCCCTACACCAGGGGACATAGCCACCATCTATTCCCTAACAGAAAGGGAGCAGCCCACAGCAGTTGTAGGAACCTCTGGCCAGCAGCTTATCCTTACCCACAGCGCCATCCGCAACTCCCTGCCCTCAGGCAGGCAAGGCTGGACCAACTGCATCCCCCTGCTGAGAGGGAGTGGGGGAGGGAAACAGGCTCTCAAATGACAATTCAAAAGCTATCATGTAAGAAGAACAAAGTCCAAAAGGCGTACCTCACTTGACACATGTTTCCTAGAAGAAGACAAAGAGTTAAGGCAAGTGCAACAGCAGCATGTGCTAAGGCTGCAATGGCCAAAAGGCACACGTTAACAGCGCTTGTATAGCAACGCGCAAAATAGGCACCTTGGGTAGGAAGGTGCATTGGAGCTGCTCAGGCAGAATGCGCGGTAGGACCAGTGACAGCCAAGCACACAATAGTAAAAAGTGCTAGAAATGCATGCAGAAAATAGTAGGAAACCCCCATACCACGTCAACGATTGCCAGCGATCCACACTGAATTGCACCCTAGACATACAGAATCGGAAGCCCAAAGAAGGACAATGACGTGGTCAAGCCCTGATACTCACCTCCTGAGAGCCCCAGACAGAAAACTCATGCCGGGCTCAGCTCTTCTCCCCTGTAATTGTTTCTCTTGCTTTTCAGGCACTGTGTTTCAAAGTGGTTGGCAGGCAGATTGTTCTGAGAGCCTTCTGCGATCTTTGTGAGAGCGCGGGGGGGGGGGGGGGGAGGCGTTGAGGTCATGTGAGGCTGCTGAACTCTTCCAATCCTTCCAATTTTCTGTTTGCTCAACAGGCTCCTATCATGATAAGGGCATGGAGCTGAACTAATTTTCCTTCCTCCTATTGCTACCGAAAAGACCGAAGTCTAATGCAGCCTCCCACGTTGCACTAAGTGAGTTACCTTCAAGGTGGCAGTTCACAAGTAGTTAAATCAATCTTTTCCTCTCAATTATTCAGATTTTCTTCAGAGTGGAGAAAATCCATCCACCATCTGCTGGAGACAAAAGATTACCGAAGAGAACTCTGGTGGCTGACATGAATAGAGGCATCGGAGTGATGTCATTTAAACCTGGCTTTTCATTGGTTCTTTGTCTCCACTGGTCTGCTGGTAGAGGAATACAACCCGCTTGTCTGAACTGGTCTAGCAGGGGAAGGGGTATTTAAAATTCAGATGAGCAATTCAATGTTATGACTGAGACTGCTCTACCTTTTACATTTCTGTCTGTGAATGCTCAACAGATGAACAGAGTTAAAAGTTTGATTTGCACATTAAAGGCTATTTTCATCCAATAGACTTCTTGTGTGACACTGTTCATATCACCTTTTTTTTTTAATGTATTAATCCTTAAAGCAGACTAACGCAGCAGCTACACTACATTACCTTTCTTGAGAGTGACTGTGGAATCAGCTGAGAAAGTCCAGGAGGAAAAAAACAAAAGCTTCAGGCATTTTTGTTAAGAACATAAGTGGATTTCCTGAGTCCTCTTTAATAACGGTTTATGGGCCTTTCCTCCAGGAACTTGTCTAAATCTTTTTTAAACCCAGCTACACTAACAGCTTGTACTGCATCCTCCGGCAGGGCCATACCAAGCCATAAATGATCCCTGTGCAACTTGTACTTCTGGCGCACCCCCCCCCCCCTCCCAGTTTGTCCTTTGCCCCATGCCCAGCATCTCCCCATCTTACCTCCATGTCTCCAGCCGGCTCCCCACCCAGCTTGCCTTTGCCCCCACTGCCACAGCTTTCAGGGTTCCCGTGGCAGTGGCAAAGGGACCTCCAACTGAAAAAAAGAAAGCACGCAGGTCTCTCCGACTCTGCACTTGCATGCTAGGCCGATCCTCCTCCGACTCATGCTTGCATCAGAGGAGGGAGGGACCAGACCAGCCATTCAAATGAGGAGTTGCAAAGACCCACGTTTGAATGGTTGGTCTGGTTCCTCCCTCCTCCGATGAGCACATATGTCAGAGGAGGGGGATCAGGCCATCATGCAAGCATGAAGTCAGAGACACCCGCGTGGTTCCTTTTTTTCAATTGGAGGTCCCGCCGCTGCTAAGGAAACCCTAAAAGCAGCGGCGGGGAAAGAGCAGGTAGCATGGGGGGGGAGCTGAGGCCTGCATCCCCAAAGGTGCCCCCTTTTTTTTTTTTTAGATTTGTGATGAGTAAGGAATGACAAAGAGAAAGTTAATGTTTCTTAGAATGGTTGAGATAGAGAATTTTAGTTCTATATTTTATACATTTCATGTGGATGTTTTTTAATATTTATTCTATCATTAAGATCATAAGAACAAAAGATTTACCGTACTCGGTCAACCCAAGATCCATCAAGCCCAATATCCTGTTTCCAACTGTGGCCAATCCAGGTCACAAGTACCTGGCAGGATTCCCAAAAATAGACAGATTTCCCCCAGTCCACTTTTTTTTTTTTTTTCAAAATTTTATTTTTGAACCATCAAACAAAACAGCAAAGATACAACAAAAACAGTCGCTCCCTGGGGTGGACTCTGATCCCCAGGGTGCAAAATACATAGATGGTCACACAGTTTTAAGAAAGTACCCCCCCCATCCCCCCTCCCCCACCCCCTCACCCCCACCTTCGCCCCCCCTCCTCCCAAAGGCATTACCCAGCCGAACCAGCATATATAACATTACAAAGAAAAAAAACTCAGTTGGTCTCCGCATATAAATAAGGCTATTAACAACCTAACTGTAGAATTACGTTACGAGTCCGAGGACTCAAATTTTGAATATAGGGCTCCCACAATAACCAGAAAGCAGACCATCGCTTCACATGGCCCTGCGCAGACCTACATTCCAGGAGCATGAGTTGGTGGAAGGAGTTCCGCCACTCCCAAAAAGAGGGAGGGTGGCTGTCCCTCCACCCACGTAGGACTGGGCCCTTACCCACCAGACATGCCTTCCGCACCAGCCAGCGACTCCATTTCCCCTTCGGAGAGGTGAGACCTAGAAGATCCAGAACGATAAGGGCCGCGTCCCAGTGAACAGGTTGTCCAATAAGGTCGGCCATAAATAGGGCAATTCTATGCCAGTAGGGGCGTATGCGCCGGCAGCCCCACCACATATGATACAATGTAGCTAAGGGCTCCGCACAACGTGGACAGCTACCATCCTCAGTCAGATGGCAGCGAAAGGCCCGTCTCGGAGAGAAGTGGACCCGAGTTAGGCACTTAATCTGGATTTCTCGCCAGCGTGCCCCATCTACGAGGCTCGCCACTCTCCGAAGGGCTGCTAGAATGGTGCCATGGGGAATCTCCCGACCGAGTTCCGCCCCCCAGGCCCGTTCCACGCCACTGTAATCTGGCCGTGATTGAAATTGTTCCAACCGAAGATGAAAAGATCGAATAGATGGCCGTTCGACTTCGCCAAATCCAAAGAACGCTATTATCTGGGCCGAGCGGTCGCCACAGAGGTCCGACCGGGAAAGAGAAGCCACGTAGTGGGCTACTTGCATGTATGCAAAAAAGTGTAGGGGCCCTAATTCATATTTGCGAGATAGCAGGGAGTAAGGCTTAGACCTGCCCGCCAGATCCACCACATGGCCCAGAGTATGCACTCCTCTCTCCCCCCACAGACGAAACGCCGCAGTGTCAGTGCCAGGGGTAAAATTGGCATTGCCTCGGATAGGTAGCCAGCTCGACACCTGCCACCGCTGGCCCCAATAGGCATTCAATTTCCGCCAGGTTCGACACACCGGGGCCAATAACACGCTGTCAGCCAAGTGCGTAGGCCATCTACCAACCTCTAAGTGCAGAAGGGCTCTCAGGGAGTGGGGTGCCACGTACGCCTCCTCAAAAGCCCTAGGGGTGTAAAGATCGGTATCCCCAAGCCAATCCCCTAAGTGGCGGGCCTGACAAGCCAATGCATAAGTGCCTAGATCTGGGAGCCCCCAGCCTCCCCCACGGAGCCTCCCCACTAGTCTACGATAAGAGATACGAGCTCTCAATCCCCCCCACAAAAAGACCCGAAACTCCGCCTCAAAGCGCCGAAGATCCCGACGGAAGATCCAAACAGGGAGGGTCTGCAGCCAATATAAAATCCGCGGCAAAATGACCAATTTAATCGCCGCAATTCTTCCCATGAGGGAGAGAGGGAGGGGCAGCCACGCCTGTAGCTGGGCTTTCACCTTGCTCAGCATCTGTCGCAAGTTGGTCCTATATAGGTGATCTGAATGGCGGGACAATACAATCCCCAGGTAGATGAACTGGTGCTCGGCCCAGCGAAGGGGAAACTCGCCCACCCAGCTGCCCCGAAGTTGTCCAGAGACATCGAGGGCTTCAGATTTATCCCGGTTGATACTAAACCCGGCAAACTGCCCAAAGGCTCGAAACTCCCGCAACAGAAGAGGTAGGGAATCGCCGGGGGAGAGCAAGTGTACCAACAGATCGTCGGCAAAGGCCGAGATCTTAAATACCTGAGGTCCTATACTTACTCCCTGGATGGTCTGCATGCCCGCCACACGACGCAAGAGGGGGTCCAAAGAAAGAACAAAGAGCAAAGGAGAGAGGGGGCATCCCTGACGGGTCCCTCTCTGCAGCGGAAAAGGCTCTGATAATACCCCATTACAGAGTATCGCTGCGGTGGGGTTGGCATACAGACTGTCGACCATGTTACAAAACGACGGCCCCAAGCCATAATGAGGGAGGATGAATCGCAGGTATTGCCAATCCACCCTGTCAAAGGCCTTCTCTGCGTCAAAGCTAATCAAGAGAGAAGACAGGTGTCTATGTTGGACCCATTCTAAGGAGGCGATGATCTTGCATAGGTTGCGGACCGCATATCGCCCCTTAACAAAACCAACCTGGGACTCGTGAACCAGCAGCCCCAAGAACTCCGCTAGGCGATCTGCCATAATCTTAGCCATTAATTTGAGGTCAAAATTCAGTAGAGAAATAGGACGATACGAGGCCGCAGAGAGAGGGTCTTTTGCCGGTTTGGGGATAAGGACGATATGCGCGTGGTTAGCCCCCCACCGAAAGGAGCCCTGCTGTGCTCTCCTATTATGTACTGCAGCCAGTGTAGGGGAGATCTGTTCATTGAGGATTTTATAGAATTCGGCGCCTAGCCCATCGGATCCAGGGGATTTGTAGCAACTGGCTTTTGAGATTGCCCCCTGCAGCTCAGCCACCGTAATCGGCTGGTCCAACTGAGCTCTCTGCTCTGTGGAAAGGCGAGGCAAGTCCAGTCCCCTCACATAATCCGCCATCTGCGCCGGAGAGGCCGCGTCCGCAGCATAAAGATTCTGAAAGAAGGAGTGAAACACCCGCGCTATCGCCGGGCTTTCCCTATGTAAGATCCCCGAATCGTCTCGCAGGGCGGGCACCAATTTAGAGCCCCGGGGTCCACGAAGGCACCGAGCCAATAACTTCCCGGGCTTGTCCCCATAGCGATATAATTGATAACGGTAATACAGTACGGACTTCCTAGCCCTCTGGTGCAGGAGTTCGTTTAATTCCATTTGAGTGTCCCACAGCTGCTTTTTAAGGCCAGCAGTGGGGGTATGGGCCCAGCGGCGTCGCAGTTTCGTCACCGTTCCCTCTAAGACCATAATACGTTCGGCCCTTAATCTTCGTTTTCTGGCAAGGAACCCAATTATATCTCCCCTCAGTACGACCTTTGCCGTTTCCCAGAGTAACTCTGGGTCATCCTGATGGCCCCTATGATCAGCTTCGAATTCCTGCCACCGCCGCTGGATAAATGTGCGAAATTGGACATCTCTATAAAGTTCCAATGGAAAACGCCATTGGAAGGCCCGTGAGGTACTCCCACTCCAGAAGACCTCCAACCAAACAAATGCATGATCAGAGATCTCCACTGGCCCTATCTGGGCGTCCCCCACCTTGGCAAACAGCCCAGCTGACACCAACAGGTAGTCTATACGTGCGCTTGTACCATGGGCCCGGGATTGGTGTGTGTAGTCCCGCTTGACCGGGTGTAGTAGTCGCCAGGGATCCACCAGCCCCAGTCTAGAGCAAAGACGTCGCATTGCCCGAACCGTCGCCAATCTTTCTCGTTGCTCCCCCGCCTTAGAGGTATCAAGGTCAGCATCCATGACCCCGTTAAAGTCCCCTCCCAGAATAACAGGGATCTCCGGTAAAGTTTCAAGTTGGGAGGCAATGCGTGCATATAGGGATAGATCAAGTACATTGGGGCAATACACACTACCAAGAACTACTGGCCTCCCCTCAAGGGCTCCCTGCACCAGGACAAATCGACCCGTTGGATCTACCAGGTCTTTCACCACCTCCATCCTTACGCGTTTGTGTATCAAAAGCACCACTCCTCCCTTCTTACCAAGGGCTGGGGCCCCCCAGACCTGTCCCACCCAATCCCGGCAGAGTTTACGGTGTTCATCGGCAGTCTGGTGGGTTTCCTGGAGCATAGCGATGTCTGCTCCCTGCCTGGCCAGGGCCTGGAGAATTTTTGCCCGCTTGATCGGACTGCCCAGACCACAAACATTCCAAGAGATTATCTTAAGTGGCATGTAATACTAAACTGGGCTCAGAAGTGTCTGATATGTACCACACAGGATATAGGGAAGACACCCCCCCAGCCTGAGGTCCTCCCCCACCGCCCTTTGAGCGTATTCCTCTACCCGTCTCTATCTCAACTGGTTCTTGAAAATACAGCATTCCGTCCCTACCCCCCCCATACGCCCCTCCCCCATTCTCCCCCCCCTTACCTACTCCCTTCCCCCCACTATTCCTCCCCCTCCCTCCCACCTCCCCCCTCCGATCCCGTATATCTACTTCCATCCTCCTCGCCTCCTCTATGAATTCCTAGATGCGCGTGGTACCCCCCCACCCCTCCAGCGCCCCAACTGCCCCACAAGAACCCCTCCCCCCCAGGTCATGCCATCACACCACTGCCCCCCGGGCCTCCCCCCGCCCATCCCCAACCCCCAAAAGGGGCAACCAACAGCTCCATGTAATGGCAGTAAAAACAACCGTGCAACCCTCCACCCCCACCCCAATTACCATCGCCATCACTTTACTGTCAAGGACAGGATACGCAAACTTGCGCATCAAAACGATAGTCCTCTCCTCCGGTCTTCAGGACTCGGCCGCCGTATCTCCTCCACGTAGGGCGTTGCTGCTGTCGCGGAGTCAAAAGTCCTGCGGATCCCGTCATGGGTGAAGACCAATCGGGCGGGATATTGCACTATAAATTTGATGTTATTGTCTATTAGGGTCTGGCATAATGGTCCGTAGTCTCGTCGCCGCTGTCCCAGGGCTGCTGAATAATCCTGGACAATACGTATCCGGGCATTGTCTTTCTGAATGGTGCCTTTCTTGCGCGCCGCGCGCAAGACCGCTTCTTTCTGTGGGAATCTCAGGAACCGTGCTATCGTCATCCTGGGTCGGGTATCACTGGTCCTTCGAGGCCCAACCCGGTGTGCCCTCTCTATTTGTACTAAGGTACCTTCCGGCTCATTCGCCAGGAGTTGTTTCACCAGGTCTTCTATGTAATATTGCAGGTTCCGATCTTCGACGGCGTCAGGAATCCCAAGAAATCTCAGGTTGTTTCGGCGGGACCGATTTTCGAGGTCGTCGAGTTTGGCCTCCTGCCCCTGAAGCAATTTTTTCACCTGAGCCATCTCCCGCTGGAGCTCCAGCACATGCTCCTCCGACCTCTCTATCCGGGTCTTCCGCCTCAAGTAGTCGACCGCCTAGGGCCTCCACTGAGGCATGGACAAGATCCATGCGGCCCCGCAGATCCTCAAACTGAGCGGACAGCACCCCCGCCACGGCTATGGAAATTTCATCCACCGTCGCTGCTGTGGTCTTAGCCTCCCCTTTCAACGGTGAGGATTGTTCCCCCCCCCTGGGCAGCAGAGGGGTTTTCTCCTTCTCCACCCGGCGGCCTCCTTTTGCCGCCATCGCCCAGGCCTCCGTTGTAGACTGCTCCAAGGGATGGGGAGGGCGTCTCTCCAGTCCCCACTTCACACCACCAGGCGATGGGGCTCCAGTCGTCGACCACCTCAGTGCCCAGCACGGTCCCAAATCCGAGTTGCAAGTGTCGCCAAAACCGCCTATGCCGCAATACACAGGAAATAGAATGTGGATCAGGGGCCCCGAGGCACTAGATGAAAGGCAGGATTCTCGGCTGGTTAAGCACTGGTAGGAAGGCCGGGGTCCCGGGCGCTGGTGCGTCTGGGATTAGGTGCAGATCCTGGGCCCCTAAGTGCCAAAAGGGGGGGGATGGTACTCCAGAAGGAAGATGTCAGTCCCGGGCCCCTACGCACAGGTGGGGAAGCAATGCCCCAATGTCGGGCTCTTATGCCCCAGAGGCTAGGCGCAGGGCCTATGTCACCGGCTCTTCAGGGTGGGGGGGGGCAGGGCGCCGCTCAGAAACCTCAAAATGCTGGAGGCAGGGGACAGGGCGCACTCTTGGATGTCCCACCGGAGAAACACCAGGCACAGGCTCCCAGCTGGTAGGATGAAGCACAAGTCTCTATCGCCTGTGATGGGGAGAGGAGAACACCAGCCAGGTCCGTTAGGTTTCATGCAGGTCCCCCAGAGTAAGAAAGGAAGCAGGTTGGGCACGGGGGGGCAGTTCACAGCTGGGCCCAGGGAGGGATCTCAGCCCCTCCGGGGTTTTCTATTTTCTTCCCCCTCCCCCCCCCGGCAGACAACCACACGAGGCACAGGATTGAGGCACGCTGAAGGCAGACAGGGGCGTTGGACACCAGCCGGGGAGCTGCAGCCTCCGCGGGGGCCCCACTGCGATCCCGGGAAAATTGTAATGCCTTGCCTCCCGGCCTACTCACCCCACCACGCGGCTTGCACTCCAGTGCGGTGTCCGCAGCGCCCGCTGCACGGAACTAGGCCGCCTCCATGGATCTTCAGATGGGGGCAAGAGAAGGCGCCGAATCGTCCCTCCGGGCAGCGATCCGCTCCAGTCAAGGGTGCCGGGGGGGGGGGGGCGCCGGAGCCCCGAGTCGACCTCGTTAGGGCATTTAATAGCGCCGGAGGAGCAAGGGGGCCCAGAGCTCGAGCAGCGTGCGACTGCTCGGGCTCACCGCATCACCGGAAGTCCCCCCCCCCAGTCCACTTTAATAATGGCTTGTGGAGGTTCCTCTAGGAACTCATCCAAACCTTTTTTAAACCAAGCTACACTAACAGATTTTACTACATCCTCTGGCAATGAATTCCAGAGCTTAATTATGTTGAATGAAAAAAAAAATTCTGATTAATCTTAAATTAATTCCTAAGTAGTTTCATTGCATTTCTCCTATCTTTGTACTTTTTGAAGGAGTAAACAACCAATTCAAATTAACCTGTTCCACTCCACTCATTATTTTGTAGACCTCTATCATAACGTCCCTCGGCCGTCTCTTCTCCAAGCTGAAGAGCCCTAACCTTTTAAGCCTTCCCTCATAAGGTTATCCTTCCATCCCCTTTATCATTTTGGTTGCCCTCCTCTGTACCTTTTCCAATTCTGCAATATCTTTTTGAAGATGTGGCAACCAGAAAAGTATGCAATACTCAATGTGTGGTCACACTATAGAGCAATACAGAGGCATTAGGATATCCTTTGTTTTGTGCTTCATTCCTTTCCCTATATTTCCTAACAGTCTATTATCTTTCTTGGCCACTACTGCACACTGAGCAAAGGATTTCAATGTATTATCCACGGTGATGCCTAGACCCTTTTTCTGGGTGATTGCTCCTATTGTGGAACCTTGCATTGTGTAGCTATAGTTTGGGTTGGTCTTCCCTAAGGGGACATGTTTATTAAACCATGCTAACTGCTAGTGCGGGGTTCAGCGCACAGAAAGCATGCAAAGGAAGAGCACTGCACTAAAATTTAGCGCACTGCCCCAAGCTGAAACTTCCACATTAGGTTAGATCGTGATCTGGCAGAGACATGGTGGGATGGGGTGGAACTCAGGCATGGCACAATTGTTGCCGTGTGCACTTAAAAACACCTCAATAGCTGGCATTAGTTGCACCCATTTTCTTCATCTCTGATTGCATTTCTTGATACTTGAAGATCTCCCTTTCCAAATGATTCACAGAACTGACACCTCTGTTATCAATGCCATTCTGGTGTTTTTCTCCTTCACCATGATGTCCAGTTTCCTTGCATCCAGATTTTATGAGTTGGCATAGGAATATCACAGTTTATCATAACCTCTTCATTCTTCATAATTCTCTTATGGTTGTGATCTTAGTGGTTTTCTCGTACAATGATGTTGTAGTGCTTACAAAGTTTCCAATGCATTAGACATGCCACTTTAATGTGCTTTTCTATATAGACTGTTGTAGTTGTGGATATGGAAGGACAGACTAGATAGGCCATGTGGTCTTTTTCTGTCGTCATATTTCTATGTTTCTAGATATTTTTGCCATCAGAACTTTGCAGCCAGGTACAAGATGGGTAATCGTTTCCAGCTATTTCTTACAGAATCTACATGTATCAGTTTTCGCCAGTTTTTTCTATGTATTTTTGTAAACCATCTTGTCCATAATCCACTGACTGGGGCTGCAATTCTCAGTCTCTCATCCTTCAGTTTCAGTTCACCTCTCCTTAACCATTTATGTGCCTGTTTTGCTCTGCAAATGGTTCCTTGAGGAACATTTTGTATTTTCCACTGCCTAATATAAAAAAGGCTCTGAAAATCTAACACAATATATACTGATCTTTTTTACTTGTGCCCTCTGGTACAGCGTGAGAAGAAATTGTACTATACAAAAGACAGCAAGGAGTAGAAAGAGAAGTCCTTTATTGTAAAAGCACCCCAATGCAGCCATGTTTTGGCATGGCTGCCTTCCTCAGGGGGAACTTAATATGTAATAGGAACTCCGTAGAATAAAAGAGGTGCGATTGTTAAGCTGAATGTACCTACAGGTGCTTTGCACGATTCATTATTATATAGATGCCTGTGGATCTACCTCTTTTATTCTATGGAGTTCCTATTACATATTAAGTTCCCGCTGAGGAAGGCAGCCGTGCCGAAACACAGATGTGTCATGGTGCTTTTACAATAAAGGACTTGTTTCTACTCCTTGCTCTCTTGTGTTGGGGTGCTTTTACAATAAAGGTCTTCTTTTTCTACTCGTTGCTCTCTTTTGTCCAGTTTTTGCTCCTGAGGGGTTGTGTTCCCTTGTAGACCCAAGAAATTGTACTGTGCAGCAGTTCAAGTAGCTGGTTATGAACATGTTAACAATGGTTATAGAGGTGATTTACTAACGATAAACCTTGCAGAGAAATGCTTATTCGGGTCACAGGTCTTTGTTTTCTGACTCAAGGCTCACTAAGGTGTTTAAACTGGATGAACTGTATGGTATTTATAGTTTCATATGAAAGTAATCTTTCAAATGAGGCATGCCTTACTCATGTAATGTATGGGGCAGAGCCATTCACCACTGACTTGCTGATGGGACGCGGGTTTTCCCACTGTTCTGCTTTTATTACCAAGGTTTATTGTGAATGGATGAAATATGTAAGCAGATTATTTATTTTAGTGAGACGATAGTCTCTGACAGCAATGTAATTAATTTTGAATTCATTTTGGGGCATATTTACTAATGTGTACTAACTGAGCACAGGGCTTCATGTGTGCTATTTGCACCATGCTAACAGCATGGGCCCTGCATGAAAAATCCTGTGCTAACCAGTTAGCGCTTTATTGGGCGAAGACAGTGGGTTAAGGGCGTAAAGTAAATGTTGGCTGCATATCACGATAAGTGCAAGTGTTTTAGTCTAGCATATTAACTGTGCCTGTCGCTGGTAGTGCAGTGCACTTAATGCCACCCCAATGGATGTTGTTAAGTGCAAAGCCTTCATGTTAGCAGTCGGGGGCATGACCAGCATGTTCCTGGCAGTTAAGACGTGACTCAGTAAGTAATTAACATGGCTGCACCTAACGATACCCATAGAGGTATCGTTAGGTGCACCCACACTAATTGCCACATTAATGATTGTTGCACACTAATGCGTTCTCCATGCCCACACTGTCCCAACCTGCCCACTCTTCACATTAGTGTGCAAGTGCCAGTTAACATGCATTTTAGCAGTTGGTAGCTGGCATGCCTGTGCGTTAGTGTTCACTGCGGCTAGTTTCTGCATACTATAATGCATGTTAACTGGTTAGCAGTGCTTAGTAAAAGGGCCCCTTAGTCCAGCAATGATTAAAAGCTGATTTGCACCTTTCCTGGTCATGGGACCCAGAGTTGGAACTAGGCATTTTGGCTCCCAGGGCAGGCAAGCATTTGGGCTCCTCCGCCTCCATACTGATCCTACTCCTCTTTCACTATATCCCCTCCACTCTGATCCCACTGGTCAACATTGACATCGTTTCTGACTTTAAAAGGCCCTAATCTGTAGTATCTTGGTGAGCTGACCACCAATATAACATTAAAAAATTTTACTGGCTCTCGTTTTGAAGATATTGCATGTAGTTCATTTTTGACGTTTCACCGTGTAAATTTATCCAGTAGGACATCAACATCCCAAATAAGCCTTGAATGATGTAATATTGTATCACATTGCATAATACCAGCATGCACACATCATCCAGAGTTGATTGCATCATTTTCTGATGCAATGCAATACTACTGCCAGACGGCTGTACCATCTGACATCAGCAGTGTACTATACGCAGTCGGAAAGGAAAGTAATCTGATATTCTGTTCCAATATTGAAAGCCTCATGAATGCCTTAAAAATCACTCATGACCCACAAGATTGGAGACTATTTATAGACTCTTCGAAACTCAGTCTGAAGGCTGTGCTTTTGAACAATGGAAACTGTCTTCCATCTATTCCAGTAGCGCGTGCCGTCCACATGAAAGAGACATACGATAACTTACAGCATCTACTGACTTCCACTCCTTTCGCACTCAGTTTAAGTTACTTACTCTAGTTCACAGGGCTCTTCACACTAGTACTCCACAATACCTGGCAGACCTTATTACATTCCACACCCCCAGACACACTCCCCGCTCCTTCCACCTTAACCGCCTTTATCTCCCTTCCCCCTCCCTCGCTCACCTTCAGTCCACCTGCTCCTCTGCTTTCTTTTTCATCGGTCCCGCACTCTGGAATTCACTCCCCACCTACCTCCGGTTAGAACCTCATCACGCCACCTTCAAGCGAGACCTAAAAACCCATCTCTTTTCCTTGGCCTATGACCTTCCCTCCCCTCTTGTCTGATCCTGTCCCCTACGTATAGTCCTGTATCCTTTCTCTTGTTCTATTATATCAACAATTGTAACTTCCTTTCCTCCTTTCTGGCCCTGTGCCTGTTTCTAATTGTTTATGAATTGTAAACCGTTCTGATTGATAAAGTAGGGCGGTATATCAAATAAATAAACAAACATACAGCTGGCACCCCTGTGGTGACTTGAAGGTAGTTGCCCTTTTAATGGGACTGCAGCAGGGATATATAAAATACATGTGTTTCTTATGTGAGTGGGATAGCCGAGCAAGGGATTGGCACTACTTGCGGAAGGAATGGAATCGCAGACAAAAGGTAACAGTTGGAGAGAAGAATATCCAGCACCCATCTCTGGTTGATGCTCACAAAATCCTGCTACCACCTCTTCACATCAAACTAGGTTTGATGAAAAACTTCGTGAAAGCCATGGACCGCACTTCGCCAGCTTTCCGATACCTGCATGAAAAATTCCCTCGACTCAGCAAAGCAAAGATTAAAGAGGGAGTTTTTGTGGGTCCTCAGATTCGAGAGCTCTTCAAAGATGACCGGTTCACAACTTGCTGCAGGGTGATGCGAAACAAACATGGAATGCTTTTCGCCTAGTGTCAACAAATCTCCTCGGGAATGTTAGGGCAGAAAACTACAAGGAACTAGTAGAAGACATGCTAATGCAGTATCAGAAACTTGGCTGCAATATGTCTCTAAAGATCCATTTCCTTGATTCCCATCTCGATTTCTTTCCTGACAACTGTGGTATGGTTATTGATGAACAGGGCAAACGTTTTCACCAGGATATCGTAACGATGGAGCAAAGATACCAGGGAAAATGGTCCACTACAATGCTGGCTGACTACTGCTGGACACTCCCCAGAGAAGCTCCCAAACAGCTGTACAAGAAACAGGCGAAAAAATCTAAGAAATAGTCTGTGACTTGGTTTTTTACAGGTATTAACCGAAGGCCTATTATATTTACTACTGACATGCATTTCGTGATGTAAACATTAATTCTTGTAGATTACAAAAAGCAAGAGCCAACTTTGCAATTTCACTGTCATATTCGTGTTCAGCATATAAAAATTGATAAGAAATGACTATTTTTATTTCAATAACATGACTTTTGTAAAAATTTGTTGACCAGTGTCCTCAGCCCTCTTTCCACTTTTTCCCTTTCCCTGCTTACCTAGATAATAGGAGGAGAGTGACACTTTCTGTTTTTTTTCATCTACTACCAATCTATGCTTGCATTTCAGTCGGTTATGTTTTTTCTTTTTAATTCTTGTTGGGGATTTGTGGATAGCATATTGTTTAGTTTACTGAGTTGTTCACATTAATGTGTATGAGATTATTTGGGGCTGGGGAGGTAGTTCCCTGCTGGGACCATGTCAGAGGCTACGTTGAGGGAGTAGGAAGAGGCTGTTTTGTGATTTTTGTTGGGAGTCTACTGCCTTTGTGTGGGGCTTTGATGAAGCTGGGGATTATAAAGGATTGTCTTTTTCTGTCATCATATTTCTATGTTTCTATGTCTGGGTGAAGGTGAAAGGGCAAAAAGGTATAACTGAATTTGTTTAGGGTAGACGGGGTATTCTGAGGATGATCCTCTCGATCTGAGTTAGAATAAAAGTAGTCCACAAACCAGACTGAAAATCCAGATGCAAATTAAGACCTGGTAAAGGTTACATACACATGAGGTACATTTGTGGACGCTGCCTCCACTATATGCATATATATGTCACGCATTTTCACTCTGGAAAAGCAGACTGGTTAGCAGCCATTGTGGAGTGGATTTGGGGGACTCTGAATTAAAAGTAAACCTTGATAATAAAAGCAGAACAGCAGGGAAAGACCCTGCCTCATATATCACATGAGTAAATAAAATCTAAACCCAACTATATCACCACCATATAATTCATAGAAACAAAGGTGTATAGTGACCAACATGAAAAGAGAACTATCCTGATCCCTTTAATTAAACCGGACAGGATTCCACTAATAATTTAATGGGTACCCAACGATTCAAGATGGATTAATGCTAGCCGTAGAGCACTTTGGCAGAAGAACCGGGAGATCACATATTGTAAATACTTCGGGGTTGTGATGCCCATGGAGTTGGACTGCATACTCGATGATCTAAGGCCCAGTCTTTTAGCCAGATGAGTATACGCGCTTTATAAATGGATGGAGCACGATGTGTTTAGGCACACTAAGAATGACTTTCACTTTAGCTTTGATAAGCAATTAACAATACACTGAAGGTGCGACGGTTGGTTCTGTGGAGCCTATAACCCTACGCATGTGGACCTAAGCGTCTTTTTTAACACTTTATTAAAAATGGAGGGCCTGCTTTTTGAGAGTGAAATTTCATCCTTATGCCAGGCAATCCGACAAAAAGTAAATTATTAGTGGAATCCTGTCCGGTTTAATTAAAGGGATCAGGATAGTTCTCTTTTCATGTTGGTCATATATCACATGAGCAAAGCGCATCTCAGTCGAAAGGCTACTTTTATGTGAAATTATAAATACAACACAGTTCATCCAGTTTAAGCACCTTAGTGAGCCCCAAGGCAGGAAGCAAAGACCTGTGAGCTCACATTATCTGAATGAGCATGGGCACAAAGAAGGGTCCTTTTAGCTGCTCAACCTCAGAGAAATCCACTGATCCACAACAGGACACACAGCTGAACAAAACTGCTTCACTCCTGAAGAAGTGGGGAATGCTGAGATGCATCACCAATGAAATCTCTTGGATGCAATTGCTGTAGCACAACAGAACAGCCAACTGAACCTGGAGAGTTCAGAGTCAAGCTCTGGTCCAGGTTGGACTGCAAAAGGGCTCTGACATAAACTAAGGTTATAAGAAGGGAAGCTACCACTGCTCCTGAGCAGCCCTTCTTGGAAAGCCTATACCTCACAAGGGGCAAGTTATAAGCAAGAAAGGACCAGGAAACTCCACTACCAGGAGTCCCTGCCACAAGTGTGCCCATCTTTTGAGGTAGCAAGAGAGGGTGCCACACCCCCTGGATGAAGAATCCATGTACCATGGTCTGCAAGTCCAATCTGAGACCACTAGGATCACCAGACCCAGATAGGTCTGAAATCTGAGCCAAAGATGGCTCATGAAGGGCTAGGGAGGGAAATATGCAGCATCCCTTCCCAAAGCCACTACTGAAGTAGGGTAACCAAGCCCGCTATCCATGGATCCTTCCCAAGACTGAAATAGCACCTCACATTGACTTTTTCCTGAGTGGCCATCAAGTGGAGGGCCATGTCTTTGCACTATGCAGTCAAAAGAGGGAAAGCTGAGCTTTCACTTCACCTGATCCACAGAGTTCTGACACACTGTAGACGTTTGCAATGTGCACAGCTGCCAGGGCAATCAGATGCTCCTCAGCCCAACAACACAGCACTGCAACCATGAGATCCAATCCAATACTGCAAATACTGTTTTTTTAGTGGGAAAAACACTACCTCAAGGGCCGTGTCCAAGAACACACAGCCCACTTTGTCCACTAGAAGGGGTCTGGACCTCTCCAGGGCCAAACTGATCACTCTGGCCTCCAGATGGAAGATTACCCAGGAAGCCTCCTGAGGGGTCCAGGGTCCCTAGGTCAACTGCCCAGGGCATCACACCTCTAGAACTTCAAGCTGGCATCTGCGATGACCAGCACCCCATCCAGTGCTTCCAACAGCACCCCCATCATCAGAAGACGGAACCATAACCATCATCTCAACTGCTCCTTAATCTCCCAAGGTGAGGAAGGGCCTGGTCGAACAATGTGGAACATGGAAATTAGAAGGTCAGGAGATGCCTCTGCAGTGGGGTCCTAGAGGTCAGCTCCAGGGCCAATGCCTCAGATCCAAGGGCATAAAGTATCCTAGGACCATGGAGCCAACCAAGAATCACATGCTCTGATTCAGTTGAGGCTTGAGTGACCTCTCCGTCTTGAGGAAACTCAGTTCAGGAAAGTATGAAACCAACCACCAGGTACTCAAAATCATGAGAGAGAATCAGGTTGTTTGAAGTACAGGTGACCACTGAACCTACCCTTCCCTGCCAAAGATCATCACCAGAGACTGATTGGACCAGCCCAACATCCAGACATCAGTAATACGGGCTCTCTGTATGCAGAAATGTACCGCTGCCACCTGGGAAAAGTTTCAGAGAGCCGCATCTAGGCCAAAGGCTAGGCACAGAACTGGAGAAGTGGCCTAGAATACAAAAGCAGAGAAACGGTTAATGTTGTTCACTATGGGAAAGTACAAAAAAAATCGCTGGGTCTACTAGAGCAAATAACCAAAATTAAATAGTAATTGCTCCAATCTCCAAGATACAAAAAATACCGTAATAAGGGAACAGGTCTCAGACTCGAAGGGGTGGAACCCAGGAGGTAAACCTTTACTGTGGTTAACCAACCCCGTATTTTGCATCAAGGACCCTTCCGTTCCCCCTCTCTATAATATTAAGCATAAAATCCGCTTCAGATAAACTCGATTAATTCTTTGAGATTACTTCCAAACAGGTGAATAAAGATGTTCTCTTCAGTGAAAATACAACATAACTTTTCTGTTCGTGCAAACGCTGAAAAACTGAAGAGTAAAGTTTTATATTCTATTAGACTGGCTGAAATAAATTCAGTATGAACAAACTTAGCTTCAATCCCGACGCTGATCCGGCGCGCTTAGGCGTTTCACCGCGCAAGCGGTTTCTTCGGGGGATTCAACCTTCACACTGTGCCAGATAAACAAGTAATCATGCGGCTCAAACTGTATACTTCCTTAGATAGCTTTCCGCTCTTCATTCATCTCACTCCTCCATATTCCTCTCAATGAAAACGCTGAAGAGAACATCTTTATTCACCTGTTTGGAAGTAATCTCAAAGAATTAAGGGATTAAGGGACAGACTAGATAGGCCATGTGGTCTTTTTCTGTCATCATATTTCTATGTTTCTAAGATCCTGCAGGAAGGCTATCACTTCTTCTGTCACATCCCGACTCTCCTCTCATGATTTTGCTCATATCAGCCAGCCATCCATGTAGAGGTGCACCAGAACGCCCTGCTGCCTGAAGGCCACAGCCGCCATTACCATCACCTTTGTGAACGTTTTGGGCGATATCACCAATCCGAAACTGAAAATGTCCTATCGGAGTTGCAAAATGCAAGAATCTCTGATGCTCGGGTCGAATAGGAATATGTAAATACGCTTCCTTGAGATCCAAGACCATCAAATACTCGCCTTTTTGAATGGCCACCATGACAGACTGCAACATTTTCATGTGGAAGGGCAGCACCTGCAGGGTCCTGTTTATATGCTTGAGGTCGAGGATCGGTCAAAATGACCTCTCTTTCTTGGGGACTATAAAATAGATTGAGTATCAACCGGTGCCACATTGCTCTCTTGGCACCTCGACTATCACTTCCAAGGCCAGTAGGCACTTTAGGGTCTATTCCACTGCCTGTGCCTTCAGTGGAGACTTGCACAGCAAGAGCATGAATGCTTCTGCGAGCAGCTGAGCAAACTCTGGGAGTAGCCTTTCCTGATGACCTCTAAGATCCACTGGTCTGACATGATGTGAACCCAGAGTGGTAGAATCTCTGAAGGTGGCTGACTGTCAGCTGTCCCTCCTCCTGGGCCTGTCTCACCTCACTGCGATTTCTTGGAGGTGGTTGCGTTTCCCACGTAATAATCCCAGGATGATCCCCTGTCATGAAAGGACTGGCCTCTATAGGAAAAATGCTCCCACTGTGGTGCAGCAAAACACGTAGCTGGGAAATGCTGGAAAACTCTTGCACCCCCTCAGGCCGACTGCTGGGTCTTGCCCTCTCGAGCTTTGAGGTGAAACGCATGCATGCCCACGCTACATATATCCCACATATTGAGGCTTGCAACAACACATTCACCTCAAAGGTTTGCTGGAGAAGTGATTCTATCCGCCGATCCTGTGGGTCATTCAAAGCTGTTCTGCCTTCCACCGGAATGGTCATGTCATCTTTGTGAAAACTGTAACAAAAGCATCCATGTCTTGAACAACTCCTTCTGTCAGAGATATGGGGTACAGCCGAGCCATCGCTTGACTCCCCTCGCAAACTTGCCTCCAGCAGCTCACACTCAAGTTCAATCATCTGCATAATGACCTTGTACACCGGGAAAGAATTCTGAGGGTATCACATGCCCTGCAACAGCAAATCCTCCGGGGAAGAGTCCTGAAGGGAATGTTCAAAGCTGTCAGGGACTGCACAATTAACAGCAATAGCTCCTCCTTCCAGAAGATGCGGATGATGGAGGAGTCCTTCCCTGGGAGGGAGCTCTCCCTCCTCCAGTGCCAAAGACTCTAGATCATCATAAGGAGCCAAAGGGCCCTCCAGGGGGTCCTTCGAGCCCCCTGAAACATCCGAGAGCTGCTCATGTGCCTCGCTGAACTCCTCTGCAGGTCTGCTACGTTTACTGGGCACCTCCTATGTCTGCCTCAGCAGCCCTCACTTGGGTGACGACCCACTGCTTGGAGGTTGATTGTATAGTTCCCATCTCATCTGCCTTTCTCCAATTGGTAGGCCTAGTGCAGAAACAGAATAAATTCAAGGGAGAACAGATGAGATTGCAGGGAGCCTACAGCTGAGGAGTCATCTTGGCCAACTTTGCCTCCCTACTCGACTCTGACTCCGACTCTGCCTGCAGGTCTGAACAGCCCAAGATGGCCATGGCATTGTTGAGACTGCCCTCTAAAATGGCTGCCACTCCCGAAACATGGGAAACAACTCGCCACTGTGGAGACACTGCTGCCTGCTAAGACTGGACTTCTGACAAGTCGTGCGCTCCCCAGCTCATGGCTTGCCTGCTTGGGGCTGTTCCAGGACTCGGCTTTCTGCCTCTCAGTCCTTGCAGCACCACATCAGGGATGGAGAGCTTCAGCATGCACTGCACACCTGTTTTACAGATGGCATGCCCAAGAACCAACTTGAAGTTGTCTGGGCTGGCGAACAGGTCTATCACGGTTCCCTCCAGATCTGGAAGAGCTGGTCGGCCACCCTGGGTCCAGCTGCCACTCGTGCAGCTGGAGGATTCTGCTCTGTCTGTCGGCCAGAAGGTTGTTCTGGCCTGGTAGGTACACTGCCCGCAGAAGGATACCCTGTTGGATGGCATATGAGTAGAGGACCACTGCCTCCCAACAGAGGGCACGAGACCCCGTGCCCCCATGTTTGTTCACATAGAACATTGCCACCTGGTTGTCCGTCTGGACCAGCACCGGCTGGTGATGCAGGTGGTGACAGAAAGCTTGCAGGGCTAAGTATATGGCCCACAGCTGAGGATGATCTGCTGGGTGCTCTCGCCCGGTGACCAGTTGCCCTGGGTGCAGAGCTCCCTGCAGTGGCTCCCCAGCCGAGCAGGGAGGCATCCATGGTGAGGACCCTTGAGGAGCTCGGGGCCTGAAAAGGAATGCCTGCCTTGAGATGCTGGAGAGACTGCCACCAGACCAGGGAATCTGCCAGCTGGTGGGTTACAGAGACTCTGTCTCGGAGGCATCCCGTGGCCTGAGACGACTGGTCCCGGAGACACCACTGTGCCACCCTCATGTGGAGGCAAGCATCTGGGGTGACGTGGACTGTGGAGGCCATGTGTCCAAGAAGGCGCAGAAAAAGCCGAGCGGGCACAGAAGGATGGTACTGCATGTCCTGTGCCAGAGTCCTGAGACGGTCGGCTCGGTCCCTGGGCAAGAAGGCCTTTGACTGAAGAGTGTCCAGCTTTGCCCTGATGAACTCCAGACATTGTGTTGGGAGGAGGTGAGACTTGGGGCAGTTTATGACAAAACTCAAGTGCTGCAGAACCTGGATGGTACGTGAGGTGGCCTGCTGCACCTCTGAGGCCGTGCCTCCCTTTATGAGTCAGTCATCCAGGTAGGGGAAGATAAAGACCCCCTGGAGATGGAGGAAGGTGGCCATGACTGCCAGGCATTTTGTGAAGACCCTTGGGCCAGAGGCCAAGCCAAAAGGGAGCAAACTGTACTGAAAATGCCTGCCCCCCGCTATGAAATGTAGGTACTGCCTGTGGTTGGGGTGAATGAGGACATGGGTATAGGCATCCTTGAGGTCTAAGGAGCACAGCCAATCTCCCTGCTGGAGGTAGGGCAGCAATGTTCCAAGGGAGAGCATCTTGAACTTCTCCCTCACCAGGAATTTGCTGAGGTTGAGCAGGTCGAGGTTGGGCCTTAGGCCTCTGTTCTTTTTGGCACAAGGAAGTACCTGGAGTAGAACCCCTTGCACCGTTTCCACTGCCTTGTCCTTGAGAAGACCTGCTAACTCCTTCAGTAGAGGGTCCCTGTGGAGGGGAGACCTGAGGGTATCTCCCTGAAAATAAGGGGGAGGTGTCTGAGTCAGATGGAGGAGGTAACCCTCCTTGACCACTCGAAGTGCCCAGGAATCGGTGGTGATGGTCAGCTACCTTTTGGCATAGTGGGCCAGACATTCCCCTGTGGGCTGCTAATCTCCTTGGGGTAGATAGGCTATACTTAAGGAGTAAGAAACTCCCCCCTGGTTGGGCCGGAGCCGGTGCCTGGGGTTTTGGAGCCTTCTGCTTACAAGGGCAGTGCCCATGTCCCTTGGCCTGCTGACCCTGTTGGGGAGCTGGGGAGGCCTGAAATGGTGGGTAGTTTCTGTAAGCAGCCCCTTTCTTCGGATAGAAGGACATTTACCCAAGCCCTTCCTTCGGGGAGGGGCAGCAGTCTTTTTTGAGAGCCTGGTCCTCGTCATGAACTCGTTCTCCAGTTCAGCAGCTTTGTCGGTCATGGCTTTGTCAAAGAGATTCTCCCCTTGGCAGGGGACATTGACCAATTTGTCCTGAACCCACTGCTTGAGGTCGGACATCTATAGCCAAGCTTGGCGCTGTGCACTGATGCCCACTGCTGCTACTCGAGCCGCCAACTAGTTGAACCCATCATAGACCGCTCGTGACATGAATTTGGAGCACTTACAGACTGCCTTGGCCAGGTTCTTGAACTGCTGCAAGGGTTGAACTGCTGCCAGGTCTCTCAGGTACATGCCCATGTACATCTGGTAGGCCTGGATGCGGCCGATGAGCATTGAGCCCTAGTAACACTTTCTGCCGAGGATGTCCAGGGTGCAGGCCTCCCTGCCGGGGGGCACCAAGCAGTGCGTCTTCTGGCTTTTCAGCCGACGCATGGCCGACTCCACCACCATGGAGTTATGCGGCAGCTGTAATTTCTGGAAGCCCGGGCTCCGGCAGACTCAAGATATCGAATCGAGTCGTTTCCTCACCACTGATATTGATGCCAGTGTCTCCCACATCTGGAGCATCAGCCATTCTAGGATGAAAGGAATGGGCACTGTGAGCGATTCCCTTGGAGGAGCCTCATACTGGAGGATTTCCAACTCATTTGCCTGAGGGTCCTCCTACAACTCCATAGGGAATGCCAGGGCCTTTGACATATCCTTGATAAAATCAAGGAAGCCCATATCTTCCGGCGGGGACTGCCGTCGAGGCTCTGAGACAAGAGAGTTGGATGGGCCATCATGGTGGCTACGGGTGTCAGGAGAATCCTCATCCTCCATCTCCCACTCGGAGTGGTCCGTGGAGGACTCAAAGGAGGGCTGCTCCATGGGCCTCGTGGTTCCTGATGCTCCGCAGCCGGTGCCCGGCACACTTGCCAGGGATGATTGCAGTCCCGTTGAGCAGGAATCGGATCACGACCTTGACCGAGGATCGACTAGAGGCCGAAGGACCTTGAGGATCGGCTCGGTCTCTGGGGACATCTTAGACATCGAGGGTCCGGTGGTCGGGATGGATGAACCGATCATGCTGGACAACAGCGCCCGCTGCTGGTCCATGAAGGCAGACAAACTGCGCTCCAGATCCGCCATTCTGGACTCCAGACCAGAAGGCTCTGCAGCCATGGGCACCAAGGGACTCAGGCCCGATGCCAGCACCCCAGAAGAGGAATCCTCGATGAGGATGGTGTCTGCGGATCGATTCAGGTCCGAGTTTGAATCCTTTTGGGGGGCCTTTGCTGGATGCTCCTTCTCCAGTGTCTCGCCTTCGAGGGTTTCTTCTTCTTCCTGAGTTCTCTCGAGGGAGACCCCCTTTCTGAGGACCCACAATGGGGCTCAGGCTTGAAAGATTACACCCGAGGTGTTGAGGCTACAGTCAAGGCCCTGGCCTTCGGAGGCACCGGGGACTTGGGGTAAAACTTATCGTGCTGCTACTGGCAGCTCTGGAGGGCTTTGCTGGACATCATTTTGCAGAGACCGCAGGCTGATGGGTTGTGGTCTGGTTCGGGGCAGCGGAGACAGCAATCGTGTGTGTCAGTCAAAGACATAATTTTTGAGCACCAATCACACTTCTTAAGCCACTGGTAGCCATAGGGGAAAAAAGTACCCTGTAAGGTCGAAGACTCGTCGGGCTGCCAGTTGGGAAAAAAAGCGCGAAGATGCCAGAAAATGAAACAGAGAAAAAAATACAAAAAACAGACCCGAACTCGACACCGAGGCAGCGAGGTCCGGTGGCGGGAAGAGTACCGGTGTGAAACCAGAGGTGAGTATGAAACTCGGAGAGAAAAAAATCAACTTTTTCCGGGGACAAGCCAGACGAACATCTGAATGGCTCCGCGAAAAAAAGGAGACTGAGCAAGATGGCACCCTTGGGCAGGAAGGGGACCACACATTTGTTGTGGCATCTCCCAAAGGCTTTCTTTGAAAGCTGGGGGGATGCTTCTGTGAGGGCTCTGTTGGTGCCAACGTCACCCATATGTGAGGACTGACTTCCTGCTTGTTCCTGGAGAAAGAGAATAATTGGAAAGAGAGGTTGTGAGGAAAGAGTATAGGTTTTGGTGGTTTTTTAAATTTATTTTTTTATAATTTTCAAAGGTAAGGACATTAAGGTGACTCTTAAGGGAATTTGCTAGATAAGGAAAGGTTCCTGAGTTAAGGAAAAGAGATAAGGAAAGGTATAAGAAATTTTAGGGAATAGTCCTTGCACCCCTGGGATCTGTAGGGAGTCATGGTTACATGTCCATACACTCAGACTTAACTGGGGAAACCAACCATCATACTGTCCCCCAGAGACTTCCTGGGTGCTTGTATTAGTGTATATCATCTTCCATCAAAGATAAATGTGAAACCACAAATCTTACAGGAATGGTATCAAGAACATTGTTCATCTTATATCTTAACAGTTCAGGAGGCTGATATATTAACCCCATGCAATTTCCTATGCAAGTTTGCTACAGATGGGAATTAGCTCTGTAGCAAACTTTCACATGAAATTTTGCTATGGGGAACTAGGAAGGAAGATAAATATACCTCATTAAGATGTGGCTATCTTTTTCTGTGAAAACTAACCCATGAAGCTTTTCTCATATAATGGTTTTCAAAAAGTTCAAAGTTAATGAATTGCTTTGCATGATCTTGCATCACTGCAGCTCATTAATTATGAATTCAAATAAAAATTTGATATTTGTGAAGGCCAAAGTCCACATGTTTTGCCACAAATATGGCTTTATGTGAAAACATTTCACAAAACCCTAAAACTGTAGCAGTTTTGTACATTTCAGGGCGTTTTCTGCCCATTTTATATGTGACCCCCCCCCCCCCCCCTTTGTGCATAAACACACAGTTTAGCAAATCAGCATCTCAGTTGTCTTTTCCTTGATGTTCAACACAATACTAAAGGAGCTGATTTATGTTCCTTTCACCTCCCCCCTTATAGGCACCAAATGGAAGAAAATCTTTAATAAATCAGACTCTAAATGTAGATTTCCTTTAATGACTGTAAACGTTTTCTGTACGAAATCTCAATTAGATTTGGCTGAGACAGAGAGTGATTTTCTTTTACCAATCATTACAGCATATTCTTACGGGCACCAAAATAGCTCCTCTATGCTCAATTAGTGTCTGTTCTGCTCCAGACTACTGCAAGCTGGCTGCACGTAGGGGGAATACCATGTCGCTGAATATGAAGTATAAACACAGACTCCATTCGCTTGGGCCAGTACTTAAAAGTTACTGTTGTCATGGGAACAGAGAAAAAGCTTCAAGCACCAGAAACAGAGAAAGAAAAAAACCAAGCAATCTGTGTCACTGACTTCTTCGGGGGGGGGGGGGGGGGGGGGGGAGTGGGAGCGATAGAGGGAAGAAACTACCTCATAAAAATGCCGAACAGGTTTGCTAAAAGTAACGCTATTTGAAAGGTATTATATGTATACGATAGGCTTGGTTTTATTGCTTTCAGATCCTTCCCTTGGCCTAATTTGTTATCATTTCCACAATGTGCATCGTTTATGCTTTTACATCAATACCAAATTGCAGTGATTTTGTTCCTTGTTCTTGGATATGCTGCGCTCTTACCTACCCCTAAGGAATGCATCACACACACATAGAAAATCCTCTATGCTGATCTTGACAAGGGATTTTGCAGGCTGTGGTATGTTTGATGCTTTACGCAATGCATGCTTTTTAGGAGTGTGCGGCAATTTGAATTTATTTTTAGACAGGAGCTGGTACGTGTTATCCAGTTTGCACTAGTAAATTCAGCTAATTTTGTATCTGGAGTGGAAGAGTGGCCTAATGATAAAGCACTGGCTTCGGAACTAAGAGAGCATGGTTCATTTCCCACTAGCACTCCTTGTGGCCATGGGCAAGTTACTTATCCCCTCCATTGCCTCAGAAAAATCCAAGTTATGAATGTCCCTGTTTAATGCACATTACCAAATTTAAGTTACAATGTAAACAGCTTTGACTGAAATGATAAAGCATTATAAAAACCTGTTAAATAAATAAATAAATATACTGGCAAATGCTGTTAGCTTTAGTTTTAGAATTCTGTTTCACTTACTTTTGATTTTGCATTGTGTGGCCTTTTCTGGAGCATCTCTAGACAAAAGAGCATGATCTGGGTGTGACTGTTTCTGATTCTTGAAAAACTACTAAAAGGGACTGCTACAAGGAAATAAATCTACACCTGTGAATATTAATCTTCTGAAATAAACTAAATCTTGGGGGAAAAGGGACTTTTTGGGGTTACAGCTGATAAATCAGAGTATTTTAGAATTCAGTGTTTTTGTGCAGTCAGTCAGGTCTTAGTACCACCAGAGAGCTTTCTATTTAAGACAAAGCAGAGTATAGCTTAGCAGAGAAAGTAAATTAAGAGTAAATATATTCTGAAATTTGAAATGAAAAGCTCCCTAGAAACAATCAAATCAGAGTATAGCTTAAACATAGAAAATTAGAGTAAACAGTTACTGAAATAAAATTGTTTCTAGAGAGGTTTTTATCTAAATCAAATCAGAGCATAGCTTAGCATACAGGTAAAATAGTCCTGAGTAGGAAAAAAAACTTGTTTCTAGTGACCTTCACAAAGAGGCCTTCCAGTTAGGAGGCAAAAGATCTGTGAAGTTGTCTTGAATAGGTGTTAAAGGCAAGTGACAGATCAAAGGAGCAATTTAAAAGACCCTTCTATCAAACCAAGGGCTGCGTGAAGTTGGTAAACCTTTATCTTAGAAGCAAGCCAACTTTTAATAGGTCTTCATTCCCTCCATCCCTCCCCACTCCCATCCACCCCTGGGATAATCATAGCTTTATAGGCTCTTAAACATCTTAAAGGGAAGGGGGTGCCCATATTCACTCTCAGGTGCAGCTGTTTATCCTCATGAAACATACATTAAGCTGCTGAGATTAATTAATCTTGAGGCGAACAAGTCCATTAAACATATTAAATATAGTTTTATTAGTATAAGTATCCTCAGCAAATCTATGTAAGTAAATAACTTAAATACATAAACAGAACCTTAAAACTAAGATGTAGACAGCAGTCCAGCAGTGAGAAGGGGGCTTTCCAGTCTTTTTCATTGAATGCTACATGTATGATTTTCTCCCAGTTGGTGAGGGGTCTTACATGTGCACTAGGTGCAAGGAGCTCTTTGCTCTCAGAGAACGGGTCAGATCTCTGGAGACTAGAGTAGCAGACTTGAAAGACATAAAAAAGACCTGTTGCCATGAAGGAGAGAGGTCACATGATCACCATGGTGTGGCAGGAAGTGATCCTGTAGCTACGACCTATCCTCCAGGTGATGTAAAACCCTCTCGCACCAAGGAGGTTTCTCCAAGGCCATGTGCCCACAAAGGAAGGGTTAAGACAGCATTTATAGTTGGCGATTCGATCATTAAGCATGTAGATAGCTGGGTGGCTGGTGGATGCGAGGATTGCCTGGTAACATGCTTGCCTGGTGCGAAGGTATCAGACCTCATGCGGCACCTAAACAAGGTCTTAGATACTGCTGAGGAGGAGTCTGCTGACTTGGTACATGTTGGTACCAATGACATAGGAAAGTGTGGTAGGGAGGTTCTGTAGGCCAAATTTAGGCTTTTAGGTAGGAAGTTGAAATCCAGAACTTCCAGGGTAGCATTCTCTGAAATGCTTCCCATTCCATGCGCAGGATCCAAAAGGCAGGCAAAGCTCCGGATTCTCAAGGCATGTATGAGACAATGGTGCAAGGATAAGGGTTTAGGATTTGTTAGGAACTGCTTTGGCCAGCCTCCCCCAATATTAATTATGAAGACTCCAACTGTTACAAAACACCACAGCCCGTCTCATCACTTATGCATCCCATACCAATCATGTCACCCCTCTTCTTATTCACCTCCATTGGCTCCCTGTCACCTACCGTATCCAATACAAGGTCTTAACTCTTGTTCATAAAGTCAGCCACTCTGGTTCCCCCCAGTACCTCTCCAACCTGGTTCATCTCCATGCCACCCACTGCTCACTTTGCCACATTCACATCAACTGTATGTTCCTTCCCCCCCCCCCCCCTTCTCTTGCACACCTGGATTCCACCAGAAACTGAGCCTTCTAATTGCTTGGCCCTAAACTCTGGAACTCCTTTGCTCCAGACCTTAGATTGGAACTCTCTTTCAACAGATTCAAATCTCTTCTTAAGACTCATCTCTTCTGTTCTGCTTTTGATCTCCCTGTCCCCCCTACATCCAGTTGAGGATCCCGTCCTTCTCTCCTCTCCTTGCCTCCTCTGTCCTTTTTACCTTGCCTTCTATCTCCTTCCTCTATTCTCACCTCTCCTGTCATAAGTATGGCATTTCTTTCCTTTTCCGGCAGTCTGTTTTTACGTATTGTAAACCGCTTTGATGTTTTTACTGTAAAGAGGCATATCAAGAGCAGAATAAGGCCATCTTCCATAAACTTAGAGTGATACAACCTCTGAGGAATATAATCGAACCCTGTGATTTTCGGTCTGTTGCACAAGCACTCATTATGCCACACCTGGACTACTGTAACGCCATCTTACAAGGTCTGACTAAAAAATCGCTAAATATCCTGCAAATGGCCCAAAATGTGACGGCCAGGATCATCATGAGAACAAGCATTGCTGAGCACATTACACCTGTTTTGATCGAGCTACATTGGCTTCCCATTGCAGCCAGGATCCAATACAAAACATTGGTAACCACGTTCAAACTTATAAATAACATAGCCCCTTCATTCCTCTCCACACTTATCAGCACCCAACCAACAAACAGGGACAGGAGAACTAACAACGCAGGCACACTACAAGTCCCTACCAGCATCAGATCTGTGAAAGCAAGTACTAGTCGCAGGGCGTTCTCATTCTCTGCACCAACTATCTGGAATCAACTACCATCTGAGCTGCGATCAATCAAGGACATTACTGCTTTCCGGAAGGAACTAAAAACTCATCTATTCAAAAGTCACTACAATCAGCTGTGACTCTCAGTACAATATAGATGAAGCAAAGCAATCAATTAATCATGCTCTGTTGAACCGATAAATGTATAAATATGTATAAATGTAAATAATGAGTGCAAAGGAGGAGCGTGACTCTTGCAGGTGTAGAGGGGAACAAACGAAGCAAGAGGATAGAGCAGGTTTGGACCAGATTGCTTTATTGAAGATGGTCCCTACGCGTTTCGGCTTGCGCCTTCTTCGGGGGACATACAGCTACCATAGGGTTGAATAAATAATGTTAAAATCAAAAAAATCAAAAGATGGGTATACAACGTGTAAAATAAATAATTGTGCTACATTTAAAAACAAATAAAGGAATCTAATAATATATAAATTATGACGAATATAAGTAAAAAACATGTATCTAAACTGATAATATATGTATATAAATTTACATATAAATCAAAAAAGACTATCCAGAGGACAAAACGAACAATTAATCATATTAATAAAATTATTATTAAAATCAAAAAATAAAAATAAGATTAAGTATAACTGTACAAACGAGGGCCGAGACAAAGACAAAAAATTAAAAATTAAAATATGAATTAAAATATTATTAGTAAACAGATTGATTCCAAAAACATAATTCAATAACTTAAAAAACTGTACAGCTATGAATATATTCATAATAAGAATAAAACAAATCAAAAGATCATAAAAGGGTGTAAATTAAGAAAGAAACATACCAATGTTGTATACAATGGAGTGTCTCATAAAGACAGTTTGGTGAAAACACTATGTGTTGGTAGTGCCGTATCTGATGAGCTTGTCACCAAAGACCAAACAGGTTGTAGCACTATATAATAGCTATAAAAAGAAAGGTTGTGTAATCACATGCTTGGACAGACAATCAATTAAAATACAGAGTATCTAACATTTATAAGTAATAAATAGATAAAAACGATGAAATAAATAAATAATACTGATAATTATGATAAATCAAGAATAAAAATGAATGGGTACACAAATAATATAAAAACGAAGCTAACACATAAAAGCTTAATATATACTCATATGAAATTGTAAAATGTAAACTGTAAAATATTAAAAATTGAGCAATCATTAAACATATGAGTAAAAGAAAATGGTAATAAATAGTGATGGATTAAAAAGAGACTGTTAATGAAAAGACATATAAACAGAACATTTATATATTGATTGGATCATAAAGGAGACCACGAAACATCAGATAATAAGCGACTATTATGCAGTCAGTATGGAGCTAATGGGATATTGAGGAACAACATATGACTCCAATTTGTTCCCTCTTTGGTTCCGCTACCCATCATAGATTATTTTGAGCTCCCCATTACCTTTTTAATGTGACAATATTTCTAGTAATACATACATTTGGATTCTGCTCACATCTTTATTTTTATTATATCACAAAGTGCATGTTTTAAGTGCCGTTGAACACTTGTCTCCATATAGACATACGAGAATTATTTTAGTGATCGTTTGATCTATAAATAAACACATCTATATTACTAGTGTATATAATACTTTTAATTTCCATACAATTTCTGTTTCATAAATACATCAGTTGTAATAATACATGTTGCTATATAGACGATCGATTCAAAATTGGAGTCATATGTTGTTCCTCAATATCCCATTAGCTCCATACTGACTGCATAATAGTCGCTTATTATCTGATGTTTCGTGGTCTCCTTTATGATCCAATCAATATATAAATTATTCTTGATTTATCATAATTATCAGTATTATTTATTTATTTCATCATTTTTATCTATTTATTACTTATAAATGTTAGATACTCTGTATTTTAATTGATTGTCTGTCCAAGCATGTGATTACACAACCTTTTTATAGCTATTATATAGTGCTACAACCTGTTTGGTCTTTGGTGACAAGCTCATCAGATATGGCACTACCAACACATAGTGTTTTCACCAAACTGTCTTTATGAGACACTCCATTGTATACATTGGTATGTTTCTTTCTTAATTTACACCCTTTTATGATCTTTTGATTTGTTTTATTCTTATTTATTAGGAATATATTCATAGCTGTACAGTTTAGGTTATTGAATTATGTTTTTGGAATCTGTTTACTAATTATTAATATTTTAATTCATATTTTAATTTTTAATTTTTTGTCTTTGTCTCGGCCCTCGTTTGTACAGTTATACTTAATCTTATTTTTATTTTTTGATTTTAATAATAATTTTATTAATATGATTAATTGTTCGTTTTGTCCTCTGGATAGTCTTTTTTGATTTATATGTAAATTTATATACATATATTATCAGTTTAGATACATGTTTTTTACTTATATTCGTCATAATTTATATATTATTAGATTCCTTTATTTGTTTTTAAATGTAGCACAATTATTTTACACGTTGTATACCCATCTTTTGATTTTTTTGATTTTAACATTATTTATTCAACCCTATGGTAGCTGTATGTCCCCCGAAGAAGGCGCAAGCCGAAACGCGTAGGGACCATCTTCAATAAAGCAGTCTGGTCCAAACCTGCTCTATCCTCTTTAAATGTAAATAATGTAAATATGTGTAGTCCAATCTCCAAGACACTAATCCTGTGTGCTGTGCCCTACCCCCAATGCTATGTATATATTTGCCCCACTTTTCTGTCTTGATTTGACAACTCCCAAAGATGTAATCAAACCGCTGCTGATCGCTGGAAGTGGCGGTATATAAGTGTGTACTAAATAAATAAAGATGAAGATTCTGGTGAAAGGAGGAGCTTTTCCGAAGGGATGGGCTCCACCTTAACCAGGATAGCACCAGGCTGCTGGCATTAACCTTTAAAAAAAGAGATAGAGCCGCTTTTAAACTAGATAAAGGAAAGCTGACAGTCACCTAAGAGCACATGGTTCAAAAGGATGAATCCTTGAAGGATACTAACAAAAGATTGAAGTTAGGGCATATCAACAGAGAGGTTCCAAAAAAGACAAAAGTAACCCAAATGCCCTTAAATACAGAGCAGACAGAACTTAAAGATTCCAAATTACCCCTGCCTACCGGTAACCAAATTAATATGAATACAAATCAGCCTCTAAAATGCTTGAATGCAAATTCTAGAAGACTGAAAAAAAGATGGGAGAGTTAGAATATATAGCACTAAATGAGAAGTTAGATATGATTGGTATCTCAGAAGCATGGTGCGAGGAGGACAACCAGTGGGACACTAATACCTGGGTACAAATTGTATCACAATGATAGAGTACATAAAATTGGTGGAGGGGTGCCTCTATGTTAGAGAGGGCATTGAGTCACACAGGATTAAAGTTTTGCAGGAAACAAAATACACTGTAGAGTCTCTATGGATTGAAATTCCATGTAAAAAGGGGAAGGCGATGACAGTTGGGGTACTATCTGCCGCCTGGCCAGAAAGCACAGTTACTTACCTGTAACAGGTGATCTCCGGAACAGCAGGAATTAGTCTTCACATATGGGAGACATCGCCGACGGAGCCCGCACGGGAATGCTCCCCAGCATCCAATCAGAAAGCCTTTGGGAGCATCCCCCACGCCTGCGCGGTGGCTTCCCGCCCTTCCTACTGCCTCTCCCCAATTAAGTTTCATAGCTGAGCCAGAAGGAGAGGAGAGGAAGGAAGAGAGAGAAAGAGATACAACTCCTAGGGGAGGTGGGCGGGTTGTGAAGACTAATTCCTGCTGTTCCGGAGATCACCTGTTACAGGTAAGTAACTGTGCTATCTCCAGGAACAAGCAGGAATGAGTCTTCACATATGGGGACTCCCTAGCTGAGGATGCCCGGGGGAGATCCCGCAAGCCCGGCCCAGGACGGGATGGCATTTTCCCAACCTGAAACCCCGGCATCCCCTGAGAAGGGATGGAGGGTAGGAGTTGAGAGGGAGAACAGCAAACCCAAAGACTACAGGGAGAGTAGTCAGTAGAATGCATGGAAGCATCAGCAAGTAATTAAGGAATTAATAACTTAGTACCATGTAGAGCTTACCTACTGAGTTGTAGGAAGTAGAACGGTGATGAAGGTACGGTAGATGCAGTAGCGAGGTCTTCAAGGGAACTTCACCGCAGCGAGGAGGAAGTTCCAAATCCGGAAGGCCAAGAGATCCAGGAGGCAGCTGGGTCAGGAGAAGGACGGCAGGTCTTCAAGGAGCTTTATGCAAAGCTGAGCACTCCCTTAGGAGCAGAGTCCATAACTCAGAGGACTAACAGCAGAAGACTGGCCGATCTGGATAGCCTATTCCGGAGAAGAGTAGGGGAGTACCCCGAAGCAGAAGGAGTACACAGTCTGCCCTAGCGAAAAGATAGGGAGACAAGGGTCTGAACCTCCGGGAGGAGGGTATAACTGAAAAAGAAGCTGTTGACTTCACAGCAGTAGAGTACAACCAGTCCGAGCACCGAACTAAGGAATAGGCAGGTGGACTGGTGGGACCCCGGAGGGGGGGGGGTGCGTGAGTACCAGCCATTGGGAAAAAATAGGCGGCAGAACACAGGCACCGTGGGCATCCCCCGAAAAGTGCTGATAGAGCAGGTGATATGTGGCCTATCTAGGCCGTTGGGCATATAGAACGCCCCACCCCGGCACTAACGCAGGTACGCCGAGGAACCTGCCATTGATCCACAGAACGTCCACCTGGGGAGGTGGCGTCAAGATCCGTCCGGAGAGGGATCTACTCCGGTGGAACAAGGGCAGATCGGCGAACTAATAGCACGGTAGCGTGCATGACAGAGAATAGTGTCCGTCCGGAAGAGCACATCAGGGGGCATGAGTCCCTATAGGTGTCCCCAGGACCTGCACGCAGAGCTCGCTCCCCGCACTAATCGGGGAACACGAGGGCATAGTGCTTGGTAATCACTGGGGGACTATAGGCTGGAAGGAAAAATTCCAGTACGGAAGCAATCAGCAGGGGAATACTGGCCGAGAATGGTTAGGGGCCGTACCTAAGGGTAAGCCAGCTGACCGCGGGCCAAAGCTATCAAGGAGCAGAGGTGGTCTCCTTCTACCAGCGGAAGGAGAATACCTAAACCCCTGGATAAGCCCCCGAGCCATTTCCCCTACTGAGCAAGCCCCATCCCAATTGTAAACTTCTGGTAAGAAGGTAAACCGCAGGCAGCCGCCCACCGGAGCCTAAACCTGCTTGGTATGAGAGTCCTGACGCGGACCCGGGAACTTCAACCCAGGGTGAGAGGTCCCTTGCTTGGGCGCACCTGGCGGGTGGGCTGAGGGGTGACATTTCCTCTTCCTAGGGAAGGAAGGTCTGGACAGGCGTGCACCACCGCCGGGGGGAAGCCGGGCCCTAGGGTGGCTTCTAACGCTGGGAAGGTTAGCGAAGCACTGCGTGACCTGACGTAAGGCTTCGCCATTGAAGAGATTATCTCCGTCACAGGGAGAATTACCCAGGTTATGCTGTGGTCGTCTACACAACTCGGACGCCTGCAACCATGCTGTACGGCATGCTCTAATGGCAACAGCAGAACATCTGCCTACCGACAGGAAGGAGTCTAGAGAAGCACGAGAAAGGAACACAGAGATATTCCTGCAGTGATAAAGGAGCAGGGAATACTCAAAGGCCTTGGTTGCAGATAAAAAGGGGGACAACCGAGATAATCTCTCGGTGACCTCCCGGAGCGACAGACTCATATAAAAAATATATGAAATAATTCTGGACGCCAGCATAGACGTTTGAAAGGTTTGACGTCCTAGTGTATCTAGCGTCTTCGAGGCGCGGCCTGGAGGGCGGGAGGAATGCTTTTCCTTGCTTCCGGCCTTCCTCAGCGCTGATTCTACCACAATGGAACGATGTGGAAGCTGGTGCTGCCGAAAACCCGGGGAGGGGGGCACCTGATACAGAGCATGCATCGCAGTCGACGGTGCCGGAACCCTCAAAGGCGACCGCCAAGCCCCCAGCAGGAGATCCTGTAGGGAGGGGTGCAAAGGAAGCATCACAGCGGCCCGTTCCGCAGGGCCCGGAGTTAGGTCCAGGATAGGGATGGCCAGCAAGTCCGCCATGTCAAGTATGAAATTCTGAAAAGACGGCTCCCCTGAACCGAGCGATGAGATCGACTCCCTTCTAGAGGGCCCCGGCGGGGGTGGCCGCACCGGCGGGGGTGATCCCGGGGCCGGAACCGTGCCGATCGGCATCGCGAGCATCAAGGGCCCCCGAGGACCAAGCTCGGTGGAGAGGGAGTCATCCGACGCCGGCGCCGATGTCGGGCGGCGGGCACTGCCAGATGCCGGGCCCCTTCTCGAGCCCTTCCGGCCTGGAGGGAAACCCTTCCGGGGCACGCGACCCGTCCCCGAGGGTACCCAGGTCGCCCGACGGCGAGTCCCTGCGGGGAGGGAAGTGCAAAACTCCCTCGCTGTTGCCGGGGTACTGGTGCGGGACGGCACGGATCCGGGCTGGATCGAAGCGATCGAAGGCCCCGAGGCCCCCTTTCTAGGAAAGAGCGGGGCCCTCGACAGCTGCGACGATGCCGGGGGGGTCGCCCATCTGGGGCTGATCAACACACCCCAAGGGCCCCGGGGAAGGCTGACGGCGGTCCCTGGCTCTCGACGCCCCTGCCGTCACCGGCGGAGCGGTGCCGCTCAAACCCGGTACCACCCTCACGCAGGGCTGGGATACCAGCGACCCAGCGCGGGTCGAAACGACTAGCCCCGAAGGGAGCGAGGCCAGATGACCATCCCCGGCGAAGAGTGGAACCATCAACGCCGACGCGCCCGAAGCGGGTACCACCTCCGCGCATGGCATGAGCGTAGAGCCGCCAGATTGCGTCGAGTCGGTCAGCCCTAGAGGTGCCGAGGGCAGCGACCGGCGATCCCCTGTGGGGAGCGGCACCCTCGTAGGAACGCCATACCGGCAGGAGTCGGTCGGCCCCGGAGGCGCCGAGGACTGCGGCTGACAACCCCCGGTGAGGAGCGGAACGCTCGACACCGATGCCGATGTCGAGGGGTCGGCACCGCCCGTAGCGGATACCACCCCCGCGGATGGCAGGGGTGAAGGAACACCAGACTGGACCGAATCGAGTGGCCCCTGACGATCCTCGGCGAGGAGCAGAACGCTCGACACCGACGCCGACGCCGGGGGGTCTGTGCCGCCCAGATCGGGTACCGCACCCGAGCGTGGCTGGGATAGAGGGAGGTCAGACTCGGTCGAGTCGATCGGCCCCGAGGACACCAGCTGACGGTCCCTGGTGAAGAGTAGAACACTCGACACCGGCGCCGATGCCGGGGAATCGGCACCGCTCGAAGCGGGTACCTCCCTCGAGCACGGCTCGGGAATGTTCTGTGAGGAGCGAACCCCAGAAACATCCCGAAACCCCGTAAATGCTTTGGAGCCCGAGGACTCCCGCCGGGGTATAATAGCCAAGGGGGGCTTGAGGGGTTGGCCGGAGCCGTCGCCATGCCGTGCATGAGACTCGCCCCTCAAGACTTGGCTAGTCTTAACAGACTGTTGTGTGGTTACCTTATCCTGGAGAGAAGAAGAAGAAGAAAAACCCGATGGCTGCGCCTTGGGCGTGAAAACGTCATCGAGGGATACCCGAAAAAGGGAAGGTCTTCTCCCGACACCGAAGCCCGGAGAACCCAGGAGGGAAGGATCAGGCCCCAAACAAGAGAGGCACCAGGCGTTGGAGTCCATGTGGAAAACTAAGTCCCCGCAGCGAGGGCACTTCTGGGGCTCCATGCTGTAAGCCTGGTAGGCCTCGGCGCCAGAGGGGAAAAAAGGTCCCGCTAGGCGACGAAGAAAAAATAAGGAACAAGGGGCACAGAGGTGCCGCTGTCGGCGGGAAACCGCGACTACAGAAACAAGAAAAGAAGGTGAAAAGTTCTGCGGTGGCAGGAGGGACATCCTGCCTGCTCCGCGGAAAACGAAAGACTGGGGAGAGGCAGTAGGAAGGGCGGGAAGCCACTGCGCAGGCGCGGGGGATGCTCCCAAAGGCTTTCTGATTGGATGCTGGGGAGCATTCCCGTGTGGGCTCCGTCGGCGACATCTCCCATATGTGAAGACTCATTCCTGCTTGTTCCTGGAGATTGAACAAATGGATGATGAAATGCTCAAAGAAATCAGGGAAGCTCACAATATTTACAGCACAGTAATAATAATGGGTGATTTCAATTACCCCAGTATCAACTGGGTCAGTGTCACGGCAGGACATGCTAGGGAGATAAAGTTTCTACATGAAACAAATGACTGCTTCTTGGAGCAGCTGGTTCATGAACTGACAAGAGAGGAAGCCATCTTGAACCTAGTCCATAATGGAACGCAAGATCTGGTGCAAGAGATAAGGGTGTTGGCAATAGTGATCATAGCATGATTGTGTTTGATTTAATAAATGGAGGAAGGATGGCAAGGAAATCCACAGTACTACCTTTTAACTTTCAAAAGGGAGACTATGATAAAATGAGGAAAATAGTTAAGAAAAAACTGAAAGAAGCAGCTGCAAAGGTTAAAGATTTACATCAAGAATGGGTGTTGTTTAAAAATACTATCTTGGAAACCCAGACAGCTGTATTCCACGCTTTAAGAAAAGTGGAGGGAAGTCCAAAAAACTGCCAGCATGGTTTAAAGGTGAGGTCAGAGAGGCTGTTGTAGCCAAAAAAGCATCTTTCAGGAAATGGAAAAAGGAGCCAAATTACGAAAACGGGAAACAGCACAAGCATTGGCAAGTTAGATGCAAGGCATTGATAAGGCAGGTAAAGAGAGAATTTGAAAAAAAAAAAAGCTTGCTGTGGAAGCAAAAACATATAATAAAAACTTTTTCAAGTACATTCGTAGCAAAAAACCTGTGAGAGTCAGTTGGACCACTGGATGATGGAGGGGTAAAAGGGGCACTAAGAGGGGACAAGGCCATAGTGGAGAGACTGAATGAATTCTTTGCTTTAGTCTTTACTGCAGAAGATGTAAGAAAGCTACGCATGCCTGAAATGGTATTTAAAGCTGATGCAGCAGAAGAATTGAAAGAAATATCAATAAACCGCGAAGATGTATTACAACTATTTGATAAACTGAAGAATCACCAGGACCGGATGGTATAGATCCAAGGGTGTTGAAAGAATTGAAATATGAGATTGCAAACCTACTATTACTAATCTACGAACTATCATTAAAATCATCAGTAATACCTGAAGATTGTAACGCCAATTTTTAAAAAGAGCTCTAGGTGTGATCCAGGAAACTACAGACCAATGAGCCTGACATCATTTCCAGGAAAAATAGTAGAAACCATTATTAAAAACAAAATTTCTGAACATGTAGATCGTCACTGTTTAATGGGAGACAGCTAACATGGCTTAGCCAGGGAAGGTCTTGTCTTACTAATCTGTTATATTTTTTTGAAAGTATAAATAAACAGGTAGACAAAAGTGGGTCAGTCGATGTAGTGTATCTGAATGTTCAGAAAGCCTTTGACAAGGTCCCTCATGAGACACTCTTGGCGAAGTTAAAAAGTCATGAGATAGGAAGCAGCATACTATTGTGGATCAGGAACTGGTTAAAAGACAGAAAACAGAGGGTAGGGCTAAATGGCCAATTTTCCCAATGGAGAAAGGTGAAAAATGGAGTACCCCAGGAATCTGTGCTGGGTCCGCTGTTTATCATATTCGTAAATGACCTGAAAATGGGAATAATGAGTGAGGTAATCAAATTTGCAGATGAAACAAAATTATTCAAAGTTGTAAAAACCCAAGAGGATTATGAAAAATTGCAAGAGGACATTGATAAATTGGAAGATTCATAGTTAAAATGGCAGATGAAATTTAATGTGAACAAGTGCAAAGATATGCACCTAGAAAAGAAAAGAGAAATTAGACTTACCTGCTAATTGTTGTTCTTTGAGGAACTCCAGTCCAGTCCCGCATCTATGGGTAGTGCATCTCCTCCACCAGCTTGAAGACTAAGCGTATCATCTTTTTGATGACACTAGTTCACATATGCAGCTGGCACTGCCCACCAGCTCCAGTACCTATTGACGAAGCAGACTCAGAGGAGCAACAAATAAGTAGTTAAACATGCAACAAACACTTTTAGATAGGGAGGGAGGAGTAGCCTAGTGGTTGGGGCAAGTTACTTCAGGCCGGAAGGTCGGGGGTTCAAATCCCACTAGAGGACAGCAACCTTGGGCCGGAAGGACTGGGGTTTCTAGTCCCACAGATGCTCCTTGTGGTCTTGGGCAAGCCACTTAACCCTCCATTGCCCATGTTCCCTGTAAGTATTAGTGTATATGTCTCATAGCCCCATGTGTTAAATGTATCTCCCAATTGTGTTGTGACCGCTTTGATTGAAGGATAAGGCGGTATACAAAACTGTCTAAATAAATAAACTAGTATCCCCTCCAGTCTCTGGAAAGGATACCCCGTCCCGTCCCCCCCTCCAGGATGGGAAGGTCTACCTCTTGAGCGCTTGAGCAACTCCAACCAGCGGGAAACGAGCAACCGACAGCTCTTCTGGTCCGCCCCACCCCCAAACACTGATTACACACTCCTCCCCAGCTTCTCCTGGCCACTTCCTCCACCAAGGGAACCAGCTTCAGGACCAGGGTGTGCACAGATTATTACAGAAAGCGCTCAGGGAGGGTTCCGAGACTGGACTGGAGTTCCTCAAAGATCAACAATTAGCAGGTAAGTCTAATTTCTCTTTCCTTATCGTCCCTCCAGTCCAGTCCCGCACCTCTGGGATGTATCAGAGCAGTTAAACTAATGGGAGAGACCCGTACAACCAGCCTGAAGCACTGCCGAGCCAAAACGAGCGTCCCCTGCCACCTGGACATCCAGGCGAAAATGTTTAGATAAAGTATGCCACTCTACAGATCTCCAACGGTGGAACTAAAGTGTACTCTACTCTCGAGGCTACCTGAGCCCTTGTGGAATGCGTCTGCAACCCCGCCGGCACTGCTCTACCCTTCAAGATGTATGCAGGCGTGATTGCCTCACTGATCCATCTGGAAATCGAGGCTTAGCTGCTGCCTCAATTTTACGCGACCTGCCAAACAGAACTAACAGATGGTCTGATCTCCAAAAGGACGAAGCCCTTTTCACATACCTTCACATCCAAGTGGCACAGCTGTGGAGTGGCAGAGCCCATATCCGCTCTTGCCCATATCTGAGCTTGCCAGAGCCGGTAAGGAAATGGCCTGATTTACATGAAATGCTCACACCACCTTGGGAAAAAATGAAGGTACCGGGCGCAGGACAACTTTCTCCTTGGAGAAGGAAAGGAATGGCTCCTGGCAAGACAGGGTCCGAAGCTCCGAATTCTTGTGTGCCGAGCAAATCGCCACCAGGAATACCATTTTCAGAGTCAAATCCTTCAGGAAAGCTCGACTCAATGGCTCAAAGGGTTCCCCAGACAGCACCGTCAGCACCAGATTGAGATTCCAAGGCGGTACCCACTGTCCTCTTTGACAGACGGAGGTGGGTCACCGCCCCTAGAAAGCTCAGCCCATCTGGGTGTGTACCCAATGGCACCCTGTGGACTTTCCCGCGATAACCGGAAATCGCTGCCAGTTGCACCCTCAAGGAACTGGCAGCTAGACCCTTATCAAAATCGGATTGCAAGAACGCCAAGATGTCTGGGATAGAGACAGTGGAAGGGTGCGCCAGCCTCTCTCCACACCATGATTCAAAGATGTGCCCTACGCAGATGCATGCCAGATTCATAGACCACCTCTGGGCCTGTAACAAGGTCACTATCCTCGAGCCTGGTTATCCTTTCTTCTTCATCTTCACCCTTTCAAGAGTCATGCCGTAAGCAATAATTGATCCACCTGGGGCATACGAAGTGGCTCTTGTGTCAAGAGGTCCTTCCGACCGGAAGCCACCACAGTCAATCCGCCGGTATCGGAATCAGGTCAGCATACCACTGGCACCTCGGCCAGTCTGGTGCCACCAGAATTACCAATCCCCGGTGCACCTCTAGCCATTGTACTAACCAGCCTATGAGCACCCAAGGGGAAAAACAGAGAAGACCCTCTTCGAGTCACTGCTGAATTACAGCATCCAGGCCCTTGGACTTCCTCTCTTCTTCTGCTGAAAAACCGGCAGGCCTTGGCCGACTCGAACATTGCCATTAGGTCCATGACCGGTGTGCCCCATCGGCGGACCACCGGCTCGAACACCTCCTGATTGAGCTGCCACTCTCCGGGGTCCATGCGCACTCGGCTGAGGTAGGCTGCCATCACACTGTCAACTCCTGCTACATGCGCCACCGATAACACCTGGAGACGAATCGCTGCCCATCCGAACAGCTTTTCGGCCTCCTCCTCTAGGGCTGCACTGCCTGTGCCTCCTTGTCAGTTGATGTAAGCCACCGTAATCACATTGTCCGAGAGGACTTGAACAACCTTCCCCTGCAACCAACTTCACATGCAAAATTTTGAACGTCAACGGTTGGTTGGATCAGTATATCAACATCATTTAATTTTGTGGAAGAGATTTATTGATGATGTTTTTTTGTTATGGGATGGTTCCGTTTTAGAATTCCAGCAGTTTGTTAGTTGGCTGAATCAAGTGGATTCGAATATACAATTCACTTACACCAGCCATGCTCAGAAAATTGTTTTTCTGGATGTAACAGTTCAAAAAAGCCATAGCGGATGGTTTACGTCTATCTACAAAAAGCCAACAGATAGGAATACAATTTTACATTATAAAAGTAACCATCCCAAACAATTGCGAGATAGTCTGCCTCTATCTCAGTTCATCAGGTATCGGAGGAACTGCTCAAGTGTTGCTGAATATAAGACACAAGCAAAAAATTTGATGAAGGACTTTCAGGATAGGGGATATCCTTCTTCAGTTATTAAAACAGCATATAAGAGGGCATTATATAACAATAGGGCTTTGCTGCTACAATCTAGACCTAGAGATCCAACTGTGGAGGCTGATACTATAAATTTCATTACTAGGTTTTCCCCACTTAGTGGTGAAATTAAACGCATTTTGAAGAAACATCGGAACGTGCTCACCACTTTACCTGGGTTGCAGAATAAATCCATAAGATGTGTTTGGACTCGATATCCAAACCTTAAGGAAAAACTTAGTCCAGCAAAATTAAAATCATATCAACAGGTGAATCAAGCAGAGGATGTTGGACATAAATCGTGTGGAAATTGCACTATATGTGCAGTAACAGAGGAGTTAACCAGTTTCGAGTAGCACGGCGGGACTTATTTTTTGAAATATTCTACAACTTGCATTTCTGACCATGTTGTTTATGCAATTAAATGCCCCTGTGGCCTTCTCTATATTGGTAAGACCGAGCGACAATTTAAAATTAGAATTAGCGAGCACCACAGTAGATTAAAGTGTAAGTCACTAGAAGCAACAATAGTGGCACATTGTATTGATCGTCACCACACCTTTGAAGAACTACGGTGCTTTGCGATTGAGAAGGTACTCATGGGCAGAAAGGGCAAGTCTAGAGCTCAAACGTTATTAATCCAGGAACAAAAATGGATTTTTAGGTTGGCAACAACGGGTGAGACTGGCCTCAACAGCTCTATTGAATGGCGGGCATGTATGTAATACTAGTGGTTCTTTTTCTGTTCATTCACATAAGCACCTCCGCATGATAGAGGTACTGGTAGCCGATTGGCTGTCCAAAATACGTCAGAATTATTTAAATCAAGATCGCGCCGCTGATCCACATGCGCGGCGTTTTTTTGCACATTGATCAAGTTTGGAGAGTCAAGTGTTTTGTCTGATTGGAGTGCATTGTTCTGCTGCATGGAGAGAGGTGGGGGTCTAGTTTTACCATATTATGCCTCAGGATTGAAACTGCGAGTATGAGATTTTTTGCTTTATGACTTCCTTGTTGTTTTGCAGATCGTGCTGATTTAAATAATTTCCCCCTTAGCGGTACCCACATGGTGGCGTCGGGGAGTTTTACCAAATAATATCAAGATAAGCACAGTCTTTATTATAATACTATAAAACTATAAAACATGGTTCATGGATATAGTTAAAGATTGGAGAGAAGTCTGATGAAAGGAAAAATACATATTATTTTTGAGTTGAATTATGAATATTTAAGGTCGTTGATGCGATAAGGCAATTTGCTTTTGAAAATTCTAAGCACTGTCGATGTGAGTCTGAGACCTTTATTCACTCTTTTTATGTAATAGTGAAAAATAGAAAAAAAGAAATACAGTGTAACTTTCATTGGCAATTTTCTCAATACTTTTTAGAGGGTATTCTGTTTGATAGTTAGTCTATAACCCTCTGGCATTTGACCTAAGTTATCGTGCTGGGACAAAAAAAAAACAGCCAATGTGTGTCGGTTTCTGCTGACCATCAAACTCAGGGATGGCTCTTTCTGCATTTGCCTTCCCTGCTTGCTAGCCTACTGAATCACTGAGCTGTTGCTTGTGCAACACCCTACTCAGGATCTTTAGCAGTCCCAGCTGCAACACACAGAAAAGAACTTCCTTGTTAAGTCCATAAGCATGCTAAAACCTCTGCCATGCCCACCCCTCCAATGCAGACTTCCTGATTCTCTGGGGGTGCATCACGGCAGAGGACTCAGCGGGCTCTACAAAACCCTATGTTTCTTTGGCCTTGCCTCATTTCCAGTGGCTGGGGAAGGAAGATGGATGCTAATGGTCTTGAAGGAAGTTTTAAGTTGAGGCTGCAGCACTTGGGCGATTCTGAACCAGGTCAGAGAGAGGTTAGGGGAAGCATGCTGTACAAGGTGGGATGGTGGAAGTGGGAAGAGGTATACAGAGGAGGGACATAGGGAGACAGAGGAAAGACTGAACATGGGAGAGGAGTAGGGAAATAAAGGGGACAGGCTGGAAATGGGGGGACAGGGGGTCAGAAGAAAAAGCACAGTTACTTACCTGTAACAGGTGATCTCTGGGAACAGCAGGAATAAGTCTTCACATATGGGTACGTCGGTACCGACGGAGTCTGCGTGGGAACGCATCCCAGCGTCCAAAGAGCTTTTGGAAGCATCCCACCACGCCTGCGTGCTGCCTTCCTGCCTTTCCCAACTGCCTCTCCTCAGTTAAGTTTTAAAGCTGAGACAAAGAGAGAGAGAGAGGGGAAAGGAAAGATAGATAGAGATACAACTCCTGGGGAGGTTGGTGGGTTGTGAAGACTTATTCCTGCTTTTCCCAGAGATCACCTGTTACAGGTAAGTAACTGTGCTATCTCCAGGAACAAGCAGGAATGAGTCTTCACATATGGGGACTCCCAAGCTAAGATGCCTGGAGTCCCAGCATGTTATAGGTTGGAACATGCTATCCCGCACAACACCAGGCATCCTGAGGATGGAGGGTAGGAGTTGAAGAAAGAAAGGTGCTGTGGAACAGCTAACCTAGCATAGGACTGCAGAAAAGGAGTCCATGTGTGGATGATAATTATCATCAGTGATATTGAAGGAATATTGCAATATGGACCTCCCCTAACAGGATTACACAGCAGTAAGGAGGTTCATGGGATCTACTGGGAAACCCAGTAGAGGAACCTCAAGGATGACCTCACTGTGAAGTGGAGGTAATAAACCTGTAGGAAAAAAGAGTGGAGGTCAGATTCCTGAAAGGTAAGAGGGAACCCCGGTGAGAACTGGGGTAGTACCAAAAACAGTGGGCCTTCAGCGGAAGACGACAGAGTGGCTCGCCCTTGGGAGCAAAAAGAGAATGCCGACCGGATTGTACAAACAGGCACAGTCCTTGTGGGAGGAAAAGGTATGGAAACCCCTTGTATCCCAAAAGAAAAGACAAACGCCTGAGGCGTTAGAGCCTGTGATTAGCTGAAGATCTGCAATGGCTCTCCTAACTGGGGTCAGCTAGGAGAGATACTGGAACATGGAGAGCTTCAGAGGTACCTAAACCTTAAGGTTATGGTGGAAGTTGTTAACTACCACAAAAGTGGTTGTGAGTGTGGAACCCCAAACATGCTGGATAGCATAGGTATGGGTAAAGCCCATCTGTCAGAATCATATAGCTATATGAGCCTGGACAGTCAGGTAGATAAATGCAGGATACCTATCTACCCATAGTAAATATCTCGACAGATAGATATATGAGAATATATCTATAGTGAGATATGAAGGGCATAAAATACACACAAAGATAGAATATATAGGCCTCTATATGGGTGTCTGCAATGAAGCAGACAGAGAAATGCCTACAGAACGGTATTCACATAGGAAAATGTGGAGAGGAACGATTCATCTAACAAGAAGGTGGAACCTACTTGAGAAGATATATAGAGAATCTGTTCCCACTGGTTATGAGCTACAGGGATGCTAGGTAGTGAAATAACCAGGACGGTTACGTGAAAAGCAGAGGATGAGATCAGTCTGCAGCCAGAAAGTCCCGAGTATTCTAGAACTCTAGCATGGTAAGTGAACAGGAGACGCATAAAAATGAGATACCATGCTGACCTGCTTAAGGGCAAAGAGGTATCATGCGTTCTTACCATGAGGACGAGCTGCAAGGAGAAAAGCATATTCCCGATTGGAAATACTATGACCAAAGCAGGGAATTGGCAACTCCTTAAGCTTTCACGTAAGAGAAGGCCTATGTCCTTTATATTAAAAAGGAGATCCTTTCTAGTCATGGGAGACATGACTGAAAAAGCCTTTTCCAGCCATCTAGGATAGCTGTTGGAGAAAAACCCCCATGCTCTCTAGCAAGGGCCCATAGTGGAGAGCTTCTCTGTAGGACTGCAGAGAGCATGATGCAGGAAAATGAGGAGATAGAACTGGCTACTGGAGAGCCAGTACCTATGTCTACTATGCTGCCAAACCCAGGGGAATGGAGATGGCAGAAAGAGAAGACAATCCAACAAGCTTGTAGTGAAAAAGTTTCCAAGACAGATGACAGCACTGACTTGGAGCCACTACTAAGACCAGAGAGAATGTTAGTGGAGGACAAATCTGGTTGCTGGTGGACAAGAACCAGTGGTCCAAACATTAAGGCTCCTGCATTGGCAGCTGCTTGCCAGACAGCAGAAAGAATGTTACTGTTTAAAAACAGGAAGAACAGACAGAACAGGAGTAGAAAACTCTGGACATGTCTGATGAACTGCTTCAAGCAAGATTGAAAAAGAGGAGTCAACTCAGAGAAGAGAACTCCGCACTGGAAAAGTAACAAAACTAGAGAGGCTGAAGAAAAGCCCTCCAGTGAAGCAATACCGCTCTTACAGCTTGGTAAGAAGGTAAAAAGAATGGAGCTGAAGACGACTTACAAAGTAGTGAGTCTATAGAAAGGAAAAAAGACATGCTGGCACAGGAACTATCATTTGATAGTGGTTAGACCTCTTTCCCTAGCAGGAAGAAGAGGAGAACCCTGTGCCCTATAGGCATGAACATCCTGACAGCTCACAGAACATAGACAAATGGATGTCTTTTGGGAAGAGATCCATGTCTAGGGTTTAGAATGAGAGCAGTGGATTGCCTCTATTGAGAAGAAGCAACTGCGGATTCTAACCCCCAGAGTCACAAGAGAAGATTGATCAGAAAACCTGCAGTTGCTGGGTTTGCTGAGCCTGGCAGACCAGGACGATGCTTCCCCTGTTTGGGAACATCTGCATGATGGGCAAATGATGCATAAAACCTTCTTCTCCTATGGGAAGAAGGTTTGGCAGGACATTTCCTACCTACTGGGACAGAAGAAGGTGCAGAACAGCCCTTAGGAACAGGTAAGTCAGTGGACAACTGAGTAACCTGATGTAAAGACTCCTTGTTGAAAAGATTGTCTCCAGTACAAGGAGTATGTCCCAGTCTTTGCTTTGCTCATTTATCTAAATCTGAAGCCTGACGCCAGGCTCTACGTCGTGCTCCTATAGATATAGCAGAAATCCTGCTAGCAGACTCAAAAGAGTCTAGGGAAGCACGAGTAAGAAAGCAAGAGATACTCTGGAGATGCTTAAGCAGTGAAGAATAGCCTGCACTCTTGGACTCTGGAAGAGAAGGAGTCAAAAGATGTAATTGCTTTGTGACCTCCTCAAGAGACAGACTCATATAAAAAATATATGAGAGAATTCTTGCAGAAAGCATAGATGTCTGGAAGGTTTGACGTCCAAAGGCATCTAGTGTCTTAGACTCACAACCTGGCGGATAAGAAGAGTGCTTTTTCTTACTCTTTATCCGCCTCATTGCTGATTCCACTACTATGGAATGATGAGGAAGTTGAGTCTTTTGAAACCCTGGAGAGGGGGGCACCTGATATAAGAGATCAGTTGCTCTGGAAGTTGGGGGCACCCTTAAAGGTGTTTCCCACATTCTTAGAAGGAGATCCTGCAAGGAATGATGCAAAGGAAGCATTATGTTCTCCTTTGCTTTGGTAGAAACAGAGCCTTGTGCAGAATCATGTCCTGGGATAGGAATGGCAAGAGATCTTGCTATATCCAGGAGGAAACTCTGAAAAGAGGAATCCCCAACAGGAATCTCCCTTGGACAGGTTAGATCTGAAGAACTAGCCTGAGCACCGACAGAACTATCCAAATATATTTGAATAGAAGATCCTGCAGAGTGCAGCGTGGAATGCTTAAGGGATGGTCGCCGGTACTGGTTGTCAGGAGCAGCGACCGTCATTACCACATTGTCCATGCCAGGTATCGACTCCAAGCTTGGTATAGAAGGGAGCGATCCTGTTGAAAAAAGCATGGCAGGAGTTGGGCACGATGTTACTGTGGATACCGGTACCGATGCCAATACCGGTACCGATGTCGGAGTCGAGCCCAACAGAGACATCGGAGCAGTAATCAGTGACCTTCAATCGGTACCGGGGTAACCGAAAACCTTCGGCCGCTATCCTCGGTACCGAGCCAGCGGTATCGATCGGTGTCGGTACCAAAGCGTATTGGTACCCAGTCTTCCAGACTAGAGATCGATTCCAAACTCGGCATCGAGGGCAGCTCAATCGGCCCCGAGGGAACCGAGAGTTGCGGATCCGAATCATCGGAACCGAGCCTTCGGTACCGCCGAGAGCCGGTACCAAGGCGAGTCGGCACCCAGTCCTCCAGACTGGAGATCAATTCGAGACTCGGCATCAAAAAGAGCGAAGCTATCGATGCACGTCTGGAGGGTACCGATGTCGGTGGTAGTATCGGTGCTGGTACCGATAAAGGATAGTCAGTCTGGAGAGAATCCACCGGTCCCGAAGGCACCAAGGACGCCAGATGACCATCCCTGGTGAGGAGTGTTTCATCCAACACCAGTGCCGATGCCGGGGTATCGGTACCGCTCGAAGCGGCTGCCACCACCAGACATGGCTCAGGTATGTTCTGTGAGGGGTGAACCCCAGGAACAACCTGAAACCCCTGAAAGGCTTTGGAGACCGAAGACTCCCGCCGGGGTTTTGAAATCAGTGGGCCCTCGAGGGCAAGGCCGGAGCCGTCTACATGCTGTGCATGAGACCTACCACTCGAGGGCTGGCTAGTCTTAACAGACTGTTTGTGGGTTACCTGATCCTGTGTAGAAGAAGGAAGGGATGGTGCCCCGAAGTTGGAGGGAAACTGTGTATCGAGGGAACCTCGATGTTGAAGACCTCTTCTCACCAAACTGTTGTCAGGACCCAAGCAGATTAGACACCGACTTCGAGGGTCTAAAAATAAAGTTGTACCGCCACAGTCTGAACATTTCTTGGAGAAAGTGGCTGGCGGTTCCATGAAGGAAAAAGAAGAGACCTAAAAGGCCTAAGGAACCGTGGGACACTATGAAGAAAAAATATCCCGTGAAGAAGGAAGATTTTACAAGAAAAGAAAAGAAAACACAGGCGGTACCGGTGGCGTCGGGAAGACAGCCGCGACCACAAGAAAACTAAAGAAATAAAACAAGAATTTTCTGTGGTGACAGGAGGACGTCCTGCCGGCTCCGCGGAAAACGAAAACTGAGGAGAGGCAGTTGGGAAAGGCGGGAAGGCAGCACGCAGGCATGGTGGGATGCTTCCAAAAGCTCTTTGATTGGACGCTGGGAAGCGTTCCCGCGCAGACTCCGTCGGTACCGACGTACCCATATGTGAAGACTCATTCCTGCTTGTTCCTGGAGATTGCTGGATACAAGGAGACAGGGAGACAGAGTAGGTACTGGACATGGGCGCAGAATAGGGAGAGATGGATATGAGGAGAATGCTGGACATGGAAATATGCTGGATACAGGAGGACAGGGAAAATGCTGAACATGTTGGGAATAGGGAGAGAGTGGATACTAGACAAGAAGGCAGAATAGGGAGAGAGGGTAATGTTGGATGGGGGAAAGAGAAAGCGCGAGGAGGGGGGTTGCAGATGCTGGATATGGAAGGGTGGGGAAAGAGATGAGAGCTTCTGAAAAACTGGAAAATAAGGTTGGGTAAGGAAAGAGAAATGGGGAATTGGAAGGTTGGATAAGTGAAAGAGAAGCTCTAAATATGTGCAGTAAAAAAAGAGGGAAATTAGGGAGTGGTTGCTAAAGAGTGAAATCTGGATACAGAAGCAAAAACATAAATGGAAGAAAGCTGGACGGAAGAGATCAAAGGCAGAGATTAATGTACAATAGGAAGTGAACATAAGAGGAGAGAGGAGAAATGGCAAATGAACAAGACAAGAGACCATGGAAATAGAGTTAAGAAACAATGGGCAGAAGAAAGTACAAACCAGAGTCTGGGACCAGCACAATTAGAAAACTAAAATGGCCAGACAACAAAGATAGAAAAAAGAATTGTATTTTTATTTTTGTAACTGTCATGTTTTTGCAATGTATATCTGCTGTCTTTATATTTTGCACAGTACTAGTGAAAAAAGTCTATTTCTCTAACATTGCATTGCATTTAAGAGTCTGGCTTCTTCAGGTTTCAGTTTAAATTTTGTCTACGTATTTCTATTTTTAGTAAATGGTCACTTAATGGAAATTACACTTACCTGGTAATTGATGTTCCTTGAGGGAGTACAGTTCAGTCCTCCACCACTGGGTAGTGCACCTCCTCCTGCAACATGGAGACTGGACAAGTCAAACTTGTGACATCACCGGTTATATCCTGCTGGTCTTCTCCCATGATCCCCCAGTGACCTACTGTCAAAGCAGACTCAAAGGAGCAAACAAACAACCAGTTAAAGTACTAAATACAAAGCTATGCTCAAACGTCAACTTTAAAATCACAGGGCCCCAAAAAGAAAGGCCGAAAACACCCTCCTCCGTGCCCCTGTCCCCCTGCGCACCAAACAGCGGAAAACAGAGAGCTAGAAGGAAGGAGAACTAAGGAAGAGTATAGGCAGAAAAGGTTGCTCTCGCGATTACCTGCCAATCAGAGCCCGTTGCCGACTCTAGGATCCGAAAGCATACTCGGAACCGACGCCTCGCGTCTGAAACATCCATCCCCGGGCGGGAATGAGGACTGAACTGTACTCCCTCAAGGAACATCAATTACCAGGTAAGTGTAATTTCCATTTCCTTATCGGTCCTACAGTTCAGTCCTCCACCACTGGGATGTACCAGAGCAGTAATCATTGGGAGGGACCTATCCAGTCGGCTCGGCCCCTAAACGAACAGAGCAGGCACCGACCCCAGCCCGCTCCTCACGTCAACAGGCGGTAAGCCAACCAGGAAGACACGACCGAGAGCCCACTTGGATCCTCTTCACTGGTGAAAACAGCACAGAACTCTGCCCCAAGCAGCGCTAGTGCTTCAGAAAGACAAACTCGCCATCGCAAACACACTGAACGCCCTAGAAACAGACCTACTGAGAAGGCTACCGGAGCTCCGCCTGAAAAATCCACTTGAGCTCCCCCTTGGCTCTCGACCCCACCAGGGTGTCAAGTGTTAGCAACCGCTGCTTTCCCGCAGAACCCGCCTCCACGGAGGGACAGGCAGCGAAGAGACCTCCCAGAAAGCGACGGAACCTCACCTAAGGTCCAAGGAACGCAGGTTACAAGCAAAGTGTTCTTGCGTAAGTCCCAAACCGACAACTAGACAGGCACAGCCGGATTCCACGAGGGAGAACGGAACCGAGGTCCATCCAGACAGAGGTGGGAAGCAAAATGAGGGAAATGGAAAAACCACCAGCGTCAAACACCCTATTTGTCACACCTCTTAAGGGCTTTATTCTTTGCAACACAAAATAGCTCTACAGCTATGTCCTGGACCAGTTGGAGTCTTTTTAATTGAGAATGTGGAATGCAGCTAAGCAATGAGTTGCAATAAACCAAGCGTGATCCACCAAGGGCATATAAGAGGGTGTCAAGTGCCCCAGAGTCCAGCGTTGTTCCAGAAAATGTGGAGTCTTACATGGTGTGACAAAAAAGAAAGGAGACTCTGGTAGCCACGCCCACGACGCAATGCCAGTAGGCCAACCGCTTACATCACCTGGATATGCCCTCCGGAATTGTAGGAACCATGCAGAAGTAGCAATCGCCGACGTGATCCATGGGCCCTCTCCAGATCATTGGAACCGCAAAAGACTTTGATGGTCTTTTCCCATCCATCCACAGCCTGAGATCTGCTACACATGTATTGCAGCAAATGTGTGGCGCCTAGCTTTTATCCTGTTCTTTTATTCTGCAGCCAAAATATAAATTGTAGGCTTTCTGAACCGCCACAGTCATATGCCATTTTTGTGATGTAAAAGTCACATCACCACAACTAGAGCAGAAATTATCTGCATGATTAACACCAGGACGAGGAATCGCCAAATATGCTGTGAGTGACCTATCGGTATAAAATAAATATGTCTTTTTTTTTTTTTTTTTTTTACTGTCAAGCGAGGCAAATTTAAGTAGTGACTGCATCAACTGGTTTTGGACAGTTATTTCGATTGGTTGCAAGTAAAGATTATGCAAGCTCACGCAAATGTTGCAGAATACACTGGTAATGTTCCCCACTGACTAATGAAGAGCACATATCTTAGCAACCAGACCCAGTCGGCCATTTCCACTATGACCTCTGAAAGGCATAGAATGGACCGGGCCACGGCCCCGTACTAATGCGTCGACGCTATCCAGTAGCCTCATATGTCCTCTGCTAAACATCGACCCGTCGCCGCAGACTGACAGGTTGCCATGAGGTCCAATATGGGCTGACCGCATCTGAGCACACGCGGCATGCACACTGCCTGATGCAATCTCACTCCTCCGGCAAACACTCGGACCCCGCTAAGGACATTCGCCACCACAGTGTCCCCACCGAAACGCAGGCCGCCAAGGCTTCAACCGCGCACGCTGTCCCTTCGCTCGGGCCACCCTGACCACCCGACCGACTCCACCCTGCCGATCGAAATAGGCCACCATCCCGGAGATCTCAGACAGCACCTACAGCGCTCGATCCGCTACCGTGTCCGTGAACGCCTGCCACAGCTGACGTACCGCGTACCGTTCCAGTCAGACGATGGAACACTGGGCGTGCTGCGTACACTAAAACGCCTTGTACCTAAAGGATCCCCAAAATGTAGCTGAGTCTAACCACGCTCCGGCTAAGCTCCCGGAAGAAAGGGACAGAACCTTATAAAAAAGAAGTGGGGACAATTAGGAAGGCTTTCCTGTTTGATTATTCTTTTTTTTTTTTTTCCCCTTTTTACAACTCCATAAGGGCCACAAGGCACAAAACCGAACAGGGCATTGTCCAGAGAATGCAAGGCCCCTCCTCCAGGCTGACTCCACAGCCTAAACCGGCAGTCACCTTGGCTGATGCCGAGCAGCGCGGAAGCCAACTTGTAAGCCCAGATATGAAGTATGCCTGCTAGTACAGCATTCCACAATGGAGGGACATGTAACCGGACGGCTTTGAATATGAACCTATAGATATCCCGCGCTTGCTCCAAGACAAGCACTGTGCAGCCTACTGGTCTTCTCAGAGCACCGCCACGACCCGAAGACCTAAACTGGCCAGCAAAAGACGACGTACGCTGGGCCCGAAGGAACCTGGTTGAACGGATCCCAGCACTCCCTGTATCGTTAGGATCGGAGCCTCCCCCCAAGGACTCAGCCCTGGCTGGAACCGGCTGAGCATAACTCCAGGCCCTGCGGCGAGCCCCCACGAAGAAGTGGGACGCAACAATGCCTTGAGGAAAGGGAAGGCCCAATGGGTGAAGCAAGTTGCTAGCCGACCAAGGGAGTAAACCCCACACGCGCACCTCAACGGAAGGTCGGAAGAACCGAGGATTCTGGTCCCACAGGTGCGCCTGCTAGCCTTTAACAACATACACCTCCGCAGGTACAAAAAACTTAAATTGTGAGCACCTTCAGGGGTAAGGGGAATAGACGACAGCCTCCGACTGCTGACCACCTTGTCTTGCACAACAGACAGCAGCACCCCACCAAACAAATGATTGGGAATATATGACCTCAGAACCCCAAGACAGAGGTAAAACAGTAGAACGTGCAGTGGACGTGAATTTCCAGATCTGCCAGCCCCCCTGCCCACATTGAGAAGAGGCAGAGAAGAACTGGACCGGCGGATCTGGAGGGGTGCCTCCTGGACAGCCGGGCCATCGAAGGGAAAGCTGATGACTGAGGCCCAAACTCCTCAGGATGGCCCCGTCTTGCATTGGCAACCCCATGCAACACCATGACAACCCCGCTCACGATATCCCAAGCGATCTCTGTCATTGCTGCAACAATCACCTGAGCATGAGATCACAGACGGAACACGGACATGCAGACGCACTCAAGGAGAGTGCACCTAAGAAGTATGAGCCTATCCAACATCCAGCACCACATGTCCAGGTGTCCCACTCCTGTCACCCAAAACACAGGACGCTTGAACCTAGGTGACCGTCATAGCAAAGACAGGGAGGCCTGACTGCCGCTATCAACCCTTCCAGGACCCTGGAACACTAAGCCCTGGACTGTGCCATCCAGCAACACTTCTCACGATCCCCAGCAGGGGCCTTTCCCCAGATGGCCCAGATGGGCAGTGTTCCCGCCAAATGGGCAAGCTGCGCTCTGATAACACAGTGCAGAAAACCAAATCAAAGTGTCTTAACCTAGCTAATTTTTGTCTAATAGTGATCATTCATAATATCAGCCAGGCTCAATCATAACATTAGTATTAATGATCTCTAAAGATTGAAGAGTTACTAATGTAACACTAATTGTTTTTTTGTTTTGTTTTGTTTTTTAAAGAGCTTCAAAGGCGATCTTGGAAACTACAGACCAATGAATCTGAGTTCAGTGCCAGTTAAATGATAGAACTTGTTCTGAAAAGCAGCAACAAGCTGTCTTTTCAAAGGGTTAATAAACATGTGAGTAAGCCAAATGATATGTATCTGGATGTTTTAGAAGGTACTTGACAAAGCCCCTTATGAACTTCTCCTGAGGAAGGAGATGATGTGCTATTATAGAATGGGAAATGGATCAAAAACAGGAACACAATAGGACTAAATGGCCAGTTTTCTCACAGGAGACCCGTAAATAGTGGAATGTCTCGGGATCTGCACTGGAACTGGCATCTGGTAACATCTACTGCACTGAAATGATCTGGAAAAGAGATCAGCAAGCATGGCGATCAAATTTGCAGATGGCATAACGACATTTAGAGGCTGTCTGCACAATTTCCAAGCGTATAAACATGGAAATAGCATCCTTATGTAAATGACAATTTCAGAAAGCGCTCAATTTGTAGGTGGTTGTGCCGCCGATGACCCTGAATGGCCAAATCCTAGCACGGAAACCTGCTGCTGACAGACGTCGCTAACCGCCAGAATGCAGACAAAGGTAAAGGCACCCCCCAAGAAGTAAAACCCAAACCAATCACATTGCATTCAAAGAACTATAAACTATCATGAAATTAAAAGGAAATTAAAATTAAAAGGAAATTAAAATTAGAATTAAAATTAAAAGTAACAGCAAAAGGAAGTCCTTATCTGGGTGTAGCCGCGTGGAACAGCGTCATCTGCTCAAACGCGGGGCTGCTTCGCTCTCCGCCACGAGGCCTCAGCCCTGCCGAGAAAATGGCGCCAATCCGAAGCAGGCCCGTTTGGCGCCAAACACCACAGAGGCGGCAAGAGCTCAGAGCCCCTCCATGCGGACTCGAGAGACTCCCTTGTGGCGTCGGGATGCAGCAGTTACCCCGCTGTAGCTGCGGGGTGAAGAGCTGTCCAGACACGCTGCTGCCTCGCGCCACCAGAAGTAGCAGACGCTGCGAGCCCCGGCCCACCGGCTAAAGAACCTCGAACGGCCTGAGGCTCCCGCCGCGATGGGAATCTGCCGCATGGACACTGCCAAAATGCAGGTGTTCCACAGAGCTCTCCCCCGTACAGTCCTCGGGGAGAGATCATCACCGGGCACAGAGACCGAAGAATCCCAAGCAGAGAGGCTAGCTGGCAGCGTGAACTTTGAAAAGGGACAGAACCCCCCTTTACACTAAGGCAGACTAGGTGAAAATAAATAAAGTAAAAGTAAATGAAATTAAATGAAAATGAATTCAATTTACAGGATTACACCTAAAGAAGGGCAAAAGAAATGCAAGGTAAATCAAATCCTGACTAACTGCTCCTAAACTGCTTCTCAAGTGAGCCCAGCACCTAGGCTCACTACGTCCTCATGCTGCATGGAGACTGGACACACTGGGGGATCATGGGAGAAGACCAGCAGGATATAACCGGTGATGTCACAAGTTTGACTTGTCCAGTCTCCATGTTGCAGGAGGAGGTGCACTACCCAGTGGTGGAGGACTGAACTGTAGGACCGATAAGGAATTTTTATTTGGAGAAGGTCAGTCTGTGTTTCGAGTGTGCTGTGAGGCTGGGTATTCTGTTAGGATGGAGTTTCTTATATAAGGATTTGTAGCAATTTGGCTTGCTCAGTTTTCTACTGAAGGTCCACTGCAATATTTACGGTGCTGCCTTTTCCTACATAGGGTCCTTGTGAGAGTTTTGGAAGTTAGTGCTGGAATGGTAGATTTATTCTATGTCCTGAGTGACTTTATACTTCACAATATTCCTGGTACTGAGAGGATATGGGTTGCTGTTCCTGAGATAACATACAAAGAGAATTCTGATTCTGGTGTTAAGTTCCATGGGGAATATCCTAGCTCTGCTCCGCATCCATTCTTTGGGAAGGGCCAGGGAGGGTGGAGGGTTCTGTGGATACAGAATGCATTTAGATTTAAAACCATATAGGAAAGAATGTCAAATATAAATCCTACATCTTCAGTTCTGTAACACACACCCCACACTCCCCAGTAATGGTAGCAGGATATTTCCCCGTTACAACTCACCATACAAAATTATCTTTAATTTAATTTACTATGGCATTTTACATTTCTTTAGCCTGTTTCCTACTACAAGATGGTTTACATAAAAATAAAATAAAACCAAAATCACAAACAATATCTAAATAATTCAAGAAATACAACACAACTTCTTAAAAAAAATGCAACAAATAGTAAATGTGAGGTAGTAATAGCTATATATGAGATCTGTCAGCATCATATCCCTCTCATATTTGATTCAGTGGCAAACTTATCCATCTGAAATTAATTGTTTAAAAAAATCAACACATTCAGTGCTACTATCCAGGTAACTGCCACAACAAAAATTCCCATAACTGAATATCCTTACAGATTTCCTCAGAACTATCTGAATAGAAGCATAGAAAACGATGGCAGATAAAGACCATACAGCAGGGCTCGACAAACCCCAGGCACCAGGTCACCATAGCGACTAAAAAAAAAAATCTGACCTGGCGCCTGAGGCTGGGAAGTGTTGCTGATCGTAGCAGGGACAGACTCTGGCTGCTCACGGGGATCCTATCTCCTGCAGGCAGATGTGTTGAAGAAAAAAAATGACAGGGGGATAATTACAAAATGTTAAAGGGCCAGAAACATTAAAAACAAAACAGGAAAGAGGATGGGGGAAATGGGGTCAGGGAAGTGGAAGTGCTAGGGAGGAGGGGGAAGGGAAAAAGTATGGAAGGGAAACAGAGTGGGGTGAGGGTTCGAGGGGGTAGGAGGAGTGCAAGATTAAAGGGATGAATGCATTAGGACGAATGGGCACAATGCCTACTTACCGAAAGGTGCATTCCCCGCCCCCAAGCACATATACACACACACATGCACTCCACATCATACATACATGCAGGGCCAGCCCCTCCATTAGGCAGGCTAGGCGGCTGCTTAGGGTGACAGATCTCTATGGTCTGCTGCCTATGCTGACCCGTGTGGTGCTGCTACTCCCCACTGCCACTGATTCTGGTGGCATGGGGGGACGGCTCGAAATTATGTTGGGAGGGGGGGGTCAGAAGCGGCAGGCCATGTGTGCTGAAGCACATGGCCTGTACCAAGCTGAGCTGTGCCCCCCTCCCCTCCTCTTGACTCCGCCGCCAGAATCAGCAGCAGCAGCAGGGGGATGGTAGTGTGGCTCAGCACGCGGGGAGGGGGCAGCATGGCGTGAGGGGGGAAGCGCAACCAGGGCTTTTGCTTAAGGTGGCAGAAACCCTTGGGCCGGCCCTGCACACATGTACCCCAGCTCCACACTTCATACACACAGAAACCTCACCTCCGCACCACACACACAGAAGCTCCCTAGCTCTTCAGCACACACACATGCACCACAGCCCTGTACCCCACCCACCATCACATCCTACGCACATACTGGCACACCACCTTTGCACTGCACACCCACACAGGCACTTGCTTTCTGAAGCTATAGCTGTTGTTATCTAAAGATGACACATGGTGTTGGAGCTCTGGTGCTGATCTCACAAGACTTGAGAACATGAGACCAGTGCTAGAGAACCAGGGAGGGAGACGAGCACTGGCTCCCAAGATATTGGCTTGGCCCCTAAATCTGCACAAAATTTGTCAAGGCCTGCATACGGCCTATCCAGTCTGCCCTACCGTACCAACTACTAAGCTCTACAGCCCATTTTTTTCCTTAGAGATCTTCTGTGTTTGTCTCATGCTTTCTTGAATTCAGATAAGTCTTTGTCTCGACTACCTCCACTGGGAGACTATTCCATGCATCTGTCACTTTCCATAAAGAAATATTTCTACATATTACTCCTGAGTCTATCTCCTTTCACCTTCATCCTATGCTCCTTTGTTGCAGAGCTTTCTTTCAATTGAATAAGCCCACTGACCATTTTGGTAGCAACCCTCTGCACCAACTCCATCTTGTTCATATCCTTTAGAAGGTGTGGTCTCCAAAATTGCACACAATATTCCAAATGAGATCTCACCCAAAGATTTATTCAGAAGCACTATCACCTCTTTCTTCCTGCAGGCCATTCCTCTCCCTATGAACCCAAGCATCCTTCTGGCTTTTGCTATCGCCTAATCTGTATAGCTGTTCTTTTAATTTGATCTGACTTTGCATTTAGAATTGTAGAATCAAGATCTATGTATGGACTCTTCTATTGTAATCTACCTTGAAACCATGTTTGATTAAGCAGACAATATGTAACAAAATTAAATTAAATCATGTATCCCTGTCATTGTGGCGATGGTTCTCATCTAGAAGCCACACAAAAGGGCTCTTTGCAGTCATGGCCCCTAATTGCAGCTACTGTGTATCATTATTGCATGCTAACTGGGACTCCTGCCCTCAGGGTTCATAAGAAGTATCTCTACAACTTCCATAGTCCTGGTCCTTGTTGGCTTGGGAAGAGGAAGACCTGATCTCAGAATTGAACCCAGTTCCTCGGCTTGGCAGTGTGCAGCAGGCTGACTCCCAGTTTTTCCAGATTTTGTAGGCAGCATGTACTTACAATACACACCTTTATGTTATGTTTCTCCTGGAGCATGCCTGAGACCTTGTCTAACAGCGAAGAAAGGAATGCTTCTGCATGTGGATATAGGTTTCTGCATAACGTCTGGGAAGGCTTTCATGATGCCCATATTCTGCTAAACCTCCCACTTGCATTCCAAGTTTTCTGATTGAATAGTAAGTGAAATCCACACCCTCCCTGACGTGCAACAAAACTATACTATACAAAACAGGCAGTCATGCTCCCAAATTATTTCTTGAAGAATGTTAATGAAGACTCCCACCAGCTAAGGACACCAGAAGCACCCCCCTGCGCCCCCCCCCCTCAAAATTAAATCATAGGAACAGAATGGAAGAAACGCTTTGGGAAATAGAACCTGCTTTGTCCCGTCTGAAAATCTGCTAAAAAGCAGTCTAAAGAATAAGCATAGCAAAAGATTTCAGATACATTGCTGGTACAGCCTGAATCTGAATAAAATACCACCAGTCCTTGCATATGCAATATAATAATACTTTACATTAGTGATCAAAATTCTACTCCAAATAATTATTCAGCTGGGGAATATGTATATGGCAAACTTCATGATGTCCAAAAAGGGCTGATCACAGCCCTCTTAGTTCCCATAATCATGTTGCATGCATCAGTTTGCATCCATTCTTCCAGCGTCAACTATCAAGGCAGAGTGCCTGCCTCATAGCACTACGGTAATCTCTGAGGAAATATGGCTATTTCAAGCAGTAATAAAATCCATTATCCATTTTTTATAAGTTGGCTGCATTGACTGGTTTACCTAATACTGTCCACAAAGCAGTTTGAAGGACCATGACATAGCACCACATCTAAGTGATAATGCAAGAGCTAACATGAAGGCAGTGCACCATTCAAGGAAACACTAGCAGACGGGGGAAAAGGGAACTACTTTTTAATCATTCTAACTAAATATAATTTTTTGGGTTACGTAACACTCCTCCAATAGAATAAACTACTGCTGTATTCTTAAGTTAGCAGTTCTGGTCAAAAGTTCCCCATGTATTTTTTCCAAAGACTTTGGTTGTACAATTTTTTGTCCTTTAGATTTCTTTTTTCCCTTGGCAGAGCTGCAGGGAATTAAATCATTGGGCAAAGGACACATTACTTCAAAATTCTCCAAGTGAACCAACGTGCAGGCCTTTTGCACAATTATTTGCCATACAGTTGCCTCAAACGTAAATCTAACCCATGATCCATAGATCAAACTATGCAGACCACAATTTTAATTAGTTATTTCTCCTACGATTTTTCTTGCTCTCCTGCTTGTAACTAAACCTTATGTTTTGATACAGAGCTTATACCCCAGTTTGATATCATCCTAAACTGGGTGCAGCATATATCACATCAATAAAATAATTTATTCAGCATTTTCTTTTAATTCAAGAAAACAGTACTGTATTTGGCATTAGCGTATCTAATATATCAGCCAAACTGTTTCTTTGCCACAAGTGTCTTAAACTATTCATCTAATGATATTTCTTTTGGGTTACTCAGAGTTGCCAAGTTACTCAATTCCAGGAGTGAGATTTTTTTGTCAATTCTGGTTTTAAAATGTGCATTGCAATGCAGTATGGTATTTGATGTCCCTGTTTTTACCCAGTGGAATCAGTGCTGCAGGTCCCATAATGCAGCAGGATGTGACTGTGAGAAACCCAGGACTGGCTTAAAACCTCACTCCTGGAACTAGGTAACTTGGCAAGTATGTATATTTTTATTTTTTTCTGCGTAGCTTAGATTAATTGGGATTGATCATTTGTTGTGATAGTTCCAGCAGATATTTTGCTATTTACTAAGGTTTTCCTTTCCAGTCATCAGTCCTTTGTAACATGGGTTTGTATTTTAAGCTTCTTGAGTGTGGGTCTTTAATTAGACCTTGTTGCTGATATCATCTGTTTTCCTGTACAAATTTAAGAACAATTTTCAATAAAATAAAATATTCACATTAGCCAGGTTATAACTGGCTGTGCTCCTATAGTTGCTTATTGCATTTCCCAGATTCTGAAAACATGGGCATCTGGCAAGGTGAAGAAAAAGAGGGGGGCCTTCAGGAAATACAAGAAATCACAGGCATCTATATTTGAAAAAACTTAGAGAAGCTAGCAAAGTAAACATAGAAACAGGATGGCCGAAAAAGACCACATGGCCTATCTAGTCTGCCCTTCCATATCAACCACTACAACAATCCCCTTTTTTCCTTAAGAGATCCTCTTTATTTGTCTCACAAAATGAAAAAGAAATAGCCAATGCAATAAAATCCTGGGATAAGACCTTTTTCAGATATGTTAGTGAGAGGAGGAAGGGCAAAAGTGGTATTGTCAGATGCCAAGGGTGAAGGGGAGGAGAGGAATATGTAGAAACTGATGAGGATAAAGCAGAATTGCTTAACAAATATTTCTGTTCTGTGTTCACAGATGAAAGGCCAGGAGCAGGACCTTAGAAAACACCCACAAAAAGGAATAGAAGTGATAGGGATCTCGAACGATTTTCAGAAGACTGTGCTCATGAGGAACTAGCTAAACTTAAAGTAGACAAAGCAATGGAACCGGATGGCATACACCCTAGAATACTGAGGGAACTTGGGGACATTCTAGCGGCTCCACTGACTGATCTTTTCAATGCCTCGTTGGAGTCGGGAGTGGTGGCAAAGGACTAGAGAGAGGCACATGTGGTCCCTTTACACAAAAGCAAACATAAGGATGACATTGAGAACTACAGGCCGGTTAGTCTAAACTCTGTGGTTAGTAAATTGGAAAGGCTACTGAAAGAGAGAATAGTGAGGTTTCTGGAGTCCAGTGGATTGCAGGATCCAAGGCAGCATGGATTCATCAGAGGCAGGTCTTGTCAGACAAATCTGATTAAATTTCTTTGAGTGGATGGCCAGGGAGTTGGACTGAGGAAGAGCCCTAGATATGGTGTACTTAGATTTCAGTAAAGCCTTTGACACTGTTCTTCACAGGCGACTTATAAACAAATTGAGCACCCTAGGGATGGACCCTAAACTTGCTGACTGGGTTAGAAATTGGTTGTGTGGGAGGCGACAAAGGGTGCAGGTAAATGGAGCTCACTCTGAGGAGGAGGTTACCAGTGGTGTGCCGCAGGGATCTGTCCTTGGTCCAATTCAACTTAACATCTTTGTTAGTGATATTGCAGAAGGGCTGCCGGATAAGATTTGCTGGTTTGCAGATGATACCAAAATCTGCAATAGAGTTAGACACCAGGAATGGGTAAATAAAATGAGGAGGGGATCTAACTAAGCTTGAAGAATGTTATAGAATTTGTCAGCTGAAATTTAATGCTAAAAAATGCAGAGTCATGAATTTGGGTTGCAAAAAATCCAAAGGAGCGGTACAGTGTAGGGGATGAGCTACTTCTGCCACAAAAAGAGAGCGGGACCTGGATCTGACAATCTTAAAGTAGCTAAACAGGTAGAAAAGGCGACTGAAAGAGCCAGAAGGATGCTTGGGTGTATAGGGAGAAGAATGGCCAACAGAAAAAAGGAGGTGATAATGCCTCTGTATAAGTCTCTGGTGCAATCTCATTTGGAGTATTGTGTGCAATTCTGGAGACCAAACCTTCAAAAGGATATAAACAGGTTGGTACCGGTTCAAAGGTGGCTACTGAAATGGTTAGTGGTCTTTGTTATGAAGCATATTGAGGACAGACTTAAAGATCTTAATATGCATACTTTAGAGAAAAGGTAGGAAAGGGAAGATATGATAGAGATGTTTAAATACCTTTATGGCTTAAATGCACAGGAGGAGAGTCTCTTCCAACTAAGAGCAAGCTCTGCTACGAGAGGACATAGGATGAAGTTGAAAGGGGACAGATTAAGGAGTAATATGCAGATATATTTCTTTTTGGAAAGAGTGGTAGATGAGTGGAATAGTCTCCCAGTGGAGGTGGTGGAGACGAGGACAGTATCTGACTTAAAAAAAGCATGGGACAAACACAGAGGATCCCTAAAGAAAAAAGGGAACTATTGTAATTGATGGAAGCACAGACTAGATTGGCAATGTGTTTTTTTTCTGCCATCATGTATCTATGTTTCTATCTTTTCCATGTGCTTCATAAAAAACCTGAAGTATCTACACAAACAGCCCATGGCCACATCATGTTATATTATTCCCTAAATGCATATTATATTCCTATTACTTTCCTGGATTACTTTACAGCAGCAGACAGAAATGTTCTGCGATCATACTGTTCTTAAAGAGCGCATTTCTCACTGGCAGTAACTTGACTGCCAATTAGATTTAATACATTACTACCTGAAATACAGGGTAAAGAGGTGCTTCCCAAACCTTTATCCAGAATATCCCACTTTAACCCTTCAAAATTCATGAGAACCCAAATGATGATTAAAACAAAATAGCAAACTTCCACTCCCTTCTACTTCCTCCTCTCCCCTCTTATCAAAAGCATGAAGGCAGCATCAGCAGTCAGCACAGGGCCCCGTGTATCAATGAGCACTCACAGACCCAAGTACTCTGGATGGGTTTCCAGTCTAATAAGAAGCCAATATGAGGGGAGAGGGCAAGGCCTGTGAATATTCACTGACTCACGGATCCCTTTCTGATTACCACTACTGGGCATGGGTGACAGTGAAGGTCCAGAAGGAGGGAGAGCAGCCCTATTTCTCTGATCCCATCCACTGATGATATCGAGTAGTTACTCACCTGTGACAGGTGTTCTCCAGGAGCAGCAGGAATCAGTCCTCACATACGGGTGACGTCGGCGCCGACAGAGCTCCCGTGCAGAGCATTTCCCCAGCTTTCAAAGAAAGCCTTTGGGAATGCAGCGCGCCTGCGCAGTCCCCTTCCCGCCTAAGGGTGCCATCTTGCTCAGTCTGATGACATAGCTAAAAGACATCAAAAATCAAAATAAAGGATATGACTGCAACTCCAGGGGAGGAGAGAGGGTCATAAGGAGTGATTCCTGCTGCTCCTGGAGAACACCTGTTACAGGTGAGTAACTACTCTTTCTCCAGGACCAAGCAGGAAGTCAGTCCTCACATATGGGACTCCCCAGCTCTAGGCTACCAGGAACCCAAAGCTGAAAAAATGGCTCCCTCTCAAGAGCCTCAGCATCTGTGATAAGAATATCCTCTGAGAACGCCCCCATACGGTAGCCCAACACAAAGGCCGGAGGGTAGGAGTTGCCTAAACCTCAAAGAGATTACGGAGTACCGCCTGTCCGAAAGCACTGACCCTTCGGGACTCTCTCGAGGCAGTAGTGGGCTGCAAAAGTCTGGCTTGAAGACCAAGTAGCGGCCCGGCAGATGTCTGCCAACGGAACAGAACGGAGATGAGCTACTGACATGGCTTTTACCCTGACACGGTGGGCCGTGACTCAACCCTGCAAGGGGAGGTCGGCTGCCTTGTACGCCCAGGCGATACAATCTGCTACCCAAGTGGACAACGTACGCTTGGAGACAGGTAACCCCAATTTATTAGGTCAAAGGAGACGAAGAGCTGAGTAGCCCTTCGATGCCCCCGCCGTACGTTCAATGTAAAAGGACAACGCCCTCTTACAGTCCAGAGTATGCAAGACTGTCTCAGCCCGGCTGGTATGCGGCCTGCGAAAGAATGTCGGAAGAACCACCTCCTGGTTGAGGTGGAAAGAGGAGACAACTTTTGGAAGGAACTTCGGATGAGTCCAAAGGACCACCCTGTTCCTACAGAACCGTGTGTACGGTCTATCAGAAACCAGAGCTTGTAGTTCACTCACACGTCTGGCCGAGGTAAGAGCTACCAGGAAGAGCGCCTTCCAAGAAAGGAAGCGTAAATGGCAAGTAGCCATCGGCTCAAACGGTGGGCGAGTAAGTTGTTGCAAGACCATGTTCAAGTCCCACTCAGTGGCAGGTGGACGAATCGGAGGCTTGAGCAAAAGCAGGCCTCTGAGGAAGCGGGACACCAAGGGGTGAACCGACAGCGATTGTCCCTCCACCAGTGAGTGGTGTGCTGAAAGAGCACTGAGGTGGACACAAACAGAGCTGGACTTAAGGCCTAGGTCTGACAGGTGAAGTAGGTATTGTAGCACTACTGGCACCAGGCAGGAGAAAGGATCTTCATTGTGCTGAGCACACCACGAGAACCTGCGCCACTTGAGTGCATAGGACTTTCTGGTGGATTGCCTCCTCGAGGCCAAGACCACCTCCTCAACTTCCCTAGGTAGAAGCATGGGAGCTAGCACTATCCTTTCAGCAGCCAGGCCATCAGATTGAGGGATCTGAGATTGGGGTGCAGAAGGGAGTCCTGATCCTGAGACAGGAGATCGGGTTGCAACCCCAGAGGGAATGGAGTTTCCACTGCCAACTGCAGAAGAAGTGGAAACCACGGTTGCCTTGGCCATCTGGGGGTTACCAGAATCACCGAGACCTTGTCCCGTAGAATCTTGAACAGAGTTCGGGCCACCAGGGGCGTGGGAGGAAACACATACAGGAGGCCCGTAGACCAAGAGATCAGAAACGCATCTGCTGCCATTCTCAGGGGATGCGGCTGTATGGAGCAAAACCTGGGCAGCTGATGGTTCAGTGGACTTGCAAAGAGATCGATGGATGGAAGTCCCCATCGTAGAAATATCTGCTGAACCACAAGTGGATTCAACTGCCATTTGTGAAGCTGGAGAATCCTGCTTAGTTTGTCTGCCAAAAAGTTCTCCTGACCAGGTAGATAAACTGCTTTGAGAAACATACCTTGTTTGACTACAAAGGAGCAAAGTGCCTGCGCCTCCTGACATAGGAGTCTGGACCCTGTGCCCCCTTGCTTGTTCACATAGAACATTGCTACCAGATTGTCTGTCTCAACTAAGACTGACTGGTGAGAGAGGGCATGAGAAAAAGTCTGTAGAGCCAAGCGGATTGCTCGCAGCTCCAAAAGATTGAACTGCTGTGTGGCCTCCCGAGGAGACCAGAGGCCTTGAGTGCACGTGCCCTGGCAATGTGCACACCAGCCCTTTAAGGAAGCACCAGTTATCAGCACCCTGGTGTGTGCTGGGGCCTGAAAGGGTAGCCCCCTGAAAAGGTTTGGGAGAAGTAGCCACCACTTCAAGGAGTTCAAGAGTGATTTGGACACCTTTACTCTGTCTCGGAGGTCGCCTGTGGCTTGCGCCCACTGAGCTCTGAGGCACCACTGAGCCGCCCGCATGTGCAGACGGGCATTCGGGGTCACATGTATCGTGGATGCCATGTGGCCCAGGAGCTGCATGAAGTGTCTGGCAGAGACCTGAGAAATGCTTTGGAACTGGTTAGCCAAGTCCATCAGCCTGTGGGCCCTGTACTCGGGCAAGTAAGCTCTTGCCTGCAGGGTGTCTAATCTTGCCCCTATAAACAATAGGTTCTGTGAGGGGAGCAAAGTGGACTTTGCGTAGTTTATGACAAAGCCCAGATGCTGAAGAAGAGAGACAGTGCAAAGAGTGGCTTGTCTGGCCTCCTGGAGAGAATGACCTCTGATGAGCCAGTCGTCCAGGTATGGGAAGACAAAAATTCCCTGATTTCTGAGATAGGCCGCCACCACCGCCAGGCATTTGGTGAAAACCCTGGGGGCGGAAGTTAGGCCAAAGGGAAGTACTCTGTACTGGAAATGGTTTCCTCCCACCACAAATCTGAGATATTGTCTGTGGTCTGGATGGATGAGAATGTGAGTATAAGCATCCTTTAGGTCTAAGGAGCATAGCCAATCTCCCTGCAGGATGTAGGGCAGCAGTATCCCAAGGGTAAGCATCTTGAACTTTTCCCTCTCCAGAAACTTGTTTAGGTTTTGCAAGTCTAGGATAGGCCGGAGGCCTCCTGTCCTTTTTGGTACCAGAAAGTACCTGGAGTAGAAGCCTTGCCCTTTCAGGTGGTGAGGCACTGGTTCCACCGCCTGTTCCTTTATAAGACTTGCCAACTCCTGAAGGAGGAGGTTTCTGTGCAGAGGGAGTCTTGGAGGCTTCCCTGGAAAGTAGGAAAGGGGTATCTGGCGGAAGTGGAGCATATAGCCCTTTTGGACTATGCTGAGAACCCAGGTATCCTCTGTGATGGCTGGCCACCTGTAGGCGTACAGGGTCAGCCAACCTCCTGTGCTGAGTGGAGCCAGCTGAGGAGAAGAGGCTATGCTGTGGGAGAGAAAACCACGCTCCCTGCTGTGCAGGAGCTGGAGCTGGCGGCTTGGGGGTCTTCTGCCTACGGGGCCCATGCCCCTGCCCCTTGGCCTGCTGGCCCTGTTGGAGCTGGAGAGGCCTGATATTGAGGGTAGGATTTGTAGGCAGCACCCTTCCTCGGGAAAAAGGGCTTCTTCCCTGAGCCCTTCCTTTTCTGAGAAGGGGCAGAAGTCTTCCTGGACAGCCTTGTCCTGGTGAGAGTCTCAGTCTCGATTTCCACAGCCTTTTCAGTCATGGGCTTACCAAAGAGGTTTTCTCCTCGGCAAGGGACATCGACCAACTTGTCCTGCACCCATGGCTCCAGGTCTGATGACTGTAGCCAGCCCTGACGGCGTGCACTGATGCCGGCCGCAGCTACCCAGGCCGAAGCCTCGAAGCCATCATAGGCTGCTCGAGAGGTAAACTTCGAGCACTCTCGAATCCCTATTGACAAAGCCTTGAACCTCTGCAAAGGTTCCTCGGAGAGGCCAGCTGAGAACCCGGCAATCTCCTTTGCCAGGTCTCGTAGGTACATGCCCATGTACAGCTGGTAGGTCTGGACACGGCAAGACAGCATAGAGCCCTGGAAGCACTTTCTACCGAGGGCATCCAGGTTCCGGGCCTCCCGGCCGGGGGGCACCAAGGAGTGCATCTTCTGACTCTTCAGACGGTGCATGACCGATTCCACAACCATGGAGTGGTGCGGTAGCTGCACCTTTTGGAACCCAGGGCTCTTACGGAAAAATGGAATCGACCCGTTTGCCGAGAACCGGGGTCGAGGCCGGTGCCTCCCACATACGGAAGAGCAGCCGTTCCAGCATCGGAGGAACCGGTACAGTAAAGGCTTCCTTCGGAGGAAAATCATACTGGAGGGCATCGAGCTCCTCGGCTCAAGGCTCCTCCTCGGCGTCCGCAGGGAAGGCCAAGGCCTTGGCCATGTCCCTCACGAAGTATCCTCCGGGGGGGGGGGGAGAACTGGGTATCCTCGGGGGGGGGGGGGGAACGTCGCTGAGGCTCGGACTCCGGTGAGTCCAAAGGGATGCACCGGGTCCGGAAGGTGTCCGGGGACTCCTTGTCCTCCGTCTCCCACTCCAACTCCTCCAAGGAGGAATTGAGCAGCTCCGGCCATGTGAGCCTCGGTGCCACACACCCCGACGCTGAGGGTATCGGCATTGACGACCTCGGCCCCGCACGGGAGGTTGAGGGGGACCTTAACCGAGGATCGACTCGAGACTTCATCGACTTGAGGATTGGCTCGGTCTCCGGGGTTGACTTAGACGTCGAGGTCCCAGTGGTCGGGGCAGATGCACCAGTCAGACCGGCGATCAGCACCCACTGTTGTTCCATGAAGGCAGCCAAGCTGCTCTCCAAGGCCATCAACCTGAGTCCAAGCTCAGGAGACTCAGCAGCACCCAACTTGGGCCCCGACGGCGTCGGGCCCGACGTCGACTCCACCGGAGGAGAGTCTACGAGGACAACTGCGCTTACGTGACTCGGGGACTCCGGCTCCACACGAGGTAGCTTGGAAGGCCTCTCCGACTCCGAGAGCCCAGGGTGACGGTCAGGGCTACGCGACCTGGCCCTCGAGGAACCAGGAGCCTCCACCGACGACGCCCTCGTGAGCTTTTTCTTCCTTCGGTGCTCCTGGGAGGAAGACTCCCTTTCAGAGGAACCCCGACGGCGCTCAGGGTCGGACTCCAGAGATGTCGAGGCCTCTGACGAAGTCCGGGCCCGGCCGGACGCGGAGTCAGAGAAAATTCTCTCATGTTGATGCTGACAGCTCTGAAGCGCCTTCAACGACATTTTGCCGCATGGGCCACAGGCCAGCGGGTCATGGTTGGGCCCGAGGCATCGGAAGCAGCAGTCATGTGTGTCGGTGAGAGACATAAATTTCTTGCACCGATCACACTTTTTGAACCCACTGGCAGCCATCGGGGGAAAAAGGACCCTGCAAGGTCAAAAGACCGGGCTGCCAGTGAAAACACAAAAAGAGCGCAAACGCTAGTCACGAAGGACAAAAACCGAAAATCACAAGTCCGGACTCGATACCGGTGTACCGAGCCCAGGCGGGAAGGGGAACCGGCGTTGAACCGGATAAGACAACGCAAAAATCACAGAAAAAAAATCAACTTTTTCCAGGTGAAACGAACTCACGTCTGTCGGGCTCCGTGGAAAAAGAAAGACTGAGCAAGATGGCACCCTTGGGTGGGAAGGGGACCACGCAGGCGTGCTGCATTCCCAAAGGCTTTATTTGAAAGCTGGGGAAATGCTCCGCACGGGGGCTCCGTCGGCGCCGTCACCCATATGTGAGGACTGACTTCCTGCTTGGTCCTGAAGAAAACCTCATTTGGGGTCCTGACCCAATTTGAGAATTACTGGAGTAAAGGAACCGTAAAGCATAGTAGTTGGTATGGAAAACCAGACTGGACAGGCTGTATCATGTTAATCTGTCATCATTTTTCTAAGTATTTTCTGTAAAATATTACTATAAAAGGCAGATTTTTAGATACTCTGTGAAGAGAATTCACACACCTACAGTATTTTACAAGAGGATCTGCCAAACGTAGGGCCTCTTACAAAATTGATGCAGGACGGTGTGCTGATCTTTCCCCACATCTAGAGAGAGCAGCAATTTTAAAAAGCTGTATGTGAGGTAGAATTATGCAAATACCATTCATGTGCATGAGAGCAGCTTTTTAGAATTACTGATCCTGATCTGCCGATCCTCCAGCACCACTCACCCCCTCCCCCCGATTATCCCCCCAACAGTTATCCCAACCCAAATCACATCCCTTCTACATCCAATTCCCCTCCCAACTCCCCCTTAGGCCTTCTGATCTCCCCACCCCCTAAACCATCAGCCCCCCTTACATCTGATCCCCCCCCCCCCACTGAAAAAACACCCAGTCACTCTGCAATCCCATCCCTGGCCTTACCGGCGGTCCTTAGTGTCTAGTGTGAGCAGGAGAATCTCCAATCATTCTTGCTCTCTATATTCCTCAGTTCAAAATGGCTGCCATTACTCTAGCAGTAATCTTGCAGTATTACCACTACGGGTCAATGCCAAATAAGGGCATTTTGTGGATTGCTTCTACTCACCCTAGACACCAGGGACCCCTCACAAAGCCAGCAGAGGTTCTCACGGGGGGGGGGGGCTGGAGGAATTAATATAAAGAGGGGCAGGTGGCTTGGAAGGCTCAGGGGGGAGAATGCCTGTCAGTGGAGGATCAGAAGGTCTAAAGAGGGGGACTGGATGTCAAGGGGAGGTGATCAGGGTTGAGATCATTGTTGCGGGGGGGGGGGGGTCATTCATTGGCAGTGACAGCTGCCCCTTCCAGCAGGCACTTATTCCTCCCTTGGGGATGTCTACATTTTTCCAAAGGGATGTGGATTCCCCCTTTAAGATGGGCAATCCACATCGATATTGCAGGCCCACTCTAAGCACTCCCTGTCCTTACCATGCCCCCTTAACATCTAAAGCATCCCCATGTGTAAACAGACCCTGTTTTTAAATTGGATTTACATATGTATGCCAAGCTACACATGTGAATGCTACTATACTGTACTCGTGGGGATGATCACTGATTGTGATGGGCTCCTTTGAGGGGGAAATGTCTACTCAGATCGGTGCCTATAGTTCTGCACTGTACAATGGAAGATTTCACAAACAACTTGTCAGAGCATCCAGCTGAATGGAAAGAGAGCCTCAGTCTAATGGGAAATGTCTTTGAAATGGGCTTGTAAGAAAGTTAAAAAGAGAAGTGGAAACTGAAAAAGACTCAGTGCTGGGTAAGTAGAACTGGAACTGGCATGCAATTACTGGCATTTACCTATCAGGCCGGTTTTAGTAAGATAAGCCAGGGACAAACAGAACTTTTAAAATGCAGTCTGACAACCGCCTGCCTCTCTTCCATCTTTCTCCAATCCCTCCTCTCATTCTTTCAACCTGCCCGCCCCTACCAACCCCCACACCCTTTCCCAGCTCATCTGTCCCCAAATGGAGAAGTTGCTAGGCCTACTTACTAGAAGAGACCACTGGTATCAGCAAGATATCAGTAAGCGGAAGTGTGTGAACCAGTACCTGCTCACAATCCCAAAGGTACTGACTGGGTCGATGTAGAAAATTAGCATGGCCTTTAAGCACAGATAACATCACTTTTAGGCACAATTATCACCACAGTGAAATGTAGAAAAGAGACGGATGCCTGCATAAACAGCAAAGGAAAAACTAGCGCACAATTAATGCCAAGAGTATTTAAATTAGGCAAATGAGCTGGCCATAATAAAATGGTATGCTAATATTGTCTGAACCCAATGCAGAGAAATACGTAGAAGATTTCATGACCAGCCTTAGCACCAATATCTCTTTGCCTAGTCTTGAGGTGGCTTAAATGTTTTACGCATACCACCAACAGTATTTTGACGGCATCGGGTATCATCTGAGGGGAAGTGTCAAACTTTCCCCGATGACTGATCCAGGCATCAGGGAAAGCGTCTGATGCAGTCAAAATACTGTCGGGGTCGGTGCCTCAAACAGAAAGAAAATCCCCTCACTCACCCAACTTAAAAAAAACCCTGGTGGCCCAACTAAAAATAAAACTGGTGACCTAGCAGCCCCGAACCCCTCCATCCCACTCCCAGTACCTTCACAGAGGAGTGGGAGTGCTGCCCACACACTCCCGCTCCTGTTCTGCCATCTTGAAAAATGGTGGCACCTGGTCCAGCCCGATGCATAATACCTTATATGGCAGTCTGACCCCACCCAGAGCATCCCAGGATGCATCGCACAGGGTCAGGTATCGCCATTTTTCAAGATAGTGGTGCAGGAGCAGGAACGCATGGGCAGCGCTCCTGTTCCTTTGTGAAGTAGGGGAGTGGGGGTTCTGGGCTGCTAGAAATTAGCTATTCTGCTAATTTGAAGTTGGGCGGGTGGGGGGGGGGGATTGGGGCCGTTGGGCCACCAGGGATTTGTTTTCTGTCGGGGGGCTTTCCCCGATGCCTGGATCATCTGAGGGGAAGTTTGACACTTCCCCTCAGATGATACCCGATGCCGTCAAAATACTGTTGGGGGCATGCGTAAAACATTTAAGCCACCTCAAGACTAGGCAAAGAGATATTGGTGCTAAGGCTGGTCATGAAATCTTCTACGTATTTCTCTGCATTGGGTTCAGACAATATTAGCATGCCATTTTATTATGGCCAGCTCATTTGCCTAATTTAAATACTCTTGGCATTAATTGTGTGCTAGTTTTTCCTTTGCTGTTTATGCAGGCATCCGTCTCTTTTCTACATTTCACTGTGGTGATAATTGTGCCTAAAAGTGATGTTATCTGTGCTTAAAGGCCATGCTAATTTTCTACATCGACCCAGCACCTTTGGGATTGTGAGCAGGTACTGGTTCACACACTTTCACTTACTGATATCTTGCTGACACTTCCCCTCAGATGATCCAGGCATCGGGGAAAGCCCCCAATGCCATCAAAATACTGTTGGGACGCAGATGCAAAGTAGCTATGTGGTGCCCGTGTTTCTCTGGGAGAGTATGCCAAACTTGCACCAACTTCTGTGCACATGTGTTTGGCTTGCTCTCCCAGTGAATGCTGCCATTTGCACCAAGTTTAACGCATGGCTAATGTGTGGCTAATTTACAAATGAGCCCCTTTCTGCATGCCAGCACTGAAGTCGCGTACTATCGGTGCACTGCAAAGCGGCATACAAAGTTGACAGCGTGCGACTTCAGCACCAGCTTTCTGCATTGGCCTGTATGTGAGGGCTTCCTGTTTGGAAAGGAGTTTCATGTGGAAGTAAGGTTACCAGATTTTTTTTGCAGGCAAATCTAGGACACTTATCCAAGTGGGGGGGGGGGGGGGGAAAAATTATCCTGCCCTCCCCCTCCATTCCATGACAAGAAACAATATCACTTCCAAGCAGACAAATCCACAGAGAAATAGAAACAGTGATGTACCTCCGCCAAACTGTGCAAAATATAAAGATAATGGAAGTAAATTCTAAAAAATGACATATTCAGATCTCTAAATTGAAAATAAAGGAGTGGTGTTTCAAGGCTATTTAGGCAGTTTGCAGACCTGCAAGCCTCCTAAATGGCACTTAGTGGGACATTCAGCGGCACAAACATGGTCAGTGCCGCCAAATATCCCCAAGTATCACCACTAACCACCCAACATTTGCCGGCCAGCACCGGGGCATTCCAGTGGCAGAGCAAAGGAGGCACCTGGGGATATTCAACCAGTAGCCGGTTATCCCAAAGCAGCAAACGTTAGGCACCTGAAAGGCCGCTTTAGCTAACTAGCTGCAACGTTATCTGGCTGGCCCAGATATTCAATGCCAGTGGCCGGATATGGCCCTGGCACTGAATATCCGGGTCACAGTTCAGCAGCGATGGCAAGCTGCTTTACAAGCAGTAGCCATCACTGCTGAATTCCCCCCTCCCCCCCCCCAAAAAAAAATGTTTCTACCCTCTCTGTCCTCATTGCTGGAACCAGGGACAGGAGGCTGCCAAACAGATGGAATTGAGGACATAGCTCTAAAATCAGGGACAATTTCTGAAAATTCGGGACATCTGGTAACCTTATGTGGAAGGTATGGCCACCATGGTGACTATGTTGGGTCATCAACCACTTTCTGTTGTTGCTATTGCCATTTGCGCTTAGCAGCCATACCTAGAAGTATCCTTGCTTAGCCAGAGTTGTGGTGAGCGAGTTAACAGGGATGAGGGCGTGAAGGCTAAGAAGCATGGAAGGGGAAAGCAAAGGAAAAGAAAGTCAACATAGTGGATTATGAAAGAGTGAAGACTCACATGAGAGGAATGGCATAAACTGGAAGTAAGTGTGGAGGACCTGTTTGGGGGAGGGAAGAGAAGAGGAAAGGATTGAAGGATCTCCTGATATTATTATTATTTTTTTTATTTACATTCTCTTATATACTGTGCTATTCTGCTTCAGTGTGATTTACATTGAACAAACTGAAATTACATTGAACAGGGCATTATAACTTGGAGATAACTATTTTACAGGGAACATGGGCTATGGAGGGTTAAGTGGCTTGCCCAAGACCACAAGGAGCACCTGTGGGACTAGAAACCCCAGTCCTTCCAGCCCAAGGTCGCTGTCCTCTAGTGGGATTTGAACCCCCGACCTTCCGGCCTGAAGTACCTTGCCCCAACCACTAGGCCACTCCTCCACTCCACTGATATAAAGGAAGAGGATATGGAGGCTTGTACAGTGAGCCACAGGGTGCTTGTGTTGGGAGATGAAACGGAGTGGAGGGGAGATGGTCTGGTGGTTTCTTTGGTGGAGCAAAAATGGCAACCCTAACTGGAGCCCACTATCCCGTATACATAGTAACATACATAGTAACATAACCAGTATGGTCCATCTAGTCTGCCCAGCAAAGTGGTAAGAATAGGTGCACCTGCCTTTGTTTAGAGGTATACCCACCGCTCCATGCAGGTCACCCCTATTTGTTCAGATATAAGAGATAGTTATGTTTATTTTGATTTTATCCTGTTGCTATAAAGGGATCCACTGTGTCTGTCCCATACCATTTTGAATTCTGTCACTGTATTTGCCCCCACCACTTCCATCGGGAGAGCATTCCAAGCATCCAGCACCCTTTCAGTGAAAAAGTATTTCCTGATGTTGCCTTTCAGTTTACCCTCTTGCAGCTTCATGTTATGTCCTCTAGTTTTGCAGCTTCCCCGTCTTTGAAAAAGGTTTGTTTGTTCAATAATACCCTTTAAGTATTTAAAGGTCTGTATCATATCTCCTCTGTCCCTCCTCTCCTCTAGAATATACATATTTAGGTCGTCAAATCTCTTCTCATGTGTCTTCTGGAACAGGCACCAAATCATTTTGGTTGCCTTCCTCTGAACCGTTTCCAGTCTTTTTATATCCTTTGCGAAATATAGTCTCCAAAACTGAACACGATATTTCAAGTGAGGCCTCACTAGCAACTTGTACAGTGGCATTAGTACCTTCTCCTTTCTGCTGGTAATTCCTCTCTATGCAACCCAGCATCCTTCTGGCTTTTGCCACCGCTTTATCACACTGTTTCGCCTCCTTGAGATCCTCAGAAAGAATCACTCAGAGGTCCTTCTCCTGGTCCATGCACACCAACCTCTCAACCCCTATTGCATACAATTTCCTTGGATTTCTGCATCCCAAGTGCATGACACTGCACTTCTTTACATTAACTCTTAATTGCCAAGCATTTGACCATTCTTCTAGCTTTTGTAGATCTTTCCTCATCTTATCAACTCCCTCAGGGGAGTTCACTCTGTTGCAAATTTTCATGTCAGCTGCAAAAAGGAGACCTTTCCTTGAGTTCTCTCCAGGCCAGTCCAAGAATAGCAGGGTAGTCAGCCTCCTTCAGCAGCTGAGGACTGAAATACATAGTCTTGCTGACCCTCTCCCTAACTCCCCCTAGCGCTCCTGACTCAGTCTTTCAGGCTTCAGCAGCTAGGAAGGATCGGTGTTAGGCAGGCTCCTGGATAAGGTACCAAATTAGATGCCGGTGAGTGCTTTAGTGCTCGGAAGGGCAGCAGAGGCAGAGGCAGAGCCTGTCTCGAAGGGGGAGCACAGCCACCTTCACTGCCTGACGGAGAATGTGCCTGGGAGCTCCGGAGCACACCTCCTGCCTCCTGTGCCTACAATCAATTTCCGCTAGCGGCGGGAAGGGAGCGAGAAGTACCGGCTGCGTTTTCCGTAAGTTAGGGCCCCCGGAGAAGGTGATCAGAGAGGCATTCGGCATGCGGTGCTTCGTCAGGCCAGTGTTCGCAGCCTTGGGGTGATCCGGGGTTTTTTTCATTGTGCATGCTTTCGTGTGCGGCAGTGTGGGGGCAGCCGGGGCTTGTCTGGTGTGGGTATTTGCCACAAGTGTATTCGTTGCAGTAGCAGAATTGAGCGGTTTTGGACCGGTTCTATGGAGGACAAGGCAGCTCCTGTGGAGAGTGCGGCAGGCAGATCATCAGGCTCGACAGAGAAGGCGGGAACGGCGGCCATTTTACAGGTAACAGACGTTTCTCCCGCGCTTCATAAAAAACAGGGGAAAAGTAAATTGAAGGCCAGAAAGCCTGCTCAGATGGGGCTAACTCTGCAACCGGTTTTGTCAGGGCTGCAGGATGGCGTAGAATCTCTTTTTTCCGCAGATTTTATTTTATCTATGCATAAGGTCTACTGTCTGAAGAAGCAGGCTCAGGATCAGGGTCCTCCTCCAAAGTTAGCAGCTTCCCCAGGAGCAGAGATAAAATTGGTAGAAGACCAAGGGGAAGGGCCTTTCCAGAAGGGTCTTGGAATGGAGGCTGGCTTAGAGTGGTTAGGTCAGCAGGCTCCAGAGCTCCGGACGGTGGAGGATGGGGAGCTCCTCTCGGATTCGGGGAAGGATCCGTGGGCAATGGATCTGGAAGAAGGGGAGATTGTTCCAGGCAAAGATCCTAATGTGTTTAGGGTATTTCGCAGGGAGGAGCTGGGAGTTCATTGCTCATTCTCTGGCAGCGCTGAATATAGCTCTACCGGTGGTTCAGGAGGAACCACTGGAGGACCCCCTTCTCCAGGGATTTAAGATTGAGCAGAAGTGTTTTCCAGTTCATAGGGTAATCAAGCAGATGACAGAATCGGAGTGGGAGTGCCCGGAGGCTACCCTAAGGGGCAGCCGCTCAATGGGACATCTGTACCCGGTACGGCAAGAGGAAAAGGATCTGATGCGGATGCCCAAGGTGGATGCCTTGGTCTCGGCGGTGACCAAGAAGACCACTATTCCAGTGGAAGGGGGCACTGCCCTTAAAGATCTTCAGGACCAGAGGCTAGAGTCTATACTCAAACAGGCGTTTGATGCGAGTGCCTTATCCCTGCAGGCCTCGATTTGTGGGGCTTATGTCTTAAGGGCCTCCATCCGTTGGCTCTAAGGGGAAGGTTCTTCCGAGGGGGAAGAGTGTTCTCCTTCGGAAGGGGCCAAATTAGAAATCAGCGGCTGCTTACTTGGCCGACACCTTTTATGATTTGGTAAGGATATCCGCAAAGTCTATGGCATTCCTAGTGGCGTTCAGGCGGTTCCTCTGACTGAGGAACTGGGCGGTGGACACATCTTCTAAGGCTTGCCTGAGTAAACTGCCATATAAGGGTAAGCTGCTCTTTGGAGAAGCGTTGGAGAAGATTGTAAAGGATCTGGGGGATTCTAAGGGAGGTCGGCTCCCTGAGGACAGACCAAAGAATCCAAAGCCAGGAGGGCTACAAAGAGGACAAGCGAGAGATTTCCGCAGGTTTCGATCTCCACGGTATGGGCCATACCTGAGGGGTCACTTCATGCCCAGAGGACAGTCCTTTCGAGGGGCTCGGGGGTTTGGATAGGGGTATTTCAATTCCCAGCAGACCCCGCCTAAAAAGTCGCAATGAAGTCAGGAAGGCCCAGCCAGAGTTGCCAGTAGGGGGTCGCCTACAGAACTTCTACTCCACCTGGGCCGCAATTGCAACAGACTAATGGGTGTTGGACATCGTACGCGAGGGTTATGCGCTGGAGTTCTGCAAGCCTCTGGCAGATGCTTTCGTGGCATCTCCATGCAACGCGCTGGAAAAGAGAGAGGCAGTGAGCGAGACTCTTCAAAGGCTACTGCACTTGCAAGCAGTGGTTCTGGTACCCCGCGACCAGTGCGGCTTAGGTCGATACTCCATATATTTTGTGGTGCCCAAAAAGGAGGGTTCTTTTCGGCCCATTCTCGATCTCAAGCACGTGAATGGCAGCTTAAGGGTGCCGCATTTCTGAATGGAAACGTTGCGGTCTGTGATTTTGGCTGTAAGGCCAGGAGAGGTGCTTTCTTCCATAGACCTCACAGAGGCGTATCTGCACATCCCTATCAGGCCGGAGCATCAAAGATTCCTGCGCTTTGCCGTCCCCATGGGGCATTTTCTGTTCAAGGCTCTGCCATTTCGTCTAGCCACAGTGCCGCACACATTCACGAAGGTGATGGTCGTGGTCGCAGCAGCCTTAAGACCCGAAGGAATTCTGGTGCATCCTTATTTAGATGATTGGCTTATTCGAGCGGAGTCCGAGGAAGAGTCGGTCAGGGCTACCAAATGGGTGGTGGCGTTCCTAGAGCAGCTTAACTGCAAAAAGACAGATTTTTCCATTCAGTCCTTCAGCAATATCACTCACAAATACATTCAAAAAGTCTACAAGTGCCATACTCCTATCTCAACAGTTTTCATACACAGGTGGATGCCGTTCTTAATCTCAGGGGACAGGAATGGCAAGAGAGGAATAAGATGTTTACCGCACTTCTCCTGCAACACCCACTTGTCAATAATATTAAGCCGCTGCACTGGTGGAACTCTAAAGGAAAGCAGAACACTAGACGCAGTATGGTGTAGGGCAAAAAGATACCATGGTCACAAGACTTATGAAATCGAAAGAATGAAAAATAAAGGGGATAAGATGATAAACAAGGGGGGGAAAAAGCTTTATAGATATCAGAATGAAATAACATCTACAACCCAGCTTCACAGATGCTGCTCTCTCCTATGGGAATACAAATAAAAAAGAAGGAGTGATGCAGTCTAAGAATAGAATGCACATTACTCACTGTCCTATTTCAATTGTTTTTATTAGTTACAGGTTTCATGCAGACTTAAAAAAAAAAATAAGAGACCACAAACCTACCAAAGATATCAAGGCTGATGGAAAGAAAGGCACAAGATAATTCAGAGGTCTGGGAGGTTTCTGAGTAAAAGGCAGCAAAAAGGGTTGTCTGACAAGAAAACAACTACAATGTCCAAGAATCCTAGATGGCCAGCTGAACTGCTTCAATCGCCAAGGCCTGTGTCCTGTTTAGAGTTCTACTCGCTGGAAACTGACAGGCCCCAGCAGAGTATGTAAGAGGGACACATCTGGTTTCCAGTTCGCTCAGATGTAAGCAGAATGCTGAAGATCTGCTCTTCTCCAAAGCTGTGTTCATGCCAGAGCTTATAGTGTTAAGCATGGGCTAAGTAGATTCACCCTGAAAATAGTAATTTTACTTTGAAAAAGACAATTTCCTCTTCGTCTCTCCAGGCCAGTCCAGGAACTGTAGGGTAGTCAGCCCCCTCCAGCAGCTGAGGACTGAATCACACAAAGTCTTGCTGACACCCTATCCAGCTCCCCCTGGTGCAGAGACTCAGTCTTTCAGTCCTCAGCAGCTAGATAGGACCGTTTTTTGTTTTCTCTCGGGCTCCTTGTTTAAAAAAAAAAAAAAAAAAAAAAATAGATTAGGAGATTTATTTGGGAAAGGAGGTCCTAGGTTGCCCTAGCAGGGCAGTAAGGCCAGAGGTTAATTGGATGCCGATGACCACGAGGTAGTGAGAGCAGGCAGCAGAGGCAGAGCCTGTCTCAAAGCTGACAGCCTGATAAAGAAGTGCCTGGGAGCCCCAGAAGCATTCTCCTCAACCTCCTGAATAGCAGACCGCTGTCCGCTAGCTGCGGGAGACAGTAGGTCAGCTGATCGGCAATTTAGAAAAGATAAGCGAGTGCTGGGGGTTCAGCGATCGCGGCTGGCCTTAGCGTAGCGGTGTTTTTTGGTGAGCCACAGCAGGAGCGTCATGGCTGTCAGGTCGGCGTCTGTGGGCTTCGGTGCAGACGCATGCTGCCAATCGCAGCAGCGTGCGCACAGTAAGGGGGTGTCCGCGGGTTGTCTGGACCGGGGCTCTGTCATTCCTGTGTCCATCGGGGCAGTAATTTGGAGAGGCTGTTCGCGGCGATGGAGGAGAGCTCGGCACCGGGGAAACACGCCGGTAAGCCTCAGGAGAAGGCGGGAATGGTGGCCATTTTAAAGGAGACAGCAGTTTCTCCCATGGTAATGGAGAGATCGGGCAAAAAGAAAGCAAAGGCAAAAAAGCCTTCATTGCCCGCGTTACCTGTCCAGTCTCATTTATCGGAGCTGCAGGAAGGCTTGGAACCCTTATTCTCAGCTGATTTCATCCTCTCCATGCATAAGGCTTATTGTCTGAACAGGGAGCAAGCGCAAGGCAAGAGTGGTTACTCTATATTTTCAGGTTCTGAAAAAGTGGCCATTAGTTGGGGGGGGAAGACCCTGGCGAGGGTCCCTCTCAGAAGGGCCTAGATTTGGAGGCTGGCCTGGATGTTTGGGAGCAGCAGGCCTTGGGGTCCCGGTTGGCAGAGGACCAGGAGATCCTTTCGGATTCGGGGTTCAATCCGTGGGCCATGGATTTGGAAGATGGAGAGATTGTACCAGGCAACGATCCAAATTTGTTCAGGGTGTTTCGTAGAGGGGAACTAGGGGCTCTTATTGCTCATTCTCTATCGGCATTGAACATAGCCCTACCGGTGCTTCAAGAAGAACCGCTGGAAGATCCACTGCTCCAGGGCTTTAAGGCGGAGCAGAAGTGCTTTCCTGTCCATAGAGTAATCAAGCAGATGCTGGAATCGGAATGGGAGTGCCCGAAGGCTTCGTTGAGAGGTAGCCGGTCCATCGGCCGTCTGTACCCAGTACCACAGGAGAAGGAGGAGTTGTTGCGAATGCCAAAGGTGGATGCCTTGGTTTCGGTCGTGATGAAGAAGACTACAATTCCAGTGGAGGCGGGGAGCGGCCCTTCAAGATCTCCAGGATCGGAAATTAGAGTCTATTCTCAAACAGGCGTTTGATGCGAGTGCCCTTTCCCTACAGGCATTGATTTGTGGGGCGTATGTTTCTAGGGCCTCCATTCGTTGGCTCCAAGGGGACGTTTCCTCTGAAGGACAGGAGGGGTCTTCCTCGGAGGGAGCCAAATTGGAATCGGCGGCGGCGTATTTAGCAGATGCCTTTTATGATCTAGTGAGAATCTCGACAAAGACAATGGCGTCGGTGATTGCCGCTAGGCGATTTCTCTGGCTGAGGAATTGGGTGGCAGACACGTCTAAGGCTCGCCTTAGTAAGCTCCCCTAACAAGCTGCTCTTTGGGGAGGCCTTAGAAAAGATTATTAAGGATTTGGGCAATTCTAAGGGAGGTCGGCTTCCGGAGGACCACCCAAAGGGACAGAGGCCAGGTGGACTACAGAGAGGTCAAGGGAGAGAATTCCACAGATTTCAGGCAGCACGGTATGCTCCTTATCAGAGAGGGTGCTTTATGGCCAGAGGGCAGTCCTTTCGGGGGCTCAAGGTTTTGGCAGGGGTTATCTCCCTCCCCAGCAAAACCAGACCAAAAAGCCACAATGAAGTCGAGATGGCCCAGACGGAGGTTCCTGTTGGGGGACGTTTACAGGAGTTCTATTCCGCCTGGGCCGCAATAACAGACCAGTGGGTCCTGGAGATTATCCGCGACAGGTATGCGCTGGAGTTCGACCAGCCACTGGCGGAATCTTTTGTGGTGTGTCCCCATGCAAAGCTCAAGAAAAGAAGGAAGCAATGCACAACACGCTTCAACAAATTGCTGCATCTTCAGGCGGTGGTTCCAGTACCTCGAGACCAGTACGGATTAGGTCGATACTCGATTTATTTTGTGGTCCCTAAAAAGGAGGGATCCTTTCGGTCCATTCTCGATCTCAAGAACGTGAACCACTGCTTGAGGATGCCGCATTTCTGGGTGGAAATGTTGAGATCCGTAATTTTAACGGTAAAACCAGGCGAGGTGCTTTCGTCCATAGATCTTACGGAGGCTTATTTGCACATTCCTATCAGACTGGATCATCACAGGTTCTTGCGTTTTGCCCTCCCTATGGGGCACTTTCAGTTCAGGGCACTGCCCTTTGGGCTGGCGACGGCACCGTGCACATTTACAAAAGTGATGGTGGTGGTCACGGCAGCGTTAAGACAGGAAGGCATTCGAGTGCATCCCTATCTGGACGACTGGTTGATTCGAGTGGATTCTGAGGCGGAGTCGGTCGTTGCAACCGGGTGAGTAGTGGAATTCCTGGAACGGCTTGGTTGGGTGGTAAACCGGGCCAAGAGTCGGCTAGAGCCAGTGCAGCAGTTGGTGTATCTCGGGGCTTTATTTGATACGGTCGCAGGATCAGGTTTTCTGCCCGAGGACAGGGTGCAAAAAATTCTGGGGCAGGTGCGGAGTTTCTTGCACATGCAGGCTCCAACGGCATGGCGATACATGCAGTTTCTGGGATACATGGCGGTGGCCTTGGATCTGGTACCGTGGGCCAGGGCCCATATGCGGCCGCTCCAGAGAGCACTACTGTCACCGCAGGATCATCTTTTGTCTCAGAAGCTGGTGTGTCCGGAAAAAGTACGCATCAGTCTGGACTGGTGGCTGGGCCCAATTCATCTTCAAGCGGGCATGCCCCTAGAGCAGCCGGAATGGGTGTTGGTCACCACGGATTCCAGTCTTTTGGACTCGGGGACACATTGTCACAGGTGACGCAGGGTTGCTGGACCACGGAAGAGCTCAGGTGGTCGATCAATTGTCTGGAGATGAGGGCAGTGAGCCTCACGCTAGCAGATTTTGAAAGTCTGGTTGAAGGCAAGGCAGTTTGCATTTTCTCCGACAATGCAGTGATGGTGTCCTATATCAACCGACAAGGGGGCACAGACAGTGTCTCCTTGCTGGAGGAGAGTCAGTGGTTGTTGCAGTGGGCTGAGGCCCATCTGGTAGCACTATCGGCGGCACATGTGGCAGGAAAAGACAATGTACAGGCCGACAATCTCAGTCGGAATGTCTTAGATCCAGGAGAGTGGGAACTGAATGCGGCAGTCTTCCACGACATCACAGTGCGGTGGGGACAGCCGATCATGGATCTGATGACCACTCTCACCAATACCAAGGCTGCAAGGTTCTTCAGCAGGCGCAGGGCACACAAGTCGGAAGGGCTCGATGCGCTGGTGCAACCGTGACCGAAGAAAGGACTACTATATGTCTTTCTGTCATGGCTGATGATAGGTCGAGGTGTACGAAGGATAGGAGTTCACGAAGGTCACGTGATTCTCATTGCGCCGGATTGGCCGAGGAGACCTTGGTATGCAGATCTTATGCGTCTTCTGGTGGATCAGCCATGGAAGCTACCCAATCGGCTCAATTTGTTGAGTCAGGGACCGGTCTTGATGCCGCATGTGGATCGGTTCTCGCTTACAGCCTGGCTTTTGAAAGGGAACGGTTGCGACGCCGTGGATACTCAGCAGCGGTAGTAGTCACTATGTTGAAATCCAAGAAGCGTTCTATGTCTGTGTCTTACATTCGTATTTGGCGCATTTTTGAGAATTGGTGTGAGGAAAAGGACGTTAAGCCATTCTCCTTGGGGCTGCCGGATATACTGCTATTTCTTCAAGGAGGGCTGGATAAGGGTCTAGCGCTCAGTTCTCTCAAAGTTCAGTTGGCAGCCCTGGCTTGTTATAAAGGCCGAGTGCAGGGTAGCGTGTTGGCAACACATCTGGACGTACTGCGGTCCTTTAGGGCAGTGAAGAATGTTAGGCCGCCGGTTAGTGGGATAGACTGCTCAGGGACCTTTAAACACTCAGATAAATATTTCTTAAACATCTCATAGGGGGAAAAGGCAACAGACTTGGGAAAATTCAATAACTGAAGGTCCCTATGTTGATCAACATTCTCCAGAGTTTCCATTTTCAGTTGCATTGCCATATTATCCTTCACTAGAGCCGCATTCTGCGACTCTAAAGGTTTGATTTTCAAATTCTGAGCACCAGAGCTTGTTTCCAAAGAATCCACAGAAAACTGCGCTGTATGCTGTGCCAAACTCTGGGATAGCAGATTAACCGACGCCTGGAGATGTTGAATGGCTTCTCACACAGTCTGCAAACTGATTTCTAACAGACAAGCAGAGGAAATCCGACGAAACTATAGATGAAGAAGCACTCACAGTTACAGAGGAAATAGGCACAGGACTCTCCCCTCCTCCCAAACGTTGTCCTGTAGGTCTTTCAAAGCTGGGACCACCGCCATGGCTCCATCACAAGCTCCTCCTGCTGCTCTCTCACTCCCTGCTGGAATCGCCATATCGGAGCTGGAGAATCCGGAACCAAATGCTGCAGGAAGTTCAACACTCACTGCCAAGGGCCCAGCAACAACTCTCCCTCTGGGAGATAAAGAAACAACCTCTGAGGAGCCCGTAAAGATCTCCGAAACAACAGGTTCAGACAAGGCGCCACTGGAGGTATCTGCCAGCGCGGGAGTCTCCAATGCAATAGAGGCAGTAATGGGAGGCTGAGTCGGTGTTGATGTTACACCGAGGCCTGGGTTTTTGCCTTGTGTTTACCCATTCTCAGGGAAACAATCCTCCCACATTCCTGTATGCTGCTGCCATCTTACCACACCCTCCCACCATGACCACATTTTAACAATTGAAAATTCACTTGTCCTCAGATGAAGATGAAATCAAAATAGCAGGTTTCCAGCCTCCTTCCCCTCCCTTCACTCATCTAAAGCAGAAAGGCAGCAGCAACAGCACAGGGTCCCTTGTGACAGTCTTTGCTTACAGACCCCAGTACTCAGCATGGGTTTCCAGTCTAACAGGAAGCTTACCCAGGAGAGGGCAAGGGCCAATGAATGTTCACTGGCTCATAGGCCATATGCTGACTGGTGATTGTCATTACTTGGCATACGTCATAGTGAAAGTCCAGACAGAAGGGGAAATGGTGAAGTTTCTGTAACCCCATCCACTGATGATGTGACTCCATTTGTGGTTCCGACCCCAAGTTTGTGAATCTCTGTTGTAAGCTCTAGGGAGAAGGGACTGTGTTATGTGGAGCACTGTGTATGTCTTGTAGCCTTACAGAAATAAAAATATGAGGTGTGATAAAAAAGAAACGAAGACTGTGGCAGCCACGCCCATGACTCAATGCCAATTGGCTAACCGCTTATGTCATTGTGTTGTGCAATATCTCGCCACTCTTCTGCTATAATATTTTTCATCTCTCTCACTCTGTTTTTCTTTTTCAGTTTTTTTTGTAGCACACTGCTCCTTCGCTTTGTCATGCAACTGGAGGTGGCAGAAATATGGAGCAAAGAATCAACTTGAAAATTCTGGTTAAGTTGGAGAAGGGCCCAACTGAGTGTCTCTAACTTCTCCAAAAGGCTAATGGAGAAGATGCAATGTCAAGGCTGCAAGTCTTCGAGTGGCAGAAACGCTTCAAGACTGGCCGCAAGGAGGTAGAGGATGATCCCAATTCAGGACGGCTTTCCACGACAAAGACGGCTGAGAACATTGACAGAATGAACCAGCTGCTGCGAAATGATCGCAGATTGACGGTGCGGATGATAGCTGAGGAACTCAGCCTGAACAGGGAGTCAGTGCGGACCATCTTGGTGCAGGAGCTGGGGATGCAGAAGGTGTGTGCCAAGATGGTGTCCAGGCTTTTATCAGACAAACCAGAAGAAGCACCGGGTCAATGTTTGTCGAGACTTGCTAGAGAAGATCGGAAAAGATCCAGAGTTCGTTGGCTGAGTCATCACAGGAGACAAGACTTGAGTCTTCCAGTAGGACCCTGAAAGCAAGAGACAGAGCCTGACATGGAAGACTCGACTGTCCCCCAGACCCAAGAAGGCGCGCATGTCCAAATCAAGGATCAAGGTCATGCTGATCGCATTCTTCAACTAGAAGGGAGTGGTCCATCATGAGTTTGTGCCTGAGGGTCAGACAGTCAACCATCACTTCTACCAGCAGGTCCTCAATCGCCTCCATGATCGCGTTTGGCGCAGCAGGCGGGCTCTGTGGAGAGACAAGTCGTAGCTGCTCCACCACGATAACACACCCTCACATACCGTGCTCAGTGTGAGGCAGTTCTTGGCCAACAAACAGTTCACAGCTCTCGACTACCCTCCTTATTTCCCCAGATCTCACACCATGCGACTTCTGGCTCTTCCCCAGGCTGAAGACTGTGCTCAAAGGAACTCACTTCACTTCTGTAGAAGAGATCAAGGCCACTGTGATGAAGGACCTCAAGGAGGAGGACTTTACCAAGTGCTTCTGTACGTGGCAGAATCAAATGCAGAAGTGCATTAACTCTGGGGGGGGATTACTCTGAAGGGGACAATGTGTAATTTCTCTGTAGATTTTGTAATAAAACATTTATGGGACAGTCTCATTTCTTTTTTGTCACACCTCATAGCAGCAACAATAGTATACGTAGGTTTAAATTAAGAACAGAAGCAAGTTTATTTTCCTTAGTCTCCCTCTGATTTTGAGAAAAAAAGGGTATGTACTACTACTACTATTAATCACTTACTAGTTGTATTCTTCCAAATAACCACTTGCCGGTTTCTTTGAATTTCATTCCTGTGAGTTTTCTTTATATGGAGTGACTGGGAAGTTCAAAAGTTATCTACAAAGACTAAAGGATACTCTGTTTCTCTAAAAGAGAATTGAGAAGGCTCTTAGGCCAACCCAGCTGCAAACTGAACTCAGGCTAGGCAGCATCAATCAAGGGAAAAAACATGTTTTCCCACATTTATAACCTACAGACTTTATGTCAGTGGTTCAAATTGTAGGGGGTCCACAGAATATTAAAAAGAGAAAAATTACTGAGAACTGGCTGGTGGGAAGAGAAAGAGACTGGGGGGGGAACCTGCTGGAGAAAGGGATAGACTGAGACAGGGTGGTGGTGGGAGGGGGCAGCTGGAAGGAGAGAGAGAGAGAGAGGAAAGGAAAGGGAGATAAAGAAGCCTTATTGGGACAGGCTTAACACTGAGGGGAGGGGGTCCAGGAAGAGTGGTGGGTATGAAATGGGGGGTCTGAACATTTTGGAGGTTAAAGCGTAGTTTCTCACCTGTAACAGGTGTTCTCCAGGGACAGCAGGAATCAGTCCTCACTTAAGGGTGACGTCGGCACCGACGGAGCCCGCGCGGAGTAATTCCCCAGCTTTCAAAGAAAGCCTTGGGGATTGCTGCCACGCATGCGTGGTCCTCTTCCCACCCAAAGGTGCCATCTTGCTCAGTCAGGTCCCAGAGTTAAAGCCCTACTAAGCAGATGGCAAAGGAAGGATAAAAAATGAGCAACTCTTCAGGAGAGGTGAGAGGGTAGTGAGGACTGATTCCTACTGTCCCTGGAGAACACCTGTTACAGGTAACTACACTTTCTCCAGGAACAAGCAGGAAGTTAGTCCTCACTTATGGGATTCCCCAGCTACAGGCTACCGAACCTGTAACCCAAAAACGCCTCCGTGAGGCCGTGAGCAGAAGCCGATGCCTGAAGGAGCCTGAGTCTTCAGGTCCCCGGGGCAAAGCTCTCGGTAGCCATCGAAGGGGGGTCAGAGGGCAGGAGTTGCTTACACCCCAAACAGATTACGGCCTGGCCGAAGAGGTTGGAGGGGAGGCTTGGAGAGTAAGAGACCCCACATGAAGCAGGAGACTAGGGGCTGCCCCGAGAGGGGTTTACCCTTGATGGGGAGGTGGTTAGCTGAGATGGCGCTCAGGTTTATCCTGCCTGAGTTGGACTTCAGTCCCTCCTTCGAGAGGTGGAGGAGGAACTGGAGAACACACCGGAGAGGGCAGGAGAACGGGTCGATATGGAGCTCAGACCACCAGATTGAGAAACACTGCCACTTAAAAGCATAGGCTCACCTCATCGAGTCCTTCCTCGTCACGAGGAGGACCTCCTCCAGGAGGTGCAGCGGGGCTAAGGAGACCCGTTCAGCTGTCAGACTGTAAGGGACAGTGAGGCCAGGTTCGGGTGGCACACCCGTCCCTCCTCCTGCGTTAGCAGGTCCGGGGTGCAGCCTAGGGGGACTGGAGGCTCGGAGGAGAGCGGGAGCAGGAGCAAGAACCAAGGCTGTCGAGGCCACGAAGGAGCCATGAGAATCATGGAAGCTCGATCCCACTGGGCCTTGTGCAGGGTTCTCGCAATGAGAGGAGTGGGCAGGGAGGCATAAAGGAGCCCAGAGACCCAACTCAGGAGGAACGCATCCAGAGTCACCCTGCTCGAGTGTGGAACCGGTCCACAGAATCGGGAGAGCTGTAGTTCATCGGACTGGCGAACAGGTCCATGGACGGAGTTCCCCTTCGATGGAACTAAAGGCTGGCCACCTCTGGGTCCAAGCGCTACTCGTGTGGGCGGAGGATTCTGCTGAGTTTGTCTGTGAGGACATTCTCCTGGCCCGGGAGATAGAACACTCTGAGGGTTATGCCCCGGCGAACAGCAAAGGAGCAAAGGAGGATCGCCTCCCAAAAGAGGAGGCGAGAACCTTTCCCCCTTCCTTGTTTATGTAGAACATAGCTACCCTGTTGTCGGTCTGCATAAGCATCGACTTTCCCCTCAGCTGGTACTCGAAGGCCCTCAGGGCCCACCGAACCACCCGAAACTCGAGCAGATTGATCTGCTGCTGAAATTCGTCGGGCGACCACTGCCCTTGGGTGCTAGACCGCCGCAGTGGGCTCCCCAACCCAGCAGGGCGGCATCCGTCATCAGGACAAGCTCATGCTGGAGGGCCTGGAAGGGCATCCCTCAAAGGCGGCTTCGGGGATCCTGCCACCAATCCAGGGCGAGGACTCATACTGTAAGATATCAAGTTCCTCCACCCTCGGCTCTTCCTCAGCCTTGTCCTGCACGAACTCCAGAAAGGACGTGTCCTCAGGAAGCGAACGCCTCTGGGAGGTGGATGGGGACGAATCCAAGGGAAGATCCCTGTGAGCGCAGGTCTCTGGGGAGGTATCCCCGTCCGACTCCCAGCCTGAGAGGTCTGAAAAGGAGTCCAAGTCAGGCTGGTCGCCCTGTCCAGAAGCTGAGGCCTGCTTGGAGCCAGAGGCCTTGGAAGACCTCAACCCCGAGGAGTGGGACAGTGAACGAGACCAGTACCGAGGACCCTCATGAGGCCCACAGCTCTTGGGGGTTTCTAGGGTGGGTTTAGGTATTCCCCCCTCAGGGGAACCTCGGTCTCGAGGCGTGAGCCAACCGTGCTGTGCAGTAGCACCTGCTGGACAGTTAAGAAGGCAGAAATGCTGCGCTCTAGTGCCAGCATTCAGGACTCCCATGCGGACATGGGTCCCTGTGACGCCGACACCAGGGTTACCAGGTCTGGCGTGGAAGAGGAGAGGAGGTCCTTACCGGGACAACTCTCAGGAGACCCGGCACCATCGCCAGAGGCCTCCATGTCTGTACGAGGTACCTTTTGAGGCCGCTCCTTGTCTGACTCTCGGGAACGCCGGGGAGGACTGAGCGACCGAGCGCAAGAACGTTCGCACTTGTCTGGAGCTCCTGACAGCGACTTTGAGGTCTTTTTCTTCTTGCGCCTCTCCGCCTCAGGGGACCCCTGATCAGAGTGCCACCTGGACAGCGGAGCCACAGCAGAGGATCCTGCAAGCAGAGGGACGCCAAGGATGCCCCGGGGGATTCCGGGGGCTGTATTACAGAAAATGTCATCGGACTTCTGCTTATAACTTAGCAGGGCCTTGGCGGACATCTTCTTACAGAGAGAGCAGAGCTCTGGGTTATGGTCGGCCCCCAGACACCAGAGATAGCAGTAATGGGTGTCTGTGAGCGGCATATTTTTAGAGCATCTGTCACATTTTTTAAAATCAATGGCCATTGGGGCAAAAAGGGCCCCTGCTAGGTCAAAGACCCTCAAGGCCAGTGGTTGAAAAGGGCGCAAAAAGGCCGAAGAGAAAAAAAATTGTCCAAAAAGGCTGGAATAAAGGACGGGCCCTCTCTCAGGGAAAAAGAGCAAAGGGGAGGACGGGAGAGGACCGGTGCTACCCGCAAAAAGAGGGCCAGAGGCCGAAACGAAAACACTTTTTCCAAGGGATGAGGATGTGTGTCCAAAGGGCTCCGTGGAAAAAGGGAGACTGAGCAAGATGGCACCTTTGGGAAGGAAGAGGACCACGCATGCATGGCAGCAATCCCAAAGGCTTTCTTTGGAAGCTGTGGAATTGCTCCACGCGGGCTCCATCGGTGCCGACGTCATCCATAAGTGAGGACTGACTTCCTGCTTGTTTCTGGAGAATTAAAAACACATTAAAAATATACATTAAAAAAAAAGCAAGAGTAGTCTTCTGAAAGTTGAAGCTCCTCAAGCCCCTTCGACACCTGTTACAATACAATAATTTCTGATCTGTAGTGCAAGCCATTATCACACCGCACCTGGACTATGGAAACATTATCTATCAATGTTTACCCAAACATGCACTATATCCACTTCAACTAGTGCAAAATACTGCTGCCAAAACTCTTAACAGTCAGTGCTACCCGACAACACAACACCAATCCTAAAAAGTCTACACTGGCTTCCAATCTCCCAAACATTCAAAATCCCTCACAACCTCTCAGCTCCCTGTCTCTCTGACCAGCTCACAATATTGCATCCTCAACAAGAACAAGAAGAGCTGCCAGCCAAAATCTCCTCACCATCCCACCACTCAAGATTAAGACCACTCAACGGACAAGCAACAGGGCATTCTCCTTGTTTGCCCCCACAATTTGGAACTCCATGCCTGAAGCAATCAGAACTGCACAATCAACCAAAGACCTAAAAAAACTATTGAAAACGCACCTCTTCAAGGAACACTATGGACCAGATGACAATACCTAACTATTGCCACTGCACACTATCATGAAAAGACAATTTTAGTCTCCCCCCCTCATTTAGCCTCCTTCCCAAAATGTTCTTCCCCTAACCAATCCACAGTCCAACAAGAAGCTATTCCCCCTACCCCCTGTTTTTGTTGTTGTTAACCCCTTTGTTCTCCAAGTTACTTCTCCCTGTTCAATGTAAAACAATTCCACCAAGATTGTTATTTTGTTCGATGTAAACCGCTTTGGACAAAAGCGGCATAGAAAAAAACTGTTAATTAAATAAATAAATGGTCCATACAAACTAAAAGACTGAGAATCTCTGCTATACATCAGGGACTGTACAATAGCTTTGCACCTTCTAACTTCTATATCCTGGCTTTTTTTAGTTTATAATTACTGAGCCAAAAATATAAAACATTGTTTACATCTTCACTGGATAACACCAGTCCTCGTGAGACCTCATCCAGCTGGCCCTCACATGCTAATTAAACTATTTTGACAGATGAACTGCCAAATAACAACCAACAGATAAACATGCTGAGGTCAAGTCTGAATCTCAATCGCTGTGCCACCAACTCATTCTATGAAAGTTTTCTGAAAGAAAAATCAATCCCATGGTAAGCCTGGCAAATAAGTTGTAGAAAATCATTTTAAAACAGCAACTTATGCAATTTCTTTTCTGCCAGGCTCATAAGAACATAAGATATGCCATTCTGGGTCAGACCAAGGTCCATTAAACCCAGTATCCGGTTTCCAACAGTGGCCAATCCAGGTCATAAGTACCTAGTAGGTTCCCAAAAAGGAACCCAGGTTCCACATTGCTTATCCCATGGCAAGCAGTGTATTTCCCAGGTCCTCTTTAATAATGGTTTATGGACCTTTCCTCCAGGAAGTTGTCCAAACCTTTTTTAAACCCAGCTACATTGACAGCTTTTACAACATCCTTCAGTTACAAATTCCAGAGTTTGATTACGCATTGACTGAAAAAATATTTTCTCTTATTGGTCTTAAATGGGTTACATTGTAGCTTCATTGTGCGTTCTCTAGTCCTTTTACCTTTTGATGGTGTACACAATCGATCTACATTTACCCGTTCCACTCTATTCATTACTTTATAGACCTCTATCATATCTCCCTTCAGAATCAAAGTCGCAAGCAAAGAATATACTGTATCCCTCGTTCTGGGTATGCATCCACTGCAGAGAGTTCCCACTAAGACAGGTCACCATTCCATGTGGAAGACCTGGCATCAATTTTCCAAAATGAGAAATATTTAGGAAGAGCAGTCAACTAGTTAGAGCAGGGGTTCTCAACCCAGTCCTCAGGACACACCCTGCCAGATAGGTTTTCAGTATAACCACAATGAATAGACATGAGAGAGATTTTCATACAATGGAAGCAGGTTATGCAAATCTCTGTCAAGCCTAGCCACTGTGGTTATCCTGAAAACCTGACTGGCTAGGTGTGTCCTGAGGGCTGGGTTGAGAACCCCTGGGTTAGAAGCACAGGCTGAGAAACATGTATGGTGTTCTAAAATAAAACCTTTTAATAAATAACTGATTCCTCAATAAAAACAACAAGTGACAGTAATTTCAGACAGATACACGCTCTTTGAATACACAATGCTGAATGCTGGAGAAAGGAATACAAGGCTGTATTCCTTTCTCCACACGCCTCCGGGATACCTCTTTTTCCTTACAGCAGCTCCCCCTGGACACTTTTAGTACTTGATATTCCAAAGCCTGAATATACTCTGCATATTTTCTCTCCTTCTCTTTTTTCTGGAATCCACGGGACTCTGGAGAGGTAGCTTCTCCTTTGTGCTTCTCTCAGTCATACTGAGACTGTAAGAGCATGAACAGTTTACACAGTGAAAGAAGCAGTACTACCTTACTCCTCTGATGCGTCCTCTGCTTCCACTTACCACTGACTTCAAAAACAGACACAGGGTTCCTTATTGCCAGACTCCTTTGTTCACCTTTCTGGTGACCCTGGGAACAAGCCAACAGGCTGCTATCTTCCCCAAACCACCATCCCTATGCAGACACAAACGACTCATGCTCTATCTTTCCCTTACAAGACTTCTCTCAGGACTTCCAGAATATCGCTCTGAGCATATCCTGGACTCTACATACATGGTGGCGCTATTTTAACTCCCCTCTCTTCATTCCATAATCCACATGCTTCCCTGCATGGTAACATTGGTTTCTAGTAAAATGGACATGAGACCCTTTGCAAAAATGCAATGTGTGCACACATAGCAATAAACAAGTTGTAGATGACATCTTTTTATTGAACTAACCCGAAACATCTGTGATTAGCTTTCGAGGATCTGTGCACTTTTCATCACATCAGTACTCATATCTGGACAGAACAGCTATCTTCTCTTGATTGTAAAGTCTTTCTGCATTATTTCCTCAGTGATTTGGTGAAGTCATATATTAAACAACTATACATAGACTCATACAAAACTCAGTCTTTTATCGCTGATCAATGCGCGGACAAGCCGGCTCCACAATACCTTCATTCTGAATGCTTGATATGTACTTTTACCCCTTCTATTGTTTACATCATGACCAAAGTGAAGACAAACAGGACGATGCAGAAAGCTAGCGCAGGCTTTATGAGCCCCTAATGTCATGTTAGGAACACGTTATGATCCTTTGAATGCAGAAAACAGATGTAAACGCCGATGGAAAAAATAGTGCCCAACTAACACCACATGTATTTAAATCTATTTAAATTTTATTTATTTAAATGTTTTTTAATCAACTGGTCTGGTATGCAAATCATGGCTACTCCGATGCAGAGACAGGCGTAGAGGATTTTGCAACCTGCCATAGCGCCAAAATGTTTACTGCAGGGTCTGAGTAGACGTTAACCTCTAACACATTCCCCCAACGGTATTTTGATGGCAGCGGGTGCTTTCCCCGATGCCTAAATCGTCTTCTCCTCGCATGATCAGGCATTGGGAAAAGCGTCCAATGCCATCAAAACACTGTTGGGGACCGGTGCCCAACAATAAAGAATCCCTGGTGGCCCCCCTAACAGTATTTTGATGGCATCAGGGAGAATCATGGCATTGGAAAATGCTTCCGATGCCATCAAAACACTGTCGGGGGCCAGTGCCCTGTGTCACGCCCTTAGCCCCTTACATTGGTATGGAGGGGCATGGTTTTCTTGTTGCCATTGAGGTGCTTCAACTTTCTGGCCTTTTCTAACTGGATGCCTTTTCATGCATTATGGGAAAGGTAGTTCAGTTAGATATTATTTGGCTTTAGATGGAAAAAAAAAACACCTTCTTTGTAGTTGGGTTTGAGTGGGTGCAATTTATTCATTAGCACAGAAAGACACGCTAAGTTCACAGATCCACCTTTTTAGATATTTCACCAGGAATTCTTGTAACTCATTACAGGATAACTTGAACTGAAACAAAACAGCTTTCCTCAGCCTTAATTAACAGCACCTGCTTCCTAGCAGAGCTTGCCGTGCAGTCCAAAACATACAGAAAGAAACTTTAAACCAGGTTCTCTTTCCCTTTCCAGTCCAGAACAAATATCTGGCTATCTTGTATGCTTAAACTCAGCACTTCATACAGATAGTCCAAGTCACACAAGCAGATAATCTCTTTTCAAGGATTTCTCAGTAATTAGACAAACAAAAGCATTTCTTACTTCCTTCAGTTGAAACGGCATCAAAAAGAGCTCAGCACTGCTCACAGTTGTTTCTCAAAAGATAATCAGGAAGATTCAGCTTTGCACTGCGTCACACTTCTCCTGAGCTTAGAACATTAACAAGCAAACACAGCTCTCAGGGTTTTGGACACTGGAGGCTTCTCTTTACGGTTGACATCCCTGGCAACCATTCTTAATTGGCAGACTGGCATGCAGAGCAGTCCATGTATGAGACCCCTTCTTCACAAGGCAAATCTGGCTCCCCCAATTCCATTGGTTCACTCTCTGGCTCAGATTCAGATAGCTTACTTGACTGCCTTCTGTTATGGTTAAAGCTGTCTCTGGCAAATACGTAGTACTCCTTATTAGCTAAGCTTCTGGGGCTCATACCTTGATCAAAGCCTGTAGTAGCTTCACTTCTTACATGCTCTGGCCACCATCTAGCATGTCCTGTTCTCCAATTAGTGCTTCTGGCTCTTACTGCTCCATTCCTTCTTGAGTAGGCAAAACATCTGCTCTCTCTCTCTCTCTGGTCAGCAGTTGCAGCACTCTCAGGTCTCAGGAGTCCTTCCAGTTCCTCTCCACATGTTCTGCTTGTCCCTCCTCATCTTGGTCCTCGACTTCCTCCTGCTTTCACTGATCTAACTGAGCTAAACTTAAACCCCTCGGGCTCCTGCTCCACCCTCTCCCCTCTCAGGTGAGAGAGATCAAACTCCCTCGTGGCAGCTGAGTGATTAGGGGATGCAGTGACGTAAGGGTTCCTTACCCTGGGCCTGTATTCCCTCTCCTTTCCACCACTAGGGGCACTCTGTTCCTTATTGTAGCCAGGAATTACCTGTTTTCTAGGAGCAAATGGAATTTGAAGTCCTGGACCTTTTAAAATGGGTCCCTTTATTATGGTAAATTCCTTCTTTTTACCCCTCTCTTCTAGGTCCTGATAAGCTTCCTTATCACACCTGACAGAAAGTAAGTACCTGGTGGTCTAGTGGCCCGTGTACCCCCCACCCCCATGTAAAATGAAATAAAAGTAAAAACCTGGTGGTCTAGTGGCCCTTGAACCCCTCACCTCCACCCCTCACCTCCTGGTGGTCTAGCAGCCCCTGTACCCTTCCACCTCCATCCCCAGGTAAAATAAAATAAAAGTTAAAACCTGATTGCCTTGCAGCCCTTGAACCTCCCACCCCCTAATCCAAAGTAAATGTAAAATTGCCTGGTGGTCTAGCGGCCCCTAAATCCAAGCCCTTCCCCTCCCCGTGTGTACCTTAAGATAGGTGGGAGCACTGCCCACGAGCTCCTGCTCTGGTCCGCCATCTTATAAAATGGCATGCCTAGCCCATGGCATGCCTAGCTTGGTGCATCCTGGGATGAGCCGGGTGAGGTCAGACTGCCATATAAAGGTAGACTATGCTTTATATGGCAGTCTAACCCCTGCCTGGTGCATTCCAGGATGCACCGTGCGGGGCCAGGCACGCCATTTTATAAGATGGCAGATCAGAGCAGGAGCATGTAGGAAGTCTCCCACCTATTTTAAGGTACGGAGGGGTGTTGGAATTAGGGGCCGCTAGACCACCGGGTAATTTAACATTTACTTTGAGGTGGGGGGTTCAAAGGTCGCTAGACCACCAGGTTTTAACTTTTATTTTATTTTACTTGGGGATGGGGCTGGGGGTACAGGGGCCATTAGACCGCCAGGCAATTAATTTTTGACAGGGCACCAGCCCCTGCCAGTGTTTTGATGGCATTGGGTTTTTTACCTGATGCCACGATCGTCCCCGGTGCCATCAAAATACTGGGGGGGGGGGGGGGGGGAATGGGCTGCTGGGCCACCAGGGATTGTTTTTTGTCTGATATAGCCCCCAACAGTATTTTGATGGCATTGTGGACTTTTCCCAATGCCATCAAAATACATTTATGCACCTTAGTCACGCGGTGCTCGGAGAGCAAGCCAAACTACCACAGGCTTCTTGTGCGCATGTGCTTGGCGTGCTCTCCCAGTTTAACGCTGCAGTGGCTCATTTGCATGCACAGGGTTAATGTGGGGGTCATTTGCATGCCCTATCCTTTCTGCATCGAACATTAAAATGTGTGCGTTGTCAAGAACGTAAAAAAATCACTTCAGCACAGGTCTAGTGCCGGCTTTCTGCATCAGCCTGAAAGAAAGAACATTGGCTGTAAAGTTTACAAAGGAAATAACGAGGCAACATCAACCTTTTATATTCATTGTAAAATTGCCTAAATAAATGGCAGACTATGCCGAAAATACAATTTTGTGGAACTCTGGGGAGATTCTCCTATTCCATGCTGGCTGAATGGAAGAAGGAGGCAATTCTAATACAAGGTTTCTGGCCACCTCAGGGCAAAGTGTGGTGGCCCCTTCCCCAATCTCTGGTCAGTAGCAATGCTGACAGTGTCTCAATCACCCTCATCCCTGCTGCTGATGTTTCCCACCAGATCTATATCACTGCTAATATATCTATTCCTAGATGACAAAAATGACTGCTTCTTGGAGCAGCTGGTTCATGAACCGACCAGAGGGGAAGCCATATTAAACCTAATCCTTAGTGGAACACCAGATCTAGTGCAAGAGATAAGGGTGTTGGGGCCACTTGGCAATAGTGATCATAGCATGATCGCCTTTGATTTAATTAATGGAGGAGGGATAGTACGCAAATCCACAGTACTACCTTTTAACTTTCGAAAGGGAGACTACGATAAAATGAGGAAAATAGTTAAGAAAAAACTAAAAGGAGCAGTTGCAAAGGTTAAAGACTTACATCAAGCTTGGGTGTTGTTGAAATATACTATCTTGGCAGCCCAGACCAGCTGTATTCCACGCTTTAAGAAAAGTGGAAGGAACTCCAAAAAACTGCCAGCATGGTTTAAAGGTGAGGTCAGAGAGGCTGTTGTTGCCAAAAAAGCATCTTTCAGGAAATGGAAAAAAGAGCCAAACGACGAAACCTGGAAACAGCACAAGCACTGGCAAGTCAAATGCAAGGCATTGATAAAGCAGGCAAAGGGAGAATTTGAGAAGAAGCTTGCTGTGGAAGCAAAAACGCAAAATAAAGATTTTTTTCAAGTACATTCGTAGCAAAAAAACCTGTGAGAGAGTCTGTTGGTCCATTAGATGATAGAGGAGTTAAAGGGGCACTAAGAGGCGACAAGGCGATAGCGGAGAGTCTGAATGAATTCTTTGCTTCGGTCTTTACTGAGGAAGATGTAGGGATGTTACCCATGACTGAAGTGGTATTTAAAGGTGCGGAAGAATTGAAGGAAATATCGATACATCAGGAAGATGTATTACAACTATTAGATAAACTGAAGAGGAGCAAATCACCTGGGCCAGATGGTATACAATGGTATACATCCAAAGGTGTTGAAAGAACTAAAATATGAGATTGCAGACCTGCTATTAGTAATCTGTGAACTATCATTAAAATCATCTCTAATACCTGAAGATTGGAGAATAGCAAATGTAACACCAATTTTTAAAAAGGGTTCTAGGGGTGATCCGGGAAACTACAGACCGGTGAGCCTAACGTCAGTACTGGGAAAAATGGTAGAAACCATCATAAAGAATAAAATTACTCAGCATGTAGATAGTCATGGCCTAATGGGAGACAGCCAACATGGCTTTAGACAAGAAAGATCTTGTCTTACTAATCTGTTATGTTGTTTTGAAAGTGTGAATAAACAGGTGGACAAAGGTGAGTCGGTTGATATAGTATATCTGGACTTTCAGAAAGCCTTTGACAAGGTCCCTCATCAGAGACGTTTGGCAAAACTAAAGAGTCATGGGACAGGAAGCATTGTACTACTGTGGATCAAGAACTGGTTAAAAGATAGAAAGCAGAGGGTTGGGCTAAATGGCCAATTTTCCCAATGGAGAAAGGTGAATAGTGGTGTACCCCAGGGATCTGTGCTGGGTCCGCTGCTTTTTGACATATTCATAAATGACCTGGAAAGTGGAATAACGAGTGAGGTTATTAAATTTGTAGATGAAACAAAACTATTTAAAGTTGTTAAAACCCTAGAGGATTGTGGAAAATTGCAAGAGGATCTTGATAAATTAGAAGACTGGGCACCAAAATGGCAGATGAAATTTAATGTGGACAAGTGCAAATTTATGCACCTAGGGAAGAACAACCCAAACTATGGTTACACAATGCAAGGTTCCACATTAGGAACCACCACCCAGGAAAAAGATTTAGGCGTCATTGTGGATAACATGTTAAAACCCTCGGCCCAGTGTGCAGCAGCAGCCAAGAGAGCAAATAGAATGCTAGGTATCATAAGGAAAGGAATGAAAAATAAAACAAAAGATATTATAATGCCTCTATATCGTTCCATGGTGAGACCGCACCTTGAATATTGTGTGCAATTCTGGTCGCCGTATCTTAAAAAGGATATAGAGTTATTAGAAAAGGTTCAGAGAAGAGCCACCAAAATGGTAAAGGGGATGGAAGGATGCTTCTATGAAGAAAGGCTAAAAAGGTTAGGGCTCTTTAACCTGGAAAAGAGATGGCTGAGGGGAGATATGATAGAAGTCTATAAATTAATGAACGGAGTGGAACGGGTAAACGTAGATCGATTGTTTACGTTATCAGAATATAGAAAGACTAGGGGACATGCAATGAAGCTACAGGGTAAACTATTTAAGACTAATAAAAGAAAATATTTTTCACTCAACGTGTAATCAAACTCTGGAATTTGTTACCGGAGGATGTAGTAAAGGCTGTTAGTGTAGCTGGGTTTAAAAAAAGGTTTGGACAAATTCCTGGAGGAAAGGTCCATAAACCATTATTAAGAAGGGACCCAGGATATCAATGCTTGACCCAGTACAAGCATTGCGGAACCTGTGTCTTTTGGGGAAACTGCTAGGTACGTATGACCTAGACTGGCCACTGTTGGAAACAGGATACTGGGCTTGATGGACCTTGGTCTGACCCAGTATGGCATATCTTATGCTCTTATGTACAGGCGAACTAAGTGATATGAACTTCTGTTCTGTTATCCAGGAATTCGAAAATAGATTCTGACTTCCAAAAAATTGGAACAGTTGTGGAGTACTTGTCATACCCTTTCAAAATGAGTGGAGGAGTGGCCTAGTGGTTAGGGCAAGGTACTTCAGGCCAGAAGGTCAGGGGTTCAAATCCCACTAGAGGACAGCAACCTTGGGCCGGAAGGACTGGGGTTTCTAGTCCCACAGGTGCTCCTTGTGGTCTTGGGCAAGCCACTTAACCCTCCATAGCCCATGTTCCCTGTAAAATAGTTATCTCCAAGTTATAATGCCCTGTTCAATGTAATTTCAGTTTGTTCAATGTAAACCACACTGATGCAGAATAGCACAGTATATAAGAGAATGTAAATAAATAAATAAAATAGATGTGGACATAAAAGAAACTGCAGCTGCTATCAGTAAAAATTATTCATTGAACAAGCCATCTCTTGAAAACGAAATATTAACCCTTAAAAATGACATTTTTCTCAAGACCTGTGCTGAGCAAGAATCGTTTTGGAAGCTAGTGCCTAGAGACAAATTTCCCAACTTGAGAAGATGCAGTGAAGCTGTACACTCCTGTTTCGGTTCAACTTATTTGTGTGAATCTGCGTTTTCCCATCTGAAAATGACAAAGAGTACACAACGTTCCAACATGACAGATGAACATCTCCAGGATTCCCTGAGACTGGCCCTCACGCAATAGTCACCCAACTTCAAAAAGCTGGTGGATGAAATGCAGGCTCAGACGTCTCACTAATGAGCAAGAGCGAAATATTAAAGATTTTGCAAGATCAGCCTGGATCAATACTCAACCTAAATTTAACACAAATTACTCAATAAAAGTTAAAGAAAGTTATTAAGACAGTTAAAGAAAGTTATTACTCAATACAACTTTAAGAAAAAATGTACTTCCCATTTCACCTCGCAGTTCTTACTGGATCTTTGTCTCTCTGTTTTGTTTTTGCTTAATTTGCTTAACAGCTGATCACATCCAAGTAAATGACAGAAGGTTCATTAAAAATGGGGGGGGGGCGAAAGTTAGGTAATATTATGAGGCAGCGCAACTGAAAACGATCTATGAGTGGCATCGAGGCACGACGAAACACTGGGTTAGAATGGAAGACGAGGCTATATGGGGAATCAGCCTGGTCAGACTACTGTGGAGGGGGGGGGGTACTCTCTTAGAACATCAATGTCAACACCCTCTAATAGCGCATAGTTTGCAAGTGTGGAAACAAAATCGAAAACTCTTAGTACAAGATAAAGGCTATATATACAGGGCATGACACTGGAGGCTTGTTTTGATAAGGGACAGGGACCTGGGGCCGCTATTTTGTGCAGATGGGCACAAGCAGGGCTAACTCATCTCTCTCAAGTAGTGAATAAGGAGGGGCAAATGGAATTTGAGGGCCTGAGGGTTTTAAATGGGTTGGAGCATTGTGACCATTATGCCTATTTACAAGTGAGCCACTTTGTGAGACAGCGGAAAGTATGGAAGGATCTTTGGGAAAATAGGGGGTGGTTCGAGGTGTTGTGGTCCGGTAATTTAGGACACAAAGGAGTTTTGTCCAGGATTCACAGAGGTTTAATGGAGGGCGGAGAAAGTAAATTGGGCTATATGAAAAATGGGAGGATGATCTGGGGGTGCGCTGGACAGCTGAAACTGGGGATAAAATTATACAAACGGTGGCAAGGGTGTCTATCGCTACACAGGTAAAAGAAAATGTCTATAAAGTATTAATGCGTTGGTACTGGACCCCAGTATGTAAACAGAGAGCTGGAGGGGGATACACTGATCATTGCTGGAGGGGATGTCAGGTGCAAGGAGATTGGATACATATGTGGTGACAGTGTGACAAGCTGCAAGCTTACTGGATAGAGATATTGGAAATGATTTATCACATGACAGGATACAGATTGCAAAGGACACCAGAGGTTTGCTTGCTGCATCTGTTAGAAGAGGACATTCCAAACCGGGACAGTGGGGTGCTACATCACTGCATAGCAGCGGCTCGCTGCGAGATTGCACAGCAGTGGGTGGGGGCGGCCACACCACAGCCAGCCGACTTTGTTAGAAGGATGGCTGAGATGTGTTTGATGCACAGACTGATGGAGTTGAGGCGGGGGAAAGGGGAGACCAGGGCACCAATCTGGAAGAGAGTGTGTGAGTGGCTGGGCACATGGCAGGCGGAGAGGGGGGGGCAGAGGTCTTTCGGCAGAGAGACGGGGGATGAGGTATAAAAGGGAGGGGTATAGATATGGGGCGGGAGGGGAGAGAAACGGATATAAGATCACAGAGCAGGAGGGGGTGGGGGTGGGGGTGGGGGTGAGGGAGAGGGGGAGGGCTGGGAGGGGCGGGAGAGGGGAGGATGTTAGGAAGGGTGTTAAGGAAGGGATTTAAAGTATCGTGAGAATGTGCATGCGGGTATCGGAAACCGATCTGGAAAGTGCACAATGTTCTGAAAGTAGAGAATTAAGATGTTTATCGATTTGGCTAATACCAGTTTATATGGAGGGAGGAGGGAAATGCTATAGTTAAAGGTTGTCCATAACCTGTTGTTGGATGTTCATAGAGTTGTATAATATGGAGACTACTGGTTTCTGAGAATGTTTGTATTAATCTCTGCAATATTAATAAAAAAAATTTAAAAATGGGGGGGGGGCGGAATCCTCCAACTTTATTGGGTTAAAATTTAATTTGAAACTTAATTTTCATGTTGGTAGATCACCGGCACTTTTGGCCGGAAAAAGTAAATCACGATCTGTTCGAAGTTGGACATGCCTGGCGTAAACAATCGATCTATGTTTACCCATTCCACTCCATTCATTAATTTATAGACCTCTATCATATCTCCCATCAGCCATCTCTTTTCCAGGTTGAGGAGCCCTAACCTTTTTAGCCTCTCTTCATAGGGGTATCCTTCCATCCCCTTTACTATTTTGGTGGCTTTTCTCTGTACCTTTTCTAATAACACTATATCCTTTTTAAGATACAGTGACCAGAATTGCACACAATATTCAAGGTGCGGTCGCACCATGGAATGACACAGACACATTATAATATCCTTTGTTTTATTCTCCATTCCTTTCCTTATGATTCCTAGCATTCTATTTGCTTTCTTGGCCGCCTATACACGCTGGGCGGAGGATTTCAACATGTTATCCACAATGACACCTAATCTTTTTCCTGGGTGGTGGTTCCTAATTTGGAACCTTGCATCGTGTAACCATAGATTGGGTTGTTCTTTCCTAGGTGCATAACTTTGCACTTGTCCACATTAAATTTCATCTGCCATTTGGATGCCCAGTCTTCCAATTTATCAAGGTCCTCTTACAATTTTTCACAATCCTCATGGGTTTTAACAACTTAATAATTTTGTGTCATCTGCAAATTTGATTACCTCACTCGTTATTCCCATTTTCAGGTCATTTACAATCAGCACAGATCCCTGGGGTACTCCACTATTCACCTTTCTCCATTGGGAAAATTGACCATTCAGCCCTCACCTCTGCTTTCTATCTTTTAACCAGTTCCTGATCCACAATAGTACACTGCCTCCTATTTAAGGGGAAAAATGAATCCCCCTTCAGGTACCTTTGTTACAGGTTGAATCCATCTTGTGCTAACATCTATCGCTCAGGACTAAGAAAGAAACAGCCTGATCTGACTTTTTCACACTGAAACTGCAAGATCAGCAAGATTGAGCAATGAAATGAGCTAATATCCTGTCCCAGAGAGCTGACACAATGAGAGGCTCTGAAAACTACGCAGCTAGTGAAAAGCTGTCACCTGGGCCCCTTGAATGAACAAAGGGGAACAGAACGAAGAACTTAATCTGCAGGAAACAGAGCCAGCACACAGCGACAAGGACTGCCGTGAGAATGGGAAGACTAGATGCTACAAGGGAAAAAAATAAAGGGTAGAGATTGGGAAGCAGATTTGCTTGAAATAATAGAGAATGAGAAAAGAAGGGAAATCTATTTATCAGCAATTTGAGCCTGAATATGAATATAAATACAGAGGATAAATTCTAATAAGCAGACAGACATTAGCTGATCTCATTAGAGTGAGGCTGTCTCTGTCTCCAGGACCTTTTTACACTTAAGTCAGGTACTTTGCTTATTATTGATGTATTGATGCTATGGATTGACATTGAAATTTGTACCTCATAAGTTAAAGCAAAGCTTGTGATGTTACACACCTGGCAAGATAAAGAAAAAAAGTTTCCATGCTTTTATGGTGGCACGAGCAATTTGTTTAAAGCAAGTCCTGTATATATGTTGGGGTTGAACACAAGCAGCCTAACAAAAATAGAAAATCCCCAAATAATCTTAGGGGAAGCCCAGAAAAACGCCAACATCTTGGTGACCCCGACGCTGATCACGGTGATATCACAGCGCAGTGACGTCACCGGGAAGTGTTCTCCTGTGTTCGCTGGACGAAGCACAGGTCGAGAAGGAGGTAAGAGTGATTTTGAATTCCTGCAGAAGAAACATCGAGGGGGTAAGAGACGTTTTTCATATATATATACATTGTTGTTTTTCACTTTGCATACGTAGGAAATTTTGCATAAGTAGGATATTGTAGACTAGTTAGGATGTTTAAGAAAAAGACAAAAGAAACTGATTCTGACACTAGAAAAGTGGATGTACAAGAGCAGACTGCATTACAGAAAGTTATTAAAGGAGTGAAGGAGTGGCCTAGTGGTTGGGGCAAGGTACTTCAGGCCGGAAGGTCGGGGGTTCAAATCCCACTAGAGGACAGCAACCTTGGGCCAGAAGGACTGGGGTTTCTAGTCCCACAGGTGGTCTTGGGCAAGCCACTTAACCCTCCATAGCCCATGTTCCCTGTAAAATAGTTATCTCCAAGTTATAATGCTCTGTTCAATGTAATTTCAGTTTGTTCAATGTAAACCGCACTGATGCAGAACAGCACAGTATATAAGAGAATAAAATAAATAATAATAAATAAATTAAGAGATATCCACTTGCTGCTAAAACTTTAGAACAGTTCTGCAAGAAGTGGCGTAACTGGGCATTACGGAACTCCGCTTTTGCCTGGCCAGCAAGCGGTACCCTAGACCCACGTTCGCTACATGACTTGCAAACTAAGATAGAGAAGGACAAAACAGGACAGAAATTAGTGGAACACTTACATATCACATTATGGGTGGAGGTAGCAAGAGAATGTGGTGAGGAGCCCCCTCCTTATAACCCCACATATAATCTGGGAGAAACAGGACTATATCCTACCTTAACTGCAGTTGCAGCTATAGGATACCAAGACCCTATTCCTATAGATCAGGAACCTAAACAATCCAAGGGGACCCTCCACAATAACAAAAAGGAGACCTCACCCGAAAGGAGATTTTATGACCAAATGCTCCCAGGCCCGATAGAAGATCCTGAGATGAGGGAAGCGTGTGAGGATATAGGGAGAGAGAAAGAAAAGTGGGCAGAAATATCAGGGACAGTTAAATTAGAATATTGTAAGCAGCCAATTTGTGAGAATGAATTAGCACAATGGAAAGCAGAGTTAGAAGCCAGTACTGAGAAATGGAAAAGGGCTTGTCAAAAACAAGAGGAACAATTTAGAATAAGCCTAGAAAATAAGCAGGCTGAGTGGGAAGAGAAAGTTAAGGAGAAGGAAGAACAGGATAAATCTAAAGAACAAGAACAAAAAAAATTAGAAGAGTCACAAATTAAAGACTTCCAGGAGCAGAAGTCAGAACTGGAGGAGTGGGAACAGCGTAACAGAAAGGAGGCAGATAGGGTGAAAGAGGAATGGGGCAAATTAAAGGCAGCTCAAGAAAGACTGGACTCTGAGATCCAGCTATGAAAACAAGGAAAGTAACAGAAAGCACATTGGGATTGCAAGAAATAACAGTCAGGCTGGAGCCTCACTAATGCCTAAGGAAACAGTAGCTGAGGGTGAGGGAAATAGTTACATCATCGACCGATGGAATGACAATATGTATGGCTGGACGTTAGAGAACCAGCCGCAAATGTTGCAATGGCCTCCCGAGGGAGCACTTGACACTGCACGTTTGAATACTGCTAGACTTTGCATTCATGGGGGAGAGGGAGACCCACAATGGGATTTAGATTACATGAAGAGAGGATTAGAAATATGGGAAAAACATGAAGTAAAACTGTGCTTGCCCCTCTTGCATTCAAGAGGGGGAACTATTCGATATGTCCCTTGGAATTTTACTGATATGGATAATAAAGCTAGTGCCTTACCTCCTCTTAGTAGAGGGGGGGCTTCCTGGATTCAAAAGTTTGAGCGGGTTACAGCAGGGTATCCTTTAGGGCTAGGGGATGTTAAAGCACTGTTAGCAAAACTCCTGGGAACTCATCCAACAAATCAAGTTTTTGCCAGAGCTAATTTACCCCAAGTTACTGTAGCAGAAACACGATATGATGGGTCTGAGTTTAATGAGCACTGACCCAGAGTTTTGAATTCTATAAAAGAACTATACCCCACCCAGAAGAATTTAGGGCCACTACTGAAAATGCGTTTTAAGATAGGAGAAGATATTAGTGCATATATTGCCCAATTTCAAGATTTGTGGGAAACCCAGACTGGGATGGTTTATTCTGTCCCAGGTTTCCTGCCCCTATTTTTCCAAACACTTAGCAATACTTTGCCTAAATCAGTTCAATCAAGACTTGGCATGATTGTGGGGTTAGAAGATGAGTCCTGGGCAAGACAGCAGTCACATATACACCATTTTGTCAAATTAGCTGAAGAACAGGTAAAACCTAAGAAGGATATGAAAAGTTTGCAGACAAAATTAATGGCATTACAACTGAGAGAGTTGAAGGAGGATTTTGATAAAAGTAAGGTTAAAGAGAAGGACAAGGAAAAGGACAATGAGAAGGAAAAAGAAAGAGAAGTCCTCCGCAATGTGGGTGGCTCATGTCCTACCCTTGCACCTACTATTGGAACGTCTAGCATTCCCCTCACATCTTCTTTTCGTTATCTAGTTGTTCTTCTAGACCCCTCTCTATCCTTCCACGAGCACATTTCTATGATTTCCCGCCGCTCCTTTGCTGCCTTACGGCAAATTAGGGCTGTCCGCACTGTGTTACCTTCCAGTTCCTTAGTCACCCTGGTACTCGCTTTGGTCATTAGCAGGTTAGACTACTGCAACGTTTTCCTGGCCGATCTCCCAAATTATCAACTTCAAAGATTACAGCGCATCCAGAACACCGCAGCGCGTCTGGTCACCTTTTCTCGTCCATTCAATCATATCACCCCGATTCTCCTCCGGTTACATTGGATGCCCCTTCGCTACCGCTTTCACTATAAATTTTTGATTTTGATTCATCGTGCTATCTATACCTGCAACCCCCTCTACTTAGCAGACTGCATTTCTTTACACTCTCCTCACCGTCAACTTCGCTCAATCCATACTAACCGTCTATCCCTACCTTCACCTTCCCATGCCCATCTGGAACAGACACGCCATTCAGCTTTTTTCTTCCTTGGACCATTATTGTGGAATATGTTGCCAACTCACCTCCAGTTAGAACCATCCTATCCTCAGTTTAAGTCGTTGCTCAAGACTGATCTCTTTCAGAAAGCATTTGACCTCTTCCCTGAGGCCCTTCCCTGAGTATTGCCTGTCCCTGTCTTTTGTCCTGTCTAAAGCCATTTCCCTTACCTTTGTCTTTATGGTCTGTGTTGCCCGGCTGGGCTACCCTGTTTTATGATTTGATATTAGTGTGCTGTGCCTCTGTCCTACTCTGTTCCCCTCTTTCCTGTCTATTTTTTGGCGTTCTTTTTCTTGGTTTGCAGTGTTTAACCAGTTTTATTGTACACCGCTTAATGTTCTTACAACAGCGGTTTATCAAATGCTGAATAAACATAAAGATAAAGAAGGTTCAAATAAAACAGAAAAGCAACATGAGGCAGAAAAGCAAAAACTTAGGGCCATTATAAAACAGAAGAATGAAATTATTAGAGATTTGGAACAGTATGACATTGAAGAAGACCCCTGGGAGAATTATGGTTTATATGCTAAGGCTTGGAACCAGACAGGACCAAACAGTGTGGGTACTTGGAAAGGGGGACGGGCAGGACCACCTGTCACAGCATTTTCAGAGAAGCGCCCTTAGTTGCTGGAACTGTGGCAGAAGGGGACATCTTCAGCGTGAATGCCGAAGCCCCCCAGCCCGAGGATCAGCAAAACCACAAGGGCCACCCAATGCCTATCAGGGTCCTCAGAGCAGGTTTCCCCAGCGGCAGCCTCCTCAAGAGGGACCACAATGACTCTCTATGGTGATGCGGATCATACTCAATGAGCGTAAGCCGATAATTGAAGTCCGTCTGAGTGGGTATAAAGTGCAGATGTTGTTGGATTCCGTAGCCAGAACATCAGTACTAAATTCCCCACCCCCAGGCGTAAACCTCTCTCATCAAACTACTGTGACAAAAGGGTTTAATGGAGACCCAATTACTACCAAAATGACTGTACCCATTGAGGTAGAACTCATGGGGCAACATATCGATAAACCCCTATTGTATGCCCCACACTGTCCAGTTAATTTGATGGGACGGGATCTACTATCCGCCTTTGAGGTACAGATGACCTTTATCAGCACACCATCTGTTTTGCTCCTGCAGACAGAGAGTCAGCTAAATTTTGCTAATATCCCACCTGAAGTTTGGGCTACCCCAGAAAACCCTTTTAGCCTAATAAGGTCTGCATCACCTGTCCGAATTACATTAAAAGAAAATTGTCAGGGTTCAAAAGTTTCTCAATATCCACTACAGCCAGAAACTGTAGTAGGAGCAAGTGAGGAGATTTATATGTTATTGCAAAATGGTATTATAGAACCCAGCACATCTCAATTTAATATACCCTACTACTACTACTACTACTACTATTCAGCACTTATAAAGCGCCATGCACGCAGTGCTGCACAGCTAACCTACAAGAGGTAGCCAACATACAAGAGACAGTCCCTGCCCGTCAGAGTCATGCTCGTCGGAGCTTACAATCTAGTTAAGAGAAAACAGTAGCTTACAATCTAGTTAAGAAAAAAAAGTACAGAGCATTAGTCAGTTCTGCGCAAGGTACAGTGAGGTACAGTTTGGTCTATAGTTTGGTCATAGACGTTGACGGGGTTTAGGGTAAGATGAGGATGGAGTCAGGATCTAAATGCAACGGTGAAGAGGTGGGTCTTCAACCTGGATTTGAAGAGTGCCAGGGAGGATGCCTGGCGCACAGACGCAGGTAGCCTGTTCCAGGCGTATGGTGCCGCAAGGTGAAAGGAGCGCAGTCGGGAGTTTGCGGTGCGGGAGAAGGGCATTGATAGAAGTAATTTGTTAACGGAGCGCAAAATACGAGAGGGGATGTAGGGGGAGATAAGAGATAAGAGGTATTGAGGGGCCATAGAATGAATGCATTTATAGGTCAGTAGGAGAAGCTTGAATTGGATGCGGAATTGGACAGGGAGCCAGTGAAGTGACTTGAGAAGAGGAGTAGTGTGGGCATGGCGAGGCTGGCAGAAGATTAGTGGAGCAGTGTGATTTTGTATGGATTGAAGAGGGAGGAGGTGGCTCACGGGGAGATCAGCGAGGCGTAGGTTGCAGTAATCGAGGCGAGAGGAGATCAAGGAGTGGACAAGCGTTTTGGTAGTGTGTTCAGAGAGGAAGGGGCAGATTTTGCTGATGTTGTAGAGAAAGAAACGGCAGGTCTTAGCTACAAGCTGGATATGAGCGGAGAAGGAGAGAGAGGTGTCGAAGATAACCCCTAGATTGCGGGCCGAGGGAACAGGAAGGATAGTAGATCCATCCACATGGACTGAGAGAGAGGGAAGTGGGGGGGGGCACTGTTCCCTCTAAGCTGCGCGCGCACACACCTCGCCGAGCGAGCGCACATACTTTACAACAGAGCGCACAAAAATTACGGTTCTGATTCTGATAGAAAAGAACACAGATGTCTTAAAATTTAAAAGTTGTGATTGTAATTACTAGAAATTTTCCGCTTCATTTAGTAATCATCTATTTTCATTTAATTTGATTAAAATCAATGTGGTGTACATACTGTATTCTGACGTGTAGTCAAATTTTGAAGTATATAACTCCAAGTGTCGTTATGTGGCGCACAAAAATTTAACCTTCCTTCAAAAGCTGCACAGCTGATATTTTATGCGCACACAGCCTACAGAAAATTAGAGGGAACATTGGGGGGGGGGGAGGAGTTGGGTGGAAAGACAAGGAGTTCAGTCTTGGCCATGTTCAGTTTCAATCGGCGTTGAGACATCCAGGCAGCGATGTCCGAGAGACAGGCAGAGATCTTGGACTGGGTTGCCGGAGAAATATCAGATGTAGAGAGGTAGATCTGGGCGTCATTGGCATAGAGATGGTACTGAAAGCCATGGGAGGAGGTAAGTGCGCCAAGGCCTTGGGTATAGAGAGAGAAGAGGAAGGGGCCCAAGACAGATCCTTGGGGTACACCTACATGTAGCAGGGTAGAGGAGGAGGAGGAGCCACCAGCGCATACATTGAATGAGCGATGGGAGAGGTAGGAGGAGAACCAGGATAGTACGGAGTCCTTGAAGCCAAGCGATGAGAGGGTGGTGAGGAGAAGGTTGTGGTCAACGGTATCAAAAGCAGCAGAAAGGTCAATAAGGATGAGGATGGAATAGAGGCCCTTAGATTTAGCCAAGAACAGCTCATTGGTGACTTTTGTGAGTGCTGTTTCAGTGGCGTGTAGGGGATGGAAGCCGGATTGTAGTGGGTCCAGGAGGGCCTGGGGGTGAGGAAGTCGAGGCAGCGACGGTGGACTGCTCGTTCTAATAGCTTGGATATGAAGGGAAGGAGGGAGATGGGTCGATAGTTAGAAGGACATGTGGGATCAAGTGAGGGTTTCTTGAGGAGGGGTGTGACAACAGCATGTTTGAAGTCGATGGGAACAGTTGCCGTGGAGAGTGAAAGGTTGAGGATATGAGTGATGGAAGGGACAATGGTGAGGGAGATGGAACGTAGGAGACATGGGGATAGGGTCTGATGAACAGGTGGTGGGTTTGGAGGAGGAAAGGAGGAGTGCAGTTTCTTCTTCAGAGATCGGAGGGAAGGAGGAGAGGGTGGCACGGGAAGTATGGATGGGGGAGGAGAATTTGGGAGGCGGGGAGGTAGATGAGGGGGCAGGGAATTGGAGGGTAATCTTGTGGATTTTGTCATGGAAGTAGTCGGCTAGTATTTGGGCAGAAAGGGAAGGCGGGATCGGGGGCGGGAGGACCTTGAGGAGAGAATTGAGGGTATTAAAGAGAAGGCGAGGATCAGAGGCAAGGGAGTTGGCCAGATGGACGTAGTAATCTTGTTTGGCAAGTGCTAAGGCTGACTGGAAGGAGCCAAGCATGAATTTGAAGTGTAGGAGGTCTTCCGGGGAGCGGGATTTGGACCAAGCTCATTCGGCAGAACGGGTGCAGATGCGTATGTAACAGATTGTGGGTGAAACCTAGGGTTGGGGAGTAGATCGTTTGACGGGAAGTGGGGTGGGAGGGGCAAGAGTGTCAAGGGCTGAGGACAGTGTAGCATGTATGCCAAACCCGACATCTCTACTCCACTCTTCGCTCCCTTATTTCTCTACATGCTCCTTCACCAACCCCTTTCATCCAGTCTTCTCCCTCTCCTACACAGATAGCTTCTTTCTTTATTTCTAAGGTTGCTTCACTGAGAGACTCGTTACCTTCATGTCCTGCCCCTATCACTTCCCCCCACCCCTGTTCCTTCGCCTCCGCCTGTCTCCCAACTCTCTCACTTCTGGGCTACCTTCTCGCCCATCACTACACCTGAACTTCATCACCTTATCTCCTCCTCTAGGAAGACCTCCTGCCTGCTGGATCCTATCCCCTCCTCTTGGCTTATCACCCCTCTTTGGGCGTCTTCCCTTATATTCTCGCTATGTTTAATTCTAGTCTTTCCACAGGGATCTTTCCTAGCTCTTGAAAGCACGCGTTGGTTCGTTCTATCTTAAAGAATCCCTCCCTTGATCCCTCACTTCCTTCTAACTATCGCCCCGTTTCCAACCTTCCTTTCTTGTCTAAGCTCCTGGAGAAGTTTGTTTTTGCACAACTTTCCCATCACTTAGATTCTACCAATTTTCTTCACCCCCGTCAATCAGGTTTCCGTTGTGGGCATAGCGTCGATACTGTTCTCCTAGCTTTCACTAATGCATTGCATGTAGCTCACGATCGTGGTGATATTTCGGTGGCGGTTGCTTTGGATCTTTCAGCTGCTTTTGACTTAGTTGATCACTCTCTTCTTCTTCATCGTCTTCGGGAAGCCGCTCTCTGTAGCACTGTTCACCACTGGTTTCACTCTTTTCTCTCCTCCCGTTCCTGTGCAGTTCTTTCTTCCTCACCTGCTTTTCCTTCTTCCAATTCACAGCACCTTTCCTGTGGGGTTCCACAGGGTTCTGTTCTCACCCCCCTTCTTTTCAACCTCTTTCTGGCCCCCCTTGCTCTTCTCATTCAGCAGTCAGGTATCTCAGTTTTCTTTTATGCCGACGATATTCTTTTACTTCATCACACTTCTCCTTCTTGTCCTGATCTTACCCCTTTGAACTCTTGTCTCTCCTCTGTCGCAAGCTGGCTCACTACTAACTGTCTTCACCTCAACCTTACTAAGACTCTTGCTATTTGGTTTACACATGGTGACCCTTCTCCCTCTCTAGCCCCTTCTTTTTCTGATTCCTCGGTCCCACTGGTCTCCACCTTTCGGTATCTAGGTGTCCACTCTGATTCAGATCTCTCTTTTCGTTCCCATATCTCTCACATTACCAAAACTTCCTTCTTTTTTCTCCGTCAAATTCGTTTAATCCGCCCCTTTCTCTCTTCCTCTGCTCTGACCACACTGGTGTTATCTTTAGTCATGTCACGGGTAGATTTCTCCAATTCACTGTTCCTTGGTCTTCCCAAAAATCAGGTAGTTAGGCTCCAAAGAATACAGAATACTGCTGCGCGTCTTGTCACACACTCCACTCTTCGGGATCATGTCATTCCTTTACTCTTCCATCTTCATTGGTTGCCAGTTTCGTTTCGTTTTCAATTTAAGCTATTGACCCTGTTACACAAAGTCTATCACACCAGCACTCCGCCGTATCTGATTGATCTCCTTTCCTTTCATTCCCCTCGACATACACCCCGCTCTTTCCACCTTAACCGTCTTGCCCTTCCTTCCCCTTCCCGTGCCCGTCTGCAGCTCACCCGTCTTTCTGCATTTTATTTCGCTGGCCCTGCTCATTGGAATTCTCTCCCCTCCTCTCTCCGTCTGTAATCACAATATGCCACTTTTAAACAAAACCTCAAAAACCCATCTGTTCTCCCTAGCATTTAACGTCCCTTCTCCTTTTGTATGAGTTCACCCTTTTGTATATTTTTATTTGCCTCTTGTATCTTGTCCTGTCTCTATTATACTCTATTATACTCTTATCTTCTGTCCTTTATAATTTTGTACATTTCCTTTCTTTTACCGGCTTTGGCCAAAATTTTATGTATTTTATTATTGTACACCGCCTTGATTGATATAGAAAGGCGGTTTTTATCAAATGATTAAACCTTAAACCTTATGAAGATAATGCCTCGCTGACGGGCTTGGAGGATAAAATGGAGGAGAGAGATGACGAGATGGTGGAAGTATATTATGACGGTCTCTAAATAGGTCAGAGGAGACAGGTTAAAAGGTGATGGTCAGATAAGGGAAGGATTGATTTGTGGAAGTTTGAGGGAGAGAAATTGGAGAAGAGTATCAGGTCGAGGCAGTGGCCGTGTAGATGTGTGGGGGCAGTGGAACAAAGTTTGAGGTCGAACGAGGAGGTAAGAGTGAGGAACTTTGAGGCATGGGGGTCTGAGGGGTTGTCGATGTGAATGTTGAAATCGCCAAGAATAAGAGTGGGGGAGGAGGGGTCCATAAAGGCAGAAAGCCAGGAGTCAAAGTCGGTGAGGAAGGTTGATTTGGATTTGTTGGGTGGGCGATAAATAACAGCTACTCGGAGAGGGAGTGGTGTGAGGAGGTGAATGGAGTGGACTTCGAAGGAGAGGGGGGAGTGTGATTGGGGTGGCAGGAGGGGTTGGAATTGGCAGGAGGGACAGAGTAGGAGGCCAACACCACCACCGTGACCAGCAGATCGAGGTGTATGGGAGAACTGGTAGCCCCCATAGCAGAGATGCAATGGATGCGGTGTCGTCTGGGGAGAGCCAGGTCTCGGTCAAGGCAAGAAGGTGAAGGGCATTAGAGATAAAAAGATTGCGAATAAAAGGGTTTTTTTTAACGACTGAGCATGCGTTCCATAGGGCGCATGAAAACGGGAGAGCGGAGGGGGGAGGAGAGGGATATGGATAAGGTTAGATAAGTTACGTGTGGATTTCTTATCAGAGTAGCGTGGGGGTCTATTTCTAGGGTAATACCGAGATTTAGAGGGAGCAGGGTGTGGGTGGGTATGTCTGGGTGTATGTGCTCTCCAAGAGGGACATGAGGGAGGGGAAATGAGGGGTAAGTTGATGGTATCGGGTAGGTTATGTGAGGGATTATTTTTTGGGGTAGGGTTGGAGTTGGTATCTATAGAGGAATGATTGTGGGATGAAGGAGGGAGGAGTGGGATGTGTATGAGATTAGATAGGGTATGTGGGGAACTTTTTTTAGTGTGAGAAAGAAGTCGCGGGGGGGGGCAGGGTTGGGGTTGATATTACCTGATGAGAGAAGGAGAATGAGTATTAGAGAGCAAGGTAAAGTGGAGATAGTACGACGGATGCGAGGGTGGGGTTGCTTTAAAGAGAGGGGGCTGGTTGAATGTGGGGGATGATGTGAAAAAGCTCAAAAGCAGGTGCTAAGCTAGGGGGCAGAATGGAGGGAGAAGTAAGGAAGGTAGAGAGGGGGACTGGTTGAATGCGGGGGATGGTGTGAAGAGGTTCAAGAGCAGATGCTAGGCTAGGGGGGAGAGTGGAGGGAGAAGTGAGGAAGGTAGGGGGAGGGTAGGGGGAAGAGGAGGGAGGGTGTTGGTAGGAGGGGAGGCAGTTGAGGAGGAGGAGGAGGAGGAAGAGAAGGACAATAAGATGTGGGGCCATGGTAGTGGGCAGCAAGGTCTGAGCAAGCAATGGGTAGCAAGTTCTATGCAGTCAACGGGTAGCAAGTAATAGGCAAACAAGCAGGCGGTGGGTAGCAGTTCTATGCAAACAATAGGTAGCAGTACTATGCAACAATGGGTAGCAACAGTATGCAGACAATGGGTAGCAACACTCTGTAAGCAATGGATAACAGTTCTATGCAACAATGGATAGCAGTTCTATGCAACAATGGGTAGCAACGGTGTGCAGACAATCTGTGAACGGTGTGCAGACAATCTGTGAACAATGGATAAGCAATGGATAGCAGTTCTATGCCAGAGTGGGTAGCAGTTCTATGCAATAATGGGTAGCAACAGTATGCAGACAATGGGTAGCAACACTCTGTAGGCAATGGATAAGCAATGGATAAAAGTTCTATTCAACAATGGGTAGGAGTTCTATGCAACAATGGGTAGCAACACTCTGTAGGCAATAGATAAGCAATAGGTAGCAGTTCTATGCAACAATGGGTAGCAGTTCTATGCCCAGCAATGGGTAGCAGTACGATGCAGGCAATGGGAGCAAAACTAAGCAAGCAGTGGGTAGTAGTGCAATGCAGGCAGTGGGTAGCAGTTCAATGCCAACAATGGGTAGTAGGTAGCAGTACAGTGCAGGCAGTGGGTAGCAAGTTCAAGGCGGGTAATGATCAATGCCAGCAGTGGAGGGGCAAGACAAAGAGAATTACTTGAAAGTACTGGGTGGAGCTCGTGAGATGGTTGGGTCAGGAGCCGATGTGTGGAGGAGCGATCGAGCCTGGTCGACCCCGGTAACTACGGAGCACCGGAGCGCTCCCAGGCCCGCGCCTAAGGGCCACGCCAAAGGGTCCTCTAGCGAGGCCTTCAGGCGCGGGACCGCCAGTCGCGGGCGCGCCCGATGGCACCCTCCTTTTTGTAGGCTGCAGCTGGGCGGCAGGAAGGGCGGCAGGAAGAGCGGCATGTAGCCTGCGCCCGATGGCGCCCTCCTTTTTGTAGGCTGCAGCTGGGCAGCGGGAAGAGCGGCATGTAGCCTGCGCCCGATGGCACCCTCCTTTTTGTTTTTGTTTTCTATTAAAAAGCCCAATGGTAAGTGGAGAGTGGTCCATGATTTGAGAGGTCTTAATTCAGTGGTGGAGGCAGAGTTCCCTCTTGTGGCCAACCCAGCTACATTGTTACAGCAAAATCCACCAAGGAAATATAGTACTGTCTTAGATTTATCAAATGCATTTTTTGGGGTCCCAGTCCATCCCGATAGTAGACCATTGCTGGCATTTCAATATAATGGACAACATTTTCAGTGGACTAAATTACCTCAGGGATACACAGATAATCCCTCAATTTTCACTCGATATTTAGACAAAGATCTAGCTCCTTTCAAACGCCAGCTGCCTGGCTCAGTTTCACTTGTCCAGTATGTAGATAATTTACTTTTGACAGCAGACACTGAGGAATTGTGTAAACAATATACCCGAGAATTGTTAGTGTTATTGGCTAAGGGTGGTTACAGAGTGAACAGGGAGAAGCTTCAGTACTGTCAACTGCAGGTGACATTCCTTGGAATGACACTCAGTGAAAAGGAAAAAACTATTAGGACCCATATTTCAGGAAGCTGTGCTCAAGGTCACTGAACCTCGCACTGTGAAAGAGTTACGAGCACTCTTGGGACTGTTAAACTATAGCCGTCTCTGGGTGCCAGGATATAGTGTGAGGACTCAGACATTCAGGAGACATTTGAAAGGGAACCCGAAAGGGTCCCAGCCTATAATTCTCAGTGAGAAAGAAAGGTTATGTTTGCAAACATTATTGAAGGATCTGAATGATTTGCCATCACTCTATTTACCTGATCACAGCCTCCCATTGGATGTCTATGTGTTTCACAGCCCCACTGCCTGAGTAGCAGTTGCCACGCAGGGAGATGGTAAAGTAGTGGGACATTTGTCAGGATCTTTTTCTCTAGTAGAGCAAGGATTCACAAATTGTGAGCAGGGATTAGTGGCTGCCAGTGCAGCAATTGAAAAATTGTATGGTTATATGACTCCTTTACAGATAAACTTATATACTGACCACACACTGCATGCGCTTTTAAAGTCCAGTACCATTCATTTCTTACCTGCCAGGGTAGGTAAGAGTGTAGCTGCGCTGCTACGCAGCCATATTAGACACCAATTGGTACCAAAGTAGAATCCTTTTAGGGATTTACAGGATCTCCTCCAGGTATCTACTATCACACATGACTGCCTGCAGCAAATAGGAGAAGATGTCAGACCCACGTTAGGGATAGTGCCACATTCAGATGTGCCTCAAGAGGCTGAATGTTGGTTCATAGATGGATCCCAAGAGAGAAGGCAGAACAGGTTTTGCTGTCTGTAGAGTAACCCCACAGGGAGTAGTTACTTCCACAGCACAATATGAGATGCCCCTAGGATACAGCGCACAGAGTACAGAAATTGCAGCCCTAGCACAAGTCCTGAGAGAAAATGAAAAACATCTAGTAATTTACACCGATTCTCAGTTTGTAAGTAGCTCAGTACACATATATAGTACCATTTGGGCCAAGAGGGGATATTTGTCAGCTAAAGACCAGCCTCTCCAACAAGCTGAGATCCTAATGGAAGTTTTTGAAATGCTCAGAGAAAGAGCAGAGCAGGGCTATTTGACAGCATGTGAATGGGTTGCAGCACATCAGGAAGTTAAGACATGGAAGTAGTACGGAAACTCGATAGCTGACAGCCTAGCACAAGAAACCACCTGTTCTGAAGTCCCTGAGACTATGGTAGTAACCCATCAGCAGAGTAGCCAGCATGACTTTTGCAAACTGGAGGATTTATAGGAAAATGTGTTACAGAATGAATTACAGCAATGGGTGAATGCTGGATGTCATAAGAACCACAAAGTATGGATGCACCCTTCGGGGAAGATGTGTGTTTCCTCTGCTGCTTTGATAAAATTTGTCAACTATGCTGCACTATGCAGATCATTGCAGTGTGACAGCCATTGTCTCGCATCTTGGGGATACATTGTGGTGTCCTGATATGCGTAAGTTGGTTCAGGCAGTAGTTAGTGGCTGCCACACCTGTATCACTAGCACCCCCCATGTACATCTTAAACCAAGTGGGGATGCAATACCAAGACCACAAGGACCTTTTCTGCATTGGCACATTGATTTCACTGATATGCAGGTGAAATGTCAGGGCAGACGATACTTATTGGTTCTGGTTTGTCCTTAATCACAATGCGATGAAGCATTTCCATGTAAGAAAGAGACCGCTGCTGAAGTCCTAAAAGTATTAAAGGAACATATAATTCCCCGGTATGGGATCCCTGCCCAAATCTTATCAGATAATGGGTCCCATTTTAAAAATCAATTAGTCAAATAATTTTCTGAAAAATTGCCCATTAGATGGCATTATGTTGCTGTCTATTCTCCAAACTCAAATGGCCTTGTAGAAAGGTGCAATGGTTTTATTAAAACACAGTTAGGAAAGCTAATGATTGGGAGTGGCCAGACCTGGCTGCAAGCATTACCTCTTTGTCTGTATCTATTGAGAAATAACCCTATCAAGCGGTTAGGTCTAACTCCTCATGAAATCATAACTGGAAGAAGGAGCATGTGCCCAGTTATGAAGTCAGGTACCCAAAATTTGCCCGACTTGTTTTCTGCTTATCTTACAGGACTTCAGACCAGTGTATCCTTGATTCAACAGAAGTTGGCTTCCCGCATACCACCAACAGCGTTAGTCCCATATGCTTTTGAATTGTGTGATCTTATCTACCGCCGGATCCAAGTGAGGAACAAGTCGTACCATCCTATCTACTCTGGACCACACATTGTTACAGCTGTTACTTCAACCGCTGTTCAGCTTGATAACGGCACTTCGTGGATACACAGCAAAGATATTTTTTCCAGCCCCTACCATCAGTAGTGTTCAACAAGCTGTGGGTACAGAACAGTGATATCATTCGTGACGGACACTTCTCTGAGAGATCTGGAAAAAGAGAAGCTCCACTTGGACCCACTATAAAGACACTTACCTAGTGCCTGTTTAAGATATTAGTATAACTGATTAATGTGTATACTATCTGAAGCCTATTTATCTCCTGTCAGTCCCTCTGTGCTAGATCCGCCTCCTGTAATTTGCATTCTGTTAGTAATCATATTTGTTGTACTTTGCTTAGTGTTGCTGCTTTTTAGATTGCTTTTATAATGCATAAGGCCCACCAGTCCCCATTGAATCCCTCCCCTTTCATGGTTTGGGCAATTCTTTGTGGAGCATTGGTAGGATCACTTCTAGTTCTTTTCCTTCCATACTTATATATTCCTCAACCTGCTCCTCTGAATCTCTCTACACAGAAACTGAATAGTTCTTTCAATAGTTCCTTTAATATTTCCCAGGGTAGTCCCTTACGATCCTGAAGGTCCACACCAGGACCTAATCTATGGAAATCCACAGTTCTTGAAGTTATCCAATTAATGAATATCTCGGACTGTATCATATGCACCCCACTGCCAAAGGAAGTTGGGTATGCACCAGTCAATATAGTACCAGTACAACCAGTGGAGTACTTGGGGAACTTGGCTTGCCAGGACCCTACCAAATACTACACTACTCCATGCTGGGCCTCCTCTAACTGCTCCCATACTTTGGAGCATTTCAATTTATCTGACCCGGTCCCAGTCCAAGTCTATGCCCCTTCTCATTTGATATATCCATATTGTATTGGTAATGGGGGGCTAGTCCATTCTGACTCACGCCCTTCACTGAAGTGTAATATCACCTATCATCCTGCACAATAGCGATTTACTGTTTCCCCCAGGTCCATAATTCCTTATAGCTTCTCGGCTCTTATAGCTTGGACAATTGGTTTGTTATCACTAATGCATCTTTGAATGTTACCCCTGCTTATTGACACAACACATACACAGTGGGTCCTATTTATAAAAATGGTTCAGCAGTCCAGACACCTGGACGCAGAACTGGTACCCCTTATTCCTCCTGTTATTTTCCCCGTAATGATCAATCAATCATAAGGCATACTTCAATTGCATGGGAACACAAAATGAACTGGACCTGGACCAAAAATACCCAATTCTCGGCCCTTGCAGGCCACTATTGGTATTGTCAGGGTTTCCTGTATCAGTCTATAGGCCTGAATCATCTTCCTTGTGCTCTGGTTAGGGTTGAGGCCTAGGCAAAAGGAGAGCAGTTAGCTCTTGCTGATCCAACAGGAAACAGTGAGGCAAGATTGGATGAACACAGGTGCCTTTATTGGTGGTCCCCTACGCGTTACGGCCGAAGCCTTCCTCAGGGGGATACACTTAAAAAACAAACAATATATGTAAACATAACAATAAACGTAGATAAACACATTAAAATAAGAATAAAGCAAAACAGGCATGTAACATATATTAAACATCAATATGAATACCATATTATGAACATAAAATATAGATAAAATAATTATACTAATAGAGTTAAACCTTAAAAAAGAAATAAAAACAAATAATTACATAATATAAATATATAAATATAAAACAATATAAATAATGATGAATGAAATAAAATAAAATCATAAAATCACCATGGATCAATGAACTACAAACTAAAAAACTAAAAACACAGGGCAGATAGTGGACACTAATTAAAAAACTACTAATGAAGATAGTGTATGAGAAGTACTCACAAGGCACTGCAGGAGAGAGGGTTCAATTTGGCCTATGAACTGGTACCTATTGTAATACTGACATTAATAAACAATGGATAAACACAGATGTAAAATTGAGGAAAAATAATAACGATAATAATAATGATAATGATAATAAAATATAATAATAAAAATGAAAATAATAATAATAAATATTATACACAAAAACAAAAGAACAACCTTTAAGGATGAAATAAAGGAAATCTGAAAAAAGTACTGCTGACTGAATTATGTTAAAATAATAGACTTATGTCTAAGACACCAAAGTTATAAACCATGTATTATTTAAAAAAACATATATTATTTAAAAATGATACCTGCACTTGATCAATTGTGATGAATCAACGCTGTATATTAAAAACAAACTTTTGTTAATAATGTAGTGACAGACTATAAGATGAATAAAACATACTGATCTTATTGTAGATAGTTGTAATAGTAAAAATTGTCCATACGTTTATAAAGTATTCCTGAATCCAGTAGCGTGCTAGAGATCCTCCTGAAAAATGTCGTTCACCAAGAGCTTACTTGTGTAAAAAATGCGTATAAAAATATACGTTTAAAATTTAGTGTGAACTAATTGTACTAATATGTTGATACATTTACATGAAATAAGGCAAAAAAGGAATGTACATGAGATCGGGACAGGATGCCAGTTGAACCGTGATTACATGGGAGTGAGATATTTCAAAAAAATATATAAGAGAAGAAGACATTTGAAAAAACGCTAAAAATGCGCGCCAAAATATTTGCATATTATTTCAAATAATAGTAGAAAAACAATCCAGGATGTATATTATAGTTACGATAAAAAATAAATAATAAAACTCACTGTGATATGTATATAATAATGTGACTCTACAACGGTCAAGTGTTAACCAGCGCGCACATACTGAAGATACAAGATAAAAAACAGCTTTTAAAAAACTCGCGTAAGAACCTCCACGTCCAAATCTATTGCATGAATGAAAAAACTATATCTAGCAAACAGTATAAACTTTGCGGTAGAAGTCAAACAAGGAATGTGTGATTAATCCAGTGAGTCAACTGATACATTGCTGCAAAAGCTTACCTGAACGTAGCAAAACCGCAAATCCAGGAAAAATAAGGTCAAAGCTTCTAAGGAAATGACGAGCTAACTTGGGGCTTTAAATCCTAAGCGTAAGAGAGCGTAGTTACTCCTATGACGTGTTTCCATAAGGTTAGGATGTCAAGCATACACTTGTGCCACAAAAACCGTGGAGTGCAACCTACATGTTATACTTTGAACAAACGTAGAATCGTCATGAAGTAGCCACTGCAAAGTACTATGTAACTGAAGGAATGTTATGTAGTATTGTGTAAAAACTTGAAAAGCAAAATATATCAAGCCATAATGAAAGAACTAAAAATTGTATTGCAAGGCAGAATGTATCGAGACATGATGAAGAAAACTAAAAAACTAAAAAATTAAAACATTAAAAATATTGAAAAAATAATGAATAATATAGAGACGAAGTCTTTCAAATTATTATAAAAAAGTATATTTAAAAGACTTAAACACTACATTATGTTGAAGAGGATGATGTATAAAACAGGTTGTACTCAAAATATCTATAAAAGTAACTGCTAAAAATTATTGGTAAATAGGGTTGCCACCCTAGGGGTGTAATAATATAGGGCTTAAGAAAAAATCTACAAATTAAAAGAATAAAAATAAAAACAAAAATAAAACTAAAAATAAAAATGGAAATCATGATCATAAACCCATGTGAATTCCGTAATGATGAGGAAACACCGTATGAAATTGCAAAAGAAATTACAATGAAATAACAATAAAATAACCAAAGTTCGTAATAAATAGTAACCATATAATTATATTATGATAAATATATAAATAAATAAATAGAGTAAAAAAGAGAAGGTGTCAAAGTTGTAATGTCAATTGAAGTGAAGGGACAAACCGAGGAACGTATACTACATGTATAATGTTGTGTGTCCTGATAAAACAAATAATAAACTTCCTGATTTAGACCATTGGGTGTCATGCTGTTAAATTCATAAATGAATCTTTGTTCCAATCTCAAAAGTACTTTATCAAAATCTCCTCCCCTCCAACTGGGAACCACTGTTTTGATAACCAAAAATTTCAAATCTTGAATTGAGTGTTGTTTTTCCAACCAATGTGTTACTAATGGACTATCTTCAACTTTTCTCTGTATACAACTCCTATGTTCTATAATTCGAGTACGAATCTGGCGTTTAGTTTTGCCTATATAGATTAAATTACATGGGCACAGGATCAAATAAATAGCCTTATCTGTTTTGCAGTTAGAAAAATGATTAATGTAAAATTTACGTTGTGTAACCGGATGAATATAAACTTGTTTAACTGTGAGTGCATGAATACAAACAGAACAATTACCACAAGGGTAATGTCCTTTGATACGGGGTGATGGTTTATAGAATGCCAGAGCCGATGGAACCAATGTGTTAGCTAAATTGGAATTACGTTTGTAAGCCACCATAATGTTCTTAGAAGATAAACTAGAGACTCCAGCTAAAAGATACCATTCCTGTCTCAGTATCGCAGAAATCTCTTTTGAATATTGAGAAAAGGTGAGAGAGCAAACAATTTTGTCATTCTTCTGACGTGGTTTCTTATTTAAAAGGCTTTTAAGATCAGTCCGCGCAAGCCCTAAAAAATGCTTTTTTAATGCATCTTTTTGGATACCCACGTTTTAAGAATCTCTGACGTAAATCTGCTGCATGTTTCTCAAAATCAAGTTCTTTAGTGCATAATCTTCTTACCCTTAGAAACTGACTAATAGGAAGATTATTCTTTAGTGTGGTGTTATGGTAACTGTCATATCGTAGCAAGGTGTTGCGGTCTGTGGGTTTACGATATAGCTCTGTAATAAAACCATCACTGCCCTTCTTAATGTTTAAATCCAAATATGCAATATTGTCCATGCTATAGTTACCCTCAAACTGTAAATTAGGGTCCAAACTGTTAATCCATTGAAAAAATTCTTGCAACAGAATTTCAGAACCATCCCAAATTATTAAAATATCGTGAATTTTGCTCCTCCTCTGGTTTTCTTCTCTCTATGCCCTTTCTTCCACTGCCAACGCCAGATTTTGGCCTTTTCACCTTGCTGCCCCTTATCGCTGGAACAAACTCCCTGTATCTCTACGTCAAATCTCTTCCCTTCTACTCTAAGTCCATTCTAAAAGTTTATCTCCCTTTTTTTCCTTTGAGCTTATGCGCAACTCTCTATTGTAAATATCCTACAGATGAATTTGCTGTGGTGGGTTTGAGAGCAGGACACTGCAAGTGCATCTGGAGCTTTTCTGCGCATGCAGCTGATGATCCCTTTCTAGCATCTGTGGACTGTTACCAATATAGCAGGTGCACCTGGTAATAAACTCCTAACAGGTGTGCCAACTGACTGGGGAATTCTCGTCATTGCCGTTCTGTACAGCACTTGTTTTTCTATGCCCGAGGGTGTACTGGAACAAGAAAGATTGTTTGGCTCTTCAGTCAAGCTGAGTACCTTGTGAAGCTGGCTGCTCAGCCACTCATAGATGCAGACGATTGCGGCAATAAGGAGTTCCTTCAGCATCCACTACATATTAGTGAAGTGTGCCATTTCGCATATAGGTACCCGCCTCCAATGAATCGTACACTCTTTCGGTAGATTGAATCCCCAGTGTTCAGCTCAGGCAAATCTTTTGCAGATATGTTATATTTTAACACATTACTTCTTTCTGAAACACCTTCTACCACACAAGACTCAAGTAGCTTTCTGCCTATTGGCAGAAATGTCTTCAGTCTCCTTGACAATAGACAATTCACTGGGCTGCTATCCATGCTCTCTTTTGGTGTTGTTCACCATCCCTTTTTTGCTTTCTTGCATAGATTCTTCATGATCTTTACTGCAGATTCAACTTTGCCATTAGCTTGGTGACGTAGTAGCATGTTCAAACCCCCACTCAGCAAAAAATGTTTTAAACTGAATGCAAGTAAACTGAGGGCCATTATCTGAGATTTATTAATTAGATTGGCCATAGCATGCAAACTGTACTTTGCAACACTTGATTATGACTTCAGCTGACATATCTGGGAACAGTTCAATTTCTGAAAAGTGATCCACTATCAACAGAGAACCTTTCCCAGCAAAGTTAAATAAGTCCATGCTGACAATCTGCCAAAGCTGCAGCGCTATGTCATGGGACATCATTGTTTCCTTCTGCTGCTCAAATGCATATTCATTGCAGGTGGAACAATTGCTCACAAAGTCTTTGATCTCGCCTTACATATTAGGCCATTAAACGATATCACAGCCAGGTGGTAATATGCTTCACCACTAATGTGGATGGAATTATATCTTATCCCAGAGATCTGAGAATAAACCACCATGCACTTTTTATATAGATATCAGAAATATAGTGAAGTTGGTGACAAATAAAACAAGTCACAATTTATTAAAACATAAATAATAAATAAGCAAGTTCAGTTTGTGGGATTACCACATGTGCTCCACGGTTGTTTATAGGGAGACTTTATTATGTATGCACTTTTGAAAGGCTTTCTTTATGTTTTCCTCCTTTCTCCCCCTTTTAATATAGTGGTTTTTAAGGATTTATTCAAAAACATTATTTACACTCCATGAGTTCTTTCTGTGAAGTTTTTGTTAAGAGACTTACTACATATGAGAGGCTTTAATTTTGATTCTCTTCTTCCCTTTCTTTGTAAAATCTAGCAGCTTCTTTATAATTAAGCCATTTTTGATGGCTTTTTAGGGGTTTTATGTGTTTTTGCCATTGGATTTTTGTTTACAAGATCACAGAAAGATTTAGGAACTGTGCTTTGCTCCCCTGATGTTTTTGTTTATCGATATCCATGGTGACTGTCAATCATTATGTAAGCGAGAAACTACATAAAACAGCAGCCATGCACAGCGGCTTTTCTTATTGTTGACTGACAAAACTTTCATGGCATTAGTAACATGCAAGTATTTATGACAACTCCCCCTTTTTTATTTATATTTTATGGATTTTGTACAGCTCTTCTCAACTACATTCATGTTTTATTTAGATACATTGCTGCTGCCATGATAGTGAGTGGTTCCCATGGACTTCCATGGAGGTCCAGGTTCAAATCTTTCTAAATGAGGTATGGTATTTATTTTAGATGGCACATTAACTTTGTTTTCTAGTTTCACTTTTCTACCATTTCCATTAGTCTGAAATAATCTTGCACTACACACTTCGAGTTTATTATCTGGCACACTTCGGCATTCATAGTTTTATGTGTGCTCTGCAGTATTATCATGTTTCCACTCATGAAGGTGTTTATATACTATCATCATGTAAACATTTTTATATTTGGCTTTCACTCATGAGGTTTTCTCTGGAATTGTTAATTTGAGATACCTTTACACAACTGGTCACTCTTTTCTTGTTCAGTTGGTTACATTATTTTGTTAATCACGTTTTCATTTGGTTCTTGAGCATTTCAGGTGGTTTTTAAGGGTTTATTGATGCATCTTTTTAGATTTGCCTTATTTTTACCTGCATATATGGATGTTGCTGAAATTTTTAGTATCACACATGTGATGTTTTTGTTTTGCTGTCCCTTAAGTTGCTTTTAAATTTTTAAATACAAGACATTAGTTGGCAATTTCCATTTTGGATCTTGTTATTCTGGCATCTAGTAAATAACCCCTTTTGTTTCTACATATATTTTTATATCTTTTATGCTTATTTCTAATCTTGTTTACTTGACAATACTATAATTATTATGAGTGGAGCTCAGTGACATAGATGACTGTATGTGTTTTGCCATTCCTTGCAGAAGTATATGTGGTGATGTTCACACCCCTGATGAAGGCATCTTGCCAAAATATGGCCATGCAGAGTCTGTTTGGACATTCCTGATAATTCATTATTTTTAATACATTGTAGACTTGTTTTATTTATCACTACTTTTGCTATTTTTTTAGTTTTCTGATTTGTGAATGATTCCTGCCAATGTCTGACCCTTTGTATAGGATGCCATTTTGTATGCAGATTTCATCCCTGTTATCTCTTGCAGTGTACTGTATGATCTGTTACAGCCTCAAGTCTGTGACATTCAGATAATCTGCCTGGTCGATTTGTGCAATGTTGGTTCTTGTTGCATCCAACAAACCTTGAGGTGTTCAGTACTAGTGTTGGACTGCTGATGGTCATCTGCTGTAGTTCTGCCGAGTGTGTCACTAATAAACATCTCAAGGCTGAGTTTATACACAACACTGAGATTATAATGTTACAACATTAGCAAAATGCTCTAAAATCGCTTGGGTGCACACCATAGGCGCTCTTTGAAGACTGCTATCTGTAGTTTCTAATCGGTTTCTGCTGCAATTAAATTGCAGCCATAGATGTAATGATGAAAGCACCGTCAGGCAAATTCAATGCTGAAACATTCCTTTTCAATTTATGCATAATTTTGCTCAGCTGAGGATAAGTGATCTGGATACTAAAGCCACAGGTTGACACTCTAGCAAAAATAGGTGTGGCTTCTGTGTAATGCAAGAGTCACTAAGTATGACAATGGGCTTGGTGAAATCAGCACTGCAACACAGGGGCATCTGTGACCAAGTGCTTTATTTCCTGTACTGCCTAGTCATGTTTCAGAAGTCAATGCCAAACTGCGTCCTTATCTAGAAGCTTCAAGGGCTCACAGATCTCAGATAGACATGGCATGAATTTTGTTAAGTAAGTTACAAACCCATTGAAGCACTGCACAGGTTTTACATCTGCAGGCAGAGAGGCATATCCTGAATGGCTTTAATCATATCCGGGTCTGCTTTCAAGGCCCTGTGAAGACAGGATATGACCACAGAAGACCTCCTTCACCTTGCATTGTAATTTCTTCTCTTGCCTGCAGCAATCCATTAGGGCTGACAGTTTGTTGTCATAATCATGCACTGCCTGCTTATCAGAGTTACCGCAGTCAACAATGAGGACGTCATTGTTATTGATTCAATGTCAGTGAACCCACCCAAAAGTTAATGCTGCTTACGCTGATTTTCTCTGGTACTATAGAGACTCCAAATGGTAGTTTGAACAATCTTTTCCTGCCTCAGGAGGTCCAGAACCATCTAATTTAATTGCAGTAATACATCACGGGCATCAACAAGAGAGAGAATGGAATTTGGCACCATAGTCTGTTTTTACCAAGAACTGATTAACCCTTAACGATATCAGTTCACTAGGAAGCAAACAAAAATAACAGCATAAAATATACAAAATAATCCTAAAGGCCTTTATATCAGTTTAGGTATCCTACCCCCTAAACTAAATTCACTAATACAAAATGCAGACAGCATTCCAACAGCAAGATTGGGGCTATCCAGACTTTTGTAGTGAATGCTATATGTACGGTTATCTTCCAGTTGTGGAGAAGTCATGTGCGCTCTTGGTGCAAAGAGCTCTTGGTTCTCAGAAAACGAGCCTGATCTCTGGAGTCTAAAGTAGCAGACTTGGAGGTATATAGAAGAGATCTACAGGGACAGAGTAGAAAAGTCCCACCTCCAGTCAGGCAACCTCAGTGCTGCCTTGAAGATGCTCTCCTTCCAGGTGACCTCCCTCTTCCAAGGCAGCACTGGAAATGATCCTGTAGCCAGGACCTGTCCTCCAGGGGATGCAAAATCTTCTCACACTGAGGATCTCTCTCTAAGTGCTTCTGCTCAGGAAGGAAAGGTTAGGACAGCCATTTTAATTGGTGATTTGATCATTAGTAGGGACCAACCAAATTCACGGGAAAAAATGCGCTATTTCACGGGAGGTCTTTGAAAATTCAACATATTTCACGGAAAATTCACAGGCCTTTATTTCAACGTTTTATGCGAACCTTAACTAGCAGTTATAGTGTCTATTTCAAGTAATTGCTGTCAACTGTCAGAATGAAGGACAAAAACCACGGCCAACACAAGGAATATCCAAAAAGAACTTTATTGAAAAAGACACAATTAAACAACAAATACTCAGGCATTCACAGTTTTGAGTTCTTTGCAATAATCACTTGATTTGTCAAATTGCTCAACAGTCTCTGGCGCTGCGGTGCACTGACAGTCGTGTATTGGCTCACACTTCTTTCAGCATCAACACTGTTTGTGGGCACAGATAAGTATCGTAGCGCCAACTGGCTCAACAGCGGGAATCTGCCAGTGCTTGCAAACCACAATGATGTGACAGACGTTTCTGCGGGAACATCTACAGCCACTGCTTTGTAAGCTGCAAATTCAGCCAAGAGATGACGGTCATCCATTCCAGGTATGTTCTGTATCAACTCATCACATTGAAAAAGCAAGACCTGCTTAAAGTCAAACACTCTGACCGACTTCAAGAAGTTCAGCCCTGGCTGGGAGAATCGTTGACGACCTGTAGGTTTGTAGTATTGACTAAGCTTGTCAGCGGTATCTTCAAAGGCCTTTTTGTACTTGGCGACAATGGCAATACTTGCTTCGTATTCTGCCCAAGCCAGAACATCTATCACTTTGTTGTACGCCAGATGTATGCGAACATTGGTGGACTCAAACCATGTGAGCAAGTCTACAAGCTTCACTGCATTAGCAGCGATGAAGTTCACATCTTCTGCAACGACAGCAGGATCATCAAGAAGCTCGTACAATTCAGTCAGTGCATTTGTTGCATCTCTCAGTTGCAATTCTTCAGCAATGAAATCTTTGTAGAACTGGATGAATTTGGCATGGTGCATAACAGTTTTAAACCAGCTGTTCCACCTGGTAACTACTGGGATAGGAGGCAGCGGCACTTCTGTTTCAGTTTTCACAGCCAAGAACTCCTTGTACCTGCGCTTCCTAGCAGAGCAGTAACTAAAAATGGACTTGAACAATGCCACCAGACAATTGACGTTTTTGAAGTTTTTTCCCCAGGTCTTGCCAACCAGGCTAACAATGTGCACGTTCGGTAGCACTGCTGCTATTTTCTCAAACGCTTTGGACATGTATGACACATTATCAGCTACGAAAGCACTAACATTATTGTAAGAAATTCCCATGTTAGCCACACAGGCAAGTACAGCTTGGCTAACAGTAACTGCATTTACCTTTTCAAGATAAATGACGTCAGCTAAATAAGCAGTCAGACGAGCTGCAGACGCTTTAACTTCAGTTACAAACAAAATATGCAAACAAAACCTGTCCTGAGAATCGCTGGCTTCGTCAGTAACAATCGCAACAGATGGCGCAGCTGACAAAAGTTCCTTCAATTGTTGCTTGTGGTTGGAAAAAACTTTCTGTTGGAAGTCTGTCCGCAGGTGTTGTGAAGCAGGGAATTTCACATTTTTCACGGAAGACGGCCAAATTCACAGAAAATGCCACGGCCGTGAAATCGTGAATTATGTGGTCCCTAATCATTAGACATGTAGATAGCTGGGTGACTGGTGGGGGTGAGGATCGCTTAGCTACTTGCCTGCCTGGTGTGAGGATGGCAGACGTGGCGCATCACCTAGATAGGATGATAGACAGTGCTGGGGAGGAGCCTACCATCTTGGTACATTTGGGCACAAATAACAGAGGGAGGGAAGTTGTGGAAGCCAAATTAGATGTTTAGGTAAAAAGTTGAAATCCGGGACCTCCAGGGTAGTATTCTCAGAAATGTTCCCTGTTCCTCATGCAGGACCGAAGAGGTAGGCAGAGGTCTGGAGTCTCAATGTGTGGATTAGACAATGGTGTAGGGAAGAGAGCTTTAGATTTGTCAGGAACGGGGCAACATTCTGAGGAAAGGGGACCTTTTCTGGAAGGATGGGCTCCACTTTTACCAGCATGGAACCAAGCTGCTGGCACTAACCTTTGAAATGTAGATAGAGCAGCTTTCAAACTAGATACTGGGGAAGAGCTGACAGTCACTCAAGAGCTCGTAGTTTGGAAAAATGTCTCTTTGAAGGATACTACCAAAACAAGAAGGTAAGGACATCATAATATGGAGGTTCCAATAAAGTTAAAAATAGTCCAGGTGCCCGTAAGTAAACAGCAGATAGCGATGAAGATTCCAAATTACCCCTGTCAATTGATAAGCAGGTTGTCTATATGAACAAAAACATACTTTGAAATGATTGTATACAAATGTTAGGAGTCTAAAAAAATACAAAGGGAGTGTTAGAATATGTATCACTGAATGAAGAGGTAGATAAAATTGGTATCTCAAAGACCTGGTGGAAAGAGGTTAACCAATGGGTCACTGTGATACCAGGGTGTAAATTATTTTGCAATAATAGGATAGATCAAATTGCTGGAGGTACAGTATGGCGCTACATATTAAAGATAGCATTGAGTCAAATGGGATAAATATTTTGTAGGAAACAAAATGCATTGTAAAATCATTATGGATAGAAATTCCATGTGAGAAGGGGAAGGGAACAGCAATAGGGGTGTACTATCATCTGCCTGGCCAGAATGAACAGACAGATGATGAATTGCTAATAGAAATTAGGGAAGCTAATAAAATTAGCAACACAGTAATAATGGGTGATTTCAATTATCCCAGTACTGACTGGGTGGATGTCATATCAGGACATGCTAGGAGAGTTTTGAGATTAAATAAATGACTGCTTCATGGAGCAGCTGGTTCAGGAACCAACACGAGCGGGAACTATTTTGTACCCAATCCTTAGTGGCAGACACAATCTGGTATGAGAGGTGATGGTGTTGGGACACTTGGTAATAGTGATCATAATATGATAAAATGTACGAGGGTTGCTCAGAAAGTAATGCCCCACATGTTTTTTCTCAGTCCAGAATGAAGATAGAGGTGTGAAATTGAAAGGGTAGTAACTTGGAACTTCAAAGGACACATCAAATGGCGTCTGTGAGTAACACACGGTACAAACAATGAGCTGTAATTGAATTCTTGGTGGAGGAGAAAAAAAGTGTGAGAAACATTCACAAACGGTTGTGTGCTGTGTATGGAAGTTTTGCGGTAGATAGGAGCACCGTTGGACGATGGGTGAAGAGAGTAAAGGCTTCAGGAAGTGGTAAAACGGAACTGGAAGATTGGCCGCAGTCTGGGCGTCCTGCCTCAGCCACCAGACCGGCAAGTTGCAGCGCGCTGATGACATTATTCGTGCGGATCAGCGCATCACAAGTCGGGAACTGTCCGTACAGCTTTCCGTCAGTAGAGATAGTTCAATGGCAATTATTGACTCTTTGGGATATTCAAAGGTGTGTGCAAGGCACACCGCAACAGCTTACCATATTTTAATGCCCGCTGGCAGCTATCGCAGGGCGCTGCAACTTGTCTGGACTGGTGGCTGAGGCAGGACGCCCAGACCGCGTTGTTTGTACCATGTGTCACTCACAGACACCATTTGAAGGATCACTACCGCCTCGCTATTTGTTGGATGACTGTAAAATTACACAAATGTGTCCTTTGAAGATCCAAGTTACTACCCTTTCAATTTCACACCTCTATCTTCATTCTGGACTGAGAAAAAACATGCGAGACATTACTTTCTGAGCAACCCTCGTATTTAAGAAATGAAAGGAGAACAGAAAGGAAATCTACTGCACTAACATTTCACTTTCAAAAGGAAAACTATGATAAAAAAGGAAAACGATTAAGAAAAAATTACAAGGAGCAGTTGCAAAGGTTAAGAGTTTACATCAGACTTGGACATTGTTTAAAAATACCATCTTGGAAGCTCAGACCAGATGTATTCCCTGCTTTAAAAAAGGTGGCAGGAAGACCAAATGACTGCCAGCATGGTTTAAAGGTGATATCAGAGAAACTGTTATAGCCAAGATATCTTTCAAAAAATGGAAAAAGGATCCAAATGAAGACACAGGAAACATTATAAGCACTGGCAAGTTAGACGCAAAGTATTAATAAGGCAGGCAAAGACAGAATTTGAAAAGAAGCTGCCAAGGAAGCAAAAACTCATATTAGAAACTTTTTTAGACACATTCAAAGCAAAAGGCCTGTGAGGGAGTTCTCGATCATGAACTATCTTTTAAAACATAGATTTCCTCTGTTCTCATATAATCTTCTGTGCACTTCATCATTTCCAGGCCATTTGCCTATTTTTGGATCCCCCAGCCCAGTATTTGGTTATTCATGCTTTGGTTGCTCCTCATTTTGATTACTGTAATGTCATCTATTCTGGTTTGTCTGCATTTGAACTCAAATGCCTATAATCTGCTCAGTATACAGCTATCCAATTGTTATCCAATGCTTGCAGATATGATCATGTGACTCCTCTTTTCCTTGAGGTGGAGGTGAAAGCATCCCTGGAAAGGGAAGAACCAGAGCTCAAGTACCCCAAAGTTGCAGAATCAGTGACCAGAAGGAAACGAAGGGTAATGGTGGTTGGACACTCTCTTCTGAGGGGTACTGAGGCGTCCATCTGCCGACCAGACTTGATGTCCAGAGAGGTATGCTGTCTGCCTGGTGCCAAAATCCAAGATGTTACGGAGGGTTTGCCGAGACTCATCAAGCCCACTGACTATTACCCAATGTTGCTAATCCACGTTGGAACAAATGATACTGCCAGGTATACCTTGGAACGTATCAAAAGTGACTTCATGGCTCTGGGACAGAGGGTGAAGCAGTTAGGTGCACAGGTGGTGTTCTCTTCAATCCTCCCTGTTGAGGGTAAAGGCCAAGGCAGAGAGGCTCGCATTCTGGAGATGAATGCATGGCTGCGTGGATGGTGTCATCGAGAGCGTTTTGGTTTCCTAGACCATGGGATGCTGTTCCAAGTGTTGCAGAGCAGAGATGGCATCCATCTGTCCAAGAAAGGTCAACGCATCTTCGGTAGTAGACTGCCTAATTTACTGAAGAGGGCTTTAAACTAGATTTGTTGGGGATGGGTGAAGAAAGCCCCCAGGTAAGTGAAAGCCCCCAGGTAGGTGATACATTAAATACCTTTATGGAAATGGGTAACAGGGGTAACATATGGAAAGCAGTGCGTATAAATGCCCATAGCATGGGAAATAAGATCCCTGATGTTGAAGCTTTGGTGGGAGTGGCTGACTTGGATTTAGTGGCAGTTACAGAAACATGGTTCACAGAAAACCATGACTGTGATGTAACTATACCTGGCTATACTTTATTCAGAAAGGACAGGGTAGGAAGAAGGGGAGGAGGAGTGGCACTATATGTAAAAACTACTATTAAAGCTTTGGAATTACAGAGCTTAAAAGGGAGAGAGGAGGCATTGTGGGTTAAACTAGAAAGAGGGAAAGAGAAATCTATTTGCATTGGTGTGATATACAGACCTCCCTCGCAAGAGGAAGAGGTGGACAGAGAGTTAATTGAAGACATGCGCAGCATTCCTAGGAAAGGGGAAGTGCTACTGATAGATTTCAATATGCCAGATGTTGATTGGCACATTCCTGCTGCAGTATCATCTTGAAGTAAGGAGATCCTGGATTCTCTACAGGGAGAACTATTCAGGCAATTGGTAACAGACCCCACACGTGAAGGGGCCATACTGGACTTGGTGCTTACCAATGGTGAAAGTGTTTCTGATGTTGTAGTGGGAGATCATTTTGCATCCAGTTATCACCAGATGGTGTGGTTCAGTATTAGGACTAGGGCTGTTAGAATCCATTCAAAGGTGAGGATCTAAGACTTTAGGAAGACTAACTTTGCGAAAATGGGCCAATACCTCAGGGAGTCGTTAGTGGGATGGGAACAGCTGGGGGATGTAGAAAAACAGTGGGCAAAACTGAAAGGGGATATTTTAAGGGCAACCAACCTTTTTGTTAAAATGGTAAATAAAGGTAAAAGGAAAAGGAGACCGCTATGGTTTTCGAAAGAAGTAGCTGAAAAAGTGAAGAGAAAGAGGGAGGCCTTCATGAAATACAAGAGATCACAGAGAGAGGAAGACAGGCATCTGTATTTGTAAAAACTTAGAGAAGCTAGCAAAGTAGTCAAGAAGGCAAAGATTCAAAAGGAGGAGGAAATAGCCAATGCAATAAAATGGGGGGATAAGACATTTTTCAGATATATTAGTGAGAAGAGGAAGAGCAAAAGTGGTATTGTCAGACTCAAGGGTGCAGGGGAGGAATATGTAGAAGCTGATAAGGATAATGCAAATTGCTTAACAAATATTTTTGTTCTGTATTCACAGATGAAGAACCAGGAGCAGGACCTCAGAAAACACCCACAAATAGGAACAGAAGCGAGGGACATCTTGAACAATTTTCAGAAGACTGTGTTCGTGAGAAACTAGCTCAACTTAAAGTAGACAAAGCGAGGGGACCGGATGGGATACACCCTAGAATACTGGGGACGTTCTAGCAACTCCACTGACTGACCTTTTCAATGCCTCGTTGGAGTCGGGAGTGGTGGCAAAGGACTGGAGAGAGGCTCATGTGGTGCCTTTACACAAAAGTGGAAGTAAGGATGTGGTTGAAAACTACAGGCCGGTTAGTTTAAATTCGGTGGTGAGTAAATTATTGGAAACGCTGCTGAAAGAGAAAATAGTGAGGTTTCTGGAGTCCAGCGGATTACAGGATCCGAGGCAGCCTGGGTTCACCAGAGGCAGGTCTTGTCAGACAAATCTGATTGATTTCTTTGACTGGGTGACCAGGGAGTGATATAGCGGAAGGGCTGTCGGGTATGGTTTGCCTTTTTGCGAATGATACCAAAATCTGCAATAGAGTAGACACCCAGGAAGGTGTAGATAACATAAGGAGGGATCTAGCTAAGCTTGAAGAATGGTCTAGAATTTGGCAGCTGGAATTTAATGTTAAAAAGTGTAAGGTCATGCATTTGGGCTGCAGCAATCCAAGGAAGCAATATAGTATAGGGGGTGAAGTAATTTTGTCCACTAAAGAAGAGCGGGACCTAGGCGTGGTTGTGTCTGATGATCTTAAAGTAGCTAAACAGGTAGAAAAGGTGACGGCAAAAGCTAGAAGGATGCTTGGGTGCATACGGAGAGGAATGGCTAGCAGAAAAAAGGAGGTGATAATGCCTCTCTATAAGTCTTTGGTGCGACCTCATTTGGAGTATAGTGTGCAATTCTGGAGACTGCACCTTCAAAAGGATGTGAACAGGATGGAGTCGGTGCAGAGGGTGGCTACTAAAATGATTAGTGGTCTTCATTATAAAGCATATGAGGACAGACTGAAGGATCTTAATATGCACACCTTAGAGGAAAGGCGGGATAGAGGTGATACGATTGAGATGTTTAAATACTTCCGTGGCATAAATGTTCAGGGAGAGAGCCTCTTTCAATTGAAAGCAAGTTCTACTACGAGGGGACTTGGGATGAGGGTGAAGGGAGATAGATTCAGGAGTGATATGCAGAAATATTTCTTTATGGAAAGAGTAGTGGATCCATGGAATAGTCTCCCAGTGGAGGTGGTAGAGATGAGGACAGTAATTGAATTCAAAAAAGCATGGGACCAACACAGAGGATCTCTAAAGGTAAAAAGGGGACTGTTGTAGTTGTTGATATGGAAGGACAGACTAGATAGGCCATGTGGTCTTTTTCTGTCATCATATTTCTATGTTTCTATTTACATTGGTTACCCATCAGGTTTCATATCCAGTTTAAAATTCTATGTTTAACTCATAGGGCCCTTTATACTGGTGTTCCTTCCTATCTTTCCTCAATTACCATTACAGTAATCTCAGCATGGTCTCTACATAGAACTCTTGAGAGTCATCTCGTACTTCCCTCAATTTGCTGCTCTAGGCTTGAGTCGAGTAGGAAATCAGCCTTTTTCTTTAGGGCTCCAACCTCTGAAATACTTTGCCTCCTGTCCTTTGAATGGAAGCTTCCTATAAGACATTCCAGGCAATCTTAAAAGCATACGTCTTTTCACTGGCTTTTTATGATCAAGTATAAATGCCCTGGCCAAGTTGTGGCGCTTGACTAACTCCAATTTTAATTCTGGATTTTGATTTTGTTTAATCACTTTCTGCTTGCTTGTTATGTTCTTCTTCTTTAGGGGATTATTCTGTGCCACAAATAGCAGGGATGGATGTCCCAATGGGATGTCCATCCCCCAACTAACTTCCCCGCCGGTTGTGCTGGAAAGTTAGAAGGGGCGGGGAATAAGCGGCCCAGGGACGGAGTCTGGGCGGGCAGTGGGCGGTCGCCAGCCCTGGACATACAGGGCCGATTAAAATGTCGGCCCAGTATGTCCAGGGCTGGCGACATGTTCGGGGAAGTTATTCCACCTCCAAGGTGGAATAACTTCCCTGGACGTGTTTTTTTTACCATGCCGGGTGTGGATGGGGCAGGGGGGGCCAAGGGACGTTCCCCGTAGCCCGACCCTGGCCTTAGGAGGCCAAATCGGGAGTTGGGCTGCGGGGAATAAATACTTTTTGCAGGCGGCCGGCATCGCGGCTCTTCAAAGGAGCCATGGTGCATGGCAACATGACACCATGATACCGCGGCTCCGTTGCAGAGCCTTGACTGAGTTAGACGGGGACAGTCCTGCACATGCAGGCCAGACTGAATCGCTGTCCCGGCCTTCACATGCAGGACTGATCACGATTCTATTCCCACGGGGCTAGACTTGCCCCGCAGGATCAGAATCACTATCCCCTATGTGCGTCCGGTTCGGACTGGACGCACAGAGGGGATCTATGTGCAGGACAGAATCGGGCCCTAACTGTCATTTTATTGATTGTAGTTGCTTTTATTTGTCTCTTATGTTATTAATTATAGTATTTGCATTTGTAAACCGCCCTGTTTTCTAAAAGGATGGTATATCAAGAGTAACAAACGATGAAGAGTAGCACAATCACCTGGACTGAATAGAATACATTCCAAAGTGCTGAAAGAATTAAAAAATAACATTTCAGACCTACTATTAGTAATTTGTAGACTATTATTAGTATCATCTATAATACTTGAAGATTGGAGAGTAACCAACATTAATACTAATTTTAAAAAGGGTACTGGGGTGATCCAGGAAACTACAAACTAAGACTGGCATCAATGTCAGGCAAAATGGTAAAAACCATGAGTAGAATTTTAGAAGATCAATTCAAGTGCAATCTGGGACGTCTGAACCAGAATATCTGAAAAACAAATGCAGGCAGGGGTGTCAACATAGACATCCCCAGAACTGTATTTCAGAACCCAGATATCTAGGATAGCATAATGGTTAGAGTAGGGGGTTATAAACAGAGCAGCCCAGGTTCCAATCCCACTGCCACTATAGTTGAAATCGTGTTTGAGTACTGGGGATGATAGAGTGCTTTCTTCTTTACACTCTCTGGATGCTTTTCATCTAAAACAAGCTCTTTTCAGATGCTTGTTCATCACTATTCATGCCTCTGAGCAGGTCTGAAGTTAGAAGTGATGCCGGACCTCCATGACGTTTCTGTGATCTCCCTGGCCACGTCTCCTCCATGCCTCCCTTTAGATTAGAGGAAGAATTAGAGGAACAGTTTTCTATCCAACATGGCTCTCTCAAACTACGATTGGAAACGGTCCGACAGGAAGTAATGACGAAAAAATTAAAGAAACTAAAACGGGATGGAACGGATTACTCTACCGGCTATGTCTATCCATGGATGAACGTGAATCGCAAACCTAGAAAGACAAGGCGACATGTTTCTTTTGAGGACACTACTGAAGATGGCGGGAGTTCAGACTCAAGTAAATCTTCAAAGGAGAATTTTTTAGAAGACGACCGCGAAGGCCGTCCCCGCAGGAAGAAAGTTTTACAACTCGCTTCAGGTCCCAATCAGGGCCAAGGACGGGGCAAGCCGAAATCCAAGGGAAAATAGCCTCTCAGAATTTGATAGTAAATCTCACAGGAGAACCGTTAACACCTGAAGAGGCCAGCTTACTCGAGAGGGGTCTCTCTTATGTACCTTTTATTCATTTTGATCTTTTTCAATTCCATATAGATATGGAGGGATTGATACGCAAGTTACACTTGAAAAATTTTTTTCAATCTGATGAAGTGCCTTCAGTGGACCCCTTGGTTCCAAAGAGAGTCCAATTACCTCTCCGCTCCACCTGGACTCCTACAAATCCGTTACATCCAGCCATACAAATCTTTAAGGATTTGGTATTGCGTGATGTTGAAATCTTAGTCACCACTCGTTCTATTCACAATACGCGCCTTTCTCGATCTCAGCATGATGCATTGAAAAAACTTCAAGCTCGAACGGATTGGGTAATCCGTCGAGCTGACAAGGGAGGTGCGATTGTTATACAAACACGTGAATATTATCTCCAGGAAGCCTTGACACAACTTCGGGATCCCATTACTTATACCATTTTGGAGACGGACCCCCTTAGTGAACTTCAGGCTACTATCAAGTTCCTAACACAAGGAGCCTTACAAGACAAACTTATCTCTAAAAAAGAGTATAACTATTTGAATGTCTTGGCTCCAAGGACGGCTCAATTTTACACCGTTCCAAAAATCCATAAAAGATTATTGAGCCCCCCAGGACGTCCGATAGTATCCACGAAGGGCACAGTCCTTGAACCCATATCCACATACGTGGATTCTTATTTGCGTCCATTGTTGCAAGACATTCCTTCATACATTCGTGATACCACCCATTTTTTAGTATTACTACAGGGTTTAGCACATTGGGCAGGTAACAACGACATCTTATTGGTGACTCTAGATGTTCAGTCACTTTATACGAGCATCCCACAAGCGGCGGCCAGTGCCATAGTACAAAAAGCATTGACCACCAGGGGAGATTTGTCTTCAAACCAACTACAGTTCTTACAAGCATTGACAGATTTAGCTTTATTTCGCAACTATTTTGAATTTCAAGGGAATTTGTATCATCAAGTATCAGGAGTGGCGATGGGCGCCACTTGCGCCCCCTCAGTAGCCAACCTATATATGGGAACATTCGAAGATCTACATTTCTCCATTTTTCCCTATAAAGACAACATCAAAGCCTGGTATCGTTACATTGACGACATCTTTATGCTCTGGCAAGGGACTGAGAGTTTGTTGAATGACTTTCTCCAATGGCTAAATGCTCGTGATCACCATATTCAATTCACAAGCACTTGTCATAAAGATATTATCACCTTTTTGGATGTTCAAATACAACGACGGGCTGTTGGTTGGGATACCACAGTCTATCGTAAACCCATTGATCGCAACACCTTTCTTCACCATGACAGTGCACACCCGCCCAATCTGAAAGACAGTCTTCCTCTTTCACAATTCTTGCGCTATCGCCGCAACTGTTCAAATATTGAGTCTTACAAGACTGCATCCAAGACATTAAAGGCTAATTTCTTACAAAGAGGTTACCCTCTTTCAGTGGTACATCGCGCTTATCAGCGAGCGCTTTACAGCAATAGAGATTTACTCTTGACTCCGAAAAACAATGTAACACATCAAGAAGATGCTAAACATGTTAACTTTATTACCACTTATTCACCAGTGAGCTCCAGTATACAACATATTCTCCGACAACATGCGAACGTTCTCACTACAGTACCGGGTTTACAGGAAAAATCAATCCGTTGTGTGTGGAAAAGAAGTCGGAATTTGAAAGAGTATTTAAGTCCCACCCAGTTACGAGTTCCATCGGTAGCTCAGAGTGGTTATCAAGAGCCTGGACATCGAAAATGCGGGAGTTGCGCGATTTGTGAGATTACACATGAATGTCAGAGTTTTTCCCACAATGGAGTCATTTATAAATTACGACAAGCTACTACTTGTGACTCCATTGGGGTTGTGTATGCCATACGATGTCCGTGCGCTCTGTTATACATTGGCAAGACTATTCGTTGCTTTCGGGTTCGTATACAAGAACATGCCAGTCGGCTTCGATGCGCCCGAAGGGAAGCTCCTTTAGTACAACATTGCCTATCCCATCATCACACTTTTTCACAACTTCGTTGTTGGTGTATCGAAATGTTGGCTGGACCTGCTTCAGGCAAAACCCTAGATCAGCGACTTCTATACAAAGAACAGAAATGGATCTATACATTAGCCACAGTACAACCCACCGGTTTGAATCAGAGTATCGATTGGGTGGCGTGTACCTTTTGATTAACCAATGGCGTGTTTCACATTGGGACATTTAAACTGTGACGTTACAGTTGCTAATTCGCATGCGCGGCGTCTATTGAGTCTTCCAGGTTCATCGGGAGGAGACCGAATTTTTGAGTTACAGAGCCGCTTACCCTTATAAGGTTTTTGAATCTTTCATTGAAATGTATTTAAAAGCAATACTCTTTGTTATACCTAGATTGAATTGTTTTTGCACAGATCAATCATTTTTAATGTCTTCTTTCACAGAAACATTCCACGTTATGATATAAGTCCCTTGAAAAACCCATTTGGCGAAACGCATGGGCGCCTTTATTAATTGGCGTTGGGACATGGTTTACATCAGCAATTATTTGTGGAAGAAAGTCACATAAAAAATAAAAAACGATAAATGAAATAAAAAGAAGATAAAGTTTTATAAATAATGAGAAAAATATCCAGCACAGTCTTATGGCTTCAGAAGAGCTAAGTATTATTATTTTTTTGTTATCTTTGATATTATTGCTCAAATATAAAAATTGATGACATGCTCTACTAATAAGGACATTCAGCCATTGATGTAAACACCGGCACAAGTCTGGGAGTACAATACACTTAACCCAGAATAAATCAAGTGTCCAAGGTTGTTTCTGAGGCTGTGCTGAGATTAACTTTTAGGATTATTGATTCTGATAGCACTGTTTAAGAGTTGAATGAAGTTTTCATCCCTTTAGATTTGGACATCCTCATGCTGGGGACATCCCCAGAGCTGGCTACTAAAATAGCTCTGGAGACTGTCTCTGTGCTTTGGAGGTCTCTATGCCCATTTTTGAATATCCAATGCATAAAAAGGACTTCTAAAATGAACCCCCATATGTTTTCATGTTACAGGTACATTTCTGTCACTTCAAAATTGTCAGAGAAGAAAAAATACAAAAACTGAGTGGAGATTACACAACATGCCAGGGGCAGGGCGAGACAGTAATAGGGGAAGTAGTGTTTTTCTGATGCTTATCCAATAAATGCCTATTTAAGACATTTTTCATATATGTTAGTGAGAAAAGGAAGGGCAAAAGTGGTATTGTCAGACACAAGGGTGAAGGGGAGGAATATGTAGAAACTGATGAGGATAAAGCAGAATTGCTTAACAAATATTTTTGTTCTGTGTTCACAGATGAAGGACCAGGGGCAGGATCTCAGAAAACACCCACAAACAGGAAAAGAAGCGAGGGGCATCTTGAACAATTTTCAGAAGACTGTGTTTGTGAGAGACTAGCTAAACTTAAAGTAGTCAACACGATGGGACCGGATGGGATACACCCTAGAATACTGAGCGAACTTGGGGATGTTCTAGCAGCTCTACTGACTGACCTTTTCAATGCCTCGTTGGAGTCGGGAGTGGTGCCAAAGGACTGGAGAGAGGCACATGTGGTCCCTTTACACAACAGCGCCTGTTAGTTTAACTTCAGTGGTGAGTAAATTATTGGAAACGCTGCTGAAAGAGAAAATAGTGAGGTTTCTGGAGTCCAGTGGATTACAGGATCCAAGGAAGCATGGACTCACCAGAGGAAGGTCTTGTCAGACACCAGAGGCAGGTCTTGTCAGACAAATCTGATTCATTTCTTTGACTGGGTGACCAGGGAGTTAGACCGAGGGAGAGCCCTAGATGTGGTGTATTTAGATTTCAGTAAAGCCTTTCACACCATTCCTCACAGGCGACTTATAAACAAACTGAGCACCCTAAGGATGGACCCTAAAGTTACTGCTTGGGTTAGAAATTGGTTGCGTGGGAGGTGACAAAGGGTACAGGTAAATGAAGCACACTCTGAGGAGAAGGAGGTTACTAGTGGTGTGCAACAGGGATCTGTCCTTGGTCCGATTCTTTTTAACATCGTTGTTAGTGATATTGCGGAAGGGCTGTCGGGTAAAATTTACCTCTTTGCGGATGATACCAAAATCTGCAATAGAGTAGACACCCAGGAAGGTGTAGATAACATGAGGAGGGATCTAGCTAAGCTTGAAGAATGGTCTAGAATTTGGCAGCTGAGGTTTAATGTTAAAAAAAATGCAAGGTCATGCACTCCAATACTGAAACAGCTACATTGGCTTCCGATGCAATCCAGGATCTCTTTCAAGATACTAACCTTGACTCACAAAGCGATTAATAACAACTCCGCATCTTCCATCACCGACCTGATATCAATTACACCCCCTAATCGTGCAAGGAGATCAACTGCCTCTAACTCCCTTGTATTACCTAAGGCAATCACGAAGTGCTCTCAAGCCACTAGATCCAGAGCCTTCTCTTACTTCGCACCATTATGTTGGAATGCCCTACCAACAGACATCAGAACCATCAGTGACCTTTCTCAGTTCAGGAAGGCACTGAAGCACCACCTGTTCTTGCTTCACTACAATGTTTCCGACACCTTCTCACACCAACCCACCTCTACATCCCAGGTCAACACGTTAAACCCATGCGCTCTATAGTCTTAACACGAAGAGCGGCAATCTCACCTTGCTTCCGCTCTCATCAGGAATCATATAGCTGCACTTAGCGGCCTTGTATATAGTTGCCTTTTGTACATAGTTTATTATGTTCGCTGTTTAAGAAACCTGTTTAATGTAAACCTGTTTAATGTATTGCCCTGTTCATTGTAAGCACTGATCAATGTTGTGAAGTGTAATTTCTGTTCACTGTAAACCGCGCTGATGTCGAATAGCGCGGTATAAAAGAAACTTTAAATAAATAAATAAATAAATTTGGGCTGCAGCAATCCAAGGGAGCAATATAGTATAGGGGGTGAAGTACTTTTGTCCACTAAAGAAGAGCGAGACCTAGGCGTGATTGTGTCTGATGACCTTAAAGTAGCTAAACAGGTAGAAAAGGCGAAGGCAAAATCTGGAAGGATGCTTGAGTGCACAGGAAGAGGAATGACCAGCAGAAGAAAGGAGGTGATAGTGCCTCTGTATAAGTCTTTGGTGCGACCTCATTTGGAGTATTGTGTGCAATTCTGGAAACCACACCTTCAAATGGAAATAAACAGACTGGAGTCGGTACAGAGGATGGCTACTAAAATGGTTAGTGGTCTTCATTATAAAGCATATTAGGACAGACTTAAGGATTTTAATATGTACACCTTAGAGGAAAGGTGGGATAGACGTGATATGATCGAGACGTTTAAATACCTCCATGGCATAAATGCACAGGAGGAGAGCCTCTTTCGATTGAAAGCAAGCTCTACTATGAGGGGATATGGGATGAGGGTGAAAGGGGATAGAGTCAGGCGTGATATGCGGAAATATTTCATTAAGGAAAGAGTGGAGGATCTGTGGAATGGTCTCCCAGTGGAGGTGGTAGAGATGAGGACTGTATCTTAATTCAAAGAAGCATGGGACAAAGACAGAGGATCTCTAAAGGAAAAAAGGGGACTGTTGTAGTGGTTGATATGGAAAGACAGACTAGATAGGCCATGTGGTCTTTTTCTGTCGTCATGTTTCTATGTTTCTATGTTTTTTTCATCAACGATGTTTTGTCATTGTTATCATTAAACCCTAAAATCAGAAGTCCTATATATAAGTTACTTTTACCATAATAGTACTTTCCAAGCTATTATCAATGACAAGGGTTGGCAAAGGTTGATTTTTCTAGACAGACAGTTCTGGGGATGTCTAAGTTGACACCCCTGCCTGCATTTTTTTCAAATGTTCTGGCTTAGAAGTCCCAGATTGCACTTGAACGGATTTTCTAAAATTCTACTCATGGTTTTTACCATTTTGCCCGACACTGATGCCAGCCTTAGTCTGTAGTTTCCTGGATCACCCCAGAACTCTTTTTAAAATTAGTTTTAACGTTGGTCACTCTCCAATCGTGTGCAACTGAGTAGAAATGTCGATGAGCTGTTCATAGAATATTGAAGATTAGTAAAGAGAAATGCTCCTCCAGCATAGTCACAGGACATCAAAGACACAATCTAGGAAGTCACATCCAGGCCAAAATAACAACAGCAGCAGGCAACAATAATATTGAACATCTATCTGAAAGAAAAAGCCTGGTAATCTATTTCCAGTGATACCTTGCCAAGAAAACCCAGGGGCTGTTGTCGCCAGGAGTCAGCACTGACTTGAGGGCACATAAAAAATAGGTACATTCTATCTTTACAAACATGTTGATGCTGAATCAGAATATACTGTAAGTATTGAAGTCTTGGTTAAATTTACACAGCCCCTTTATCAACTTGGGTACTGTATTTTGAACGAGTTGCAAGTACTGCAATTCTCTCACCCCCAACCCAATCAGCAGTGTATTGCAATACTCCAAAAAATTTTCTTTAGACAGATAGACCCTCAAGTGGCGCAGGAGTCCAAGGCTTCCGACGGGGCCTTGGCCTTCAGAGGCACCGGAGACTCCAGGAAAAACATGTTGTGCTGCTGGCAGCTCTTAAGGGCCTTGGAAGACATCTTTTTACAGAGACCGCAGACTGCGGGGTTGTGGTCTGGCCCTAGACAGCATAGGCAGCAGTCGTGTGTGTTGATGAGGGACATGATTTTTGTACACTGATCACACTTCCTAAAGCCATGGGGAGCCAAGAGGGAAAAAAGGACCCCAGCAAGGTGGAAGACGCACAGTGCTGTCAGTTGGAAAAAAGGCACAAATGCGCCAAGGAGAAAAAAACTATACGGACCCGAGACTCAATGCCGGGGCAGCGGACTCGGGTGGCGGGAAGAGTACCAGTACACAACCAGAGGAGAGTATGAAACTCAGGTACAAGATAATCAACTTTTTCTGGGGGAAAACAGACAGATTTCTGAAGGGCTCTGCGGAAAAAAGGAGACTGAGCAAGATGGCACCCTTGGGCGGGAAGGGCACCATGCATGTGTGGTGGCATCTCCCAAAGGCTTTCTTTGAAAGTTGAGGGGATGCTTCCGCAAGGACTCCATCAGTGCCAACGTCACCCATATGCGAGGACTGACTTCCTGCTTGTTCCCGGAGAAAGACCACATTCCAGGAAAGATACTTGAGATGGCACGAGCAGAGAGGCTCAAACAGTGGTGCAGTAAGTTTTGAAAGGACTATGTTGAGGTACCATTCTGCCAGCGGGGGGCAGATGGGTGGCTTAGGTAGTGGCAGACCCCTCAAGAATCGAATTACAAGGGGCTGAGCAGAGACCACGCAGAGGTGAACTCAGACAAAGTTGGACTTAAGCCCCACCTGGGACAGGTGGAGCAGATACTAGAGTACCAGCTCAAGTTAACAGAAGAAGGGGTTAAACTGCCTCTCCACACACCAGACTGAGAACCATCACCACTTAAAAGCATAGGCTCATAGGGTGGAAGGTTTTCGAGAAGCTAAGAGAACTGCTTCCACCTCTCTGGAGAGATCAAGGTGTGCCAAGATAACCCTTTCAGCAGCAAGGCTGTCAGAGATAGGGACCCCAGATTGGGGTGCAGGAGGGAGCCACCCTCCTGCGTGAGCAGACCTGGGTCGTAAGGACTCTGCTGACATTACCCATATGTGAGGACTGACCTCCTGCATTTTTTTTTCCCAGAGAACGATCTGGAAATTCACGACAGGGCTGGGGCTGTATTTCCCTACACTAAACCAAAGCACAAATCTTATTGGCAGAAGTGTTTACAATTCGACAGCGGGATAAAGATTCACAATAAATATTCATGCTTTATACAGCAAGAGTCATGTCTGATACAGAAGCCATAAATAGCATCAATATCAGTGCTCGCTAGAGATTAAGGTTACCAGATGTCACCAATTTTCACAGATTGTCCCCAAATTTGCCTGCCTGTGCACAACTGGGCCACAGTTTGCAGTAATTGCCCTGAATTTAAGAAACATAATTAGTACTTGCTCAAACCCATGACCCAACTGTTACTCCCACCTCACTACACCAGCAAAAGCAAGCAGCAGACAGCAGAAGTTACTGTAGATCTCCTTCCTCTGAAAGCTGTCGTCACACTTGTAAGTGCTACTGCTCTCCTCATCGTAGGACTTGTGCCCAAAATGGCCTATCTGCAGCCCTAGACCCAGTGCGCTGCATCCCCTGCTGCCACCAAGAAAGTTTGAACCTTGCTCTGACTGCCCCAGCCCCCCTACATAGGACTGCACCTGACAGAGCTGCAGCTTGCCATCTGCCTCCATGTCCAACATTACAAATTCAAATACTATCATGCGGCTCTGGACACATCCTGCATCTAACAGCAAAGTGATCTGCCTGCTTCCAGCTGTGGCCATCACAATACCGCTCAACCTGACTGTAACTGCCATGGCCTTACTTGTGCCTGCCATTTTGGAAAATGGCAATGTCAGAGGCAGAAGCAAAGGGTCATCACTCCCACCTTCCAACCTTTGGAAGTGGGGCGGACTTGGATGTCCAAGAGGTCCACTTTGACCAGCAGGGTCCTTTTTTGTGGAGTTGGAGAGGGGTAGGTCAGGGGATCCACTTGGACTACTAGGATTTCTGATGGGGGCAGTCTGTGGGCTCACTTGGCCCTCCATGGATCTTGATCTGAGATGAAGTGCTGCACTTCACCTCCGAACACCCTTCTGCTACCATGCTAAATGTTTACTCCAGCCCTGAGCTGGCATACAGAATCAGTGATCAGAAAAGAGTAAAAACACTAGATTTCAGTGCAGTTTTTTACATTGGGAACACTTTTTTATTCAGTGATTTGCATGCATTTTGCATGACTACTGCGCTACCCTTTAGTGCAGTTGTACACTGATTTCCCAAATTAAAATATTTTACTATATCAGAGCAAGATTAGCAGGAAAAAATCTGGAGAAAACCACTAAGTTGAAGGACATCATGGAGAGGCACTGCATCAGGGCCACTGTGTTTACCATATATATAGTACAGTTATGAAAGAGACCTACAGATTATCTCTCTCATCATCACTGATCAATGCACCTTTTGTTTTGTTGATCCATGACTAACTATAAAATCCAACCTTGGACAACTCTCACTAAATAAGATAGGTTTATAAAGTCTCCAACACAATTACCAACATTAAGAATTCAACACTACCCAACAAACCTCACCAGAGAGCATCCTGGGTTGTACTGCTGCTCCTGTAAGTACATTTTTTTCTTTCCTCAGTTACAGCTAGTGAAGTGGTTCTGATCCCCACCGCTTTGACCCGGTGAAAAGCGGGATATAAATACAGTTAAATAAATAAATCTGTCTTTCAATAATTAAGGGGTTGTTAGTTCTGTGTAATCCTTTTTCTACTGTGTCAGTAGTTCTCCTTGTGTTATTGTGCATTCACGGCACAGTATTCACTCCTAGTCCTTGAGAGACCAGTACAGATAAGTGGGGTTGTGTTCCCCTACCAGCAGATTAGTGGAGACGATGAACCCTGGGCTTATCATTGGTTCTATGATATCACTCCCATGCCTCTATTCACCTCAGCCACCAGAAGGCATATGGGAGAAACATGGCAAGCCTCACACAACATCAACCGTGGGCAACAATAGAGAAAGCATGGAACATAAGGCTGACAGTAGACGAACCTTCAGAGTCAAGTATAAAAATTTGAGCAGATCAAAGGGTACCACAACAGAAGAACAGAGCAATACAGTTCCAGGTGCGGGTCTTGAACTGGTCTAACAGGACTCAAGAAAAGGACATTAACTGGTAAGTAAAATGTCACCTTCCATAATGTACTGCTAGACCAGTCCAGACAAGTGGAATGTACCAAAACAGCGCCTCCACTGGGTGGGAAGAAGACACAGCAGCTTGCAAAACCCTTGAACCAAAAGCCGTATTCATCCTTGCGTGGACATCCAAGTAGTAATGCTTGACAAAAGTGGAAAATGATGCCCACATTACTGCCCGACAAATGTCTGCAGGGGCTACCGAGCTCTGCTCCACCCCGCCCATGAGGATGCCCGCACTTGGGTAGAAAGGGCATGCAAACCCTCCAGAACCAGCTGGTTCCATAACAGATAAGCCGAGGCAAAGGCCTCTTTAATCCAGCGCCCTGACTTAGCCACCGTGTCACCCTTGCATGGGCCAGAAAACAGCAGAAAATGATGGTCGAACTTATGAAAGGAATTTGTAACCTCAAAGTTGTCCTCTGGATAACCACAAGGCGAAGATCCTTATCCTTATACCAACACTACTTCTTAGAGAAAGAGGGAAGGAGTACCACCTGGTTCACATGAAAGAGAGAAAGCACCTTAGGCAAGAAGGAAGGCGCAGGCCGAATGTAAACGGCCTTCTTGAAAAAGACAGATAAGGATCTCAGCAAGACAGAGCCTGCAGCTTGGAAATCCACCTTGCGAAACAAATCATGACCAAGAACACCGTCTTGAGCATCAAATCCTTTTAAGTAGCATGCCTCAATGGCTCAAAGGGTGCCACCATCAGGGCCCTGAGCACCAGACAATGATCCCAGGAAGGGATCACAGACCAAACGGGAGGACGCAGATAACGAACCCCCTGAAGAAAGCACGAGACATTCGGGTGCATGACTAGAGACACTAACCACTAGACCTCAGAAACTAGCCACAGTTACTATCTGAACATTCAGGGAGCTAAGGGAAAGGCCCTTCTCCAGGCCATCCTGTAGAAAGGGCAACAGAGATGACAGATTGTCCACCTCAGGAGCCAACTGCCGAGCGCTGTACCATCACTCAAAAGAGGCACCAGATCCACATGTATGCTAGCTTGATAGACCCCCCTCCAGGCTCCGAACAGAATGGCGACCACCTCTGGAGAGTAACCCTTATGTGCTAACCATCTTCTTTCAAGACCCAAACTGTAAGCAAGAAGGGAACCAGGTCCTCCAGGATGATTGATCCCTGTTGCAATAATCTCCAAGATGAAGGTAACTGAAGAGGCGGCCCCTGCAGGAGCCACATCAGGTCTCTGAAACATGCTCTCCTCGGCCAAGATGGCGCCACCAGAACAATCCTGCCTGGTGGCATTCTATATGGCAAATCACTCGTCCCACCAAGGGCCATGGAGGAAACACATATAGCCAGTGCTGACTTGGCCAAGACTGGGTCAGGGTATCAATGCCCTCTAACCGCGTCTCAATGTGGTGACTGAAGAAGCAGCAAACTTCAGCACTGTAGCAGGTCACCATGGAGAGTCAAAATGTGCTGTCAGAAACTCCAAGGACTGGGAAGGCCATAGCTGGCTCTTCCCGGATTGATCACCCGGCTAAGGCTTTCTAAGAAGGACACAGATCCCTTGGCGTCACAGAACCACAGCCGCCACCACCATGACCTGAGAGAACATCTTCAGGGTGGTGGAAGGCCCAAAGTGGAGGGCGACGAACTGATAGTGAGAGCCAAGCATGGCAACAGGCAGATACTTTGGCTGATCTCCCCTCAGTGCACTGCTTGAATCACAGAATGCAAAGATTCCATCTGGAAGCGCAGGATGCACAAATGCTCATTGACTCCCGAGGTCGAGATTGGGCCAGAAGGAACCATACTTTTGGGTGTCACAAAATAGATGGAGTATCTGCCCCAGCCCCATTCATCAGGTGGGAAGTGCATCACCGCCTTTAGGTGCAGCAAGTTGTCCAAGGTGATCCAAACAGCGACACTTTGATCACAGACCCACAAGGGGAGATGATGATGGCATCTGGAATTGGCTCTTTGCATTCCAGGACACAGCCGATTTGAATGGTGTCTAGCACCCAGCAATCCTGGCAACCCGGGCCCATTCCTGAAAGAAAAGGCGAAGCCTGCTTCCAACTGGAGAAACTAGGGAATGGGCCCCAAAATCTTCATTGTGCAGCCCAGAAGGGTCCTCCTCTGGAAGGGACTGAATCCCTGGGCACCAGTGCACCATGAAATGACTTGAGAATGAGCCTGAAGCCCAGAAGCAGAGAGGAAGAAATGTTTTCCAGGTTGGTAATGACGAGAGTCCTGAGGCCCCCAAGAATCTGGCCAGCGCGCCCTCTGTGGACAGGCAGAGGCTGACGAGAAAGGAACACCAGCCCACTTCACAAGCCCCTTGGACCTGTTCTCTGAAAGACAGTAAGATTTCACCTTGCCAGGTCCTTCACCAGAATCTCCATATTAGCTCCAAACAGAAGCTTCCCCTTAAAAAGAAGTTGGGCCAGCCGAGCTTTAGAAGATGTGTCCTTTGCCCAGTGCCAGAGCCAATCTAATGCCATCGACACCATCGTCAGGGCACCATCCTTGGCCGCCAAACATACCAGGTCATGCATGGCATCAGAAAGTAAGGCCATAGCAGACTTCAAAAGAGGGGTAGTATCATCCGGCAGAAGAGACTTAATCCACTGGAACAGGACTCGAGATGTCAGGCTGGTATATATCACCAGCTGCAGAATAGACGCCACCATGGCAAAAATGGCTCCTCAATCATGAATCCACCTTGCAGTCCAGAAAATCCTTTAAGGCCAATCTGCCTTCCACAGGAACTGTGGTCCATCTGGTAACTGCCATGACCTGCACATCCACCTTGGGAATGCCAAGCCACTCAATGCACTCCTCTTCTGGGAGAGCGGAAATCTTTTTACATACCCTTAACCCTTTAGGCAGTGAGTCAGGAGAATCCCACTCTTACCATATTATATCCTTGATCACATCCAGAAACGGGAAGACTGTAGTGGATTTTCGCACTCCTACTCCGTGTTGGAAGTAACTGTCAAGTTGAAGGCGGATGAGATCCTGTCAATCAACACTACCAGTTCCTCCTTCCAGAATAGGTGAATCACACCAACTTCCTCACAATCTGCTGAAAATGAGAATACTTCTATATCCACGTCAGAGCCCAGTGCTGTTCCCCATTTCCAGGGGGCGTCCCACGCAGAGGAAGCTTAGTCAAAGGCAATCGCACAAGGTGAACAGGATGGAGTCGGTGCAGAGGGTTGCTACTAAAATGACTAATGGGCTTCATTATAAAGCATATGAGGACAGACTTAAGGATCTTAATATGTACACCTTAGAGGAAAGGCGGGATAGAGGTTATATGATTGAGATGTTTAAATACCTCCGTGGCATAAATGTTCAGGGAGAGAGCCTCTTTCAATTGAAAGCAAGTTCTGCTACGAGGGGACATGGGATGAGGGTGAAGGGAGATAGATTCAGGAGTGATATGCGGAAATATTTCTTTACAGAAAGAGTAGTGAATCCATGGAATAGTTTCCCAGTGGAGGTGGTAGAGATGAGGACAGTAACTGAATTCAAAAAAGCATGGGACCAACACAGAGGATCTCTAAAGGTAAAAAGTGGACTGTTGTAGTTGTTGTTATGGAAGGACAGACTAGATAGGCCATGTGGTCTTTTTCTGTCATCATGTTTCTATGTTTCTATGTTTCCACTCTCCGCCTGCCCTGCATGAGACTGAGCCCAGGGGCACCCAGAGGCTGCAAGGTCTGAATTTCCATGCCAAAAGGACCAGGCCTGCTGCAAAAAAGAAATAATTCTGGGGAGAACAATCCGGAGCCCAGAAGCTCTCCTCTCAGAGATGACCCCCCAACATCAGGAACCAGCCACCATAAATCCCCTAGAGGACGATGAACGGCTCACAGCAGTCGCCAGATCCTCCGGCCAGCTGAATATCCTTATCCATAATGGCATCTATCACCTCCTGCCCTGAGGCAGGCAAGGCCAGACTAAACGTAATCCCCAGCTGAAAAAGGTAGACCAGGTCCTACAGGGACTACTCTGAAACTGCCAAGCAAGAAAGCACAGTTACTTACCTGTAACAGGTGATCTCTGGGAACAGCAGGAATAAGTCTTCACAAATGGGTACGTCGGTACCGACGGAGCCTGCGCGGGAACGCTCCCCAGCATCCAGAAAGAAAGCTTTTGGGAGCATCCCATGCGCATGCGCGCTGCCTTCCCGCCCATTTACTTCCCTCTCATCAGTTGGGTTTGTAGCTGAGACCGAAGGAGGGAAGTAGACAAATTAGAGAGAAAAAAGAGAGAGAGAGAGAACAACTCCTAGGGGAGGTGGTGGGTTGTGAAGACTTATTCCTGCTGTTCCCAGAGATCACCTGTTACAGGTAAGTAACTGTGCTATCTCCAGGAACAAGCAGGACTGAGTCTTCACATATGGGGACTCCCAAGCTAAGATGCCTGGAGGAGGGCCCAGCATGTTACAAATCTAAAGATGGACCATGCTTATCCCTCAAACCCTCAGGCATCCAAGGGATGGAGGGTAGGAGTTGAACTAGAAAAGAAAAAAAAGGTGCTGTGGAACAGCTGGACTAAACAAGGTATCGAGAGGGAAGTCCTTGTGTAAATCATAAATATTAGAAAAATATTGAGTCCCAATTTTCTAATGTGGATCTCACTCAAAAATATTGCAAAAATACTTGTTGAGGGTAATATGGGTCTGTGGTTGAGAGCCAGTACATTATCCTCAAAGAAATTCCCTCAATGTGAAGTAGAGGGAAAATAATAAATTTTGCAATACAGGAAGAGATGAGAAGCCCTCATGGCCAGAACTAACCCCAGAAGAAAGTACTGGGGGAGTTCAAAGCGGTTGGACTTTTGAGAAATAGCTAAAGCTTCTGTAAAGTCCAAAAAATTGAACTTCTTGTCCTTGGAGCAGAATAAGGTCCTAGGAAAGAATGGAGATAATCTGACTGGCTTGGATGAAAAGGCAGAAATATCCTTTGCAGAAAAAAGGGGATAGGTCTTTAAAACCCCCTTTATTCCAATGAAAGACAGAGATTTGTACTAGGCGTTGAGCCTCCAATTTCTTGAAGATCAATAAAAGTCTTTCGTAAGTGATATCACTTATGATAATGACCTTACATGTAGAGCTTCAGATGTGATGTAACCTAAAAGGTAAAGGTAACGGTAAAAGAAGGTAGTGGAGGAGTGGCCTAGTGGTTGTGGAGGAGTGGCCTAGTGGTTGTGGCCTAGTGGTTGTGGAGGAGTGGCCTAGTGGTTGTGGCAAGGTACTTCAGGCCGGAAGGTCGGGGGTTCAAATCCCACTAGAGGACAGCAACCTTGGGCCGGAAGGACTGGGGTTTCTAGTCCCACAGGTGCTCCTTGTGGTCTTGGGCAAGCCACTTAACCCTCCATAGCCCATGTTCCCTGTAAAATAGTTATCTCCAAGTTATAATGCCCTGTTCAATGTAGTTTCAGTTTGTTCAATGTAAACCGCACTGATGCAGAATAGCGCGGTATATAAGAGAATATAATAAATAATAAATAAATAATAAATAAATTTCCTAATTTACCATAGAAATTGGTTGTCCATTGAGTTTTATGGTATGCTGGGGCAGCATTAATATGGACAGTAAACAAATCTTTCCAAGTCAGATGTTGTATAGAGATTGACGCAATAACAAGAAGGATTAAGACCTACTTGAGAATATTGATGGAGAATCTCTGTCTGGTTAAATATGGAAGAACTATAGAGAAAGTTTTGTGGAAACTGGTATTATGTTCTTCACTTACAGGGATGGGACTAGACTTCTTGAAAAGATCCAGCCCCTGAAATAACCAGGATTCGAGACGTACGTGAATGAGTGCAGAGGAGATCCTTAGTCTTAAGACAGCAAGTCTGGATCCTTCTATAATTTCAAATAGTAGCTGGAGAAAAAGAAGCAATATAAGGGGATACCATGTTTGCCTCTTTATGAGGGCAATATGAGTATCATGCGTTCTCTTGTTCAACATAAGCTACCATGAAGTATAGGAAATTAGAAGGAAAGTAGTGAGTAAGGACCAACTGCAGTGAAAAAAATGCATCCCTGTTGTGGAAGTTCCAGTGAGATGTGGAACAAACTAGGGAATTGTGCAATTTTCTACGCTTTCACATGGCCTAAACCCTGGTTGCCTTTCCTTAAAAGGAAATGTTAAGGAATATGGTAAGAGTAAGAAAAAACCAGTCATGTAGGAGCATGACTGGCAGAGTCTACCAATTGAAGCCTTTCTTAACTCTCTGGCCCCTACCTATTAGGAGTAGCTCTGAGGCTCTCTGGCAAAGGCCCACAGTTGCAGAGCTTTGTTATAGAATTGCAGAGAGCATGTTGTAGGTTGCTTAGATCTGGCTGTTGAATTGCCAGTGTGCAACCTAATCTATTCTGTTGGAGCCAAAGAGAATTGAAGGTGGCTAAGAATAGTAGACAGGCCTGATGCCTGCAACAATAAATAGTCCAAATGAGTTCTGGAGCTCTTTTGGAATTATCTGTTATTAAGGCAACATAAAAAGTTAGGTCCTATAGACTGGAGAGGACCGACAGATATAATTTGGAGTAGTGATACCCAATTTCTGTCCGAAAAGCTGCCTTAACAAAAAATATCTGAGAAGAAGATGAACCGCAAAAAGGGGGAGAAAACTCTGTATAGAAACTACTTACTGGAGTAGGTATTGAAGAAAATCCTATGGCTTAGAGAATAAGCCCTCCAGTTGATTAGTAGTACTCTTAGAGACTGAATGTCTGGGCTAAGAGGGATAGAAAGTAATACAGAGTTGAGAAGACGTACAATTTGGTAAGTCTTTGAGGAGATAGGGTCCCCTTACAGTTAAAGTATGAGATATCCTCGTACAGGAAACCCACAAGGTGAAGAGTATAGCTCACCCTGTTGTTAGTTGTTAGTCCTCCTTTTGTTTTAAAAAGGAGAAACCTGTTATCTCTGGGGTATGAGAGTCCTTAATAGCTCTTAGAGCTAGAAGGATAGATTTCTCTTCTAACAAGAGATTCATGCCTAGAGTCGAGGATTGAGTCAATGTATGACTGATATCTCAGCATGGATGAGATGAATTTTAGATGCTTCTGTTGAAAAGAAGTAGGCTCAAAGTTCTAAACCTCACACAGAAAAAGTGAATAAAATATCAGAAACCCTGTGATTGCTGGGTTTGCTGAGCCTGTTGAGGTTTTGATTCTCTTAGCCTGGTGTGATGTTGCCCATCCTTGGAAACATCTGTATAATGGGTAGAAGATGGATAAAACTTTTTTCCCTTATGGGAATAAAGCTTTTTAGGAGATTTTTTATTAGCTGGGATAGAGGAAAGTTTTGACAATCCTCTGAAAGCAACAGCATCAGTGCTTAACTGATTAGCTTGAAATAAAGCCTCCTTGTTGAAGAGATTTTCACCAGTACAAGGAGTATTTCCCAGCCTTTCCTGAACCCATCTGTCCAAGTCTGAAGCTTGGAGCCAAGCTATGCGTCGTGCTCCTATGGCTATAGCAGAAGTTCTGCTAATAGACACAAAACAGTCCAGGGAAGCACGATTAAGGAACCTAGAGATATTTTGAGCATGATTGACTAATGAGGAATAGTCTTCTCTTTTGTGTTCTGGAAGAAAAGGGTTCAAAAACTTTAAGTTCTTTGTGACCTCTTCAAGAGATAATCCCATATAGAAAATATATGAGATAATTCTTGCTGAAAGCATGGATGCCTGGAAGCATTGACGTCCAAAGGCATCTAAAGTCCTAGACTCACGACCTGGCGGATAAGAAGAGTGCTTCTTTGCACTCTTAATACGCCTCATTGCTGATTCTACAACAATAGAATGATGAGGAAGTTGAGTCTTTTGAAAACCTGGACAAGGTGGCACCTTGTACATAGTGTCAAGTGTCTTAGAATGTGGAGATACCGTTAAAGGAGTTTCCCACATTCTTAATAGTAGATCTTGTAAGATCTGATGCAAAGGAAGCATGATCACCTTCTTTGGAATCCAGGGGAATTGCAGTGTCTCTGAATCCCCCGGTAGGGATTCTTTACCAGGTATAGAAATGGCAAGTAACTTTGCCATATCAAGCAGAAAAGCTTGAAAATAAATCTCCCCCGATGAGGACCCTCTAAAATGAGGGGTAAAGGCTAGACTTGTTGAAAAATCAGCCCTGGTACCGATGGATTCATCCCAGTCATCGGGATCGGAAGACTGGAAAGGATGAAGCATCAGATTTTCTTTAAAGCGATGTCTTCGGTACCGGCCGAGGTCGGTACCGAGATGAGTCAGTACCGAATCCTCCATGCTAAAGATCGATTCCAGGCTCGGCATCGAAGGAAGCGAGTCTGTCGAAGCAAGCATGGACGGTACCGACACCGATGCCGATACTGGTACCGGTACCGAAGCCGATACCGATACTCGAGGAACGGTCTGCAGCAACTCTAGCGGTACCGAAGTAGCCGAGAGCGCTAAACAACGTTCATCGGAGAGGAGTGTTTCATCCATCACCATAGCCGATGCCGGGGTGTCGGTACCGCTCGAAGCGGCCACAACCACCAAGCATGGCCCAGGTATGTTCATCGAGGTAAGAACCCCGGGAACAACCTGAAGCCCCGTTAATGCTTTGGAGCCCGAAGACTCCTGCCGGGGCTTTATTGCCAAGATGTCCTCAAGGGCAAGGCCGGAGCCATCTCGATGCTGAGAAGGAGATCTACCACTCGAGGACTGGCTAGTCTTTACAGACTTTTGTGTGGTTACCTGATCCTGTGAAGAAGAAGATATTCTAGCTGGTGACATCGAGTGCGATGTGAACCGGGTATCGAGTTGTGCTTGATCCTGAAGACTTCTTCTGTTTGAGCTCCAGCAGGAGAGACATTCCAGAGGGCAATGGTCAGGACCTAAACATTTTAGACACCAAGTATGAGGTGTCTGAAAAAATATCTGTACCGCCACACTTTGAGCATTTCTTAAGGATAGTGGCTGGCTTTTCCATAATGGAAGGATAGAGGCCTAGTGGCCTAGAAACCGTCAAGCACTGAACAGAAAAGAATTTCTAAGAAAAGAACAAATTCTTCAGAAAAAAGAAAGAAAAGCACTGGCAGTACCGGTGGCATCGAGGGAAGGCAGACGCGACCCGCGGAAAACTGATGAGAGGGAAGTAAATGGGCGGGAAGGCAGCGCGCATGCGCGTGGGATGCTCCCAAAAGCTTTCTTTCTGGACGCTGGGGAGCATTCCCGCACAGGCTCCGTCTGTACCGACGTACCCATATGTGAAGACTTATTCCTGCTGTTCCCAGAGATCACCTGTTACAGGTAAGTAACTGTGCTTTCTTGCTTGGCAGTTTCAGAGTAGTCCCTGTAGGGCCTGGTCTCCCTTTTTCAGCTGGGGATTATGTGAAGACTCATTCCTGCTTGTTCCTGGAGATGAGCAGAGTCCAAAATCCAGACATGAGGCACCTTGATTGCCACAGGTCAAACATTCCTGGAAGAAGACAGAGAATTAAGGCAAGTATCACAACAGCACATGCTAAGGCTGCGGCGGCCCAAAGGCACGTGTTGACTGCACTTTAATTGCAGTGCACGTTAAGTGTGCTTTTACTGCAATACACATTAGAGGTGCAAGGGTAGCAACGCATGTTAGAGTTACTTGGGCGGAACACATGTACAGACTGCGTGACTGACATGCGCACAGAAAATGGCAGGAAACCCCACACTGCACCAACAGTCATCAGCAGTCTATCCCAGACTGTGTGCTACACAAATGAAATCGGGAGCCCCCAACAAGGACAATGACGAGGTCAAGCCTTGGTATTAACCCCCTGAGAGCCACAGGTAGAGGATCCATGCCAGGTTCAGTGCTTCTCCCATGATACTGTTGCACTGTCTTTGGCAGCAGTTTTAAAGTGGCTGGCAGGCAGATCCCTCCGAGAGCCTTCTACAATCTTCAGGAGAGAGCAGGAGGGAAAAAGGAGAGGGAGGAGCACAGAGGTTGTGTGAGACTGCTGCACTCTTCCAGATCCTTCAAAATCCTTCCAATTTTGTGGCTGCTCAACAGGCTTTTATCATGATAAGAGCGTGAAGTTGAACTAATTTTCCCTCCTCTTATGGCTACCGAAAAGACCGCAGTCTAGTGGAGCCTCCCACGTCGCACTCAAGCGAGTCACCCTCATGAGTGTCTAATCAATCTTTCCCTCTCAATCCTCAGATTTTCTTCAAAGAGGAGAAAATCCATCCGCCATCTGCTAGAGACAAAGAACTACTGAGGTGTTCTCTGGTGGCTGAGGCGAAGAGGGGCATGGGAGTAATGTCACTGAAACCTGGGATTTTCATTGGCTCTTTGTCTCCACCAATCTGCTGGTAGGGGAACACAACCCCCCTTGGCTGGACTGGTCTAACAGAACGATATGGAATCAGGTTTTCAGATTAACCTTAATGAATATGTATGAGAGAGATTTGCACACTTACTACCTACCTCCACTGTATGAAAATCTCTCTCATATATTCATTAGAAATATTTCTAAGACCTGATCCACTGGCAGCCCTTGAGGAATGGGAGTGACTACCACAGATTTACTTGTCCCGCTTCTGCACTCTGATCTATTTCTTTTCCTTACGTAAAATGTTAAACAGAGTTGTAGTGTGGTAAAGTGCTTGTGTTCAACAGAGGCAAGATGAAGGCAAAAGTGAGCCTGCACCCTGACAGTTCCACAAAAGATAATACTGAAATAAAAAACTGGGTGAATGTAAAGACTTTGGGGCTTATACATATACAGTGCTACATACACTTTGTAGCACGATACAAATGAAAAGTAATAGTAATGTGCTAAAGCTAGTGCAAGGTTTCCTAACATACGTAAAATAAAAATCTGAAAAACGGCTGTAATCAAAAACATGCACTAATACGAGAGCACACCAGATGCATTGCAACACTAGCAACAACAATATTCTGCACACCAAAGAATGGTATCGGCACCCAGGGCTGCACGCGCATACATCTGCGCATGTGCTGGTATGCTTTTCTGTATGTACAATTTTAGTAATATTATTATTTATTTAGCATCTTTTTTATACCGTCTTTCTACTAGTCAATACGGTTTACGGAGAACTCGGTGCTCACAAACAAGATAACTTAACAACTGGTGAGAATTGCATAAAACTCAGAGATTGGAAAGCGTGCCGGTGGGTTGGAGTATTAATTATGTGCAGAATGGCATTCCAGCGCAGTGCATTCAACTCCGAAGTGGCTATACACAATTTCTGCAATACCAAATTTTTGTCACAAGTCCAGCATTTCTTTATTCCAGCGCACCTCCCCCTCGGCGCTTCCATTTCAATGAAGCAAGAAAAAGCTGCGAGTCCTGTAGGCTCGCAGTAAAAAGAAGAAACAGACATAAAATCCTCACTAACGCTGACTGCATAAGAACAGGCTAACCTTTAATGTCTCCTCAGATCTTGCGTAAAAGCCTCAGAATTAGAAAGCCTTGTGCTCAGTCTTGTGATCTTCTGCACATTTCTCTGTATCTGTACTGAAAAGTTAGTATCTCCAGTGGCATGGGATTTAAATGAGCTCTGTGCTGACAACTTTGAACAGTTAGCGCATATACAGGGCTTGTTTTTACACAGCGTAGCCACCGTAGAGATCATCTCACATCCAGTGATCACCAGATGGTGTGGCTCAGTATTAGGACTAGGGCTGATAAACATAGAAACATGATGACAGAAAAAGACCACATGGCCTATCTAGTCTGTCCTTCCATAACAACAACTACAAAAGTCCACTTTTTACCTTTAGAGATCCTCTGTGTTGGTCCCATGCTTTTTTGAATTCAGTTACTGTCCTCATCTCTACCACCTCCACTGGGAGACTATTCCATGGATCCACTACTCTTTCTGCAGGATCCGAGGCAGCATGGATTCACCAGAGGCAGGTCTTGTCAGACAAATCTGATTCATTTCTTTGACTGGGTGACCAGGGAGTTGGACCGAGGGAGAGCCCTAGATGTGGTGTATTTAGATTTCAGTAAAGCATTTGACAATGTTCCGCACAGGCAACTTATAAACAAATTAAGCACCCTTGGAATGGACCCTAAAGTTACTGCTTGGGATAGAAATTGGTTGAGTGGGAGGCGACAAAAGGTACAGGTAAATGGAGTTCACTCTGAGGAAAAGGAGGTTACCAGTGGAGTGCAACAGGGATCTGTCCTTGGTCAGATTCTTTTTAACATCTTTGTTAGTGATACTGAAGAAGGGCTGTCAGATAAGGTTTAGTTATTTGCGGATGATAACAAAATCTGCAATAGAGTAGAAACCCAGGAAGGAGGGATCTAGCTAAGCCTGAAGAATGATCTGGAATTTGGCAGCTGAAATTTAATGCTAAAAAATGCAGGGTCATGCATTTGGGCTGCAAAAATCCAAAGGAGCGGTACAGTGTAGGGGGTGAGCAAATTCTGTCCACAAAAGAAGAGCAGGACCTGGGCATAATTGTGTCTGACAATCTTAAAGTAGCTAAACAGGTAGAAAAGGCAACTGCGAGAGCCAGAAGAATGCTTGGGTGCATAGGGAGAGGAATGGCCAGCAGAAAAAAAGATGATAATACCTCTGTATGTCTCTGGTGCAACCTCATTTGGAGCTGTATGTGCAATTCTGGAGACCGCACCTTCAAAACGATATAAACAGGTTGGGGCTGGTTCAGAGGGTGTCTATTAAAATGGTTAGTGGTCTTTGTTACGAAGCGTATGAGGACAGACGTAAATATCTTAATATGCATACTTTAGAGGCAAGGCGGGATAGGGGGAGATATGATAGAGATAGAGAAATTAGACTTACCTGCTAATTGTTGTTCCTTGAGGAACTCCAGTCCAGTCCCGCACCTCTGGGTAGTGCACCTCCTCCAGCAGCTTGGAGACCACTGTTCCCTCTAAGACGTGCGCGTGTGCGCGCGCACACACCTTGCCGAGTGAGCGCACATACTTTACAACAGAGCGCACAAAAAGTACGGCTCTGATTCTGATAGAAAACAACACAGACGTCTTAAAATTTAAAAGTTGTTGTGTATTTACGGTTTTCACAAGTTCTACAATATTTTCTAGTGCAATCAATGTGGTGTACATACTGTATTCTGACATGTAGTCAAATTTTAAAGTATATAACTCCGAGTGTCGTTATGTGGCGCACAAAAATTTAACCTTCCTTCAAAAGCTGCACAGCTGATATTTTATGCGCACACAGCCTACAGAAAATTAGAGGGAACATTGTTGGAGACTGAGCATGTCATCTTTTAATGACACTAGTGTACATATGCAGCTGGCACCGCCCACCAGCCCCAGTACCTATTGACAAAGCAGATTCAGAGGAGCAACAAATAAGTAGTTAAACATGCAACAAACACTTCTACATCTAAATAAACCAGTACCCCTTCCATCCCCTGGAAAGGATGGGGAGGCCTACCTGTTGAGCGCTTGAGCAACTCCAACCAGCGGGAAGCGAGCAACCGACACTCTTCTGGTCCGCCCCTCCCCCAAACACAGATTACACACCCCTCCCCGGCTCCCCCCTGGCCACTTCCTCCACCAAGGGAACCAGCTTCAGGACCAGGGTGTGCACAGATTATCACAGAAAGCACTCAGGGAGGGTTCTGGGACTGGAGTTCCTCAAGAAACGGCAATTAGCAGGTAAGTCTAATTTCTCTTTCCTTATTGTCCCTCCAGTCCAGTCCCGCACCTCTGGGATGTATCAGAGCAGTTGAACTAATGGGAGGGACCCGCACAACCAGCCTGAAGCTCTGCCGATCCGAAATGAGCATCCCCCGCCGCCTGGACATCCAAGCGAAAATGTTCAGATAAAGTATGCCACCCTACAGATCTCCACTGGCGGAACTAAACTATACTCTGCTCACGAGGCTGCCTGAGCCCTCATGGAATGCGCCTGCAACCCCGCCGGCACTGCTCTACTCTTCAAGATGTATGCAGGCGTGATTGCCTCACTGATCCATCTGGAAATGGAGGCTTAGCTGCCGCCTCACTTTTGTGCGACCCGCCAAACAGAACCAACAGACGGTCCGATCTCCAAAAGGACGAAGCCCTTTTCACATACCTTCACATCCAAGTGGCACAGCTGTGGAGTGGCAGAGTCCATATCCGCTCTCTCCCACATCAGAGCTCACCAAAGCCGGTAAGGAAACAGTCTGATTTACATGAAATGGGACTAGCTCAAGAGTGGCCGCCATGGTCCCCAGAACCTGCAGATGCCTCCACTCTGATGGTCTTGCCATCTTCAGGACCTGCCATATCCACTGTCGTAGCACCTAAGCCCAGCGAACTGGCAGGAAAATCCTGCCCACGCAGGTATCAAAGCACGCTCTCAAATACTCTAGCTCCTGGGATGGCCGTAACTGACTCTTGGCCAGGTTGACCCCAACCAAGACTTGTGATGAGGAAGCTGCCCAGAGCCCAGAGAATAGTGATAAAGGAAGGGAATTTACCCTAATCAAGGGACCTGTTTTGGCAGGTCACAGGAATAAAACTGCATATTTACCTAAAATACAGGTTATTCCAGGCTGCAGTGGCCTGCAGAGAGCCTCTAGTGGAGATGAGGTGAAAGAGTATAAGCCCAGATTGAGAAACCCTTAAGTCACTCCTAATTACTCAGCTGCTAGGAGGGACTTTGATCAGCAACACCTGAGGACTGCAAGGGAGGGGTTGGAAACTGGGAACTTTAAAACTAGAACAGATTATGCAGAGAGCAGACGAGGAGAGCAAGGAGGCAAGCCTGAGAGGAGGCTTGAAGGCAAGCGTTAGAGCAAGGAAAGAGGAGCTCTGAGAGATTCATGTTCTTGGAGAGATTCCTGGGAGAAGCCAGCTTCAAGGGATTGGGGAAATCCAAAGGCTTGGAGAACTTCAGCTGGGAACCCTAAGAAGAGGTATGGAGCAGATGCCCTGAGGTCCAGGAATATGGACTGGAGGACAGGTTATAAAAGCTCCAATGCATACTGGCCAGAATATTTGAGAGTCCAACAGACAGGCACGAATCCACGTGCAACAGAACATCCAGTCAGAAACGTGGATAACAACGAAGAGACGTATAAATTAAACTTTATTGGTAATCCACTTCAGCCACTGGCCCGACACTGGCCGTGTTTCGAAAAAACCTTCTTCAGGGGCTTACATGGCTAAAAACAAACAAATGAAAGTATAAATATATATATAAACATTACTTTAAAAATATATTTTTGAGGAAAAAGGGAGCTTGGAAATATAACAAAACATATAAATAACTATGTGAATGGTTGAATCTCAAAAAAATATAAAAACATACGGTAAAGTACAACCTAAAAAATCGGAGCTGAAATCATTTCCATAAATATGACTTAACAAAATAAATAACGTATACAGTCATAAAACCATTATAAAAAGGTCAATTTATAAGAACATAAATAGAAGCTTGCATAAAAGTAAATATACAATCTAAACATATATAAATAAATAATTTATTATCCCAACACATATAATGTCACCAAAATCTCATTAGGTAAACATATACATTATAAAATAATAATAAATAAATATATTAGTAAAAGCATATAACTAATACAATGTATAAGCTTAAAACAAAGAAATGAGAGCTCTTCAGGACAATGACAAATAACAGGCATCACAAAACCATACCTGCATTTATATGCTACTCATATACGTGTCGCTTATATTGTTGTGACCTTAAAATTCCTAAAGAGGTAAAAACATAAATAAATGAAACCGCCTATAATAAAAAAGGGGGTGATAAACAGAGAGATGAGGACAAAAAACAAAAGCTAAACAATGATAACTATAACAAATCCATATCTTGTGCATACTCTAGTCGGAATACGGACCTGGCTCAAAAAAGTGAATTAATACCTGTCCAAAGTGGCTCATGTACCCAATGGGAATGCAGAAATGCTGATGAGCACTAATCCTGTAGGGAATAAATTAAAAATATATATTTCTAAAACTTCTTGTATACATCTTGACAATAAATAAATAAATAAGAAACATAAAAGTATAAAATGTCAATCTTTAAAATATATGCTAAATACATATTAGTACACCCACCAAAAAAAATTTATTGTGGGGATAGATACCAAACAACAAAACGATGTGGTGCTTGATTGATGATAAAATTTATACCACAAAGAAAGTAAGGGTCCATTCGTTTAAACCCGGGAGATAATAGGGTTGACAAAATGTCGGAACTTTTGCCTGCAAACACATTGTTGTCAGCGTCTGTAAGACTTAGAAACCGAGAAACAAACATTGTGGGGAAATTTTAAAAAATGTATAACATACAGAATGTACTATCTAAAATCGGGAAATCTCTTAAGTGCAAAGACGTTGTGAAATTAGAAACCAAACCATGTAAAACTAAAAAGTGCCCATCTTTTGAGCTAAGCCCGCAATGGTGCCATGGGAAGCGGATGGGCAACACGTCCGATATAAGCAAGATGGAAATCAAAGGGAAATATTCAATCAGACTTAACCAAAAAAAACATTCAGTAACCCCGCAATAAATATCTACTAACCTAAAAACATTAGGTGAAACCGGGTTTTTTTTTTTTTTTTAAATTTTAACCGTGCTTACTGTTGTGTACTTGTAAGAAAAAATATATAATGCAACTAAAATAAATAAGCAGCTGGACTTAGACCCCGGATGGCCATATTGATAGAGGAACAGGGACACTCGGAACTTTATTAATGCATCAATTTTTCAATCCATAAAAACAACCCAAATGAATGAACATTGACAGGACAAGGCAAATAAGACGCTGAAAAGTTGTAAATATACAAATGAACGAAAACACAAGGAATTAATCACAGTAAGTGTAAAAATAGTACCGCCAACCTAAAAAAGCCGGCAGAGCTTCTGTGCAAGATAACTTTCAACAAAACGCCCGCTCATGCGCGTTAAAGATGTTAAAACGTTGCAAATGTACAAATGAATGAAAACACAAAGAATTACTCACAGTAAGTGTAGAAATAGTACCGCCAACTTAAAAAAGCCAGCAGAGCTTCTGTGCAAGATAACTTTCAACAAAATGCCCGCTCATGCGCATTAAAAATGTTAAAACCTACCAAGTGATGACGTAAAGCTCGTCATGCAAAGTTACAAGGGCTGTTAACATCCTGTGTTCAGTCAAATGGACAAAAACAAACCATCGGTCAGGAGTAAAAGAGCTAAACTAGCAGGATTTATTTATTTATCTATTTAACAGTTTTTATATACCGCACTATTCATCATCAGCGCGGTTTACATTTTAACAACCTTGTACTTAAGCATAAAACATATGTCAAGTTTACAGATAACAGGGAGTGAAACAGGGATAATGGGGTTAAAGATAAGATAAGATAATAACAAATATTCACAACTATTTACAGCAAATTAGCATAAGTTTTGAGCTTCATAGGTTAGGGATCGCAAGATTTTAATCTGGGGCGAGCAATGGAGTTTAGGGGACTTACTTGACTAACCATAGTCATTGGTTTGAGTTGGAAGGGGAGGAGGTGGGGAGCTAAATGTATGGCCAACTCGGCCAAAAATCAACCCATGGAAATACACTTAGGGGTCTGTTTACTAAACGGCGCACTTGTACGGGGCGCACATGAGCGCTCTAAAAGAGGTATTTAAGTGCTCTTAAGCGCCCCGTACGAGTGCGCGGCACATTAACGGGTCCCGCAAGCGTGCGCCGACAACGCGCACATTTGCGGGACGGTAATGTGCGAAACAGGCGTGGAAAGGAGAAATGAGGGCGGAGGAAGGCCCCCTAGGGGCGGAGAGACGGGGTCAGTGGGCGGAATGTGGGAGGGGGGAGACTCGCCGCACAGGAGCGTGCCCGAATCTCCAAAGAAATATACCGCGAGTCCAACAGTCGCGTTAGAGGTGCTGGGAAGGGAAAGGAAACCGTTTCCGTCAGCAATGTGCAGCACAATACTGGAAAGCCCAAATCCGTGAGCAGTGTGTCCCATGTGCACAGATCAACCTCGTTAATTGCACAGGGCACTAACCACACGGGCGCCGCGCACCTTCGCGCATCTGTCACTCACAGCTTCCCGACGGAACGCCCACTCCTTCTACGGCACCCGCTCTGCACCGCGGACCGCACACCACCGGCCTTTAGTAAACAGACCCCTTAATTTAAAAAAACCTTTATACATTTTCTTTACCCTAAGATGCAAGTAATTCCAAAACTCTCCATATGAAATACTGAACTCCCCTGGATCGAACAGAAAAAACAGCCAATGAGCATTCAAAAATATCTCCTGACCAGAAATGAAGGAATTGGATGAATTATTATCAGAGCTGTTGAGATCGTAATAGAGAGCAATAATTTATCACTATCCAGATTCAAAAGGAAATCAAGGAAAAAGCAATTGCATATATAAAACTGAGACATCATCAGAAATGACACCATATAAAGGTGCCCCATCAGACAATATAACAAATATATAAAGCTGAAAATAGGAACCTATTAAAGAAAGACTGAAAGGTCTTTTTCCATATTTAAACCTTCTGGATATAAGCTATTCAGATGATATATATACCGTTGCTCAAGACGCAACATGGTGTCATCAATATTGCCTCCACCCCAGTTTAATTTAACTTTTTTGATTACGAAAAACTTCAAATCAGATACTTTATGTCCTGCTGTCTGCCAATGCAAGACCAATGGTTTCTCTATTGTTGCTCTCTTAATACAGCTTCTATTCCGTACAGGCCGTGCAGTTTTCCCGACATATAATTTATTACACGGGCAAGAGAAGACGTATATCACATGACTAGTAGCGCAATTGGAAAAATCGTCAAAATAGAATTTACGATTATTGCCCGAATGTAAGAAATAATTTTTGATAGAAATCGCATGTATACACACGGAGCAATGGCCGCACTGAAAATGTCCTTTATATTTTGAAAGGAATCTTCGTTCAGTGAAAGCTGATGGTACTAGTAAATTCCGAAGATTAATGTTCCGCTTATGTGCCACTGTTAAAGTGAGATCTTGGAATCCCGGAATGGTCTGTATTAAATGTCAATATTTACGTAGACATTTGCTAATAGTCTTAGAATGATGGGAATACAACAAAGAACAAACCACCCCCGTATCAGGGAGTTTATCACGGGTCTTGAGCAACTCCGTCCGAGAGAAGCTTCGAGCTCTATGATACGCTTTCTCAATCTGTTGATGTGGATAATCCCTTTCTTCAAATCTATGCTTCATTGCAGTAGCCTGTTTCTCAAAATCATCATTGGTGGTACAAATCCTTTTGGTTCTTAAAAATTGCCCTGCTGGGAGATTATTCTTAAGAGATGCATTATGAAAACTAGTATAGTGTAACAGTTTATTCCTATCAGTTGGTTTTCTGTATAGGTTCGTATGTAGTCCTTCCTCAGATTTCACAATGAGTAAATCCAAAAATGGAATCTGTTCAAAATTGTACGTAAATTGGAACCTTAAATTGTTATCACAATTATTAATCCAAATACTGAATTCCTCTAATCTATCCACCGATCCCTGCCAAAGAATATGTCATCTATGTATCTGATCCACCGTTTAATATGACAATTGAATGGATTGTTGTTTTTTATATACTTATCTTCAAAATCAGAAACATAGAGGTTGGCTACGTCAGGGGCCATGGAGGAGCCCATCGCCACGCCCTTTATTTGTTTGTAAAAGAGTTCACGAAAGCAAAAATAATTCTCGCAAAGAGCGAACCCAGCTAACTCGACCAAAAATATTGTAGGGATACGCCTATGATTTTCCCTCTTAAACAAAACATATTCAATAATGTGTAAGGCTTCAATCTGTGGAATATTGGTGTATAGAGCCTCTACATCCAAGGTGACCAAAATGATGTCTGGTTGAATATCTTCAATTGATGTAAGAATATTTATAACGTGAGATGAATCACGAACATATGACCACATACTCTCAACAAAGGGTCTCAGCAAAACATCTAAGAACTGAGAGATGCGTTCTAAAAGAGACCCAATGGCAGAGACAATGGGCCTTCCTGGGGGACTTTGTGTGGATTTATGGATCTTGGGGATAATATAAATGGTAGGCGTAATAGGAAAATCAACAATCAAAAAGTCTCTTTCTTTAGCAGTAAGATAACCACATTCAAACCCATTTAAGATGTGATTATCAATAGACTTCTTCAGGGAGAGTGTGGGATCATCAGCTAATCGTGAATAAAACTTAGTATCACAAAGCTGCCTTTGGATCTCCTCAATATACAGTACTTTGTCCATAACAACAACTGCGCCCCCTTTATCTGCAGGTTTTATAATGATGGTATTATTGGATTGTAAAGATTTAAAGTAAAGGAGTGGAGGAGTAGCCTAGTGGTTAGAACACTGGCTTGGTAACCAAGCAACCAGGGTTCAATTCCCACTAGCACTCCTTGTGGCCTTGGGCAAGTCACTTAACCCTCTATTGCCTCAGAAGAAAGGCCTGGCAATCTACTTCCGGTGACACTGCCAAGAAAACCCAGGAGCTTCTGGGTCACCAGGAGTCAGGACTGACTCGAAGGCACACATTGCATTGCATTTGCAAAGATTTAATAGCTTCTTTTTCTTCTATAGTGAGATTATGGTAGGGAGCCTGAACACGATCTTTGATTGTATTTGAGAGGACAGCCTAATGCCAGCTTTAACCCAGGTATGAACTATGTACGTTTGTCTAACCTAAAGCAAGGCAAAGTGTTTAGACACAGTTCCTGTCCTAATGAAGGTCAGTTAGTAAAGCCCTCTGATCCAGCTCCTGATATAGAACCTATGCAAATAGAAGAACAAGCTATAATTACAGAGGAGGACGATAATCTCATGGACTGTTCTTTATGCAAGGTTGCTAGCACAGAGAAATCCTGAAAGTGGGATCAAACATAAAAAGGAAACGTTCTAGTAACTGGCACACTAGAAATTTGTGTAAATACTTGTGCAGAGAAGGAGAAGAGCTGTTGATTGAAGCTTGTTAGCCAGCTGGTACCAGAGCAGCACACAGCTCAGGCTATGCACACGTTGGATACAAAAGTGCTTTGAATGTGAAAAAAAAGCTGGGTTTTTTTGTGAAGAAGCTTTTACTTTTTTTGGTTTCCTTTACACCAGCACTGCTGAGCAGGTTTGTCAGCAGTGACTGAGAGAAAGACTTTCTGTTGTTAATGGACTTTACAAGCTACTTGCTTTACCTTTCAGTTGTATTGTTATTTTGAATATAAAATCCTGGAGAATACATCCTAAGGTGTTACCAAGTGAATCTGTGTGCATTTGGATTTACCTCATAAATAAATAAATATTCTGTCATTGCCTTACACTCGAGCCAACTACATTGTCTTCATTTACCTCAAAGGCAAGCACCGCATGCCTGGACTACCAGTACTATAATCCTTTGCAAGATAGTCGGGAACATTGCTTAATTGGGGAACTCTATATAACAAGCACGCCCCTCCATACACATGTAAGGGGCTATGGGCGTGACAGACTTTGAAGGAACTCTCCCACCCGCGCTGCTGCTCTTTTTGCTATCGTCCCTGGACTTCGCCTGGACCAGCCAATCATCTAAGTACTGGTGGATGAGAACCCCTTCCTTGTGGAGAGCTGCCACCACCACCACCATGACCTTAGTGAAGGTATGGGGGGTGGTCGCCAGACCGAAGGGCAACGCTCGAAACTTGAAATGGCCCCTTGGCACCGCAAAATGGAGAAACTGCCGATGTTCTGGATGGATGGGAACGTGCAGATACGCCTCTGTGAGATCGAGAGTCGCCCAAAATCTCTGCCTCTTACTACCATTATTACTTTGAAAATGCGGTACCTGGAGACCATAGTTCATGCCCTCGAAGTCGAGAATTGGGCGAAAGGAACCTTCCATTTGGGCACCATGAAATACATGAAGCATCAACCGCAGACTTACTGGTCTCGTGGAACCAATTCCACGGCTTTCAGCTGCAGGAGACAAGTCAAGGTCTCTTCGACTTGCTGACAACACTGCTGCGCCCACTTTGGGTGATCAAAGGAGGTTGTTCTTGCTCCGGCAGCGGGTATAGGCATGTCATGGATTGCACCCCTTTAAGACCAACCTCCAGCAGATCCCACTCATCCTGGATCATCTGTCCTACTACTCCATGTACTGGTAAAACTTTCTGCGATTTCCGTACTGCCTGGAACAGCGGATCCTACAGTGCCTCTTCCTCTGCCAGGAGATTAGCAGGCATATTCAGGGCCTTGAGCTCTCCAAGGTACATATAGAATGTGAGCCCTTTGGGGATGAGGAATTGTATCAGTACCTGCTTGTAGTGATTGTAAACCGCCCTAATGGCCTTCGGCTTGGGCAGTATATCGAGAAATTGCATAAATATAAACATAAGCATAAAGATGAGCACTGGTAGCTCCTCCCGGCGGAAAACCTGAACAATCCGGGCCTGATCCTCCTGTTCTAGGCTATCTCCTTCTTCCAACTCCTCCTGCAGATCTAGCTCCGTGTCAAGGTCTTCCCCATCCAGCTCCTCTGACAACGGCGATTGCTGCCACTAAGCCTCTAGCCCGCTTAGACGCCACTGCTCCTAACTCGTGCTCTTTTGCGTCTGACATCCTCTTAGCCCGGTGTTCTGGGGCTGAGGAGCCACTTGGTAGGCAAAATGCCTTTTGCAAAAGTAAGAAAAACTCTGGTGAGAACTCCCCCAGGAGCCCTACTGCTCCCTGGGCTCAAGGGGTGGATGGTCCAGGCATCGTGCAGGGACCGGGGGCCGGATATGTTAAAGGTAACATGGCACCCCCTGCCCCAGGCTCTCTTGCAACCGGGAGGGACTCTTCTGCCTCATCTCATTCTGCAGGTCCTGCTCCCATGACAGCCTCTTGCGTGCAGTTTAGGCAGACGCCTGCCTCCGAGACCACACCACATCAGGGACTGCATATCTTGAGGATTTTTAGATTGCGCTGCAGTGTTGTATCTTAAAGATATGAAACGGACCTTGCCCTGATCCAATCAAACTGACATGTTCTCCAAGTAAAGTTTACATTTTTCTTCTAATACTACAAATGGCTATAAGGGAGTACAGCTTCCCTTACAAGCAATATTACAGATTTAATAGGTACATAATCTGGGCTAAGCAACAAAAGATGATCATGTCAGGTTACTCACTGACCATAGACAGATGGAAGGATTTCATTTGCATCCAATCCACTGACTGACTATCTTTCAAATTACATACATTTCTTGTATGCAGGTACTTCCTGTTTTCCCCAGAGCTGTAGCTGCTACAAACCTATATGCAGCACCTCTTTCTTTTTTTTTACACTTATATTTATTTCTGTCTGACTTTTTATCTGACCCTTCTCAGGAGAAATCAAAGAGAAATTAGACTTACCTGCTAATTGTTGTTCCTTGAGGAACTCCAGTCCAGTCCCTCACCGCTCAGTAGTGCACCTCCTTCTGCAGCATGGAGACTGGGCATGTCAGAAATCTGGCACGTACATGGGTGGCACCTCCCACCAGCTTCCAGTGACCTATTGACAAAGCAGACTCAAAAGAGCAACACATAAGTAGCCATACTAACAATTCAATATAAAACTAAACTGAACCCACTGAAAGAAGAGGATAACTTCTCCACCTCCCCTCAAGAAAATAGGAAGAACTCGCGCAAAGAAAGAGCAACAGTTTGAAAAGAAAGCTAAAGGTACTCTTTCCCTCTTTATTTCTTTTTCTTTCTTTTCTTTTTTTTTTAAATGAAAGGAAAATACTCACGGTAAGATGTCTTCTCAGTATCACGCGATTCCGCCCAATACCAGCAAATGCCTATACGACAACAATGGAACCGGGTGGGAATCGGGACTGGACTGGAGTTTGGGACTGGACTGGACAAGGAACAACAATTAGCAGGTAAGCCTAATTTCTCTTTCCTTATCATCCCTCCAGTCCAGTCCCTCACCGCTGGGATGTAACAGAGCAGTACATTAATGGGAGGGACCTGCCACACCAGATCGCAACACTGCTGAGCCGAAACAGGCATCCCCTGCCTCTTGAACATCCAACCGGTAGTGTCTACTGAAAGCATGCAACGAGGACCAAGTGGCCGCCTTGCAGATTTTAATTGGCGGAACCAAACCATGCTCCGCCCAGGACGCTGCTTGAGCTCTCGTGGAGTGCACCCGCAAACCCACAGGCACTGTCCGACCCTGCAGAATATAAGCAGATATATCCTCCCTGACCCACCTGGAAATGGAAGCCTTAGACGCCGCTTCTCCCTTATGCGGACCCCCAAATAGAACAAACAGACGGTCCGATTTACGAAAGGATTCTGAAGCTTTCAAATAATGACAGAGAACTCTCTTTATGTCCAGCAAGCACAAACTATGATCCGCCACATTGCCATCTACTGGACATAAAACTGGCAGGGAAACTGACTGATTCACATGAAATAGAGAGACCACCTTCGGCAGAAAGGAGGGCACCGGACACAAAACCAACTTCTCCCGAAAAAAAGTCAAAAAGGGCTCTCTACAAGACAACGCTTGCAACTCAGAAACTCGCCGTGCAGAACAGATTGCTACTAGGAAAACTGTCTTCAAAGTGAGATCCTTCAGGAAAGCCTGCTGCAAGGGCTCAAAGGGCTGCTTAATCAACGCCCCCAGCACCAGATTGAGATCCCATGGAGGAATCACCAGCCTGTGAGGAGGCCTCAAACGAGAAACAGCCTTCAAAAATTGCAGCACATCCGGATGGGAACCCAAAGCGGAACCATGAACCTTTCTGTGATAACAAGAAACTGCCGCCAGCTGATCCTTTAAAGAACTGGCTGCCAGACCTTTATCAAACCCATCCTGAAGAAAACTTAGCACCACCGGTATCGAAGCCACAGAGGGCCGTAGATGCCTGACTGCACACCATTCCTCAAAAATATGCCATACCCGCACATAAGCCAATGATGTTGAATGTTCCTTGGCCATAAGCAAAGCAGAGATTACCTTCGAAGAGTAACCCCTTTTCCTTAACTGAGCCCTTTCAATGGCCAAGCCGTAAGCGAGAACCGAGCTACCTGTGGCATTCGCAGGGGACCCTGCAACAGGAGATCCTCTCAAACCGGTAGAGCCCATGGCTGTTCCTCAAGCAGCCTCACTAGGTCTGCGTACCACGGGCAACGCAGCCAGTCTGGGGTGATCAGAATCACTCGCCCCTGATGCGCTTCGATACGCTGAATTATCCAGCCTATAAGAGCCCATGGAGGAAACACAGAGGAGACCCTGAGAGGGCCACCGCTGAATCAACGCATCCAGACCCTCGGACATCCTCTCTCTCCTTCAGCTGAAAAAACGATCGACCTTGGCCGTCCGAAAGATCGCCATGAGATCCAACAGTGGCACCCTCCATCTGGCGACCAACTGCGCGAAAACTTCCGAGTGCAATTCCCATTCTCTGGGATCCACCCGAACGCAGCTGAGGTAATCCACCATCACATTGACCGATCCTGCTATGTGCGCTGCTGACAGAGCTTGAAGGTGCAGCTCCACCCATTCGAAGAGGTCTTCCGCTTCCTTCTCTTTTCATCTTTTCAATTTTTCAATTCTTTTCATCTCGAGAAATCCCAACTTTACACCACCCAGCTATTTGAAAGTAAATAATGCCGAGCTACAAGTAAAATCAGCTATACGTTACCTCGGGGTGACATTGGACCAGAACCTCGATATGAAGCAACACATAGCTAATACCGTAAGAGCGATCTACTTCAAAATCAGATCCCTCAGACACTTACGTCCGTTACTCGAACCAGATGATTTCCGCACCATTTACCAAGCCCTCATTATTCCTCATTTCGATTATTCAAACGCCATCCTACAAGGACTCCCCCGGGCCACCTTAAACCCCCTGCAACTTGCTATGAACAGTGCAGCGCGGACACTCTTCGAAGCCTCCAGAAGAGAGCATATCACACCCCTCCTGAAGCAGCTGCACTGGCTCCCCATTCAAGCCAGGATCAGTTTTAAGACCTTGGTGATGACTTTCAAAGCCACCAAGGGGCTCTCCTCCTCTTCACTATCTGACCTCATCCAACCACTTGCACCCAACAGGCTAAGGAGAACCGCAGAGACCAATATGCTACTGATACCGAAAGATACGACAAACTGCACCAAAACAACATCTAACAGAGCCTTCAGACTCTGCGCCCCAAGTCTGTGGAACTCCCTACCACCACATATCAGAGCAATCCCCAACTTGAGCCAGTTCAGGAAGGCCCTGAAACATTTTCTCTTTATCAAATATCTCACTGACTGCCCTGAACCCCAGCTACACTAGAATTGTGCGTCCCCAAGTATGTACAACACCCAATAATATCCGTTCTCATTTCATCTGCATATGTATATAGTTTACCCTGTTCAATTCATCTGCATATGTATATAGTTTACCCTGTTCTCCAAGTTCCATTTCCTGTTCAATGTAATGACCAGACATTTGTTTATTGTCGGATCTTGTTGTTCTATGTAAACCGTGCTGATCGCAAATAGTGCGGTATATAAGAAATGTAAATAAATAAATAATTCTCTAGCGCCACACTGCCCGTGCCCCCTTGACGATTGAGATACGCCACCACGGAAGCATTGTCTGACAACACCTGCACTGCGTGGCCCTGCAACACCGATTTGAACGCTCGCAGCGCTAGCGCAACTGCTCGCAACTCCAGTTGATTGATTGACCACTGCGCTTCCTGCCTGCTCCATTCTCCTTGCGCGAAATGCCCGTCGCAATGAGCTCCCCATCCCGCCAGGCTGGCATCTGTCAACACGAGAACCCACTGCGGCTGCTCGGGCAGCATGCCCGCCAACAACTTTTCCGGCTGCAGCCACCACTGGAGAGAAGCTCTAACCTTCTTGGGGCAAGGCAGACACTTGTTCAGCAAGTCTCTCTGATGACACCAGTGCCGAAGCAGGGCTCTCCGTAAGGGCCGCATATGCGCCCTGGCCCAAGGCACAACCTCCAATGTTGCCGCCATCGTCCCCAGCACTCGAAGGTACTGCCAAGCCGACGGCGACGGTTGCTTCAGAAAGGTGCTCACCAGCAACTGAAGCCCTCGTACCCGAGCCTCCGGTAGAAACACCGCTCCTACCCAAGTGTCGAATCGAACTCCTAAATACTCCAGGCATTGAGAAGGTACCAGCCTGCTCTTGGCTGCATTGACTACCCAACCGAGACTCTACAGACACTGCACCACTCTGGTTGTAGCTTTGAAACTCTCGACCCGAGACTTCGCTCAAATCAACCAGTCGTCGAGGTAAGGGTGGACTAGAACTCCCTCTTTGCGAAGAAAGGCCGCCACCACCACCATCACCTTGGTGAATTTCCGTGGAGCTGTTGCCAGCCCAAAGGGAAGGGCCTGAAACTGAAAATGGCCCCACGGCACCGCAAAGCACAAAATCCTTTGATGATCTGGCCTGATGGGAATGTGTAGATATGCCTCGGTAAGGTCTAGCGATGTCAAGAACTCCCCCTGACAAACTGCCACTATCACCGATGGTAGCGTTTTCATACGGAAATGAGGCACCCGCAGACAGCGGTTTACGCCCTTGAGGTCGAGAATCGGATGATAAGCCCCGTCTTTCTTTGGAACCACAAAATAAATCGAGTATCGAACGCAACCGCATTGGTCTCGGGGCATCGGAACCATGGCCCCCAACTGTTGCAAGCGGGACAAGGTTGCTCAAACTGCCAACTCTTTGTTCTGCCCCCTGCAAGGGGAGAGAACAAAGGAGTTTTGAACCGGCCGAGCCAACTCGAGAGCGTACCCCTCTCGAATGACCTCCAAGACCCACTGATCGGAAGTTATGCGGACCCAGGCAGGAAGGAAATCCTGCAATCGATCTCCCACTGATTGAACCCTCACCTGAGTCCCCCTCGCTTTATTGTGGTTTTTTGAAACCTCTGATGCCTTGACCTCGAAAGGAATACCTTCCCCTCTGAAAGGTACCGAGACGCAATGACCGAAAACATCTAAAATCTCAAGACTGGCCCCTTGCTACCGCTCCAGTCCTCCCTGGTCTTGGCTTGTCTTCCAGTAACCGACCCCCTTTAGACTCGCCCAAATCCTTGTCCAGTTCCTCCCCGAACAATAACTTCCCTTTAAACGGAAGCTTGCTAAGCCTAGATTTAGAAGAATTATCCACTGCCCAATTGCGCAGCCAAATATACCGCCAGGCTGCCACCAGCGAAGACATACTATTGGCCAAACTTCTGATGATGTCATAATGAACGTCCGCTAAGTAAGCCGCTCCAGACTCCAACCTAGTCATGTTCGCCAACTGCTCTTGCGAAGGCTCTCCCATCTAACGCATATGCTGAGACCAGCGTAGGCAAGCTCTCGCCGCCCAAGCCCCACAAATAGAGGCTTGTAACGAGAGCGCATTAGCTTCAAAGGTCTGCTTTACCAAAGAGTCCACTCTTGTTCTGACTATCCTTCAAGGCAGCACTACCTTCCACCAGAATAGTAGTCTTCTTTGTAACCACAGAGACCACTGCATCCACCCGTGGTGAACGAAACAGCTCCTGCTCGTTGTCAGCTAAAGGATACAGCCGAGACATAAACCTAACACCTCTAAGACCTGCTTCTGGCAAATCCCACTCATCCTGAATCATCTGTCTAACCACTTTGTGAACCGGAAAGACCGCTAGGATTAGACCGGAAAGACCACTGAATTAAAGGATCCTCTACACTTTCCTCCTCTGCAGGCGCGCCCACTGAAAGGTTAAGAGCCTGTAAAGACTCCGTAATAAGGGCTGTCAGCCCTTCCCTCTGAAACACTCTGATAATTCTAGCCTGGTCCTCTGGCTCCTGAATCTCACCTTCCTCCAACTCCTCTATAGGACTCTCCTCCATATCTAACTCGTCACTTTCAAACCAATCCGACCCCTGCGGATGCTCCTCCTGCAGCCGGGTCATCTTAGCCGGTCTCACCTCCGCACTAACAGATGTCTCCCCCGCCGCTTGGACTCCCACGGGACTCAAACCTGCGAGATCTGGAACCGCTCCCCGCTGTCGCAGGCAGTACGCCTGATGCATAAGCAGCACAAAGTCCAGGGAAAAATCACCCATAGGTGACGCGCTTACCGCAGCCGGGGTCACTGAACTTGAGTGCAAAAAAGTAGCGGCTGACGGCGAAGTCGGAGGCTCTAGGGGTGAAGCACCCTCCGCCGCCATCCCAGCCTCCTGAGGTGTGGCGAGGGGCACCTCCTTAAGCTTATCCTGCAGCTCCTGCTCCATTCCAAGTGCCTCTGTCGCACACCCGCGACAGATCCCCACGTCCGAAACTGTCCCCCGACGGGTACCACACACCAGGCACTGCAGACGCCCAGGCATTAGACCCTGCGATCCCCCAAAAAAGGCATAGAACTCTTTCCAAATACCCTGCCAAAAATCAGGGAACCCAACAGCAGTGTCTTTGCTGTCTTACAATTAAGTAATTATTTATTTATTGATATTTTTTTTTCTCAATCCGATTAAGCAGGTGACTAAGGGGGACCTACAAGATACCAAAACAAACTTTCTTGCTTCAAAAAGCTGCCAAAGAAACTCCCAGCCAAGAGAAAGGCTCTCTAAAAAAAACGTGGGAAAAAATGGCTCTGATGACACCGACGCGCTAAAAACTGAATCGGCAGGCTCACCATGAGGGAACAGGCCTTCAAACACCCCCACACCCGATTGGGCACTCACCTGATAGAAAAACTGCTCCTTGCAGTGATTTTAAGGCAGCTGAAGATCTCCAAACTTCACCGCCAAGCTGAACTTCCCTGCACCCAGCACAGGCAGTGAGAGAAGCAGCAGACTCCATGCCGACTGCCCCCCCCCCCCCCGATCCAGAGCCCATCAGCCAGCAAAAGAATTACACAGGCACAACTCCCCTCTGTACAGCCAAGGAGGGGAGTGCAGCGGGGCAGGCAAGAGAAAATAGAAGAAAAGTGAAGGCAGAGCAGGAATCCTCTTCCACTGCCCCTTCACTAGCCCCGACTAAACCTGTTCCTTTTCTTTTTGGTTTTTTTTTTAAATAGAACAAGCTTAATTGAATCTCCCCCAAAGGAAAGAAAAGTATATATAGAGAGAGATAAAAGAAATCTAAACCTCTGCTAGTCCTATCCAGCTACTTATATGCTCCTACTGTGAGCCCAGAACCTAGGCTCACTACCTCCTGCTGCATGGAGACTGAGCACACTGGAAGCTGGTGGGAGGTGGCACCAGTGTAGGTGCCAGATTTCTGACATGCACCTCCTCCTGCAGCATGGAGACTGGGCACTACCCAGCGGTGAGGGACTGGACTGGAGGGACAATAAGGAGCAATGTCTCAACCAAGTGCCAGTTACATCACCTGACCCAGCAGAACAGCCCAAAATCCGCCCAGCAACAAACAATGGCCTATCTGATTAGGCCTTTCCCACATGTCTGCATCAAATCATTTCGCATTGAATCAGTTTTGAGCTGTATAACACAAGGAATGCTTAAGGATTAAGGGGGGTTCACGTCCCTTGATACCATCCTATACCAGGCACTGCGGTCTGGCCATCATGGTTGGAACGGCTGGGGGCATTCCCCAGGAACACCCTCAATCTGTACCTGGGTAGGTAAAAGGACCACCAGCACAGTGCACCTCCACAGGCTCAGGCACAGAGCACTAGAGTACTTGAACTAAAATAAAACCAAACCAAACCAAAATCTAATTAACTGAAACTGAAATTAAAATTAAAAAGAAACTGCAAATGGCCCCCTAGGAAGAGGCTGCTCTGACCTGATTTATTCTCCGGTGGCTGCCTCTCCCAGGCACCCAAAGCACAGCAGGGGGTTAAACACATGCCGGCCTGAATAAGAAGAAATCGCGCCTAAATGCAGCAGGGGGAGTTTCCCACACCGCTGCAGGCTCCCAAACATGTGGCTGCAGGCTACTCTCTGTCTCCTCGTGTTCTGGCAGTTGCTAGGGGTTCCTGCTGTCCTCCCCCGCCACTCTTACCTTGGAGCCTCTTTGCCACATAGCTTTTCTACCCCTTGCGCTCAGCCTTCCTTCCCGGCTTCAGCGCAGAGGAGTGTGACTCGGGGCTGCCAGCTTTCACTCCTGTCAAGCAACTGCAGCCCCTGCAGCGGCTCCTCACCCGATAACGGGTTCGGGAGCAGCCAGAAGTCTCGGACTGAGGAAGGCCCCCACAGAACTCCCCCCCCCCGAAATCCTGGGGGGAGAGGGGAAAGAAGGAATATCCTCCTCTCAGCCCTGTTGTCCCCCGAGTTCTCTCTGTTCCTTCTGATTTTTTTTTTACACTTCTGCCTTTAAAAACAAAGAAACCTGCACCTTAACAGGGGAAATAAAAGCAAACTCTAACTAAACCTATCTCCTTAGTTGTCTCTTCAGTGAGTCCAGCACCCTGGCTCACAACCTCCTCCAGCTGCTTGGAGACTGAGCTTACTGGGGCTGGTGGGCGGTGCCAACTGCATATGTACATTAGTGTCATCAAAAAGATGACATGCTCAGTCTCCAAGCTGCTGGAGGAGGTGCACTACCCAGAGGTGCGGGACTGGACTGGAGGGACGATAAGGAAGTTTAAATATCTTGATGGCATAAATGCACAGGAGGAGAGTCTCTTCTGACTAAAAGCAAGCTCTGCTACAAGGGGACATAGGATGAGGGTGAAAGGGGATAGACTCAGAAGTAATATACAGATATATTTCTTTATGGAAAGAGTGTTAGATGAGTGGAATAGTCTCCCTTTGGAGATGGTAGAGATGAGGACAGTATCTAAATTCAAAAAAGCATGGAACAAACACAGAAGCTCTCTAAAGGCAAAAAGCGGACTCTTGTAGTGGCGATATAGAAGGGGAGACTAGATAGAATCATGACGGCAGAAAAAGACCACATGGCCTATGCCTCTATGTTTCTAATAGTGCATAAAATTGCGCAAAAGCCGAGTTATCCTGGGCACAAATCCTAAATTGCTTTATTGCACTGGTCTCTCTATTTTCCCCCACTTACAATCATACACTTGCTCTTAGCTAGTCCTGTGGTAATTTCTCCAAATGGATGAGTTTTGCGCATACGATGACAGTCATGAACCTCACTTCTAAGCCAGGGTGTGTAGAGTATAATCTCAGTCTCTCAAATTTATTGCTAATGCTCAGCATAGTATTTGCATTGGGCCAAAGAGAGCCTCCCTCTGGAGTTTGTAAGACGTTACACGTATACATAAGTGTGCTTGGAAATTCCTCTTAATTAAGCCTGTGGCACCCAACACAATAGGAAATAATTCAGTATCTTTCTGCCACATTTTCTTGGTACCTCAGGATCTTCTCCCTTTCAATGCAATTTTCAGAGTAGTCGCTTGGAAATGACACCTCTACAGTATAATCAATGCAGTTCTGATGTTCTTCTCCTTTACCACTATATCTGCTTCCTCGCATCCAGCTTTTTATCATTCGGAATGGGAGTATCCCAGGTGATCATAACCTCTTCATTCTCTGTAATTCTTTTAGGGTCATGATCCCAGTGTGTTTCAGGCAATTACTAGTTAAGAGGAAATTAGACTTACCTGCTAATTGTTGTTCCTTTAGGAACTCCAGTCTAGTCCCGAACCTCTGGGTTGTGCTCCTCCTCCGGCACCTTGGAGACTGAGAAACGTCATCTCTTTTGTGATGTCACCGGTATATCTACTCCGGACCCGCCTCCTGACTCCAGTATCCTACTGACAAAGCAGACTCACTGGAGCAACAATTAAGTACAAAAACTGTATTAACTATCTAACTAAACTCATAACGAACAATAGGGAACCAACTGTTCGACCAACTGCCCTTCCTCGCCTCGGTTTTCATTTACCACCATGAAGTCCCTTCTCCCTTCTTTGGGTGTATGGGGATCCTGACAACCACACCTTCTTGTCACTACAAACCGTCCTCTTACCTGTTATCGCATCCTGCTGGCGCCTGCAAACAAACAAGGAGGGATATGGGACTAAACTGGAGTTCCTAAAGGAAAAACAATTAGCAGGTAAGTCTAATTTCTTCTTCCTTATCGTCCCTCCGGTCTAGTCCCGAACCTCTGGGTAAGTAACAGAGCAGTAAAGAAAAACTCATTGCGAGGGATCTGCTAGACCAGCCTGAAGCACCGCCGATCCAAAACAGGTATCCCTTTCCGCCTGTACATCCAGACGGTAATGCTTAACAAAGGAATCCAGTGATGACCAGGTGGCCGCCTTACAAATCTCCACCGCTGGTACCAACTGGAACTCAGCCCAAGATGAAGCTTGAGCCCTCGTAGAATGAGCTCTGAGCCCCTCGGGAACCTCTCTGCCTTTCAAAATATAAGCAGCCGCTATCGCTGCTTTCAACCACCTGGCTATGGAAGCCTTAGAAGCTGCTTGGCCTTTCCTAGGTCCGCCAAACAGAACAAACAGTCTATCTGATCTACGAAAACTTGCAGTCCTACGTAGGTAAATCTTCAATGCTTGACGAACATCCAGTCGATGCAACTTACCGGTGAAAGAGCCCGAGGACCGTTCCCTAAATACCGGCAAAGAGACCGCCTGATTTAGGTGAAAAGCTGAGACCACCTTCGGCAAAAACGACGGAACTGGTCTCAACACCACCCTGGAATCATAGAAGGATAAAAAGGGCTTCCTACAGGACAGGGCTTGCAATTACGAAATTCTGAGAGCCGAGCATATAGCTATCAGGAACACCACCTTAAGGGTAAGATCCTTCAACGACGCCTCTGATAAGGGCTCAAATGGTTCTTTCCCTATTGCGTCGAACACAAATGGAAGACTCCAGCTGGGCACCCCCTGCCTACATGGTGGGCGAAGCAGAGAAACCTCCCTCAAGAACCGCTTGATATCTGGATGAGAAGCTATTGTCTGTCCCCGAATCTTACCTCTATAACACGTCACCACCGCCACGTGTACTCGTAAGGAAGGGGCCGCTAAACCCTTTTCCAAACCGTTTTGTAAAAAGGCCAACACCTGCAGAATAGACGCCAACAACGGTTCTAACTGTCTGTCCCCACACCAGGACTCAAACACTCGCCAAAAACACACATAAGCCAAAGAGGTAGATCTCTTTCTGGATTTCAACAAGGTGGTTATGACGGGTGCAGAGTAACCTTTGGCTCTCAGCCTAGTCCTTTCAATAGCCAAGCCGTAACCGAGAATGGATCCACCTGAGGCACGCGCAGTGGTCCCTGGGACAAGAGATCCGCCCGCAGAGACAGGCGCAACAGTGTCCCCACTACGAGTCTCAGCAGATCTGCGTACCAAGGTCTCCTTGGCCAATCCGGCGCTATCAATCGCACCGTTCCCCTGTGATGCTCTATGCGTTGTACCATCCTTCCTATTAACACCCAAGGGGGGAATACGTACAGGAGGTGCTCTTCCAGCCAGCTCTGCATAAGAGAATCCAGGCCTTCCGACATCCTTTCTCTTCTTCTGCTGAAAAGCTGAGCGACCTTTGTTGACTGGAACGTTGCCATGAGATCCTTCACTGGAGTCCCCCACCGGTCCACTAACATCTCGAACATGTCCTGATGGAGAACCCATTCACCTGGGTCTACCTTCACTCGACTCAGGAAGTCGGCCTCCACATTGTACACTCTGGCTACATGTACCGCCGACAGCGCCAGGAGATTCACTTCTGCCCACTCTAACAACAGCTCTGCTTCTGCTTCCATGGTGACACTGCTGGTGCCGCCCTGCCGATTGATATAGGCCACTGCAGTGGCGTTGTCGGACAGCACTCGAACAGCCCCATTGCGCAGAGAAGCTTGAAATGCCCACAATTCCAGCTGCACTGCCTTCAGTTCCAACCTGTTGACTGACCAGGTCTTCTCCAGTTCGGACCACTGACCCTGGGCGAATCTTCCTTGGAAGTGAGCTCCCCAGCCGGCGAGGCTGGCGTCCATCATCAGGGGCATCCAAGAAGGTGTCTCCAACGGCATTCCTTTGTTGAGGACCTCATTGTAAAGCTTGTCGCATCTGAGAGACAGGGCAGCTTTTGCGACAACGGGTCGTGCTGATGAGACCACCTCCTGAGCAATGCTCTCTGTAACGGCCTCATGTGTGCCCTCGCCCACGGGACCAGCTCTATCGTCGCCGCCATGGTTCCGAGAACCTGCAGATAATGCCACGCTACGGGGGTAGGTCTGCCCAGAAACTGCCGGACTAGCGATCTCAAACCTTTTGCCCGTTGCTGCGGAAGAAAAACTCTTCCCGCCTCTGTATCGAACAAAGCTCCCAAATACTCTAGACGTTGGGACGGGACTAAGTTGCCCTTGGACATATTGACCACCCAACCTAGACTTTGCAGAAGTGCTACTGCTCTTGATGTAGCCATCTCGTTTTCGACCCTGGATTTTGTCCGGATCAACCAATCGTCTAGATACGGGTGCACGAGAACGCCCTCCTTTCTCAGCGCTGCCGCTATGACTATCATCACCTTGGTAAATGTCCTTGGGGCTGTCGCCAACCCGAACAGTAAAGCCCGGAACTGGAAATGCCCCATAGGCACCGCAAATCTGAGGAATTTCTGATGCTCCCGCCAAATCGGGATGTGAAGGTTGTCACGCACCTACTTACCCCCGAAGGCAAAGGACCTGGGGTTTCAGTGAGGCCTCTTCTTAGGTAGCAGGGACAACTAGTGCCCCCTGGGAGTTGAAGTCCCACTAGCTATTCAATAAAAAGGGTGTAGTCGTGGACGAGTAGCTAGGCTGATAAAGAGGTATTTTATTTCCCTTCCCGGGAGAACTTCTGCAGTCAGGAATCACAAAGGAAAATAAACCATGCTTCTGGTGTAACACAAAATAGAACTACAAAAATTACAAAGGAATGCTTCTTTTCAGCTTAAGGCAAAACAAAAATGCAAAACAAGCCTTGTACCTTACAACAGCTGTGAATTGAAATCTGTTCCTTTAAACAGATTTCCCTTCTGCACACTTCAGCAGAGAGAGGTCACATTATCCGCAAATACAAGTGTACAATCCATCTGGAGATCCTCTGAGTTTTCCACAAAGTAATCACAGTCCATGGCCTCATGAGCTTCCCTGCAATTCACTTCTGTGGGATTGGAACTTACACCAGTATTCAAAAATCCCTCCTCTCTCTGGCAAGGGCTTCTCTCTTCCTCACTATTAAAGTGGAATGGAAAGTTACCATGCAATGTAGACTTTCCCTCTAGAGGGCCATACACTTCAGGACAAGCGTATGTAAAATCCTGCTTTTCAAGTGCCCCTCTACTCCAGGGAATTGGCCTTTCTTCAGGCTGGCCTCTGCCGGAACCTTTGTAGCTGGGAAGCTGAAAATAGCCTTTCTTTCTCGAAAGCTTTTCACTTCCCCTTACAGGACGTGCTTCTTTGAGCCTGGAAATCTCCCTTGGACAAGAGCTTCTATTCCCCAGGTACCTGCTCTCATGGAAATTCTCTCTCACAGCTTCTCTCCGTTTGCTGGTAGGAATCCCTCTGTGTCCCCAACGACCAGACTCTGGTTCAGTGCAGCCCAACTCTCTGGCACTAACCTCAGGTATTCCCTCTTGGGCAAACTCCTCTGAGACGCTGCTGGAATCTCCGTCTGAAATTCTCAGGTATGTGTCATGGTTAGCTTTCCTGTTAGCTCTCTGAATGGCTTTGTCCTGAGCTCTCCTGTTAGCTCCGCTGTTACCTCTCCCATGTGTTCTGTCTCTGCTCAAGACTGACTCTATTTTAAGTGCGTCATTCTTTGAGTTTCTCATAAGCTCAAGTCTCTGCAGCTGTTCCTGCTCCTCTAATGAGCTATGAGGTAATGCTTTGCTGGGGCGTTTACCTACACCCGGTGCTAGTGTTTTGGTTGGTTGCCTATAGCAACCCCTAGCCATGTGCTTTGAGCTGCCCATTTTAAAACTGCTCTGCACATTTTCTTCTGTTTCCATAGGCACTATTTACCTTACGCCATGACAGATCCCCCCCTTAAAATATTACGGGCTGCAGATTTTTCCTGACAGCCCGGAATTACCTTATGGGACCTATCTCGGTGTACTACCGTAACCAGGCTGGCAGTGGCAGACCTGTCCTTCCACAGCTTTAGTACATTCACGTGATAGACCTGTTGGTGGCCCCTCTCGTTTTCCACCCGATAGGATACTGGGCCCACCTTCTCTACCACTGTACCAGGGCCCTTCCACCTGGACTCGAATTTCGGTCCGGGGTCGGATACTTGAATAAGTACTTTGTCCCCTATACTTAGCTGCCTCGGTCTAGTGCCCTTATCGTAATAATGTTTTTGCTGGCCTGTAGATTTTCTATAGAGGCCTTGGATGTCCTCTCTAGGCGTTGTCTTAAGTCTTTTAGAAATTGAGGCACCCCAATCTCTTGCACGTTCGGCTCCACCCATTGCTCCTGTAGGATGTCCAAGATTCCTCTTGGAGCACGGCCGAACAGCAACTCGTAGGGAGATGCCCCCAGGGACGCCTGTATGCGCTCCCTGCATGCATATAACGTGAATGGGAGCAATGTATCCCATTCAGTCATTTCCCCTGTCCTCAAACCTCTGCGTAGCAGTTGCTTAATAGACTGATTCATACGCTCCACGAGCCCGTTAGACTGTGGATGGTATGCTGATGTCCGTATATGTCGGATGCCTAAGGCTTCCCAGACCATAGCTAGATGTTTGGATAGGAAGTTACTGCCCTGATCAGTTAGCACTTCTCTGGGAAAACCTACTTCGCAGAAAAGTTTGACTAGTTCTAAGGCCACTACTCTGGCGGATGTGTTTCTTAAGGGGATGGCCCAAGGAAACCGCGTGGCATGGTCAACTATGACCAAGATATACTTAAAACCCCTCGGTGTCTTTACCAGAGGTCCTATTATGTCAACTCCCATTCGGCTTATGGGAGCCGCTATGGTGGGAGTTGGCACCATGGGTACTGCCTTAGGCTTTATAGCTGTCACTCTTTGGCAGCTAGGGCATGATTCGCAATACTGCCGGGTCTCCTTAAAGACCCCGGGCCAATAAAATCTAGCTAAGATTTGGTCCAGCGTCCCCTGGATCCCCTTGTGACAACCCACTGGGTGGTCATGGGCTAACCTTAACACACTGGCTTTAAATGTTGTGGGTACAACTAGCTGCTTGCGTATGGCCTCATTGTGGGGATTTACACATTCTCTATATAAGAGATCATTCTCCAGGAAAAATCGAGGTAGGGTCAGTCGGGTTTCCTCAGCCCACTCGAACGCCCTTTTAAGAGCTGGGTCAGCTCTCTGCTCCATGGGGAATGATGGAAATTTTTTGACAACCTCTGCCGGTACCCAGGGCAACCCTACAGCCTCTTCTAGCTCGGCCCTCCTCCGGGTCCTAGAGTATTTCTCCCTACGTTTCCTGGGTTTATCCTTTTTCCCTTCTTTAACAGGGGGATGTATTAAATCATCATGTATAGGAAGAGTAGCTAGCCCCTCCTCGTCTGGCTCCTCCCTTTGAGAAGTTTCCTCCCTTTCAGGTTCCTCAGTGTTTTCTGCTGACTCTTCTCCCCTCCCAGAGGGTCCCGCTTGAGAGCGAGTGGATACTAAGCCTAACTTGCTACCAAAGTCTTTTCCCAACTCTTCATAAAAGGGAGGCCAATCCTTCCCCAGTACAACATCTTCTGGCAATTTTGGGACTACGGCCACCTTCATCTCTCTAACGGTGCCCAACCCTTGTACTGATACATTGTATAGGGGATAAGGGACAAATGCGCCGTGCACGCATTTGACGCGTACTTGGCCTTCTGCTTGACTCGGGGGCGACTGGCGATGCCCCTCAATGGCTTCCCAGAGCTCCCTTGAAATCATGCTCTGGTCAGCCCCCGAGTCAAGTAGAGCCAGTGTATGAATACCTTCCACTTGAACCTGGATAAGGAATTCGTCCTGATCTGTCTCCTCTGTTTCTGTCACCAGGACTGTTCTTTCTGGGCAGGATCTCTGAAAATGTCCTTTCTTCCCAAACTGAAACATTTTCCTTTGGGTACAGATAAGACATTATTACTATCAGAGTCATTCACATTAGACATTTCAGGCTTATATAGTTTATCATACAAACATTTTCCTTTTCTGCCACTGTCTTTCTTACCAGCTGCTGGCCAGATACCTTGCCTTGAGGTGTCAGTCCTCTCTGCGGCGAAATACCGCTCCGCGAGAGTGGCTGCCTCCTCCGAGGGTTGGCAGTGCTGGAGTGTCAGAAAAGTTTTTACACCGCTGGGAACAGCCTGCATGAATTGCTCCAGCACAATTCTATCGAGGACTGTTTCCAGGGTACTTCCCTCTGCCAGTAACCATTTTCTGGCTAAACTTTTCAGTCGCTGCGCTAGGGCCTTAGGGGTCTCCTGAGGCTTAATTACTGCCTCCCTGAACATTCTGTGGTAATGTAGAGGTGTGAGCCCCAACCTATCTTTTACTGCTTTTTTAACCTCTATATAATTAGAAGCTAAATCAGCCGGCATAGCTTTGTAAGCCGAAAGGGCCTCGCCTGTGAGCGAAAGGGCGAACCTAGTGGCCCACTGCTCCTCTGGCCATATCAGAGCTGTAGCTATCCGCTCAAAAGCGTCAAGATAGTCATCTAAATTGTCATGCGGCTTTAGTTGTCCCATTGAAAAAGCACCATACGAACTCAGTCCTGATCCCTGGAATACCATGGGGACGTCTGCTGTGGCATCTAGCGGCTTCTTTAAAAGTGCGTCCATGGTCTCCATCAGGGGCTTCTGTTGTTCTTGTATGGTCCGCGTAGTCTGCTCCTGGAGATAGCGAATAAGCTCCATCTGCTTGTCCCACTGTGTCTTCATCCAGTGGATTACATCTTGTGGCTCCATTCTAAGCCTCAATGTACCTGTAGAGAGAAAGACAAAACAAAAAAAACCCAAGTGCGATACCGCAACATCCTTTTTTTTTCTTTCCTTTCCACCGTCTATTTCTCTGCCTACCAGCACCCCCTTTCTCACTTTTGTCCTCCCCACTTATGACTAGGTAACTTTTACCTGAGCCTTCATGTAGGGTTCAGCTTGTGAGAATGTTTTTCTGGGTCCAGCACCTGGTAGCAGGAATCTTCAAGACGGCTCTCCCCCTCTGGAAAACAGTCTTCTCCAGCAGACAGTAGTTCTTTGTGCAGTCCTTTTGAATCCTTATGCAAAAATCCAAAAACGTCGCCAATTGTCACGCACCTACTTACCCCCGAAGGCAAAGGACCTGGGGTTTCAGTGAGGCCTCGTCTTAGGTAGCAGGGACAACTAGTGCCCCCTGGGAGTTGAAGTCCCACTAGCTATTCAATAAAAAGAGTGTAGTCGTGGACGAGTAGCTAGGCTGATAAAGAGGTATTTTATTTCCCTTCCCGGGAGAACTTCTGCAGTCAGGAATCACAAAGGAAAATAAACCATGCTTCTGGTGTAACACAAAATAGAACTACAAAAATTACAAAGGAATGCTTCTTTTCAGCTTAAGGCAAAACAAAAATGCAAAACAAGCCTTGTACCTTACAACAGCTGTGAATTGAAATCTGTTCCTTTAAACAGATTTCCCTTCTGCACACTTCAGCAGAGAGAGGTCACATTATCCGCAAATACAAGTGTACAATCCATCTGGAGATCCTCTGAGTTTTCCACACAGTAATCACAGTCCATGGCCTCATGAGCTTCCCTGCAATTCACTTCTATGGGATTGGAACTTACACCAGTATTCAAAAATCCCTCCTCTCTCTGGCAAGGGCTTCTCTCTTCCTCACTATTAAAGTGGAATGGAAAGTTACCATGCAATGTAGACTTTCCCTCTAGAGGGCCATACACTTCAGGACAAGCGTATGTAAAATCCTGCTTTTCAAGTGCCACTCTACACCAGGGAATTGGCCTTTCTTCAGGCTGGCCTCTGCCGGAACCTTTGTAGCTGGGAAGCTGAAAATAGCCTTTCTTTCTCGAAAGCTTTTCACTTCCCCTTACAGGACGTGCTTCTTTGAGCCTGGAAATCTCCCTTGGACAAGAGCTTCTATTCCCCAGGTACCTGCTCTCATGGAAATTCTCTCTCACAGCTTCTCTCCGTTTGCTGGTAGGAATCCCTCTGTGTCCCCAACGACCGGACTCTAGTTCAGTGCAGCCCAACTCTCTGGCACTAACCTCAGGTATTCCCTCTTGGGCAAACTCCTCTGAAAACGCTGCTGGAATCTCCATCTGAAATTCTCAGGTATGTGTCCTGGTTAGCTTTTCTGTTAGCTCTCTGAATGGCTCTGACTGAGCTCTCCTGTTAGCTCCGCTGTTACCTCTCCCGTGTGTTCTGTCTCTGCTCAAGACTGACTCTATTTTAAGTGCGTCATTCTTTGAGTTTCTCATAAGCTCAAGTCTCTGCAGCTGTTCCTGCTCCTCTAATGAGCTATGAGGTAATGCTTTGCTGGGGCGTTTACCTACACCCGGTGCTAGTGTTTTGGTTGGTTGCCTATAGCAACCCCTAGCCATGTGCTTTGAGCTGCCCATTTTAAAACTGCTCTGCACATTTTCTTCTGTTTCCATAGGCACTATTTGCCTTACGCCATGACAAGGTACGCCTCCAATAGGTCCAGGGATGTCAGAAACTCCCCCTTCCGTACCACCAGTATCACAGACCTGAGCGTCTCCATATGGAAGTGCTGCACTCAAAGACACCGATTTACCCCCTTGAGGTCCAAAATTGGTCGAAAAGACCCCTCCTTTTTTGGTACTATGAAATAGATGGAGTATCGACTGAAGCTGCATTGGTCTTGAGGCACTGGCACTATCGCCTTTAATGCGAGCAACCTCACGACCGTGTCTCGCACGGCGTTGCACTTGATCAGCGACTTACACGGGGACTGAACAAAGAATTCTCTTACTGGCCGTTGGAACTCCAACGCGTACCCCTCGCAAATGAATTCCAACACCCACTGGTCTAAGGTAATCTTGACCCAAGCAGGGTAAAAATCCCGCAGTCGACCTCCTATGGGAACCAGGCCTGCCTGGGCCTTCCTGATCTCATTGTGACTTTCGGGAATTTGCGGAAGAGGTAGAGGCCCCAAAACCCCTTCCTGCTCCTCGAAATCCACGAAACCCCTGCCTCCTGCCCGGGAATCTTTCTCAGTGAGCTTGACTGAATTTCTGATACCAGAAGTGCCTAAACTCCCTCTGCTGCCCCCTGCCAGTGGAAGTAGACCGCCCTTGTTTCTGCTTGTCTTCTGGGAGTCTGCCACTCTTAGACTCCCCAAGATCCTTCACTAATTTGTCCAAATCCTCTCCAAAAAGCAACTTCCCCCAGAAGGGGAGCTTGCTCAACCTGGACTTCTAGGAACCATCCGCTGCCCAGTTGCGCAGCCAAAGGTAACGTCGCGCCGCCACCACCGACGCCATGCTCTTTGACAAGCCTCGAATCAGGTCATAGTGGACATCCACCAAATATGCTGTCTCCGACTCCAACTTTGCTGCTTCTCCCAAGTCGTCTCCACTTTGATCTCCTTGCACTTGCCGAGCCCAGTGGAGGCAGGCTCTAGCTACCCAAGCTCCACAAATAGCTGTCTGAACAGACAAGGCATTCACATCAAATACTTGTCTTAACAAGGTATCCAGCTTCCTGTCCTGGGAATCCTTGAGCGCCGCACTACTCTCTACTGGGATGGTAGTCTTCTTAGTGACCGCCGAGACGGCTGCATCCACCTTTGTAGACTTAAACAGTTCCCAATCTTGGTCCACCAGGGGGTAGAGTCTATCCATCACCCTGGAGCCTTTGAGCGCGGCCTCCGGCAAATCCCATTCTTCTTGAATCATCTCTCTGACCACTCTATGCACCGGGAAGGCCCTCTGGGTCTTTCTAAACACTTGTAGCAACGGATCTTCTAACGTAGCATCCTCTGCTGGCCCCGGTGACGCCATATTTAGCGCCTTAAGCATCTCGGAGATGAGTGCGGGCAATTCGTCCCTTCTAAACACTCTCACGACTCTCGCCTGATCCTCTCTGTCCGTGATCTCTCCTTCCTCCAACTCATCTTCCAAGTCCAAGCCGAGTTCTCCCTCGTCCGATAGAACCCCCTCAGAGTCCACGTAGCATTCCTGCTGTTCTTTCTCCATCCTGGCCTTTTTAGCCAGGCTTCCTGGTCTCCCCGCAGCCAAAGGTGTTCCCGGTCTCTTAACTCCACGGGCCTCCCTTGTGGAACTCGTCCCCAGCTCCTTATGCTGGCTCCCAAAAGCCTGCTGGATGAGAGCCACAAATTCCTGTGAAAAAATGGCTGCCAAACCCCCTGGTAAGGCCGCCGGCGAGGCTGGGAGATCTGGGGCCGAGGAAGGCCCGGCCACGGGTTCCTCTGACCCCAAATCTGCTGCCAATGGATCCTGCACGCTTGATGGGTTCTTACCGTCAGCCGCCCCCTCCAAGTCGTGCTCCATAGCAGTAGCCAGCTGCGTGCACTTCTTACAGACCCCAGTGTCTGCTGAAGTCCCCCTTCTGGAGCCACAGAGCAAATAAAGTGGTCTGGAAGACATGCCCCACCCTAAAGGCGAGGGGCCACCGTATATGGGGGGAAAAAAGCACTAGGAAGCTCAAAACCAATGTGTTCTTTTCTTTTTCTTTTTTTTTTTTAAGTAAAAAGGAAACTCCTACCACAGTCCCTTCCTAACCCCTCCAAGGCTGAAAGGAAGCTTTGGCACAAAAAACGAGGCTTCCTGCGCAAAACCGGAGCTCCTGCAGGCCCTGCTGACCGCCCGGCGCTTCCCGCGCTGACGCCACGCGGCAGGGCCCGAAACCGAAATTTAGCTCTGTGTCCTACCTCCGCTGCCTGCTTACAGCTGTTGGATGCCTCGGGTCTCCTCTCTCACTCCCCCTCCACTGACATGATCTGTCTCTTGTGTCAGGAGCCGGGAGAGACTGCCAGGCAGAGAATCGCCGCTGACACTGCCTTCCGCCGGCCTTGCCCCCACCGCTCTACCGGCACGCTCAGCTGAAAGGGCCAGGAGCAGACGCCACTGACCTGCAGAGACCAGCCACCACACAACAATGATTGGGGCCTGCTTACCGACTGAGCTGCTGACAGCGTCGGAAGCAGGAGAAACCCTGAAGCAGCTAATCGCACGTTTTCCCACCACCTGAATCTCTTCACAGCACCGCCAGGCAAAGCATCTGCAGGCGCTGACTAACGGCCCCTGCGGGCTCACCCATGATTCAGGCCACTCCTGATCCGTACTCCCAACAGATCCACTAGCTGTGAAGGGAGGAAAGGGGGGGGGGGAGGTAGAAAGGGAGCCTGAGGGTCTAGAAGAGGGAAAGACCTCCTGTCTAGCCACCTTACTAAAAATTAAACTGGACAGACCTCCCTTCTCTCTTTTTTTTCAATTTTAACCAACACTTTCCTACACCTATCTCTCCTTAATTGTCCCTCTGTCGAGCCTGGACCTCCAGGCTCACCAATCCTCCAGCTGCTTGGAGACTGAGATAACTGGAGTCAGGAGGCGGGTCTAGAGTGGATATACCGGTGACATCACAAAAGAGATGACGTTTCTCAGTCTCCAAGCTGTTGGAGGAGGAGCACAACCCAGAGGTTCGGGAGTAGACTGGAGGGACGATAAGGAATCACTATTTCTTCAGGTGGTAGCCACCCTCCCTTGGAAGTATATATTCTTCTTTACCTGAGTAGGGTACTACGTATATACATAAGGATGAATATTTCTTTTTACTAAACAGAAATGTTACATGTGAAGGCACATTTTAGATAGCACATGAAGACAATATTTCAGAAACAGCTCTGCCAATCTATCAATGTGTGCCCTCAAGTCAATGCTGACTCCTGAGTTTTCTTGGCAGTGTGACTGGAAGTAGATTGCCAGGCTTTTCTTCTGAAGCAATGGAGAGTTAAGTGACTTGCCTAAGGCCACAAGGAATGCTAGCGGGAATCAAACCCTGGTATTCTGGTCATTGGGCCACTGCTCTAACCACTAGGCTACTCCTCCACTCCATTCTTCTAAAGATGAAGTCCTTTCTAAAATACACAGAATGAAATGCAGGAATGTATCAGGGAGTTATAGTCACATACAGCTGGAGGAACCATCTCAGAAATATGCATGTGAGAAAAATCGACGGAGGAAATCCGGCAACTTAACACATGTAAGTGCCAAAATTTCACAAAATGCTTATATAAATGTCAACACTTACATGGGTATTTCAGCAAACCTAGATGTGTAGAGGCTAATTAACTACACAGGACTTTATCTCATTTCATTTTGAAGGGTGAAATAAACATTGCGAGATTAAGAGGTAAATCCCCCTTATTCCCTCCTGTAAAGAGATGGCTACAAGGAGAGCTTTGTAAGTACCTATTGGTGTAAGGAAGCAGGTGTAAATCTGGATGTGGACAATTTTGGGACTATATGTGCATTCCCTATATTAAATGGGGAATATATGTATAGATTTTTGCCCCATCCAGGCCATGCCCCAACATGCCTCCTTGCAATTTCAACATTATAGACATCCGTGTGTAAAATGAGCCGTTTCTAAAATGGCCATTTACCTGTGGATGCAATCTATTTGTGTAAGTGGTAATATTTGCATATCCAAATTGCAAATAAGGCTTCATAAATAACCCCATATTCTGTAATACTACTACACTTACAAAAACAAACAAAAATAGCACTGCCCAAATGAAATGGATGGCCAGTTCAAAAAATAGCTGACAAAAATCATCCCATGGGATAAACATGATGCATTCCGCTGTATAATATACTTCTTTTGTTTAAGTTCTTGCTCTGTACCACACTGACAGAACTGTAATGAATGCACATATATCACACAAAAGAGAATTATTCTTTCCACAAGGCAGCAGATTAAAGTTATATTCTATACAGCGCTGTGTATGTCTTGCAGCGCTATATAAATGATCAATAGTGTTAGTAGTTGTAGAAGAACAAATGCTACTGCAGTCTCTGAAGTTCTGTTTTGCTAACGGGACCCATTTCTGGTTTTCTGCTGGGTTTGCTCCACTCAAGAAAAAGTGAAAGTGTGTTAATATCAAATGCCTGCTTCAATAAGGTGTCCAGCTTCCTGTCCTGGACATCCTTGAGAGACACACTGCCTTCTACCGGGATCGTAGAATTCTGGGTAACCGCCGACACCACTACATTCACGTTAGGCGATTAAAGGAGTATGCATTCTTGCTCAGGCAGCAGGAACAGGCCGTACTCCCGTAAGGTCGGTTTCCAGCAGATTCTACTCATCCTGGATCATCTGCCAGACAACTCTATGTACCGGGAAGACTTTCTGTGATTTCTGCACCGCTTGGAGCAGCAAATCTTCCAGTCCCTCTTCCTCTGCCGGGCAGCTAGTGGGCATGTTCAGAGCCTTCAGGGACTCTGAGATGAGCGCCGGTAGCTCCTCCCGGCAGAAACCTGAACAATCTGGGTTTGATCCTCCTGCACTGGGATCTCTCCTTCTTCCAACTCCTCCTACAGATCTAGCTCCATGTTGAGGTCTTCTCCATCCAGCCCCTCCAAGAGGCCAATGTCCCCATCTCAAGATCCAGCCGCATCAGCTCCCCAGTCGGGGTCGAGCAAGCAACGAGCGTTTTCCCGCTCCTACAACTCCGGCCCAATCCGGGCCGTGGGAGGTCCCAGAGGCGCAGCAAAAAGCAGCCGCGGGCAGGAGAAGGCCCTTTTCGGCTCAAGATCCAGCCGCATCAGCTCCCCAGTCGGGGTCGAGCAAGCAACGAGCGTTTTCCCGCTCCTACAACTCCGGCCCAATCCGGGCCGTGGGAGGTCCCAGAGGCGCAGCAAAAAGCAGCCGCGGGCAGGAGAAGGCCCTTTTCGGCTCAAGATCCAGCCGCATCAGCTCCCCAGTCGGGGTCGAGCAAGCAACGAGCGTTTTCCCCGCTCCTACAACTCCGGCCCAATCCGGGCCGTGGGAGGTCCCAGAGGCGCAGCAAAAAGCAGCCGCGGGCAGGAGAAGGCCCTTTTCGGCTCAAGATCCAGCCGCATCAGCTCCCCAGTCGGGGTCGAGCAAGCAACGAGCATTTTCCCGCTCCTACAACTCCGGCCCAATCCGGGCCGTGGGAGGTCCCAGAGGCGCAGCAAAAAGCAGCCGCGGGCAGGAGAAGGCCCTTTTCGGCTCAAGATCCAGCCGCATCAGCTCCCCAGTCGGGGTCGAGCAAGCAACGAGCGTTTTCCCGCTCCTACAACTCCGGCCCAATCCGGGCCGTGGGAGGTCCCAGAGGCGCAGCAAAAAGCAGCCGCGGGCAGGAGAAGGCCCTTTTCGGCTCAAGATCCAGCCGCATCAGCTCCCCAGTCGGGGTCGAGCAAGCAACGAGCGTTTTTTCCCGCTCCTACAACTCCGGCCCAATCCGGGCCGTGGGAGGTCCCAGAGGCGCAGCAAAAAGCAGCCGCGGGCAGGAGAAGGCCCTTTTCGGCTCAAGATCCAGCCGCATCAGCTCCCCAGTCGGGGTCGAGCAAGCAACGAGCGTTTTCCCGCTCCTACAACTCCGGCCCAATCCGGGCCGTGGGAGGTCCCAGAGGCGCAGCAAAAAGCAGCCGCGCGCAAGCGCGCCCGCGCCTTTGCAGGCCCGCGCCTGAGGGCCTCGCAAGAGGGCCCTTTGGCGTGGCCCTTAGGCGGGGCACGATAGGCGGAAAAAGAACGTTAACCCAACGCCTCAACATCCCACAAGCAAATCGCCATCTTGAAGCTCATCCAAAATCGAGCAGCTTGAGCTCCCTCACGGTCGAGCTCGCTCCCCCTCAGAATTGGATCCCTCTCTGAGCACAGCAAGTATACTACGTATAAAGGAACTATCTTTAACTGACTTCTTGCACATCCCCCATAAAGTTTTGCATACTATTGTTAGTAATTATAAGTATCAGTACTCATCAGTTGCAAATATCGTTCCCAGTAGCCAGAAAGAATTTACTGTCGTCAGCACCAAGAGTGATATACTGTTGTCAGTAGATAGAGAGACATACTGTTATCACTACCCAGAAAGATATTACTGTTGTCAGTAGATAGAGAGACATACTGTTATCACTACCCAGAAAGATATTACTGTTGTCAGTAGATAGAGAGACATACTGTTATCACTACCCAGAAAGATATTACTGTTGTCAGTAGATAGAGAGACATACAGTTATCACTACCCAGAAAGATATTACTGTTGTCAGTAGATAGAGAGACATACTGTTATCACTACCCAGAAAGATATACTGTTGTCAGTAGATAGAGAGACATACTGTTATCACTACCCATAAAGATATACTGTTGTCAGTAGATAGAGAGACATACTGTTATCACTACCCAGAAAGATATTACTGTTGTCAGTAGATAGAGAGACATACTGTTACCACTACCCAGAGAGATATACTGTTGTCAGTAGATAGAGAGACATACTGCTACCACTACCCAGAGAGATATACTGTTGTCAGTAGATAGAGAGACATACTGCTACCACTACCCAGAGAGATATACTGTTGTCAGTAGATAGAGAGACATACTGTTACCACTACCCAGAGAGATACACTGTTGCCAGTAGATATACTGTTGTCAGTAGATAGAGAGACATACTGTATCATTACCCATAAATTTGCAATTACTGTTTTTCTCAGCATCCAGATATATTGTTGGTACGCCTTCTCACCACAATTAAGGTTCCATCAATATTATCTACAAATACTACAACTCCAAAACCAACAGTCTACAACCTTGTGCAACTAGCAACACTACCGCCTCTCAGAACACACAATGTTCACTATAAGAATGCACACATTAGTAACCCTTACCATCACCTACTTCCTCACTGCACTATCTGGCCAAGCAATTGCCTTTAATGATGACCAAAAATACATACCAATACTACGAAATAATTGGAGGAGATGGTCAAACAAGACTCAAACAAATCAAACAAACCCTAACTACACCCACTACTCACATCTACTTCATATTGCCCTTCACGTTACCAAAAGACCTCAACCAAAACAACAGTACCATCCACCATTACACTGTGCCCTTATCAATATAAGGTCCATCCGCACAAAATGGCCTCTGATAACTAATCTCATAACTGCACATAACCTCGACATCTTGTTGATCACAGAAACTTGGCTAACCGATTCTGACAATGTCATTCTTAACCAGATGCTACCGCCAGGATTCTCTATCCACACGTGCCATAGGAACCAACAAAGAGGAGGCGGAGTACTTATTATCTCTAACAACCAACTACAATTTCAAATCGACAACAGCATTAGTTCAACACATCTAAATATACTAAATATATCAAACAAAGAGCACTCAATCAGCCTAGTCTATAGAGCTCCAACAGCATCAGCTGAGGATCTGCCAACGATAGTTGACCTTGCCTGCAACACTGAAAAACCAAGACTATCTAATTGGATATTGGGAGATTTCAACCTTCCCTCCCTACAGGACTCGCAAACCACAGCATTTATAGAAGCAATTGACAACCTTGGATACAACCAAATAGTCAAAGATCCTACTCACAATATGGGAAACATACTTGATCTGATATTCGTCCCACAAGTTACCTCAGACATCAACCACAATTACGACCTTTCAATAATACCAGTACCGTGGTCTGACCACAGTCTCATTCTATTCAAAATCCCCAACTCCTCCAATTCCTCTAAATCCAAACCTACTCAAGCGAAACCAACAGCTAGGAGGTTCCGCCCCTTTGTCAAAGAGGAAATACTTAATAATCTCCTCCCAACACTACAAGCGTCTGAACCCGACTTGGACAGTCTAATCAACACTTGGGATCACTCCCTTAGATTTAATTCTCAGCCATCAAACATGGCAAAAAATACCAACCAACGTACACACGTAGCCTGGTATTCCAAGGAGCTAAGAACATCCCTCCTCCATCTTCGGAGACTCGAGAAATACTGGAGAAGATCACGCTCTACTGAAGCCTACACAGCTTACTGCAAATACTTAGATAAGCATCGCCAAGAAATAGCAGATCGAAGGAAACAATTCCATACTAACCTTCTAAAGAAATCATTAAATAAACATCATGACCTCTTCAACATCGTAAGAACAATGGCAAAGGAACCAACACCTCAACAAACGCAAGCAATACACCCGCAAGAATATGCTGAATACCTAAAGTCAAAGATGACAAAAACATCCAACATTTGTACCTCTGGACCAACAAAGAATGATATATTCACAGTCAACCACATTAACCAAGTTCAATACACTATCAATCAAAGAAATTGAGAACACTATCGCATCAATAAATGCTACCACCGCTGCAAGCGATCCCTGCCCGGCAGCCTGGATAAAAATCTTAAACATGAAGTAAGCTTCTTCATACAGAACATCCTTGAACAATCCTTTTCAACTGGAACCTTTCCTCAAAGCCTCAAACAAACCTCAATTAGACCATTACTAAAAAACAGTAAATTAGACCCCCAAAAAGTAGAATCCTACAGGCCAATATCCAGTATCCCACTCCTAGCGAAAATAATTGAGAAAGTAGTCCAACGGCAAATACAACAGCACATAGACAATGAAGCTCCACTTGACCCTGCACAACACGGCTTTAGAGAGGCTCATGGAGTTGAGACCCTCCTCATCACACTATTCAACACACTAACCACAGGAATAGATAACATTCACCAAGGATTCATACTTATATTCATGGACATCTCAGCTGCGTTCGACTCAGTAAGCCACCAAATACTTATCGATCGCCTTAAGGAAAAAGGAATAGTTGGTGCCGCACTTGACTGGTGTATATCATATCTAACTAACCGTTGGCAACAAGTACGAATTGACGAAACTACTTCTGAACCATTTCTTCAAGACCAAGGGGTACCACAAGGATCTTCTCTGTCAGCGTTGATGTTTAATATATACATGCAACCCATTTGTGACCTCATTCGTTCCTTTAATGTCACCTGCTTAGCATATGCAGATGACATTCTACTATTCATGCCATTCTCCATCAATCACCCTGATTATACATCATTGATAACATGCCTCGAAGCAGTAGAAGATTGGCTCATCTCCCAAAATCTAAGAATCAACCACAGCAAGACTGATGTGATGTTTGTAACAAGAAACCAAAACTTCACACCTCCTACCTCCGTGAAGATAAAGGACAAGGAATTAACAGTAAAACCTACACTACGCTACCTAGGTATAACCCTTGACCAGCACCTCAATATGAAAGCCCACATAAAAAACATAACAAAACTAATATATCACAAGATACGTACATTACGCCACCTGCGACCTCTACTGGAACCCTCAGATTTCAGAACCGTCTACCAAGCCCTGATAATGCCTCACATTGACTTTGCAAATGCAATTCTATACGGTCTCCCTCAAGCAACATTAAATCCTCTCCAACTAGCGATGAACACTGCTGCCAGAGTACTTGAAGGAATATCAAAGACAGATCACATAACCCCAGTTCTAAAAAGACTCCACTGGCTACCAACCAACGCAAGAATCCACTACAAGATACTGATCACTACATTCAAAGCCATAAACAACCAAGCACCATCAACCATTACCAGCCTTGTACACTCACAGACCCCTAATAGATCCAGAAGGTCAATTGCAATGAATACATTAATAATCCCGAAACAAACAGTCAGATACACTAAGGAAACAACCAAAAGAGCCTTCAGTATCCACGCCCCAATAACTGGAATGCCCTCCCACTAGAACTGAGAGTTATAACCAGCCTAACACAATTCAGAAAGAGTCTCAAACACCACCTCTTCCTAAGCTATTTCCCAATCTAACCTTCGCACATGAAAATATTACAGACACTTTTCTGACCAGGACATTTTCCCAACTGATATCCAAATGTGACTAATGTATTTCAATATTCTGTAAATAGTTAGCTAGCCTATGTAGTTGTACCTTGTTATTCCCAAGTTTTCAAAAACCCTGTTACTTGTAAAATGCATTACAGTTCTTTGTATGTATATGTTTGTTACATGTAAACCGCGCTGGTGACAATAGTGCGGTATATAAAAGATGTTAAATAAATAAATAAAATAAAATAAATATTTCATCCTCTTTTGCCTCAGGCGCCCTCTTAGCCCTGCATACCGACACTGAAGGGTCACTCGCCAATTCCTATTAACGTAGGGAAAACACCTTGTGCAAAAGCAAGACAAACTCCGGTGAAAAATTCCCTGGGAGCCCTACTGCCTCCCTGGGCCTAAGGGGTGGATGGTTTGGGCATCTTGGAGGGACCGGGGGCCGGATCTGGCAAAGGTAGCATGGAGGCCCTGTCTCCGGAACTTCCTGTGACAGTGAAGCACCCTCCTGCTTCACCTCGTCCCGCAGGCCCCGCTCCAATGACCTAGCCTCCTGCGTGCAGCCTAAGCAGATGCCTGCCTCCGAGACCACTCCCCACCAGGTCACACACTAGGCACTGTGGTCTAGCCAGTATGGTGGGAGGCACTGTGGGTTCTCCTCTCTGGGTTCTCTCCTTCTTCCCAGGAAGACCCCCCTAATTGTACCCGGGCAGTAGACGGATCCCTGTCACAGTGCTGCCCCGCGGCCCAGGGCACGGAGAACTACAATGCTCAAAACAAAGGAAAATAAATTCAAAAGAACTGAAAATTAAATCCAAAAATGGAACTAAAAGGAAACCAAAAAAGGCAACTAGAAATATCCCCAAAAGAAAGGAAACTGCTTTATCCTGGCTTTCTCCCCCACCTCCAGGGAAAACGCAGGTGGCTGACTCCTCCCCCAAGCACCAGAAACCCCAGCAGGAACTCCAATGCAGTCGGGCCTGAAGAAAAGAAAAGCACGCTTAAATCTCCCATGCAGCAGCCGGCCCCCAAACACGTGGCTGGAGGCCGCTCTGTATCCCGGCAGCTGCTAAGGGATCCTACTTTTCCCCCTCGCCACCGATGTTACCTCAGGGCCTAGCACACATGGATATTTTCCCCCTCACGCTCAGTCTTTCTCTCGTGGCCTCGGCGCTGAAGGGGGGAGGACGATCCACAGCTGCCGGTCAAGCAAGTCCTGCACCCACAGCAGCTCCTCACCCGATCACGGGTTTGGGAGCCGCCAGACGTCTCGGGCTGCAGGATACTTCCAGAAAAAAAACCTTCCAAAATGCCTAGGAAGGGGGGGGGGGGGAATATCCTTCTCTCTGCCCTGCTGGCCCTTAGTGCTGCCCTTAGGATCTTTCCTTTGGACTCTGCCGTCCTCCTCCTTCCTTTTATTTATTTATTTATTTTTTAACTATCAAAATGAAAGAACCTGTACCTGACAGGTTTAGTGAGTTTTGATTTTTATTTTCCCTATCTCCTTAGTAGTCCCTTCAGTGAGTCCATCACCCTGGCTCACCACCTCTCCAGCTGCTTGGAGACTGAGCATATTGAGGCCGGTAGGCAGTGCCAGCTGCATAAGTATATTGGTGTCATCAAAAGATGACATGAATAGTCTCCAAGATGCTGGAAGAGGTACACTAACCAGAGGTACGGGACGGGCCTGGAGGGACGATAAGGAAATAAAGTACACTGTAGAACCTCTATGGATAGAAATTCCATTTAAAAAGGGGAAAGCAATGGCAGAGGGGATGTACTACCGTCTGCCTGGCCAGAATGAATATATGGATGATGAAATGCTAAAAGAAATCAGGGAAGCTAACAAAAGTTACAACAGAGTAATAATGGCTGATTTCAATTACCCTGGTATCGACTTGGTCAATGTCACAGCAGGACATGCTAGGGAGATAAAGTTTCTAGGTGAAATAAATAACTTTCTTGGAGCAACAGGTTCATGAACCAACAAGAGAGGAAGCTATTTTGGACCTAATCCTTAGTGGAACACAAGATCTGGTGCAAGAGATAAGGGTGTGGGGGCCATTTGCAATAGTGATCATAGCATGATCGCATCACCTTTCAACTTCCTTCTCAACAACCTCATGCCCCATCTACCTCCACAGAAACAGCCCCCACAAAAAAGGCCTTCCACTCCAGACCTCTGAACATAGAAGAGTTTGTCAATAAGGTCCTCCCAACGCTCCAACAGCCTACATCAAATCTAGATGATATGATTGACTTATGGAATAACACTCTAAAATCGTACTCACAACCTCTCCCCTCAATTATGACTACTACCCCCAATTACCTCCGAAGATCAGAAAACAAGCTCCATGGTACTCCACTGAGCTAAAATCATCCCTTCTGCTCTTAAGGAAGCACGAAAGAAAATGGCGCCACTCCCGCTCTCCAGAAGATCAAGCATCTTACAATAACCACCTGAAGCAACACAGGGAGCTTATATCTGAAAAGAGGAGAGAATACCACACTGAACTTCTCCTCCGCTCGATTAACAAACCACGTGACCTCTTCAGCATAGTCAAATCCCTTACCAAAACCACACCTGCGCCCCAGACAGCCTCAATTCATCCGCAATTATATTCTAGCTACCTCCAGTCCAAAACCCTTACAACAAATGCTGTCATGAGCCCCATGCCTAGCCACTTGCCTATCACGCAGTCTCCTCTTATAGAATTCATCCCCCCAGCAGAGAAATACATCTCTGACCTTATTTCTTCGCTCAACACCACCACAGCACCTAACGATCCATGTCCGGCCTACTGGATCAGGACGCTGTGCAAAGAACTGAGTCCTACCCTAGCACACATCATGAAGCTTTCATTTGCATCTGGAGTTTTCCCTACCTCGCTTAAACAAACCTCCATCCGTCCTCTCCTAAAAAACAATCGTCTGGACCCATCCAAGACTGAATCATATCGTCCGATTTCAAGCATACCTCTACTATCTAAACTCATAGAGAAAGTGGTCCAAATACAGATGCAACAACATATCGATACAACAGCCCCTCTAGACCCTTATCAACATGGATTCCGTGAGGTGCACGGTGTAGAATCATTACTTACCATACTCTCCAACACATTATCCAGAGGCATAGATAACATTTAAGATGGGTTTATTCTAATCTTCCTCGATATAGCCGCGGCTTTTGACTGTCAACCATGATCTACTCCTCTCCAGACTCCAAGAAAAAGGAATTCAAGGACTTGCATGGGAATGGTGCAAATCTTATCTATCTAATCGTCTGCAATATGTCCAGGTAGGATCATCAACATCGGAGCCTTTCCAGCAACAGCAGGGAGTCCCTCAAGGTTCCTCCCTATCTGCCCTACTTTTTAACATCTATATGCAGCCGATTTGCAACATTATCCGCTCATTTGACATCCTCAGCTTAATCTACGCAGACGACGTCCTACTCTTCACCCCGGTAAAAATTATGCATCCTGACATCTCCAAACTAGTCGACTGCTTTAACGCAATTACCGACTGGCTCCTATCCCAGAATTTGAGGATAAACTTCAAGAAGACGGAGGTCTTATTTATCTCCAGGAACAAGAACTTCCCCCCCCCCCCCCCGCCACCTTGAAGGTACGAGATGCAGAACTCCCATGCAAATCAACCATATGGTATTTGGGAGTCACACTAGACAACCAATTTAACTTTAAAGAGCACATAAAGAACACGACCAAATCCGTCTACAACAAAATTTTAACATTAAGGCACCTTAAACCTCTACTAGCACCACAGGACTTCAGAACTATCTTCCAAGCACTAGTAATCCCTCATTTTGATTATGCAAATATAATCCTTCACAGTCTCCCTAAGAGCACCCTTAACCCTCTCCAAATGGCCATGAATGCAGCAGCACGCATTCTCAGCGGCATAGCCAGGAGTGATCACATCACGCCCATACTGATGGAACTTCACTGGTTACCGCTACACAGCAGACTCATTTACAAAGCTCTACTCATAACCTTCAAGGCCATTAACCGACTGTCTCCTTCATCTATCTCAGCACTCCTTACAATCAATCCAAACAGCAGGCTGAGAAGATCAGCAACCGCCAACACTCTTACTATCCCCTGTGAATCCATAAAGTGTAATCAACTAACCAGGAACAGAGCCTTTGCATTCTATGCCCCAAGAATCTGGAACAGCCTCCCCCCACACCTCCGAGCAATTAGGGACCTTCCCCAATTCAGAAAAGCTTTAAAGCATCATCTATTCCTCCTCCATTTTTCTCACCTTATTAACCCCCTCCACACTAATATTCCTTCATCCATTTCTTTACTCCCACAACCTACCTCATAACTAAGAATATACCTGACCACCACACCAGGTACATCTCACTGTCTCCACAGTCTTATACATGATTCACTATTAATTCTAACCTGTAAATCTGTAAATAGTTCATAATTTAACTCTGTTATTTAACTCTGTTATTAGCTTATTAGTTTCCTCTTCCCCGTTCAATCCAAGTTTATTTTCCTGTTACAATGTAAGCATTGATATCATTGTTCTGATGTAATGCAAATATTATTGTTTTATGTAAACCGCACTGACCCTGAATAGCGTGGTATATAAGAATGGATAAATAAATAAATAAAATTTGATTTAATAAATGAAGGGAGGACAACAAGAAAACACACAGTACTACTTCTTAACTTTCAAAGGGCAGACTATGATAAAATGAGGAATATAGTTAAGAAAAAGACAAAAAGGAGAAGCTACAAAGGGTAAAGATTTACATCAAGCATGGGTGCTGCTTAAAAATATTATCTTGGAAGCCCAGACCAGATGTATTCCATGCTTTAAGAAAGGTGGAAGGAAAGCCAAAAAACGGCCAGCAAGGTTTAAAGGTGAGATCGGAGAGACTGTTACAGCCCCAAAAAATGTTTTTCAGGTGATGGAAAAAGGAGCCAAATGACGAAAATGGCAAACAACATAAGCACTGGCAAGTTAGATGCAAGGCATTGATAAGGCAGACAAAGAGAAAATTTTAAAAAAATAAAGAAAAGCATGCTATGGAAGCAAAAATGTGCAATAAAAAACTTTTTCAAGTGCACCCATAGCAAAAATCCTGTGAGAGAGTCAGTTGGACCATTGGATGACAGAGGGGTAAAAGGGGGTGCTAAGGGAGCACAAACCCATAGCAGAGAGACTGAATGAATTCTTTGCTTGGGTCTTTACTTAAGAAGATGTAGGGAAGTTACCCATGCCTCAAATGGTATTTGAAGATGATGTATCAGAAGAACTGAAACAAATATCAATAAACTGGGAAGATGTATTACAACTATTGGATAAGCTAAAGAGTAGCAAATCACCTGGACCGGACGGTATACATCCCAGGTTGCTGAAAGAATTGAACTATGAGATTGCAGCTCTACTATTAGTAATCTGTGAACTATCATTAAAATCATCTGTAGTACCTGAAGATTGGAGAATGGCTGATCTGGGAAACTACAGACCGGTAAGCCTGACATCAGTACCAGGCAAAATGGTAGAAACCATTATAAAGAATAAAATTACCGAACATGTAGATAGTCATGTCTTACTGCGAGAAATATTAATCTGCTATATTTTTTGAAAGTGTGACTGGTGGGTGGTTAAGTTATGTTGTCCAAGAAGCAGTCTTTGAATATGTGTCTTTAGGACGTTTCTGAAGGTTAATGTGTCCATTGTAGCTCTTAGTTTATCAGGAATAGAGTTCTATAAGTGTGGAACGTAAAGTGAGAAGGCTCTCTGAGGTGATAGCGGTGGTACATATAGCATGTTCCGTGAGCCAGTTCGTTGTTTTCTGTTGTCAGGTGTGACTTGAAGTAGGGATTGCAGGTGTGGCGAGGGTGAGTTGTTGAGAATCTTGAAGGTTGTGAGAATGGATTTGTATTTTATGCGTTCTTTTATTGGTAGCCAGTGAAGTTGTTTGAGTAGGGGTGTTATGTGTTCTGCTTTTTGTGAGTTTTAGAGGGTTTGTGCTGCTGTGTTGATTGCAAGTTGGAGCGGGTGGATGGCTGTTTTTGGTAGGCCTTGAAAGATGATATTACAGTAGTCTAAATGTAGAAAGATGGTTGCTTGGAGGGCTGAGCGAAAGTAGTGGTTGGCTGGAAGAGGTTTGAGGTGCTTGACTGTTTTGAGTTTGAAATAAATGCTCCTTGTAATGTTTCATATGTGTGCTGTGAAGGTGAGGTGTTGATCCAGTGTATCTCCAAGGTATCATATGTCTTGTTTCACTTGGGTTTGGGTCCCATCAATAGTTATGGAGTTCAGTGGTTTAAAGCTATTGTCTCTGGTGATGAACATGACCTCTGTTTTCTTGAGGTTTATGGCCATATTGTGTCTTGACATTCGCTGACCGAGGAGAAGAGTTTGCTATGGACGTGATATCTGGGTTTGATGTGTTGATAGAAGCGTAGATCATTGCATCGTCAGCGTAGATGTGGTATAGGAAAACCATGCTGAGTACTGGGGTCTGTAAGCACACACTGGACCCTGTGCTGGCTATTGCTGTTGCTGCCTTTCTGCTTAAGATGAGTGGAGGAAGGGGAAGGTGGATAAAAGCTTGAAAAGTAGTGCCCTAAGGGGCATGTAATGCCTCTTTGGAGCACCAGCAAAGCACCAACAGAGTGAGGAAAAACGCTGACTGCCTACCCATCTAGCTGTGAGTATACTGAATGGCAAAAGGGAAATGGAAAGGCAAAGGCAAACAGCTATTGGCTTCTATACCTAAAGTGAGTGAACCAATGGATAAACATCTTGTATCGGGCCCCTCATCGGCAGCCCAAGTCTTAGCTCCTCCCAGAAGGACCTTCATTGAGTCCTCCTGAAAAACTCCTTCCGCCACCTCCTACTGACTTAAGACATGCTTCTTTAGTGGAATCGGGGAAAGATTCCATGACTGATTCTTCCTCAAGTTTAGTCCTTGAGAAAACTCTTCAAGTTGTTAGTTTGTACGAGTTACCCAAAACTGCCTTTTCTAGTGAACCTTCCTCCTTGAATATATCTTTGACGGATATTTAGAAAATTGTATCAAGGACTGAGTCTTTGTTAAATGGGATTATTTCACAACTATGTTTTTTTTCACACAGGACTCAATCAAAACATTTCAACATAAGGATGATACATAAAAAATAGCTGGGTTACAGAGTTCTAAATTGGTACCTGTTGCTTTCCCTTCAATCAGCTAATGTTTCAACTGTGAAGGATATTTATGCTTCGTAATTAGAGGCACTGGAGAATTTGAAAGTGAGTAAAAATTTGCGGGGTTTTTTTTTTTAAATTTTCCAGTGTCCGATTTGTTATCTGCAGAGATTCTGATAAAGAAATACTTTAAAGAAGTTTTTGCTATATCTAATCCTGATCAGATATTGATATCTAATATGTATTATGTTCTCCATAAGACCCGTTGGATCAATGAGGTAGAAGGAGAGAGGGATAAATTGGTTTCTGTTTCCTCTGTAATTTAATACAGTTTCGGGAAGATTTCATGGATGAAATTGCCTCTCAAACAACTCTGTTAGTTTCCTTTGTTAATGAAAAATATAAGAATAGGATATGGAAACATTTCTTTAAGAAGGAGGATTTCATCTTCTGTGGTTAGAAAATCTTTCTGTTTCCTGATGTAGCTCGCACCTCTCAAGTCAGGAGGAAAATATTTCTAATCTATCGTGCGAAGATTTTAGCCATGGGGGGTATTTTCTTTCTAAGGGTCCCTTGTAAGTGCCTTGTTTCACTTAAGGGGAAAGCGTAGTTACTCACCTGTAACAGGTGTTCTCCGGGGACAGCGGGAATCAGTCCTCACTTATGGGTGACTTCGGCACTGACAGAGCCCGCGCGGAGCAATTCCCCAGCTTTCAAAGAAAGCCTTTGGGATTGCTGCCACACATGCGTGATCCTCTTCCCGCCCAAAGGTGCCATCTTGCTCAGTCAGGTCCCAGAGCTAGAGCCCTACAAAGCAGATGGCAAGGGAAAGATAAAAAGATAGCAACTCTTCAGGGGAGGTGGGAGGGTGGTGAGGACTGATTCCTCCTGTACCTGGAGAACACCTGTTACAGGTAAGTAACTACGCTTTCTCCAGGAACAAGCAGGAAGTCAATCCTCACTTATGGGATTCCCCAGCTACAGGCTACCAAACCTGTAATCCAAAAACGCATCCGCGAGGGCATGAGCAGAAGCCGATGCCCGAAGGAGCCAGAGTCCTCGGGTCCCCAGGGCTAAGCTCTCGGTAGCTGCAGAAGGAGGGTCAGAGGGCAGGAGTTGCTTATACCCCAAACAGATTATGGAGTACAGCCTGGCCGAAGGCACTGTCCCAGCGGGACTACCTCTCCAGGCAGTAGTGCAAAGCGAAAGTGTTCACTGAAGACCAGGTTGCAGCCTGGCAGATGTCCACCAAAGGCATGAGCATCGCGAAGCCACTGACGATGCCTTGGCACAGACGCCATGCGCGGTGACCCATTGATCCAGCGGGGCCCAGCCTTTGCCTGGGCAAAGGCGATGCAGTCCACCACCCAGATGGAGAGGGTGGGCTTGGAAACTGCTAGCCCCAGGTGGTTGGGATTGTAGGCAACGAAGAGCTGGTTGGACTTGCGATGATCCTGGGTGCGCTGCAGATAGAAGGCAAGAGCCCTCTTGCAGTCGAAAGTATGCAGGATTGCCGATGCCTGGTCGGTGTGAGGTCTCGGAAAGAAAAGTCGGCAAGATTATCTCCTGATTAAGATGGAAATCAGAGACTACTTTCAGAAGGAACTTGGGATGGCAACAAAGGACCATTCTATTCCTGTAGAACCTGGTGTAGGGGGCCTCTGCCATGAGGGCTTGAAGTTTGCAGATTCACCGCACCAAGGTCAGCACCACCAGGAAGACCACCTTCCAGGAGAGGTGCCGGAGAGAGCACGTCGCCATCTGCTCGAAGGGCGGCCACATCAACTGCATGAGCACGATGTTCAGGTCCTACTTCGCCAGCGGGGGCCAGACGGGGGAGCCTGGAAAGCAACAGACCCCGCATGAAGTGAGAGACCAGAGGCTGGCCTGAAAGGCGTTTACCCCCGATGGGGAAGTGGTTGGCCGAAATGGCACTCAGGTAAACCCTGAGCAAGTTGGATTTCAGCCCCACCCACGAGAGGTGGAGGAGGTACTGGAGAACCCACTGGGTGGAGCAGGAGAACAGGTCGATCTGGAGCTCAGAGCACCAGGTCGAGAAGTGCCGCCACTTCAGAGCATAGGCCCGTCTCATTGAGGCCTTCCTCGACGCGAGGAGGACTTCTTCAATCTCCTCTGGGAGATGCAGTGAGGCTAAGGAGACCCGTTCAGCCGCCAGGCCGTCAGGGATAGTGAGGCCAAGTACGGGTGAAGCACCCGTCCCTCCTCTTGCGTCAGCAGGCCTGGGGCACCACCCAAGGGAACCGGAGGCTCCGCCAAGAGTCGGAGCAGAAGCGGGAACCAGGGCTGTTGGGGCCATGAGGATCACTGAAGCTCGGTGCCACTGAATCTTGTGGAGGGTCCTCGCAATGAGAGGAGTGTGAGGGAATGCATATAGAAACCCGGAGGTCCAGTCCAGGAGGAACACATCCGGGGCCACCCTGCTCGGGTGCGGCATCGGCCCGCAAAAGCGGGGAAGTTGCGCATTCACCAGGCTGGCAAACAGGTCTATGGATGGAGTCCCCCAGTGGCGGAAGAGGTGGAGAGCCACCTCTGGACTCAGGCACCACTCGTGGAGCCTGCTGAGTCTGTCCACGAGGAAGTTGTCCTGGCCTGGAAGGTAGACAGCCCATAAGGTCATGCCTCGGCATACCGCAAAGGAGCAGAGGAGGACTGCCTCCTGATAAAGGAGGCGGGAGCCCGCGCCAGCCTTCCTTTTTTTATGTAGAACATCGCAACTTTGTTATCGGTCTGCACAAGCACCGACTTGCCCTTCAGGTGGTACTCAAAGGCCTTCAGGGCCAGCCTGACCGCTCGGAGCTCGAGCAGGTTGATCTGCTGCAAGGACTCCTCGGGTGACCACTGCCCCTGGGTGCATAGGCATCCCAGCCCAACAGTGAGGCATCCGTCATCAAGACAAATTCGTGCTGCTGAGTCTGGAAGGGCATGCCCTGGAGGCGGCTTTGGGGATTTTGTCACCAAGCCAGGGAATGGAATAGGCTGCGGAAGACCCGGATGGGGTCCCGAAGGCGTCCCGAGGCTTGGGCCCATTGTGTCCTGAGGCACCATTGCACCACCCACATGTGCATGTGGGCGTGGGGGATGATGTGGACAGCCTGAGGCCATGTGCCCCAGGAGGCGCAGCATGGCCTGAGCCGAGACCCTTGTCCTGCCTTGGACCACGGCAGCCAGGGCGTGAAACCACTCCACGTGGGCTCGAGGGAGAAAGGCAGTCTCCCGGTCTGTGTCGAGAAGGGCGCCGATGAATTCCAGGGTAGGCACCAGTTTGAGGTGGGACTTGGGGTAGTTGATCAGTAAGTCGAGGCGCTAGAGGAGGAGGGCTGTGCGTGATGCCGAAAGGCAAGCCTCCTCCATCGATGTGCCCATGATGAGCCAGTCATCTAAGTACGGGTAAACGTGTATGCCCTGCAGTCAGAGATCAGCTGCGGCTGCTGACAGGCACTCTGTGAAGACCCGCGGGCACCCTGTACTGATAATGCTCCCCTTGCACCCTGAAACACAGGTATTGCCTGTGCTTGGAGGGGAACCAGGATATGGGCATAAGCGTCTCTGAGATCCAAGGAGCATAGCCAATCGCCCTGCCATAGGAAGGGCAGCAGGACGCCAAGCGATAGCATTTTGAAATTCTCCCATACCAGAAACTTGTTCAGGTTCCTGAGATCGAGGATAGGGCGCAGGCTTCCCATCCTTTTTGGGACGAGAAAGTACCGGGAGTAAAACCCCCAACCTTGGAGGTGCAGTGGGATCCTTTTGACCGCCTGCTGACCGAGGAGGTTGTCAACCTCTTGTTGTAAGCAAGCCTGGTCCGAGGGAAGCCGAGTAGGCTCCACTGGGGAGAAGGGAGGAGGGAGTCTGTCCAGACGAAGACAATAACCTTCCTGGATCATCTGGAGGACCCAGGTGTCCGATGTAATGGCTGCCGACTCGGGGGCGAAAAGGGACAGGCATCCTCCCGCTAGGGGGCGAAAGGCTATGCATTCAGCGTCAAAACCCTGGAGCTGGATGGGGTGGCGCCTGCTGTTGGGTCTTGGGCCCTTTCGGTTTCCGATGACGCTGAGTGCCAGGGTAGGCAGGTAGGGTGGGTATCCCCGGTAGGGAAGCCCCTTCCTCTGGAAGAAAGGCTTTTTGCTGTGCTGCTTCTTCCGTGGAAGAGAAGAGGTTTTGTGAGAGAGACAGGTGCAAGTCATGAACTCCGTCTCGATCTTGGCTGCCATGACCTCCATGGGCTTGCCAAACAGCTGCTCGCCAAGGCAGGGGACGTCCAGCAGCTTTTCCTGGACTCACTGTTCCAAGTCCGAAGACTGGAGCCACACTTGGCACCGAGCCCCGATGCCAGCCGCTGCCACACAGGTGGAGGACTCAAACCCATCATATGCGACGCAGGAAAGGTATTTTGAGCAGTCTGCGACCGACCTCAGGATGGTCTGGAACCTGAGTAGGTGTTCGCCCCTGAGGCCTGCGGAGAAACCGCTGAGCTCTTTGGGCGAGGTCGTGAAGAAACATACCCATATACAGCTGATATGCCTGGATGCAGCACGCCAGCATGGCTCCCTGGTAAGCCTTGCACCCGAGGGCGTCGAGGGCTCGGGATTCCCTGCCAGGCAGGACTGAAGAGTGGGACTTCGGGTTCAACCAGCATGAAGGTATGAGAAGGTTGAGTCTTCCAAAACCCCAGGCTGCGCTGGACCCTGTACATGGCATCGAGCCTTTTGCTGATGATGGGGACCGAAGCGGGTGCTTCCCACATGCGGAGGAGCAGCCGGGATAGGATGGATGGTACAGGGACCATAAGAGTATCCCTAGGTGAAGACTCATACTGCAAAATGTCAAGTTCCTCCACCCTCGATTCCTCCTCTGTCTGCATGGGCAGATTGAGGGCCTGTGCCATTTCCTGCATGAACACCAAAAAATAGGTCTCCTTGGGAGGCGACTGCCTTCACGCGGAGGGTGGGAATGGGTCACAGGTAAGGTCCCTATGGGCACAAGTCTCCGGGGAGGTGTCCCTGTCCGACTCCCAGCCTGAGACATCAGAGAAGGACTCAGAATCAGGCTGATCCCCATGTCCAGTGGCCGAGGCCCACTTGGAGCTAGAGGCACTGACTGTGGAAGACCTCGCCCCTGAGGAATGGGACAGCAAGCGAGACCAGTGCCAAGAACCCTCACAAGGCCCATGGCTCTCAGGGCTTTCCTTTCGGTACCCCCGTCGGGGGACCCTCAGTCTCGAGGCACGGGCCAGCCATGCTGGGCAATAGCACCTGCTGGGCAGCTAGGAAGGCAGAAATGCTGTGCTCCAGTGCCAACAAATGGGCCTCCCACTCAGTACTGGGGCCCTGCGACGCCAATGCCGGGGTGACCGGGTCTGGCATGGAGGAGGAGAGGGGGTCCTCGCCAGGACGACCCTCAGGAGACCAGGCGCCACTGCCGGAGGCCTCCATATCCGTACGAGGTACCTTTCGAGGCCGCTCCTTGTCTGACTCTCAGGAACGCTGGGGAGGGCTGAGGGAATGAGCACGAGATCGGTCGCGCTTGTCCGGAGCCCCCGACAGTGGCTTCGAGGTCTTCTTCTTTCGCCGCTCCACCTCAGGCAAACCCTGATCAGAATGATGCCTGGGGTATGGGGTCAAGTGGTGGATCGGCAGAGTGGAGAGCCACCGGGGACCCCGGGGCTGCCTTATGGAAAATGTCGTCGGACTTCTGCTTACGGCTTAGCAAGGCCTTAGCGGACATTTTCTTACAGAGAGAGCAGAGCTCCGGATTGTGGTCAGCCCCCAGACACTGCAGACAACATTCATGCGTGTCCATGAGCAACATATTCTTGGAGCATCTGTCACATTTTTTGAAACCGGTTGTCATGGGGGTAAAAAGAGCCCCTGCGAGGTCGAAGACCCTCGAGGCCAGCGGTTAGGAAAAGGGCACAAAAAGGGTGCGAAAAGGGCCCAAAGGGAAAAAATTAAGAGGGGAAAAAACGGAGTCCCCTAGCCCACCACTGAGGCAGAGGCGTAAGGGAGGATGGGAGAGGACCAGTGCAACTGGAAAAGAGGCCAAAAGGCCGAAGACAAAAACACTTTTTCCGAGGGATGAGGACGTGCGTCCGAAGGGCTCCACGGAAAAAGGGAGACTGAGCAAGATGGCACCTTTGGGCGGGAAGAGGACCACGCATGAGTGGCAACAATTCCAAAGGCTTTCTTTGAAAGCTGGGGAATTGCTCCACGCGGGCTCCATCGGTGCCGACATCACCCATACGTGAGGACTGACGTCCTGCTTGTTCCTGGAGAATAACTATATTTCTGTGGAGCCAACACATTAGGCAAAATTTTTGTTAGACCATAATATTGTTTGACAGATTGAATTGATAGGAGTCAGAGTTATAATCGCTGCCTGTTAGTGGGTTTTTATTATCCTATGATTACTTTCTTGTTTCTTTATTTTCAGCTTCTTTTTCCTTGAAATGGACTACATTTCTCAATTCAATGAGTTTTTAAATTGTGATTATTGTACTTGTCTTATCCTGTATATTATGTATATACATTATAGAATGAATATTTTTTCTTTTTTTTTTTTGACTGTAAAGATTTGAAAGCCTTGATAAATAAAAGAAAAAGAATTTGCAATTAAGAAAATAAAAGTACACTTCTGAATAACTAAGAGCAATCTCAGCAGGAACAGGAGCATGACAGCAAGGTGGGTGATGTGGTGAGGAAAACATGCAAAACATGCCTCATGGAATTATTACCAACATCATAGTGTATGTATCTCTGAATGCATGTGTGTGCCTGTGTACATATCCGTGTGTGCCTGTGTGGTTGTGTATATGTATATTTATGTGGGGGGGGGGGTACAGTATGTCCATGAATGCATGTGAGTGCCTACATGTATGTGTGTGTATGCATGAACGTATGCTTATATCTGTGCATATATATTTGCATGTGTGTGTGTCTTAGGGTGTATCTGCATGTGTGTCACAGGTGTATGAATGTATTTGTATACCTACCTGTCTGTCTGTGTTTGTATTTGCATATCTCTGTCTGTGTATCGATGTTAGTTCTGTGACCAGGAAGAGATTACTGTAAGACCATTTACCTTGGTCTCCCTCAACACTAGTTACACCGCTTACAACTTATTCAAAATACTGCTGCTCGTGTCCTTGCCTTGCCTCCTGATTTGAACATATTACACCGCTTCTTATCCGCTATCACTGGCTTCCTGTAAAATATTGCATTCAATACAAACAACTCACCCTAGTACACTATGCTTTGCACTACCTCTCAGATTCCTTGCTCCTCCATTCCCCTCACTATGCCATCCATTGCATTCATGGTAATCGTTTGCACCTCCCTTCAATCTCCCAAGCACGGTGAACCTCTACTCGATCATCAGCTTTCTACTTCATGGCTCCTGCATCCTGGAACTCCCTTCCTTCTGCCCTCAGACTGAAGCCCTCCTTTACCAAATTCAAATATCTTTTAAAGACCCACCACTTCAAAGTTGCCTTCAACCTGCCAGTCCCCTGATCTCCTGCTGTCTACCAGTTCCTTCCTACTCCTCATATTTTCCCCTCCTATTTTGGTATGATTGGTTTATCTGTCCTATGATTTTATGGAGTTCTTTTCAACATCTTTGCTTTTACTTATTTACAGTTTTAATTTGTACACTAGCTTGCTGGCTCCCCTAAAAGGTGGTTAAGCAAATGTAACAAACATAAACATAGAGTGGAGGAGTGGCCTAGTGGTTGGGGCAAGGTACCTCAGGCTGGAAGGTCAGGGGTTCAAATCCCACTAGAGGACAGCAACCTTGGGCCGGAAGGACTGGGGTTTCTAGTCCCACAGGTGCTCCTTGTGGTCTTGGGCAAGCCACTTAACCCTCCATTGCCCATGTTCCCTGTAAAATAGTTATCTCCAAGTTATAATGCCCTGTTCAATGTAATTTCAGTTTGTTCAATATAAACCACCTTGATATCATGAAAGGCAAGAAATGCAAAATAAATAAAAATAAAACAAAGGGGAGGGACAGTTTGAAAGGAGAATTTCCTAACCATTATATTTCAATCAATTGTTGTTTCAAGCCATAGCTACTGGAATGGTTTCTCCTACAGAAATGGACTGGACCATTTTTGGGGAGCTTTCTTTCTCTAGAGGAGTAGCCTAATGGATAGAGCACTGGCTTGGTAATCAAGAGACCAGGGCTCAACTCCTGCTGGCATTCCCTGTGGCCTTGGGCAAGCCACTTAACCCTCCATTGGCTCAGAAGAAAGACCTGGCAACCTATTTCCAGTCACATTGTGAAGAAAACCCAGGAGCTGCTGGGTCACCAGGAGTTAGCATTGACTTAAAGGTATGCATTGCATTTCTATGGAAGCCCTGATCTGAACTGGCCCATTACAAACTCAATGTGTCTTTTCTCCATTTTTCACCCCACACCAAACTTGAGTCTGTTCCATTAACATTTTAAAGAGTTATTTTGCACCTAGACAGACAGATGCACAGACATTCTCAACTCCTTATATATAAATTCTTTCCAACATTCCATTGAGTTGTAAAGAAATATAAGGACTCACCATCCAGAGCACTGGTTAGACTAGTTTAACAGGAACCATGGGGCTTTTATCTAACACGGAACTATTCAAATAAATAGCTTGACAGTTCTTCATCCTGGTAAAAGACTATCCTATCAATGAAAATTTATTTTGCCATGTGTACATCTCTGATTTAAATATCTTCAAAAATGTTCTTAGCCTTGTGTGCATGCCAGATATTTCTTCCACTTGCAAGGAATGCATACATATAAACAACGGAGAAATTAGACCTTACCTGCTAATTGTCTTTCTTTGAGTGTTCTCCAGGCCAATCCAGGAACAGTAGGGAAGCCAGCCTCCTCCAGCACCTGAGGACTGAAATACAGAGTTTTGCTGACCCTATATCTAGCTCCCCCTAGCACGCCCAACTCAATCTCCTATTGACAAAGCCGCTAAGACCTACAACTAAAGACTTCAATCAGAACTATCTTCCAACTCTAAACCAGGTCCATCGAGCATATGAGAGGCCCTAAACCCCCTCTTTGAAGCTCCAGATGGCACCAGACGTAAAAACACCTTTTCCTCCGAAAACTGTAAGAAAGGCTCCCTGTACGAGAGCACTTGCAAGTCAGAAATCCGCCTGGCCGAACACAACGCTACCAGGAAAACTGTCTTCCAGGAAAAGTTTCGCAAACTAGCGGACCCCACCGGCTCAAATGGCGGTTCCGACAGCGCCTCCAAAACCAAGTTCAGGTTCCACGGCGGGACTACCGGTCGAACGGACGGACGCACCTGCTTCACTGCCCGAAGAAAACGAATCACATCCTGCTGTGCTGCCAACGAGCGCCCCTGAACTTTATTTATTTATTTATTTATTTTATTTATTTAACAGTTTCTTCTATACCGCCCCTTCCAGAGATCAGGGGCGGTTTACATTGAACAGAGAATTAGTATACTTCTGTATACTTTACAAGGAACAATGTTTTTAACTATATACATGTGTAGATACAGGGAACATACTTTTGAACGTTAGCTGGAATAGTACTTTTTAAACTATGTACAGGTTATAAAACATGGAACATAACATAGATAATTACAGTAGTTATTTACAATAGTGATATAGCCGTCAGTTTGGGTAAATCTTTTGCATGTTGTGTAATGTAAGTAACGTTTCTTGTGTTATCATCTTCGGAACTTGACCTCTATAACAAGCCAACGCCGCTACCTGTACTTTGAAAGAATTGAGGGCTAGCCCTTTATCCAGGCCATCCTGTAGGAAAAGCAAGATGTCCGGCAGCGAACAGCCGAACGCCCTTCTCAGCACACCAACCTTCAAATATGCGCCAAATACGGATATAAGCCAGTGATGTGGAATGCTTCCTGGATCTCAACATGGTATCGAATACTGTCGCCGAGTACCCCCGGCGTCATAAGCGCTGCCTCTCAAGAGCCAAGCTATAAGCAAGAACCGATCCATCTGTGGCATCAAGACCGGCCCTTGGTTCAACAAATTGATCCAATTGGGCAGCCGCCATGGACGATCCACCAATAGCCCAACCAGATCCATATACCAAGGTCTCCATGGCCAATCCGGTGCCACGAGAATCACTCGTCCGTCGTGAACTGCTATGCAGCGCAGCAGCCGACCAATCATCAGCCACGGTGGGAAGACGTACAGCAGACCCCGCCTTGGCCAGGGCTGCGACAGAGCATCCGGTCCCTCCGACATGTGTTCTCTGCGCCTGCTGAAGAATCGTGTGGCCTTGGCATTGGAAAAGGTAGCCATCAGATCCATGACCGGCTGCCCCCAACGACTCACAATGTCGTGAAAGACCGCCGCGTTCAGCTCCCATTCGCCTGGATCCAGGACATGCCAGCTGAGGTAGTCGGCCTGCACAGTTTCCTTTCCTGCTACATGGGCTGCTGAAAATGCTAACAGATGGCTCTCCGCCCACTGCATCAGCAGCTGACTCTCCTCTGCCAAGGCTGTACTGCCCGTGCCGCTGTGCCATTTGATATACGATACCGTTACCGCATTGTCAGAGAAAACTCAAACTGCTTTCCCCCCTACCAGGTCCTTGAAATTCTGCAGCGCTAACCTCACTGCTCGCATCTCCAGTCGATTGACCACTCGTCTTCGATCTTTGACCAACAGCCCTGCACCACCTGAGATAGACAATACTCCCCCCCCCCCCAGCCATATATGCTTGCATCCGTGGTGACCAAAACCCATTCGGGCTGCTCCGAGGACATGCCGGCCCGAAGATGATCGCTCACTAGCCACCACTCCAAGCTGGTCTTCACCTCTTCTGGACAGACTAGCTTCTGAGACAACGAGTGCTCTTGGGGAGACCAGCGCGAGAGAAGAGACCATTGAAGCAGACGCTTATGGGCCTTGGCCCACGGAACCAGGTCCAATGAAGCCGCCATCGAACCCAACAGCTGCATGTATCACCATGCTGTTGGCGCTTTCATGTGCAAAACCCGTCACACCTGCGCCCGAATCTTTTGCACCCTGACCTCAGGAAGCGATACCACGCCAGCCTCTGTATCAAACAAAGCACCGAGAAAGACCAACTGACACATTAGGCACAGCTGATTCTTCGCCTGATTGACCATCCAACCAAGGTGTTCCAAGAATGCTACTACTCGATTGGTAGCCCTGACCACCTCTTCCTCGGAACCAGTCAGAAACCGTGGAAGGAGGTTCAAATTGACCTTTATTATTCCACGGATAAGGTGCGCCAAACCCAACACAGGCCGTGTTTCGTGTACCACTTCTTCAGGGGTTATAGGCTCACTACAAAATATACATACATATAAAACCAACAGCAAACAGAAATTGTTGTGTAAACATGAATAAAAGGCAAATAATGTTATACCATTAAGATAAAACATTAAAAATGTTAAAATAAGCTAATTATAAAATGTGTATAACTAAAACACTTTAATAATAACAAACAAATAAATGATAAATAAATATAAAAATAATAAAAAATAATAAATAATAAATAATAAATAAATATTAAAAATTAACCATATAAATATTCATAATGCAATAACTCACTTGATAAAAAACTAAAATTCACGTTACATTAGGATTTTGTGTAATAATATTAATAACAATGATACCAACGGAAATAAGCAATAAAAATAATAATAATAATAATAATAATAAAAACATAATAATACACAACTTTAAAAAGAGAGATGTGTCACCTATGTATATATGTTCATAAATCATCTTTTAATTATAACCACAAAAACTAAAAACAAAAAAGGAGAAGGAGAAGAAACCGGAGAAAAGGAGGAGGTGGGCTTAAAAAACATGTAAAATGTTAATGCCAATGTTCAAAATAAGAACTAAATAAAAATTATAGGATATAATAAAAAAATAAATAATAAAAATGATAATAATAATAATAATAATAATGAATGATGAATAAGTAAAAAATAAATAAATAATAAAATGAAAAATATATAATAATATAAATTAAAAATATAAATTTTACATGTATATGTATAATAAAACATAAATTAAATATACGCAATAAAAAACATAATTTGTTAAATATAATAACACATATCCATTAAAGGATAATAATTATGTAAATAAATAAAATCAATAAATAGATAAATGAATAAATCAAAAATGTAAAACAACCTACCACTGCACCAAGCTAAATTCAAAGAAACCTTTTTGCCGAGCAGAGGCACGGATTCCACCGGCCTCTAGTGCACGATGCAATTATGACTGTGTGTAAAATAGACAAATGAACAAATATATAAGAAACAAAAGAAACATTGGCAATGACAATATAAGATGAAAAATATCATTCAAAAAAATAATAAATAAATAACTTAAGGATCATCATAAAATAGGGAGAGCCCAGTGTACAACTAAACTAGATTCTATGCAACTCAATAGGTGCTTTGATACAAAAACGCCGTGTTCTGCTATACTTAGAGAGACTATGATTATGGGGCAAAAAACATGAAATGTGTCCTAATGTAATGATGTTATTAGTTTTCTAGGTCTGAAGTAAAAGGTATGTTTGTAATTTTGCCAAATTTACTTACTTTACACGTACTGACTGCCATAGGTGAGTAGCCAATGCTGTAAAGATTCAAAAAGATTTAAAAAAACTCAACAAAATCAAAGAAAGGGGAAGAGGAGAGCACTACATGCACCTTGTGTTCTATTTTACAAGCTACCCTAAAGTGATCTTATTGGCCCCAAAAAATGCTACTGATGGAATTACGTACTATAAATTAACTTCTACTGTAAAAAAAGGGGACCATAACAACAACGGAGTGCAGTGAAACCATTGCTCTCAAACATCGCTCAAATGCTTAAGCAAAGAAAACACCGTTAAACCTGCTCTATCCAGTAAAATCATTTGTTCTCATAACCGGATGAAAACATAAAGGGAAATAATATGAATAAAAATAAAAAACTTATACACCGGAAATAGGAGCGACTAGTCGCCATCAACTGATAGAATAATTAGAAATGTGACTCACCGTGTGTTTGCCCTATACACACGTTGTTGTGGGAAACAGTAAATCATCAAAAGAACTACTTAAAAATAATCTTGAATTGCCCCTGTCACTTAGAAAACGCCGCATTTGGTAAATTGTCCCACCTAGGAAATCACCCTGAAACAGACACCGTGTGCTGATATCGCTGTTGACTACACTTATCTGCTTCTTTTAAAACGCTGTTTTAGGCGGGAAAAGCCCTTTCATCTGAGACAGTAACCGTATTGAAAGTGCTGCCAAAAATTACGCTGCTACAAATAGCACACTAGGCTCGTGTACACGTTAGTTTTAGGGGGCTGAATCAAACTTCAACAAATGTAAACCACCCCTATAACCCCAAAAACCGTACTGTATGTGAAGGGATGTCCAAACCAGAAGTCGACTCGTAACCTTCATGAAACCAGGCACCTCGCACTAATCATAGCATAGCAGTCAATTGCACATGCGTGCTTCTTTTAAAACCGCCATTTTGGCGGGAAAAAAACTTTAAGTATTCAAACTGGCAGCTCTTTATTGTTTAAAAGATTTATACTGCCCAAAGGAATTTTACATTTATTAAAAATATTTATTAAAATCGGGGGATGACATGTAAACAAGATGTGAATGATGATGTTGAGGACCCCTAAAGGAAATTACGGAACTAGAATAAATAATCAAATTATAGAACCTATCGAAAAGCAAAAATATAAACGTATTTAAAAATGAATGAATAAATAAATAATCAATAAATAATCAATAATTCACATTTTGAAAGTCATATTAATAACAATGTTTAAAAATATTTTTTATAAAAATATTTTTAAAAAATATATATAATTAAAAAATAATAAATAATAATAAATAAATAAATAAAAAAACTTATTAAATTGAGACCCAAAGTGCAATTGGATGTAGGACGGTACGTCAACCACAGCACATAAAAAAAATTTTTATAATGTATTATGTATGTTATATTATATTATATTATATTATATATTATGTATAATGTATTTTATAAAATATTATTCATAAAACCTCAAGGGGAAAAAATGATCCAACTACAAAAACACTGATAAATCTTCATCCATGTTGAGTCCATGTGGTACCATGGAATTTAACAAGAAAATGTATTTTTGTTCTAACCTTGCTGTAGTTTTGACTAAATCTCCCCCTCTCCAATTTAATTGTATTCTTTTCAAAACAAAGAATTTTATGTCAGCCAAAGTATGTCCCATATCTAGCCAATGTTGTACAATGGGTTTATCAGTTAATTTTCTCCGTACGCAACTTTTATGTTCTACTATGCGTGTCCGTATACAACGGTTGGTCCTGCCTACATAAAGTTTACCACAAGGGCACTGTATCACGTATATTACATTTGTTGTTGCGCAATTTGAAAAAACATTAATGATTTTTCAAATTGCGCAACAACAAATGTAATATACGTGATACAGTGCCCTTGTGGTAAACTTTATGTAGGCAGGACCAACCGTTGTATACGGACACGCATAGTAGAACATACTTTGGCTGACATAAAATTCTTTGTTTTGAAAAGAATACAATTAAATTGGAGAGGGGGAGATTTAGTCAAAACTACTAATTTTTTTATGTGCTGTGGTTGACGTACCGTCCTACATCCAATTGCACTTTGGGTCTCAATTTAATAAGTTTTTTTATTTATTTATTTATTATTATTTATTATTTTTTAATTATATATTTTTTTAAAAAATATTTTTATAAATTTTTGAAATCTTTTTGAATCTTTACAGCATTGGCTACTCACCTATGGCAGTCAGTACGTGTAAAGTAAGTAAATTTGGCAAAATTACAAACATACCTTTTACTTCAGACCTAGAAAACTAATAACATCATTACATTAGGACACATTTCATGTTTTTTGCCCCATAATCATAGTCTCTCTAAGTATAGCAGAACACGGCGTTTTTGTATCAAAGCACCTATTGAGTTGCATAGAATCTAGTTTAGTTGTACACTGGGCTCTCCCTATTTTATGATGATCCTTAAGTTATTTATTTATTATTTTTTTGAATGATATTTTTCATCTTATATTGTCATTGCCAATGTTTCTTTTGTTTCTTATATATTTGTTCATTTGTCTATTTTACACACAGTCATAATTGCATCGTGCACTAGAGGCCGGTGGAATCCGTGCCTCTGCTCGGCAAAAAGGTTTCTTTGAATTTAGCTTGGTGCAGTGGTAGGTTGTTTTACATTTTTGATTTATTCATTTATCTATTTATTGATTTTATTTATTTACATAATTATTATCCTTTAATGGATATGTGTTATTATATTTAACAAATTATGTTTTTTATTGCGTATATTTAATTTATGTTTTATTATACATATACATGTAAAATTTATATTTTTAATTTATATTATTATATATTTTTCATTTTATTATTTATTTATTTTTACTTATTCATCATTCATTATTATTATTATTATTATCATTTTTATTATTTATTTTTTTATTATATCCTATAATTTTTATTTAGTTCTTATTTTGAACATTGGCATTAACATTTTACATGTTTTTTAAGCCCACCTCCTCCTTTTCTCCGGTTTCTCCTTCTCCTTTTTTGTTTTTAGTTTTTGTGGTTATAATTAAAAGATGATTTATGAACATATATACATAGGTGACACATCTCTCTTTTTAAAGTTGTGTATTATTATGTTTTTATTATTATTATTATTATTATTTTTATTGCTTATTTCCGTTGGTATCATTGTTATTAATATTATTACACAAAATCCTAATGTAACGTGAATTTTAGTTTTTTATCAAGTGAGTTATTGCATTATTTTTATTTATATGGTTAATTTTTAATATTTATTTATTATTTATTATTTTTTATTTTTTATTATTTTTATATTTATTTATCATTTATTTGTTTGTTATTATTAAAGTGTTTTAGTTATACACATTTTATAATTAGCTTATTTTAACATTTTTAATGTTTTATCTTAATGGTATAACATTATTTGCCTTTTATTCATGTTTACACAACAATTTCTGTTTGCTGTTGGTTTTATATGTATGTATATTTTGTAGTGAGCCTATAACCCCTGAAGAAGTGGTACACGAAACACGGCCTGTGTTGGGTTTGGCGCACCTTATCCGTGGAATAATAAAGGTCAATTTGAACCTCCTGCCACGGTTTCTGACTGGTTCCTGTTGCCCACGTGGCAGTTGCTGTTTCTTGGTGGACCCCCACCTCTTCCTCGGGCCATGCTCGAATGAGACAATCGTCCAAATAAGGATGCACCCAAATTCCTTTGTGTCTCAAGGCCGCTGCCACCACCACCATCATCTTTGTGAAAGTGCGGGGCGCCGTGGCCAGACCAAATGGAAGAGCCTTGAACTGAAAATGCCCCATGGGAACGGCAAAGCTCAGGAACCTTTGATGCTCCGGTCTGATAGGAGTATGCAGATAAGCATCGGTAAGGTCTATCAAGGAAAGCACCTCTCCCAGCTTTACTGCTAAAATTACCGACCGCAGCGTTTCCATCCAGAAATGCGGCACCCTTAAGCTGCCGTTCACCTGTTTGAGATCGAGAATGGGCCGAAAAGACCCCTCCTTTTTGGGCACTACAAAATAAATGGAATATCAACCTAAGCCACACTGGTCTCGGTGTACAGGCACCACTGCCTGCAGGCGCAACAACCGCTGCAGAATCACTCGCACCGCCTCCTTCTTCTCCCGAGTGTTGCATGGAGACGCCACGAAAGCATCCACCAGAGGTCTGCAGAACTCTAAGCTGCTTTGTACATAGTTGCTTTTTGTACATAGTTTTTATTATTATGTTCTCTGTTTATGAAACCTGTTTAATGTATACCCAGTTCATTGTCCTGTTCATTGTAAGCACTGATCAATTTTTGTGACGTGTAGTTTCTGTTCATTGTAAACCGCACTGATGTCAAATAGCGCGGTATAAAAGAAACTGTAAATAAATAAATAAAATAAATAAGCGTAACCCTCGCGGATGATCTCCAACACCCATCGGTCTGTCGTAATTGCGGCCCAGGCGGAGTAGAATGCTGTAGGCGACCCCCTACTGGCAACTCTGGCTGGGCCTTCCTGACTTCATTGTGCCTTTTTGGGTGGGGTCTGCTGGGAACTGAAATATCCCCGGTCAACCCCTCGCGCCCCTCGAAAGGACTGTTCTCTTGACATAAATCGACTCCTCTGGTATGGCCCATACCCCGGAGCTCTAAACCTGTGGAAGTCCCTCGCCTGACCTCTCTGTAGACCCCCTGGACGTGGACCTTTTGGCCTGTCCTCTGGAAGCCGGCCTCCCTTAGAATCACCCAGATCCTTCACTAGTTTCTCTAAGGCCTCCCCAAAGAGCAGCTTGCCCTTATAGGGCAGTTTACTCAGGCGAACTGTAGACGACGCGTCCGCCACCCTGTTTCGCAGCCAGAGGAACCGCCTGGCCGCCACAAGGGATGCCATAGTCTTTGCTGATATTCTTACCAAATCATAGCAGGTATCGGCTAAATAAGCCTCGGAACCCCCCTCCTGTATGTCAGATGGAGCTTCCCCTTGGAGCCACCGGATGGAGGCCCTCAACACACAGGCCCCACAATTCGAAGCCTGCAGGGCTAGAGCACTCGCATCAAATGCCTGTTTGAGTATCGACTCTAACTTTCAATCCTGAAGATCCTTAAGGGCCGTGCCCCTTTCTACCGGAATGGTGGTCTTCTTGGTCAGTGCTGAGACCGAGACATCGACCTTGGGTATTCGCATTAGATCCTTCTCCTCCTGTGGAATGGGATACAGATGCCCCATTGATCTGCCACCCCTTAAGGCAGCTTCCGGGCACTCCCATTCTGATTCTATCATCTGCTTTATGACCCTATGAACCGGAAAACACTTCTGCTCCATCTTAAACCCCTGCAGAAGGGGTCCTCCAGTGGTTCCTCCTGAACCACCGGTAAGGCTATATTCAGTGCTGCCAGCAACTGAGCAATGAGAGCCCCTAGCTCTTCCCTGCGAAAGTCCCTAAAGACATTAGGGTCATTGCCTGAGACAATCTCTCCTTCTTCCAGCTCCCCGGCCCACAGATCCAGCCCAGAGTCCAAGAAGAGCTCTCCGTCCTCGGTTGGCTGGAGACCCGAAGCCTGCCTTCCTAATCATTCCACGCTAGTCTCCATACCAGGACCCTTCTGGGAAGGCCCTTCCCCCGGGTCTTCCACCAATCCTACCTCCGCTCCTGTCCAGGCAGCCACCTTGGGAGCCGGACCTTGATCCTGAGCCTGCTTCCTTTTTAGGCAGTATGCCTTGTGCATAGCCAAAATAAAATCTGCGGAAAACAACACATTCAACTCCTCCTGCAGCTCTGGAGACCGACTGCAGTGCCTGCCCTGTCTGTGAAGGTTTTTCCCTTTTGACTTAGTTTTACCTTGTTTCTTCTGCCCCACAGGAGAAACGGCTGTCCCTTGCAAAATGGCTACCATTCCCGTCTTCTCTGCCGAACCTACAGGCCTTCCTACCTCACTGTCCCCAGGAACTGCCTTGCCTTCCATCGCGCCCCAGGAGCTGCCTTGCCTTCCATCGTTCGATCCTGCTACTGCTGCGAATACATGTGCGTCACAGCCCAGGACCCGACAACCCCCAGCTGCTTCCACACTGCGTGCACACTTTCAAGATCACCCGCATGCACGACGGAACACTCCCCGTCAAATCTTGAGGCCGCGATTCCCAGTACCGACAGCCAAACGCCTATGCGATCGACTCACTGGAGCCCTTACCTTCTTCCTCAAAAAACGCTGGTATTTTTCTCTCTCTGCCCTTTCCGTTGCTGACGGAAACTGCTTGTCGGCTGCGGAGGCAGGAAGGCGTGCTCAAGCTCCCAGGCACGTCCTTCGTCAGGCAGTGAATCCAACCGCACTCTCTCCTCGAGACAGGCTCTGCCTCTTCTGCCCTGCTTATCCGGCTAGCACCAAGCTGGTCTGTGAAGGCTTTCTGACTATCCACTGTGACACTTTACTTTCTGGCAGAACTGCTCTGCTAGAGCAAGCCAGAATGACCTCGCAGCCCTCCTTTTTTTTTTTCCCCCACCCTACTCTCTTTCAACCCGGGAGCTCCTACACCTGTCCTTCCTAGCTGCTGAGGACTGAAAGACTGAGTTGGGAGTGCTAGGGGGAGCTAAATACAGGGTCAGCAAAACTCTGTATTTCAGTCCTCAGCTGCTGGAAGAGGCTGACTACCCTACTGTTCCTGGACTGGCCTGGAGAACCGAATAGGAACTGCTGTTTTCGTAACAGTCCAAAGAGTGATCTTGCCTTCTTATTCTCAGAGTGAAGCCAGAAAGACTTTTATAACACTGATGATGCTTTACAGTGCTCTATATGGAAGAACTTCACAGCTACTGTAATATCCTCATCTCTGAAAAAATTAGTTTGTTTAAACTTTTGTCCTCTAATGCAGGCTATAAACATCCTTGACATCAATTTCCGTAATAAAAAAAAGCTACTAATAATAATTTCCTGTATATTAGTGAAGCAAGCCTGCTGTACATACTGTATAATGCACTTCATCATGTGTGTCAGATTCTCTGCTAAATGCAAACCAAGAGCAGAGAGCCAAGCAGAATAAGCATGATAAAGTAGAAATGTAACCATGGGAAGTAAAAACACACATTTCCTCAAACAAATGTAATGTTCACTATTTCAGTGACTTTAATAAGAGTTTTGACAGATGAATCTTCCCTATTACAGTTTTATAATAGGATTTTCCACTCTAGTTGGTATTATCTTTAAATGTCATCTTTTTTTTCTATGGCAGAGTAAATGTATTACCAATTTCTGGACAACATATGATCGATGAAATGCAGCCTCTCTTTAATTTTATGCCATAGACTTTTCTCATTAAAAGCCATTTGGTAAAGTTTTACAATGCTAGATAATGTCAACCAAACTGAAATGTAGGTTCATTCCAAGTCAGCTCAATCTGAGCAAGACTTGCTGTGGTCCTTTACTCGCCTGAAAATAATTTCATACATTCTTCCCCTCACATAGTTCCTAGGATTCACATAAATATGTTTCTGAGAATAATTACATAGGACCCACTTTAAATAAGGCCACCAGTGGCTGAGGATTCAAGATGGTGGTGGAGTCATAGGATGCTCCACTTGGGCTCTGCAAGTTGTGCTTAAAGTTTCTTTCTTTCTAAGTTTGTCTCCAACCCAAAGAAGGTCAAGAAGAAGGGGAAGACTAAGGGGAGGCTGCTGACTATGCCCTAGTTTGTTCTTCCTGTGGCTGGAGCTTCTTTTTCAGATGCTGTGCTTGTTGCCAGGTCCAACAAGGTTACTTCACTCTAGCTCGAGGCTCTGCTAAGCCCTGTAACCTGCATGCCTCCACCTGCTCCAGGAAGTTTAGTGTCAGCTGTCTTCAGAACCAGAGGAATTGAGCCAGAGGACAGCTGAGAATGTTGCAAAGAAAATGGTTGATGCTCTAGCAGCAGAAGAACTATTGCTGGTTCAGCACCCCTCCCCCCACTGGAGTTATTGTGGGGTGGGAGAAGAATCAAACATGCCTCAAGGAGTGAAAGGGTAGATAGTGAGTCAGCTTCTGTGCCTGCAGGTGTGTCTTGTGTTGGTAAGACTGTTTATGATTTCTCTTGAGACTAACTAGCATACTATCAAGGTGTTTCAAAGAACACTTAACAACCGAGTAGGTGGTATGGAAAGTTCTTTACAAACGTTTGCTCAAAGCTGGAAGGGATGGTGGTAAGCAGTCCAAAATGGTAGAAGCTTGAGAATTTGCATGACCTTCCTACAAGCCTCTTCTGTTGTACTGGTGAGGGACACGCTCTCTGGTCATCATAAATTAGGAGATGCTGGAGGGCAGGATATGGTATTTGAATATACGTCTTCTGAATGTTTCCTAGAGAACTTTTCAGGCATTTTCTGGTGAAGTCTCTAATGTTCCCTGAAGAGGCAGTCCCTATACGGCAAAGAATATTTCATCCTCCCTGAAAGAGGAAGGTTGAGGGCACTTCATCATCTGGAAATATCTCGGGCGTTCTGGCGAATAGTTTGGAAATGACAGCTTTACTGGAGGGAACTCAGGGTGCTGTAATTGCCTGAGTCACCTTATTTACTTCGTTAGTATTTAAGTCCAATAAAGACTTTGTTATGAGGATGTTTTTCCATAAGAAAGTTATGTTTATGGGACAGTGGGTCAGGCTATTTTCAGATATTTGTAAGTAAACTCAGTTTAGATGAAGACAATTTTTCAATGTGCCCCAAGCTTTACTCTTGAGCAAACCATTCCTTTGTAGATACCTAGCTATATGTTTGAGTTTTCTGGTTATGAGAGATATTTTCTATGATCTACAGTATTTCGAGTACATCTCTCAAACATACAAGAGTGTGACTACCCGGGTTTTGGCTTCCAGAAATGCACATCACATAGCCGCTGTAACTAAACATACATCTGATGGCAGATAACAGAAGACAATGTGACTATACATACGTATTTAGTATAGAGGTGATTCAGGCTATAGATTTCTCTCATATGTTCTAACTAGCTGCTTTTATATTTTTAAGTTGGTTAAAAATCCTGGTTATTGGGTTGCAAGGCAGTAACATGAAAATATTTATGCATCTGTAATGTGAGAAAAGTCTAGTAACGATAAATATAATGGGCATCCTATGGGTTAAAACAATTGCAACATTGCAGCCTCTTCATCACCAAGTGAAACCTCAAACATCAGTTTGACTTTGTTATTAAGATTTTGACTTGATCTTCTGTTGAGTAAGAGATTCCAGAAGACCCTTGTTACTATATTGCTCAGTCTAACTGAATGTCTAGGGCCCAATATTCAGTGGTGGCGGCTAGCGCTTCTAAAGCGCAATGGCAAACGGCACTGAATATCTTGGTCTGTCGCATGGCACAGAAGCTAGCCGGCAGCGTGATATTGAGCCACTGCCTGGTTAGCTCCCACCGGTAAAGATAGGCCAGCTTTTCCTGCGCCTATCTTTACCCGCAGGTCGCTAAATGGGCAGTAGTTCAATATCGCCGCTGCCTAGTTAGTAATGGATGGCCATTTGTTCCACCCCAGAACGCCTATGACACACCCCGATGCTACACGGTTAACATCAGGATATGCAGTGGGAGAACCTGCAGTTATTCAATGGCACTAACCATGTAAGTACCACTGAATATCCCTCTTAGCGGTATTTACATGGTTTACAGATCTGGCCTTTGAATATTGGGCCTGACTTATCATTTGTGTAAAGCTATGCAGCCGACTTGTACATGTTACCCTAATTTGCTACAATGTCAGAAAGGCATAACGTGTTACAGAACGAAGAACACAAGCGAGCTGCCTGATGAGGATGATGTCCAGTGCCCGTGACTACCTCCAGCATGAACATGAACTGCAAGCCTTTTCTATTACTATTTGTCAGCTTTTCTAACTATATAATTCCCTCTTTCCTGTGTTTGTCTCAGCTAGATAAGAGGCCGTGCAACGAGGACAATGCTGAAGTAAGAACAGTGACAGCTAGTTCCTAACATATCTGTCATAATGTTTAGCAATTCCTCCCACCACCTCCCCCAACATATAGCATAGTAATCATTGAGAAAATTTTGAAGACAAATAGGGCAGCCTATTTTGCATAAAATCGATAAATTCTAGTTCCCAGATATGGCGCTATCCTCTTTGCATTACCACCTTCACAGCAAGCCACTGTGTATTCTAATCAATTACTAGTCACACAGGTCCTTCTGGGAAAATAAGGACTCTGCATACAGAAAAATCAATCATTAACATTAATGGCCTGCTGTGTCCTATCACACCCTGCTCAATGGACCATATTTATTAAAAGATTCCTTCTCATTTTCTGTCCATGAGAAAGAAACTGAAATACATCTTGCCCAAAACTGTCATCAAATTAAGAAAAATATCCTATAGTTCAGACATAAAGGTTTAAGGTGTCCATCTGTAATTAAGAGTCTTCTCAGAACTCACAAGAACCACCAGTGTATTAAGCCAGCCTGTTGGAAAAAAAGAAACCTCTTGGCACTCACTTAGCAACCAAATGTGCTTAACTATGAATAATATCAGCACCGTGTGCTTTCTGTTTGATGAAAATACATTCTCAAATATCTCATTAAAGCCCCAAATAATTATCTTAACGTTTCATGGACTAATCCATCCACACATCAAATTACTGAAGTACAACAAGCTATGATTGCCAGTATTGCGTAATGACTCAGCAAGTTAAGGAAATCTGATTTGTGGAAGGGTATGCTCTAGGTTGCATGTACAGCCAGAAGCAAGTGCCTCAGCACAGAGCCTCTAATCATGGGTGGTGTCAGAGAAGGGGCCAGAGGTAAAGCACAAGTTACTTTACAAGGGTGGCTGTCATGTGCACCTCTCTGTATACCTCTCCAGCATCTTTTCTACATACACATAGCCCATGACATCCCATGCCCACTCTGTTCTTCATTTCAAGTAGTATCTGCAGGGCAAGGGGCCTCACTTGCCACCGTCTAAGACTATTCATGGATAAAGGTAACCAGGCCAATTACAGTGACTTCATCAAGAATTACAATGAATATGCTTGGCTGGAATCCATTATAATCATTTTAATATTACACATATATCTACAATATTCCTAACATACTTCCTCACATACTTACAGACACTCAGGACCTGAAAACTTGAATAACCTTTTTTTAAACAATGCATTTCCTAATTATCAAAAACATGACAAGAGATTAAGAGGTTATTTTAGAAGCCTGATTTGTTCTTTGGACAGCCAAAAACAGGCATACAGATGTCCAAAGCCATTTTAGAAGCCGGCTCTGGGGATGCCCCCAGCATGAGGACATCTGAATCTTAACGAGGGGTGTGGAGGAGACATGACCGAGGCATTCCCAGGAATCTGAAGGCATGGTTAGGGCGTTCCTAGGAATTCGAACATCCCCACCTGATCACAGAAAGGTCATGGACATTCAGCATCATGTCTAACCTTCAACTTGCTCTGAGGCACGAACAGCGACAAAGAAGCATTTGAGAAGTGCTTCTTTTAGCTGAAAAACATCTAGAGGGTGTAGAAAAGAACATGCTCACTGATCCTCCATATGTAGCACAACGTCAACAGCAGCAGCAGCAGGATTTGAACCCTGGCTTCCCTGTTTCTAGCCAACTACTCTGACCATTAGGCTATCCTAGACACCTGGGCTCTGTAATACCGTTCTGGGGACATCTAGGTAGATGCCCCTGGGGATGTCCATATCCAGAACGTTCAGGTTTGTGAAATCACGTCCGCACCTGGACGTGCCTACATTTTTTTCAGATGTTCTAGCTTAGACGTCCTAGATTGCACTTCCATGGATCTTGTAAAATTGCCCTCCACGTGCACAGGCATTAATCAAGAAAATCATGGACTAGTATAGTCTTCATGTCCAAAAAAAAAGTAATATGTGTAAGCAGGAGAGAAAAAAAATCAGGTAAGATTGCATGCGAAGACCAAATCAAAACTAAACTTGAGGAAGTGGCCTGGCACAGGCACATCCCAGCAAACCCCACTTAAAAAAAGATGTTCTCAGGCTGTTTTGTTCCAGACTCACTTGATAAGCAGAAAGCATTTTACCACCATTTACGTTATTATTAATTAATAAAGCACCACCGTGATACACTGCATAATGAAACATAGGGGTATGTTTACTAAGAAGTCTTAACGTGCAGCCAGCGTTAGTGTGCAGGATGCCATAAAAGGAGTGGGCGTGTCGGTCTTAACGTAGCATTTTGGGTTAGCATCTGATAAGGTACCTTTTCTTGCAATAGAGGGAGCCGTGGTACGTTAACGCGCGTTAACCTTAAGAAGACGCGCTGACCTACAAACACAGCAGCAGAGCTGTAGCACAATGGTTAATACACTGCCTGATGGTGCAGGCTTCATGAGTTCAATCCCCCTATGGGCTTAATGAGTAAAGCTGTCTGAGGCATTACCCTTTACTTTAAATCAGTGCTGTCTGAGGCATTTTGTTTTTGTAATTTAAAGTAGTGCTGCCAGCAAACACACCCTCACAGGGCCGTAACCTAAGGTGCTGCATAAGGCGCCCTATAAGGCACTCCAGAGGGCACATTATAAAGTGCACTGACGGCCAAGGCACCCTATAATGTTCCCTATGGGGCGCCTTATAGGGCGGTTTATAGGGCGCCTTATGAGGCACCTTAAGGTTACAGCACTGTGAGGGTGTTTTTGCTGGCAGCACCAATTTAAATTAAAAAAAGAAAATGCCTCAGACAGCCCTATCAAATAACCCCACTGTGGGATCAAACCCATGACTTCTAGCTCCACAGGCAGCAACGTAACCAGTTGGCTACATCTCTAGTGCTGCTGACAAACTCCTGGCTGGCTATTGAAGGACGTCAGGTCACCACACAAACTGTCTGCTGTGGTTACCAGGATAGGGTTAACCCACCCATACCCAAGATGCACTGCACATGCAGATCAGCAGTTTACAGATGATCACAAGATGGGGTATGCACCCCCACAGCACCTCGGCCTGGTAGGGGGAACTAACCATGTGTGTTACTGGCACAGAGTAGCTACAGACTGTCACATTGTGCGAGTACTGTGCTCACCCTAAGGGTGAGGTGGGGTGACCAGCACCATGTCCACAGCACCTGGCTTAGCTGAGATAGGCTATACTGCAGGTGCCCATCAGTGCCAGTGTGTGATAGCTAGTCCTTGTAGCTACACCTGTGTCCATCCGTATTTACCAGTCAGATCAAGCCGTTGTGGACTATGATGCACCCAGAATAGTGCATATCCTGTGTGGGTGCCATGGTCACATGATTTAAGTCACGGGGGGGGGGGTGTTTGGACCCATAGGTGGATTATGTAGTACCACCCAACCTGCCCTCTGGGGCTCAGGGTGGGGGACAGGATCTCCCACCAACAGATCCACATTCTACATCCCTGCAATGGTGGCAGTAGAGGGGAACAGCAACCTCAGTCCTCCTGGGGAACAGACACCCTACAGGGCAGTCAATGCAGATCTGAGCTCATCCATAAGGCAATAGCAGACAGACAGTAGGCCTGGAAATGCTCAGCTGCCCCCCACCACTATCTGACATTCTCCAGCAGCGAGCACAGTGAGTCTCCAGCTGCTGCACCCTGCAAGGTGTTCCAGCCATACATATACTAACTGCAGACAATCTGCTAGCTAGTCCATAGTGCATGTTACTGGAGGAGATGTGAGCACACCCACCAAGCAGATAAGTCAGTGATTGGGCCCCAGAAAAGAGAACCCATACATATCACTTGAGAGAAATACTATATAACACTATGGGGGAACCTAGCCATGCCGTGGTCACTGCTCAGTCAGGGTGAGAGTGACCTCCCAGCAGGACATGCTGTGGCCACCCTGTCTGTGCAGGTAGTGGCCGGGCACTACAATGTCCCAGCCATTGCCTATGCCCTGTGCAGATGCATCCTGCCCAGGCCGCCCTGTCCGGGCTATACCCACAGTACCTTGCTCCTCATTATGCGCATTGGCAGGCCAATACTGGCAACAGTGCTAGCAGTGTGGGCTGAGAAGGGTGTTGGCAGCCACCACACACTGGATAGACAGACACACACTCCCCACACCTATGCCAGCAATGTGCAACTATAGAGGTGTTTGGCAGTCCTGGGCACAGTGCAGGCATGGCTATGGTACGCAATACTGTAGGAGTCACTCCCCAGGGTGGTAAACACTGTCAGACACAAGACCTGTAGCACACTCCACAGACATCAGAAAGGTTGCTATAATGCAGCTCAATCAGCAAATTGTGCTTAACTTAAGAACTGCTATCTGCCAGTAATCATAGCAACCTTTTGATAGATGTGTACCGTATTCCCAAGTTTAGGGTGACATTGCTAAGGTATGCAAGTGCTAGTATTGGGAGATGCACACAGGGCCCAAAATCCAAGCCTCTCCAGGTGGCTTTGGATAATGGAGCCTGTGGGTGTAGGTGTGTCTGCCCCTGTTGGCCGCTGCTCTAGGGCAGAGGTTCCCAACTCCGGTCCTGGTGGGCCAAACACTGTTCGGGTTTTCATGCTGTCCCTAATGAATATGCATGAGATACATCTGCACATCATGGGGGCGGTGCATAGAAATGCAGCATAGCCATATTTATTGGAGACAGCATGGGACCTGGATGGTGTTTGGCCCTCCAGGACTGCTTTTGGGAGACTCTGCTCTAGGTAATGCGCATGTTTATGGTGTCTGTGCTCTGTAGGGTAAAATGCAGGCGTTTTGGGCATGTTTACGTCATCTGCAATAAAGGTTCTGTCTGTATTACCACATTTTAGTAGTGGGTAAAATATGGGGACTGGGTTAGCGAAAACCACAGCTGGGACTTGAACCTGTGACCTTCTGCTCCCAAACACACTGGCTGTGTGCCCTGCACCACCGTGCTCCCACAGAGGCAGTGCATTCCCTGTAGATACCATGACTGTTTGTCAGACAGAGCCTGTCTGTTGCAGTGAACGGCACCCACTAAACAGGGCTGGGCCATGGTCTGCTGTGGGCAGCAGCCACTGCCCCCTCCACCACCAGTATCCCTCTGCCACCATGCTGACATGCCCTTCTGCTGGTGCTGCTGGTGGTGCGCAGTCTCGGGCCATCCAGTGTGTGGGTAGGCGGCTGCCTATGGTGCGGGTTCTGGGGTAGGGGTGCCTGCATAGATGTCCACGCTTCCCACCAGCACCGCCTGACAATGTTCTGTACTGTTGGGGGTACCTGCTGGGTACTATCCCCTGTGACACTGTGGGAAACACACTCGTGCCCGTGTTGGGCCCTCATCAGTTGCTGTCTGGCTGCTCTACTTTTTCAGCATTCATATGGGCCAGCTAGGCATCACCCTAGTCCGCACTGTGGCCCAGCTGCACCACAGCATGTGCCGCCTGCAGCCCTCTGTGTCCCCTTTTCCAGCATCTTTCCAGTTGCCCATTCCGACATGCCCACCCTGCTGTTGCGGGACATGTGCATGCCATAGGAAACCTGTCCAATAGAAAGGGAGAACCCTGATCAGCGTTATTTCACTGTGGGATCATTCACCTTGTATGGGGACAGAGCATAGCCCCTTCCAAAATTGATATCTTTTTTTTGGAGCTTTCTTGGTAATGTTTGTTGATGTTTCCCATTGATATCACTATTGCCCAGCTAGGTTATGTTTTTTTTCCAGTTTGTTCAGGTCATTTTCAATGTTTATCTGCCCTTTTGTTCTGTGCACATGTATCACACATATCACCTTTTGTAGGTTTCCCTGGCTTTGCTGTACATTGCTGACGGAAATGGTTTCTCTTCCCTTTAAATCTACTCTAACGCCAGGGTTTCACTGGCATTAGTTTTCAGCCCCAAAATCCACAGCGTTAGTGTGCAGGGAGCCTCTCCCCTCCCACTCTCCACCCATTGACCCCTTCTCTCCGCCCCTGGGGAGCCTTCCTCCGCCCTCAGGGAGCCTTTACTCCGCCTTCAGCACTTGTTTGCACCGCTGAGCGCGTTAGCGCGCGATAAGGCGCCTTATCGCAAGGTAAAGCGCCATTATCGCGCGCTAATGTGTCAGAGTGCAAATTAAGACGGTTTAGTAAACATACCCCATAGTCCCTCCTTTTTTCTTTACAAAGCTTCTCTGTTTGTCCCATGATTTCTTAAATTCAGATACTGTCCTCATCTCTACTACCTTCACTGGGAGACTATTGCACTAGGGCATATCAATTTTAGGGGTAGATTTTTATTTTTCCAAACTTTACAAACTACTAGTAACCAAATTATGCAGTTTTGCATGCTAAATCTAAAGCTATCTTCAGAAATTGCTTAAAGCGAGTCTTACCTGCATCAAATCACAGTTGAAATATATGGAAATTAAGCAATATTTATTTGAACATACAAATAGTCTGAACAACACCTGTAGCCACATACTGTACTTGTACATGACTACAGAGTAGGCATGTTCAAAGAAGGGAGTCTGGGTGCAGCATCGAAGGAGATGCAATTTACACATCTATTTTAAAAAATATACATGTACACGTGTATTTTATGTGCTAACATTGACGACTGCTCCCAAGCAGGTGTAAATGTCCATGACTTCAATCTAGCCATAATTTCTGCCCTATTTATGCTAGTACTTTGTAGACACATGGATGCATATGTATTTCTTTATAATAGGCTAAAAACAGGCACATATATGGCCTTCACATATAGACAACGCATTATAAAATTACCCTCTCTATGACAAACATGAAATTAACATTTTAAGGCAAATTTTAGATAGGATGTTTAGGCGGTGGCTGGGTGTGCAAGTCAAAACCTGCAAAATGCGGTGACAATTTTAGAAGAGACACTGTGCACGTGCATGGACCTTCTAAAATCAACACATCTCCACCCCCAGTATAGACGTGTAAAAAAATTAAATGTTCCAAGGGTTGCAGAGCAGAGATGGTGTCCATCTGTCCAAGAATGGTCAACGTATCTTCAGTAGCAGACTGGCTAATCTACTGAAGAGGGCTTTAAACTAGATTCATTGGGGATGGTTCAAGAAAGCCCCCAGATAAGTGAAAACCCCCAGGGTAATTGAAACATTAAATACCTTTATGGAAATGGGTAAAAGGGGCAACATATGGAAAGCAGTATGTATAAATGCCTGTAGCATGGGAAATAAGATCCCAGATGTTGAAGCTTTAATGGGAGAGACTGACTTGGATTTAGTGGCAGTTACAGAAACATGGTTCAAAGAAAACCATGACTGGGATGTAACTATACCAGGCTATACTTTATTCAGAAAGGACAGTGTGGGAAGAAGGGGAGGAGGAGTGGCACTATATGTAAAAAATAATATTAAAGCTTTGGAATTACAGAGCTTAAAAGGGAGAGAGGAGGCACTGTGGGTTAAACTAAAAAGAGGGAAAGAGACATCTATTTGCATTGGCGTGATATACAGACCTCCCTCACAAGAGGAAGAGGTGGATGGAGCGTTAACTGAAGACATACACAGCATTGCTAGGAAGGTGGAAGTGCTACTGATAGGGGATTTCAATATGCCAGATGTTGATTGGCACATTCCTGATGCAGTTTCATCTAGAAGTAAGGAGATCCTGGATTCTCTACAGGGAGAACTATTCAGGCAATTGGTAAGAGACCCCACACGTGAAGGGGCCATACTGGACTTGGTGCTTACCAATGGTGAAAGTGTTTCTGATGTTATAGTGGGAGATCATTTTGTATCCAGTGATCACCAGATGATGTGGTTCACTATTAGGACTAGGGCTGACAGAGTACATTCAAAAGCGAGGGTCTTCGACTTTAGGAAAACTTACTTTGCAAAGATGGACCAATACCTCAGGGAGCCGTTACCGGGATGGGAACAGCTGGGGGATGTAGAAAAACAGTGGGCAAAACTGAAAGGGGATATTTTAAGGGCAACCAACCTTTTTGTTAAAATGGTAAATAAAGGTAAAAGGAAAAGGAGACTGCTATGGTTTTTGAAAGAAGTAGCTGAAAAGGTGAAGAAAAAGAGGGAGGCCTTCATGAAATATAAGAGATCACAGAGAGAGGAAGACAGGCATCTATATTTGGAAAAACTTAGAGAAGCTAGCAAAGTAGTCAGGAAAGCAGATTCAAAAAGAGGAGGAAATAGCCAATGCAATAAAATGGGGGGGGGGGGGGGGGGAATAAAAAATTTTTCAGATATGTTAGTGAAAAGAGGAAGGGCAAAAGTGGTATTGTCAGACTCAAGGGTGAAGGGCAGGAATATGTAGATGCTGGTGAGGATAAAGCAGAATTGCTTAACAAATATTTCTGTTCTGTGTTCACAGATGAAGAACCAGGAACAAGATCTCAGAAAACACCCACAAAGAGGAACAGAAGTGAGGGACATCTTGAAGAATTTTCAGAAGACTGTGCACGTGAGAAACTAGCTAAACTTAAAGTGGACAAAGCGATGGGTCCGGATGGGATACACCCTAGAATACTAAGGGAACTTGGGGATGTTCTAGCAGCTCCACGGACTGATCTTTTCAATGCCTCGCTGGAGTGGGGAGTGGTGCCAAAGGACTGGAGAAAGGCTCATGTGGTCCTTTTACACAAAAGCAGAAGTAAAGATGTCATCAAAAACTACAGGCCAGTTAGTTTAACTTCGGTGGTGAGTAAATTATTGGAAATGCTGCTGAAAGAGAAAATAGTGAGGTTTCTGGAGTCCAGCAGATTACAGGATCCGAGGCAGCATGGATTCACCAGAGGCAGGTCTTGTCAGACAAATCTGATTGATTTCTTTGACTGGGAGACCAAGGAATTGGACCGAGGGAGAGCCCTAGATGTGGTGTATTTAGATTTCAGTAAAGCCTTTGACACTGTTCCTCACAGGCGACTTATAAACAAACTGAGCACCCTAGGGATGGACCCTAAAGTTACTTTGTTGGGTTAGAAATTGGTTGAGTGGGAGGCAACAAAGGGTACAGGTAAATGGTGCTCACTCTGAGGAGAAGGAAGTTACCAGTGGTGTGCCCCAGGAATCTGTCCTTGGTCCAATTCTTTTTAACATCTTTATTAGTGATATAGCGGAAGTGCTGTTGGGTAAGGTTTGCCTCTTTCCGGATGATACCAAAATCTGCAATAGAGTAGACACCCAGGAAGGTGTACATAACATGAGGAAGGATTTAGCTAAGCTTGAAGAATGGTCTAGAATTTGGCAGCTGGAATTTAATGTTAAAAAATGCAAGGTGATGCATTTGGACTGCAGCAATCCAAGGGAGCAGTATAGCATAGGGTGTGAAATACTTTTGTCCACTAAAGAAGAGCAGGACCTCGGTGTGGTTGTGTCTGATGATCTTAAAGTAGCTAAACAGGTAGAAAAGGCGACAGCAAAAGCTAGAAGGATGATTGGGTGCATAGGGAGAGGAATGGCTAGCAGAAAAAAGGAGGTGATAGTGCCTCTTTATCAGTCTTTGGTGCGACCTCATTTGGAGTACTGTGTGCAGTTCTGGAGACCGCAAAAGGATATAGACAGGATGGAGTCGGTACAGATGATGGCTACTAAAATGGTTAGTGGTCTTCATTATAAAGCATATGAGGATAGACTTAAGAATCTTAATATGTACACCTTAGAGGAAAGGCGGAATAGAGGTGATATGATTGAGATGTTTAAATACCTCCATGGCATAAAGGCACAGGGGGAGAGCCTCTTTCGATTGAAAGCAAGTTCTGCTATCAGGGGACATGAGATGGTGGTGAAAGGCAATGTTCCCTCTAATTTTCTGTAGGCTGTGTGCGCATAAAATATCAGCTGTGCAGCTTTTGAAGGAAGATTAAATTTTTGTGCGCCACATAATGACACTCGGAGTTACATATTTTAAAATTTGACTACACGTCAGAATAAAGTATGTACACCACTTTGATTTTAATCAAATTAAATGAAAATAGACGATTACTAAATGAAGCAGAAAATTTCTAGTAATTACAATCACAACTTTTAAATTTTAAGACGTCTGTGTTGTATTCTATCAGAATCAGAACCGTAATTTTTGTGCGCTCTGTTGTAAAGTATGTGCGCTCACTCGGCGAGGTGTGTGCGCGCGCACACGCACACAGCTTAGAGGGAACAGTGGTGAAAGGGGATAGATTCAGGAGTGATATGCGGAAATATTTCTTTACGGAAAGAGTGGTGGATCCGTGGAATAGTCTCCCAGTGGAGGTGGTGGAGATGAGGACAGTATCTGAATTCAAAAAAGCATGGAACAAACACAGAGGATCTCTAAAGGAAAAAAGGGACTGTTGTAGTTGTTGATATGGAAGGACAGACTAGATAGGCCACGTGGTCTTTTTCTGTCATCATTCTTCTATGTTTCTATGTTACATTGGAGACTTGCACGTGTACGAGATAGAAAATGGATCGTCATACACATGCATAGTTCCCATAGAGAGTAGCAGCCATGGCAACTATATACTAAAATAAAGATGCATGTGTACGTGTACGGTCACCGATGTCAACAGCCATGCACATCATGTACAAACACCCCCCACTCCTGCAGAACATCTGCACATGTATTTGTTCCTGTGCAGAGAGAGGAGCAGGACAACTACCAGGCAGTCCAACTTTTCAAGGGCAGAAACCCTCATGTTATGCCTCATGGTGCTGGTAAAAGAGGACCTGCTGTACCTCTCATAAGAGCACAGGCCTCCCATGCTGCAGCAAGAAGGGTCTGGGAGAGGATCCATGTGGCCCTATTGAGGAGAGACCACCTTTCCCACCTTTTGCAGGACTACAAAAGGGGACTGTTACTTCTGGAGAGAGATCTGCAATTGTGAGTATATACTTCTGGGAATTTTCTGTAAGGACCTCTTTGTATTAAAGCTAATTAATCTGTGAACCCACTATTTTTTGTTAAATCAGTCAGGGCCTAGTAGCAGCAGTTTAAGTTTAAATTTAAAACACAGAAGAGAACTTTCTGGTTACACATCATACCCAGCAGAGAGCTTGTAGTTTAAATTTAATAGTCACTCAGGGCCTAGCATCAGCAAAGTACTTTTAGTTTAAATTTAAAACACAGAAGAGAGCTTTATGGTTAAATTTAGAACCCAGCAGAGAGCTTGTAGTTTAAATTTCATAATAAGTTAGAGCCTAGCAGCAGCAAAGAGCTATAATTTAAAATTTAAAAACAAATAAGAGTATAGCTTACCTCAGCAGCCCAGGACAGGGTACTGTGCAGCAGCCCTCTTTTAATAAGTGTTATTAAAATACAGTCTCTAAAATGCTTGTAAGCAAATGCTAGAAGTCTAAAAAATAAGATGGGAGAGTTAGAATATATAGCATTAAATGAGAGGTTAGATATGATTGGAATATCAGAGACATGGTGGAAGGAGGACAACCAGTGGGACACTGTGATACCTGGATACAAACTATATCGTAATGATAGAGCTGATCAAATTGGTGGAGGGGTTGCGCTCTATGTTAGAGAGGGCATTGAGTCAGAAAAGATTAAAGTTTTGCAGGAAACAAAATCTGCTGTAGAATCTTTATGGATTGAAATTCCATGTAAAAAGGGGAAGGTGATGGCAGTGGGGGTGTACTATCGACTGCCTGGCCAGAATGAACAAATGGATGATGAAATGCTCAAAGATATCAAGGAAGCTAACAAAAGTTATAGCGCAGTAATAATAATGGGTGATTTCAATTACCCCGGTATCGACTGGGTCAGTGTCACGGCAGGACATGCAAGGGAGATAAAGTTCCTAGATGACATAAATGACTGCTTCTTGGAGCAGCTGGTTCATGAACCGACCAGAGGGGAAGCCATATTAGACCTAGTCCTTAGTGGAACACCAGATCTAGTGCAAGAGATAAGGGTGTTGGGGCCACTTGGCAATAGTGATCATAGCATGATCACCTTTGATTTAATTAGTGGAGGAGGGATAGTAAGGAAATCCACAGTACTACCTTTTAACTTTCGAAAGGGAGACTATGATAAAATGAGGAAAATAGTTAAGAAAAAACTAAAAGGAGCAGTTGCAAAGGTTAAAGACTTAAATCAAGCTTGGGTGTTGTTGAAAAATACTATCTTGGAAGCCCAGACCAGCTGTATTCCACGCTTTAAGAAAAGTGGAAGGAAGTCCAAAAAACTGCCAGCATGGTTTAAAGGGGAGGTCAGAGAGGCTGTTGTTGCCAAAAAAGCATCTTTCAGGAAATGCAAAAAAGAGCCAAACGACGAAACCTGGAAACAGCACAAGCACTGGCAAGTCAAATGCAAGGCATTGATAAAGCAGGCAAAGGGAGAATTTGGAAAAAGCTTGCTGCGGAAGCAAAAACGCGAAATAAAGATTTTTTCAAGTACATTCGTAGCAAAAAACCTGTGAGAGAGTCAGTTGGTCCATTAGATGATAGAGGAGTTAAAGGGGCACTAAGAGGCGACAAGGCGATAGCGGAGAGACTGAATGAATTCTTTGCTTCGGTCTTTACTGAGGAAGATGTAGGGATGTTACCCATGACTGAAGTGGTATTTAAAGTTGCGGAAGAATTGAAGGAAATATCAATACATCGGGAAGATGTATTACAACTATTAGATAAACTGAAGAGTAGCAAATCACCTGGGCCGGATGGTATACATCCAAGGGTGTTGAAAGAACTGAAATATGAAATTGCAGACCTGCTATTAGTAATCTGTGAATTTTCATTAAAATCATCTATAATACCTGATCGCCAATGTAATGCCAATTTTTAAAAAGGGTTCCAGGGGTGATCCGGGAAACTACAGACCGGTGAGCCTCACGTCAGTACCGGGAAAAATGGTAGAAACCATCATAAAGAATAAAATTACTCAGCATGTAGATAGTCATGGCCTAATGGGAGACAGTCAACATAGTTTTAGACAAGGAAGATCTTGTCTTACTAATCTGCTGGTGGGGATTGACACAGAAAAAGCTTTCGATCGGGTCGATTGGGAATATTTATGGTGTGTGCTGGAGACAATGGGCTTCGGCTCAAGTTTTATCTGTTGGGTTCGTAGTCTTTATCAGATGCCCCAGGCGTGCGTTCGGGTTAATGGGGGACACTCGAGGCGTTTCTTGCTGGAACGGGGCACGCGACAGGGTTGCCCTCTTTCGCCCCTGCTCTTTGCACTCGCAATGGAACCCTTGGCTCAAAGCTTCCGAGAACATTTAGGTTTGAGGGGGGATCTTATTGGCCCTGCGGAATATAGGATTGCACTCTTTGCGGATGACATCATACTGTCCCTGGTCGATCCGTCCACTTCCCTCCCAGTTGCGATGCAGTTGTTCGAAAACTATGCTCGGGTGTCCGGTTTTAAAATTAATTACACTAAATCGGAGATCTTGAATGTTGGGGTCCCCGGGGCGGTTTGCGCGGAACTTCAAGCGGCTTATCCCCTTCGTTGGTTGTCCAGAGCTCTACGCTATTTAGGGGTGCATTTGACTGTGGAGAGGGCAGACCTCTTTAAAGCCAACTACGACCCCTTGCTTCGTCAGATTCGGCGGGATCTAGAGGTATGAAATGGCCTGCTCCTTTCTTGGTTCGGGCATATAGCCGTAGTCAAGATGGTGGTTGTTCCCCGCTTTCTCTACCTTTTTCAGGTTCTGCCGCTCCCCATCGCACGGGCTACCTTGGCGACCTGGCAGCAGCTGCTTCTGAAATTCATCTGGCGCTATCGCCGCCCGTGCTTGGTGCGACAGGTTCTTTATGCTCGTACGCGCTCTGGAGGTATGGGCATGCCCAATTTACATTGGTACTATGCGGCGGCGCAATGCCGGGCGGGGGTGGAGTGGATGATTGCTGATAGCACTAAGCGATGGGTACAATTGGAAATGAACTTGGCGGGGGGAGCCGGCTTGGGAGACTGGCTGTGGCTTGGTCCAAAACTCCGCCGTGGTATCCGCACTAGCAATCCCTATATACTTCATACCCTCCGTTGTTGGGACCAGCACTTTCGATCTCGCGACATGGATTTAACTCCTTTAGCCCCTATAGTAGATAACGCCTCTTTCCCGCCGGGGTTAAGTGATACAGTCTTTCGGCAGTGGGGACATCACGGCCTTAGTCGGGTTGGACAACTTTTTGCTGATGGCGAACTACAACCTTTTTGTGCGATACAAGATGAATTTGACATTCCGGCCAGGCAACATTTTCAATATCTGCAAGTGACGCACTGGGTTCGATCCAAACTTGTTTGGCCCCAGGTTGCTCGGGCCCTGACAGAATTGGAACGCTACTGTGAGGGGTGCACTACCACTAAGGGACTCGTGGCAACTTTGTATGCCCACTTGCAGGGATCCCAATCGTACTCTACTAGACACAGGGAACTTTGGAACTCCGACCTGAGCCTCTCCTACACTGAGCAGCAGTGGGAACGGGCGGAAACTCAATTGTGGAAGAGTGCGGTAGCGATTAATGCCCGTGAAACCAATTATAAAATCCTGTACCGTTGGTACATGACCCCGGCGCGGATAGCGCGCATGTATCCTGGGGCGGTGGACCTCTGCTGGCGTAATTGTGGGCAACGGGGTACCCTAGGGCATATTTGGTGGGATTGCCCCCGCATTCGCGCTTTTTGGAGGGGTATACAATACCGGATGCAATTGCTTCTGGGAGTGAGTGTCCCTTGGGATCCGGGGATCTTCCTGTTTGGGGCCTCGGTGCCGGGTGCACGGGCTCTGCAACTTGCTCTACTCCGCCATGGCCTGAATGCAGCTAGATTATCCCTTGCAGCAGCCTGGAAGCGTGCTTCGGCCCCTTCCTTTCAGGCTTGGCTGGAACGGATGTGGGATATGTATGCCATGGAACGAGGGGTAGCGGTCAGTAGGATGCGCCTGGCGCGCTTTGAGCTGGTGTGGGCGCCCTTTGTCTCTCGATATGGTACGTGACTATGCTGGCTAAGAGGGGGGGAACATTCAAACCTTAAAGGGAGCTAGCCCCATGGGTGTGTCTCTTGCTCACCGCACTCACGTGCTTAAACATTAGCAAGCCATAGTGGGGGGGATTGGGAGGCGGGGTGGGAGGGGGGTACTGGGCTAGGGAGGTTTTGGGGGGGGGAGAAAGGGAGGTTGGGGGGTTACTGTTCCCTGTTTCCTCATTTTAAAATTGCAAAAATGAAGGCATATTATTGAATGTTGTTGTGACCTGAAGTTATGTTATTATTGTTGTATCTTCTTTGAAGATCTTTGTGGTTTATGCTGCTATGTATTTTTTGGAAGCCTTTCAATAAAAAAAAAAAAAAAAAAAAAATTACCACACAAACTCATAATATGCATAAAAATATTAAAAAAGACATAAAAACATCATAAACAATTAAATGTGCAAAACAAAGATACAGGGCAATAATCACAAAAACCAGTTAAATCATAAACATAAAAGTACCTTATCAATAAACAAAATCTATAAATGAAAAAAGTATATCAATGAAAAGGGAGAGGGGGAGAAAGAAGGAGTGAGTCTGAAAAGGACCAATATTTACTCGTACAATGAGACCCATTATTGATGTGAATAGTGTGCCTTATTTGCCACAGGGTGTCACATGGATGTGTATCCACATGAGAGAGAAAAAGGGAAAAGAAATATTCTTGTATGTAATGTATTATACTATATCTTCTATATTGGGAAAAAAGAAAAATTTTTGAACTGATCAACAGCGGAATAAAGAAATGTCCTACACCGTGTGTGGCTATCAACCATATCAATGTGCTATCAACACCGTCAGGAACAAAAGAGAAGCCGGATCATAAAAAGCATTTACTTACTACCGGCGAAGTTTGTTGTCAGCATGCAGCGTGCTGAAAAAACGGAACAGGAAGGCTTACATCAAAAACAATAGTTTCAAAAAACAATCATGAACAGCACCCAAATGGAATATCAGATATGCCAAACTCACTTTGGTGAAGAGTCCAAATATCGCCACTGAAATCACCTTTCTAACAGAATAAAGAACGCTGCCAAGCTCAGCAAGTTTTTCAAAGAGCCACAAGAAATCAGCTGCTTTAAACCGCCGGCAGGAGGAACCTACTGCCAGTGATACTCAGGAAAGGTGATTTCAGTGGCTTGTAATTTATGTGATTTTTGCTCTCAAATGTTGGAGGGAACACAATGGGAGGATCTTGCCTCTGGACATGTCTATCATAATGAAATGTCTACCTCATGCGTTTCCTCTTATGTTGTGTACGTTTTGATCTGTCCCTGTAATAAGCTCTATGTGGGTCATACAATTAGACCCATACGGAAGCGATGGCAGGAGCATCGATCACGGATAAATATGAAAGTGATGACTGCACCAGTGGCTCAAGATTGCACTGAATGTCAACATACTTTTCAGGATCTCCGATGGCGGATTATAGACCATATACAAGAAAAAATATGAGGGGGCGATAGACAGTCCGCTCTACAATACAGAGAGTCGCAATGGATTTATAAATTACGATCAGTAACCCCTTGTGGGTTGAATTTATCGCAGGATTGGTGGAATGTAATATAAAACAGGAAGGGGGAACTAGGAATGACAGCTTTTACCCTGAGGACCTAGTACATCACATGATTTGGAGTAGCGTATAAGATGGGCAGATTTCTGTGACGTGCCAAATATATCACGGGTTTTTGAAGAAGGACCGGGAGTATCGGCAGCCAGAAACACAGCGTTGTGTGACGACGGACGGTGCTATTATTTCAAGAAGAGAGAAATATGATACTCCAGGACGGCACCATATGATTCACTACGAGGAAAGGGAGCGACATATTGTATATGGCTCCTTTAACACAGCGATAAGAGGCCGGTTTGCATCTACCTTTGGTTTGAAAAAAGCCGCTGTGAGAACTTAGTGGGTTAGCTCTGCTGAACAATGCTGAACTTCATTGGTATTTCTGCAGGATGAAGCTAAGTACTACTATAGGAATCATACATATTAAGCCATTCCTGGGGGACAATATAATGTTATCCCTTGGTTTTGTGATGAAGGTTAATTCCTTTAATATTTAAAGATTAAAATGGAGCCTAGTGCCACGAGAAAGAGGATTCTTTCAAGGTACGGACTTCAACAAAAATCTGATATTTAGCTTTAGAAGCATTTCTTACTATTAGTTAGGTTTTAGCTTGGCAAGCAAAGTAAGGAATAGGGTACAGTTGATCCTTTGTTTTGTTATGTATTACAGTGGATGAACTGGTCTGATCTTTTTGAATAATCATCTAGAATGAAAGCAGCTTAAGCTGTAGAAGTATCATCATAACTGCTGTATATAAGCAGGCTATTTTGCAACCACAAACATGCAGATGGACCACACAAAATTGCTACTACCTCAGCTGGTAGGGTTCTCAGTTGGGCTTCCTTGATCAAAGCAGGAATTTCAGAACATTTGCCTGATCTACTTGGCTCAATAGTGCAAAAACATTATAGACTAAAAGATAAACATGCAATACCTTGATGACATAAAAAAGATCACTGATTTTCTGAGTATCATTCTTTCATTTTTAAGATTTTTGGGTTCTATAAAGAACTGCTTATAACTTCCTTATACACAATTACAGGTAACTGTATATAAAAGCTGAAGATGGGGAAATGATAGTGCTGTTAAGACAACAAAAAACCCTTTCACTCTATCTCATTTCACTGTTTGTGTAACAGGGCTGCAGGGCTATGAGCTGCTGACAGATGGGGGTTGAAGGTGATCACATGCTGGGTACAGAGGTCTCTAATCCTATAGCCACTTCTTGTGGCCTTGGGCAAGCCACTTAATACTCCGCTGCTTCAGATACGCATATAGATTGTGAGCCCTTCGTGGACGAGGGAATATACTCAGTACCTGCTTGTAAACTGCCTAGAATGCGTTCGCAGATGGGCAGTTTATAAATGCCTTAATAGAATAGAATAACTTCAAAAATAAAAATAGAATGAGATTCATGCAGTAATCCAAAGAGTATTAAGGAGTTTGCCAAGCAACATGAGGTGCCCAAATCTTGTTTAAGATCCTATTGGACTGGAATGGAAAATAAAACAAAGGATATTATAATGCCTCTGTATCGTTTCATGGTGAGACCGCACCTTGAATATTGTGTGCAATTCTGGTCGCCGTATCTTTAAAAGGATATAGCGTTATTAGAAAAGGTACAGAGAAGAGCCAACAAAATGGTAAAGGGGATGGAAGGATACTCCTATGAAGAGAGGCTAAGAAGGTTAGGGCTCTTCAACCTGGAAAAGAGACGGCTGAGAGGAGATATGATAGAAGTCTATAAATTAATGAATGGAGTGGAACGGGTAAACATAGATCAATATTGTTTACGCTATCAGAATATAGAAAGACTAGGGGACATGTAATGAAGCTACAGGGTAAACTATTTAAGAAAAATAAGAGAAAATATTTTTTCGCTCAACATGTAATCAAACTCTGGAATTTGTTACCAGAGGATGTAGTAAAGGCTGTTAGTGTAGCTGGGTTTAAAAAAAGGTTTGGACAAGTTCCTGGAGGAAAGGTCCATAAACCATTATTAAAAAGGGACCCAGGATATCAATGCTTGACCCAATCAAGCATTGTGGAACCTGTGTCTCTTGGGGATACTGCTAGGTACGTATGACCTAGATTGGCCACTGTTGGAAACAGGATACTGGGCTTGATGGACATTTGTCTGACCCAGTATGGCGTTTCTTATGTTCTTATGTTATGTTCTTATGCTTTCTATAATAAGAAAATGGGAATTACACTTACCTGGTAATTGTTCTTCCGTTAGTGACTCGAGTTTAGTCCTCCACCTCTGGGTTGTGCACCTCCTCCTGCAGCTTGGAGACTGGGCATGTCAAACTCGTGACATCACTGGATATAGCCGGCTGGTCTCTCCCATCAGCCCCAGTGAACTATTGACAAAGCAGACTCAAAACAGCAACAAATAAGTAGCTATCATATTAAGGTTAATCCAATACTTAAACTGAACGTAGACCCCAGAACTTATATGACAATTAACCTCCCCTCCAAACAGACGGGTCTGGTTTTCCCACCTGTTGAGCCAGCGATGAAGAACAGAAAGCACAGAAAAAGCAGATATAGCAATAATCAAGACGATTGCCATCCTCTTAAATCTATACTCACCCATAGTCTTTGCACGCCTTGGAGGAAAACCAACAACGAAAATGACAAAATAACATACCTTTACGAACTCAACGCGTATCACTATGAGACTGACAAAGCGAAGAAAATTTACCACATGAAAATCATCAATACCTCCATAAACAAACCTCGAGAGCTCTTTCAGATAGTCAAAAAGCTGACAAAAACACCACACAGCTCTGACCAATTACCGCAGATCCCACCAGAACTACTGGCCCGTCAATATAAACAGCTACAACAACCACAAATCCCACACCTAACCGCACAGTCAACTATGGAAAACCTCCACCCCAACCTGCACAGTGACTGGTCTACCTTCAATGAAACATCAACAGAAGAAATTTCAGCCACTATCTCCTGCCTCCACACCACCACCTCACCGCTGGACCCATGCCCCACTGACTGGATAAAGAAATCAAAAAACGAACTGAGCTCACCACTAACCTGTATTGTCAAAGAATCTTTCTCCAGAGGACACATGCCAGACGCACTTAAAACCACGATCATCCGACCTTCCTTGAAAAAGCAAAACCTGGACCCTCTTGACCCTACATCCTACAGACCCATAGCAAGTCTACCTTACACAGCCAAAATAATCGAGAAGATCGTCCAGCAGCAGCTTCAGGAACACCTGGATGTTAACAACATACTGGACCCTCAACAACATGGCTTCCGCCCGCTACATGGAGTCGAGACCCTCATGACCACGCTGATGAACACCCTCCTCACAGGAACTCAAGAGAGACAATCCGGATACGCCATGATCTTCCTCGATATATCGGCAGCCTTTGACACCATCTCCCACAACATCCTCATACACCGACTACAGACTATTGGGATCAAGGACACCGTGCTGAAGTGGTTCCAATCCTACTTGACAAACAGACAACAACTCATCCGCACCAGCACCTCAACTTCCCCCCCCATTCCAACAACACCAGGGAGTACCCCAAGGATCCACACTATCAGCCATGCTTTTCAATATTTACCTCCAGCCACTCTGCACCGTCATACGCACCCACAACGTCAGCTTCCACATCTATGCTGACGATATCATGCTCTACGCCCCCATTACAACCACAAACCCCACAAACAACCACCTATCAGCATGCTTCACTGCAGTCTCTGAATGGCTACAAATAAACAACCTATCCATCAACATAAAGAAAACTGAAGCCCTCATGGTAACAAAGGACCCTGACTTCACACCACCCACACACCTCATCATTGGAACTACAAGCATCCGAATACAACCACAGATAAGATACCTGGGCATTATTATTGACCAAGCCCTCACCTTAAAGCAACAGATCACTAAAACCGCCGGAACTATATTTCATAAAGTGCGAACAGTGCAACGTCTCAGACCCCTCCTGGAACATCAAGACTTCCGAACAGTGATGCAAGCCATGACACTCCCACATCTGGACTATTGCAACATAATCTACCATGGCCTTCCAGCTACCCACACCAACCCACTCCGAACTGCATTAAACACCACTGCGAGAATCATTCAGAGGGCAAAGAAAACCGACCATATCACCCCAATTCTGAAAGAGCTACATATTCTCCCCCTCGAAGCATGGACAAAATACAAAGCCATCCTGCTCACCCACAAAGCTATCCATCAAACACAAGACACCCAGCTTCGCACCCTACTGGCTCGTCCAGCCCATGGCAAATCCACTAGACAAACCTCCAGCATTTACCTCACCATCCCTCACAAAAGAACCAAATGCTCACAACGGACCTGCAATCGAGCCTTCGAACTTTATGCTCCGTCCTTATGGAACTCTCTACCGAGCTATCTCAGAAGCAATGCTGACCTACTATCTTTCAGAAAACAGCTAAAAACCATCCTTTTTCAGGAATACTTCAACTTGAACCCCACCGAAAAACCCACAAACCCCTGATTTCATCCACATCGATCCTCTAACTCAAAGCTACTCTATCCTGTCTATGTCCAACGTTTGTCCTATGTCCAAAGTCTTCCCTATGTCAAAATCATCAATGTTGCCTCCCCGGTGATGGCCCCACCCCTGTACTTAATTCGCCCACCCCATGTAACACCGCTTTGACCCGGTGAAAAGCGGTATATAAATATAGCTAAATAAATAAATAAATAAAGCACAGAAAAAGCAGATATAGCAATAATCAAGACGATTGCCATCCTCTTAAATCTATACTCACCCATAGTCTTTGCACGCCTTCCAACTGAACCTCCACTGCTATACAACCCCGGGTGGGAATGGAGTCACTAAAGGAACAACAATTACTAGGTAAGTGTAATTTCCATTTCCTTATCGTTCCTCCAGTTTAGTCCTCATCTCTGGGATGTAACAGAGCAGTACTATCGGGCGGGACTTTACCAGCCAGAACACAACACCCCCCTCGAGGCGATAGTGTTCACTGAAGTAATGAAGAGAGCACCAAGTGGCCGCTCTACACCTCTCTAGTGGAGGAACTAAGCTGTGTTCACTGCCCATGAAATCGCTTGCTCTTCCAGCGGAGTGAACTCGCAAGCTCACCGGCGCCAGACAACTCCGTAAGATATATATATATATATATTCTAGAAATATAAATGATTTCCCTGTTTACTTCCATGTTAATTTTCCTGTTACTTGTAATAGGTCTGTTATATCTGACCAATTGTTGTATTGTTTCAATGTAAACCGCACTGATGACAAATAGCGCGGTATATAAGAAAATTAAATAAATAAATATGCTAACGCAATAACCCCCTTAATCCATCTGGAAAAGGATGCTTTCACCATCGCCCCTCCTTTGCGGAGACCTCCAAACACCCCGAACAGACGGCCCGACGTGCGAAAAGATTCTGGAACCTTCAAATATTGCCGCAGCACCCCCTTTATGGCCAAGCGGCGTAAACTAGGGTCAGAAACGTTCCCGTCCACCGATTCTAGAACTGGCCGAGACACCGTTTGATTTAAGTGAAACGGCAAAAATATCTTCAGTGAAAAGAATGAACCTAGACGCAGGACCACCTTTTCTCCGGAAAAGCACGAAAATGGCTCCGTACATGACAGCACCTTTAACTCCGAAATTCTCCTCGCCGAACAGATGGCTATCAAGAACACTGTCTTTTTTTTTTTTTTTTTTTTTTTTTTAACATCAAAACCGTAACAGACACCTGGTGTAGGGCTCAAAAGGTTCCTGTACTAATGCCCTTAAAACCAAGGTGAGATCCCACGTAAGTACTAAGATTCTACGAGACGTCCGCGTTCTGGTAACTGCTTGAAGAACACGTACGACCTTGACATCAGAACCTAGCGACCCTCCTTGTACTTTGTCCCTATAGCAAGACCGGGATGCTAATTGAACTCTCAAGGAACTGGCTGCCAGCCCCTTATCAAACTAGTCACGTACGAAACTTAAACACTAAGGGTGTAGCAGCTGACGCCATGCGGACTGGACGCCTGGAGTAGCAGTCCTCAAAAAAACCATGCCAGATGCACACATAAGCCAATGATGTGGGCTCTTTTTTTTTTTTGCCTAAAGCAATGTCAGAGTGATTGATCTGGAATAACCTGCGTTCCCTAACTGTGCCCTTTCAATCACTAAACTGTACGTGAGAAGTGATCTACCTGCAGCATTTGCAGCGGCCCCTGTATCAGACTCTCCGACGTTGGAAATCTCCAAGGACCTCCGTCGAGTAACTGAATGAGGTCGGCGTACCACGGACACCTTGGCCAGTCCGGGACCCCCAAAAGCACATGTTCCCATTGAGCTTTGATATGCTGGTCCACTCGCCTGATGAGCGCCCTCGGCGGGAAGACAGAGAGGAGACCTGTCGACAGCCAAAGTTGCGTCAAGGCGTCGAATCCCCCCGATATCTCCTCCCGCCGCCTACTGAAGAAACGATTCATTTTACTGACTGGGAGGCGCTATGAGCTCCCTGCTCGGCATCTCCCCTTGGTGAACTATCTGCATGAATCCGTCCGGATGCAACTCCCATTCCCCGGCCTCCAGTCGGACACGGCTGAGCCTTCACTTCGGGGCCGAACACTAGAAGCGCCAGCGCTACCACGTTCCACTCCAAGTGGTGAAATGACCAAGGGACTCCTGTTCGCTCCAAACATCCTGTGCGCAAAACATCCAGTTGCAATGATCTCCCTAGCCAGCGAGGCTCACATCTCTCAACATCGGGAGACTGTGCGGATGCTCCAGCGGCACACATGCCGCAAGATCTCCTGGGAATAGTCCCCTATGAAGGGATCGCCTGACCTGCGCTGATCATGGGAGCCGTTTGTTCATAGAATAGTTCTGTTGTGATCATCATCTTAACAAGGACCTTGGTCAGAAGCGCAAGCGTGCTGGCCTACGGAACTACCTCCAGAGCCGCCGCCACTGACCCGAATGGCCAAAGATAGCTCCAATGTGGAGGAAGCGAATCTACCAGAAAACCTGCATACTAAGTTTTGAAGGGCTTGGCCTCTCCACTCCAAATGAAACACTGTTCCCCATTGGCAGTCGACCCGTACCTTGAAGTACCCCAGGGCTTGGGGTAGACCCAATGACATTTGACTGCACTGATTAGCCAGCCGAGAGCTTGAAGAAAGTTTATTACTCTGCCCGTAACCTGGACACTCGTGGCCCAGGACTGGGGCGGACTCAGCCAATCGTTGAAACAAGGGAAACGAAAATTCCTTCTTTCCATGATGCCGCCGCCACCCCCACCATTATAACCTTAGTGAAGATACGCAGGTCCGCCACCCAAAAGGGCAAGGCTTGAAACTTAAAATGCCTCCACGGGAAGGCAAGACTTAGAATCTTCTAGTGTGCTGCCCGTATTGAAACGTGTAAGCATGTTCAGTCAGGCCTAGGGATGTTAAACCAAAACTCCCCCTGCGGGACCGCTCCCACTACCGATCGGAACTGCTCCATTCCAAAGTGGAAAGCTCGGAACTGCGATTTATTTCCTGGAAATCCAACACCGGGCAAGCAAAGTCTAGGATATACCCGACATGAACTATCTACAACACCCAGTGCCCCGCCGTAATCCGGATCCCAGCAGAAAGAAATACCCAAAGGTTTCTTCCTGTCGACAGACCTGCCACCTGGCCCCGCCTTGCTTCATTGTGGTTTTCGGGCATTTGCGGAAGAGGTAGCCGAGGATCCCCTTTCCTGCACTTTGAAAACCCCGAAACCCTTGAGCTCTGGAAGCCTATGTACACCATGGAGGCACTCCCAAACGAGCGGTTACTTCCTAACCATAGACAGATGGGAGGATCTTATTGCTCTTTATCCCCTATCATTCTACCTCAATACCTTCCTTGTACATAGGCGCCTCCGGTTCTCCACCGAACTGAAGCTACTACAAATCCTTTTTTTTTTTGTAAACACATCTTTATTTCTGTCTGACTGTCCATCAGCCTGTCTCAGGAGAAAGCAACCAAGTACCATCCGTTTAGATCACCTGACCTGGTGTGCCTCACTCTGAAACCTGCGCGCTAACCAGCATGGCCTATCGAATCAGGCCTTTCCTCACCGGTCTGCATCAAGCAACTGTGCCCTGAAACAGTTTTGAGCTGCATAACACCCAGAATGCTGACGGATGAGGTGGGAGATACATCCCTTGATATCATCCCAATCCAGGCACTGAAGTCTGGCTGGCATGGTGAGAAGAGCTCTGAACCCTCTCCAGAAAACTCCCTCTGGACTCGGGTATGCAATCGGATCCCCAGCACCGTGCACCTCCACAGGCTGCGTCCCCTAGCCTTTGAAGTAATTAAAATAAAATCTAAGTAACGCAAATAAAGTAACTGAAACTAAAAGGAAAACGGCAGATGCCTCCCTAGGCAGAAACTGCTCCGTCCCGCTTCACTCTCTGGTGGCCACTTCCACCAGGCACCTAGCACACAGCCTTAGTGAAACACACGCAGACCTGAGTAAGAAAAACAAAAATCAGACCTAAATGCAGCGGGAGAGTTTCACATTCAAATGCCGTCCTGTTGCCATCCGACTGGAAACGTATGAACCCCGGGATAAGGGAAGGACAGGAACCACCATAAGGTTTGAATCTAAAAAGGTAGAAAAACTCTGATCAACACTACGCTACAGAAACTTATTAATGTATATAAAATGTAAATAGTTTTGACAATTAATGCACAGTTATTTGTATAAAGTTACAATGTTATAAATGTTATAAATGTTATAAATCTCTGTTAATAACTATTATCTGTATAAAGTTAAAAAAATCTCTGTTCCATGTAATGTATACATTAGTATACAAATTTGTTTACTTGTTCCATGTAAACCGCCCCTGATCTCTGGAAGGGGCGGTATAGAAGAAATAGATAAATAAAATAAATAAATAAAATACTGGAAGCATCAGCTATGAGGCGGAGCCTCACCCAGAAAAAACAAAGGCCCCAAGCATCACAATGGATTTGTGGATCTCCCTAAGCATGGGTGCGACTATATAGATAGATAGATAGATATTTTTTTTTTTTTATCTGGGCTTCTCCTCTCAGAGAATGGATAAGCACCCTGCCATAGCCAAAGAGCTCCATGCCAAAAGCACTAGCCATATCTCCAACAATGGAACTGTTTGAACTCAATCAAATTCGTAAGGCCTAAGGGGTCCGTTTTGGGAGTAGGACCCCCCAGTAATCCCCACTGCAGCTGAGCTGAGGAGACAAACAGTGCCAAAGCTTGCCAGCATCCGGGAGGACAGACTCCCCCATACCGATACTGAAGATCGCATTCCTATTCTTCCTTGCCAACGCTACTTGCCAGGAAATTCAGGGGATCAAAGCGGAACTGGACCAAAACAAAAATAATCTCCCCCAAGAATGAAGGAATAACCCCTGAAATAAATCGAAAGTAAACTCTTTCAGAATAATTATAAAAAACGCAATTGAAATAAATGAATGCCCCCAATTTAAAACCCAGCAAGCCCAGCCTGAGGCAATGGAAATAATTGAAGCTGCCTCGCGCACAAAAGCACGGGAATCACCGGCCCGCGTTCAGCAGGCCTGCTTGACCGCCCGGAAACACAGAAAAAAACAAAAAATCCTCGACTCTGGGCTGAACGCCTTCCCTGATGGTCGACCCCACATCGGAGCACCTAGTCCGCTCCAGGCTGAACTTGCTGGCCTGATTTCTCTCCCCCCCCCCCCCTCCCGGAACGTATAAAAATAAAGCACTTCCAAAATTGCTCTAAGTAACACCAAAATACACTAAAGTAAATTAATGCCGAAAAGAAATCCAGCTCAAAGGAAAAAAAACCCCCAAAAAACGCTGCTGCCTCACGGCCAGGAAGAAGAGCACGGGAGAAATGGCCCACTGCAACAACAGGGTCTGCAGGCCGCAATGCACCCCGATGCGGGCCCGCAGCCTCTGAGCCTCTCCACAGCTCAATGGAGCACTCACTTCCAAATATGCCCCCGAGCCATTCTCCGTCCGACCTAGGTCCGACCGTGGTCTCTGCCGCCCTTCCATCTGCACTGCTTTCCGGCTCTAGCAGTGAAGCTCCAGTCACAGCGCGAGCCCTGGAGGTAACCAGCAGATGTTCTGCCCCGCTGCACAGCTCTCCCCTGTGCAGACTAGGAGGGGAGAGCAGCCCAAACCGGCGGAGAGAGAATTTAAATAGAGAGGGTCAGCGCTGTTTAAGCCCTGCACCTTAATCCCCCAATTTTTTTTATGAAAGTAACAGTACCAAAATAAAATATAACAATAGGTGAGAAAGAAAATCCAAACAACTAACTATCCTAACAACTATTCCTTATGTATTCCCTAGTGAGCCCAGCACCTAGGCTCACTACGTCCTTCTGCTGCATGAAGACTGGACACACTGGGGCTAATGGGAGAGACCAGCCGGCTATATCCAGTGATGTCACGAGTTTGACATGCCCAGTCTCCAAGCTGCAGGAGGAGGTACACAACCCAGAGGTGGAGGACTAAACTGGAGGAACGATAATGTTGAATTTGCAAATAAGCATAAAAACCCTTCTCTCCAACTTAAAAATGTCTCTCAAGGCCTCAAAACTGCAAAGCTGTCCTTGGTCAAAGAACAAATTCACAAAAACTAGGCCCCTTTTCCTCCACCTACAAAAAACTACATCATCCGGTCCCAGGAAGGAAATGCCAAATGTGACATAATGACATCGCCATAGAGCAGGGCTTGACAAAGCCCAGGTGCCATGGCAACCAGAAATTTATACCTGGCACCTGGGATTTGCTGTGTCCTGCCACCCTCTGATAACGGGCAGAAAACTCCTCCTGTTTTGCCTGCAGGAGATCGGATTCCTGCAGGCAGAACAGGAGCGATCTTTGCCAAAATCAGGGCTTAGATGTACTAGACAGTCCGCAGGGATCCATTCCTGTGGGCTGAGTACTACATCTAAATTCCCTAAGTTCCGATCGTAGCAAAGATCCCCACCATTGCATCACACACCCACAGAGACACTTGCTATCTGAAGCTACAACTATTGTTATCTAAAGATGATGCATGGTGTAGGAACTCTGGCGCTGGTCTCACAGGAACATGACAGCAGCACTAGGCTGTTTTGCCTGCCCGCCTGCTTGCTGTTCCTGACATCCTTTTGCTGCCTCTCCCACAGGTAATTCTATTGGCTGCTCCCTGTTCCAGGAAGTTGTCATCCTGCATTTAAACGCCTCTAGGGCGGCGTTTTAGGTGTATTACTGCTGCTCCTGTCTGCTGCCTTAATCTGCTGCTCTTGCCTGCTCACCGTTGTTTGCTGTTTGCTCAGCTGTTTTGCCTGCCTGCCTGTTTGCTGTTACCGACATCCTTTAGCTGCCCCTCCCACAGGTAATTTTATTGGCTGCTCCTGTTCCAGGAAGTTGTCATCCTGCATTTAAAACGCCTCTAGCGCGGCGTTCTGCACTGCAGCGGTGCGCGCCATGGGCGCGCACCCAAGGAACAGGACGTGCTCCTTGGTCAAGCTCCTTGTGGCGAGTCCAGGGGAGAGTCCAGCGCTCCTTCATTCCCGAGCGACTTCTTTCAGCACCAATACCACACTCGGAACATCTCTTCGCTTGCAGCTCACTTACCTTCCCCGATGACCGACGCACGCTGTACTACTGTCAGCTCTACCCTACTTCAGCGCTGCAGTCTTCGCCTTATCTGTGCTCGGGTCCTCTTGCTTCCTGTCTTGTTTTTGTTCTTGTCGCACCTCTGTGGTATGACTGCTATTCCTGTCCTTTGGGGTTGGAGGCTCCTTCCCCCTCCTCTTATGCATGTCTCATCAGATGCCCTTATGCGACCTTTCCCCAACCTCATCCCGTGTCTTCCCCTTTCTCGAACCCCTTCCCCTTCCCTCCCTTCCCCTCCTTCCCCCATGCAGCTCCTTCTACTTCAAATGGCCCTTATCAACTGCCGCTCTCTGCGTACTAAATTGGCTCTCATTCATGACCTTATTCTGCACACTCTCTGGACATTCTGTTCCTAACCGAAACCTGGCTCAAGGAGGGGGGGGGAGCCTCTCCTGAACCATTGTCTTCCCCCGGGCTTCTCCTCCCTATCGGTTTTCCGTCGGGGCAGGAGTGGTGGGGGGGTTGCGGTGATTTTCCGTTCCTCTCTCCCTCTGCTCGAGATCCTTCCTCTCCCTTTCTCCTACCCAGAAACTCTTGTGCTTCGTCTAGGGACCTCGACCCCTATCTATATCCTTCTTCTCTATGCTCCGCCTGCTCTGCCCTCTTCTCTATGGGACTCTGTTCTCTCCACTCTGTCCGAAGCTTCTCTCATGTATCAACATCTTATTATTCTTGGTGATTTCAATGTTCATTTCGATTCTCCGTCCTCTCAACATGATCTCTCTCTTCTCTCTCTGCTCTCTGACCTTCTCTTACGGCAATTTGTCCAAGTCCCCACCCACTCTGCTGGCCATACACTGGATCTTGTCATCTCTCGGCAGTCCTCATCCTTTGTCCCCCTCCTCCTTCTCTGTTCTGTCCTTTCCCTGGTCCGATCACTCCTGCATTTTCTTCTCTCTTCCTTTCTGTTCCCTTTCCCCCTCTTCCTCCTCAGCCTTATCTCCCTCAGCTCGCCCCGCCCGTCGTATCACTCCTGACTCACTTCTTCAATTCCCCTCCTCAGATAAACTTTTTCCCACTGATTTTCATTCACTCCCAGTGGACCTCCAGGCTCAGTGCTGGGACACTACGCTCTCTTCTGCTCTGGATCAGGTTGCCCCACTGCAGCTCCCATCTTCCACTCGGCGCCGCCCTAGTGCTCGCAGGTTTCATCCGGGTCTCCTGATCCACCATTCCTACCTTCATCGGACCTCTCGCCTCTGGCGTACGTGCCCTTCCCCAGCCACGCTAACGCACTTCCGCCACTGTCACACACACTATCGTACCCTTCTCAATTCCGCTAAGCAGAAACACTATTCTAAGCTTATCTCCTCTTCAGCCAACTCCACACGGCAACTGTATCGCATTCTTCACTCTCTTTCCACCCCATATGTTCCTTCTACCTCCAGGCCCACGGCCTCCTCTCTCCCTTCTTCCAATCCCGCTCCTTCTGTACTGGCTTCTCACTTCACCTCCAAAGTTTAATCTATTCGACAATGTTTTCCTGCCTGTCCTCCACCTCTCTCCCCCCCACCTACTCCTTCTTTAGCCCCTCCTCTGTCCCCGACCTCTGGTATTCTGCCCCTTTCCCATCGCTGGTCCTCCTTCCAACCCATCACTCTCCCAGAATTAACAAGGGTCCTCACCACCATTCGGAAAACTACATGTCCTTCTTACCCCATCCCCTCGCAGTGGCTCCCTGAGCCCTCTTTGGCTCTGTCCCCTCTGATTCTTTCTATTTTCAACTCTAGCTTGCTGTCTGCCATCTTCCCCTCCCATTGGGAGCACGCCCTTATCCATCCCCTTTTGAAGAAACCCTCCTTGGACCCCTCAGTCCCCTCAAACTGGCGCCCCATCTCTAACCTGCCCTTTCTCTCTAAGCTTTTCGAGAGACTGGTCTTCTCTCAGCTTTCTGCACACCTTGAGGCTTGTGATAAGGAAGCTTATCATAGTTCAGGAAGGAGCTATAATAGAGGTGAAGTGACTCTGAACAAGCAACCTGTCTGTTCTGGTAGAAATAATAAAACAGAATGTTTCCATAAAAGACTACCAGTCCCAGAATGCACCAGGTTTCCAACAGCCATTAGAAGAGCTGAAGTGGGGAAACGTGTGTTCAATCAGGAGGGCTATGAGGTAATCCCCAAGCACTCATCTCCAAGGGCAGGGCTTGATTCATCACAGCTGCGCTGTGCTAGGGTGGAGCATTCATCTAAGCAGTCATCTTGGTTATAGAGTAATGTGCTTGTATCCTGATAGTATCTGCACAGAAAAAATAACAATGGTTTACCTCCTTGCAGTCTCATTTTCTGCCCTCAAGTTTTACAGGTTCCCCTTCTTTGAAAAAGGTTTGTTCGTTCACCAGGATATCCTTAAATCTCTTCCACTCTTCATCTGTCATATATCACTTAATCCCCATCCTCCTCCTCTCTCAAATCACTGGGCTGCAATCCAAAAAGTCATCCATCCAATAGCCCGGCATAGCTCTCCCCCTCCCCCTTACCTCACATCCATCCTAAATATCCACAGCCCCTCCTTGCACTCCAACAAAACTAACAACTATTGAGCACTCAGCCAAAGCAGTGCAAACCCATCATTCCACCATCTGCTCTCATTCTATTCTCCAGTTATTTTCTTTATTATGCCCAATCTCATAACCATTCACCCTATCAGTCTCATACTTATAACCTCTACCGCATCACACAAATATACCTCAAAACACTCATGGCTAGCAAACCATAGCTACGTCAAAGTATGCAGAAAAATCAAAGTTCCTCATTCTGTCCATTCATGTCTAGATGCTCTGACCAAACTCAGAGTCTGATGGCATAGACATTTCACTTGACTGATAGCCCAGTCTTCCTTTTCCACACTCCACCCTTTGCCACCTTACTGAGTGCTTCCTGGAGGCTGTTCAAATCCTGCCGCAAGAGCTTCTACCCTTGTGTGAACACATATGGTTTTCCTCTAAAGGAAGATCACTAGAGGAAATGGGTACATCCACCAATATTTAATGTCAGCTGCTTGCAGTTTATGGGTGATGTCCCTCAAGTTTCTACACTTGTTAGGTATATTTGCAGAGAAGTCCTCAAATATCTCCACTCGGTATGACTTCCAAGTGAATTCCTTATCTTTTCTTACTTTAGCAGCCACTGTCTTTCAAAGAATAACTGAAAACATGCTCCGTTGTCTCTGGGTAAGTTAGATGTATTTGGGCCAAGTGCCTTATGTGCCCAATCTAGCTGCATAGAAATAGGTTCCTCCTAAGCATTATAATCAGCCAGCATCTTAAAGTAATACACAAATTACAGTCATTCAGGTATGCCCCTGAACCTTAAAATTTTCTTCGGATGTGGTTCTCTATGTCCTCCGCTTTATTCAATCATTCATTGTGGGAGTGTTCTAGGATAGCGTAGTGCTCTGCTAAAGCATCTTCCTAGTATCTAATATCTTCTCTGTCTCCTCCACCCGGTAACTAACTTCAGCTATGTCTCCCTTCGGATCAACTGCTAGTGCAACAATTTCAGAAATCACTGCCACTATCTCAGATTTAAATTTGCAAAACAATCACCTGAATTAGCCAGGATAAACTACTCTTTACACTCAAGAATCAGGCCCATTCTCCTGGTCAGTGCCCTCAACTTTACCTTTCTGCCTCATGACTTCTCCAGTAATCATAATGCTGCTCTCCTTTCATGGAGCAGCAGTGCCTATAAAAACAAATTTGTGGAGGTCCAACTGTTCCTTCTTGCTCATTTTAGCACTGGTCCAAATTCCAGGACATTGAGGTGAGGGTTTTTCCACATACTAGCACTAATAAGAGGGTTTTCCTCATGAGAAGGGGGCAATTCCATGAAGCATCCTACTCAAACTTCCATTTGGGTTGGTGACATTACGCCCTCCCAGTATCAGATGTATTTAAATGTATGTGATGGTCTCCTCTTGGTTTTCTCCTTTCTATTATTTGAAACCAGTTTCTTTTGTGTGGGGTCCTTGGCAGGACCTCTATCACCTCTCCTCTTTCACAGTTTAGTGCAGTCAGTCAATCTCCACACCAGACAACAGTCTCTGTCTCTCACTCTCTGTTGGAATTACTCATCTCAAAGTCCAAAGCAGGATGCACCCAGGACTTGGGTCCTACCTGCTCCTGTGCACACATGGGTCTTTCACTTGTACTGCAATATCCTCGGCTCCTCTCCTCAGTGTTCTTTCCCTTTCACCATCAAAGCTGGACTTGCTCCTGACCCTCTCCTAAGTTCCTTTATCAAGTTCCCGTTGTCTTTCTCCATCAGGGTTGGAACCTGGAACTCTACTCAGTGAGATCTCTCTCCTCAAATCCCTTCTCTGAGCACACTTTGCTCCTGTTTATGGCAAGCTGTAGGAGCTTTTACCCCCTTCTTCTTTCTCCAGAAGGGCACAGGGAACCCCCTCTCCCCCCTTGCTTAGCCTGCTCCTCCCTTTAGGAAGGCCAGGCTTCCTCTTCCTACATCTTTCTGGTCTCATATGGAGAAGGCACTGAGCCACACTCTATAATCATCTTTTATTCCACTGCTTAGACCTCCTTCTTCATCATCTTTGATGGGCACTACTTTGGAACCAGGACCCAGAGAGTGCCTCATGTTATCGAGACATTTTGGCATCCTGCTACATTTGTTTTCCACAATGAGGACATATTTAATTAGAAACAAGCATGCTGGATGTGAAATATGAGTGGATGGTCTGTATAACTGCATCAATATATGTAGATTACATTCTGTTAGATATTTCTGATTCATAGATTAATTTGGCTATAATTCCAACAGCAGTCATGAAGACTGATGACATATCTAGTCTAAGAATTAACTAGTTCAAACCCATTTATTTAACAAGTTTTATATACCGCCTTTCTTATATTCAAAACAGCTTGCATACAACATTGTAACTTTTAGAACTTTACATTGAACAGGTAATCAAATAGGAGTTAAGAGGGAAGATGCTGTACAAGATTTACAACTGGGAATAACAATTAATGTAGAGGGGTAGGGTACACAGGAACAATGGTGGAAAATATGGCAGTATCCATATAGAGCTGGGGCAGAGTTAGTGCAGAGTAAGGGCAGGAACCCTATATCATGTGTCTAGAGGCTTCTCAGACATCTCACAATGGTTATCTGAAAATCATTTGTCCATAAACTTGAAGAAAGCAGAAGTTCTAATCATCACCAGGCCATACCTCCTTCACCTCCCCCCCCCCCCCACCATCACCCTCAACAACATCGAAATTCAAATCAAAACAGAAGTAAAGTATCTGGGAATCACCCTTGATAACCACCTCATGATGAAGACTCAAATAGCAAATACAGCAAGAGCAATTTACTACAAAACACATACACTGCAAAACCTCCTCCTTCTCCTCACCCCATCAGATCTCCGCTCAGCCCTACAAGCCCTCACAACACCCCATGCTGACTACTGCAACTCAGTATATCAAGGACTCCCAAAATCAACGCTCCAACCTCGCCAAACAGCTTTCCATTCAGCTGCAAGGACCATCACACAAATATCCAAGTATGAACACATTATCCCCATCCTCAGACACCTCCACTGGCTCCCCCTGCAAAGCAGAATACTCTACAAAATCCTGCTAATGACTCACAAAGCCTTAAACCATCAGTCATCCACCCAACTTCACTCCCTCATCATGCTGCAGCAATCAAACAGACCATGGAGAGCCTCCACCATGAACACTGACCACCTTCCAAGCCATGATAAAAAGCTCCCAACAAGCTCACGCCAGAGCTTTCGAGTTCTACACCCCATCCATCTGGAACTCCCTCCCTGCCAACCTAAGAAACACCACAGACCTCCTAACCTTCCGCAAACTTCTCAAGACCCACCCCTTCACCCTCCACTTTGCACACTCCACAATTGAACACTAAATGCCTTGTACCTTCCACAAATGAGCACCAAATACTACAAGAATACGTGGACGAATCAGCAATCTGTACATAGTTAACCATCCCAAACTCCCCTCCCCTTGTTCAATGTACAAATGTTGCCTGGTTCAATGTAAACATTTGCTTGTATAATTTCAGGTCTCTGTAAACTGTTTTGACCTTTGTAAACAGCGGTATATAAACACAGCCAAATAAATAAATACAAAGAGGCAATATTAAGAGCTGAATTCTACATTCCTAAAATTCTCATGGAATTTTAAATCCAATAGGAAAAATTTGAAAATCCTTAAATACCTCAAAGAACACAGTGATTCATACTTTCCCACTTACATATTAAGGAGCCTTTTACTAAAGTGCATATGCACTTAGTGCGGGTTTAGGCATGCAGTAACCAAGTGCTCGGGCTTGAGGTAACTGTTAGCAGGGGGCAAGACAGTTACTGCATGCTGATTCGACTCACACATCAGGGTGATGAGTGAGCGAATTGGGACAGAGAGTGAGCAAATTTCACCTGCCGTATTAGCATCCTGCATTAGGGTACAGCACCGCACATTAACTACTGGGAATATATTGTCCATGCTTCCAATAATTAACACAGAGGCTTTGCACTTAACGCATTCAATTTTCACACTATTTGTGCATTGGAGAGTTCAGATAAGTACTGCCAGCTCTGAAGCAGAACCGTTATGGTTCGAAACACATTGGCTGAATGGTGGCAGCTTTTTAAATAATGCATGATCACTTTAAATATAATAAAAGGACTCAAACGGAGGACCCTGTTCTATGGCATCTTTGGCTAAATTTATTAGTTACTTATTACTGAGATTGGAGCAATATTGAAGTATAGGACTATGGGAATCACAGATTATAGAATAATTGGCAGAAAGAGTAGCTTTTGACAAATTTTATATAAAAAGGAAAATGCAAAAATTTAAAACACTCTTAAGATCTGAAAATTTAAAACACTTAAGATCTGAAAAGAATTTTTCTAAATTATCTAAATCCTTTGTGGACCAATTAGACTCTACTAAATCTTTGTTTTTTTCTCTATGGGGAAAATAGCTTTGTATGTTTGACTAACATCCTTCTTCCAAGATTTCTAGTTGTTTTAATGTACAATATATTATGACAATGGAAAAGTTTGAAAATGTCTATTATTTATTGATTTGCCAGACTTAAATTCACCTCATTCAAAGACTGTAGAGCAGATAAATACACAAATAATTTTAAAATTAAAAAAAAGTACAACATAAAAAACATTAAGAACAACAGGTATAAAAGATCCCTAAAGCTGAACTCAAACAGCCATGCTTTGCATTGTTTCCTAAAGGCAAAAGCATCTGTGATCACTTTTAGATCATATGTATCCGGTTCCAAAGTCTAGGACCAATGAAAGATTCCCTCTTTGTCTCATATAGCTTAATCTGTGCTGGTATTTCAACTGTGCTGGGAAGACTGCAGGGGTTGTCTGGGTTTCTAAATAACAAAAAGCCTTGTTGGTTCATGCTTTAAAAACCATCAAGATATTCAGCCACTGTGGTTCTTTTTTTCTTATTTTTTTGTTAGCCATGGCATTTAAATATAATAAATATATTCAATGTCACTATCTAGAATGAATCTGGTGCTGAATATACGTATCTACAGAATGCTAGCACTGGAGTTATCTGAATAGTGGTGATTTATGGTCCACTATCTGGACAAACAATCCAAATAATTACGGACGGCCTTTTTGCTGAATTAAAATACTCTAGCTAGGATGTGACCAATGCATAAAGAACAGTTAATAAATCTACATTATCCAAAAAAGGGCGTAAGTTACACATATTCCAAAGATGACGAGAAAGCATCGACAGTTATTCTTATGTGTGAGCGTACTGTTATATGCCTATCAAGAGCAACCCACAACATGTTAGCTTTTGTTGTTGGAGCAAGTGGAAAATCTTTACCACTGAACTACCTAAGTTGCATCATCAAAAGACAGTAAAACCAGAGCTGCTCCATTTTGTATTAGTCCAAACAACATTTATTGGCTCTCCACTACTGCTCAACCTCCTGAAGACGATCATTTAATTTGTTAGTATTATCACAATTATAGCCCAAAAAGGAGCAAATCTGAATATCATCAGTTTTACAATGAATATTTCATGCCAAAAGATTCAACAATATGAGTTAATGGACACATATACACATTAAACAGTAAACGCAACAGCAAGTAACCCTGCAGAACCCCAGAAGTTGAAACCCAGGGATCAGAAAATTGAACATCCCAAATGGAGATCAGAAAATGTACTTTCAATGCCATAAGCCTGCAGTCTTGCAAGGAGAATATTGTTAACAATGTTGAAAGCTTCTGCCTCCAGTTATTGCTGCTCCAGTCTCAGTTCTCACCTGATGCTCATGCATCTGCACTTCATCTTAGCTCCATCCAACCCATGACCCTAGGTACGGACCCAGAAGAAGCAAACTTTACAACTGCAACCATCACAATGGCATCAACTAATCCTACGCTGTCCTCCGTGCTTCAATCACACACCAAAGGAGAGCAGTGAAGGAGAAGGACATGCTCTTTTGGGTGCTCCTTTTGGCGACTCCAAGGGCATATCTGAGCAACTTTTATAGTTCATTTTCTCACTCTCTCCCACCCTCTTGTTTATGGTCTGGGTTTTCTCTTCCCAGTCATCCTTGGCCTCACTATCTCAGTGTTACCAGCAATGGCTTCCTCCCTGTCCTCTAACCCTATTCTCACTGGACATCAGCTCTCTCTCCCTGCTTATTTCTCGCCCATATCTCAGGTAAAGTAGATTAAATTAGACTTACCTGCTAATTGCAGTTCCTGGAGGAACTCCAGTCTAGTCCCGGAATCTCTGGGGTTGTGATCCTCCTCCAGCAGCTTGGAGACTGAGAGATGTCATTCTTGTGACATCACTGGTATATAAGCCCCGGAACCACCTTCTCTCACCAGTTACCTATTGACAAAGCAGACTCACCGGAGCAACCATTAAGTGGTAAACTATACCATAACCCAAACCTAAAACACTAACTGCCCACTGAAGGACGCCATACCAATTATGTACAGAACCTTTGAAGTGTGCCTTGCGAGCTGAGGTCCACTTTCCCTCCCCTGCAAAGGATGCTGACCCTCTCAACCACCCCCAACCACCCCCCCCCTGAGCTAGGGTACCTACATTGCAGCACAGCCCCCTGTGATGCTTACCTGTTACCTTAGTCCTGCTTCAGGACATAGTCCACTTACTTATTAGGGCAGGATATGGGACTAGACTGGAGTTCCTCCAGGAACTACAATTAGCAGGTAAGTCTAATTTAATCTTCCTGATCGTCCCTCCAGTCTAGTCCCGGAATCTCTGGGGATATAACAGAGCAGTGAACAGATTCAACGGGAGGGTCCTGTTAGACCAGCCTGAAGCACCGCCAATCCAAAACAGGTGTCCCTCTCCGCCTGAACATCCAGGCGGTAATGCTTCACAAAGGAGTGCAAAGAAGACCAGGTCCCCGCTTTACAGATTTCCACCGCTGGCACCAGACTGCATTCCGCCCAAGAGGCTGCCTGTGCCCTAGTGGAATTAGCTTTCAGTCCCTCTGGCACCACCTGGCCTTTCAACAGATACGCCGACGCGATTGCCTCCTTCAACCACCGGGAAATAGAAGCTTTAGAAGCTGCCTCGCCCTTTCTTGCTCCCTCAAACAACACAAACAGCCTATACGATCTACAGAAACTGGCCGTCCTGCAGATATACCTCTTCAACGCTCGCTGAATATCCAACAGATGCAACTGCCCCTTAGCTTGACCTTCGCTCTGTGCTGCGAACACCAGCAACGATACTGCCTGATTCATATGAAACACCGAAACCACTTTTGGTAAAAATGATGGTACTGGCCTCAAAACCACCTTAGTATCAAAGAAAGCCAGAAAAGGCTTTTCACAGGACAGCGCTTGCAATTCTGAGATGCGTCTCGCCGAAGCAATCACCACCAAGAACACCACCTTCAGTGTGAGAACCTTCAAAGTCGCTTTCGCCAATGGTTCAAAAGGCGCTCTCCCTAATGCACCTAACACCAAAGGGAGATCCCAAGTCAGAACACCTTGCTTACGCGGCGGTCGCAATAGGGTTACTGCCCGCAAAAAACGCTTAACATCCGCATGTCCTCCGAGCGCCTCACCCTGTATTTTACCCCTATAACAGGACAGCACTGCCAGCTGAACTCTCAATGAAGCGGCCGCCAAGCTCTTCTGAAAACCATCTTGCAAGAAAGCTAGTACACCTTGCGGTATCGACGCCTTTAAGGGAACAAAACCCCTATTCGCACACCATGCCTCAAAAACGCGCCACACTCTAACATAAGCCAATGAAGTAGACCAACACCGAGCTTTCAGCAAAGTGGAAATCACCCCCGCCGAATAACCTTTCGCCCTCATCCTAGCCCTCTCAAGAGCCAAGCTGTAAGCGAGGATCGATCTACCTGAGGCATGCACAGGGGCCCCTGCATTAGAAGATCTCTTCGATTTGGAAGCTTCCAGGGATTCCCTACCAACAGCCTCACCAAGTCCATGTACCACGGCCTTCTGGGCCAATCCGGCGCTATCAAAATCACCTGACCTCTGAGGAGCTCTATGCGCTTCAGCACTCGACCGATCAACACCCAAGGTGGAAAACGTAGAGGAGCTGTTCTTCCAGCCAGGCTTGTATAAGAGCATCTAAGCCTTCTGCCATTCTCTCCCTTCTCCTGCTGAAGAAGAGCTCTATCTTTGCCGATTGGAAAGTCGCCATGAGATCCATTACCGGCGTCCCCCAGCGACGCACCAGCATTGCAAACACGTCTGGATGTAGAACCCACTCCCCCGGGTCTACTCTTACGCGACTCAAGAAGTCGGCCTCCACATTGTCTACCCCTGCTACATGCGTCACCAACAAGGCCACCAGATTGTCCTCGGCACACTCTAACAACCTCTCGGCCTCGGCTTCCAGCGCCACGCTGCTGGTGCCTCCCTGACGGTTGATGTAAGCCACTGCAGTCGCATTGTCTGAAAACACCCGAATGGCCTTTCCCTGGAGCGCCGGCCGAAACTCCTGTAACGCCAGTGCTACTGCTCTCAACTCCAGCCGGTTGATTGACCAAGTCTTCTCTAGTTCGGACCACTGCCCCTGCGCAAATTGTCCCTGAAAGTGAGCCCCCCAGCCCATAAGACTGGCGTCTGTCTTCAGAGACATCCACGCAGGTGACTCCAAAGGCATCCATTTTTCCAGACACCCCGGACACAACCACCACTGAAGCGCCGTGCCTGTCAGCGGTGGACAGGGCAGCCGTTGAGACAGTTGATCCTTCTGTTGCGACCACCTCCTCAACAGCACCCTCTGCAACTGCCTCATGTGGGCTCTCGCCCATGGAACTAACTTGAGCGTCGCCGCCATGGTCCCTAGCAACTGTAGGTAATCCCAGGCCGTGGGGCCCTGTTTGCCGAGAAATTGCCTGACCAACTTTCTGAGCCCCAGCACCCACTGCTGCGGCAGAAAAACTCGCCCCACTCTCGTATCGAAACACGCCCCCAGGTACTCCAGACTCTGAGACGGTTCCAACTTGCTCTTTGCCATGTTGACTACCCAACTAAGACTCTGCAAAAAGGCCACCACTTTGGACGTAGCCGAAACATTTTCTGCTTGGGACTTCGCTCTGATTAACCAATCGTCCAGATAAGGGTGTACTAACACTCCATCCTTTCGCAAGGCCGCTGCCACGACCACCATCACCTTGGTGAACGTACGTGGTGCCGTAGCCAGACCAAATGGAAGCGCCTGAAACTGGAAATGTCCCATAGGTACGGCAAACCTGAGAAACCTCTGATGCTCCTGCCGAATCGGAATGTGAAGATACGCCTCCAATAGGTCTAGGGACGTCAGAAATTCGCCCTTTCTTACCGTCATTATCACGGACCTGAGGGTCTCCATGCGAAAATGAGACACCCTTAGACAATGATTTAATCTCTTGAGATCTAAAATAAGCCGAAAAGTTCCTTCCTTTTTCGGAACTATGAAATAAACTGAGTACCGACAGCACCCTAACTGGGCAGGTGGGACCGGCACGATTGCCTTGAGGGAGAGTAGCCTCTGCACTGTCTCCCGAACTGCCTTGCGCTTTCCGCCTGATTTGCATGGGGACTGAACGAAGGAGTCAGCTACCGGCCGCCAAAATTCCAATGCATAACCTTCTCGAATAACCTTTAACACCCACTGATCCATAGTGATTTGGACCCAGGCAGGGTAAAACTCCCGTAACCGACCCCACACTGGAACCAACTCCAACTGGGCCCCCCTCCTTCTCCTGCTCTACCAGAGGGTAAAGACGCGCCATAACCCTAGACCCAGAAATGCTCCCCTAGACTAATTGTGAGGAAAGTTCCTCAAAATGAGGCCCCGCGGCCGAAATACAAAGCTTCTAAAAGCTTGAAATGCACCCCGCGATTCCCGCGCGAGTGCCACACGGTCCGGCCTGCACCACCGCCAACCGCGCTTCTCTGTTCCTCTGAACTGCGGTATCCTACCTTGGCAGCTATCGGAGCTGTGAGTGTTGCCTCCTTCCCTGCGCTCCACCGTGTTCCGGGAGCTGCAGGACTTGGCTGACAAGGGCCAGAGCAAGCAACTTCTCTTCTGAGTTGCCGCTTGAACCTCCGGCTCCAGTCGCGTCTGCAGGCAAACCTTCTGCACGCGCCGAGCCTTGCAGTCTGCCGGTTCCTCTCCCCCGCTGATGGGATTGGAAACCAGCGGCTGTGCTCTCTCCCCTCAACAGTCCCAAGGCTACCCCCCAGGGATGAAGGAGGGAGGAGGGGAGTGGGAAGGGGAAGAGCAGAGTACTCGAAAGCACAGGGAAGGAAAAAGCCCCTGGGCAGCTTAGCCCCAGAACCAGTAAACTGAAGTGCCTTCCTTTTTTTTTTTTTTAACCAATAAATCAATCAATAAATCAATGAATGCTTTCTCCTAAACCTAGCCTCTCCTTAATCGTCTTCTCTAGTGAGCCCTGAACCCCTGGGCTCACCCAACCTCCAGCTGCTTGGAGACTGAGATAACTGGTGAGAGAAGGCGGTTCCGGGGCTTATATACCAGTGACGTCACAAGAATGACATTTCTCAGTCTCCAAGCTTCTGGAGGAGGATCACAACCCCAGAGATTCCGGGTCTAGACTGGAGGGACGATCAGGAATTTCCATTTTACCATACACAAAGGCTGAGACACCCTTCTTTTGTCCTTCCTCTGTCCCATTACTTGGGGACCTTCTGAACATTCAGCATCTTAGATGGAAAAGCTCTTTAATTAGAGATATCATTACTTATTGCAAGCTGGACTTTCTCTGTCTGAAACTTGGACAAAGAAGGGAAGTCCTCGTTGCTTTATGAGGCATGTCCCTCAAATTTGTCTTTCTTCTTTCTTGTCTTAGAGTTGGAAGACATAGGGCTTGTTTACACAGCCGCGGTAGTGGTTCGCGATCGCGATCGCAGCCGCGGCCCCATTGAAATCAATGGGGCCGCGGCTCCGATTACGATCGCAAACCGCTACCGCGGCTTTGTAAACAAGCCCCATAGTGAAGGCATTGTTTTTTCTATTTAAATCCCACTTACCATATAAAACCCCAGTTCCTACTCCCTTCTGTACAAGTTGTGCCTTGTATCATTTTATTTTAAACTGTCCAACATTTCTTCCTATCAGATCTCTCAAATCGCGTTCCCTCCTTATTAATTTTGGGACAACTGAATTTCCATGCCAACAATCCCAGAAAAACTAATAAGGAATTCCTTCACTTAATGGATTCTCTTAATTTTCAGCAACATTTGCATTCCCCCATTAAATCTGCTGCCCATACTCTAGTCTACAGTGTTCTCCCCAGGACCTTTTGAATAGGTGTGCCACCCGGCTGATTTTACTGACCACCCAGCTAACTTAATCTTATGAATTGACATGGCAAAATAATGAGCAGGAATGGAAAAATGATTTAAGCAATTTTGTAATTAATACTTTAAAAATGTAGCAGTAAATGTAAATATAATATGAATGAATTAGACAAATGAATTTGAAACAGAGACAAATAACTGCATTATATATGAAACTTCCTGAAAGGCAACTAGTTACATTGTCTGCTGCCAGCTGGCTTATAGTACGGCCCACCTGGCAAGAACTCTTCTCTAGATCTCATTTTATCCCTACTTCTCTTCTCCATTCCCTGTCAGCTCTATTCTCTCCCCTGGACAGACCGCTATTTTATCTTTTTCCCCTTTTTCTTCCTCCTCCTGTCTCTAATACTACTACAACTACTAATCGTTTGCAAATCACTACAAGGTGTACACAGCGCAGTACATATAGATGTAAGACATAATCCCTGCTCATGTTCTCCAGATTTTCCCGGCTTACGATCTAATCAAGATGAAAAAACATTGCAAAACAGGGGAACAGAGTATGGCAAGATACACGTAAGTAGTGGAAAAGGGAATGAGGAGCATCAGGATCCAAAAGCAGCCTCAAAGAGGTGGGTCTTCAGCCTGGACTTGAATAGGACCAGAGAAGGAGCCCGATACATTGACTCAGGTAGTTTATTCCAGGCATATGGAGCAGTAAGGTGGAATGAATGAAGTCTGGAGTTGGCAGTGGCAGAAAGAGTGCAGCTAAAAGGGATCTGCCATAGAAGCAGAGTTCCTGAGGAAGAGTGCAGAATGAGATAAAAGAGGAAAGTAGTAAAGAGCTTCAGAATGAGTGCACTTAAGTAGGAGAAGTTTGAACTGGATGTGAAAACGGATAGGGAGCCAGTGAAGTGACTTGAGAAGAGGGGTTACATGAGCATAGCAACACTGGGGGAAGATAAGTCGGGCAGATGAGTTTTGAACAAATTGAAGGGGAGAAAGATGATTCAGAGGGAGACCAGTTTATGTTTATTGGGAACAGGTTACAACAGTCAGACCTGCGCTGAAAAAACAATAAGGAAAATATCTGCTATTGATCAGGCCTCCCTTGCTTCTATTACCTCTTTCTTTCTCCAGATGTTTCTCACCAAGATGTCGACACCCAGGTCAACTCTTTTTTTTTTTTAAATTTTTCTTTTTTATTGAAATTATACAATAGAAATACAAACCATTTGAAAAACAACGTTCACACATTAGAATCAAAAAGCAAACCTCAACCTGGGTATTATGCCTGAATAACGCATAGTACAATGCAGATATACTATACTAAAACTCCCCCCCCAGCAATCCCCCACTTCCCCCCTCCGTATTATAACCTATCCCTCCCCCTCTGTACTCCCCCCCCAGCTCCCCTTCTGCACCTCCTATAGTCTGCATGCCACTCACCGAGCATCTCAGCCATAACTCTACACGCGTTGTCCTCCTCCGCCTTCCAACCCCCCTCCCCCACCCCCTCTCTCCATGCCTCCAACCATCTCCAAACCCCCTGCCAATATATCGCACTTTGCCCTCCTTTCCCCCGTCTCAACTCTGTTAATTTATACATCAGGCTCAGCTCAGCCACTCTTCGCACAAATCCCGCCAATTGTGGTATACTCTGTCCCCCCCAGTGCTGCGCGATCTCACAACGAGCTACAGCAATACAATGATGCAGTACCCCCTCTTCCCGTCTCGAAAGATCATCATCCAGTTGATGCAACAGGCATGCCTCCGATCTCCCATGCAAACTATGCCCGGTCATGCCATAAATCACCGCAATTACCTGCTCCCAGTACCCCTGCAACTTATCGCACTTCCACCACATGTGCATCCAGTCCCCTCTTTCAGCACACCCCCGCCAGCATAAATCATCCCTTCCCCTCCCCGCTCGATACCGACGTACTGGCGTCCAATACCATCTGTATAATACTTTATATGCATTTTCTTTCATTTGCGTGGCTATGGACACAGTAGCAATCGTCTGGAGTAACTTCTCCCAAGCCTCTACTGTCCAACACACACCCAAATCCTCCTCCCATTGCAACATATAGCGTAACTTGCATACTCCAGTCCCCATTAGGCCTCGGTAAATTCTGTACAAAACCCCCTTTTGACCCATCTGGCCAGAGCATAGAGCCTCAAACCAGCCTCTATTTTCCCAGAGGTCTTTCCATATCTTCGGTTGCCTTATAAAGTAGCTTAATTGTATATAGGCAAAATGATCACTCTCTTTCAGCTTATATAGATCCTTAATGCCTTCAAACGGATGCATTCCCTGAGAGTGTATAACTTGGTGAACGTACTCCAGCCCGTTTTGTGCCCATCTACGTAAAAGTTGCTCACCGGGGCCCTGTCCCCGCTCAAAACAGGCCGCGATAGGCATCCCTTGCATGTAGCCTTTATCTGGAACAAGCTGAGGCTTGTTGCGTTTCCAGATTTTCAAACTATTCGCCACCATGGGGTTAAGTGCCTGTATGTCGAGGCCCTTAGTCCCCCTCCAGATCACCCGTTCAAGTTCCACCCCCCCCCCCACCAACTCGTGCTCCATTTGAACCCAAGATTTCAATGTTCCTCTGTGCCACTCATAAATCGTTTTTAATTGCGCTGCCTCATAATATTTGCATATATTAGGTATCCCCAGCCCCCCCTCTCCTTTTGTCCGTTGCAATACACGCAGTGCTACCCTCGGGCGCTTCTGCACCCATATAAACCTATTAACTAACCGTTGTATCCTTTTCAAACTAGTCGGCGGAACCCGTATCGGGAGCGTCTGGAACAAAAACAACAGTCTGGGCACAAGCATCATTTTAACCGTCGCAATGCGCCCAAACCACGATAGGTATCCCCTTCCCCAACCATCCAACCAGCCCTCTATCTTCCCCAGAACCCTCCGATAGTTCAAGTTATATAACTCGTCAATTTTATTGCTAATCCATATGCCAAGATACCGGATACTTTCTCGCGCCCATTTGAAAGGATATTTCTTTGCCAGTACATTAACTACCTCGCTGGAAACCGCTAAATTCAGGATTTCCGATTTGTTCCAGTTGATGGTAAACCCCGACACTTTACCATATTCTTCCAGTTCCCACATAGCTATGGGGAGGCCGACCCGGGGTCTCGCCATACTTAAAATTATATCGTCCGCGAACAGGGAAATTTTATAGTCACTCCACCCCACTCTTATTCCAGATATATCCGCCCGTTCTCTTATCCGCTGCGCCAAGGGCTCTATTGCTATTGCAAACAGTAGCGGAGACAATGGGCATCCCTGCCTTGTTCCCCTCCCTTGGTCAAAAAACTGCGAATGAGCCCCATTCACCCTCACACATGCTTTTGGATGCGCATATAGCGCCTTCACCCAAGCGAGAAACTCTCCCCCCAGCCCCACCCTTTCCAGCACCTGCAAAAGAAAAGGCCAAGACACCTGATCGAAGGCCTTCTCCGCATCCAACGAGAGTAGGAGCGCCTCGTCCTTTCTCCGCTCGTTAGCCCAGATAATGTTTAAAATCTTTTGGATATTATCCGCAACCTGTCTACCAGGAATAAAGCCCGCCTGATCTTGGTGTATCAGTGTTCCAATTACTTTATTGAGGCGCGTGGTGAGAATCTTAGCTAAAAGCTTGGCATCCAGGTTAAGCAGGGAGATAGGCCTATAAGAGGCACACTCTTTCGGATCCTTCCCCTCCTTATGAATTACTGCTATACCCGCCCACCCCATTGTGTCTGCTAATTTCCCACCCGCCCGTGGTTGGTTAAATAAGTTCACTAGAGGCCTAATTAACAGATCTCCGAACTTCCTATAAAATCTGGCAGACAGACCATCCAACCCTGGGGCTTTCTCTAATTTTAACTGTTTAATTGCCCTCCCTACTTCGTCTGCTCGAATGGGTTTATTAATTTCCTCCTGTTCGCACTATCCCAACTTAGGCAAGTCTATGGAGTCAAGGTAGTTTTCCACCCTCCCCGCCTGTGGCAGGTCTCTTGTTTTCTACAGCTCCTGATAGTATTCCTTAAAGGCATCCCTAATCTCCCCATCTTTAGTAACCAATTCCCCGCCCTTCCTTCGAACCCCTATTATATGAGAGCAAAGCTTCTGCTGCTTCAGCTTCTGCGCTAGATACCTCCCAGCCTTGTTCCCCCCTTCAAATACCTCCTGCCTCAGAAGCTGCAGCTGATAACGTATCTTTTCCGCCTGCAATTCATTGAGTTGCGCTCTCGCTAGCAGCACCCGTCCCCTATAAGTGTCTCCCCTCCCTTGGCCATCCAATTCTTCCAGTTCCAGCAGTCGTTCCCTCAAGAACCGCTCTCTATCCTCCCGCTCCCTCTTTTTCCGCGCCCCCCATTTGAGCAATACGCCCCGTATCACCGCCTTATACCCATCCCATATACCTCCCCATGCAACCTCTCCATTATCGTTAAACCTAAAATATTCCCGGGTCCCCCTCTCCACATCCTCTTGGACCCTCACATCCTCCAACAGTGACTCGTTGAGTCTCCAAAACCTCGTCCCCATCCCTTCCTCTACCACTTGCAAGCTCACCACTACCGGGGCGTGGTCTGACCAGGTAATGGACTCCATTTCTGCCCCTGTAATCGTTCCCCCCACCTCCTTCGAAACCCAAATGGCATCGATACGTGAGTAGGACCCATGTACTGGCGAATAGTAAGAAAACTGTCTCCTCCCAGGGTGCTGCAATCGCCACGCGTCCACTAGGCAGTGCTGCATCATGAAGTTATGATATCTCTTTCTATCCCCCCTCTTTCCCTCCCGTTTCCCTGTAGCATCCCGGTTTGGGTTCCATGTTAGGTTAAAATCCCCCCCCCCCCCCACATATAAGGATACCGTCCCCCTGCTTCCCCACCTCCTCGTTCAGTTTTGTCCAGAATTCACGCTGAGCCCCAGTCGGTGCATACACATTCACTACACAGTACCATACACTCCCCACCTTCACTCGCACCAACACATACCTCCCCTCCGTATCCCTTACCACCGACTGCACCTGCATCTTTAATCGAGATGCAAAGAGTATAGCAACCCCTCCCTTCTTCTTTTCCATGGTATTTGAAGCATGAATACACACCCCATAGCCTTTGGGCTTGACCAGATATTCTGTCGCCCGTGTCAAGTGCGTTTCCTGAAGCATAACTATTGCCGCCTTCTGGCGGGCTAACTCTGTGTACAATTTGCGTCGCTTAAGTGGTGAGTTAAGCCCCTTCACATTTAATGTGACTAGTTTAAGCTCACCCGTTCTCCCACTCCCCCCCTTCCCTCCCTCTATCCTGAAATCCACAGCCCCCCCTCCCCACTCCCTCCCCCCCAACCCTCTCCCCTCTCCTTAGGAGGGAATCGTCTTCCATAAAGGTGACCAGTGATCGGGCCTTGCCTGACTCTATCTTCCCTTCCCTCTCCCCCCTATACCAACTCAACACCCAAAGCCCCCTCATCTCCCCTTCCGAACCTCTACCTCCGTCCTCCCCGCCGCCCTCCTTCCCTCCCCCTCCCCTATAGTCGAACCCCTCCGTCCCCCCTCCATCAGTTAATAGCTTAATCTCCCCCCCCCTCTGCAACCCAGTTCTACAATTTCCAAGAAGAACATACTAATACATCTTTGGTAACTCAGAGTCCATCCATTCAGCCATCGCCTTTCTCCTCTGCTGGGGCTCTGTCTATTCAAGCGCGCTGCTCTGCTCCCCGACATTGGAACTCGGTGCCATCTCTGTGCCTTCCTCTGTGGACTGGAGGACTTCGCAGTGTACCCAGGTCAACTCTTTGAGCTCCAGTACTAGATGAGTCAGCGCCACAAAAATTCTTCTCCTTAAACCCCCTCGCAATAATAAATACTGTACTGCCATTATTAAGGCTAAAAAATCATACTATTCTAATCTGATCACATCAAGTGCCTCACAACCTAAGAAACGTTTTCAGATCTTTTTCATGATTACCAAGGATCCCATCTCCCAGATCGCCTCTCTGGAATCAGCGCCAATTGTTGACATCCTAACTTCATTTTTTTTCACTACAAAGGTTTTATCACTGATTTCCCCCCCCCCCTTCAACCTACCACCCCTTCCCTCTTCTCCCCTCTCCCCCCCACCCTCTATAATTTCTTATTCACATCATTCCCCTCTTGTCAAAACTGTTACTGCTCCTCTTATGCATAACTGGTCCTCTTTCACTTCCGCTACCAGATTCTTCCTTACTAAAACTCTTAGCTCCATAAAATCTTCCAGCACCTCAGCAGATTGCTTCCATCCCACCTTGATCAAAAATAGAATCCAACCCTCCTTTATTTCTTGCTGGAAATCATTAACAATGATCACTCCTCTAAAGTTTTCCCTTCTACCTGATAACATACTCTGTTCCATCCCCTTCTCAAACAGTCATCTCTTGACCTGCAAATAGCTGACCATTTCTCATCTTTCTTTTCCATCAAAGGTCCTAGAAAAGGTAGTTCATGTACAGTATAACTCACTTTGCTTCTTGAAATAAATAATGTTCTGCATTCCTACCAATCCAGCTTTCGACCTAGGCATTCAACAAAGACTCCATTACTTTGCCTTCTGAATTATATGAGATGCCATGTAGATCTTCACCACATAACTATCATCATTTCACTTGATCTGGTTAACCATTCCATTCTCTTTCAACAGATGTCAAGCACAGGTATTCGGAGCACAGTTCTTCAGTGGTTTTATTCTTACCTGCAAGGTTGTACCCTTCCCAGTTTCCTCCAAGAACTCCCTTTCCACTATCACCTCTTTCATCTGTGATGTTTCCCAATGAACTCTCCTTCTCTAATGTTGTTTAATCTTTTCCTAGCACCCTTAGCAACTATCATTCAAAGCACTGGCCTCCATGCCTATATCTTTCCTATGACATACAACTCATTCATTACGCTGATTCCTCCTCCCCTGATCTTTCCTCTTTGAACTCTGGACTTAAAATGATTGCTCTTTGGTTAGAAATACAAGCCATGAAGCTTAATCCCTCTAAATCTAAGGCCATATGAGTCGCCTGGCATCCATTTCTCCCTTGCCACTTACTAATCTTTAATCAGTCCTCCTCTATGACGGTATCACAATTCTGGGCTGCAGAATATGTTCTCACTTAACCTTTGAACCTCGAATCGCCTCACTCTTTAAGACGTTTTTCTTCTTTTTCCGGAAAATCCACTCTATCAATCCGTTCCTGGACATTACTAACTTACTATTACTTTTGCTCTCCTACTTAATGAGAACATAAGAACATAATCACATTAACTAATGTAATTCCCTGTATTATAACCTAACACAGTCTAATTGAAATGGAGCCATCTTTCCCAAAACTCAGCAGCAAGACTATTGACCAATAAATCTCATCATATCACACCAGCACTGCAAAAACTCCATTGGCTTTCACTTTCCTACAGAATCCAAATTAAAGTCTTATGCACAGAGATTCCTATGTAGCTAACTGATAATTTGGAGTTATCTGCAAATTTAATCACTTCGCTTGTTGTTCTCAGTTCCAGGTGTTAAAAAGCACCGGTCCTAATACAAATCTCTGGGGTACTATACTAGTCACCTTCTGAATTCCATGTGGATGACTGCCTGAAGAAAAAGTCCCAGGACCAAAACCTTTTTTCCAGTTATACGCAGTAATTTAAAGCCCTCACAATCTTTACTAACAAACTGATGGAAACATCGAAGTCAGGCAAGTTGAACAATTTCATAATTGCCCCCAGACTGAAGAGGTCAAAACAGAATTTGCCAACACCAGAGAAGCAGACCCCAGTGAAATCCATTGCGGCCTCGATTGCAGCAGTTATAGATGAACTGCATTCTCGTAAGGTAATGATTGTGGAAAATAATGACATAATACAATGTTCAGACAGAAGTGCTGCGTTTGAATACAAATTGTACTACTTTTCGGTAAAAGCGGAATGAAGTGGAGCAACATATGAGCAATCTGGAAGACAGTGTGGAATTATTATCGAGGCAATTCAAGCTAATGGATCAGCTGTGTAGAGATATGGAAGATATGGGCAACAAGTTTTGCCACAACAATATTATGGTTTATGGTTTACTTATTTCTTGACCTACTGCCTTTCTTATTGTAATTATAGCGGGTTTACAATATATTAAAGGTTAAAAACAGAAATTAAAAAAGAACTCCATTCAATTATGACAGGACAGAGAAAGGGTAGAGAGCTTTCAGAAAAGAGCCATCTCCTCCGTGACCCCCATCAAAGAGCCAAAGGCTTCTTTAGATAGATATGTTTTTAGGGTTTATCTAAACTGGTGGTATGATTGTTCTAAAGTGCAAATATGGAGATAGGCTATTCCATAACAGAGGAGCTTTGATGAAAAACGCAGATTTGCCTACAACATTCTACTCAATGTTGGGTGGTACTGGACCGTTTTTCTGTGATACTAAACTTCAAAAAAAGTGGACAAAATGTAATCACCATTAGAGAACAGGGAAAGGATCTTATGCCTATATTGTGGAAAGGGAATGGCTGAAAAAGAATATAATGTTTTACGCTGCTTTGCTACAGACAAGCACACAGTATTTTCTATACCTTTCTCTGAATCATGAAGTAGAGACATCTAAAAGACAATCAAGCACAGAGGACATGGTGAATTTCTGGTCTTCTTTCAATCTACCAGACAATGTAAAAAATGCAGCCACACTAGAAAAGTGGGTAGAAGTAGGAGAAAGGCTCATTTCTTTCATTATTTATAGTTATTTTTACCACAGAAGCAGCCACGAAATGTTTAAAGTTGTACAGCAAGTAGAATTTTCTTCTGAAATACGACAATCAAATTTTAGCCACTACTACTCATCTGTAAGCATGGTGATTTAATGTGCTTTTCACTGGACATCAAACCTGCCACAGCTATATTAGAGTAATTGGCTTACTAGAGAAAGTGGAGGGGCAAGATCCAGTCACCTTTATGGAAAGGCTAATTCTTCAGATTTTACAATTATCTTTCAAGCGGCCATTTGAAATGAAGCATGCCCATCAAGTGCCAGAGGCCCCCTCATCAGCTCACTGGTACTTCTCCAAGTCTCTTCTGCTCAAACCACAAGCAAGACAGATTTAAAACAGAGCACAATTTCAAGGCCGAGTTACCTAGAAAGTTCGCAAGATATTTTATTTTTATTTATTTATTTAACTGCATTTATATACCGCTTTTCACCGGGTCAAAGCGGTGTAACATATAACAAAAGGGGGGGGGGGGATTTTACACCGGATTTTAGAAGGTCTGAAGAGTCTTGGTACTCTCTATGGGCTACTTTTTCCAGTGGTAATGAGGATTATTTTCAATAACTCAATGCATCGCTTTGATAATCCGTCGTTGCTGCAGAAATTTATAAATGAGCTAGACTGATCACTCACATCCGAGGAGCCATGCCTGACAGAACTTGTTTTTGTTTGTTTTCAAGCTTGGCATTTTGTAGCCGCTTGCTAATTGCTGTTGATATCCATATTTTCCATTTTTTGTATGCTTGGCTGTGAATGGCATTTGTCTCTGTGGCTGAGATGTGAGCGAAGATTTGTTTGTTTGTTTTTGGTGAGTGGTTTATGGAAACAGCAGAGTGAATGACTGTACTTGTCTGTAGATACGTCTTTATTTATCTAAAAATGGAAATATTTTCGGTGTGGAAGTGTAAGCATGAAAGGCAGTGGTACTGAAGTATGGTGCATGTTAGTTTGCACGCGGGAGTATTTGCGTGGGAAGAGTGTATATATGAAGATGGGAAGACTCCAGAAAGCAACCAAAGCATCTGTAAAATACGATAGGACAAAAAAACAGATACCCAGACTGGCAGTTTTCAGATTTGGAAAAAACCCTTTCTTTATTTCCCCTAATTTTGTATGCCTGGGGCTGAAAAGGGGTTGTCTGGGTCATTACTGCCAGCAGAGTGTCTGGTTGCTTATTTGACTTTGCTTTCAGTGACTGAGTGCTTCCTGGCAGTTTGTGAATTAGAGAACCTGTTTAACCAATTACTTTTATTTGTCATTTTGTGGGTTAGTGTAAAAGTAAGTGGCTAGTGTGATGGAATTAGTGTGTAGTGCAGTGCTTTTCAAACCTTTGTCCCACATGACCCCCATTTTAACAACTGAAAATTCATATGACCCCCAGATAATGATGCAGGTACACAAGGACTGACGACAATTTAAATGGGGCATAATAATTAAAGAGATTCTTCACCTATTGAATTGTCGTCAGTCCTTGTGTACCTGCTTGGTTAGTTCCTTATCTAGTGTGCAGGTATCAGTTTGCTCTCCTTTGGTACCCCCAGATAATGATGAAATCAAACAGGCAGATCTCCAGCCTCCTTCCCTCCCTCCACTCATCTAAAGCAGGAAGGCAGCAGCAACAGCAGTCAGCACAGGGTCCCCTGTGTCATTGTGCAGTGTGTACTTACAGACCCCAGTACTCAGCATGGGTTTCCAGTCTAACAGGAAGTTTACCCAAGAGGGGCAAGGTCCTATGAATGTTCAATGGCTCACATGCCACATGCTGACTGGCAACTTGGCATAGGTCAAAGTGAAAGTCCAGAGAGATGGGGAAATGGCCATGCTTCTGTGACAACACAGCAAAGCCCGCACTAAGAGCACAACACAACCACACACAAAAGCTCTCAGTCAAAAAAAATAATGACAATCTAACACATTCAGCACTCAACTTTCAGGTAATTACAAATGGACTACAAAGATCTTTGTTTTGCCGATCCCAGCTTTTTCAGGGGTGAAACTTCACATACTAAGCCAATCAAGGAGAGATAGATGGGCAGGGCAACACACAATTGTCTAGTCACGTTCCCGACATAGAACTTATTACAGGGACATTGAATCAAATAAACTACAAATTGGGATATACACGATATAGCAAATTTCAAAAAAATTGTTTTTGCAGAAAGAACAATCTTATCAGTCTCATCCGTAATACTGCAAAAATGAAAACGTCCAAAATGAAAACATTGGAAATCACCCCCAGTGTCAGTCACAACTCTTCTCGGTACAGTGGGACAAAGCAGATCCTGCAGATTTTTGCCCCTACTGAAAGCAAACCAGGGCTTAAGACCTGCAAAGGCAGGATGCACTGAAAGCACTATCCAATGTTTTTTTATCAATGGGAGGATTTTTTTTATTTCCGTTTTGACTTCTGATTGGCCGTGACAGCCTTCCTTGAAGATGATAGGTTGCTGTGTGGCCCTGCCCACCGCTCCTTGATTGGCTTAGGATAGTTCAAATGTGGTTGGTGGTATTAGACGCTATTGCTGGAGTGAGTGTTGATTTAGTATGTGAAGTTTCACCCCTGAAGAAGGCGGGATCAGCGAAACAAAGATCTTTGTAAAAAAAAACAGTGAAGCTTAGTCTGTTTGTAATTACCTGAAAGTTGAGTGCTGAATGTGTTATATTGTTATTATTTTTTGACTGAGAGCTTTTTGTGTGTGGTCATGTTTCTGTGACCCCATCTACTGATGATGTGACCCCATTTGGGGTGCCGACCCCAAGTCTGGGAACCACTGGCATAGTGTGTCTGCTTGTGATTGGGGTAGTTCTATGTGGATGAAATGAGGGTTAAGAAGTGGGGCTGCACAATACAATAATGTTTTTTGAGCTGAGGTGGTGTGGTTATATTTGTCTGTAGTGGCTGCTGCAGGATGATTCAGGTGCTGAGGAAGGGTGGAGTAATTGGGTGGGTGTCCTGGGGTAAAGCTGTCTTTTTTAAGCACCTCCTTGGTCTTCTGACCCTGCAATTTGCTCATTAATTCATTATTTCCTTTTCCTTTTTGGTGGCTATATTGCTGCCATATACGGGACTTTATAAAGAGTGTATTAGCATAGTTAGAGTTATCTCTGGCTGTACTGAATATCAGGCCGATGCAGAAAGCTAGCACGACCTTTAAGACATAACGCCAAGTTTAAGCACACTTTACAACTTTTTGATTGAAGAAAACAAACATAAACCCCTATGAAAAAGCTAACGCCTAATTAACGCCATGCGTATTTAAATTTATTTTAGAGGAGATCCCACGTGATGCATGAGTGAGTAAGGAGGTTTCTTGCTTGCTCCGGGGCTGCCTTGTATATTAATCAGCTTTTTTTGCCGCTGCCCGAGCACAGGAAAGTGGAGAAGGCATATTAAGAGCGCAGAAAGAAGGTAGGCACAGTGCGAGAGGAAAATCGGAGATAAGATGCCTCCACCGGTGAAAAAAGACAGGGAGAAACCCAACAAACCTGTGGCCTCCACATCCATGGCACTGCAGCCAGCATCTCCCGGCACAGAAAGCGCGGAATCTGCAACAGAAGATGTGGCGAGGGAAGTAGTGAAACAACTAAACCCCAAATTCGATCAGATTCTGAAAAATTGGAAGCAATGGCGGAAGCAATGGCAGAGGTGGGTCACCGAGTGGAGGAACTGGAGCACCGCGTGGTGGCGATTGAGGATGAAGAGGGCCGGCGAGCAAGAGAGAGCGCGACACAAAACACACAGATCGAGGCCCTCACAGCAAAGGTAGACGATCTGGAAAATAGGTCATGAAGGAACAACTTGAGACTAGTGGGAATATCGGAGGCGACGACAGATCGTATGCTGCTGCCTTTGATTGAACAATGACTCCCAAAAGAACTGAGACTGAGCTCACTTGTGGGAGAATTAAAAGTGGAAAGGGCACATCAACTCGGAGCAAAAATGGAGGCACGGCAGCGGCTGCGGGTGGTCATTGCATGGATTTTAAATTTCCAACATAAAATACAGCTACTTCAAGCATTTCGAAGGAAAGGGGACTTGATATTGGACAATCAGAAAATTCTGATTTTTCAGGATTATTCAGCAGCAGTCGCAGCAAGAAGAAAAGAGTTTACCCCTATCTGTGCTGAACTATTTAAAAAGAAGCTTCGGTTTATATTGGCCTTCCCGGCAACACTGCGGGTCACTGACCAAGGAACAAACTATACTTTTGCCAATGTGGGAGAGGCGAGGCGATTTCTGACGGGGCTGGAGAAGGATAAAGCAGGAGAAGGGGGAGCTTCATCAGGACAGAGCCAAGGATAAACCACAACGTTATGATAGTGCGGTGTAATAAGACTGGTAATGATTACATGATGTTGGAGAAGGGCAGCAATGAAAGTAACAATTTGGTGTGTGGACTGTAAAGCAGGAGACACAGCAGACAGGGTGGAGTGAGGGAAATATACTTCTGTGAATGGAATGTGAAGTCTGCTGAGAATGAGCGGGAACAGAGAGGAAATCGAGGCAGCCCTGCAGAGTCTAACAAGGGATCGGGCCTCAGCGAGCAGGGGCTGAGGGTAGATGATGGGACATTTTAAAGGGGAGGGGAGGGGCGGGGAAGAAGGGAGGGTGGGAAAGGGTAGGAAGACAAAAGCAACTGTGTGAATGGGAGGGGGGAGAATGGATGAAGGGGAGGCAGTGGGATAAGAGGGGGAGAGTGTGCGACATAAAGCCTACCATACCTAGGAAGAGGGGGGAAATTGCAACGAAGCAATGGCCAAAGCATAGTGTAGAGAGGCCACGATGGAGAGAGCTTGAGATTGAGGCTGGGTAACCTTGGGCAAGGCAAAAAAAAGAGGAAAAAAGAAAGGGAAGAGAATCAAAGAGAAGATCAGGATGAGCCATGACCTGCGAATAGTCACCTGGAATGTAGGGGGAGTGAGTACACCCATGAAGCGTACAAAAATTTTACAAGCGCTAAAAAGAGGGAAAGTCCAAATAGATCTTCTGCAAGAAACCCACTTGAATGCAAAAGAACATGAGAAGTTAAAGAGAGATTGGGTAGGGCAAGTATACGCGGCCTCATCAGGAGGAAGGAAGAGAGGAGTAGCGATCCTGATTAAAGGAGGAGGTGAACACACTGGGGAGGTTCATATTTCTGCATATTCAAATACAGGGGGAAGAGTTGTTCCTTGGTAATATATATGCCCCAAACATCTATAATCACCAGTTTTTTAAGGGTGTGGCGCAAAAAATAGTGGAAGCACCAAGAATTCCAACAATATTAGCGGGAGATTTTAATTGCCCACATGACCCGGAGTTAGACAGGTCGCCACCAAGGGGAGGAGGAGGGTGGGTTAGGAAAGGGGTGGGCTATCTCTGTAGTGTGGGAGTTCTGCATGCAGGAGAAAGAGACTACACACATCTGTCGAGAGTTCACCAATCGTGGTCTAGGATTGACTATATGTTGGTCTCTAAAGAGAACTTAGGTAAAGTCATAAGTTTTGAGATTGAACCAATCATAGTATCTGATCACGCGATGGTTAGGATGGATTGGAAAGGGGGGAGAAGTATACAAAGTAAATGGTCCTTCCCAAGACATCTGTGGAAGAATAAGGAATTTCAGACATATTTGGTGAAACACTTGGAGGAGTATTTGCGGTTTAATGAAACTAATACAAGTAAAATAACTGGTCTATGGGAGGCGGGGAAGGCGGTGATGCGGGGACATGTCATTGCGTTTGTGGCAAGAGAAAGGAAAAAGATCAATGATACCATACTAAAACTCACACAAGAGCTTCAAGATCTCAAACGACTAGCATTAACGAAACAGGATCCGAAGCATTTAAAGACGTATCTAGAGTTGCAGAAAAGCTTAAATAATACCCTGCAGGAAAGAGCAGCATATTCAATGCAATATTATAGACATCAACTTTTTAGATATGAAGACCGAACGGGGAGGTTGCTGGCACGTCTGGTGAAAGACTGGAGCGGTAGCAAGACGGTAGCAGTAATTTGGGATAGGGATGGAGTAAAGCAACATGAGACTAAGAAAATTGTACAGGTTTTTAGGCAGTTTTATAAAGATTTATATACCCCAGAAGTAGAGGATAGGGAGCAAGAGAGGGCTTTTCTCAAATGCAGTGGAACTACCAAAACTGACGGAACAAGAACTGGAAGAGCTGAACCAGCCTGTTTCAGGAACAGAAATACAAAAAGTCATCAGAGTAGGTACTCCACACAAAGCTCCGGGGCCAAACAGCTACGGGACAGAATTTTACAAAATGTTAGAGCTTCATGTGACGCCTACCTTGGCAGCCCTTTATGATGAGGTTCGGGGGACATGGAAGTTTCCAAGGGATATGAGAACGACCTCTATTACCATTATTCCCAAACTGGCAAGGACCCGGAAGATCCAGCATGATATCGGCCGATTTCCTTAATAAACTATGACATGAAGGTGTTAGCATCTATTCTAGCTATGCGATTACAGAAAGTACTCCCGCAGAGTGGCTCTGTTTAATATCAGTAAGGTTTTACTGAGTATGGATTTCTGCCTCTATCAAGAGATTCCACTGGTATTGGTCAGTCTGGACGCCGAAAAGGCTTTCGACAGAGTCTTCTGGCCATATATGTTTGAGGTGATGTGGAGGTTTGGTTTTGATGGGGCGTACCTGAGTTGAGTTAAAGCATTGTACAGTGACCTATTGGCAACTATAGCAATTGGGGGAGAGTACTCACAACCGTTCTCACTGGAGAGGGGGACGAGGCAGGGTTGCCCTCTGTCCCTCCTTATTTTTGTGCTTCAATTAGAACCCCTGCTACTGTCGTTAATAAGGCTCAAGGACATAAAGGGAATGGAATGGGAAGGTGGGGGTATTAAAGTCAGTGCTTTCACAGATGATACGTTGCTCTGTCTACGGGACCCCCAGAGGTCGCTAGAACGAGCATTACAACTGATTGAGCGGTTTGGGTCCTTTTCGGGATTGCGGATAAATAGAACAAAGTCACTGGTGTTGGATGTGGGAGGAGAGATTAAGTTGAAGTGACAAGGGGTATTCCCGCTAATTTGGGCGGAGGGGAAAATTCGATACTTGGGAATCCAGATCCCTGAGGTGTCGCAACTATACAAGATCAAACCAATGATAGCTAAGAAAATAGCTAGACTAAAGAAGTGGCAGAATCTGCCTACCTCTCTTAAGGGAAGAATCGCTCTCTTTAAGATGGTGGAGCTTCCCAGGTGGGTTTATTTATTATGTCATGATGTGTGTAAGCTCTGTGGGACAGAAAAAGGAACATTAACTCACCGGTTCTGGTCCTGTACGAGCATACAACTCTTTTGGCAGGAAGTCTGGAGTGGACTTGGAGGGAGGAGATTACAACACCTGGCCCCTTCACCGGAGTGGTGCTTGTTTGGGACCCTGGGAAAAGAGGTAACGGTAGAGAGCCATTATAGGCAGCTGTGTGAAAAGGGCTTTATAGTAGCAAAACAATGTATACTGCGCCAGTGGATATCAGGGATACCTCCGGAAATTCAGGGGTGGGAACGGGCTATGAGAGAATTGAGGAACATGGAACAGAGAACGGCCCAAATATTGGGGGAGAAGAGAAAAGAGAAATGTGCCCAAGTGTGGGAGCCGTTTGACATCCCCCCCCCCTTAAAGAGATAAGGGGTGATCAAACAGCAGAGAAGCCAGATACGCATACATATATACATGCAAATAGACGCATACATATACACTTACTGATAGTAGGGGAAGAAGAAGGGTGAGAGCGCAGAAGTGGTGGTCGCAAGTAGTGCTGGGATTCTAGGTTCGGGTGGTATGTGAACGTGACTGTGCATGATAGGGAGGGGGGCATTAAAATTAAAGTAAAGAAAGTAAAGTAATGGAAAGGAAAGTAAGGTAGAGGGGAGGGAGAGAAAGGACGGGAGGGGAAAGGGATGGGAAGGGAGGAGAGGGAGGTGGGCAGGGGGAAAGAAAAAAGGTAAAAAGGTTAAAAGGTAACAAGTTATAAGGCGCAATTGTTAGAGTGTATAAATGTATAAGAATTTATAAGAAGGTATAATTGTACGGCTGAGGCAAGCTTTTTCTCTGTTGTATCAAAAGTGTCATGTATTATCATGTATTTGGAGATAGAATAGTAGAAGTTTGTATTGTTAATAAAAAAGATTTAAACTAAATTTATTTTAATCAGCTGAATGGTATGCAAATCATGATGGCCCAGCGGCCCCGTTCTCTCCCCCCCCCCCCCCCGACAGTATTTTGATGGCAACGGGAAAAGCCCCCAATACCATCAAAACACTGGCGGGGGCTGGTGCCCCAACAAAAGAATTCCTGGTGGTGCAGTGACCCAGATCCCCCCAATAGTATTTTGATGGCATCGGGGATAATCGCAGCATCGGGAAAGGCCCATAATGCTATAAAAGTACTGTCGGGGGCCAGTGCCCCAACAATAAAAGAATCCCTGGTGGTCTAGTGGCCTCTGTACCCCCCCCCCCCCCCATTAAATACAAAAAATATAATCTGTGGTCTAGTGGTCTCTGTACCGCCCAACCCCATTAAACAAGAAAAAGTAACCTGGTGGTCTGGCAGCCCCTGTAACTCCCCCCCCCCTGCCTTATATGGCAGTCTGACCTCACCCGGTGCATTCCAGGATGTACCGCGCAGGACCATTTTTCAAGATGGTGGACACAAAGCAGGAGAACGTAGGCAGCGCTCCCACTTATTTTAAGGTACCGGGTGGGAAGGGCTGAATTTAGGGGCCGCTAGACATCAGGTTATTTTTTTGGTATTTAATGGGGGTGGGGGTACAGTGGCCGCTAGACCACCAGGTTACTTTTTTTTATTTAATGGGGGGTGGGGTACAGGAGCCATTAAACCATCAGGGATTCCTTTAATGTCAGGGCACTTGCCCCATCAGTATTTTGATGGCATCAGGAGCTTTTCCCGATGCTGCGATCGACCCCCAATGCCATCAAATACTGTCAGGGCTAATATGTAAATTAGCCATGCGGTATCCGGATAGCAAACCAAACTAACACAGACTTCTTGTGCACATGTGTTTGGCTTGCTCTCCAAGTTTAACGCTGCAGTGGCTCATTTCCATGCGCACAGTTAATGCGGGGTCATTTGCATACCCTATCCCTCCTGCATCGCATATTAAAATGTGTGTGTTGCCAGGAATGTAAAAAAAATCACTTCAACATAGAATAGAGGGAGGAGTGGCCTAGTGGTTGGGGCAAGGTACTACAGGCCAGAAGGTCAGTGGTTCAAATCCCACTAGAGGACAGCAACCTTGGGCCAGAAGGACTGGGGTTTCTAGTCCAACACGTGCTCCTTGTGGTCTTGGGCAAGCCACTTAACCCTCCATTGCCCATGTTCCCTGTAAGTATTAGTGTATGTGTCTCATATCCCCTCGTGTTAAATGTATCCCCCAACCGCTTTGACCCGGTGAAAAGCGGGATATAAATGCAGCTAAATAAATAAATAAATTCAACATGGGTCTAGCACCAGCTTTCTGCATTGGCCTGTATGTTTTGAGATTCAGCCTTCCTGGCTTCACGATTTGTAGGTGCAGTTATTTTTCATGACTGTGGTTCACTTTTGTCTTTTAATGTCAAAGGCATTAATTACCAGATTAAGCGCAAAAAGACCTTAACAGATCTTAAAAGGTTGAGCCTTACTGTGGCATTTCTACAGGAGACACAAATGTCCTAGCTTGAGTCCGTGAAGCTCTGGAGGGATTGGAGGGATTGGGTGGGACAATGTGTCTTCTCTGCCGCCTGTCATGAGAAAACTGGTGTGTTGATTTTGATATATCAATATGCAAGGTATCACCTATTATCCACTTTATCAGATTCACATTCAGACAGTATTTCGGAAATATTATGGTAAGCTCTATGAATCAGAGCAACAAGAAGAGGGAGAAGATATAGAGAGGTACCTAGCGGAGACTACATTGAAACAATTGGATTTAGAGCAACAGAAGTGGATAAATAGAGAGATAGTTAGAGAAGAAGTAGTTGAGGCTATAAAGAGCTTGAAGGAGGGTAAGGCGCCAGGATTGTATGGACTTACAGCCTGGTTTTATAAAAACTTCTGTGAGAGGTTAGTCCGATCCAGCAGGATGTTTTTAATGAAGTACTGAAAGGGGAGAAGTTACCAAGCTCTATGGAGACAGCTGGAGTGGTAGTTATACCTAAACCCGGGAAGGACTATGGGAAGTGTGAGTCTTATAGACCCATCTCACTTATAAATTTGGATGCAAAGATATTAGCTAAAATATTGGCAGCTAGATTGCAGAAATATATTCCAGGGCTATTAGAGGACGGCCAAGTAGGGTTTATTCCAGGCAGGCAAGCAAGTGATAATGTGCGTAAACAGTTGAATTTAATATGGCAAGTGCGAAGTGAGCAGACAGAATCTATAATAATTGCAGTAGATGCAGAGAAAGCCTTTCATAGAGTAGAATGAGCTTTTATGTTTGCAGTTATGAAGAAGATGGGATTGATAGAGAACTTTCAGAAATGGATAGAGGCACTCTACAAAGAGCCTAAGGTCCGTATACTCATCCCTTTTATAAGGGGTCTATTCAGAACAATTTAAGTTAGGCAGGGGTACAAGGCAGGGCTGCCCGACTTCTCCTTTGCTGTTTGCAATGGTAATAGAACCACTGGCTGAAAGCATTAGACAGAATAAGGAAATACATGGAATAAAGGTGGGTGAGAAGGAATATAAAATTTCATTATTTGCAGATGATGTGATGTATACATTTGGACAACCTGAGAAATTGATATCAGCACTAGTACAAGAGACTATGAAATATAGTGCGGTATCAGCTATAAAATGAATATGGGAAAAACAGAAGTGCACAAATTAAAGTTGAATTCACAGGAAGAGGCTAGGATACAGAAAATATTTCCATTTAAATGGGCTAGTAAAAGTGTGAAATATTTGGGGATCCAGATTAGTGCGGAAGGGTCTGAACTATATAAGTTGAATTATGAGCCAACTGTAAAGAATGTGCTAACGGATTTAGTAAAATGGGATAATCCCATTTTCTCATGGATGGGAAGGATAGCCATAGTGAAGATGAATATACTGCCCAGACTACTTATTTTTTTATTTATGACCTTGCCTATAGAGGTTCCTACAGCCATGATAAATCTGGTGCAGAGAAGACTCTTCTCCTTCATTTGGAGATGCAGGCCCCCCCAGGGTGCAAAGGAAAATAATGTATAGAGTGAAAAAGGAAGGTTGTCTGGCGGTCCCTGAGATTGGAAGATTTTATGAGGTGGCTCAGTTGCGAGCGATAATGGGGTGGAGGTTGGAGAAAGATGGGCCTCAATGGAGTAGAATAGAACAGGTGATGGTGAGACCCAACTATATTACGGATTTCTTGTGGAAGAATAGGGAGGAACAAGGCCTAGTTAAGAACCCATATATGATAAGTACATTCAGAACCTGGAATAGGAAATATAAGGTGCTAACACATAGGGGAGGAAATATTAGGGCACAGGGGATGACACAATGTGAGGGGTTTTTGGTGGGAGGAAGTTCTGGGATATTTCAAAGATCGCAGGAGAAAGGGCTACAGTGTATGGGGCAGGTAAACATAGAAACACAGAAATATGACAACAGAAAAAGACCACATGGCCTATCTAGTCTGTCCTTCCATATCAACAACTACAACAGTCCCCTTTTTTCCTTTAGAGATCCTCTATGTTTGTCCCATGCTTTTTTGAATTCAGATACTGTCCTCATCTCTACCACCTCCACTGGGAGACTATTCCATGGATCCACTACTCTTTCCATAAAGAAATATTTCCGCATATCACTCCTGAATCTATCTCCCTTCACCCTCATCCCATGTCCCCTCGTAGCAGAACTTGCTTTCAATTGAAAGAGGCTCTCCCCTTGTACATTTATGCCACAGAGGTATTTAAACATCTCAATCATATCACCTCTATCCGGCCTTTCCTCTAAGGTGTACATATTAAGATCCTTAAGTCTGTCCTCATATGCTTTACAATGAAGACCACTAACCATTTTAGTAACTACCCTCTGTACTGACTCCATCCTGTTTATATCCTTTTGAAGGTGCGGTCTCCAGAATTGCACACTATACTCCACATGAGGTCGCACCAAAGACTTATACAAAGGCATTATCACCTCCTTTTTTCTGTTAGTCATTCCTCTCCGTATGCACCCAAGCATCCTTCTAGCTTTTGCCGTCGCCTTTTCTACCTGTTTAGCTACTTTAAGATCATCAGACACAACCACGCCTAGGTCCCGCTCTTTAGTGGACAAAGGTACTTCACCCCCTATACTATATTGCTCCCTTGGATTGCTGCAGCCCAAATTCATGACCTTACATTTTTTAACATGAAATCCCAGTTGCCAAATTCTAGACCATTCTTCAAGCTTAGCTAGATCCTTCCTCATGTTATCTATACCTTCCCGGGTGTCTACTCTATTGTAGATTTTGGTATCATCCGCAAAGAGGCAAACCTTACCCAACAGCCCTTCTGCTATATCACTAATAAAGATGTTAAAAAGAATCGGACCAAGGACAGATCCCTGGGGCACACCACTGGTAACATCCTTCTCCTCACAGGCGACTTATAAACAAACTGAGCACCCTAGGGATGGACCCTAAAGTTACTGCTTGGGTTAGAAATTAGTTGGGTGGGAGGCGACAAGGAGTACATTTACCTGTACTCCTTGTCGCCTCCCACCCAACCAATTTCTAACCCAAGCAGTAACTTTAGGGTCCATCCCTAGGGTGCTCAGTTTGTTTATAAGTCGCCTGTGAGGAACAATGTCAAAGGTTTTACTGAAATCTAACTGAGGCTGGTCAATTAAGGCCGTTTGCTGATCTCCAGCGAAAGTTACAAATAGAAAAGAATGATTGGTTGGGCTATTTTCAATTGGCACACTTTTTAGGGGGAAAAGATATACAAGAAGGCCTGAAAAGCACAGAGACACTCTTTGAGATGTTTAGGGTGGGGGACTTATCAAGAGGGGTGATCTCTAGGCTCTATAAGGCCTTGAGTGGCCCCATGGATCAAGGAACGTATATGTGGGCTTCGGAGGCAGACTTGGGGGGGTCATTGGGATGCACAGAGATGGGAAAAAGTATATGATGGGGTTAAAATAACAGGGGTTTCGGCAGCAATCCAAGAATACTGTTATAAGATGCTGTTCAGAATATATTTAACCCCAGTAAGGTTGTGTAAGATGGGGAGATATAATGATGCGATGTGTTGGAGGGGGTGCGGAGAATGGGGGGGGAGTATATGCATATGTGGTGGAGCTGCTCAGTCCTACAGCTAACGTGGCAGTGGCTGAGGGATCTCATGCGGGAGATGGTGGGCTGGGTAGGAGATATTACACCAGCGGGAATATTAATGAATGAATGGGGGGGGGGGGAATCCGAAGAGCGACATGGTGTATATGTTGAAGATGCTTGCAATTGGAGTGCGGATGGAAATAGCGAAGGGATGGAGGTCTGAGAGAGCACCAACACCTGAGAGGATATTAAGTAGAATAGCATATATTTATAGGATGAGTGAGATTAGTGCAAATAAAATGCACAGGACTGAGAGCTTTCAAAGGAAATGGCAAAAGTACATTGAGTGGTTACAGAAGGAGGATAATGAGGTAATGGGCTGATACTAATTAAGAGTATCAAAGGAAATCATTAATAAGGAAGAGGGGAACACCGCAGGATCCGAGGGGGGAGGAAGGGAGTAGAGGGAATACTAAAATAATAAAAATTGTACAGGTAAATTGGAGAAACCTAGACTGTTAAGTATTGTACAGCAAGGCTAGAAGGGTAAGCAGGTGCATGTTGTGATGATGGATATAGTTGGAGGTAGGTTAGACCAGTGTTTTGTAAAGCAGTTCACAAATGATGTGTTCCTTTGTAATGTACTAAATAATAATAAAAATTATAAAAAAAAAATAGGGGGGTCTACGTGATGCGTGAGTGAGTGAGGACGTGCCTCGCTTGCTCCGGGACTGCCTCGGAATTTAATCTGTTTTTTTATCACCCCATTGTGCGCAAATTATATCTATCTCCAAAGGAGAGGTTGCAGAATCGAAATTGGTCTCTGGTGAGCTCAAGTTGGAAAGCAGCATGCCTTTGCCAACGAAAAAAGAGCAGGAGCGGCCAGCCAGGACAGGGCCCTCATCCTCTACCTCGCAGCAGCCACCATCGCCAGGAGTGGAAAGCACTGATTCCACTTCAGAAGAGCTGGCAAAAGAGGTGATAAAGCTTTTAGACCCAAAGTTTGACCTCATAATAAAGAAACTTGACGGAGTTGGCGAATCGCTAGCGGAATTCGGGCGGAGAGTTGAAGAACTGGAGCACCGCGTGGCATGCATTGAAGATGGCAAGGGCCGACAAGACAGGGAGAGAAAGGAGCAAAAGCAAGTGTTGGAAGCTATACAACAAAAGTTGGACGAGCTGGAAAACAGATCGCAAAGAAACAATCTATGGCTTGTGGGACTCTCAGAATCAACAACGGATCGTGAGCTCCTCCCGTTCTTGCAGAAATGGCTCCCGGAGGAGCTTGGCCTGGAAGCACTGAAAGGTCAGTTCATGATAGAAAGAGCCCACCGGCTGGGAGCTCAGCGGGAGGGCGGAGGTAGACCGCGAGTGGTGATCCTGAGAGTGCTTAATTTTCAGCATAAAATACAGGTCCTACAAGCTTACCGACGGAAGACTGAGCTAAAACTAGATAACCAAAGAAGTCTAATATTCCAAGATTATTCTGCGGCTGTAGCGGCAAGAAGGAAGGAATTCTCCCCCATATGTACAGAGTTGTTCAAGCGCAAGGTGCGATTCACCTTGGTCTTCCCGGCAGTCCTGAGGGTTACCAACCAGGGGAAGAACTTCACCTTTGAGAAGGCGGATGAGGCAAAACAGTTCGTGGAACAGCTTGGGAGTGGCAGCAATGGGGAACCGGAGCAGACTTGATATCGACATGGATACTGCGGCCGCATGGAAAAGACAGGAGATATGCTTATAGTGTATTTTGGACTGTGTCGCAAATAAGCTGGCAGCGTATGAGCTGGTGCATGGAGCGGACTATAGCCACCAGAAATGGACCCTATACACAGAGCGGACTATAATAGTAATATATAGTTTGGAGAATAAGTTACGTGTGCAATGGGGGTTACTGGAATGTCAGTGTTAGGGTAGTATGTTATATTTACTATAAGATTGGTTCTATAATGGAGTACAGCTATGGAGGGAGGGGGGATAGGCCGAGGCGGCCCTGCAGCATAAAATAGGGCCCAAGCCTCAGTGAGCACAACTGAGGGCAAAGACTAGGCTGATTTTAAGGGGTACGGGGGGGGGAAAGGGGGGAGGGGATGGGAGCAGAGGGGTAGGGGGGAAGGGGAGGGGAGGGGAGGGGTGGGGGCAAGGAGAGGGGGAGGGAGCGGGCAAGACAGCGGGGAGGGGGAGGTGGGAACGGGAAAAGGCACTCTGGAGAATAGCGGGTAAGGCAGAAGAGGATAACTCTGCAGTACACCTCGGGGGTCTAGGCAATAGGTTGTTTGAGGGGCTGCGGTCCAGGGTGGAGGCTGGGCGACCCTGGACTAGCTTTAAAAGTAATGTTAACGTGGTGAACATGCATCCCAATAACAATGGGCGCTGAGGCATGACCTGTGGATGGTGACCTGGAATGTGGGAGGGGTGAGTACGCCTGTAAAGCGGACTAAAATAATGCAGGCTTTAAAGCGCGAGAAGGCACAGGTAGCATTGCTGCAGGAGACGCACCTAAATGCAAGGGAGCATGAAAAGTTACAGAGACTGAGTGGGCCGGGTAATGGCAGCATCATCCAGAGGACGGAGAAAGGGAGTGGCGATATTGGTGCATAAAAGCCTCACTTGTGAAGTCCTTGGGGAGGTGGTGGATCCATTGGGCAGATTCTTATTTGTGCATGCACGGATCCAAGGAGAAGAGATTTATTTAGGGAAAATATATGCACCCAACGTCTATGACCATAAATTTTTTCAACAAATATTAGCAAAAGTCCTGGGGGCCCCTAAGATACCTTTGATAATCGCGGGAGATTTCAACTGCCCGCATGATCCAGAATTAGATAGATTGCAGCCACAACACGTTGGAGGATGGACAAAAAAGGGTGTGGGATATCTCTGTTCTATGAGAGAAATGGTAGATTCCTGGAGAGTCCTGCATCAGGGGCGGAGGGATTACACGCATCTGTCCCGAGCCCATCAGACGTGGTCTTGGATCGATTACATACTCGTTTCTAGGCACTTCTTTGGTAAAGTGGTGAATGTTGAGATAGGGCCTATAGTTGTATCGGATCATGAGATGGTACGACTGGATTGGAGGGGAGGTCGTAACGGAGGTAACAAATGGTCTTTTCCGAGTTATATGTGGAGGAAAGCGGAATTTCAACAATATGTGCTGCGGCATTGGGAAGAGTATGTGCGATTTAATGAGGAGCAGGCCAGCACGGCGGCATTTTTTTGGGAAGCAGGGAAGGCGGTCCTCTGGGGGCATATTATGGCATTTGTCACGGCTGAGAGACGAAGAATTAATGAAGACCTATTCAGGTTATCTAGGGAACTAAGTGAAGCAAAGGCATCAGTGGTATGGAGGCGAGGAGACCTCAAAAACTATATTGAAATACAAAAACAGCTGAATGGCATGTTGCAGGAGAGAGCTATTCAGTCTATGCAATATTATAAGCACCAATTCTTTCGATATGGGGACCGCACTGGCAAGCTGCTGGCTAGGTTAGTGCGTGATCGGGCGGGCCCTAGAGGAGTAGCTGGGATTCGGGATAAAAAGGGGACGAAATATAGTGAGACAGGGCAAACTGTACGGGTCTTTCATAAGTTTTACGAGGAGTTATACACCTCAGAAGGGGATAATGAGGAGCAAGTAAAAGCCTTTTTAGACTCGGTGCAGCTCCCGCTATTATCAGAGTCGCAGCAAAGGGAGTTGAACAAGCCGATTACTGGGGAGGAGATACAGAGAGTAATACAGAAAGGAGCGCCACATAAAGCACCGGGCCCGGATGGGTATGGGACGGAGTTTTATAAAATGCTGTCTGCCCAGGTGACTCCAACACTGGCGGCGGTGTATGGGGAAGCCTTGGAAGTGGGCTGTTTCCCAAGGGATATGAGGACCGCGATCATCACCCTTATCCCGAAACCCGGGAAAGATCAGGAGCACCCGGCCTCATATCGGCCGATCTCTCTAATTAATTATGATATGAAAGTACTCGCCTCTGTGCTGGTGAACAGACTGCAGCAGTTCCTCCCGGGCTTAGTGGGTCCACATCAGTCGGGTTTTGTAAAGGGTAGAGAGGCCTTCGCGAATATTAGCAGAGTGCTGCTGGGGAAGTGTATGTTAGAACGAGACCCACTGCTTCTTGTCAGTTTAGGCACAGAGAAAGCTTTTGACAGGGTCTCCTGGGGTTATATGTTTGCAGCCTTGCGAAAGTTTGGTTTTCAAGGGCAATATTTGCAGTGGATACAAGCATTATATATGGACCCGTTGGCAGTAGTGGATTGTGGAGGGGAAAGATCGCAACACTTCTCACTGAAAAGGGGCACGAGACAGGGGTGCCCTTTGTCCCCATTGCTTTTTGTGCTCCAGTTGGAACCTCTATTGAAGTTGCTTATCGACTCAGAGGTGAAAGAGGGTATAAAGTGGAATGGAGGAGGGATTAAGGTGAGTGCGTTTGCTGACGACATGTTATTATGTCTTCGGAACCCCCTTAGATCATTGGAAGTAGCGCTACAACACATTGAGCGATTTGGGTCTTTCTTAGGGCTGAAGATAAATAGGAGTAAATCAGTAGTATTAGATGTGGGCGGCCTGGCGCGGGGAAACTGGCAGGGAGAATTCCCGTTAAGTTGGGCGCCGGGGCAAATTCGTTACTTGGGCGTTCAAATCCCAGACAATCCAAACAGATTGTACGAGGTCAATGTGCGGCCAATGTTAGATGTGACAACAGATCGATTGTAAAAGTGGAAAGATCTCCCAGTTTCTTTGATGGGACGTATAGCACTCGTAAAAATGATAGAATTGCCCCGCTGGTTGTATCTCTTGAGGCAGCTGCCGATATGGTTGCGGAGGAGAGATTTGTTGGTATTGCAACGACAGGTGAGCAACTTTGTTTGGAGGGGGAGGAGAGCACGTATTGTGCTCTCAGTGCTTATGAAGAGTGCAGAGGAGGGGGGGCAGGTTTGCCCTCCCTGAGGAGATACAATCTGGTTTATTTAGCACGGCCTTTGAGTGACATGATTGCGGGCAACGGGGAGTGCACGCCGATAGATCTGATTGATCAGATGTCGGGGCCGTGGCATAGAGTATACTTACTGCATAAAACAGGGACGGACTTGCCGTTGGCCTGGAAAGAATCGCAGTATTTAGGGGCTGTTCGGAAGGCTTGGCAAGCCCTGTGCCAACAGAGTAAATGGAACTGGAAGGTCACGAATTGCCTTCCCCTGATGGGAAATGGAGATTTTGAGCCCGGGATGGGTAGTGGGGTGGCTAGGACTTGGAGTAAAGCGGGGATAGATTACTTGGGACAACTAAGGATGGAGGGAGACACTCATATGGCTTCATTTCAAGCGTTAAGTAAGAGATATCAGTTGGCAGCTAATACGTTTTACTTTTACTTACAAGTCCGGCACTATTTGAACAGTCTGCACAATAGGGGCGAGGAGGTGCTGCGGCTGCAAAGCCTATGGGAGTTAGTGGAGAGGATGCAGGAGAACACGGCATCGCGAGCTATTAGGGAAGAGCTCTACTCAGAAGGAGACTCTACGGTGTTAGTTCCCCTAGCACAAAGATGGCAGCGAGATGGTTTGTGGCAGGCGTTTAAGCGGGTGAAAGTTATCTCTGAGGTGGTGCGGAGCCAAGAAATGCAGTATAAACTGATTTGGCGGGCATATGTGCCTGATGTCCTAGCTGCGAGGATGGGAATCTCGAAGACAGATGCGTGTGGCCTCTGCGAAAGGGAAGTAGGAACACTCTTTCACCGGTTCTGGTCATGTTCCCGTATACAGATGTTCTGGGAGGGGATCCAGGAGCGGTTGATGGTCTGGACAGGGGTTAAATTGGAACTCCGGCCGGAATGGTGTATATTTCATTTACCCCAATCAGATAGCGTGGGGAAGAAGACCCAAAGGAAGCTATATGAGAAAAGTTTCACTGTGGCAAAGCAATGCATCCTACAGCAGTGGATGTCAGAGCGGGGTCCACAGCTGAGGGAATGGGAGCAGCACATGAGGGAACAGATGCAGATGGCATGCAGAACTGCCCAGATGTTGGGGCAAAGACGCTTGTAAGAATTCCAGTATACTTGGGGACCCCTATGGGAGTACAGCAGCGACAGGGTGCGGGAGAGAATGACGATATAGTCTGATACTCACTGATTGCTTTAGGCCGCCAGTATCGGGCACGGAGGGTGGAGGGCAGGTGGATTGCAGAGATCTAAGCGGACGAAAGGGCCCTGAGGAAGTGCAGGTCTCCAGAGGGAAACTTGGTTTGCTGCATTAGTATAGGGGTGGTGGGGGGGGGGGTATTGGTAATGGAGCTTGGCAAGGTTAGTCTATGGGAGGGAGGGGAGGGGAGGGGAGGGAGGGGAGGGGTGGATGGGCACAGCGGAGGAGGGTACATAGATTTATGTTGTTGTTGTTGTTAGGTGGGGGGCTTGTGGTCATGTATGTAAATTAAACGAAACTGTTTGCTGTGGGAGTGGGAATTTGATTATCCATTTACTGTACCGTTTTCCAATATGCTGAATACCAATAAAAATGATTTTTCATAAAAAAAAAATAATCTCTATGGGTCCAATCTGGATGCACCTGATTTTTCAAAAGGATTTTTCAGCAGGTGGCCATGGCTGGGGAGTTTCAAGTTGTTGTGAGTGGTGATTTTAATCTTCCTTTAAATTTGGTCTTAGATTGGAGGTCCATGGTTTGCTGGCACTCGACTAAGGTGCATGGAATGCTTTGCAGCTTGTTAAAAGTGGTGCGCTTGATAGACCACTGGCATTTGTTGTTGTTGTTGTTAAGTGCCGTCGAGTTGGAGTCGACTCATGGCGACCCTCTGGATAGCTATCCTAAATTGTGTTCAGTCTTGAGTCAGGCGGCTCATTGTAGATAGACTGGTACCCGTAGCTGCTGTTATATTATTGATCCATCTCATTGCTGGCCTTCCTCTTTTGCGTTGACCTTCTATCTTGCCAAGCATGATGTCTTTCTCTAATGATCTCTCGCTTTGCATGATGTGTCCAAAGTATGAAAGTCGAAGTCTTGTCATCTGAGCTTCTAAAGAAAGCTTAGGTTTGATCTCCTCTAGTACCAACTGGTTTGTTCTTCGGGCAGTCCATGGTATACACAGTATTCGCCGCCAGCACCATAATTCAAAGGCATCAATTTTCTTCCTATCTTTTTCACTGTCCAGCTTTCACATCCATATGATGTTATTGAAAATACCATGGCTTGAACAAGTTGAATCTTTGTATGGAGAGAGACATCTCTGCTCTTGAGAATCTTATCTAGGTCTTTCATAGCCATTCTACCAAGAGCAATGCATCGTCTGATTTCTTGACTGCTTGTTGCTTCTTTATTGATAGTTGATCCAAGTAGGGTAAAGTTGTTCACGATTTCAATTTCTTCTCCTTCAACGATGAACCTGTTGATTATGCCAGTTGTCATGATCTTTGTCTTCTTTACATTAAGGTGCAGGCCCATTTTGAGACTATGTTCTTTGATTGTGAGAAGCAAATCTTTCAGATCATCTTCACTTTCAGCCAGTAATGTAGTATCAGCATAGCGAAGGTTGTTGATGAGTCTTCCACCAATCTTCACACTTCTGTAGTCTTCATACAATCCTGCTTCTCTGATGATTTGTTCTGCATATAAATTAAACAGGTAGGGGGAAAGTATGCAGCCTTGTCTTACACCTTTGCTTATTTTAAACCATTCTGTTTCTCCTTGTTCCGTTCGAAATGTTGCATCTTGATCAATGTACAGATTGTGCAAGAGTACGATCAGGTGTTCTGGTATACCCATGCTTCTTAATGTGGCCCAGAGTTTCTCATAGTTTACACAGTCAAAAGCTTTGCTATAGTCGATAAAGCACAAATAGATATCCTTTTGGTATTCTTTAGTCTTTTCAAGGATCCATCTCACATCCGCAATGATGTCTCTCGTTCCTCGCCCTTTCCTGAACCCTGCTTGCACTTCAGGTAGTTCTTGTTCCAGGTATGGTTGTAGTCTCTTTTGAATAATCTTCAGTAGAACCTTGCTGGCATGTGGGATCAGAGTGATTGTGCGATAATTTCCACAGTCAGTTGGATCACCTTTCTTTAGTACTGGTATAAACACAGATCTTTTCCAGTCAGTTGGCCATGATGTTGTCTTCCATATTTCTTAGCAGAGCCTTGTAAGTACGGTAACAGCTGCATCGGATTGCTGTAATACTTCTATGGGAATGCTATCAATGCCTAGTGCTTTGTTTTTTAATAAGGCTTTCAATGCTGCTTCAACTTCTTCTTTCATCACCAATGGTTCCCGATCATAAGGTACAGGTTGAAACGGCTGTTGGTCCACTTGATCTTTATCATATAAAAACTCTGTATATTCCTTCCATCTTTTCTTGATCTTCTCAGCATCATTCAACATAGAACCTTGAGCATCTTGTAACATTCCAATTCGAGGCTGGAACTTTTTCTTTAACTCTCGTAGCTTTAGAAAAGCCAACCTTGTTCTTCCTCTAATAGTTTCTGCTTCTATTTCCTTGCATGCGTTATTGTAGTACTTTTCCTTGTCCTGTCTTGCTGCACTTTGGAAATCTCTGTTGAGTTCTGTGATTGTCTTTCTTTCTCCTCTGGCTTTAGCTTCTCTGCGTTTCTGGGCAATTTTCAGTTTCTTCCGTCATCCATTTTGGCAGGTTTTTCTTTTTCACCTTTTGTAAAGACTTCTCGCTTTCTTCCAACACAACCTTCTTGATGTCATTCCATAACTCTTCTTGAGCTCTGTCATTTCTATCTAAAGCAGCAAATTGATTTTGCAGGCAGTCTTTAAATTCCAGTGGTATATTCTCAACTGCATATTTTGCTGCATTCATGAGTGGTTTGCTCTTTTTCAACTTTAGCTTGAGTTTGCATACTAGTAGTTGGTAATCTGTACCACAGTCAGCTCCAGGTTTTGTCTTTGTTGATGTTATAGAGCTTTTCCATCGTTGACTTCCACAGATGTAGTCAATTTGATTTTTATACAATCCATTGGGTGAAGTCCATGTGTACAGTTGCCGCTTGTGTTGCTGGAAGCAGGTGTTTGAGATGAATAGATCGTTGGTCTTGAGAATTCTATCAGTCTTTCTCCAGCTTCATTTCTGTTGCCAAGTCCATATTTTCCAACTACTTTGTCTTCTTCTTTGTTGCCAACTTTTGTGTTCCAGTCACCCATGACTATCAGGATATCCTGTTTGCATGTTCTGTCAATTTCAGCTTGTACTTGTTCATAGAACTCTTCAATTTCATTCTCTTCTACAGCTGTTGTTGGGGCATATACTTGAATTATAGTTGTGTTGATAGGCATTCCTCGTAGACGAATAGAGATTAGGCGTTTGCTGACTGCATTGTATTTCATTACAGTTCTTGCAAGTTTCTTCTTTATTATAAATGCAACACCATTTCTTCTTTGTCTTTCATTTCCAGCATAGTAGACCATGTGGTCATTTGATGCAAAGTGCCCGATGCCAATCCATTTTAGTTCGCTGACATCCAACAGATCAAGTTGTACACGTTCCATTTCATTCTTGACCACCTCCAACTTCCCTTGGTTCATGCTTCGTACATTCCATGTTCCAATGTGTAAGACATCTTTACAGCTTCTGACTCTCATTTCATGCGCAGCTACATCAGCAGTCAGACGTCCCAAGGGCTTTGATCCAACTACATCATAAATGCTTGCTTTACTCTGAAAAGTCTTCAGCTCTTCCCCAGTAGCTAGTTGAGTGCTTCCGACCTGGGGGTCTCATCTTCCAGCACTATAGCACAATTTGTTTTGTTGTAACTATCCATTGGGTTTTCATGGCAAGATACAGAAGTAGATTGCCGGGCCTTTCTTCCGCGCAGTTTAAGTTTGGTGTTGTTGCCGTTGTCACAGAAATGTGATCCTCCGCCGTCAACACTATCCCATTCTGCTGCTGCCCAGATGGGTGGTTTGTCTTGGTCTGGCACCTCAGCTGAGACCTGTCCATCTTGGGAGACCCTGCCAGTAGTTAAACTACCGATAGTTTAGCTCTCAGCATCACCGATGCACACAAGCCCTCACAGCACGACAAGCTGCAAACCAAGTAAGGGAATTTAAATATAAGATCATATAAACCTGTGTCCAGAGGGTTCAGTTCTAAAGTCCTCCCAGAAACTTTCAATTCAGATCAGGTTACATGCCTCTCAACACATTTCTTCAAAACATTCAATGGAGGATCTGGATACTCTTCATTTTATCCAGTTGAACAATATGGTAGCTGATGGTTTCTACTTTTGCCACAGTCTTTTTAGGGCCCCTAACATTTAATCAGCAGTTTGCTGTCTGATGAGAGAAAGAGGATGAGTATCTGATCTTTGACTCTAAAGGTCCAGATAGTGGCCATCCAGTTATACCAGATTGCTTATGATATTTGATCCCTCTCTAACTACTCCTTGAAGGTATTTCCTACTCAACTGAGTCGTGCCTCCATCCATAAATTTAATCTATGACATTTCTTCCAGAGTTGAGTTATTCCTCCCAGCACTCACAGGTGATATTTAGGGCTGTCTCTGATACAGTAACTGAAACAGAAAATGCCAGTGAATATTGAGCTACTTCCTGGATAATGTAGAAAAGATACTGTAGGAGATGATCCCAGTACTTTTCATCAGTGGAGTGCTCAAATTTTCTCAACATTTTGTTAAAGCATTTGATTAGTCCACCAATCGTGGGATGGTAGATGGACATTTCAAAGGTGGTAACACCAAATACTATGGAGGAGTGGTTAGAGAAGCACGTTGCAAACCAGGGTTCAAATTCATTGAAAATTTACAGATAGAGGACTTATCCGAACAGTGGCTACAGCTATATGGCTAAGTCTTTTTGAATATTTATCCAATAGATTATATATATCCTTTTCAACAATTCCTTCTGCAGTAGGGTCTTCATACTTCCAGAGTGTAGGAGAATGGCAAGTTTCTTCCATCCAGCTATACCAGAATTAGGCATGGCCCAGGTACAGTAGTGTGATAGAATTATGCTGGTGTCAATAGATTTATCAGATTGTCTTGCACACTTCTTTGTGTTGTGGCCGAAGATGGCAGTATTGTAAGACATTGGGTCCAAGGTAGAGTACGAACTCCACGAGATGAAGTTGTTAGGGATTCCTCCCCACAATATTCTCCCCACTTCCCAAGGAGGGTTTGCAGCCTGCATGGCACAAACATTCTAGTAGAGTTCTTACTGTTCGCTGGAGTTCATCAGCTTATCTAAAAGCCCTTCTCAGCTCCCATGCTTTTTTAAAGATTCACTGTCACATATATCCATCCAACCACTGTATAAGCTATTGCAGGAAAATGGCTTTGACTATACCTACCCCAATCCTTTATTCTAGCTGAATCCATTTTCAGGGGAGGATTTGTAGTCTACAGAAATATCCCCAGGAATTCTCACTAGGCCAGAAACAGTCCTCACAAAATCTGTAATGCTATGTTTCTATGGTATAGCCTCTCTGCCCCGAGATGACTTTCTTGAACTTCCCATAGCTGGCCTGCTCAACTGGGTTGGTGGTCTGTCTCCAACAAGAAGGATTTCAGGGTAGATCAACCAGATTTCTTCATGCCAGCAAACCATGTGGCCAATATTTTGAAACTGGTCAAGAAGCTGTGCAGGTCTTCTTTAGGATAGTTTTCAACAGAACTGGGGATAAAGATCAATGGTTTGGATAGAGCAGAATGTACTATCTGGGTGATCTGGACCAGAGAGGCTTGCTTTTTCTCTACACAATCTTCTAGGGTTTGTTGTTGGGAATACTGGCTTTGGACCACTGACTAACCCTATTGTTAGTGTTTGATTAGCGCCTATAAACAGCAACTTAAGAAGAGTGAAAGGTCTATGATTAGCATGTTTGCCACAAGTCACTGAAGTAAAAGGCTGCAGAGTTTGAAATTGAATTAAAAGTTTCAATTACAAAGAGCTCTGAAATGTAATGATAGTGCAATATGTGAAACTAATATTGTACTATATATATACTGTATGTATGTATTTATTTATTATTGCTTTGTTAATGGGAACTAAGGCTGAAATCCTATTTCCCCAACAGCCTGGTCAAGTGCATTTGTGGGAAAGTGGCAAAGAGGAGAGAGATGAGGAGGGACAGAAGATGTAGAGTAGGAGTGAACACCAGGAGAAGAATGACAGGGTTAAGGCTACCCATGCCTCCACGGAAGCCTGAAATCTGTAAGAACATTAATGCTTGTAGAACATAAGTGCTTATCACTATCACCAATAATAAAGGGATAAAATATGAAATGAAGGAATTACTGCATTGAGAGAAAGAAGAAAAAGAAACCAAAATAAAATTTGAAAAATCTAGGTTACGCTCAGCAGGACAAACGTGGATAAAATGATTTTCTTCTCCTAATCTATGTCCCATGCTGTGAAACATCAATCTAAATGACACCGTTCCTAATAAATTTTCATTTGATATGGACACAGCTAATGAAGCTTGGGACATGATAACATTTAGTCTAAGAAAATAAATACAATCCCAACAGAACAGGGCTCATGTAATCTTTGAAGTGTGCTGGAATAGTTAAAAAAAACAATGACATTCATGATTATTTCACTCTTGTGTGTCTACGGTCTGTCAGAAAAACAAAAATAACGTGCAGCATTTCCTCCAGAGTAAAGACAGAGGAGCAGCCATAAACAGCGCTATTCCATAGACTGCATCACCTTCTTCTACAGTACAATAAATCTTTGCACTTACTGTGCGGTAAATTGCAAAAAATATGGTGTGGTAACTACAAAGCTTCTGTATTAACTCTTGGGGGCATTCCCAGCATCTACCCATGCAATTAATGCAGGGAAAATACAATTAGTACACACTATCTGCACTGCAAATAACACATATGCACAATGTCACCTACTGAGATGTTAAATGTTCTGCATTTCCTGTCGCATTAACAATTAAGTTGCCACGCGTTACCTTCAAAATGCAGGCTCATTCCTCACCATCCAGTTAATGAGGAGAGATAATTTTATAAAGTATTTTTCAGGCATAAATGCTGGCTAACACGTTTAAAAATGACCTGATGCGTAAAAGTATAAGTGGTGCAATTAGGCACATACCATTAGAGTAGGCATGTTCAAGAGAGGTAACTGAGGGGCATACAGGCAGAGTCCCAGTTTACATGCATATTTTATAAAATGCATACATATTTGTGTACTTTACACACTAAGGGGTATGTTTACAAAGCAGTGGTAGTGGCCTCCGATATTGCACGGAGGCCGCTACCACTGCTTTGTAAACATACCCCTAAGAGTTACAGCTGCTCTTGAGGAGGTGTAAATATCTACCGTTTCAATCTAGCCCTCACTTCTGCCAGATTCAGGGTGATATGTTATAGGTGCTTATATTTCTATGTAAAATAGACTAAAAATAGGTGCCTATGTGTTCTTTAAACATAGGCGGCCTGTTATAGAATTACGCTCCATGTGTCCAAGCTGCCTCGTTAGCTATTAATGTGGCTGTACATTAACAATTAGTGAGCACCAATTCCCACAGCATGGGGCATGTTTACTAAGCGGGTCATTCTGATGTGCGAATAGTGGGGATATACGCTGTATGTCTGGGGCGGCAAGAATGCACGGGGAACTTATTCCACCTCGGAGGTGGAATAAGTCCCCCAAAGGAAGGGGAGCAGCACCGGCAGACCCCCCAACTCAGGTGAGCGGCAGCGGGAGGTTCCCTGTCACCCAACAACGGCCTTGGCAGGCCCCTCCAGGGATCAGGCAGCAGGGAAGAGCAGTTTTGATGTGGTGCAGGAAATCGAAGCTAATGCACGACATTCCAATGCCATGGCAATGGGACGCCACAGCACAGAGGCTCCATGCAGGAGCATTGGGAGGGCTGGACGGGGTGAGAGCCATACGTGCAGTGGGGCTGAATTGGGGTCTGTCCGGCCCGTCCAAGCCCTTTGCCCCAATTCTGCTCCCGCAGGAACGTATAGCTTCCGTGGATGCAGAATCGGGTGCAAGTCCGGACAGGCCGGATGTGCCCCAATCAAAATGGGCCCCTAAAGGTTAACTTGCATCAAGTGCTGCTACGACCCTTTTCTTTCTATCGGCCTTGGCAGCACTTAATGCGTGTTAGCCTTTAGTAAAAAGCACCCAAGAGGTATTCTAATAATCTTCAGTTTTCAAAATATCAACTCATTCAATTTTCTGTCTCTTATCTTCTATGGCTTAAAGCTTTCCTCGCTTTCTGTGGCTGTGAGGAAAGAACTTGATAAAGCCTTTAGTCTCATTCCTTTCCTTTTCTTCCAATATATTTTGGGGCCCTTTGACTAAAGTGCACTAAACAATTAGCATGCGTCTTGGCACACGGTACCTGTGCGCGCGGACCCATAGCAACTGTTGTGGGGGAGCATGACAGTTCCCACATACTAATTACCACTTGTATGTCAGGGTAGAGAGTGGGCATGGTGAGAACATTTCAGTTGTACGGGGATACATATTGCACGCTGTCAATATTGCAGTCAGCACAGGGGCAATTATCTCCATCTCAATAAGCGCATTATTGTACACATCCACGTGTTAACTGTCAGGGACAGCTGGTCATGCCGACAGTTACCTTGAAGGTTTTGAATTTCGCATATGTTAATTTTTGTGCTAAACCATAGCACACTTTAGTAAAAGCTCCCTTTTATTTTTTATATTTTGGGACTTCCTACTTCTTTTCAGCTCTGTGTGCTATATTTTTGTTTTGCTTTTATCAGTTATGCATGCAGTATCATGCTTAAAAGATTAAAACCAAAATACCAAAAATATACCAGGGGATCACTGCTGAAAGAGCATCTCACATTTATAGTGATTCACTCTTCGCTCCTCTTATCAATCATCGGCTCTATTTCACTCCCACAATGTCCATTTATTTTTTCTCTGTTTTTTTCTATTTTTTCTCTTTGCACAATCTCCAATAAAAATATCAAGTCACATCAAAAGCATATTCAGGTCCATCCTTCAAAACATATCACCACTCACCATCCTTCAATAGATATCACCACTTGGTTTACAAAAATTCAATGCTTAACAATCTGAAAGCACATATAGCGCTGTTTGGCTGAAAACAGTCCATAAATATGACAACTTTTTGTCTGTTTCAGCAGTGATCCCCCTGGCTCCATTCTGGTGGTTCTTTCACCCCTTTAGTAATATTTTGTGGTATACGAGGTGTTGGAACAATTTTTCCTTCATTCTAATAGGGATTTTTTTACTTAAAAAATTAAGACATCACCATGCTTCACTTGGAGTGGAGGAGAAGCCTAATGGTTAGAGCACTGGCTTGCAGGACCGTACCTAGCCCTGTGCGAGCGGTGCAGCCGCACAGGGTACAAAGGCTTAAGGGGCACATTTCAGCTGTCTGCCATTGCCTGCCACCGCCACTTTTTCTTCTCTTAGCGGCGGCAGGCAATGGCAGACAGCTGAAATGCGCCCCTTAAGCCTTCTCGCAGCACGCTAAGCAGGTCTGGTCCTTTCCTCCTCTGACACAGCGTCAGAGCAGGGAGGACAGATCTGCTTAGCATGCCGGCAACTTGCACATCGGGCGCGCCTCTTCTTTCCTGCTGCCGTCCAGAAAGTGGCTAGATGGAGGTGCGGGAGGGGTGCGCTCGATGTGCAAGTCACACAGGGCACGATTCATGCTCGGTACGGCCTTCTGGCTTGGTAACCAAGAGACCAGGGTTCAATTCCACTAGAACTCCTTGTGGCCTTGGGAAAGTCTCATAACCCTCCACTGCCTTGGAAGAAAGGCCTGGCAATCTACTTCCAATCACACTGCCAAGAAAACCTAGGAGTTGCTGGGTCACCAGGAGTCAGCCTTAACTGGAAGGCACACTCCATTTTTATGATTCACTTCTATTTCTAATGGGGAAAAACTCTTAAGAACTTTCATTGTTAATACTGCCACTGGAATTAAATACAGATTGGAAGGAAATAGGAAGATTCTGAAGGCTTTTAGTTCTACTGTAGTTGCTAACTAGATTATATAAAAGATAATGATACTTTCACCTTGAAAATGAATAGAGTCAGCAAGTAAAAATCCCCCCCCCCTCCCATTATGTCTGAAAGATCAAATGTCTAGGAATATTACTTTGATTGTATTTTCTGTTTTATTAATGGATCAGTGAAGACAATGGCTTTCTCACCCATTATCATTTACAGGGCCTTTCGACTGCGAAGTGTTACCGTCTCATCACCTCCATCCACTTCCATTCTCCCTTTTCACTGAGATATGATGGCATATGCAGATAGCCTAAGTTCTAGATGACTGTACAATTTAAACTTGGTGTAACCGCCGTTTCCTCACTGACCTGGTGAAGAGAGGATAACCCTCAAAAGCTTGTCACAGATATATGTTTTTCCAATAAAAAAGCTTCACCCACAACTTGTTTGTTGACCCTTATTTCTACATTAACTGATTGTGAGTGGGTTCTGAAGCCTTTTTTGCAAAAGAAAGGTGTGTGGTTTTTATTTTTAGGGCATAGGAAAGAATTTTTAAATTTGAGAGATTCTGTACTATTTTCATATAATATTATATGCCAGCATGTTTCTACAAATGAGACCTGTAGTGGTTTACAACAATTTATGAAATACAGCATAATTAAAATAATATACAGCAAAGCAATTCATAATCTCTACTGTGGGCTGGCTCAAGGGGCTATGGCACTCTGAGCCAGCTTTGGCTCTTGCGCCACTATCTTTAGGCCAATCTTGTGATATCAGCTGCACAAACAGGGGTAAACTTTCAGCCAGAATAGTCACAGGCTTAAGTTAAATGCCAGTGCACGCATTTAACGTAATCCATATGTTCAGCATCAGTATCTGTGTAAGTCAGGGGTCTCAAACACGCGGCCCGCGGGCCGCATGCGGCCCGCAAGAGACCTTTGTGCGGCCCGCGATGCATAGGGGGATAAAAAAAACACCCCGGCTTCTGCTGCTGCTGCCGCCGCTGCCGTGGCCGGCAATAGCAGCAATATCGCAAGTCCCGCGGGCTCCGCTCCCCCCCCCCTTCCCCTTCCCCTTCCTTCCTGCTTGCCTGCCAGTTCTCCGCTTCGGCTTCGCCTTTCAGAGCCGCGAAGGGAGAGCTTCTCCCTCGCGACTCTGATCAGCCCGCTGGGGCAGATGGGAAATGTCCCATCTGCCCCAGCGGGCTGAACAGAGTCACGAGGGAGAAGCTCTCCCTTCGCGGCTCTGAAAGCCAAAGCCGAAGCGGAGAACTGGCAGGCAAGCAGGAAGGAAGGAAGGAAGGAAGGGGGGGGGGACCGGAGCCCGCGGGACTTGCGATATTGCTGCTATTGCCGGCCACGGCAGCGGCGGCAGCAGCAGCAGAAGCTGGGGGTTTTTTTAAGTTTAATTTTCCGGGGTGAGGGAGGGAGGGAGGGAGCAGGACTTGATGGGGGGAGCAGGACTTGATGTGGGGGGGGGCAGGACTTGATGTGGGGGGGGGAGCAGGACTTGATGTGTGGCTGGGGGGGGTAGTACTGAAAATGGGGTGATGGGGGTTAGGACTGGTAATGGACAGATGGGGGTTAGGACTGGAGGTGGTCTGATTGGGGAGCTAAGACTGAAATGGGGTTATGGGGGGGCTAAGAATGAAGATAGGGCGATGGAAGGGTTAGGCCTGGAAGTGGGCTGTTGGGGGGCTTAGGACCGATAATGGGCTAGGGGGGGGGCTAGAACTGGTAATGGACTGGGGGGGGTGCTATGACTGGAAATGGGCCGAGTAGAAGGGGGAGCTTGAACTGCAAATAGCTGATGGGGACAGGGTCTTGGAATGGAAATGGGCTGATGGGGAGGGGGGCTTGGAAAGGAAATGGGCTGTGAGGGGAGGGAGCTAGGACTGGAAATGGGCTGATGATGCGGGGACTAGAAGGGAGCGGATGCTGGGTGGGGCAGGAGCTAGAAGGGAGTTGATGTTGGGGGACGATTAGAATGGGATGGGGCTGGGAGAGTGAAATGGAGAGGGGAAATATATTTTGTGTGGGAGGGAAGAAAAATCTACAATTGGCCGGGTATTGGGAGAGTAAGTGGGGATTGAGGATGGAGGGGTAAAATTTGAGTGGATGAAATAGGAATGAGGAAAGAGCAAAAGGAGAATGATTAGTATGTTAAAGCAGATGTAGAGAGAATGGAAAAAAACTAGGAAAGAAGAAAGGACAAATGGACAGCAGACGATGGAGAGTTAGCAGAAGACACAAAGAAACCAGAAGAAAGTGAATGGAACAATTGCAACTGAAAAAAAATGCACAAAAGGTAGAAAAATATCTCTTTATTTTGAATTTATTAACTGAAATATGTCAGCTCTTGGAAATGTGCATCTTTAACGTCTGCACTTTATTTAATACAAGAGGAAATCAATGTATAGTTTTATTTCTACAGTGTTGTACATTCTAAGTTTGGCTTTTGGGGTTCCCAGTTTAATTGTCTTCCTGTTTCTAAATTGTGATTCCTTGTTTGGTGATGGTGTATGTTCTGCATGTGTAACTGAGCTGAGGTATTCTGTTTATGTAATTCCTATTTGACATTGCCACTTGTTCTCTTTCCCGAGTAGGTCATGTATTGTTATTCTCTGAAATGTGTTGATTTAATATTTGCAGTGTTGCCTTTTGATAGGGTATGGTGCTTTGTGAGTCCTGGTAGTGCTGTTAGGACACGGCAGGTTTGCTATGGGTTCTAAATGAGCAGTGTTTCTAGTAGTTCCTAATGTGCCTGGCGGTTGGCACTGGTTTATAGTAATGTAGAAATCTTTTAGTCTTTCTTTATCCATACACTCATTAAGAGGCATGTTTACTAAAAGTTAGTGTATGGTAACATTATGCAAATATTTATGCAAATGATGCCCTTATGCAAATGAGGCCTGCGTCTTGTGCGGCCCCCGGGTTACTCTACAAGTCCTCATTTGGCCCTCAAAGCAATTTGAGTTTGAGACCCCTGGTGTAAGTAATAGCATGGACTATAAGGATATGTGGTGATCATGCTGCCATTAACTGTTAGTTTAGGCCTGCTATTTGGCAGACCTTCATGGATAGGCTAATTATGCATTCACCAGTGAACACATAATTGGTTTTGAGTATCAGTCCAATAAGAGTATTATTCATTCACATGGAACACTTCAGCCAATAAAACTCTCTCAACAATGGGTGCAGAGCAGAAGGAGATGTTTAAAGATTCTGTTCAAATTCTGGTGTTACATCTGGGACAGGAACAAACTCTCTCCACTGACAGACAATGTGTAAAGAAACATAAAACTCCTGCAAACTAACACTCAGAAGGTTACCATAGCATACCACCACCAAGTCCAAAAACTCAGACTTCACCAGCTCTTCCTATTGCAACCACTCAATCCCTATGGAATGCTTCAGCCCTACTTTTACCCAAAGGACAGAAAATTTTGTAGCCATGTGCCGAGTCATACTCAGACTGTGCAACTCCAACAAGGTGGGGCTCACAGAAAAAAAAACATTAACCATTTCCAGATCAACCTCACTAAGATATAGGAGCATACTTACTTAAGGTTAATATGCGTTAATGAAGTTAGAACACATTAAGTGACACTGTGTTCATAGAAATAAAAGGGCTGTTGGCATTTAACTAAAGTCATCAAAATCTTTAGTAACCATGTTATATAGAGAGAGAACATGGGAGGAAAAAGAATCTAAATGGTGAAATTTTGTTTAGTAAGGATCAATTAGGTGTTACACTTAATAAATCTCTCTGCAACTTGGAAAAAGACGGCTGAGGGGAGATGTGACAGAGGTCTATAAAATAATGAATGGAGTAGAACGAGTAAACATAGATCAGTTGTTTACTCCTTCAAAACGTAGACAGACTAGGGGACCCACAATGAAGCTCCAGTGTAGCCCATTTAAGACTAATAGGAGAAAATATTTTGTCATTCAACATGTAATCAAACTCTAGAATTCATTACCGGAGGATGTGGTAAAAGCTGTTAGTGTAGCTGGTTTAAAAACGGTTTGGGAGAGGTCAGATGATGTGTTGAGGAGAGCAGACATGTGCTGCGTTCTCTCCTGGGTCCCCTCCCTCCTTGCACCCAAATTTGGACTGGCCCAGCAAACCCAAGCCCTCCCAAGGGCCAGGATACTTAACCCTTGTATGTCCAGCATCCATCTGTGAGACCAGAGAACCCTCCGGGAATGAAGTCTGCGTGGTGGGAAAAGGAGAGGCCGATGATGGCCATGCCCAAGATGGCGGAGGCCCCGGCATCTCCAAGTTCCCAGGCCCATTCGGCACTTGTGGATGAAGTCACATCGGCGGTGGTGGGGGCATTAACATCTAAATTTGACCTAGTCACCGGCAAGTTTGACACCATAACAAAAGCGTTTGAGGCATTTGGTAATCGGTTGACTAAGGAAGAACAGGGTTTGTCCCACACAGAAGATGCCATTGGGGAGGCAAAGAGATGCAGAAGTTGCAAGAGCTTGTGACTAATCATGTCGATAAACTGGATGATGTAGAAAATCGGAGTAGAAGGAACAATTTTTGATTTGTTGGAATCCTCAAATCTATTAAAGATCAAGAGCTCAGGGGATATCTGGAAACTTCGCTGCCACTGTCCATACTGCTCGGAAAGGACTGCCAGCCTCTTCAAATTGAATATGTACATTAGGTGAGCCCGATGCGGGCCTCAGACCGGTGGCCACATATTGTACTTGCCTGATTTCTAAATTTCGTTCAAAAGGACAAAATCTTGTGAGTTGCCCAGACTAATGGACCTATATGTCATGAAGGGCAACGCATCTCCGTTTTCCAGGATTACCTGGCAATGCTGAGCCAGAAATGCCAGTCGTATTCAGGAGTGTGTCAACATCTGGTGGAGGCCAAAATTAAGTTCACCGTCCGCTCGGCTCTGAATCTTCCACAATGGGACATCGCATACCTTTCAAACTGCGGACTTCGCATTATAGTTTGTCTTAAGCACCCATTGGCAGAGGAGGCTGAATGCAGCCGACTGCTGTATAGGTGATACAGTACCTGTTTGGATAGTATGTGTGCCCTCTTTGGTGACTCGGTGTAGCTGCCACATCACAGGAGTGAAAGAAGTGCATCAGACCTAGGCGGGGTCAGAGATGACAAGTTTGCAGACTTGTTTGTATGGACAACCCTCCACTCCTTGGGCATGGGTATCTCCCCTCAGGGGTGAGCAACTGCCAGTCCTCGAGCCCTTATCCACAGACTGGGGAGGCCAGCGGGCTCTGGCTGGAGGTGTTGGAGTGACTACTGGACCCGGGACTTATATGGATCCTGCATAACCTGGAGTGGGGAGGCAGAGTCCCTGCCTCTCCCCAGGTTTTGGTGACAATCCTTGACTCACCATTGGTTCTATCATGCCTACCCTTTTGAATAGGAGTGTTACAGGGTGGGGGGGTTGCATGAATGCAGAGGCAGGTGGAGAGGCCATATTGAGGGGTTGATTAGTTAAGGTTAGTAGAGACTGCAGGGGGAGAGGGACCATGACACATCAGAGCATGACTGGTGGATGAGTGGTGTGATGATGGCTGTGGGGGTGGGTCAAGAGAGAGGCAGGGGTGGGGGTGGCCACGAGTCCTTTGAGGGATGGATAGTAGAGGGTATGTGGGGGGCTTCCTAGGGGTGATGGGGGGAGATCCTAGACTGGTGGGGGGGGGGTCTCTCTGTTTTTTGGTATATGTATGATTTGTTCAGATGCCCTGAGGATTGGGAACTGGGCTGAGGATAATCTCATGGAATGTTTGTTGTCTGGGCTCCCTGATCAACTGCCATAAGATTCTGGGCACTCTAGCTCATCAGAAGTGTGAGATAGCTTTCCTACAAGAGACACACCAGTCAGCTGCGGAGTATACCAAACTGAAGAGAGAATGAGTGGGGCAAGTGTTTGAGACCCTGGCTGTTGGGAAGAAGGGGGTTAGCTATACTGATTCATAAACAAATCCAGTTTGCTTGTGTCGCTGAAACCTCTGATGCCTCTAGCCACCATATTGCTTTCGGTGGTACTCTAGATGGGACACCGGTGGTGTTGTATAACCTCTATGGCCTGAATACCATGAACTTGCGGCTGTTTGCTCATATAGCCTTGGCAATAGAGCAGTTTCCTGATGACAGGCTGGTGGTAGGGGGAGGCTTCAGTGGGGTTTTGGATCCCTTGGTTGATACATCATGGAGTGGATTTGGGGCACGCAATGGGATCACAAGCATGCTCCACCGGTTTCAACAACGGTTGCAATTGGTGGATCTGTGACAATTGCTGCAGCCCCTGAACCGGGACTATACTCATTTGTCTTGAGCTCATGGGACCAGAGCTCGTATAGACTATTTACATATCTTGGAGTCCCTGTTCAAACTAGTGGATAATGCAGTCATTGGGTCAAGTGAAATTTCGGACTATGCCTTGATAATGGTGGACCTGGCATGGAGGCCGGAGGTGGCAGGACCCCACATTTGGTGCTTCCCTTTGGAACTGTTTAGGGACAAGAAATTTGACCAGTATATTCGGAAGCAGTGGAAGGCATATGTCTGTCATAATGGCCCAAACAAAAATAAAAAAAAGTTACCATGTACCCATAAAAAGATCTATCTCCTGGGAATTTAAGGCAACAATGTATACAACTTCTGAAGCATCATTACCAAATTACAACCTAACTTGAATACTCTAATATGGTTTAAAAAGCCTCAGTTCAGGGATAGACGGATGGCCTGTCGCAGAGTCTCTCAACCCTGGCTCACTTTAGTACACCCTTAACACTCCCATTCATTGGCTCACACTCATTTTACAATTTTTCTAAATGTATTTAAAAGCAAACAGAAAATACTTAGCTTTAGGTGAATAAACTGCATCAAGATAATTCAATGTTTAAGGCTGGGAGGCACTATTGTCAACTTGAGTTTCTCCTGTATCTCTTTTCCAGGCTGCATCAGGACTTTTCTAATACACCCCCATCATTAAATCTCTCACTCCTCGAGACCCTGAAGCTGTTCTGGGAAACCGTCAAGGTGGTGTTATGGGGTGATATCATCACCTAGGCAGCACATAGGTGCAGGTTACTCAACACGCACATCCTGCACTTTGAATGCCAGGTAGTGTCACAGAGGAAATGTCACATGCGCCATCCAACATCCGACACCCGGGCTGGCTACTGGAGATGTAAGCTGCCCTCAATGAGGTTTTGCATCAAAGGGCTAAGAAGTCCCTGCTGTACTACAAGTTCCAACTTCACCAGTTTGGTGACCAGATGGGGAAATTGCTGGCGCGGTGCCTGAAGGGTGTGATGGATTCATGGACTATTGCAGCACTGTGAGATGACAAGGGTATTATGCTCAAATATACTGCAGGGATCGCATAGCTCTTTTGTGAAGTTTTATCAGCCTCTTTATCATGGTGATCGTGTTTCACTGACCAGATAGAAATGTATCTGGTGATCTGCGCTTCCCGCAAATAACTGAGCAAAAGGCTGCAGTGCTGGGAGCCCCTATAACAGTGGAGGAGGTGCAATGGCATATCCAGTTGGCGCAGTGTTGTAAGGCACCAAGGCCCGATGACGTTAATGAATAGTTTTATAAGCTTTTGCAAGATGTATCAGTGATGTATGTTGCAGAGGGGGTGCTTGTTCTCCTGGAGTGCAAATCGGGCGTATATCACTCTGCTCCCTAAGCCTGGGAAGGATTCGTTAAAGGTAGAATCATACAGGCCTGTCTCTCTCATTAATTTTTCATCTTAAGCTACTGGCCAAGATTTTGGCGGACCGTTTGGCTCCAATGCTTTCTGGGTTAGTGCATGAGTCCCAAGAAGGCTTTGTGAGGGATAGGTATGCCGGAAATCTGCAGAAAATAGTAGCTTCCCTGGAGTGGGCGCATAAACGAAATTTGCCTTCGCTGCTTATTAGCTTCGATGCTGAGAAGGCTGTTGATAGAGTAGGGTGGGCCTATCTGTTTGAGGTCTTGCCGCTGTATGGACTGAGGGAGTCTTTCTTGAGGATGATACGTCTCCTTTATTCAGAGCCGACTGCGGAGGTATTGACAAATGGTACTATGTCAAAGGTCTTTGACTTGTGCCGGGAGACGCAGCAGGGCAGCCCCCTTCCGTCACTGTCCTTGGACCACCTGCTACATCAGATCTTGAGCTGTTTGGATGTGCTGGGAGTTAAGATTGGGAAATCTGACTTCAAAGCAGCCTTTACGGAAGATACCCTGGTGCATCTGACCTGTCCTCCAGACTTGCTATCTAGGTTGTTAGAGGAGTTTCAGCGTTTTGGTGAGATAGCTGGTCTAAAGTTGAATATGGACAAGTCCGAGGCACTGGATGTCCTGGGCCTGTTGCAGCCGTCCTGGGGGTCGGGTTTTTACATACCTGGGGATTCAATTACCCTGTGACCCAGGCCGGTTGCAAGTTCAACTGTACTACTGTGTTGAACCATTTAAAGAATAAGATGCGGGACTGGGCTCCACTCCCTCTTTCTATGTTGGGGCGGATGGCAGCCTTCTGTATGACACTATTTCCAAAGTTGCTGTATGTGCTGCAGACTCTCCCAGTATGGCTGTTACAGCAGGACATTGTGTTGATCAAGCAGGAGATACGCTATTTTATTTGGCGGGTACGGTTGGCGCAGATGTCACTGGCGCGTCTCCGAGGACACTGGAGACAGGGGAAGTCTGTATCCCAGATCTATATCGTTATGCACAGACCTGTCAACTAGGACTGGTTTGGACACATGTCAGTTTTTACACTGTAGGCTTTTGAGGAGGAGATTGTTTTACCCCACAGTTTGCTGGCAGTGCTTCATGCAGAGGGACAGGCGCTGCGACCATGGCTTCAGTGTAGTCTGCTGATTTGTCCTGTACAGAGATTGTGGAGTTATCTATGCTCTAAATGGTGGAGCTCAGTGGTGGTGTTCGGTTTTGTGCTGATTAGGGGCAATGCTCAGTTTTCAACAGGAATGGAGGCCCATTCTTTTCTGGAATCGGACTAGGCCGGGCAGGTGGTGGACCCGTCGAGGGCCATGTGGCCTTTTTTAGCTTTGCGGGAGGAATCTGAATTGGGTCCACACCACTTTTTTACGAATTTCCAAATGGGTTCGCTTCTGCGGGAGGCTTTGTTGTCCGAGGTTATGGAGCATGTGGAACAGTTCTTTGAGTTTGAACATAGAGGTGTTTTGTCCATATCGCAGTATTGCCGCAAGCTGGCATCATGGACTCCTCCCAGAGATTATTCATAGAAACATAGAAATATGATGACAGAAAAAGACCACTTGGCCTATCTAGTCTGTCCTTCCATATCAACAACTACAACAGTCCCCTTTTTACCTTTAGAGATCCTCTGTGTTTGTCCCATGCTTTTTGGAATTCAGTTACTGTCCTCATCTCTACCACCTCCACTGGGAGACTATTCCACGGATCCACTACTCTTTCCGTAAAGAAATATTTCCGCATATCACTCCTGAATCTATCTCCCTTCACCCTCATCCCATGTCCCCTCATAGCAGAACTTGCTTTCAATTGAAAGAGGCTCTCTCCCTGAACATTTATGCCACGGAGGTATTTAGACATCTCAATCATATCACCTCTATCCCGCCTTTCCTCTAAGGTGTACATATTAAGATCCTTAAGTCTGTCCTCATATGCTTTATAATGAAGACCACTAATCATTTTAGTAGCCACCCTCTGCACCGACTCCATCCTGTTCACATCCTTTTGAAGGTGCGGTCTCCAGAATTGCACACTATACTCCAAATGAGGTCGCAACAAAGACTTATAAAGAGGCATTATCACCTCCTTTTTTCTGCTAGCCATTCCTCTCCGTATGCACCCAAGCATCCTTTTAGCTTTTGCCGTCGCCTTTTCTACCTGTTTAGCTACTTTAAAATCATCAGACACAACCACGCCTAGGTCCCGCTCTTCTTTAGTGGACAAAAGTACTTCACCCCCTATATTATATTGCTCCCTTGGATTGCTGCAGCCCAAATGCATGACCTTACATTTTTTAACATTAAATACCAGCTGCCAAATTCTAGACCATTCTTCAAGCTTATCTAGATCCCTCCTCATATTATTTACACCTTCCTGGGTGTCTACTCTATTGCAGATTTTGGTATCATCTGCAAAGAGGCAAACCTTACCAGACAGCCCTTCCGCTATATTACTAACAAAGATGTTAAAAAGAATCGGACCAAGGACAAATCCCTGGGGCATACCACTGGTAGTATCCTTCTCCTCAGAGTGAGCTCCATTTACTTGTACTCTTTGTCGCCTCCCACCCAACCAATTTCTAACCCAAGCAGTAACTTTAGGGTCCATCCCTAGGGTGCTCAGTTTGTTTATAAGTCGTCTGTGAGGAACAGTGTCAAAGGCTTTACTGAAATCTAAATACACCACATCTAGGGCTCTCCCTCGGTCCAACTCCCTGGTCACCCAGTCAAAGAAATCAATCAGATTTGTCTGACAAGACCTGCTTCTGGTGAATCCATGCTGCCTCGGATCCTGTAATCCGCTGGACTCCAGAAACCTCACTATTTTCTCTTTCAGCAGTGTTTCCAATAATTTACTCACCACCGAAGTTAAACTAACCGGTCTGTAGTTTTCAACCACATCCTTACTTCCGCTTTTCTGTAAAGGCACCACATGAGCCTCTCTCCAGTCCTTTGGCACCACTCCCGACTCCAACGAGGCATTGAAAAGGTCAGTCAGTGGAGTTGCTAGAATGTCCCCAAGTGCCCTCGGTATTCTAGGGTGTAACCCATCCAGTCCCATCGCTTTGTCTACTTTAAGTTGAGCTAGTTTCTCACGAACACAGTCTTCTGAAAATTGTTCGACATTGGAGGCGCAGTGGGTGGCAGAGTTGGGCATTGTGATTAATCCAGGGGTGATGCTCAGTACCATGTCCAACATTCCAGGTCTTGTGAAGGCTGCCTGTCTGCAAGAAGTTCAATTTCGGGCGGTGTGTCAGGCCCAGTTCTCCCCATTGTGGGTCTTGCGCAGTGGTGTAGCTGTTGGTGGGGGTTACTCCTGGTGTGGCCAACTCTTGGCGGATCTAGGGCATATTCGGTGGCTTTCCGTGGAGGTCAACGGTAGTAGCAACAGATTCAGGGCTATTGAAGTTCTTCGTTGGGTCAGCAGGTGAAGTGGATGGGAGAAGTAGTTATTTTTGATCTGCTGAGCGCACCACTACCTAAGGGTAGGTGGGTGCGGCTACTGGTGCAGAAGGCATGCCTGGTCAGAAAGGCATAGTTACTCACCTGTAACAGGTGATCTCCAGGGACAGCAGGAATCAGTCCTCATTTATGGATGACGATGGCACCAACGGAGCCCGCGTGGAGCAATTCCCCAGCTTTCAAAGAAAGCCTTTGGGATTGCTGCCACACATGTGTGGTCCTCTTCCCGCCCAAAGGTGCCATCATGCTCAGTCATGTCCCTTAGCTTGAACCCTACCAAGCAGATGGCAAGGGAAGGACAAAAATTCAGCAACTCATCAGGTGAGGCGGGAGGGTAATGAGGACTAATTCCTGGAGAACATCTGTTACAGGTGGGTAACTATGCTTTCTCCAGGAACAAGCAGGAAGTCAGTCCTCACTTATGGGACTCCCTAGTTACAGGCTACCAAACCTGTAACCAAAAAATGCCTTCGCAAGGCCGTGAGCAGAAGCCGAAGCCCGAAGGAACCAGAGTCCTCAGGTCCTCGGGGCGAAAACCTCAGTAGCTGTGAAGAAGGGTCGGAGGGCAGGAGTTGCTTATACCCCGAACAGGTTACGGAGTACAGCCTGGCCGAAGGTGCTGTCCCGGTGGGACTCCCTCTCCAGGCAGTAGTGGGCAGTGAAGGTATTCGTGGAAGACCAGGTCGCCGCACAGCAGATGTCCATCAGGGGCACAGAGCGCAATGAGGCCTCCAAGGTCACTTTGGCCCGGACCCCGTGCGTGGTGACTCGACGATCCAGCAGGACGCCTGCCTTCGCATGGGCAAAAGCGATGCAGTCTGCCACCCAAACCGAGAGGGTGCACTTGGTGACTCTGCTTGCCCCGGTCTATTGGGATAATAAGTCATGAAAAGCCAGTCAGACTTGTGAAGAGTCTGGATACACTGCAAAAAGAAGGCAAGGGCCCGTTTGTAGTCGAGGGTGTGGAGAGCCATCGACGCCAGGTCAGCATGGGGCCTCGGGAAGAAGGTCGGCAGGACTATCACTTGATTGAGATGGAAGTCCGAGACGACTTTAGGTAGGTAGGGTGGGTACGGAGGACCACACTATTCCGATAAAACTTGGTGTAAGGGACACTAGCCATGAGAGCCTGGAGCTCACTGACTCGGCGAGCAGAGGTCAGCGCTACCAGGAAGGCCACCTTCCAGGACAGGTGCCGGGGTGAGCATGTCGCCATCGGCTCGAAGGGCGAACGGGTGAGCTGTGTGAGTACCACATTCAGGTCCCACTCTGCCGGGGGAGGGCAGATGGGTGGCTTGGAAAGAAGACGACCCCGCATGAAGCGGGAGACCAAAGGCTGCCCCGAGAAGGGTTTTCCCTCGATGTGGAAGTGATTAGCCGAAATGGCGCTCAGATGAACCCTGATGGAGTTCGACTTCAGCCCTTCTCCTTAGAGATGGAGGAGGTACTGGAGAACCCATCGAACGGGGCACAAGAAAGGGTCGATTTGGCGCTCTGAGCACCAGATGGAGAAGCGTTTCCACTTAAAGGCGTAGGCTCACCTAGTGGAGTCCTTACTCGAGGCAAGGAGAATTGCCTCGACCTCCTCCTGAAGGGCCAGAGAGGCTAGGGAGACCCATTCAGCCACCAGGCTGTGAGGGATAGGGAGGCAAGGTTCGGGTGCAGCACCCAACCCTCCTCCTGCGTCAGCAGGCCCCGGGCAGAGCCCAGGGGAACCGGAGGCTCCGTTGAGAGGTGGAGCAGGAGTGGGAACCAAGGTTGCCTAGGCGATGAGGAGACCACGAGAATCAGTGACACCCCGTCCCACTGAGCCTTGAAAAGTGTCCTTGCAATGAGGGGGAAAGGAGGGAATGCATAGAGGAAGGGAGGGAGGGAGTGGTGGTCTAGTGGTTAGGACAATGTACTTCAGGCCGGAGGGCCGGGGGTTTAAGTCCCACCTGGGGACAGCAATCTCAGGCTGGAGGGACTGGGATTTCTAGTCCTATAGGCACTCCTTGTGGTCTTGGGCAAGCCACTTAACCCTCCATTGCCCATGTTCCCTGTAAGTATTAGCGTATGTGTCTCATATCCCCTCGTGTTAAATGTATCCCCCAATTGACCGCTTTGACCCGGTGAAAAGCGGGACATAAATACAGCTAAATAAATAAAATAAATAGAGAAGGCTGGAGGACCAGTCCAGGAGAAATGCATTGGGGCCCTCCCTGCCCGGGTGCGACACCAGCTCGCAGAAGTGGGGGAGCTGCGTGTTCTGGGGGCTGGCGAAGAGGTCTATCGCCGGCGTCCCCCAACGAAGAAACAGCCAGTCTACTACTCCGGGATCCAGCTGCCATTCGTGGGGGCGAAGAATCCTGCTGAGTCTGTCCACCAGACCATTCTCTTGACCCAGGAGGTACGCCACTCCAAGGGACATCCCCCATCGGACAGCGAAAGAGCAGATGCGGACCACTTCCCAGCAGAGGAGCGCGATCCCGTGCCTCCCTCTTTGTTGATGTAAAACATCGCTACAAGGTTGTCTGTCTGCACTAGAACCGACCTCCCGTTGAGGTGGTCCTCGAAGGCCCTTAGGGCCCACCGACTCGCCCAGAGCTTGAGCAGGTTTATATGCTGTTGAGACTCCTCTGGTGACCATTGCCCCTGCGTGCAGAGAGGTCCTCAGTGGGCTCCCCACCCTAACAGGGAGGTGTCTGTCATCAGCACTGCATCATGCTGTGGTGCCTGGAAGAGCGACCCCCGCAAGAGGTTGTTGGGATTTTGCCACCAGCTCAAGGACAACCGAAGGCTGGGAAGAACTCTGACAGGATCCCCGAGGTGTCCGAGGAACTGGCTCCATTGGGCCCTGAGACACCACTGAGCCGTCCTCATATGCAGGAGGGCATGGGGGACCACATGCACGGTCGAGGCCATGTGGCCCAGGAGACATAGCATGGTCCGAATGGGAACCTGGGGAGCGCTTTGGATTCGAGCTGCCAGAGCCTGGAGGTGGGTGGAGCAATCCACCAGTAAGAAGGCAGTCGCCTGCTGGGTGTCAAGGCTCCCCCCAATAAACTCGAGAGCCTGCACCGGCTCGAGGTGAGACTTTGGGTAGTTGATCAAGAACCCCAAGCTCTCCAAGAGGAGGACAGCGCTCAACATCGCTCGTCGAGCCTCCTCGACTGAGGAGCCCGTAACGAGCCAATCGTCGAGGTAGGGGAAGACCGGCACCCCTTGACACTGGAGGTACACGCCGGAGGTACGTGGAGCCCCACACCGACCACAATGAGGCAGTTTGTGAAGACTCATGGGGCAGACGCAAGGCCGAAGGGGAGCACCCTGTACTGGAAGTGCTCTCCCTGCACCCTGAAACGCAGATACAGTCTGTGTTGAGGGTTGATTAGAATGTCGGCGCAAGCATCCTTTAGATCCAAGGAGCATAGTCAGTCGCCCTGCCGGAGGAAGGGCAGCAGAACACCAAGAGATAACATCTTGAATTTCTCCCACACCCGAAACTTGTTTAGCCTGCGGAGGTCAAGGATGGGCAGCAGACCTCCTGCCTTTTTCAGGACGAAGAAGTACCAGGAATAGAAACCCTGGCCTCAAAGGCGGGGAGGGACCTTCTCGACTACCCGTTGGGCAAGGAGAGAACATAATTCCCGCTGCAATAGAAGCTGGTGAGCGGGATGTTGAGGAGGCTCCGCCGGGGAGAAAGGAGGTGGAAGCCTGATGAAGTGAAGGCGATAGCCGTCTTGGACGACTTGGAGGACACAAGTGTCCGAGGTGATAGAAGCCCACGATGGGGCGAAATGGGACAGGCGTCCCCCCACTGGCTGCTTCATTGCTGGAGGGCGAGGGGCTATGCCGGTGGCATCAAAACCCCTGAGTGGGTTGCAGGGAAGCCGGTGTTTGGGCCTTTGGGCCCTTTGGTTTACGGTGCACCTGGCCAGATTTACCCTGCGCCGGAGTGGTCAGCATGGGGGTACTGAATATGGAGGGTAGCCCCGGTACTAGAGACCCTTTCTAGGGAAGAAGGGCTTCTTGGCCGGCTGTCTCTTCCGAGGCAGGGTTGAAATTTTGCGGGAACGACAGGTTCTAGTGACGAATTCCGTTTCAATTTTTGCGGTCTTCTCCTCCATCGGTTTGCCCAAGAACTGCTCACCGAGATAGGGCACGTCCAGGAGCTTCTCCTGCACCCATTGCTCCAAATCCGAGGATGGGAGCCATGCCTGGAGGTGGGCCCCAATGCCCGCGGCCACTACCCGAGCCGATGTCTCGAAGCCATCATAGGAGGCTCAGGAGAGGTACTTAGAGCAATCTGCGACGGACTTTAGCAGGATGTGGAACCTATCGAGGGGTTCTCCCTCGAAGCCCGCAGAAACCCCCCCCCCCCCGAGTCCCTTAGCCAAATCATGCAGGAACATACCAATGTACAGTTGATATGCCTGGATGCGACCCAGCGCATCAAGGGCTCTCAACTCTTGGCCGGGTGGCACCGACGAGTGCAACTTCGGGCTCTTTTGCTTCCTCATGGCCGATTTCACTACCATCGAGGTGTGTGGAAGTTGGGTCTTTCGGAAGCCAGGCCCATGTTGTACCTTCTACATCGTGTCCAGGCACTTGCTCACAATGGGGACAGAGACCGGGGCCTCCCACATACGGAGCAGTAGCCGAGATAGAATCGGAGGCACAGGCACAGTGAGGGATTCCCTGGGCAGGGACTCGTACTGAAGAATATCGAGTTCTTCAGCACGAGGGTCCTCTTCAGCCTGGGTGACCAGGTTAAGGGCCTGTGCCATGTCCCGTACAAACACCAGGAAGGAGGTGTCTTCGGATGGCGAGCGCCGTTGGAAGGCGGGCGGTGAGGGTACGAGTTTCCGGGGAGGTGTCCCCATCAGACTCCCACTCCGAGAAATCGGTCAAGGAGTCCGAGCCGGGCCAATCGCCCTGCCCAGTGGTTTGGTGCCGGAGACCCTGGACGATCTTGCCTCTGAGGAACGGGAGGGTGAGCAAGACCGACGTCGAGGACCATCACGAGGCCCGCGGCTCTCGGGGGTTTCCTGGACGGATTTGGGTGTCCCATGCAAGGGCCCTGCAGTCTCAAGGTGCGAGTCAGCAAAGCTGGCCATGAGCACCTGCTAGGAAGCAATGAATGCAGAAAAGCTGCATTCTAGCACCAGCATGCGGGACTCCCACGCGGGCGTGGGGCCCTGTGACGCCAATCCTGGGGTAACCGGATCGGGCGTCAAGGAGGAGAGGGGGTCCTCACCGGAACGACTTCAGGAGACCGGGCGTCTTCATCGGAGGCCTCCACTACCATGCGGGATACCTTGCAGGGCCACTCCTTGTCCGACTCTTGGGAACACCAAAGGGGGCTAAGCGACTGGGCGTGAGTGCTCGCGCTTGTCGGGAGGCCCGGACAGCGACTTCAAGGCCTTCTTTTTGCATCGCTCCACCTTGGGGGATCCCTGATCGGAGTGCACCAAGAACGCAGGGCCGCAGGTGGGGAACCCACTGGAGGGGAGACAACCGAGGGTGTCAACGGAGATTCCGAGGCGGCTTTTTGGAAAATGTCTTAAGACTTCTGCTTACAGCTGAGCAGAGCCTTAGAGGACATTTTCTTGCAGAGCGAGCAGAGCTCTGAATCATGGTTGGTTCCGAGGCACCACAGACAACAGTCATGAATGTCTGTAAGCGACATGTTCCTAGAGCATCTATCGCATTTTTTGAATCCGGTGGTCATGGGGGCAAAAATGGCCCCTGCGAGGTCGAAGACCCACCCGGCCAGTGGTTGGGAAGAAAAAAAGGGAGCGAAGCCCATAAAGAAAAAATGAAAAGAAAAAAAGTATCCCGGATAGCTCTGAAAATAGAGCGAGGGAAGGACAGGTAGAGGACCGGTGCAACCGGAAAATAGAAGAGCCTGTTAAGGCGAAAAAACAAAACTTTTTCCGAGGGACGAGGACGTGCGTCTGAATGGCTCTGCAGAAAAAGGGAGACTGAGCAAAATGGCACCTTTGGGCGGGAAGAGGACCACGCATGCGTGGCAGCAATCTCAAAGGCTTTCTTTGAAAGCTGGGGAATTGCTCCGTGCGGGCTCCGTCAGTGCCAACGTCACCCATAAGTGAGGGCTGACTTCCTGCTTGTTCCTGGAGAAAGAGCTGATTCTCCGGCTCTGGAGAGACAAGACCACTCACTTACTGGGAATGGTGGAACTGCTTCCATGGATTGATGCTCACTGAGCGACAGGCAGCCCGAGGGCATGAAAAACGGAGGGCAGCTTTTCTAGCATTGTGGGGGGTATATACTGACACCCTGGCACTATGGACACATTAATGAGATGTTGACCCTCAGCCGGGGCTGGGAAGGGTGTGTATGAGGCGTGAATGAGGTGTGTTGGGGTGGATGGTGAGTTATGGCATTGGAAGTACCCCTGGGCCTGCCCCTCCAGGGTTGTGATGAGTTTTGTCAGAGGCTTGCGGCCAGTTCAGGGAGGGAGAGGGTGCTTTTGTCGTTTTGTAAAACATTGAAAATGTTACACTGTTGCATCCTTTGCTATTCCGGGGCGCTATATAAGTGTCTCCACAGTGCCTTGGGTTGGTTTGTTTGGTGGTTTGCAATTAACATATCATTAAAAAAAAGGTTTGGACAAATTCCTGGAAGAAATCTACTGCTTTCCCTGGAATAAACAACATAGAATCTGTGAACCTTCTTGGGAACCTGACAAGTACTTCTGACCTAGATTGGTCACTGTTGGAAACAGGATACTGGGCTTAATGGATCTTGGTCTGATCCAGTATGGCATATCTTATGTTCTTATGTAATAAAGTTGTTCAGTCACGATGGAATGAAATTCATTCACAAATATGCTAAAGTATTAGGATGTTTTTATTGAAATAAATAAAGCAATGAACTATTTAACTCTTTCCAGGCCAAGCCCAAAACTCTCGGGATCCAAAATTCTGACTAAATATTCCTATCAAATGGTATATAATACATGACCATAGCAGAAGGAAAATCACTATTAGAACATATTGAATAAGACAGGTACAATTTTCCTGAAATATGCAAAAATTAACCCAGCTGCAGAATGTGGATTAAAAATTTACAGTAGGCCTTCAAAGGGTTAAAAACTGAAGCCTTGTTAATGAGATAAACTAGTTAAAAACTCTTTAGATTGCAATGCCAGCTTCAGGAAGGGATGAAATATCCAGAGGTGTAGAGCCTGTGCCGGTGGAGGCAGTATCGTCGGGAGAGACTGCGAGTGCAACCGCTTCTTCACTGGCTACGGAAGCTGGATCAGAGAGCTCTTCTTTTTCCTTTACATTGGAACATCCTGCAGTTTTCTTGCTGGAGGTGATTTGGACAGCCGTCTCATCAATGGGTAACGTTATGATTCAACAAACTAATAGGATTGCATTGCAAATAATGTCCAATTCTGCATAGGTGCTGGGTAATGCTACTGAGCTTGGAATGGTGACCGAATCTGTGAAAGCGTTGCAGTTGGAGGCTCAGTAGTAAGAAAACTATCATTCTCTTATGATTAAGGATGTGTCCACTCTTAGGATTAAAACTGAGTTGTTGGAGAATCAAATTCGGTCATCTAATTTGCGTTTGGTAAATTTTTCAAGTGTATCTTTGTTCTTTGCAAGGGACATGTTGAAACAGTATATGACTGAGACACTGGATATTCCTAGTGATAATTTACCATCATGCTCTAAGGTTTATTATGTTCCTACTAGGAGGAGGGAGTCTGCTGGGTCTCAGCAGATCTCTCTCTCCGGAGTACAGCATGCAGATATATTGAATCTCTCAGAAATGTTGGAATCCTCAGCAGAAGGTTCAATCATACCAGCTATTTTATTAATATCTGTAGCTTTACCCTCTGATAGAGATTGGCTGTTTAAGTTATAGTTCCCTAAGTACACCATTTCCTTTAAAGGGCTTTATGTCTGTATATATCCTGATCTGGCCTAAGAAATCCAAAAAAGACATTGGGGGTTCTTATTGCTTAAACCGGTGGTCACGCAGCTGGGGGCAATTTTTTCTAAAATGTCTGTGCAAGTGTTTTGTTAAGTTTCAGTCTCAGAGTTTTGTTTTGTTTTTGATCCCCCCAAGCTAGGTGCCTTTATCAGTGCTCGACTTCCAACCTTACAGGATAGTAGTTGAGGCAGCATTTTGTTAGAACTGCAGTTCTGACAGAAGTGGAAAGTGATGCCCAAATTGCTGCCCTACCATCTGCAGGAGCTACAAGCTCCACTCTGCCCAAGGATGCCCATGCTTGGGTAGAATGGGCATTCAAACCCTCTGGAACCAGCTGGTTCTGCAACAGATTCCGGAACCAGATTTGTTCCGCAATTGCCTTCATAATCCAGTGCCCCAAAGTTGACTTGGCTGCCGCTTCACACTTGCATGGGTCAATAAACAGAACAAAAGGATGATCGGACTTAAGGAATTCATAACCTCCAGATACTGGAGGAGTGTCCACTGGACATCCATCAGGCGAAGATCCTTATCGTTCCACCAACACTGCTCCTTTGGGAAGGAGGGCAGGCAGACCACCTAGTTCACGTGGAAGGGAGAAAGCGCCGTAGACAAGAAGGAAGGCACAGGCCAAATGGAGACAGCCTCTTTCAAAAAGGACAGATAAGGATCTCGGCAAGACAGAGCCTGCAGCTTGGAAATCCGACCTGTGGAACAAATTGCAAACAAGAAAGAAGACTGTCTTGAGCGTCAAATCCTTTAAGGTAGCATGCTGCAACAGTTCAAACAGTTTCACCATCAGGGCCCAGAGCACCAGACATAGAACCCAGGAGGGGATCATGGGGGAGTACGCAGTTGCCAAACCCCCCTCTCGGAGAAAATGTGAGATGTCTGGATGCAAGGCCAGAGACTTGCCCACCACAGGACCCCAGAAACAGGCCAGAGCTGCCACCTAAACTTTCAGGGAACTAAGGGAAAAACCCTTCTCTAGGCCATGCTGCAGAAAAGCCAACAGAGAGGACATCTTGGCCGCCTAAGGAGACAACTGCCACGCGCCACACCAGCACTCAAAGAGGCACCATATTCGTACATATGTTAGCTTGATAGACCACCTCCGGGCACCGAGCAGAGGAGAGGCCACTGCTGGAGAGTAGCCCTTACACACCAGCTTTCGCCTTTCAAGAACCATGCCGTAAGTGAGAAGGGAACCAAGTCCTCCAAAACTATCGGTCCCTGCCGCAATAGGCCCCAAAACAGAGGCAACTGAAGAGGAGGTGCCTGCAGGATCCGCATCAGGTCTCCGAACCATGCTCTCCTCAACCAATCCGGTACCACCAGAACAATCCTGCCTGTGTGGCAGAGGAGGAGGGAGGGGGTACTGAGGTTGTATGAGGCTACTGTACTCTTCCAGATCCTTCCAGTTTTGTTGGTGTTGGTGTAGTCTGGTGGATAGCTTTCTTCCTGTTTGGCTGACGTAGTTTTTGTCACAGTCACCACAGTGTAACAAGAACTACGTCGACCAAACAAGAAGAAAACTATCCCCCAGACTACATGAACACCAACTAGCCAGCAAAAGACACAACCCACGAAGACGTGGAAGGACACAAATTCAAAAGGAACACAACTAAAATCACAGCACAAGCACAAACATAAAGAGAAAGAGAATTTCTGGAAGTCTGACTTTCCTCCACAAACTCGATAGACATATTGATATAGAAATGATCTCCCAATCTCTGCGGACCAAAGAGCTGAGGCACCACCAACAATGCCCAGGAACAGCATCCACACCCCGGCAACCCTCAGGGAAATCAACCAATCAATTCCTGCAGACCAAAGAGCTGAGTCACCACCAACAAGGCTCAGAAAAACCAACCACCCCGGCAACCCTCAGGGAAACCAGCCAATCAATCACTGTGAACCAAAGTGCTGAGTCACCATGAACCCCAATATAAGTACAAATGCAAGCATTCAGGCACATTACCATCTGGAACCCCGCACTGATGATGTCCCCTCAAATGGTGCAATCAAACTATCAAGCTCGGAGAACAATCCAACATCATGATCGTCAACCTGAGCTACCAATATTCACAAACATCTCTATCCCCTTTATATTATACTTTAACTTTTTTACTTTGACAACTTTTTATTGTCTGACATAACTATATAAAACTCTAGGTGTGCGGGTTTCCTTACGCACACTGGATTCAAACACAATCAAAATTTTCACAATTTGCATTTTTCCCCTCCTCCAAGTCTCTGGGAGACATAACCACACATGGTGAAAGAATACTGAGGAGTCAAGCATGCCACACTCTGTACCCATATACACTCCATGCTCCTCCCTTGGCCTCAACCCCCTCCTTGCAATGAGCTGGAAGCATCCTTCCTTCTCCTCCATCACCAACCCTTCCATCTGTCTTTCCACCCCCCCTTGAAACTTTACCACCCCCACTCCCCTGAGATCCAGAGCCCCCTTCTAAAAATCTAAAACACTTCAATCACAAAAATTCAAATGTTACTACAGTTTCTTGGGGTTAGTGTCTGTAAGTAGGTCCCCTTTATTCCCAAGAAAAGATGTGCCCATTTAGTCCCCAATTTGACTCCCATCTTCTCCATTCATATGAGCTGGTGCACAGCCCCCCCACTATTGCCAAACATAAGGGGTCTCAGGACTCACCCTCACTAAGAGTTTCAGACCATTGCTGCTGTCAGCCCCAGAGAGGGGCAGCACTCTAATCAACCACTCAGTTCACTTGATGGTAGCGCCCGTCCTGCTTATTTTGTAAACGTGACTGACTAAACTAAATAAAAGGATAATTGATAGTTGCCAACTAATCCCATTTCCCCACCCTGTTCCCTCGATCAACTGCTTGCCAGTCATACAGACACAGATCAGTCATTCCGAGAAGAACTCAGCTCTGATGAAGAAAAAGTTTAAAAGCTGCTCTAGGTAATTCAGAGTCCTGTAAAACAAAGTTTTGCAGCACCAGCCGAAGCTCAGAGGCATTTCAGTTTCAGAGGCTTTATACCAATCAGTGTCAGCTTGTCTCAGCTTACTTGAAGTTCTGTTAAGCTCGATCAGCAGCTTTTGCAAATTTAAAAAAAAAAATCCTTTCCCAGTTTAAAGTTTTCAAAGGCAGAAGAAATATGACAGCAATAGGTTTGGTCCTAGAGCACTAAGCAATTCAGAACTCAGTATAACTCAAATTTAAAAAAAATACAGGCTGCTTTTGAGAATCAACATAAACAGTGACTCTCCACTGAAATGGAGATTTTTTTTCTAAATAAGAGGAACTTCTCACTCTCCAGCAGCAATTAGTAGCTTAATTAAAACAACCGCAATCTCACACAGGCAAACGGGGATACTCCCATTCTAAACAAACAAAAAGCTGGATGCAAGTAAGTTGGACATAGTGGTAAAGGAGAAGAACACCAGAACGGCATTATAGAAGTGTCAGTCCCAAGCCACTATTCTGTGAACCATGTAGAGAGGGAAAAGATCTTCAAGTATCAAGAAATGCAGTCAGAGACCAAGAAAACGTGCCAGAAAGATACCAAGTTATTTTTCATTGCATTGGGTGCCATAGGCTTGATTAAGAAGAATTTCCAAACACACCTTGATAAATTACCCATACATGCTACATCTTATGAACTCCAGGAGGCTCTCTTTGGTACGATGAAAATACTACGCCAAGCATTAGTAAATTTGAGAGACTCAGATCTCACTCCACATACCCTGGCTTAGAGGTAAGGTTCACGGCTGTCATGGTATGCAGAAAACTAATCTACTTAGAGAAACTGCCACAAAAGGCATTTAGTCAGAAACTAAACAAATGCTTCTTTTCTCACTTATAGGCTCATTCTGTGGCACAAATAGCGGGAATGGACGTCCCGTTCGGAAGTCCATCCCCGCTATTCGTTCCCCCTCCTGACCCCGACTAACTTCCCGCTCGTTGTACAGGGAAGTTAGACGGGGGGTGGGGAAGGGGCGGATCAGGTGCGGCATTAGGGCGGGCGGTGGGCGGTCATTGGCCTTGGACATACAGGGCCAATTCCAATGTCGGCCCTGTACGGCCAGATCGGGGGTCGGGCTGCGGGAAAAATACTTTGGGAGCCAGCGGCTGGGGATCGCAGCTTTTCAATGGAGCTGAAGTGCATGGTAACTGGACGCCATGGCACCACGGCTCCATTGAAAAGCCCTGACTGACTTAGTCAGGCAATGCCTGTACATGCAGGCCAGGTGGAATTGGGCTCCCAGCCTGTTCGCGATTCTGATCCCGCGGGGCTAGACATGCCCTGCAGGATCAGAATTGCGACTCCCTCTGTGTGTTCGGTTGCAACCGGGTACACAGAGGGACTGGACGTCGGAGATGTAATCAGACTCTTAGAGTATATAACAGGCATGTCCAACTTGAACAGGTCGTGATCTACTTTTTCCGGCTAAAAGTGCCAGTGATCTAAGTTTCAAATTAGTTTCAAATTAGATTTTAACCCAATAAAGTTTGTCCGACGGCTGCCTGGGTGAGAATCCTCACAGTCTTGGCAAGTGCATATATCTATATGATTTGCAAGGGATTGTGGGCAATGCAGTTCATTCACACCAGACACAGCTGCTGACAATAATTTAGTTGTGCTTTTGGGTAAAGCCAATAAGATATTTATTTATGGGGTTATTTCTCCCAACACAGATATGCTTGGTAGCACATAAATCAGGTTACTTGCTTCCAGTGTTTAACTTGGAAAAACAAAGTCAAAATCAGGAAAACAACATTCAAACTTGTCAGGCATTAGCTAATGTTTTCTTAGCATATATCAAACAACAAACGAAAAGCCACAAAGAAAGAAAAAAACTGTTCTTTTCAGGTTAATTTCTGATAACTTCCCACATAGATTCAGAAGTGATTCTCTCCTAGCTCACAAGCAATTAGGTAAGGCTCAATTGCTAGCAGTTATCCAGCTGAAACCCCTTAGCTGGCTTGCTTTCTACTGTGTGGGTCAAATCCTGCTTCAGGAGCTTTTCTGAGTAGATTAAAGAACAAGTTTGTATTTCTTTGTGATGGTTGCTGTACTTTATAACAGAAAATCACCAAAGGAGTTTGGACAGAGAGCAGTCCATATAAACACATTCTTCATCTGCAATCATTCCCCCTTCAACAAGCATGGGTTCAATATCATGGATTGGCACAGATGAATCTCTCAATGAAGCACTTTCAGGAGAATACTTGTTTCCCTGCTGTCTTTCAAGGTTATAGCTAGGGCATAGATCAGTGTTCATACCTGAGCTTCCATTGCTGTTAGAGTTCCTCTCTATATAGCCTGGCCAGTTTGTAGTCCAGTTCTTATGTCCAGCCTTCCAATCCAGATCCCTGGACACTGGATCTCTCTTCACATACCTTCTGGCACAGGTCTTAGGGTCCCTTCCACGTGCAGCCGTCTCCCTCACAGGTAGCGTCTGGAGTTTCCTAGCTCTGCAGCACCATTCCTCTGGCTTTCCCCAGTCCAATGGTGTATGCTGGCCCTTGAAATGCCTCCCAGTATACGTACTGCTCTGGACTCTTCTAGACCTCTCAAAGGCTTTTCTCTTCCTTCTTCCAAAGGGTTTCTTTCCTTCTCTGTCCGTCCGGTTTGGCTTCTGCTTCTGATGATCCTTCAGATGAAACTGATGATCAAGCTCAAGCTGATTCTCAGGATAATGAGGATAATTCTCTGTAGAATAAAGTCTACCTTTATTCTGCCTAGATGAGTGCTCCCCCCTAATACAGCGCAACTGTGCTGAATCAGGCCCTGCCCTTTGAGATGAGTGCTTAGGGATTACCTCATAGCCCTCCTGATTGAACACACGTTTCCCCACTTCAGCTCCTCTAATGGCTGTTGGAAACCTGGTGCATTCTGGGACTGGTAGTCTTTTATGGGAAAATTCTGTTTTCTTATTTCTACCAGAACTGACAGGTTGCTTGTTCAGAGTCACTTCACCTTTTCTATAGCTCCTTCCTGAGCTATGATAAGCTTCCTTATCACAAGTTGGAGGAACCCCCCCCCCCCCCATTTTTAATGAACCTTCTGTCATTTACTTGGATGTGATCAGCTGTTAAACAAATTAAGCAAAAACAAAACAGAGACGAAGATCCAGTAAGAACTGCGAGGGGAAATGGAAAGTACATTTTTTCTTAAAGTTTTATTGAGCAATATCTTTTTGTAACTGTCTTAATAACTTTCTTTAACTTTTATTGATTAATTTGTGTTAAATTAGCTCGAGTATTGATCCAGGCTGATCTTGCACAATCTTTAATATTTCGCTCTTGCTCATTAGTGAGACATCTGAGCCTGCATTTCATCCACCAGCTTTTTGAAGTTGGGTGAATACTGCATGAGGGCCAGTCTCAGGGAATCCTGGAGATGTTCATCTGTCATGTTGGAACGTTGTATACTCTTTGTCATTTTCAGATGGGAAAACGCAGATTCACACAAATAAGCTGAACTGAAACAGGAGTGTACAGCTTCACTGCATCTTCTCAAGTTGGGAAATTTGTCTCTAGGCACTAGCTTCCAAAATAATTTTTGCTCAGCACGGGTCTTGAGAAAAATGTTATTTTTAAGGGTTAATATTTAGTTTTCAAGAGATGGCTTGTTCAATGAGTAATTTTTTACTGATAGCAGCTGCAATTCTTTAATGTCCACATCTACTTTGAATGGGTATGACAAGTACTCCACAACTGTTCCAATTTTTTGGAAGTCACAGAATCCATTTTCGAATTCCTGGATAACAGAACAGATTTCTGTCACATACTTCTCATTCTGAAAAACAAAATTTGGATATTGTCCCAGATGGTCCTGCATATTGGAAAAATGATCAAAAGTGTTGTTTGCAAGGTCAGTCATCATTAGCTCAAATTTGCTCTTGTAGGATGAAACTGTACTCATCATCTCGCCAATGCATTTGTTTTTACCTTGTAGTTCAAAGTTCTTATCACTTAGTTCGCCTGTAAAGTCAGCGAGAAATGCCAGATCACATAACCACTCCTCATCTTCCAACTCTGCTTGGTCATCTCCCCTCTCCTTCAAAAAACTTCTTATTTCATTCAGCAAATCACAAAATCTTTGCAGAAATTTCTGCCTACTTAGCCACCATACATCTGTGTACAAAATGATTTCCGCTGCCCCTTCATCAAAAAGCCATCTTTGAAGTGATCTTCCACGAACTGAATTTACAATTTTGAAAGTGATGTCCATGACAGTCTTTGTATTGAGTCTCTTGCTTGCCAAAACTTGCTGGTGAATGATGCAGTGGTAAGAAAGGAAATATGGGAAGTCGTCATGCTGTCTACAGAGGGCTATGAAACCGTAAACCGTTAAGTGATGGAAACAAGTTAAGTGATGGAAACAAGTCTATGCAATGGAAGATTACACTTTGTCACAAAAGAATGGAAAGAATTGAATATTTCCTGACCGGTAGTTCTCCCTTTTAAAGAGATCATTCCAAGTAGTTCTTCTTTAACACTGAAGTCTTCAAAAACCATCCGGATAAAGACTAGTAACTGGGCTATGTCTCTTATGTCTGTAGATTCATCCAGTTGGCGTGAGAAAGCAACACAATTTGAAACATCCTCCAACAATTGTTCAGTTGTGTCTCCACACATCTTTTCTATTCGCTGCACGACTGTTTCTTGACAATTGTACATCTTGAATACCAGCTATGATCTCTTTCGTATTTTTAAATCCTTCAAAAATGCTTCAGGAAAACAAATCTTTTACAAATTCCCCTTCAGTGAAAGGTTTGCATTTCTTTGCGATCAGGTTGCTGACCTTGAAGGATGCTATGGTTGCACTGACCGAATGTGATCTTAGCTTCGCCATCAACTGTTGCTGAGTAGCCAATTTCCATTTAAGTTCTTTGAGCTTCAGTTTACAACTTTCACCTTTGGGTGGAAAATCAGCATCAAACTTATTGCTATGCAAAGCCTTATAATGACGTTCCAGATTACCCTTTTTGGGCAAGGATACTGGGGCGTTACAAATTAGACACCACCACTTGTCTTTCACCATGATTAAGTAGTACTCCATTTCCCATTCATCATGAAAGTGGTAGGTTTTGCTCCTCTTCCCGCAGGCAGGGAAAAAAGACAGGCAAAGGATCAGCAGTGGCGGCAAGCCCTCTGCAGACGACCTGCCAGCACGAGCTCTCTCCTAGCGACGGGGTGAACTGCTGGAGAGATGGCGCCAAGTGGTGCTGGTGATCTACCTCTGACCCCTCCACGATCTACAGGTAGATCGCGATCTACCTGTTGGACATGCCTGGTGTATATAATCATTCACAATAAATTTCTCTAAATTTAGATCTCCACCAGAGCACTTGTCCACGTCGCAGAGAAAACTTTACTTACTGTATCTGAGATCTGTAAGTAAAGAAAAAAAACCCAAAAACTTTCAAAATCAGGCAGCCCACTGGGATAAATTTGATTTTTCTTTCAAAAATTCCGTTTTAAGCTTCCTCACATCTCACACTCACTCATGCAGGTCTGACACATCCATCCCTCTGTCAGGCACACAGTAAGATTCTGCAATAAGCAAATGCTTGAAATATTCTTCCATACAAAGTAGTCTGTTTAATACCCCTAAGCTAACCTTGCCTGGCCATTCTCTAAACTCCCCATTCCCTGTCAGCTCTGTGCACACCTAGTAAATAATTTTCATGCCTTCTAAATAAATGTTTGCTTTTTTATAATTGTGTAACACTAAATGCGTCAGCTTAACCAGCCCCCTCACGTGCTTCCCACATTTTCCCAAATGCTGCTGCGCTGATTTCTACTCTCTTTCGGCAGCTCTCAGCCTCTCGCATGCTTGACCTTTTCTCTATATATGCTCCATCTGGCATGCATATGCAGCTCATTGAATGCTTCTGGGTTCGCAACTCAGTGCCTTTTCTTTTTTATTTTATGTTCATTAGTTTTCCACAATGCTCCGGTACTCCCGGCATCTCCTGAAGCCTGCCGAGGACTTTGTTGCACAGCATGGACCCAACCAGATCGGAGCCTATTGTAGGCTGAAATCTATGGCAAACAGAACTGTTTTTTTCTATACGCTTCCTTTGCCTTCTCTCAGCACCGGAGCCCTCCCTGCATCCATCCCATTTCAGGGCCACAGCACATTTCAACATCAGAACCCTCTCGTCTTTACTCCAGATCCAGCTAAAACCTTACCCCATTAAAGGAAACACAGCTAGAAAGCTGCAGCAATTTGGAGCCTTCAAGCCCAGAATAGTCCAGACCTGAGTAACACTGCAGCAACCTGTGTTCTATGGCTTGACTTGCTCCCGTGATCCACAGAACTCAAACTCACAGCACCCTGCAACCCTCAGTTTGCCAGAGCCTCCCAAGGTGTACACACAAAAAAAAGACCTTCCTAAAGTTTGACTAAAAACTGGGTTAAATGAGTAAAGACATTTTTGTGAGCATTTGTTCACTGCATTTCATTAGGGGATAAGGGTATAGAAGGGAGCGGAGGGGGAGGGAAGAAACGTATGGCTTAGGAGTAAGATGGTATTTCATGTCAGGTAATGGAATATTTGTGGGAAAAGATATTGTTATGAGACATGGATGTGTGGTTAAAAATTAACAAAAACAAAATTAAAAAAAAATATTAATAATAATGACCTCTCCTCTCTTAACCATTTGATTACACTATGAATTATCTGCAGTGCAAATATTCTAGATCAATCAACAGACCTGTTGGGAAAAAAGAACAAGCCAAATTGCTAAGGATTCCTACACAGAAACCCTCAGCTCAGTTACATACAGAAAACAGAGACCATCATTTGCTAAAAAAAAAATAAGAAACTACAAATTAGAAACAAACATGCAGACAAAAAATAAAATGGAAAATCCGCAAAAGAGACTCTGAGCAGTGGTATATTGATGAAAGAGAAACACAAACGCATTTCCTGCTGTACCGAACAAAATACAAAAAGAAAATCTCTAAAAACTGTACCCCTTTGTTGTCTGATCATTTTATTCCAGTTGGATTTGCCTTGGACTCTTTCTACCGCTTTCTTTTGCTGGGTTTCTCCTAAATCCTTTTCCTGGATCTTTTTTCCATTTTAGATCTATTCACTTTCTCTGTCTTTTTCCATTCTACCTTACATCTTTCTCCGATGCTGATCCTTCTATTTCATCTTTTTTCTCCATTTTCTCATATGCCTATAGCTAGATTTCATTCTTCCTTCTCTCCTCTGCAGGGCCAGCCCCAGGCATGTTCGGGCATGTTGATCATAAGAACATAAGATATCCCATACTGAGTCAGACCAAGGTCCATCAAGCTCAGTATCCTGTTTGCAACAGTGGCCAATCTAGGTCATACGTACTTAGCAGTTTCCCCAAAAGACACAGGTTCCACAATGCTTGTACTGGGTCAAGCATTGATATCCTGGGTCCCTTCTTAACAAATGGTTTACGGACCTTTCCTCCACGAACTTGTCCAAATCTTTTTTAAACCCAGCTACACTAACAGCCTTTACTACATCCTCCGATAACAAATTCCAAAGTTTGATTACATGTTGAGTGAAAAAATATTTTCTTTTATTAGTCTTAAATAGTTTACCCTGTAGCGTCATTGCATGTCCCCTAGTCTTTCTATATTCTGATAACGTAAACAATCGATCTACATTTACCCATTCCACTCCGTTCATTAATTTATAGATTTCTAACATATCTCCCCTCAGCCGTCTCTTCTGCAGGCTAAAGAGCCCTAACCTTTTTAACCTTTCTTCATAGGAGCATCTTTCCATCCCCTTTACCATTTTGGTGGCTCTTCTCTGAACCTTTTCTAATAACGCTATATCCTTTTTAAGATATGGCGACCAGAATTGCACACAATATTCAAGGTACGGCCTCACCATGGAATGATAAAGAGGCATTATAATATCTTTTGTTTTATTTTCCATTCCCTTCCTTATGATACCTAGCATTCTATTTGCTCTCTTGGCCGCCGCTGCACACTGGGCCGAGGGTTTTAACATGTTATCCACAATGACGCCTAAATCTTTTTCCTGGGTGGTGGCTCCTAATGTGGAACCTTGCATCGTGTAACCATCCTGGGTGGTGGCTCCTAATGTGGAACCTTGCATCGTGTAACCATAGTTTGGGTTGTTCTTCCCTAGGTGCATAACTTTGCACTTGTCCACATTAAATTTCATCTGCCATTTTGATGACCAGTCTTCCAATTTATCAAGATCCTCTTGCAATTTTCCACAATCCTCTTGGGTTTTAACAACTTTAAATAGTTTTGTGTCATCTGCAAATTTGATAACCTCACTCGTTATTCCCCTTTCCAGGTCACTTATGAATATGTCAAAAAGCAGCGGACCCAGCACAGATCCCTGGAGTACACCACTATTCACCTTTCTCCACTGGGAAAATTGGCCATTTAGCCCTACCCTCTGCTCTTTTAACCAGTTCCTGATCCACAATAGTACACTGCCTCCTATCCCATGACTCTTTAGTTTTGCCAAATGTCTCTGAAGAGGGACCTTGTCAAAGGCTTTCTGAAAGTCTAGATACACTATATCAACCGACTAACCTTTGTCCACCTGTTTAATCACACCTTCAAAAAAACATAACAGATTAGTAAGACAAGATCTTCCTTGTCTAAAGCCATGTTGGCTATCTCCCATTAGGCCATGACTATCTACATGCTGAGTAATTTTATTCTTTATGATGGTTTCTACCATTTTTCCCGGTACTGATGTCTGGCTCACCGGTCTGTAGTTTCCCGGATCACCCCTGGAACCCTTTTTAAAAATTGGCGTTACATTGGCGATCCTCCAGTCTTCAGGTATTACAGATGATTTTAATGAAAATTCACAGATTACTAATAGCAGGTCTGCAATCTCATATTTCAGTTCTTTCAACACCCTTGGATGTATACCATCCGGCCCAGGTGATTTGCTACTGTTCAGTTTTAATACATCTTCCCGATGCATCGATATTTCCTTCAATTCTTCCGCACCTTTAAATACCACTTCAGTCATGGGTAACCGCCCTACATCTTCCTCAGTAAAGACCGAAGCAAAGAATTCATTCAGTCTCTCCATTATCGCCTTGTCACCTCTTAGTGCCCCTTTAAGCCCTCTATCATTTAATGGACCAACTGACTCTCTCACAGGTTTTTTGCTACGAATGTACTTGAAAAAGTCTTCATTTTGCGTTTTTGCTTACGCAGCAAGCTTCTTCTCAAATTCTCCTTTTGCCTGCCTTATCAGTGCCTTGCATTTGACTTGTCAGTGCCTGTGCTGTTCCCAGGTTTCGTCGTTTAGCTCTTTTTTCCTGAAAGATGCTTTTTTGGCAACAACAGCCTCTCTGATCTCACCTTTAAACCATGCTGGCAGTTTTTTGGACTGACTTCCACTTTCCTTAAAGCGTGGAATACAGCTGGTCTGGGCTTCCAAGATAGTATTTTTAAACAACACCCAAGCTTGATGTAAGTCTTTAACATTTGCAACTACTCCTTTTAGTTTTTTCTTAACTATTTTCCTCATTTTATCATAGTCTCCCTTTCGAAAGTTAAAAGGTAGTACTGTGGATTTCCTTACTATCCCTCCTCCACTAATTAAATCAAATCCACTAATTAAATCACTATTGCCAAGTGGCCCCAACACCCTTATCTCTTGCACTAGATCTGGTGTTCCACTAAGGACAAGGTCTAATATGGCTTCCACTCTGGTCGATTCATGAACCAGCTGCTCCAAGAAGCAGTCATTTATTTCATCTAGGAACTTTATCTCCCTAGCATGTCCTGCCGTGACACTGAACCAGTCGATACCGGGGTAATTGAAATTGCCCATTATTATTACTGCGCTGTAACTTTTGTTAGCTTCCTTGATTTCTTTGAGCATTTCATCATCCATTTGTTCTTTCTGGCCAGGCGGTCGATAGTACACCCCCACTGCCATCGCCTTCCCCTTTTTACATGGAATTTCTATCCATAGAGATTCTACAGCAAATTTTGTTTCCTGCAAAACTTTAATCCTTTCTGACTCAATGCCCTCTCTAACATAGAGCACAACCCCTCAACCAATTTGATCAGCTCTGTCATTACGATATAGTTTGTACCCAGGTATCACAGTGTCCCACTGGTTGTGCTCCTTCCACCATGTCTCTGATATTCCAATCATATCTAACCTCTCATTTAGTGCTATATATTCTAACTCTCCCATCTTATTTTTTAGACTTCTAGCATTTGCAAACAAGCATTTTAGAGACTGTATTTTATTCATATTAATTTGGCTATTGGTAGACATGGGTAATTTGGGATCTTTAAGCTCTGTCTGCGCCATACTCGAGGGCATTTGGCTACTTTACTCTTTTTTGGAACCTCTCTGGTTTGGTAGTATCCTTCAAGGATACATTCTTCCGAACCATCTGCTCTTGGGCGACTGTCAGCTTTCCCCTATTACCTAGTTTAAAAGCTGCTCTATCTCCTTTTTAAAGGTTAATGCCAGCAGCCTGGTTCCATCCCGGTTAAGGTGAAGCCCATCCCTTCGGAAGAGCCCCTCCTTTCCCCAGAATGTTCCCCAGTTCCTAACAAATCCAAAACCCTCATCTCTGCACCACTGTCTCATCCATGCATTGAGACTCCGGAGCTCTGCCTGCCTTTTGGGACCTGCGCATGGAATGGGAAGAATTTCGGAGAACGCTACCCTGGAAGTTCTGGATTTCAACTTCCTACCTAAAAGCCTAAATTTAGCCTCCAGAACCTCCCTACCATATTTTCCTATGTCATTGGTACCGACATGTACCAAGAAAGTAGACTCCTCCCCAGCACTATCTAAGACCTTATCTAGGTGGCGCGTGAGGTCCGCTACCTTCGCACCAGGCAGGCATGTTACCAGGCGATCCTCACATCCACCAGCCACCCAGTTATCTACATGCCTAATGATCGAATCACCAACTATAACGGCTGTCCTAATCCTTCCCTCATGGGCACATGGCCCTGGAGAAACTTCCTCGGTGCGAGAGGGTTTTACATCACCTGGAGGACAGGTCCTAGTTACAGGATCACTTCCTGCCACACCAAGGTGATGCTCTCCTGTCACGTGACCTCTCTCCTCCATGGCAACAGGGGTGCTGCCAGACTGGAGGTGGGACTTCAGGACTATATCCCTGTAGGTCTCGTCTATGTACCTCTCTGTCTGTCTTATGTTTTCCAAGTCTGCTACTTTAGCCTCTAGAGAACGGACTTGTTCCCTGAGAGCAAAGAGCTCCTTGCACCTAGTGCACACGTAAGACCTCTCACCAACTGGGAGAAAATCATACATGTGACACTCAATGCAAAAGACTGGAAAGCCCCCATCCCGCTGCTGGACTGCTGTCTGCATCTTAGTTTTAAGTTTGTGTCTAGATCTTTAAGTTCTTACTTACTAGGGGTTGCTATGGGTATTTATACCAATAAAACTGTACCTAATACGTTTAATATACCTTGTTCACCTGAAGCTAAATTAATCTCAGGTCCTTAGTGTATGACTGATTTGGGTAATGAGCTTCACCTCTAGAGAACGGACTTGTTCCCTGAGAGCAAAGAGCTCCTTGCACCTAGTGCACACGTAAGACCTCTCACCAACTGGGAGAAAATAATACATGTGATACTCAATGCAAAAGACTGGAAAGCCCCTATCTCGCTGCTGTCTGCATCCTAGTTTTAAGCTTGTGTTTAGATCTTTAAGTTCTTTACTTACTAAGGGTTGCTAGGGATATTTATACTAATAAAACTGTACCTAATATGTTTAATATACCTTGTTCACCTGAAGCTTAATTAATCTCAGGTCCTTAGTGTATGACTGATTTGGATAACAAGCTTCACCTGAGAGCACCTCCTTTCCTTTAAGATGTGTAAGTACCTATAAAGCTACGATTATCCCAGGGGTGGGTGGGTGTTGGGGAGGGAAGGAGGGAAATAACACTTATTAAAAGAGGGCTGCTACACAGTACCCTGTCCTGTGGTGCTGAGGTAAGCTGTGACCAACTTCCTGGGTGATTAACAGTCCTTGCTTGGATAGAAGGAGTCTTTCAAAATGGCCTTTTGATCTGCCACCTGGTGTTAACACCTATTGAAAAAGTTTCACAGGTCTCTTGCCCCCTAGGTAGAAGGCCTCTTTGTAAAGGTCTCTAGAAGACTTTATTTGTTGCTCAAAGAGTACTGACCCTGTTTTGCCTTTTATGCTAAGCTATATTCTGATTTGATTTAAATTACAGCTCTTTGCTGCTGCTAGGCTCTGACTTATTATGAAATTTAAACTACAAGCTCTCTGCTGGGTTCTAAATTTAACCAGAAAGCTCTCTTCTGTGTTTTAAATGTAAACTAAAAGTACTTTGCTGATACTAGGCCCTGAGTGACTATTGAATTTAAACTACAAGCTCTCTGCTGGGTATGAAATGTAACCAGAAAGTTCTCTTCTGTGTTTTAAATTTAAACTTAAGCTGCTGCTACTAGGCCCTGACTGATTTAACAAAGAACAGTGGGTTCACAGATGAATTAGCTTTAATACAAAGAAGTCCTTTCAGAAAATTCCCAGAAGTATATACTCACAATTGCAGATCTCTCTCCAGAAGTAACAGTCCCCTTTTCTAGTCCTTCAAGACCGCACATTGCCCTGCTCCATTACAGCCCTCGCACCCCGCTGAATAAACCTCCCTCCCTCTCCAGCTGCAGCTCCAACTGCCACTGCCCGCAGCTCATCAGCCTTGCAGCAGCAGCAGCAGCACTAGAAGAGTTCTTAAACATAGTAACATAGTAAATGACGGCAGATAAAGACCAGTATGGTCCATCTAGTCTGCCCAGTATGATGGCATGCGCGAAGAGTTCCTAAATATGCACGCCTTCAAGCTTCTGCTAGTCATGACCCTTCTTATGCATACTTTTCAAGTCAGAGTGAGCATGACCAGCAGGGCCTTAGGCGTGCGCTCCTCAGAGGCCCCACCGCTGCTATTACAGGAGGCGGATAAGGTCGGAACTCGGGAAATGAAGCTGCAGTGAAAATTCTCCATGGTAGCACGCTGATTGACTAGTTAATACTTGCTTAAACCTTGCTAACTTTATTTTCCTTCAGCATTCTCACTGTATGGCTTCTATTTCACATTCCTCTTCCTACCCAGCACCAGATAGATTAACTATGCAGATATTAACCTGATTTGAGCACAAGCACTCTTCAATTTGGTCTTGATTTTTTTAATGATTTTCTTTTGCTTTTATTGAATGAGGGCACAATTTATAGGATTTTATCTGTTTAACTGGTATTACCAATTCCCAACTTATTCTTTATTTAAAGTGTTCTTATAAATATCCCTTTCCCCTTTGAAGTAAAAGGCAGAGGGGAGTCTAAGCATGAACAAGAAAGGGCAACAAACAGTCAAATATACAAATATATTTTTTATTTGGTTTCTTAAATCCTTGGGGCCAGTCCATGTTCAGTCAACTGTTTCATATTTTTGGTTCTGTGTCATTATGGGGTAATTCTCTGTATAATGTCCTTCTAGGGGAAAATAGCCCCAGGATTTCTGTTTGGCTTATCTATGATGCCTGAATAGAACAGAGTAGAAGGCTCGGGGATTGGGTGGCACAGGGGGAGACAGAGCGCTGGGATTCAGGGGAAGATCATGGGACAGTATGTGGAATGAAAAGGGACTCAAATTGGGTGGAGGATGTTGGGAATGGGGAATTTTGGGAGCAAGTAGCTGGGAAAGTGAGTGGCCCCAGAAGAGGGGAAATGGTAGGAAAGAAAGAGAGCAGTCTGGGATGAAAGAGTGATGACTTGGGGATTGTGTTCTGAGGGACTGAGTGAAATTGAGAGCAGTGAGAGAATAAGAAAGCAACAAGAGGATGGGAGATGAGAACAGGGATTTGGATTGGGTTTGGGAAGGCAAGGCAAGTGAGCATGGATTGGGGGATCAAGTTGGAGAATAAGAACTTGATGGAGAGAGCAGGGGCTGTGGGGTTGAATGAGAGGGAGAAGAGGGAGAAGAGTGAAGGAAGTGCTGGTTGGGGACAGCAGAGCGAAGACTCACACTGAGGGGGCAGGGACTAGGCTCTTGGATTGAGAGGGAAAGGTAATGAAGAGGAAGATGGCAAAAGTGGGATCAATGAGATTAAGGAGATATATCCAAATGCAGAAATAAAGCTTTTTTAATTTTCATTTTAGTGATTGAGGAAGTAGTGGTTATTGCTGTTTTGAGTCTTCTGAGTTTGTGCTGTTATGGTATGGCAAGTTTGCTACATACAGTAGGTTCTGAATGTCTTTTTTGGATGGTGTTATTACTTCACAGTCTGCCTGGTAGTTGCTTCTGTTGAAAAGACACCAGAATTTGAACATATTCTGGAACAGTGAAGTGTATGTGGAAATAGAAACATAGAAAAATGATGGCTGATAAAGACAATATGGCCTATCCAATTTGCCCTTCCATACCAACTACTAAGCTTTACAGTCCCTTTTTCCCTCTTAGATATTTTCTGTGTTTGCCCTATATCTTCTTGCAGGACCTCACCAAGCTAAAAATGCATCTTGTGTGACTAATGAATCTGGTACCCCCTCTACCCAGTCACATTCAGTAACTCATTCTTTTTTAGCTTCCAGGAAGCCAGTGATGATACCAGTGCCCTCTTCTATGCTTGCGCCCTGTGCGGCCACGCTGCTCGCACAGCCCTTGGTACAGCCCTACCTACTTGAATTCATAGTCCTCTTGGAGGCTATTCCATGCATCTACTTCTCCTTCTGTAAAAAAATATTTCCTCAGATTACTCCTGTGTCTAACCCCTCTCACCTTCATTCTGTGTCCTAGTTCTGCTGAATATCTGTTATTGGGGGGATTTCTGTGGCTACAGGGTATGCTTACAGAACTGGAGGTGCTGGGCTCACACTGAGATTCTGTCCCATTCTTTTTCATTTGAATGTAAGAGTTAGTTGCAGAGGTAGAAAAATATTTAGAAAGTTTAGGTGCTAGCCAACACTTTTCGAGTCAGGAAAATATAATTTGTAAGTGTGATAAGTTTCCTTTTGAATAAAAAGTGGCTAATGGAACATATGATGAGTTCTAGTGCTCCCTTCCCCTATCCCTGAACGCTGTCAGGAAGATAGCACTTCTCACCTTCATAGCCCTCCTCCTCCTCCTCTGCCAGTTCCAATGTGTATCTTAAAAAGGATATAGTGGCATTAGAAAAAGGTACTGAGAAGAGCCACCAAAATGGTAAAGGGGGTGGAAGGATACACCTATGAGGATAGGCTTAAAAGGTTAGGGTTCCTCAACCTGGAAAAGAGATGGCTGAGGGGAGATATGATAGAGATCTATAAATTAATGAATGGAGTGGAACAGGTAAATGTAGATTGATTCTTTACGCCATCAAAAAGTAGAAAGACTAGGGGACATGCAATGAAGCTAATGTAACCTGTTTAAGACTAATAAGAGAAAATACTTTTTCACTCAATGCATAATCAAACTCTGGAATTCGATACTGGAGGATGTCATAAAAACTGTTAGTGTTGCTGGGTTTAAAAAAGATTTGGACAAGTTCCTTGAGGAAAGGTCCATAAACCATTATTAAAGAGGACCTTGGTAATCCACTGCTTGCCCCAATACAAGCATTGTGGAAACTGCGTGTTTTTTTGGGAAACTGCTTGGTACTTGTGACCTAGCTTGGCCACTGTTGGAAACAGTATACTAAGTCTTCCTAATAATCCCTCTCATCGTATTTCTGTACTTTGTGTCACAACCCTAATCATACCCCGCTCACACAATCTCGTAGTCCCAATTGCCCTCCTAATCCCTGCTCAATTTCTTCATTTCCAGTATTACCTCCACTTAATTGTCAAGTATCCACTGTTCCACCTGACCAAATCCCTGAGTCCTCATTCACAATCCCACCCAAGCCTTGGGTACTCACTTACATTCCCAATATCTTCATCTGGTCTTCCACCAAATCCTAGAGTCTTTGCCCAAGTCTGTGCCTCTGTTCTCTTGAATCATCATATCCCAAGTATCAGCCTCTTTCTCCACCTACCTCAGTACCCATATCACCTTTTCACCCTCCTCAGAATCCATCCGTCTGTTTCTTTCTACAGTATTCATTTAACCTGCCTTTAGGCAACCTTATCCCGGCATCCATTCCTCTGCCCTTCCCTTTCCACCTTCCCCTGCATATTCCTCTTCCTCCCAACATCAGCATCAGCCCTCCTTCTTCAAGTCCCCAGCATCAGCACCCCCACTTCACAGCCCCCAGCTTAACCTCCCAGTCCCGGCATCAGCATTATCCCCCTCCCAGCTAGATAAATAGTATAAGCCACCCCTTCCAACATCAACATTAGCCTCCCTCCAAGATCCAGCATTAGCTGCAGCATTAACCACTAACCACCAACCCCCCTCCCCGCCCACTAGCATCAGTATCAGATCATCCCTTCTCAAAGTCCCAGCATACGAGGTGTGACAAAAAAGAAACGAGAGACTGTGGCAGCCACGCCCATGACTCAATGCCAATTGGGTAACTGCTTATGTCACTGTGATGTGCAACATCTCGCCACTATTCTGCTATAATACTTTTCATCTCTCTCACTCTGTTTTTTTTTTTCAGGTTTTTTTGTACCACACTGCTCCATCACTTTGTCACGCAACTGGAGGTGGCAGAAATATGGAGCAAAGAATCAACTTGAAATTTCTGGTTAAGTTGGAGAAGGGCCCAACTGAGTGTCTCCAACTTTTCCAAAAGGCTTATGGAGAAGATGCAATGTCAAGGCAGCGAGTCTTCGAGTGGCACAAATGCTTCAAGACTGGCCATGAGGAGGTAGAGGATGACCCCAAGACAGGACGGCCTTCCACGACAAAGACGGATGAGAACATTGACAGAGTGAACCAGCTGGTGCGGAGTGATCGCAGATTGACGGTGTGGATGATAGCTGAGGAGCTCAGCCTGAACAGGGAGTCAGTGCAGACCATCTTGGTGCAGGAGCTGGGGATGCGGAAGGTGTGCGCCAAGATGGTGCCCAAGCTTTTAATCGGACGACCAGAAGGAGCACTGGGTCAATGTTTTTGAGACTTGCTAGAGAAGATCGGAGAAGATCCAGAGTTCGTTGGCCGAGTCATCACAGGAGACAAGACTTGGGTCTTCCAGTACGACCCTAAAAGCAAGAGACAGAGCCTGCAGTGGAAGACTCGACTGTCACCCAGACCCAAGAAGGCGCGCATGTCCAAATCAAAGATCAAGGTCATGCTGATCGCATTCTTTGACCAGACGGGAGTGGTCCATCATGAGTTTGTGCCTGAGGGACAGAAAGTCAACCAGCACTTCTACCAGCAGGTCCTCAATCGCCTCCATGACCGGGTTCGGCACAGCAGGCAGGCTCTGTAGAGAGACAAGTTGTGGCTGCTCCACCACAACAACATGCCCGCACACACCGCGCTGAGTGTGAGGCAGCTCTTGGCCAACAAATAGATCACAGCTCTCGACCACCCTCCTTATTCCCAAGATCTCGCACCGTGCAACTTCTGGCTCTTCCCCAGGCTGAAGACTGTCCTCAAAGGAACTCATTTCGGCACTGTAGAAGAGATCAAGGCCACTGTGACGAGGGAGCTGAGGGAGTTCAAGGAGGAGGACTTTTCCGAGTGCTTCCGTACATGGTAGAAGCAAATGCAGAAGTGCATTAACTCTGGGGGGATTACTTTGAAGGGGACAATGCATAATTTCTCTGTAGATTTTGCAATAAAACATTTATGTGACAGTCTCGTTTCTTTTTTGTCACACCTCGTAAGTTTCCTCTTTTTCCCCAGCATCAGCATCCATCCCCCTTTTACTCCCCATTCTCACCTGCCACAGCTTAGAAATTTGAAGCAGTGGTGGTAGCTTATACCTTTGCTCTCATCACTCTGCTTTTTCATCCAGCTTTGCCAGCACAATGGGCAAGTTTAAAATGTGAGAACAAACATGAGAAACAGGAAGTGCGTGTTTTCACGTTTAAACTCTCCTGAGTCAGACAAAGATGCAGGGAGTGTCTGGAGCAAAGGTGCAAACTCACACCATTCAAAGAATGAAGTTGGCAAGGCAAGCTTTTGGCACCCTGAGCCAGTGTCTCACTACTTCACTCCTCAAGCTGGCATTGTTTCTATTACCCCTTACTCTCCCTAAAGAATAGAAAAAGATGCCATACAAACTAGAACAAAAACTTCAGTAAATACACGCCTTCACAGCAACACATTAATAGCAGCAAAATGTCAACATTATATAATTAAATTAAATCTGTAATAGCCTCCATCTCAAGCTCCCAATAGCCACCCTCCACCCACTGGATCCTTGAAAAGACTAAAGAATACCAAAAGGATATCTATATGTGTTTTATTGACTACAGCAAAGCTTTTGACTGTGTAAACCTTGACTGCATTCAGATCTCAAATAAATTCCTGTCTGCCTGCCTATTATATCACTCACCATCCACATGTGCTGATGAGCTTGCCATCATCCTTGACCTTAGCATGTGATAGCGACAAAAATACCAAACGCAATCCACTCTGGCTCCTTGGTGATTTCAACCATCCAGCCCTCCCTTCTAAACACTCCTCTGCCTTCCTCAATGCTATGAAAGCCCTTGACTTTCATCAATTGATACATACACCCATGCATGCAGCAGGTAATACTCTGGACCTCATCTTTGCTCCCTCGCCCCTCCATAGTCTGACCAGCCAGGACCCCCCACTTGTTCTCCCGGTCCCCTGGTCCGACCATAACGCCATACTGTTCCATATTCCTACAGACAATGGAGTTGACAATCTGCCATTCAACCCTAATCCTCCATCATCCACATGCCTCTTCAGACCCTTCGACAAGGAGACATTCCTCATTAATGTTCTTGAAGACTTCAACTTGGATACCAACAATCCGATTGAGCTAATAGACACATGGAACAACACCCTATGTCAAGCCTCACTCCTGCCACCCTCCACTAAACCCGCTAAGAGGAAGCACACAGCGATATGGTTCTCCACCGATCTTCAAGAGTCCTTATTGCTCCTCAGGAAGTTGGAACGACGTTGGCGGCATTCCAAACTTGATATCGACCACGTGGCCTACCTGTCTAAACTTCAAGAACACCGAAAAGCAGTTTACCGCAAGAGAAGGGAATACTAACACCCTTATGCGTTCACTTAACAAGCCTCGTGAGCTCTTCAGTATTGTTAGATCCCTTACAAATGATACTACCAAAAATTTACCAGCAATTACCTCTAGCCTCGCTGATGTTGCCTCCCACTTCTAGAATAAAACAAATTAGATTACCTCACTCTCAGTTAATCTCGATGATGAAGATCCCCTATCTGAACCATCCCTCTCTGGCGGCTCCCCTATACCTACTCTTGACTCCTTCTACCCTTACTCGGTGGAACAAGTGGAAAACATCATCAGCACAATCAACACCTCTACTTCCCCAGCTGACCCTTGCTCTGCCTTCTGGATCAAACAGGCAAGATCCAACCTAAGTTCTACTATCTCCAGAATAATACACCTATCCTTTTCCACAGATTCTCTTCCAGTATCCCTTAAATCTGCCTCCAAACCTCTGCTAAAAAACAATAAATCAAACTCATCTGAGATCAGTTCATACCAACCTATCTCCAGCCTACCCTTCCTTACCAAGATCTTAGAAAAGATCGTCCAGCAACAGGTCCAAGACCACATCATAGAAACATAGAAACATGACGACAGAAAAAGACCACATGGCCTATCTAGTCTGTCCTTCCATATCAACAACTACAACAGTCCCCTTTTTACCTTTAGAGATCCTCTGTGTTTGTCCCTCGACCTCCATGCCCCTCTTGATCCACAACAGCACGGATTCCATCATCAATATGGAGTGGAAACTCTCTTTGTAACTCTCATGGATAGGATCTGTTCCGGCATCGATAAGAGGAGGCAGGTTTCATCCTAATCTTCCTTGATATCGCCGCTGCCTTCGACTCCATCAGCCACAGCCTTCTCCTAGACTGCCTACAACAGAAGGGTATTCGGAACTCTGCCCTCAACTGGTTTAGATCTTATTTGATGGATCGCCAGCAACAGGTCCGACTGGGAACACAGTCTTCAAGCACCTTCCAGCAATCGCAAAGAGCCCCACAAGGTTCATCGCTCTCAGCCCTGCTGTTCAATCTCTACTTACAGCCAAACTGTTCAATTATCAAGTCCTACAACATTCTATATCACATCTATGCAGATGATGTTTTACTCTATACTACCTTCTCCACTGACAGCCCTGACTTTTCAGTCATCTTGGAATGTTTCATTGCTGTCTCTGATTGGCTCTCTACACAAAACCTGAAAGTCAATTGCAAGAAGACTGAGGTCTTATTTATTTCTAGAGACCAATCTTGTACCCCACCATCCTCTCTATGAGTGAGAGACGAACTCATCACTAAGTCTGAAGTTAACTACCTGGGGGTAACCCTTGACCAACAATTGTCCATGTCTATCCACATACATAATGTTACCAAGGCTGTCTACCAGAAGATAAGGACCCTTCATCACTTACGTCTGCTACTCGACCCCTCAGATTTTCATTCAGTCTTCCAAGCCCTCATCCTCCCGCATTTTGATTACGCAAACATTATCCTTCATGGCACCCCTAAATACATCCTCCAACCACTCCAACTGCCCATGAATACTGCTGTCCGACCACTCCAGGGTGTCTCTTGGCATGAGCACATCTCATCCATCCTGATGCAACTACACTGGCTCCCCATCTCCAGCCGCCTGACTTATAAAGCTCTTCTTCTCACATTCAAGATTATCTACAATTTATCCACCTCCTCCTTGTCATCAATTGTTTAACTAACCCCAGACAATCGAACACGAAGATCTAACATGAAAAATACCCTGGTCTCGCCTCCTATCATAAGGACTTGCTTTAAAGCTGCCACGAACCAAACCTTTTCTCCAACACTTTGGAATGCTCTCCCTGCCTCAGTCCGAATCATCAGCGACCTCTCTACTTTCAAGAAGGCTTTAAAGACCCATCTCTTCCAGCTGGCTTATGACCACATACCGTAATGAGGCTCTCCCATAATGCTGTCAACATAGAAAGACGCTCTTAATGCTGACCAAAGAATTTGATGCTGCTTTGTCCTCCTTCCTCCCCCCTCTTCCCCTCCTATTCCATACCCCACCCCTCCTCTCCCTCCAGCCTCTCCCTATTTTAGTTTACCCTTTTACTAGTTATTTAGCGCCCTGCCTTGATACCAAGTTATATTGTTCTTGCCTGTTAATGTTAAGTTACCGGTTCTGATGTTTTATGCCTGTTCTCTATTCGTTCTCTGTAAAGTTGCATGTTGCTTGTTTGTGAATATTCCTTGTAAACCACTCTGATACTAAATAGCGCGGTATATAGAAGCTAATAAATAAATAAAATAAACGATGAGAAACTCTGGGCCACATTAAGAAGTATAGGTATACCAGAACACCTGATCGTTCTCTTGCGCAACCTTTACACTGATCAAGACAGATCAATCTTTACACTGATCAAGACAGTTTGAACAGAACAAGGAGAAACAGAATGGTTTAAAATCAGCAAAGGCGTATGACAAGGTTGCATACTTTCCCCCTACCTGTTTAATTTGTATGCAGAACAAATCATCAGAGAAGCAGGACTGTATGAAGACAACAGAGGTGTGAAGATTGGTGGGAGACTCATCAACAACCTTCACTAAGCTGATGATACTACATTACTGGCTGAAAGTGAAAATAATCTGAAACATTTGCTTCTCAAGATCAAGAAACAGTCTTAAAATGGGCCTGCACCTTAATGTAAAGAAGATAAAGATCCTGCCAACTGGCAAAATCAATAAATTCATTGTTGATGGAGAAGAAATTGAAATAGCGGACAACTTTAACCTACTTCGATCAACTATCAATAAAGAATCAACAAACAGTCAAGAAATCAGACAATGCATTGCTCTTGGAAGAATGGCTATGAAGGACCTAGACAAGATTCTTTATAGCAGAGATGTCTCTCTCCATACAAAGATTTAACTTGTTCAAGCCATAGTGTTTTCAATAATGTCATATGGATGCGAAAGTAGGACAGTGAAAAAGATAGACAGGAAGAAAATTGATGCCTTTGAATTATGGTGCTGGCAACAAATACTATGTATACCATGGACTGCCTGAAGAACGAACCAGTCAGTACTAGAGGAGATCAAACCTAAACTTTCTTTAGAAGTTCAGATGACAAGACTTCGACTTTTATACTTTGGAAATATCATGCGAAGAGAGAAATCATTAGAGAAAGACATCATGCTTGGCAGGGTAGAAGGTCAATGCAAAAGAGGAAGGCCAGCAATGAGATGGATCAATACAATAACAGAAGCTATGGGTCTATCAACAGTGAGCCGCCTGACTGAAGATCGAACACAGTTTAGGACAACTATCCAGAAGGTTGCCATGAGTTGACACCAACTTGATGACACTTAACAACAACAAAAACCCACTCCACATTAAATGCAGAAACTCGCTGAAGTAGCAAAATAAAAGACAAACTATCCTGCTAGAGCTCTTGGATCCCAGACCCAAAGTAGCATCCATTTGCAAGCAATGGACTCCCCGTCATTGTCTGCTACTGATATCATCATGTGGGGGTGCTCCTCGACCCCTTCTGTAGTCTCCCCCCCCCCCCCCACCCAGGGATTATCTGGTCCACAGCACCCTTAGCTCAGAAACCCGAGACCAACCCCAAGCTGAACTAAAGATTCTGCACAAAAGGAAAATTCAACACTGTTTTTTTCATATTCTTTCCCCAGCTTATTTCCTTTGTCTTTCACCCATTCATTACCATGTTTTTACTCTCTGTACTCACCATCCGCCTCGCCGCCTTCTCCTTCACAACATTCCATGGACTCTCCCACATAGTTCCACCAAGCTCGGTATCTCCTTCCTCTCTCCCCTGAACTCTTGTAGGTCAAAGTCTCCCCCGTTTCTCTCTCCCCTCCATCTTTATAGGCCAGGGTATCCCCTCTCTCTCGCTCTCTCATTCCAGCTCTCCCTTGTAGGCCAGCATCTCCCTCTGTCTTTCTCTCTCCTTCCCATCTTGTAGGCCAGTGTCTCTCCCTCTCTCCCCACCACCTTGGTAGATCAGCATCTCCCTACCCTGTCTCACTTCCCCCTCTTCGGGCCACATCTTCTCTTTTCCCCTCTCCTGGTCCAGCAGCCTCCCATCCTCTCTCTCTTTGCCTACCTCCCCCAACAGTGCAGCACCTCCTGTCACCCCCACCTCCTCAAAAGTACCATATCTCCCCTCTCCCTGAACCCACAACAGTTCTGAATTTCCCCTCTTCCCTACCCTCAACTGCAGCACCTCCCTTCTGCTCTTCTCCCTCCTCCCAGCAGCACTGTATCCCCCTTGCCTAACACGGCAGCAAGAATAGTCACATAAGTTGGCACTGCCACTAACCTTTTCAGAAAGGCACTCCTTCTTTGGCTCACAGCAGCATAAGTCACTTATGATTTCAGTTCTAGTGCATGGAGGACACACTCAAAATGAATTCATCCTGAACTTCATTTGCTGCCACAAACCAGAGGAGCATCATTCAGAAAATGTTAAAGTGGCAGAATTGGGGCTTGCATGTCTGTTCCTTCTACAGGATTTCCTAAAGAGCTGTGCCTCTTGTTGCTGTTGCCGCTGCCCCTTGGAATAGCTGTGCACGCTTGCGTCGGCCCTCCAGTTTCTTCTTTTCCATGACACACCAGTGTATCATGATACCCTAGTTGAGAATCGTCGTTCTCTATGCTGCAAAAGGATTCTTATAAAATTCTGTGAACACACGAGTGCATATATACCACGATCATGTAAAGTTACACCCCATGCATAAGTAAGAAATCATAAGTATTTTCAATGACTTACATGCGTGGATGGGTCTTTCCATCCATATTTTAGCCAGCTGCTGTTTTATAAGTATGCGCAGCAGGCTGATGGCATGCACTTTGATTATAGACGTGCACAGGTGCAGAGCCTGTGTGAAATGCAAATCTAAATTCCTAACTTATAAAATACTATACAGTTATGCATGTTTTTTAAAAATCTAGGCATGGGCATTTACACCACACTTAGGCCTGGTGTAAGTGCTCATGTCCAGAATGAACACATTTTCAGACACTTACACCCCTATTTTATAAAGAAAAGTATGCACCTGCTTGTTTATAAAACAGGCTTAAAATAGACAGACCCGATATTCGGCGACAGTGGCTAGCCACCGCTGCTGAACTGTAGACTAGATATTCAATGCCAGGACCATAGCTGGCCCCCAGCACTGGTTGCCTGGATTGCCATGAAGCTAACCGGGCAGTGATATGCTGCCACTGCCCAGTTAATTTCAGCCTCGAGAGTTAGGCCAGCCTTTACTGCGCCTGGAGTTTGCTGTGTTGGGATAACCAGACAACTTAATATTGCTGCTGCCCAGTTATCAGCAGGTGCCGACCCCAAAACACCCCCAATGCTAACCGTGTTAGCGCCGCTGAATATTTCAGCCGGTGGGATTAACATGCTAACCGTTACTCCCTTTAAATATCAGGCCCGACGTGTTCCTGATCACTGTGCATGTTTTAGCCAAGTAATGATTAGACAGGTTTTATTACTGTTTTAGATATTTTATTTGCACCCAGCCTTCCTCATGAATAGCTCTTCACTGCTTACTTTGTTCTGATTTTGTAGCCAACCCCTCTTTTTAATGCAAGTCAAAGGTTTTATAGTATAGGTTCATTTACTCCAGCACTTACATTGAAAGGAGTCTCTGCATTTAAAAAAAATGCTATTTTGGGCCCTCCTATTATATACTTTTCATGAGCTGTGACAGCCATAGTTTTTCTATATGCATTACAGTGGCAATTTTATAACCGATTGAACTACACCTAAGTAAATGCTTATACATCTTCTTCTAATCACTAGTATAGCACTACAAAGCATATGCCGCACTGCACACATACATGTAAAACACATCCCTGCTCAATAGAGCTCACACCCTATGCAAGACAGACAAATACCTCAAACAGGGGATTAACCCTTTCCAGACCAAGCCCAAAACTCTCGGGATCCAAAATTCTGACTAAATATTCCTATCAAATGGTATGTAATACATGACCATAGCAGAAGGAAAATCACTATTAGAACATATTGAATAAGACAGGTACAATTTTCCTGAAATAGGCAAAAATTAACCCGGCTGCAGAATGTGGATTAAAAATTTAAAGTAGGCCTTCAAAGGGTTAAGATAGAAACTAGAGGAAATGATTTACCACTTACACGTGTTATAACAGGAGAATAAGGGGGATCAGGATCCAAAAGCAGCCTCAGAAAGATGGGGTTTTTAGCCTGGATTTGAATAGGTCCAGAGACGGAGCATGATGCACCGGCTCAGGTTGTCTGTTCCAGGCGTATGGTGCAGCAAGGTGAAACGAATGACGTCTCCAACATATACACGTACAAAAACAGGCATTACGAAAACATGGAAGGGAACTTTAGAAGATCCGTCCAAGTGCAATCTAGGACTTCTAAGCCAGGGGCGTAGCTATGGTGGGGCCCTTTGGGGAACCAGGACCCCTCACTCTTGGCTGCATCCCCCCCAAAAAAAAAATTCTTAGGGCAGGCTTTAAAATTGTTATTTACTGCAGAGTGCACTGATGGTGCTATGCACACATGCAGTAACAGTAGCGGCTGTATAGTGTCTCGCACCTGTGGAACTACTTGTCCACACTGGGAAACGAGCCTACTTGTTCTTTTTGAGTGCTGCAGTTGAGTGAGTATTTTCAGCTTATCGGGGCCCCACTCTGTTGCCGACACCAATGTAAGAGGCCAAGCTAGTGTGAAATTTTCCCTGTTTGCAGATTTCCCGCCACAAGGCCGAGTAAGCTGTTAGCCATCATTTGCTCACTGCTGCCGGCCCCTCAGTGTCATTGAAAGACTGAAAAACACGGCACTTCACTTTCAAACTTCCTTACTGTGATCACGATGTAGAAATCTGAACTAAAGTGAAATGCTGCATTTTTCAGTCTCTCAACACAGAGGGGCCAGCAGCAATGAGCAACCGATGGCTAACAGCTTACTCAGCCTTGTGATGGAACATCTTCAAGGATGAACGTTTCAAATGCCACACTGCAGCTGGGGGAAGCAGGGTTGTTATGAGAGAGAGGGAAGCAGCAGGGAATGATGAGTGAAAGAGTGTAAGGGGAGCAGGGTTCACGAAGAAAGAGTGTGAGAAGCAGGGGGTCATGATGAGATAGAGTAAGAGAGGCAGGGGGTCTTGATGAGAGTGCGCGTGAAGGAAGCAGAGGGTCATGATGAGAGTGCGTGTGAGGGAAGCAGGCGGTCATGATGAGAGTGCGCGTGAGGGAAGCAGAAAGTCATGATGAGAGTGCACGTGAGGGAAGCAGAGAGTCATGATGAGAGTGCACATGAGGGAAACAGAGAGTCAAGATAAGAGTGCGCGTGAGGGAAGCAGAGAGTCATAATGAGAGTGCGCATGAGGGAAACAGAGGGTCATGATGAGAGTGTGTGTGAGGGAAGCAGGGGGTCATGATGATGAGAATGTGTGTGAGAGAAGCAGAGAGTCATGATGAGAGAGTGTGTGAGGGAAGCAGAGGGTCATGATGAGAGTGTGTGTGAGGGAAGCAGAGTCATGATGAGAGTGTGTGTGAGTGAGAGTCATGATGAGAGAGAGTGAGGGAAGCAGAGAGTCATGATGAGAGTGTGTATGAGGGAAGCAGGGGGTCATGATGAGAGTGTGTGTGAGGGAAGCAGAGGGTCATGATGAGAGTGTGTGTGAGGGAAGCAGACGGTCATGATGAGAGTGTGTGTGAGGGAAGTAGAGGGTCATGATGAGAGTGTGTGTGAGGGAAGCAGAGGGTCATGATGAGAGTGTGTGTGAGGGAAGTAGAGAGTCATGATGAGAGTGTGCATGAGGGAAGCAGGGGGTCATGTGAGTGTGCGTGAGGGAAGCAAAGGGTCATGATGAGAGTGTGCGTGAAGGAAGCAGAGGGTCATGATGAGAATGTGTGTGAGGGAAGCAGGGGGTCATGATGAGAATGTGTGTGAGGGAAGCAGGGGGTCATGTGAGTGTGCGTGAGGGAAACAGAGGGTCATGATGAGAGTGTGTGTGAGGGAAGCAGAGGGTCATGATGAGAGTGTGTGTGAGGGAAGCAGAGGGTCATGATGAGTGTGTGTGTGAGGGAAGTAGAGGGTCATGATGAGAGTGTGTGTGAGGGAAGTAGAGGGTCATGATGAGAGTGTGCATGAGGGAAGCAGGGGGTCATGTGAGTGTGCGTGAGGAAAGCAAAGGGTCATGATGAGAGTGTGCGTGAAGGAAGCAGAGGGTCATGATGAGAGTGTGCGTGAAGGAAGCAGAGGGTCATGATGAGAGTGTGCGTGAAGGAAGCAGAGGGTCATGATGAGAGTGTGCGTGCGGGAAGCAGGGGGTCATGATGAGAATGTGTGTGAGGGAAGCAGGGGGTCATGTGAGTGTGCGTGAGGGAAGCAAAGGGTCATGATGAGAGTGTGCGTGAAGGAAGCAGAGGGTCATGATGAGAGTGTGCGTGAGGGAAGCAGGGGGTCATGATGAGAGGGTGTGTGAGTGAGAGTCATGATGAGAGAGAGTGAGGGAAGCAGAGAGTCATGATGAGAGTGTGTATGAGGGAAGCAGGGGGTCATGATTCATGATGAGAGTGTATGTGAGGGAAGCAGAGGGTCATGATGAGAGGGTGTGTGAGGGAAGCAGAGGGTCATGATGAGAGAGTGTGTGAGGGAAGTAGAGGGTCATGATGAGAGTGTGTGTGAGGGAAGCAGAGGGTCATGATGAGAGTGTGCATGAGGGAAGCAGGGGGTCATGTGAGTGTGCGTGAGGGAAGCAGAGGGTCATGTGAGTGTGCGTGAGGGAAGCAGGGGGTCGAGAGTGTGCGTGAGGGAAGCAAAGGGTCATGATGAGAGTGTGCGTGAGGGAAGCAGGGGGTCATGTGAGTGTGCGTGAGGGAAGCAGGGGGTCATGATGAGAGTGTGCGTGAAGGAAGCAGAGGGTCATGATGAGAGTGTGCGTGAAGGAAGCAAAGGGTCATGTGAGTGTGCGTGAGGGAAGCAGGGGGTCATGATGAGAGTGTGCGTGAGGGAAGCAGGGGGTCATGTGAGTGTGCGTGAGGGAAGCAAAGGGTCATGATGAGAGTGTGCGTGAGGGAAGCAGGGGGTCATGATGAGAATGTGTGTGAGGGAAGCAGGGGGTCATGTGAGTGTGCGTGAGGGAAGCAGAGGGTCATGATGAGAGTGTGTGTGAGGGAAGCAGAGGGTCATGATGAGAATGTGTGTGAGGGAAGCAGGGGGTCATGTGAGTGTGTGTGAAGGAAGCAGAGGGTCATGATGAGAGTGTGTATGAGGGAAGCAGGGGGTCATGATGAGAGTGTGTATGAGGGAAGCAGAGGGTCATGATGAGAGTGTGCGTGAAGGAAGCAGAGGGTCATGATGAGTGTGTGTGTGAGGGAAGCAGAGGGTCATGATTAGAGTGTGCGTGAAGGAAGCAGGGGGTCATGATGAGAGTGTGCGTGAGGGAAGCAGAGGGTCATGATGAGAGTGTGCGTGAGGGAAGCAGGGGGTCATGATGAGAGTGTGCGTGAGGGAAGCAGAGGGTCATGATGAGAGTGTGCGTGAAGGAAGCAGAGGGTCATGATGAGAGTGTGCGTGAGGGAAGCAGGGGGTCATGATGAGAGTGTCCGTGAAGGAAGCAGGGGGTCATGATGAGAGTGTGCGTGAGGGAAGCAGAGGATCATGATGAGAGTGTGCGTGAGGGAAGCAGGGGGTCATGATGAGAGTGTGCGTGAAGGAAGCAGGGGGTCATGATGAGAGTGTGCGTGAGGGAAGCAGGGGGTCATGATGAGAGTGTGCGTGAGGGAAGCAGAGGGTCATGATGAGAGTGTGCGTGAAGGAAGCAGGGGGTCATGATGAGAGTGTGCGTGAGGGAAGCAGGGGGTCATGATGAGAGTGTGCGTGAAGGAAGCAGGGGGTCATGATGAGAGTGTGCGTGAGGGAAGCAGGGGGTCATGATGAGAGTGTGCGTGAAGGAAGCAGGAGGTCATGATGAGAGTGTGCGTGAGGGAAGCAGGGCGTCATGATGAGAGTGTGCCTGAAGGAAGCAGAGGGTCATGATGAGAGTGTGTGTGAGGGAAGCAGAGGGTCATGATGAGAGTGTGCGTGAGGGAAGCAGAGGGTCATGATGAGAGTGTGCGTGAGGGAAGCAGAGGGTCATGATGAGAGTGTGCCTGAAGGAAGCAGAGGGTCATGATGAGAGTGTGTGTGAGGGAAGCAGAGGGTCATGATGAGAGTGTGCGTGAGGGAAGCAGAGGGTCATGATGAGAGTGTGCGTGAGGGAAGCAGGGGGTCATGATGAGAGTGTGCGTGAGGGAAGCAGAGGGTCATGATGAGAGTGTGCGTGAGGGAAGCAGGGGGTCATGATGAGAGTGTGCATGAAGGAAGCAGAGGGTCATGATGAGAGTGTGCGTGAGCGAAGCAGAGGGTCATGATGAGAGTGTGCGTGAAGGAAGAAGAGGGTCATGATGAGAGTGTGCGTGAGGGAAGCAGGGGGTCATGATGAGAATGTGTGTGAGGGAAACAGGGGGTCATGAGAGCGTGTGGGGGAAGCAGTGGTTCATGATGAGCGAGAGAGGAGGGTGGAGGAAGCAAGGGGAATGATGAGAGAGAGGAGAATGGGGGGGAGTAGGGGGTCGCGATGATGATAGAGAAAGAGAGAGGGGAGAAAGGGGTCCATATGATGATGATAGAGAGAGTGGGGGAAGCAGGGGATCATGAAGGTGAGCTTTTATTTTGCTTCTCATATCACCAGGCTAAGCTATCAAGGGTCACGGGGGGGAGGGGGCAGTGGGATCACTGCCTTCTGTTGGTACTATACAGTGGCACCTGAAGGGCCTGATATTATTAAGCTTTCTTTTCCCATAAAAAATGGAAAACATTAAATCAGACCCTAAAAAAGGAACTGTGATACACCTTTTTTTTGGGCGGGGGGGGAGGGCAGTGCACACTGTGACCTAGCTCTTTAAAGTTACCGGGGATGTAGGAGAGCATGTGGGTCAAGCAGACAGAGCTGCCGTATCACTCAGTTTCAGGAGGGAGATTTAAGAGCAGTCCTGGATTCTAATAACCTTATTCTGATGCATTAGGGACTTGAAGCACTGATTTCAATGGGCAGAATTTGGGACTGCAGATCCACAATTTTAGGGGATGTAAATTCAAAACCAGAGCTGGCCAAAAGGTCTCCCTCCCGGGACACAGTAACTTGCACAGTTTTGGGTGAGATGACTGAGCTTCCACAATTTTTGTGGGGACATGTTGAGGCTTTGGAGCCTTGTGCATTATTCTTGTGGGGGTGTGCAACAGCCTCACTCCCCCACAAGAACCATGACTGGAGCTGGCTTGGCATAGTAGGAAGTGCATTTCTGTTTCTAGTTCTCAGGTTTTGCACTGCATACAGACTGGTTTCTTGAGGTTTAATTTCAGTTCTTGTCAGCACATCTATAATATGTGATGAACTGTGTTCTGTATTTGGTGAAGGTCTGCCTTTGTTCTATGTGTAACTGAAGTGCGGGGTTGGGAAACCTCCAGCCCTACACTCCACCTGCCCCCTTCAGCTCATGAGCCTTCTCACTCCTGCACTCATCCCCTTTTTCCCACACAGGATTATACAAGTTTCTTTTCTCTTCATTCTTTTGTGGGAGATCTTTGTTTTTTCTTTCTCAGTTTTTGGAAGTGTGCAACACAGATATCTTTTGGATTTTGTACAGTACAGGAGGAAGTGCATTCTATTTCCTTTCTTTGGGATGCTGTCTGGTTCCTTGGGGATTCCAGTTTAGCATTTGTCTAAATATTTCTATTTAAAATTTGTGCTCCCTTATTCTGTATTTGGTAAAGATGTATGACCGAGGTGTGGTAGTTTGTTTGTAGTTTGAAGGAGATTAGCTGCACTTCAGCTTGTTGTCCCAGTACAAAGCATATTAGTGTTACAGAGCCTGGTGTAATATTTATATTCCTACCTCTTGCTGGGTACAGTTGTTGCTGTGAGTGTCCTGGAATTAGTATTATTTTGGAATGACAAGGTTGCTTCACAGGTGCTTAGTTGTGTGTAACTTCAGGGTAACAAGTTTGACAGAGATGACATCAAAATCTGAATATTCTTTTTTGCAACATTGTTAGTAATTGGAAGCATCCTAGCAGTACACGATGACATGAAAATTAAATGTACCATGCTGGGTCAGACCAAACGTCTATCAAGCCCAGCCAAGAGAGATTGGTGCGTTACAACTAGACATTTTTCAGTTTGTTTTTAATTTATTTTCTAAATTATAATGTGTACATTGTAAGCGATATTTCCTAAACATCAGCACGTGCTATCTTGCAGCACCCATGTTATTCTATGGGCAAAGTGACAGACAGCACATGGTACTATATTTATTTATATATTCAACAAGTGATTTAATATTTTATTTATTTATTTATTACATTTTCTTTTATACCGCGCTATTTAAGATCAGTGCGGTTTACAATAAACATTGAATCTACACATCTCAGTTTAGTGATTTGTGCTTACAATAAACAGGTAAAAATAACTCGGATGTACAATGAACAAGTTTCTTAACAGGGAGAACAATAACTATATACAGGCCAGTTAATGTAACTATATACATGGTTACGTGCACAGCACGAGCTTCTCAGAGTAAGTTAAGTATGGAGGCGGTTAAGGTGTGGTTGCAGGTATTCAGACTAGGAGTGTATGATGTATGGGCTTGAGGAGCTACCATGAGGTGTGGAAGTAGGTGACTGTGGAGGGGGGGCTGCGGCATCGTAGTAAAGGAGAAAAAGGTGATGCTTCAGTTCCTTCTTGAATTGGGAGAGATCGCTGATGGTTCTGATAGGCGCCGGGAGTGCGTTCCAGCAAGATGGTGCAAAAAAGGCAAAGGCTCTAGATCTGGTAGCTTGAGAGCACTTAGTACTTGCCTTAGGTAGAATGAGGGTGTTGGCAGCATTCGATCTCCTTAGCCGGTTAGGAGGTGTGATGGATACTAGGTCGGTGATAGCAGTAGCCGGGAATTTCTTGATGGCTTTATGGGTCATTGTTAGAACCTTGTAGGAGATCCTGGCCTGTATGGGCAGCCAGTGCAACTGTTTTAGTATTGGAGTGATGTGGGATCTTCTGGAAGCTCCATGAAGGATTCTTGCAGCAGAATTCATAGCAAGTTGTAAGGGGTTGGTCGTATTCTTTGGTAGGCCATGTAATATCGCATTAGCATAGTCAAGGTGGGGCATTATTAGGGCCTGAAAAACATTTACCTGAAAACCTGTCAGCAGGTGCACTCTTAAGGCATTGGAGTATAAGCAACGTGGCTCAGACCTGTGTATGCCTAATGCCCACTCGTGTTGCCTCTGGGCTCCCTCCCAAAAACTCAGGTCTGGCTACACCACTGGTGTAAGCTAGAATGTCTGAAAAAAATGCAGGCATGTCCAGGTGCAGATGTGATTTCACAAACCTGGACATGCCCAATATGGACTGCGGGGGCATCTGCCTAGATGTCCCCAGAATGGTATTACAAAACCTGGATTCTAGGATAGCCTAATGGTCAGAGTAGTTGGCTAGAAACAGGGAAGTCAGGGCTCAAATCCTGCTGCTGCTGCTGCTCTTGACATTGTGCGGAGTACTGGGGATCAGTGAGCATGTTCTTCTCTACATTCTGTGGATGTTTTTCAGCTAAAACAAGACTTTTTCAGATGCTTGTTCATCGCAGTTTGTGCCTCGGAGCAGGTCTATGGTTAGATGAGACACCGGATGGCCATGATGATTCCTGAGAACAACATAACCTCACCTCCAGATTCTCGGCCACGCCTCTTCCATGCCATTCAGATTCGGACGTCTTCATGCTGGGGACATCCCCAGAGCCGGCTTCTAAAATGACTATGGAGACGTCTGTGTGCTTTGGATGCCTATAAGGCCGGTTTCGGACATCCAAAGTACGAATAAAGCTTCTAAAATGATCTCCATAGTCCCTATATTTTTGCAATATAAGCATTATCAGAGATGGAGAAAGGGCTGACCTGGAGTAGGATCAACACTAATATGTTATAAAGCACCCACTCTTACCAGTGAATACATATACACAATACTCCTGCCTCAGAGCAGGTGCACACAGGCATGCATATTGCTTTTATAAAATAGGCACAGCACATGCTTCTATGTGCCTTCATAGCCTAGGCACCCTATTATAATTACTCTCTATAAATACAGTTATTTAAACACTGAAAGAAATTGTGACATGTGGCTCTGTTTGCCACATTGGTCTTTGAAAGATCTGGGTTCTTTGTACATTATGATACATTTCACTAGGGCCACCTTAAGACTAATCCAAAAATGTTACTTGAATTCTCAAGACCACAAAGTCCCTTTTTCAGATACGGCCCACTAACTGTATTGGAGAATGATCTTCTACTAGATCCTGTATATGGGTATTTTGAAGCTACTGAATTAATATTTGGCAAAATAGCAAAGGCCTGGATTATAAATAGGAACCAATGTTTGAATAATGCATAGCATAATGAGTGAACCACAAGCTCTGACCTTCTTTCACAGCGTACACTCTTGAAATTCAATACAGCAATCTAGACACACTAAATCACAGCAAACTATCTTCAAAACACCAACTGTGGAAGGAGTAGCCTAGTGGTTGGGGCAAGTTAACTCATGCGAGAGGGCCAAGGGTTCACATCCCACTAGAGGACAGCAACCTTGGACCAGAAGAACTGGGCTTTCTAGTCCCGCAGGTGCTCCTTGTGGCCTTGGGCAAGCCAGTCAACCCTCCATTGCCTCAGGTACTAAAACAAACTGTGAGCCCTTCAGGGAAAAGTATATATGCACTGCTTTGACTGGTAGAAAAGCCTCATTAAATAAATAACTGTGAAAACTTAGTTAACAAGGGCTTAAATTCTTCAGCTTGTTAAGTTTATAACTAAAGGCATTTTCTTAATTTTACCCTTCCCAGTAGCTTTTTTTCGTGAAAGGGACTGTATTTATGCACAGGCTAACTAGGGGGCAAAATTCTGCGAGTGATAAAGTTACTGCTTATCCCACTCCCACTCCATTTCCTATCATATCTCTCCTGCACCCATCACGGACCATGGAGCTTAGCTCCAGTTCTAGGAGATACTGTCACAAGAAAGCAGTGAACGCAGAGACTGAATCAAGCCATGAGCCCTCCAGGTTTCCATGTAAAACCAAGAGTTGACTCAGTACAATCCACGTGTTCGCTGCTTTCTAATAACAGCAGTGCCAGAGTTGGAGCCTAAGCCCTGAGGTCTTGGAGAGGTGTGGAAATCAAGAGATCCATGCTGGAGTAGAGGAAACCCATTTGGAGAAACTGCCCCAAGTATGGATCTGCTATGTGACTGGAGATCCACGGTCCAAGGAGGGCAGGAAACGGAATCATGGCCCATGCAGAGTGAATTGTGAATCAAATTGGAGAATGATAAGTCTAATATATGCACATATATTTTTGTAACACTTTGACAGAATCAGACCCAAAGTAAATAAGCTGTGTGAGAGCTGAAATTCCCTTTCAGCTCTCACACAGTTTAATTTTAAATACAAAAAAAAACCATGATTCACAGCTACTTCATAAACTGCAACACAAGTGCTACCAATGTGAGTGTAAGATTTCTCCTCTATGCAGCATATATCTCTGTTATTTTTTCCTCTCTTTTCTCACCCTGATTAGTAGGAAAACCAGTCTCTCCTGGACCCTAACTGGACATACTATCTCATAACTACAACACTCAAATAAAATCTAACAAAATGAATATCTATTGTTAGCAGACACTATGCTCAGTACAGGTACCCTCAGCGTATAAAATGAAAGTATAACTATGCAAGGTGTTGAGCATCAGTTGATCCCATGCTTGAGAACGGTGCACTTCCTCCATTCATAGAATCAGGCATGTCTGCGTGGGGCATTTATTTGAAACAGCCATGGAAAAGGGTGTCTCAGAGAATATCTTTATGCTTATTAAAAACTTTATATACCAACTTTCTAATAAAGGCAAGGCAGTTTCAAAAATAAAAACCAATAAGGTGATGAAAGGAATGCCAAATAATGCCAGAAAGCAAAAAGAAGGACATGTGTCAGCTGGTGTGAGCATAGTGTGTGCGGTGCCTGATGGTATCTGTGAACTCTGTGGGTGTGTCTTTCTCAGTGGTATGAAGTGTTGCTCCCCATGGGCATAGTTTAGCCATGTCATTGGTATTGCTCTGTGTTGGGGGGACGTGCTTGTAAGAGGTGTGTGTCAGGAAATGTACATGTGTCTGTTATAGGTGTGTCCTGAAGTTTGTAAATCCTTATGTATTAGGGTTGCTAACTGGCTCCAGATGCACCCAACAGGCTTCATCCAGTCCTGGGTTTACCCCATTGCATGAAGGGACTTGCAGTGTTGTGTGGTATGTGTGTCATGGGGGGTGTTGGCGTGCTCGAGCTGGGAACTGATTGAGGTGCCCTTCTCCATAGTGGTTTGCCCAGAGCTCTCAACATGTGAGGAGCATGGGTGGCTACTGTGGCTTGCCTCCCACCTCCAGGCAATTGTTTGGCCACAGGAGTGGGTGTCCTCCTCATGGAACATCAGTTATTTGTGGCGTGGGTGTCCTATTAGGGCATGTCAATTTTAGAGGTAGATTTTTATTTTTTCAAACTTTACAAACTACTGGTGACCAAATTATGCAGTTTTGCATGCTGAATATAAAGCTATCTTCAGAAATTGATCAAAGTGAGTCTTACCTACATCAAATCACAGTTGAAATATGTGGAAATTAAGTCATATTTTTTTGAACATACAAATAATCTGAACACCACCTGTAGCCACATAATTGCTTTAAAATGCCACTTATGTAGATAATTTAATGTTATTTAACAAAATCCAGCAAAGAATCCATATCTTGTTTGCTTCTGTTTCGGTTCATGAGCTCCCTGCTGACCATCTGACCCCTAATATACTGTTCCCTCCTCTCCTGATTGTACACTTGACCAGCAGCAGCCTCAGTTGTCATTTTTACACACCTTTCTATGGACTGAGTGTGTAATGGCCAGTCTGGAACTAACATGGGCTTGCTCACAAATGCCTTGATCTCTGCTGTTATCATAGTACAGGTACAGGTACAGTAAGAGGAGGCTCAGAGAGTCTGGAGCTCCAATCAAATAATTGGGTGAGTGTAGTTGCCTCTGTGTTGATGGATGGTGTCTTCCTGGGTCTCACACTGCTGTCTCCAAGCTGCGTCTTCTTATCTCTTTCACCTCTGAACTTCAATATCTTCTCCACTGCATCTCCTCTCTCCTGTTCCTCTTCACTGCACAACATAGCTTGCAGAACAGACTCGCTGTAACCATACCAAGCTGACCTTCTCCCTGTAGGCATAACTATCTTCCTTACCTCTGCACACTGTTCTTTCAACAGTTGCAGCTGGAAAAGAAGATGCCTGGGACTTTGTGTCCAATTGTTATTTATTTTTATATTGAACCAGTTCACCATGTAAATCCCAACACAGAACTCTACAATCATTCTTAAGTTTTTCAGATTCTTTCCTTTCAGATTATGCTTGAAAATCCATATTCTCATGAACCTTAGAGCTGTTGTAAGCCATCTGCTATGTGACACAGATCCTATTTCCAACAGAGCCAGATCCTTTGGCAAGACACCAGTTCTAAAGGCAGTTACAATTCTACAGCTATAGCTTTGATCTGTGCTTATGTCTTTGATCACTTCATCGCTGAGCTGAGGAAGATCAGGGCCAACAGAGATCTTAGTAAAATCAGAATTTATTTCCAGTTCAGTAGCAGAATCCAGCATTTTTCCTATGGGACCTACCCATTTGTTGTTGCTCAATGTCTTGCTATCTAAAGCAGTCACCAAGTGCCTCAATGGTAGTTCGCCTGTGAGCAGATTACAGACATAGAAACATGACAGCAGAAAAAGACCTCGTGGCCTATCTAGTCTGCCCTTTTATACCAACTACTACAACAGTCCCCCTTTTTCCTTTTGAGATACTCTATGTTTGTCCCATGCTTTTCTGAATTCAGATACTGTCCTTATCTCTACCACCTCCACTGGGAGACTATTCCATGCATTTACCACTATTTCCGTAAAGAAATATTTCCAAATATTACTCGTGAGTCTATCCCCTTTCACCCTCAACCTATGTCCTCTCGTAGCAGAGTTGCTTTCAATCAAAAGAGGTTCTCCTCCTGTGCATTTATGCCACCGAGGTATTTAAATGTCTCTCATATCCCCTCTATACCGCCTCTCCTCTAGCGTATACACATTAAGATCCTCAAGTCTAACCTCATATGCTTTATAACTAAGACCACTAACCATTTTAGTAGCAACCCTCTGCACCAACTTCACCTGTTTATATCCTTTTGAAAGTGTGGTCTCCAGAATTGCACAAAAAACTCCAAATGAGATTGCACCAAAGACATATACAGAGGCACCACCACCTCCCTTTTTCTGCTGGCCATTCCTCTCCCTATGCACCCAAGCATTCTTCTAGTTTTCGTCATCGCCTTTTCTACCTGTTTAGCTATTTAAGATCATCAGACGCCATCACACCCAGGTCCTGCTCTTCTTTTGTGGACAGAAGTACGTCATCCCCTACACTGTACCGCTCCCTTGGATTATTGAAGCCCAAATGCATGACTCTGCACTTTTTAGCATTAAATTTCAGCTGCCAAATTCTCAACAATTTTTCAAGCTTAGCTAGATCCCTCCTCATGTTATCTACTCCTTCCTGGGTGTCTATTCTATTGCAGATTTTAGTATCATCTGCAAAGTGGCAAACCTTACCCGACAGTCCTTCAGCAATATCACTTACAAAGATGTTAAAAAGAATTGGACCAAGGACAGATCCCTGCGGCTCACTGCTGATAACCTCCTTCTCCTCAGAGTGAGCTCCATTTACTTGTATCCTTTGTCACCTCCCACTCAACCAATTTCTAACCCAATCAGTAACTTTAGGATCCATCTCTAGGATGCTCAGTTTGTTTATAAGTCTCCTGTGCGGAATGGTGTCAAAGGCTTTACTGAAATCTAAGTATACCACATCTAGGGCTCTCCCTCAGTCCAACTCTTTGGTCACCCAGTCAAAGAAATCAATCAGATTTGTCCGACAAGACCTGCCTCTATTGAATCCATGCTGCCGCCGATCCTGTAATCCATTGGACTCCAGAAACCTCACTATTTTCTCTTTCAGCAGCGTTTCCAATCATTTACTCACCACAGAGATTTCAACCACATCCTTACTTCCTCTTTTGTGTAAAGGGACCACATGTGCCTCTCTCCAGTCCTCTGGCACCATTCCTGACTCCAAAGAGGCATTGAAAAGGTCAGTCAGTGGAGCTGCTAGAACGTCTCCAAGTTCCTTCAGTATTCTCAGATATATCCTATCCAGTCCCATCGCTTTGTCTACTTTTAGTTTAGCTAGTTCCTCACGAACACAGTCTTCTGAAAATCGTTCGAGATCCCCGTCGCTTCTCTTCCTATTTGTGGGTGTTTTCTGAGGTCCTGCTGCTGGTCCTTCATCTGTGAACACAGAACAATAATAGTTGTTAAGCAATTCCGCTTTATTATCATCAGTTTCTACATATTCTTTCCCTTCACCCTTGAGTCTGACAATACTACTTTTGCCATTCCTCTTCTCACTAACATATCTGAAAAATGTCTTATCCCCCATTTTATTGTATTGGCCATTTCTTCTTTTTGTATCTTTGCTTTTCTGACTACTTTGCTGGCTTCTCTAAGTTTTTCCAAATATAGATGCCTATCTTCCTCTCTCTGTGATCTCTTGTAGTTCATAAAGGCCTCCCATTTTTCTTCACCTTTTCAACTACGTTTTTGAGAACCATAGTGGCCTCCTTTTCCTTTTACCTTTATTTACCTCTCTAACAAAAAGGTTGGTTGACCTTAAAATATCTCCTTTCAGTTTTGCCCACTGTTTTTCTACATCCCCCAGCTGTTCCATCCTGCTAACGAATCCTTGAGGTATTGGACCATCTTAGCAAAGTTAGTTTCCTAAAGTCTAAGACACTCGCTTTTGAATGAATTTTATCAGCCCTAGTCCTGATACTGAACCAAACCATCTGGTGATCACTGGATGAGAGATGATCTCCCACTCTAACATCAGAAACACTTTCCCCATTGGTAAGCAGCAAGTCTAGTATGGCCCCTTCATATGTCCTGAATAGTTCTCCCTGTAGAGAATCCAGGATCTCCTTATTTCTAGATGACACCACAGCAGGGATGTGCCAATCAACATCTGGCATATTGAAATCACCTATCAGTAGCACTTCCCCTTTCCTGGAAATGCCAAGTGTGTCTTCAGTTAAATCTCCGTCCACTTCTTCTCCCTGTGAGGGGGGTTATGCCAATGCTGTAATTCTACAGCTTTAATATCCAGACAATCCACATCAGCTTCCTTGATAGCTTCTCCTCAACATAATGTATCACCCCTCCATCCCACCACTGTTTATATTACAGGAATCACCTCCAATAGCTTGAAGAGTTTTGTCTGCTCCTCTTTCTCTCAGCCATACAACCAAATTATCAGCAATTATTTCTTCTCTTTAGCTGCTCTTGCAGGAACAAAATGCCACAGAGATCTGCCTCCTGGCTCCATACAAACTGTGTAATGTTCCTTTTTCACCATACCTGGATACATTTTGCCATTCTCTTCTGCCTTTAACATGAGCCTGCCATCATTATGATGACTAAAGAAAATGCAACCGATGCCATTCTGCTGTAGTTCCTCCTCAAACTGTACCTCCAATTTTTTCATGATTCTCACCTGAGCCCTCTTTACCTTGTGATCAATCACCAAAGCAGTGTCCAAGTGAGTGATGAGTCCTACATCAATCCTGGTAGCAGTAGCAATCTCTGCTGTCTCTCTCAGTTCAGTATGGTGTCTTAAAATGGCAAGGGCTATGTTGGTTATATCCTCAGTATTATATTTTGGCCTCTTCCTAGCTTTCTCTAGAGCAACAGGAGCTTGCTCTATTTGTTCTTCTGCCACGTCATCCAAATCTCCCTGTTCCACTTCAAGCACAGATCTTTCCATCATCTCTTGGTCCTCTGCAGTTCTTTTTTCACTCTTCATTCTCCTTCCTTTTTGCCTGCCTTTCCTTCTGTAATTCTTGTCTTCTGGTCTCAGGAAGGTCGACTGGTCCAATCTGATGAGGTCCAACACCCAACTTTCTCTCTTTGACCTTTTATAAAGGCTAACTCGATCACAGGAATCTTCTTCACTCTGCTGCAGTCACAAAGTATGTGTATTCCACTGACACAGGCAGAATGGCATCCTACATCGGTACACCTCTTTATCTCACAGTTGCAGGTAAGTATGTCCAGCTTCTCCATAAATCTGTCTTTCTCCTCCAGTTTTGCTCTGCCCACAGAAACTTTGCTGGCTTGTTCCCACATGGATTTCAACTTTGCTTTAATCTTAACGTGGCTGTTTATAACAGGACCAATGAATTTTGGATTTGCTTTGTACCACTGAACAAGTAGTCCAGTCGTTAGGTCATTGACAAGTTTATCAGTGCTGTAATTCCATCTGTCTTGATCACTGCGGTCTCTCAAATATAACCCATATCTAATGAGATCCGTGACAGTTGGTAGCTCAGCTACAGGTAGATCTCTGCCTGATCCCGCCAAATGATGTAAATGAATCCAAACTTGCAGTCTTGGCTTTCTATTGGACATTTTCCGTATAAGATTATCGCTATTACAATGCTATGTTGAAAACCGTGAATGAGAAAATGAAACTAATGTGTGTTAGTGTCAATATGGGTAAATAAGGTAAATTGATAATTGAAGCACAAAAGGCATTAATATGCAATGCAAACACATAAAAACTATTATCAGAGCACTTAAACATATTTCAGTAATTTGTGTAGTTTTGCATAATTTCCTAGAATTTTCAGGTAGGTAAATAACATATTACACAAAATGTAAAGCTAGTTGTTTATTTGCCACATGAAATTGTACCAGTTTTTTCACTAGTGCTTTTTAATATTATGACATCTCCAAAACTGACACACCCTAGTGTCCCTATATGCCTGACCTAGGGCCTGAGTCTGGACAATCTGGACCCTAGTTAGTAGAAGGAGTGGATGGCAAAGGGTACCAGCCATAAGTCGCCTGTTTCTATGTGATTTCTATGTTGAACCAGCTGATCTGCACAATGGGCCATTGTGCCACCCCTCCCCCTCCCTTCACCCATATGAAGGGAATCCACATTCCTCACTAGCAAGGTTACAGTGCCAGGTGGATAAGAAGGATGAAAGAAAAGGGATCTAACCCCCAAGCCCCCTGCATTTAACATGGCTGTTCTGCCCCTGTCACGGTAGAGAAGCACGCTGACTGCACATTAGTCCTGCACTACTTACATCACTTTAGTAAACATGCCCCTTAGATAGGTGGGTATATCCTTTGAGAATTAGGCGCCATTAGTTTGTATATACATATTTGCTACAATTTACCTCAAGATAAAACAAAGCCCTTGGGAGCATCTATGTGAAAAGTACATTTTGCAGTACTGTAAAAATCAAGTACAACGGTTTTCCAGCCAAGATATTGATGATTATTCTTCCCCCACCCCCTACTAAAAATAACCCACAAGTCTGTGTATTGACTGGATATTATCTGTTATAGACGCGATTCCGAAACTCTAAGCTCATTTACAAAGGGAAAGTTGGTGAGGGGATCACTGTGAAAATGCAATCAGCCAAGGGAATAGAATACTATTCTTGATATGTACATTTACATTGTGGCAAGGTCAGCCATCCAGAGCATGGGGGAGGTGAAAAGCATAAGGAATTCACCTTAATCAAGGGGCCTCTGTTAGGTGTGCAGGGTCAGAAGGCCAGAGCCACGTTTCAAAAGCAGAAAACCCCCAGCTGGAATAGGTTTCAGGAAATGCTTGATAGAGTAAGAGGGGGAGATTGCAAGCACGAGGACCAAAGCCCTTACTCTAACAAGTGCACTGATTATTCTAAGTTCAGAAGGCAGGGGGATTACAAACACCTGGGAGAGAAAGAGGTGGGGTTGGATCCCAGTGAGTATAAACCCTGGTTAGATTATGGAGAGGGGAGCAGTGGGAGGAGAAGCAGAAGGAGCAGCAGAGGAAGCAGAAGCAGCAGATGGGGAGAGGAACAGAGTCCAGAGCAGCAAGGACGATGGAATGCTGGAGAAGCCAGAGCAGGTGCTAACTCCTGGAAAAGGGCTGAAATACCTAGAGCTGAGAGAGCTGTTTTCCCTGAATCAGGTTGGCAACAGGGGTGGAAGCCAGGAAGTGGAGAAGCTTTCAGACCACCAGAGAGAATGTCAGCTGAGCAGTCTGATCAAGTGAGTGAGTCAGAGCCCAAGCAATTGGGAGAACCAGAGCCAGAGGTGGGGGAAGAAGATATGTTTATGGACTGTTCTTTATGTCAAGCTTTAGAATTGAAATGTTGAAGAAAAGCCAGCCTTGAAAGAATTGTTCCTCTTGCAAAGGTAATCTTAAGGCATTAGCAGTAAGGCGGTAAATTCCTGTGTGTGTTGGAAAGGGAATTTACTGCCACATAAGAAAACCCAGGAGCTTCTGGGTCGCCAGGAGCCAGGACTGACTCGAAGGCACACATTGCATTGCAAGCTTGTAAAAGAAGCTGCATTTCATGCCTGATTATCAGCTGTGCTAGAACCCTGCAACAGCAAGAAACCTAATTGGCTGCTTTAAGAGTTTGTGCTTTGCTCCTGTTTTATATGAAAAGCCTGCTAAGAGTTTTGAGGACATTTTGAATGCTTATTTCATATTCACCTGGAAGTGCAGCCCAGAGAATTGAGGCTGAGTGAAGATAAGCTGCCATAGGAGAATTAACCTTGTTTTCTTTGTGCTATGATCAACAAAGGACTATAAGAAAAGTGGCACACTGTTATTTGTGAAAAGGCTAAGCTTCTACATTTAAGAGGACTTTGAAAAGCCATTGATGAGTTCTGTTTGTTTTTGCCACCAGTTTGCTGAACCTTAAGCAAAAGCTATAATTTATCCTGTTAATGGAACCTTGAACCTGATCTGTTCTCTTGTGTTTAAAATAACCTTTTTCTGTCATAAGCCTTACCCTCGGTTTGCCTCAACTACAATCCTTTTTACTTGAAGCATAAATATAGCTGATAGAGGAAGGATACATCAACCACCACGCCCTCAACAACTACAGACTAGTGGTTTTGGCATTGTGCTTAGGCTGAGCCAATCATCGCTTTGATGATTCCCTGGTATATTATCACTGGCACCACCCACCAGCACCAGTAATCTATTGAAAAAGCAGACTTAAACGGAGAGACAATTAAGAAACCATAACACCTTTCTTTTTATTTTTTTAAACACAAGAAATAAATCTCAACTCTAAACTATCTCCTCCCTTCTCTCCCCGAAGGACTATCCACTCCCCCCCCCCCACCCCAGGAAGACAAAGAAGGAGGAGGAGGAGGAGGAGGCTTACCTACAAACCACAGCAGCCCTTATCTAACCCTTCCAAGGGCCATGCTCCACGTCCAGCACACCTCGCCACCGGCACCACTGCAAGAAACACTCAGATATCTTCTCCGGTCCCTGAACAGACCTTCAGTCCGGTGACCTTCCTCTGGAACGGTATCCTGAAAAAAAACAACTCGGGTGGGATCGGGGACTGGACTGGAGTTCCTTCAGGAACATTAATTAGCAGGTAAGGTCTAATCTTTCCTTATCGTCTCTCCAGTCCAGTCCCTTTTCGTCTGGGATGTATCAGAGCAGTTCAAACCTGGGAGGGGTTTGCCATCCCGGACCAAAGCACCGCCTTCCCAAAACCAGCATCCGCTGCCGCCTGAACATCCAACCTATAGTGTTTGGCAAAGGTGTGCAGAGACGACCAGGTAGTCGCCCTGCAGATGTCCAACTGCGGAACCAAACTATATACTCCGCCCAAGAAGCCGCCTGGGCTCGAGTCGAATGCGCTCGAAACCCCACCGGGACCTGTCTTCCTTTCAGAATATAAGCCGAAGCAATCGCCTCCCTAATCCACCTAGAGATGGAGGCCTTGGCCGCCGCTTCACCTTTACGCAGTCCCCCGAACAGGACAAACAACCTATCGGACTTCCAGAAGGATGCTGTGCAACTCAAATAACGTTTAAGCACTCTGCACATATCTAGATGGCACAACCGCGCATCATCCGCCTCCCGTCTAGCACCCAAAAAGGACGGGAGAGAAACTACCTGATTCACATGAAAGGGAGAAAGTACCTTTGGTAAAAAGGAAGGAACTGTACGCAAGACTACCTTTTCCTTGAAGAAAGAAAGAAAAGATGGAAGCGAAGGCAGAGCCTGAAGCTCCGAAATACGCCTAGCGTAACAAATAGCTACTAGAAACACCGTCTTAAGGGTCAAGTCCTTTAATGAGGCCTCTCCTGCTGGCTCGTAAGGTTCTCCAGCTAAGGCATTCAACACCAAATTGAGATCCCATGGAGGAATCACAGACCTTTGCTGAGGGCGCAGGCGCCTAATGGCTCGTAGAAACCTACTAATGTCCGCGTGGTCTCCCAAGGCCTTTCCCCGGATCTTACCCCTATAACAGGAAATGGCTGCCAACTGCACCCGCAAGGAGCTTGCAGCCAGGCCTTTATCGAACCCGTCCTGCAAAAACTCCAAAATCTCCGGCACCGAGACCCCAAAAGGCTTCTTCTTCCAACTAGCAGACCATGCCTCACAAATACACCATATCCACACATACGAGACACAGGTCGAACTCTTACGCGCACTCAACAGGGTAGAAATTACCTCCCCCGAATACCCCCGCTTTCTAAGCCTCGCCCTTTCAATAGCCAAGCCGTAAGCAAGAATCGATCCACCTGGGGCATCCGCAGTGGACCCTGCACTAGAAAATCTTTCCAGCAGGGAAGCTGCCATGGTCGATCGGCCATAAGCCTCACTAGATCTGCATACCACAGCCGCTGTGGCCAATCCGGGGCTATGAGAATTACAAATCCCTGGTGGACTTCCACCCGCTGAAGTACTCTACCTATGAGAGCCCAAGGCGGGAACATGTACAAGAGCCCCTCCGAGGGCCACTTCTGGACCAGCGCATCGAGGCTCTCAGACATCTTTTCTTTTCTGCGACTGAAAAACTGACTCGCCTTGGCTGATTCTCATCTTGCCATGAGATCCATGATTGGAGTCCCCCACCGGGATACCACCTGGTCGAACACCTCATGAGCTAGTTCTCACTCTCTGTGGTCTATCTTGCACCTGCTCAGGAAATCTGCCATGACGTTGTCTACTCCTGCCATGTGCTGCGCTGACAGGGCAAATAGTTGGGCCTCGGCCCATCTCAGAAGGCCGTCCGCTTCCTCCTCCAAGGAAGGACTGCTTGTCCCCCCCCTGGCGGTTGATATAGGCCACTGTCGTGACTTTGTCAGATAGGACCCAGACCGCCCTTCACCGGACCAAGGCCCCAAACGCTCTGAGCGCATAAAACACTGCTCGCATTTCCAGCCTGTTGATGGACCACTGGGCCTCCACTGCACTCCAGTAGCCTTGGGCAAACTGTTCTTCGCAATGAGCCCCCCCAACTGGCTAAGCTCGCATCCGTCGTCAGCTGCACCCACTGCGGAGGTTCGAGAGGCATTCCCGCTTCTAAGTTCTTCGGGTTGAGCCACCACTGTAAGGCTCTCCTTGTTACCTGAGGACAGGGTAACTTCATGGACAACGGCTGACTCTGATGGGACCATCGCCGAAGTAAAGCATGTTGAAGCAGCTTCATCTGTGCTCTGGCCCATGGCACCAATTCTATAGTCGCCGCCATGGTACCCAGTACCTGCAAGTAATGCCAGGCCGTAGGATTCTGCCTACTTAAAAACTGCATCACCAGGCTTCGGAGATCGTTTATCCTCTGGGTTAGTAGGAACACTCTTCCTCGTGCGGTGTTGAACCATTCTCCGAGGTACTCGAGCTCCTGTGTGGGTACCAAACTGCTCTTTGACTGATTGATAATCCACCCCAACTCCTCCAGGAATGACACCACCCTGGCTGTAGCCTTGTGACTTTCTGCCTCTGATTTCGCCCGGATTACCAAATCGTCCAGGTAGGGATGGACCAAAATTCCCTCCTTGCGCAGCACTGCGGCCACCATCACCATCACCTTGGTGAAAGTCCACGGAGCCGTTGCCAGGCCAAAGGACAGGGCTTGAAATTGAAAATGTCCCCTGGGTAGCGCAAATCTCAGAAACTGCTGATGAGCCTTGCGAACGGGAATATGCAAATATGCCTCTGTCAGATCTAGGGAAGTCAAAAACTCTTCCTGACGAACGGCCACAATCACGGACTTCAACGTTTCCATCCGAAAGTGTGGTACTCGGAAACAGCGATCGAGCCGCTTTAGGTCGAGAATCGGCCAAAAGGTCCCCTCTTTCTTTGGAACTACAAAATAAATTGAGTAACGACCTGACCCGTATTGGTCTAATGACACAGGCACTACCGCCTCCAGTCTTAGTAGCCTTGACAGTGTGTCTTCCACTGCAGCTTTCTTCATAGGGGATTTTCAAGGAGACTGCACAAACGCTGGACAAACCGGCCTTGCAAACTCGAGAGTATAACCATCTCGGATCACCTCCAACACCCATTGATCCAAAGTGACCCGGACCCAGGCGGAAAAAAACTGCCTTAACCGACCTCCCGCTGGCAGTATCTCCTCCTGGGCCCCCGTTGTCTCACTGAGCTTTCCTAGGACCCGCAGAGGCGGAAGAAGCCCCAAAACCCCTTCCCGTCCCCCGAAACCCCCGGAAACCTTGTCCCCTTGAGGGGAAACGACCTCTTTGAAAAGATGTCAACCTTGCCTGCCGATATCTCTGAAAGTCTCTTGACAGGGGACGCGCAGGAGCCAGCGACCAGCCTGGTTTCAGCCTATCCTCAGGGAGTCTGCCCCCCTTAGTCTCGCCTAGCTCCTTTACTAACTTATCCAAGTCTTCACCAAAGAGTAACTTTCCCTTAAATGGAAGTCTGCTCAGGCGGGCTTTAGAGGAAGCATCCGCCGCCCAGTTTCACAGCCACAAATTACGCCGAGCCGCTACCACCAAGGCCATAATCTTAGCCAAGCTCCTAATGAGGTCATACTGACTATCCGCCACATAGGCCGCTCCCGACTCCACCTTGGCTGCCTCTCCCTGAGCTTCCCCGGGAAGTTCGTCAGTCAACTGGAGCTGCTGCGACCACCTCAGACAGGCTGTCGCTACCCAAGCCCCTGATACCGAAGCCTGTAATGCCAGGGCACTCACATCAAATGCTTGCTTTAGCAACGTATCCAGCTTTTTATCTTGGGTATCCTTCAGGGCCGCACTGCCCTCAACTGGGATAGTCGTCTTCTTTGTGACAGCCGACACCGCCGCATCCACTCTAGGCGACCGCAGCAATTCCTTGTCTAGCTCCGGTAATGGGTACAACCGAGCCATAGATCGTACCCCCCTTAAGCTGAATTCCGGCTGATTCCATTCTTCCTGAATCATCTGACGCACCACCTTATGCACTGGAAACACCTTTTGAGGTCTCCTGACGGCCTGTATCAATGGGTCTTCCAAAACCTCCTCATCCGCTGGTGCGCTCGGACCCAAATTTAACACTTCTAGTGACTCCATAATCAATACTGAGAGCTCCTCCCTGCGAAAAACAAACTATCCGGGGCTGTTCCTCCTCCGGAATCTCCCCCTCTTCGAGTTCTTCCTCATCTTCCCCAAACTCCCTGTCAGAGACCTCCTCCTCCTGAGTCTCGGATAGAGGGGAAGTGAGGCACTCCTCATTTACCAACCTGGAACGCTTGTGCAGGATGCCCGTCTCCTGATCCTTGGCCATCCTTTTTCTGGCAGATACGCCTACCTGCGGAGCCACCGCTCCTCCTGGTCCCTGCTGCCGCATACAAAAAGCTTTGTGTAGCAGCAGGACAAACTCCGGAGAGAGTCCCCCCAGCCACCCCCTTCCTCAGAGGACGTGGAAGGAGTGGGCTGTGATAGAGGAGGCCCCGTCAGGTCCGCGGCCAAGGACATAGGGGAGGGCTGCTCACCTTCTGCCTCCAGAGGGTTCCCCGACCCTTGTGAATCGGAAACCTTGTCCTGGGCTACTCCCCCCTGCATTTCTTGTTCTATGGAAGCAGCCTCTGCAGTACAGCCTCTGCAGACCCCTGCTGCTGATATCGTGCCTCGCCACGTGCCACAAACCAAACACTGTGGCCTACCCGGCATGGCGCGGCTGTTGATGCTTCCAGACTATAAACTAATCTTAAAATCTAAAAGTTCTAACCCTCTATAGTTCTACCCCTCTAATCTAAAAGTTCTACCCCTCTAAAGACAAACAATCATAGAAAAAGTATCAATATGTCTTTTTTTTTCTTTTATATATTTGAACACTGCCCCAAACGGCAGCCACAAAAGCTTCAAAAGAAAACCCTTCCTCCTAAGCACTCACCAAAAGCACGCAAAGAAAAAATAAAGAGCTACCACCTACCTCCTGCATTCCTCTTCCCCACGTGCAGGAGGCTGCTCCCTCTGCTGACTCCGGAGCACCTGAGGAGCCGAATGAGCGCGCGGCTGCGTGCCTGCAACCGCTGGCCTCTCTGCCCTTAAGCCACCTGCTTCAGCAGAACTGAAAACGCCGCTCATTCAATTTCGGGGATGACTCACCCGGCAAGCAGCCGTGCCGATCAACCGACACTGCGCTCAGCCACTCAATAGGGCTTCGGCGCAAGGCGGGACGGGTAAGAGCAAGGCCCTCAACCCCCGTCTGGCTCTCCCCCACCACCACTTCCCACTGCAGCAGACAGCAAGCCTCCTCTTCCCTAAGCCCTCAAGGAGCAAGCGTTAACCAACCCCCGGGGGGGAGGGGGGGACCTACGTAACTAAGTGAAACAACAAAGAAATTAAATAAATAAATTGAATAAATCCAATTAGCTGAATTAAACTAGATAAACCCAAGGGAAAACACTCCTCTCTGTCTCCCTAAGGCCTAACTGTCTCTCCAGTAAGCCCAGAACCCTGGCTTACTGCTACCTTCCAGCTGCTTGGAGGCTGAGCTTACAGGTGCTGGTGGGTGGTGCCAGTGATAATATACCAGGGAATCATCAAAGCTATGATTGGCTCAGCCTCCAAGCTGCTGGAAGGGGTGCACAACCCAGACGGAAAGGGACTGGACTGGAGAGACGATAAGGAAGGACCTATGTTGGTGGGGGGGGGGGGATTTTCAATGAGCTCTGTTTTGCAGCTAAATAGCTGTTTACTTACAGAAAAGCTCTGAAATGTAGCCATCCTATGTGTAAGTGATTACTAATGTCTGAAGTGTGCATTTCAAACACTTTTAGGATTTTTATTTACAGTAACATTTACATCCACTCTAATATTCACTCCAGAAACAAAAATCTCTAGCATCAGAAGCAATGTAATTGAGACCTAATGTAAAACAGGCTTGCTTTGCTCTAAGCCTCAAAGATAATTTGAATATATACAACCAACTTGAGTGACTCACATTTCCTATACACAAATGAACCTGCAGATATAAATGAGAAAAGAAGGGCTCCAAAGATTGCTAAGTACATTTAGTTCTTGGGGCATCTTTCTGAATGTTCCATCTGTCATATGTTATGGAATCACCAAAAACAATAAAATCCACCAGGAAATTTATTACAATAAGAAAGTCAATTTTGCTCCTTTTACCACAATCATTTTTAATAAAGATATATAGGTCACGGAATAAATAGTTTCCTTGGGTGAGGTTTGGTTCCACAATTACAGACTCTACACCAACAAGTTGAAGGTAGTAGCTCTGCTATTGCGAAAAATGTTGAGGAATCATCTGTGGTCAGAACTACTATTTCTGATTTGGAAAAGAAGTTTGAGAGGCTTGAAAACTGCAATGACTGTGTTATGAACGATCTGACGATGTTAAAATTTAAGTTGGAAAGCCTGGTGACCATTTCCAGATCATCACATTTGCGTATGATAAAGTTTCCCAAGGAATCTACGGTTTCTCCTCGTGTTATGTTTAAAACCTATTTGTTTGATATTCTGGGGGTCCATTTCGAATCTCATCCCCCATTGACTAGGGTATATTATCTACCTGTGGCCAATAAATCTTCAGGGGCTTCAAGGGGTTCTCCTGAGCAACAAATGGATACTTTGGACATTTCTGGCTATTGGAGAATTCAAATTTGGATTCTATTGTTCCTGCAACTCAATAGCATAGTTACTCACCTGTAACAGGTGATCTCTGGGAACAGCAGGAATTTAGTCTTCACATATGGGTATCGTCGATACCGACAGAGCCTGCGCGGGAACACTCCTCAACGTCCAATAGGAAATCTTTTGGGAGCATCCCACAGCGCCTGCGTGCTGCCTTCCCGCCTTTCCCAACTGTCTCTTTCCAGTTGAGTTTAAAGCTGAGACAAAGAGAGAGGGAAAGAAAGAAAGAAAGAGAAAGAGAGAGAGATACAACTCCTAGGGGAAGTGGGTGGTTTGTGAAGACTAAATTCCTGCTGTTCCCGGAGATCACCTGTTACAGGTGAGTAACTATGCTATCTCCAGGAACAAGCAGAAATGTAGTCTTCACATATGCGGACTCCCTAGCTGCAGATGCCAGGGAGAAGGCCCCAGAAGTTGTGTGCCCTTGTGAAAGGGCTCCACTTCCCCCCATGGATCTCTGGCATCCTACCAGGGATGGTGGGTAGGAGTTGATTAAGTATGGAACAGGTGTTGAAGAACAGCCTGACCAAACAAGGCATCCTAGCGGGAGTCCTTGTCTAAGCAGTAATGGGCTGTGAAGGTATGAACCGAAAACCAAGTAGCTGCTCGACAGATGTCGTCGATATACACAGAGTGAAGATAAGCCATAGAGGCTGCCATGGCTCTCACATTATGAGCTGTGACATGCCCTTCAAGAGGAAGGTTTTTACTCTCACAGGCAAAAGATATACACTGTGCAATCCAGCTGGACAGTGTTCTTTTGGAGACTGGAAGTCCCAAATGACTAGGATCAAAAGCAACAAAGAGTTGAGAGGACTTTCTATGTTGCTGTGTCCTTTGCAAGTAAAAGGCCAAAGCTCTTTTACAGTCCAAAGCATGAAGTTTCCTTTCTGCATTTGAGGCGTGAGGCCTCGGAAAGAATACAGGAAGGTAAACCGCTTGGTTTAAATGAAAAGGCGACACCACCTTTGGCATAAAGTGTGGATGAGTCCTAAGGACTACCTTATCATGATGGAACCTTGTATAAGGAGGATCAGCCACCAAACGCTTGCAATTCACTGATGCGACGTGCTGATGTGATTGCAATAAGAAAGATGACCTTCCAGAAAAGGAATTTCAAAGAGGTAGTGGCTAATGGTTCAAAGGGCGGTTTCATGAGCTGCCCAAGGACCAGATTTAAGTCCCATGCCACCGGTGGTGGCTTAATGGGAGGCTTAGTCAAAAGAAGGCCTCTCATAAATCTCGCTATGAGAGGATGAGAGGAAATAGGTTGTCCATTTAGAGGCTTGAAAGAAGCTGCAATAGCACTCAAATGGACTCTTACTGAATTTGTCTTAAGCCCTGCATTTGATAAATGAAGGAGATACTCCAATAATGATTCCAGAGCTATCTCAAGAGGGTTAAGACCCTTCTGCGAGCACCATATGGTAAACCTTTTCCACTTAAATGCATAAGAGCGTCTTGTGGAAGGCTTCCTGGAAGCATAAAGGATATCCTTTACCTGCTGGGAAAGGTTAAGACCGTGAAGTTCTAGGCTTTCAGCAACCAGGCCCTGAGATGCATAGACTGAGGATTGGAATGCCACAGCATCCCGCCCTCTTGAGAAAGGAGATCTGGAGCAGATACTAACTCCAGAGATGAAGCTTGAGAGAGATGTAGGAGCAGAGGGTACCACATTTGCCGTGGCCAACGTGGAGCTATGCGGATCATATGACCTCTGTCTCTCTGAAGCTTTAACAGGGTTTTGGGAATTAGGGGAATGGGTGGAAAGGCATACAGGAAGTCCTGACCCCAATGGAGGAGGAAAGCAACCCTGGCCTGACAACCCTGAGCCAGAATTCTGGAAAAGAACTGGGGAAGTTTGGCATTCAGCGGATTTGCAAAGAGGTCTATGTCCAGGGTTCCCAAATTTGAAAAACTTTGGCCACCTGGTCTGTATGGAGAGACCATTTGTGTGGAAGCAGAACACGATTGAGTCTGTCTGCCCAAGAGTTCTGAATGCCTGGAAGATACACCGCAAGGAGATGAATCTGATGCACTCTAGCGAGGGCCCATAGTCACAAAGCCTCGTTGCAGAGCAACAGAAAGCCTGTTCTGCCCTGCTTGTTCACATAGAACATGGCTACTTGATTGTCCGTTTGAACTAGGACTGTCTTGTAGCTGAGCTGGGTGTGGAATACTCAAAGAGCAAGGAAGATTGCTCTGAGTTCCAGGAGATTGATATGGAGATAGGCCTCCTGTGGAGTCCAGGTACCCTGGGTAGAGAGGCCTTTCAGGTGGGCTCCCCAACCCACCTGTTAAGCACCTGTTGTTAGAGTGGCTTGGGGTGGGGATTGCTGAAAAGGAGACCACACCAGAAGGTTTTGGGGTGACTGCCACCATTGGAGGGACAAAATAAGGCGATCTGAGTTTGCTATTATGTCTGACAGGCAACCTGAAGCCTGAGTCCACTGAGTGGATAAAGTCCACTGGGCTGCCCTCATATAGAGGCGAGCATAAGGAACTACGTGAATGGTGGATGCCATGTGGCCTAGCAACTGTAACATTTCCCAAGCAGTGAGGTGAGGTTTTAGCACTGCTTTGGAAGCTAACTGCACAATGCAAAGGCAGCGGGGCTGTGGAAGGAAAACCCTTGTCTGTCTGGCATCCAGCAGATCTCCTATAAACTCTAGGGATTGAGTAGGAGCAAGGTTGGACTTTGGGAAGTTTAAGACAAGTCCCAAATACTGAAGGATGCGCACTGTGCGAGAGAGAGCAACCCTGGCCTCTGGCTTTGAAGGGGCTCGAATGAGCCAGTCTTCTAAGTAAGGGAAGACGAATATTCCCAGGGTGCGGAGAAATGCTGCCACCACAGCCATGCATTTTGTGAACACCCTTGGTGCAGAGGCCAGTCCAAAAGGAAGAACCCTTTATTGGTAGTGCTTCCCTTGAAACAGAAAGCGAAGGAACTTTCGGCGAGTTGGATGGATGAGAATATGAGTGTATGCATCCTTAAGATCTAGAGAACAAAGCCAATCCTGACGCTGAAGGTATGGCAGCAGAGTTACTAGAGATATCATTTTGAACTTCTCTTTGAACAGGAATTTGTTCAATTCTCTGAGGTCTAAAATGGGTCTGTGTCCTCCTGTTTTCTTTAGAATAAGGACATAGGGGAAGTAAAACCCTGTACCCTGTTGGGGAATGGGTACTTCTTCTTTTGCCCCTTCAGCAAGGAACACAGCAACCTCTTGACCTAACCGGTCACTGAGAGAGGTCTGAGAATTAACTGTCTTACTATTGTAGGAGGGGGCATGCTGAAGAAATGAAGCTTGTACCCCTCTCTTGCAACAGACAGAGTCCAATTTTCTGCTGTTATCTGACCCCATCTGGAGGTAAAATGACATAACCTTCCTGGGATGGTGGAGGGTTCTGGGCTGTTCAGGGCCAGGAAGGCAAAGTTCTCTAGACAGGAGTCAAAGTCCCTGTGGAGGCTGAGTCTGCTGAGCCGTTTTGAGGCTTAGCTACTTTTGGCTTCCTTTGCCTAGGTTGTTGCTGCTGTCCCTTTCGGGCAGACTGGCCTAAACGATGTCCCTGCTGGGTATAGGAGGGATAAAACTTTTTCTTCTTGCTGAAGAATGGTTTCTTTGAGGATCTTTTCCTCGCAGGATCAACTGTAGATTTAGACAATCTATCCAAAGTGATATTGTCAGCATCTATCTCATTAGCTTTTTCCTGCCAATTCTTGCCAAAGAGATTCTCTCCTGTGCAAGGTATATTCCCTAGTTTGTCCTGTACCCAAATTTCCAAGTCAGATGCCTGGAGCCAGGCAATCCTACGTGCACCTATGGCAATGGCAGAGGTTCTGCTTATGCATTCAAAGCAGTCAAAGGCTGCACAATTCACAAACTTGGAAACATCCTGAACATGTTTGACAAGAGCAAGATAATCTTGCCTTTTATCATCAGGAAGTAAAGGGCTCATAAGCTCTAAGTCTCCGGTGACTTCCGTAAGGAACATTCCCATATACAAGATATAGGAACTGATCCTAGCAGAAAGCATGTAAGCCTAGAAGGATCGATGTCCAAAGGCGTCAAGAGTCCTACACTCACGTCATGGAGGATTAGATGCATGCCTTTATGCACTCTTTATCCATCTTATGGCTGATCCCACCATCATGGAATGGTGTAGTAATTGCGTCTTCTGAAACTCAGGACAAGGAGGAACTCGATACATGGTGTTGAGTCTTCGAGAGTGAGGAGATATGGTTAGAGGTGTTTCCCACATCCTTAACATAAGATCATGCAAGATCTCATGAATAGGTAAGGTAGCAGCCTCCTTGAGAGCTTAGGGTATTGTAGGATTTCTAATTCCTTTGCCCTAGGCTCTTTTTCAGGAGCCACTGTGATGGAAAGACCTTGGGCCACATCTCGGATAAAATCCTGAAAGGACATATCCTCTGGTGGAGACATCCTACGTTGAGGAGAAGAGGAATCCTCAGGAAGAAGTACTCTGGTATCGGCAGAGCTTTCAGCGTCTTCAGACTCATCCGAGGATTCGAAGTATCTCCGGTCCAGATGATCGTGCAAGGCACGTACCGATCGAAGTCGGCATCGGAGTGGTCCGGTACCGACTTGTTGATGCCGGATAGAGACGCATGACTTGGTCCCAGCAGAATACCTGCCGATGTCGATGCACTTGGTGCTGGTACCAGTTGAATTATCTGAAGTGGTTTTAGAGGCATCAAGGCCGTGAGAAAAGCCGCCAGACTGTGTTTAATAGCCAAGAATCTCTGGTCCATCGACGCTGCTGATGCTTGGGCATCGGTGCCGGATGAAGCGGCCGGAACCCCAGAGCATGGCACCAGTAGTTCTGCCGAGGTTGAAGCCTCGAGAACATCCTGGAGCCCTGTTAATGCTTTGGAAGCCGAAGCCTCCCACCGGGGCAATTTTGCCGGTGAAAGTCCCTCAAGGGCAATGCCAGAGGCATCTCGATGTTTAGAAGGAGATCTACCCTTTGAGGACCGGCTAGATTTATGTTTAGTTACCTGAGATCCATGGGAGGAAGACAAAGCCCTGGAAGACATCGATGCCATGGAGGCTGCATCGGAGGGAAAAAGGGTGCTAAGTTTAGCAGCTCAGTTTTGCCGGTCCCTTTTCGACATCATCCCACAGGCAACACACTCTGAAATAGAGTGGTCAGGACCTAAAACATTTGAGGCACCACTCATGGGTGTCGGTGACGGAGATGGTACTGCCACACTTAGAACACTTTTGAAAACCCGAAGCATGGCACCTGAGGAGAAAATTACTGGAAAAGACTCCAGAAAGAACGTTTTTTGTTTTTTGGGGGGGGTTTTGAAAAAAAATAAAGAAGAACCGGTGGTACCGGTGTAGCGTCGAGGGAAGGCAGACACGACCACAAAAAAGAAGAATAAGGAGGGAATTTTTTCTGCGGTGACAGGATGTGCGACCTGTCGGCTCCACGGAAAAAAAAAGAACTGGAGAGGGACAGTTGGGAAAGGCGGGAAGGCAGCGTGCAGGTGCTGTGGGATGCTCCCAAAAGCTTTCCTATTGGACGCTGGGGAGCGTTCCCGCGCAGGCTCCATCGGTACCGACGATACCCATATGTGAAGACTAAATTCCTGCTTGTTCCTGGAGATTAGTGACTTTTGCCTTGACCTCAGACTGTGAATGGATGTTAAGAATGTTTTTTAAGAAATGTAATATGGCCTTTAAAGGCCTTATGATACATATGTTTCCAGATCTATCTAGAGAGACCAACTGTTCTACAGCTAGGAAGCTTGGTTTTTTTCTTAAGTTTCCTTGTAAATGCTTAATTAAGCTAAATTCAGTTAGTTATGCTTTGTATGTGCCTTCCCTAGAACCCGCTGTAAGAAATATCTTGCTATATTACCCGGGCTACTTTTCTTTAATGTGATGCATTGGCCTTGTATTGACCTTACTGTACCCTGCACTAATCTGACCTTTATCCTGTAATGTTCTGACTAGATTGTAAGTTCCGATGAGCATGACGCTGACAGGCATAAGAACATAAGATATGCCATACTGGGTCAGACCGAGGTCCATCAAGCCCAGTATCCTATTTCCAACAGTAGCCAATCTAGGTCATACGTACCTAGCAATATCCCCAAAAGACACAGGTTCCACAATGCTTGTACTGGGTCAAGCATTGATTATCCTGGGTCCCTTTTTAATAGTGGTTTATGGACCTTTCCTCCAGGAACTTGTCCAAACCTTTTTTAATCCCAGCTACACTAACAGCCCTTACTACATCCTCCGGTAACAAATTCCAGAGTTTGATTACACGTTGAGTGAAAAAATATTTTCTCTTATTTGTCTTAAATAGTTTACCGTGTAGCTTCATTGCATATCCCCTAGTCTTTCTATATTCTGATAGCGTAAACAATTGATCCACGTTTACCTGCTCCACTCCATTCATTAATTTATAGACCTCTATCATATCTCCCCTCAGCCGTCTCTTTTCCAGGTTGAAGAGCCCCAACCTTTGTAGCCTCTCTTCATAGGAGTAGCCTTCCATCCCCTTCACCATTTTGGTGGCTCTTCTCTGTACTTTTTCTAATAATGCTATGTCCTTTTTAAGATACGGTGACCAGAACTGCACACAATATTCAAGGTGCAGTCGTACCATGGAACGATACAGAGGCATTATAATATCCTTTGTTTTATTTTCCATCCCTTTCTTTATGATACCTAGCATTCTATTTGCTTTCTTGGCTGCCGCTGCACACTGGGCAGAGGATTTTAACATGTTATCCACGATGACTCCTAAATCTTTTTCCTGGGTGGTGGTTCCCAATGTGGAACCTTGCATTGTGTAACTATAGTGTGGGTTGTTCTTTCCTAGGTGCATAACTTTGCATTTGTCCACATTAAATTTCATCTGCCATTTGGATGCCCAGTCCTCCAATTTATCCAGATCCTCCTGCAGTTTTCCACAATCCTCTTGGGTTTTGACAACTTTAAACAGTTTTGTATCATCTGCAAATTTGATAACCTCACTTGTTATTCCCTTTTCCAGGTCATTTATGAATATGTCAAAAAGTAGCGGACCCAGTACAGATCCCTGGGGTACTCCACTATTCACCTTTTTCCATTGGGAATATTGGCCATTTAGCCCTACCCTCTGCTTTCTATCTTTTAACCAGTTCCCGATCCACAATAGTACACTGCCTCCTATCCCATGACTTTTTAGTTTCGCCAAAAGTCTCTGATGAGGGACCTTATCAAAAGCTTTCTGAAAGTCCAGATATACTATATCAACCGACTCACCTTTGTCTACCTGTTTATGCACACCTTCAAAAAAACATATCAGATTAGTAAGACAAGATCTTCCTTGTCTAAAGCCATGTTGGCTGTCTCCCATTAGGCCATGACTATCTACATGCTGTGTAATTTTGTTCTTTATGATGGTTTCTACCATTTTCCCCAGTACTGATGTCAGACTCACCGGTCTGTAATTTCCCGGGTCACCCCTGGAACCCTTTTTAACCCCTGGAACCCTTTACGTTGGCGACCCTCCAATCTTCAGGTATTACAGATGATTTTAATAAAAGTTCACAGATTACCAATAGCAGGTCCGCAATCTCATATTTCAGTTCTTTCAACACTCTTGGATGTATACCATCCGGTCCAGGTGATTTGCTACTATTCAGTTTATCAAATAGTTGTAATATATCTTCCCGGTGTAGCGATATTTCTCTCAATTCCTCTGCAGTATCTCCTTTAAATACCACTTCAGTCTTGGGTAACATCCCTACATCTTCCTCAGTAAAGACCGAAGCAAAGAATTCATTCAGTCTCTCTGCTATAGCCTTGTCTCCTCTTACTGCCCCTTTTACTCCTCTATCATCTAATGGCCCAACTGACTCTCTCACAGGCCTTTTGCTACGAATGTACTTGAAAAAGTCTTTATTTCATGTTTTTCTTCCGTAGCAAGTTCCTTCTCAAATTCTCGCTTTGCGTGCCTTATCAATGCTCTGCATTTAACTTGCCAGTGCTTGTGCTGTTTCCAGTTTTCTTCGTTTGACTCTTTTTTCCATTTCCTGAAGGTTGCTTTTTTGGCAGCAACAGCCTCTCTGACCTCACCTTTAAACCATGCTGGCAGTTTTTTGGACTTTCTTCCACTTTTCTTAATGTGTGGAATACAGCTGGTCTGGGCTTCGAGGATAGTATTTTTAAATAACACCCAAGCTGGCTGTAAGTCTTTAACCTTTGCAACTGCTCCTTTTTAGTTTTTTCTTAACTATATTCCTCATTTTATCATAGTCTCCCTTTTGAAAGTTAAAAGGGAGTACTGTGGATTTCTTTACTGTCCCTCTTCCACTAATTAAATCAAACATGATCATGCTATGATCACTATTGCCAACACCCTTATTTCTTGCACCAGATCTGGCGTTCCACTAAGGACTAGGTCCAGTATGGCTTCCCCTCTGGTTGGTTCATGAACCAGCTGCTCCAAGAAGCAGTCATTTATTTCATCTAGAAACTTTATCTCCCTAGCTTGTCCTGCTGTAACACTGACCCAGTCGATACCAGGGTAATTGAAATCACCCATTATTACTACTCTGCTGTGACTTTTGTTAGCTTCCTTGATTTCTTTGAGCATTTCATCATCCATTTGTTCATTCAGGCCAGGCGGTCGATAGTACACTCCCACTGCCATCACCTTCCCCTTCATACATGGAATTTCAATCCATAGAGATTCTACAGCAAATTTTGTTCCCTGCAAAACTTCAATCCTTTCTGACTCAATGCCCTCTCTAACATAGAGCGCAACCCCTCCACCAATTTGATCAGTTCTATCATTACGATATAGTTTGTATCCAGGTATCACAGTGTCCCACTGGTTATCCTCCTTCCACCATGTCTCTGAGATTGCAATCATATCTAAACTCTCATTTAGTGCTATATATTCTAACTCTCCCATCTTATTGTTTAGACTTCTAGCATTTGAATACAAGCATTTTAGAGACTGTATTTTATTAATATTAATCTGGTTATTGGTAGGCATGGGTAATTTGGAATCTTTACGCTCTATCTGCACCTTACTCAAGGGCATTTGGGCTACTATACTCTTTTTTGGAACCTCACTGCTTTTGGTAGTATCCTTCAAGGATACCTTCGTCCGAACCATGCGCTCCTGGGCGACTGTCGGCTTTCCCCTATTTTCTAGTTTAAAAGCTTCTCTATCTCCTTTTTAAAGGTTAATGCCAGCAGTCTGGTTCCATCCTGATTAAGGTGAAGCCCATCCCTTCGGAAGAGCCCCTCCTTTCCCCAGAATGTTCCCCAGTTCCTAACAAATCCAAAACCCTCATCCTTGCACCATTGTCTCATCCATGCATTGAGACTCCGGAGCTCTGCCTGTCTTTTGGGTCCTGCACGTGGAACAGGAAGCATTTCGAAGAACGCTATCCTGGAAGTTCTGGATTTCAACTTCCTACCTAAAAGCTTAAATTTAGCCTCCAGAACTTCCCTACCACATTTTCCTATGTCATTGGTACCGACATGTACCAAGACAGCAGACTCCTCCCCAGCACTATCTATGATCCTATCTAGGTGGTGCGTGAGGTCCGCTAACTTCGCACCAGGCAGGCATGTTACCAGGCGATCCTCACGTCCACCAGTCACCCAGCTATCTACATTCCTAATGATTGAATCACCAACTATAACAGCTGTCCTGAATCTCCTCTCATGGGGACATGGCCCTGGAGAAACGTCCTCGGTGCGAGAGGGTTTTACATCACCTGGAGGACAGGTCCTAGTTACAGGATCACTTCCCGCCACACCAGGGTGATGCTCTCCTGTCACGTGACCTGATTCATTGCATTCTGGCTAACTCTTGTTGGTTGGCTGTACAGCGCTGCGTGCGTGGCACTCTATACGTGATAAATAGTAGTAGTAATGTTGATTTCCTTTGCTCCTCCTCTTATTGAGGGCTTTACAAATTGAGCAGTTAGGATGATTAGTTATTGCTTTTTTGTAATTTTTCCTTTTCTTGTGATAGTTTGCAACTGCCTTCTGTTTTCCTGAACAAGATGTGTATGCTTGCTCATATTGAATACTTGATAAAAATAAAGTGAAAAAAAATAGTTTCCTTCTCTTATTCAGAAAGAATTCTTTTTGTGTTAAAATATTTTTGTTAGGTTATTATAATGAATCAGGAAAAACAATATAGCAACTTAAGCAATGAACGATCAAAGGTTGGCAATCAAGCCTTAGTATATCTGTTAAGTAGGCTGTGCATAAATTCTTTTTTCCCCCCAAGCAACAACCTCATATTTATATGTATGGCAAACCACATTCTACTATAGATTATTGACAAAAAAGGGCTGAATAATGACATTGGTTTTCTTAACCATTATCAGTTTATAAACATTAAAATGCAAAGTGTTACTGTCTCCTCACCTATGCCTTTCATTTCAATTTAATGACAGATGCAGACTGCCTAAGATCAGACACTGTATTCCACACTTTGCTTTGATATGTAATAGCATATGCAGACAACCCAGAGTTTAGATGAATTTGCACTACTTAAACTCAGTATAACTGCATTGTCCCTTCATAGACGATGAAGAAAGTGTAGCTCTCGAAACCTTGTCAAAAATATATTGTTAGTCCAATAAAAAGATATCGCCTTACCTTTTGAATGTTGACCTTTATTTGCACATATCCAACTGAACTAACACGGCAACTACAATTTCCTGACAAACATCAAGTTGTCCTTCCAATTAAACAAAGCTATGAAGAGGAGAGTATCTAAAACTTCTGAAGCATTTTTAGAAAGCTTGGTCTGAAGGCTTAACAATTTCCAAATAATAATTCTGAACAGTAATTGCTCATTCATATGTACTTTTGTAACATTTCATTTTCAAACATACATCCAAACAATACATGCTACGTTATTTACAGTAGGTGGGAGAGTATACCAATGCCAAGATCGCAGGACTAGCATTTGCCAGTACCTGCTTTTGCTAGTTTTCTTACTTTTACTGGCGTTCAGAGCACATGATGAGCTAAAACAAATGATGATTGCATCATAGATGCTGATAATGAAATATGTACTCTTTCTCCCAAATTTTTCCCCGTCAACAGGTGATAACAGCTCGTCTTGCAGATTAACTCCACATCTTCATCGTGCCGAAGCTAGTGGTGATGGCTAACATCTGGACCAGCTATTAAAGCAGTATACATTTCCTGTATTTCGCAAGTCTCACTTAGAAAGAAGAGATCTAATTTACTAGTCCACATACAATCATGCAGCTGAAGCTATTGGAAGTAATAAGATGCACTCTGAATTTTGGCTTTCTGTAAGTTGTGAAAGGATTTAAACCTATTACCCTGTATTGGTTGCCAAATGGATCGCAGTCCTTTTATTTTGGTATTCTTATCCCTTTATTGTAGAGTGTTGAATTTTAACTAAACCACTCTACCAAAACGAATGCTTTTTTTAGAGTGTGGAGACTCATTGAAAGAGTGGATTCTAGCTTCCTAAAAGCTCTTACAGTTTTGCTGTTGATGATCTATTTAGAAATAAGCACGGCAACAAACTTGGCTTAAAGCTCAATTTAGTTGGGCTGCAACAGCCTCATCCAGACAGAGCCAAGTGGATTTAATGGCTTCTGAATCAGTTTCGAACCAAGGCTTGCCTAGAACAGGGCCAAAGCAGCCTAATAAGAGACAAATTTCAGAGAAATTAACCCCACCTTGTGGGGGGAGAGGTTCCCTTTGAGTTTACAGAAAGTGAATCAAGCTCTTATCAATATTTGTGAATAACTTCTGGAAAATATTATACAAAACATACTGAGAATATAATTCATTTTGGGAGTATACCATTTTTATTGCTTCCATCTGTCCTTACCAGGAGAGATAAAGTAATGATCAATTGGTCATCGACTCCATTATAACTGACAGAAGATATTCCATATTTTTTGCTCAGGATTATATCTAAGGTTCTTGAGATCCATACTACTAAATACTTTATGGCTTCAGAATTCAAAACAAATAATTTTTTTCAAAGAAGAAAACCCTTTCTACTACTACTATTATTATTATTATTATTATTATTATTATTAAACATTTATGAAGCACTACTGGACACACGCAATGCTATACAAACACAGATAAAGACAGTCCCTACTAGTAGAGCTTACAATCTAATCAAGACAAACAAGACAAGAGTTAGACATAAGGACAGAATAGAGAAGGGTAAGGAGACACAAGGAACAAGGGATCAGGATCCAAAAGCAGTCTCAAAGAGGTGAGCCTTTAGCATAGTTTTGAAAAGGGGTAGAGATGAAGCCTGATGTACAGACTCAGGAAGTTTGTTCCAGGCATAAGGAGCAGCGAGGTGAAAGGACCGAAGTCTGGAGTTAGCAGAGGAAGAAAAGGGCACAGAGAGGAGAGGAGTAGAGGGAGAGGGGAGATAGTGAGGAGCAGTAGAATGAATGCATTTAAAGGTCAGAATATACTGATATGGGTAGAAAGGTATGTAAATGAACAATCAAATTCAACTAATCTATATATATATACACACACACACACAATATTCTTAGGTCAAGTAGATCACGTCTGTCTGATGGGGTCCAGTGGGGTTTGCACGTGTGTGCCAACATGCATTCATACCCCACTGTAAGACGCAGACATTTGCAGTAGCTGTGAGTGTCCTAGATGCTAGTAGGCTGCATGGGCCAGTGGATGGAGCCGGCTTCAGCGGAGACATAGGCATACAGACTGCTGAGAGGACATGAGTTCAGTTGGACAGGGCTGGTGAGGAAAAGTGATGTCAACTGAATAGGGCAGTGGAGGAAATGTGCACTGGTGGGATGGAGAAGAGAGCCATTCCGAGATGTATTTTTTCAAATCATAGCCCATATCGATTAATTCTATAGTGCTATCACCATACATAGCTCTACACAAGACATTTCACATATCAGCATGCTTACAGTCTAAATCTAAACACAGAGAAGTTGCACAATTACCTTAGGGTTACACAGTTAGGACTAAATTAAAAGCAGAATGAAAAAACAGTCTCTAGACTTGTCGTTCTAATTACTGTGTCACATTGATATTAAGTATTTTTAGTATAGTTTCCTACAAGAACCCTAGCTTTATAAAATCATAAGTGAAAAAGATAAAAAAAGCCTCAAAACAAATTATAAATCTGCACAAACTAATACATATAAGCAAATGCGCAGGTACAGATCTCAGAAAATTAAATATATATATAAATATATATATATATATAAATAAATGTATATAGATTATTGTAGATAGTTATCTAGTTGATATAGTTTACCCTTTTATTCCCAAGTTCAAAAACCCCTGTTACATGTAAAATGCATTACAGTTCCCTGTATGTATATGTTTTGTTTCATGTAAACCGCGCTGATGACAATAGTGCGGTATATAAGAGATGTTAAATAAATAAATATACAGCAAATTGATATTTCATATCGCTCCATATTATATTTCAAAAACAGAGGTCAAATCTCTTTACTGTAAGTAAAGGGTACTACTGGCTTAAAGTGTCATCATCACTCCAAAATTTGATTTCATATACATTTTTGAACAGTCTATATGCAAAAATAATCTTTTCTTTCTTTTTTTAAATTGAAGTTTTCATTATATATGTTACATGACATAACAACAGACAACTGAATAAAAAAAAAGAAAAAAAGTAAATAAGCAAGTATCATTACAGTCCAATAGCTTTAGTCCACATCATGGGAGAAAGGAACAAGGAAAAAAGTGAAATTAGACCTTACCTGCTAATTTTCTTTCCTGGTCTCCCCAGTCCAGTCCAGACGCCTGGGTTATGCTCATCAACCAGAAGGGGGAGACTAAGAACAGCAAGCTCAAAACCTTTCCCTTAAGTAGCCTGTGATTCCCTGCAGAGCCAGTATGAACCTCACAGAGCAGCAGAACAGAGTCCCAAAGCCCCAACAGCTCCACCAGCCCTGCAACAAGTTGTGCACCAGAACAGCAAGCACACTTGGCCATCGAGTATCTCAACTTATTTATTTTACTTATTTATTTACATTTCTTATATACCGCACTATTTGGCATCAGCGCGGTTCACAGAGAACAAAACAAAACCAGAACAACAGGCTGTTCGGTGTTACATATAACAGGAGCATAAACTTGGAAAAACATGGGAGAACTATCTACATGGAGTATATGATCTGTTAACTAGATAACATACTCAAACTATTTACACAATTTAGCAAGAAAGTTAGTAACAATGAGAGAGCTGTGGTTAAGTTTGCGGTGGGACTGTAAGTTTCACTTTATGTCGGATAGTATTTGATGAATAGGTTGAATTTGAGGGCCTTTCTGAACTGGGCTAAGTCGGTCAAACCAGACACCCCCCAAAGGACCAAAGTATGCAACAGGGAGAACAAACAGTGCGACAGCCGAACCCTCTAGAACCACAACTAAACAAAGGGAGAACAGCCACAACCAACTGGCCCGGAGATTGCCTGTTCCAGCTAACATCTTTAGTGCAAGCACCAAACCAGAAAGAAAGAAGTCAAGTCTTGGGAGGGTCCTGGACTGGACTGGACTGGAGGGACTCCAAGAACGAAAACTAGTAGGTAAGGTCTAATTTCACCTTCCAGTTCATCCCCCCAGTACATTCCAGATGGAACTAAGCAGTACTACTGTGGGGTGGGTAAAGAAACTCCGGCCTGTAACACCTGAGCCCCAAAATCTGTATCCTGATGGGCCTGCACATCCAGCCGGTAATGATGCAGAAAGGAATGGAGCGATGGCCATGTTGCCACCCTGCAAATATCCTGTGGCAGAACAAGGCTGAACTTCACCCTAGATGCCACTTTAGCCCTAGTAGAATGGGGCCAGAGCACCAACGGGGCCACACACCCCTTCAGCAAGTATGTGGATTCAATAGCACTCCAAATCCAACGGGAAATAGACACCTTGGCTGCCGCCTCACCCTTGCGAGGTCCACCAAAGAATACACGGAGATGCTCCAAGCGCTGAAAGGCCTCCGTCACCTTCAAGAACTGCTCAAGTCCCCTGCGGTTGTCGAGTAAGTGTAAATCTATAGACTCAGCCAAGTCCAGGAGATTGACAAAGGCGGCAAGGTCACCCCTCATTAGGGTGGACTGAAATGATAAGGCTCCATGTAAGACAGAGCCTACAGCTCAGAGATGCGATGCACCGAGCAAATAGCCAGCAGAAACACTATCTGGAATGTCAAATCCTTCTAGAAGGTTCTCAACAGAGGCTCAAATTGGGCTCCCGTAAGTGCAGAAAGGATCAAGTTATGGCCCCAGGTCAGAAACAGGAAACAGCACGTGCTTGACCACCAAGAAAACAGACTACATCCCCGTGAGAGGCAAGGGACACGACCTGTACCCAGCCCCAGAAACAAGCCAGGGCTGCTACTTACACCTTCAAGGAGTTCAACACCAGACTATTTGAGGCCATCCCACAGAAATGCCAAAATATCCGGGAGAGCAGCCCCTAGGGGCCGCACATCTCTCCCTTGGCACCAAGCCTCAAAAACGTGCCAGACTGCACATAGACTAGGGAAGTAGAATGCTTTCACACCTGCAGCAAGGTATCAAACACCGTGGGGGCACACCCTTTACACTTCCAGCACACCCTTTCAAGAGCCATGCCGTAAGAGAGAACCGATCCATGTCCGGCATCCAGACAGGGCACTGAATCCAAAGGTCTGCCTCCCAAGGAAGAGGGAAAAGCTCCGCCATGGCCACCGGGGCCAATACAGGGCCAACACCACCATGTGACCTGTGTGGGCTTTAACCCTGTGCAAAACGCACCTGATCAGCAGTCATGGAGAGAACACAGAGAAGTCTGCCTCTTGGCTAGGGCAGGACCAGCGCATCGAGTCCCTCTGCCATGCACTCCCTGCAGCTACTGAAGAATCTGGGGGCCTTGGCATTCGCCAACATTGCCATTAAGTCCATCATGGAAACACCCCAGCACCTCACTATCAGCTGGAATGCCGTCTCGGACAGGGACGACTCTCCTGGGTTCCAAGAGATGATTGCTCAGGTATCCATCTAGACATTGTCTGTCTCAGCCACATGTGCCACCGACAGCAAAAGCAGATAGTCCTTTTCCCACTGCAGGTGTGGAATTACCTCCACCACCATCTACAAGCTCCAAGTGCCCCCTGCCAGTTGATGTAAGCTACGATTGTGGCATTGTCAGTCAGCACCCTCACGGTCTGCCCCCGAACCGTGGAAAAGAAAAAAACTCTAGGGCCAAGAGGCTCTCCTCCGAAGACCACTATTCCTGGGCCATGTGACCCTGGCAATGAGCCCCCCAACTAAGGAGACTGGCAGCCATCATTAGCATCACCCAATCCGGAGTCTCGAGGGGCATCCTGGCTGCAAGGTGGGTTGGGTCAAGCCACCAGTCCAAATTCTCCAGGGCTTGCCCTGGTAGAGCAAGGCGAACTTCCATCGATTGCACAAATGGAGGCCATCAAGCCAAGAGTGATGCCTGGAGGGGCTGCGCGTGGAGTCAAGCCCAGGGCACTAACTCCAGGGAAGCCACCATCAAGTCAAGTACCAGTAGGTAGTCCCAAGACCTCAAGTGGGGAAATCGCCTGCAACATTGGTACCTGTCCCTGCAGTTTCACTATCTTACCCTCTGGCAAAACTACCATCCCCTGGCTGCATGTCAAAGCGGGCACCCAGGTACTCCAGGAACTGCACAGGGGACAGCTGACTCTTGGCGAAATTCATGACCCAACAGAGTTCCTGCAGCGAGTGAATTACACAGGCCATCGCCTCCCGACTCTCCTGCAAGGATTTTGTTTGAATCAACCAATCATCCAGATAAAGATGCACCAGAAATTTCGCAGGGCTGCCACCATCACCTTGGTGAAAACCCAAGAGGTGGTGGCCATTCTGAAGGGGAGGACCAAAAACTGAAAGTGCCCCTGCAGAACCACAAAACACCAAAAGCACTGATGCTCTGGACGAATGGGAATAAACAGATTTGCTCTGGATGCAAAAACACCGAACCCAGAGGACCCCATTTATCCCTTTCAGATTCAGAATGAGGCGCCAGGAACCTTCCTTCTTGAGCACCCCAAAGTAAATGAGTAACGCCCCGTTCCTCACTCTTCCAGGGCACAGGCACAGGCACGGGCACTATGGCCTCGAGCTGCAGAAGGTGGTTGAGTGACTCCTGGACCACCAAGGCCTTGGTGGGGGCTCGACAAGGAGACAATATGAAGGCATCTATGAGAGGTCTGGCAAACCTGAGGGCATAGCCCTTGCATATGACCTCCAGGACCCAAGCGTCCATCGTAAGTTGGGCCCAGGCGGGGTAAAATCAGGTTGCATAATTGCTTATTGACTGCTCCTCCGCTGAGGCTTCCAAATCTTCATTGGGAAGACTTGGCAGCACCGGAGCCATCTGCAGTCTTTCTTCTGCTACCCCGACTACCTCCATGATAGGAGGGTCCTTTCGAGAGAAACTGGGACCTCTGGGGGTTTGCACCATGAGCCGGGTGGAACTTTCGCACCTTACATCCCCGGCCTCCAGAAAAGGACTCCTGGCCCACCACCTTGGACTTGTCCTCCAGGAGCCTTGCGACTTTAGTATTTCCCAAGTCCTTTACCAGCTTCTACAAATCCTCCTCAAACAGGAGCCTCCCCAAGAAGGGGAGTTAGCTCAGCCTCGTCTTGGAGGCCAAATCTGTGAACCAGTTCCATGGCCACAAGAACTGCCTAGCAGCCATCATAGTCACCACTGACTTGGCCGAGGCCCTAAACAAGTCATAGAGGAGATCAGCCAAGAAGGCGGCCCCATATTCCAACTGGGCCACTTCCTCCCGGATTGCTGTCTCTGGAACTGACATCTCCGGAATCTTCTGTGACACACGTAGCCAGGCCTGCGCCACAAAGGAGCCACAAATGTCTCCCTGTAAGGTCAGGGCTGAAACCTCAAAGGCCTGCTTAAGCAATGCCTCCAAACGTCAATCCTGCAGGTCCTTCAAGACCGCCCATCCTTCCTGCCACCAGTACATCCACCCAGGGGAGGCACAAGCACTCCCTCTCCTCTAGAGGAATGGGTAGAGCATGCCCGTGCTCTTACTGACATGCAGGCCGGCATCCGGGACCTTCTACTCTTCATCAATCATGGCCTTGACTGCTCGATGGATGGGAAAGGAGCCAGAGGGCTTCCAATTATCCTCAAGGAGTGGATCCTGTGCCTACTCCACGGGGTCCAGCAGTGGACTGTCCTCTATCCACAAAGTTGCCAAGGTCTTGACAATGAGGGAGGGGAGCTCATCCCTATGAAATATGCAAATGGCTGAGGAATCCTCCCCTGCAGGGAGCTCCCCCTCTTCTAACTCCTCCTCCATATAATCAGATGGACCCTCTGGGGCCCCTAAGGACCCAAATGACCCCATCAAGACCCCATCCTCAAAGTTATGGGACCTCTCCCGGTGCAGACACTTCCCTACCACCAGGACCGACAGTCCCTCCTGCAAGGAGGGAGAACTCCCATCAGGAGACCCCTTTCCAAGGCCTTGCTGCATTAGAAAGGCCCGATGCAGTAATAACACAAAATCTGGGGAAAAGAGGGACTTGCCCCCACTATTCAACCCCCCTACAACCACCCCAGGGGGCTCTGGGACCACCAGCAGCATAAAAGGAGCTTCTCTGCACTCCAAAAACAGAAGTAGCAGACAAGATGGTGGCCATTCCTGCCAAAACCATGGGTTTCTCGGCCTCCCCCGATGGGCACTCATGACCAGAAAGCCCCGCTGCGCTGCCTCCAATGCAGCTGGGCTGCTGACTAAGCTCTTTGTGGCAGCTGTGCTCTCCTTAACACAGATGCAGCACAGCCCTACCACGAACAGTAAGCTCCTGCGGCTGCCGCATGTGCACAACGGCACCTTTCTGGGTCAGCCATGTGCACAACTCACAGAAACCTCCCTTGCCCTTACTCACTGGCTCCTGGAGGTCCCGCTGTGTTGCCGCTGCCTCTCCCAATGCTGCCTGTCGATCCTTTCTTTTTTTATGGATTCAAACATGAACAGAGCTCAACCCCCAGCCTCCTCCCAAGAGTTGGGGAGGACGAGAAGGGGGGAGCAGCTGTCTCTTACTGTCCAGAGAGAAATGAAGAGCAGCTGGAGGAGAGGCTGGGGGAGGTACCTGGTGCCACTGAGTTCTGCTCCCCAAAATCACAGCCCAGCACTTAACTAAGGAAAAACAACAAACAGCCAGCACAGGCCTATGCTCATCCACCTGCTGGAGACTAAGGAATACTGGCTCTACAGGGAAGCACAGGCTACTTAAGGGAAAGGTTTTGAGCTTGCTGTTCTCAGTCTCCCCCTGCTAGTGGATCAGCATAACTCACGTGTCTGGACCGGACTGGAGGGACGAACTGGAAATGGCTGATGCCACCAGAGATGCCACATGCAGACAGATGCTTCAGAATGCAGAACTATTTACCCGCTTAATAGCACCCCATCATCATGCTTTCAGCTGTGTTACGCTGCTGCTTTAAACCCCAAGTTGCTAAACCTTTTGAACTCCTTTCTGCACACATCCTTGTTTGTTATAATAGAATCTGAAATTGAAAAGCAAGTAGCACTGCAGCGAAAATTAGTATGCTACCTCCAGCCTGACAGTCACATATATACACATCTGTGATCTTCAAGAGTCTGGCTAAGGAATTAATGGGGTTTCTTCTGTTCTGTGCCTCTGAGGAAACTTTTGGTAAATCAAGCCCTACATGATTTATCACCTAAGCAGCAAAAGATAAACAGAACCTCCAAAAAAAGCCCAAAACCATATTTAATTCTTCTTGAAGAGCAAGTCAAATTAGTATTTGCTGCTTTGTTATGCACTATATTTTGTTTTTCTTCAACCGTACCTTCTTATTTCTGTCAAATTCAAAAAAGGTACTGCACTGCCCTCTAAGTGACCTTTCTGCTGTTATCTGTTTCTCTTTGCTTTTCCTCCTCTCTCTTATTTAGGGATTTTGCTGCGTTGAGCTGCTATGTGGTTTTATATAGATGCCTTCATTTTTCTTCTCTATGGCACTCAATGTCTAGAATTTGCTGAACACAGCAAAAATATTTTGGTAAAATGAACCCTGTCTTATGTATATGATGGCAGATAAAGACGTCAAGAGCTTCTCGCTATCCTCTATGCTCCCTATATTTCCAAGTAGAAGAAAAGTAAAGCTCGTGTCTCATTTCAATGCCTCAAACGCAATTTGTGACCCCTTAAGTTTAACCTCTCCTTCACATTGTGACATGAATTAGCTCTTGATTTCAGATTATAATCAATTATACTGACCAAGAGATATGGGTTTTTTTTTAATGGATTACTGCATTACAAAAAAAATAGAAATATAAAAGTAGCAGCTTAAACATTAAAATCAAATGGCCCATATTTAAAAGTATTTATCCGAACGGCAACAATGCTCAGTCCGTTATTAAGTTATCCAGATACAGACTGAATAATGTTGCTATCCAGATAACTGCTGCTCATACTATGGGGCATCTTTACTAAAGGTTCATGTGCATTTAGTAAAGTTAACATGCGTTAAGTGCTGCCACTGCCTATTCAATTCTATGGGCCACTGCAGCACTTAACGCACGTTGTTTACTTAAGGGCATGTTTAATAAAGATTAACATGCGTTATGTGTATATTCAGTACTGCGCACTACTGAATAGCAACATTGGATATATGAATTTTATTTAACTGTTGTGGCCAGCATTTAAAAAAAAAACAACCCTGACCGCAAAGGCTAAATATCAATCCTAAAATAAAATTCAAGGGATCACTGATCAGCATTACAAATTATAAAAGAGGTGGAATGGTGCAAGTTTTCCGAGGAATCTGTGGACAAATTTAAACAACAGGACTCTTTAATTTCCTCTTTAGAATCTTGTGTAATGAAACTTGAAGGCTCTTATTGCAGTCTCTAGTGGGGGCAGTAGCTGAGGATATTTTTGTTATTCATACCAAACTAGAGGCAATGGAGAATCAATTAAGGACAAGGAATTTGTGATTTCTGAATTTTCCTGTGATGTGGCTTCTGTCCCCCCTCGAGCTGCTGAAAAAGTATTTGAAAGAAATTTTGTTGTTTAGTTATGTTTATGTGCTAGTTATTTCTAATTTAGGTTTCCAAGGGACTCGGGTAGAAGTGGCCGAAGGAGAGGGGTTGGATGCCATCGCCTCTCTTTGACCACTTTTCTTGAGACCTCTCAGGACATTGTCTCTGAGAGGGCGACTCTGCTGGTCACTTTTGGATCAGAGGCTGATATGATTGCTGTCTTGAAATTATACTTTTCTAAAAAGTCTCTTCCCCTTTGTGGCCAGCCAATGAACATTTTTCCTGATGTTGCCAGGCCTACACAAATGCGTAGGAAGGTTTTCTTGCAGTTATGATCTAAAGCAGGGGTCACCAACCTGCAGCCCGCGGGCCGCATGCGGCCCACAAGGTCCCTTCATGCGGCCCGCGAGGCTCTACCCCGGTTAACATTACGTGCGGCCCGCCAAGGATTCCCGCCATTGTATCTGCGGCCCGCGGCATGCTCGGTGGGTTCAACGGCACGTGACCGGTTTCCCAAGAGCAGCGCGCAAATTAGAGGACCAATCAGCAATAAGACTTCACCAAGCACTCGCAAGACTTTGCCCTCTTCAGTGCCCCCTTCGAGATGAACCCCACCGACGTGCCCTCTGACCTTCAAATGGACTTGATCGAACTGCAGTGTGACGACGCACAGAAGTCGCGCTTCATGGCTATCAGGTGATCAGCCATTGTTTTCATAATTTTGCGTTTGTTGTTTTTTTTCGCGGGGGGCGGGGTGAAGGGGGGTGCGGCCCGCGAGGCTCCCGGTAGTCGGCTGTGCGGCCCGCGGCCCTCTGGAGGTTGGTGACCTGTGATCTAAAGACTTGGCTATCAGAACCACATTTCATCTTCGTTTCCCCTGTAAGTGGGTAGTTACCTATGCTGGAAATAAGTTTGTTTTCACAGATGTTTCCCATTTGGAAAATTTTCTTCGGGACAAATCAGTGGGTTAGTATGGGTACTTGGGGATTTGGGTATACTCTTGACTCTCACCCTGTTTTTGACTGGTGTAGTTCTAGGTATTAATACATTTGTTCACTTCTGTTTCTCTCCCATGATGGAAGCTAGAGCATGTCTTGCTATTGTTTGTTTGTTTTTTTGCATATTTTCCTAATTTCTAATGGTAGCAGGTTATGCTTTTCTTATATATATTGTGTATGTATTTTGGTTAAAATCTCAATTAAAAAACAAACCTGATCACAGAGGCTAAATATCAATCCCAAAATAAAATTCAAGGGGTCACTCATCAGTATTACAAATTATAAGAGAGGTGAAATGGTTAGATAAGGAACAATTGTTTGTCCTTTCAAACAACACTAAAACAAAAGGACACTCCATGAAACTAACAACCAGTAGACTGAAAACAAATCACAGAAAATATTTTTTTCAGGCAGCACATAATCAAGCAGTGGAATCTGTTGCCAGAAGATGTGGTCAAGATCACTAACAGTGAGGTTCAAGTGACCACGCCAATTAATAAATTTATATACCTGATTTTCTTTTCCTTGAATCCTGCTAAACCAGTCCTGAAAAATGAGTTTATGCATCCCAGCCAGCAAGTGGAGGCAGACCAGAGCAACTTTCAGTGATATCATCACTTGGTATAGCTACTGGTGCAGCACTGAGAAAAGCCAGTATGAAACCTTCCAAGCACTAAGCAAGACTGAAAAACTCAGTAAAAACTCTGAAAAAACTACCAGTGTTAATAACACAGGTACACTAAAAAAATTTTTTTTTAAATTGCCTCTAATGTTTCGATTGATTTTTACGTTTTTTGGTGCGCTGAATCCAAATCTGGTAACCAATTTGCTCCATCACGTACAGATTTTTTGCTACATTGGGTTAGCAGTTTGAGGTGAACGTTTCAGATTGAGTGCGATCGAGATAAAAGTTTCTTGGATGAATTCTTTATACTAATTGTTTAGTAGTTATTCACATAAGAATAAAGAAAATTGTAACAAGGCAGCACATAAGAATAGAGTAATGTCAACAAAACACACTGTGATGGTAACAAAATTGTCTGCACTTAAAACAGCCACATACATGTGCACAAACATTGAGCATATAAGAGCGAGGTTAGACACAAAGCAAAGCAAAGAAATGTGCAAAAATGTTGTACAGGTATGTATGTAAGAATAGAAAACGCAAACCGCACCATTGCAATACATGAAGACAAACACCCGATGGTGTGAAAATAAAATTCTAATAAATGAGATCCGACACTGTGGTAATAACTAGCAAATTTTTATTTCAAAGTTTAGTAAAAACACGATATTTGTCAACACAGTTTAGATTTTAAAGTCATTCTTGGGTCAATCAATCTCCTGGTGGGCCCGTTTCTTCTTCCCCCGAATGCTTCTCTTGGTGCGCTGCTTGGCGTATTTTTCATCTGGGGTTTCCCGCAGCAGCAACCAGCAGAAATCAGCCATCATAGTGGTGTTCCATCTTCCTTGGTACCTTCTCTCTGCGTCCTTGATGTCCTGGTGAAACCTTTCACCTTGTTCTTCACTGTACGCCTTCAAGTTTTCGGGAAAGTAGTTCACATGGGAGTGCAAGAAATGGACTTTCAGGCTCATGTTACAGCCTTGTTCTTTGAAGGCATTGAGCATCCTGGCAACAATATCCTTATAGTTCTCATCCCGCCTGTTCCCCAAGAATTTGAGAACAACATCCTTGAAGGAATCCCAGGCTTCTTTTTCCTTCTCAGACATCGTTTCAGCGAATGCTCCATCTGAAATGAGTTTCCTTATATCAGGGCCAACAAACACTCCTTCCTTTAGCTTTGCTTCAGAAAGTCGGGGGAACTTTGAGCAAAGGTACCGAAAGCACTCACCATCTTTTGGAAGGGACTTGATGAATTGCTTAATGAGACCCAACTTAATGTGGAGAGGTGGTAATAGAATTTTATCACGAGGTACCAAGCTCTCATGAAGAACATTTTTCTCACCGGGTCTCAAATACTCCCGAATTGGCCAGTCTTTTTTCCCCCAGTGTAGGTCGCGGGCCCGGCTATCCCACAAGCAAAGGAAGCAGGGATATTTGGTGAAACCGGATTGCTGCCCTAATAGCATGGATAGAATTTTAAAGTCTCCACAAATCATCCACTTATGCTCATCATAACGAATCTTCTGAAGAATCAGGGCCAAATTCTCGTATTTTTCTTGGAGAATAACAGAGTGAGCAATAGGAACTGAAGCGAATGTGTTGCCATTATGAAGAAGAACACCTTTTATGCTGTCTTTTGACGAATCAATGAACAGCCGCCATTCAGCAGGATCATACTTGAGTTTAAACTTTTCCATCACTCCGTATATATCGTTGCAAAATACCAAATCTTCCTCTTTGCTGAAATACTTCAAAAATTGTGTCTCGCGGTTGCGGTACCAATAAAAAGTTGTTCCTGGTGACAATAGATTTTTCTGTTTAAGCCGAGAACCTAGCAGTTGGGCAGCATCTTTTGGGAGTCCTAAATCCCGGACTAAATCATTCAATTCAGCTTGAGAGAAAAGTTCAGGTTTCGGATCTGGTTCAGTTTCAAACTCGGAAGTAATGGACTCATCGGGAAAAGCCATCTGATGAGTCTCATCATGATCAGAACCGTCCACACAAATATGATCCAAAGATTTTGGTGGTTCAGGCACAGGTACTTCGTTGCTATGAGGCATAGGCCTAATTGCTGAGGGAAGGTTGGAGTAACTTATTACGTTCTTATTTTTTAAGTTGTATCCCTTCACAATGCAAGAGCAAAAATAGCAGTCACTGCTGTGGTCTCTTTGTTCACACCACATCATAGGTATTCCGAAACAAAATGCTTGTTTTTTACCTTTCATCCATAAGCGTAGATCTTCCTCACATGTCTTGCACACTTTGTGAGGAGCCCACGGTTTGTCTTGATCGCCTAACTTCAAACCAAAATAGGCGAAATATACTTTTTTAATAAATGCAGAAATGTTCCTCTGCCGCTTTTTCACGGTATATTCCCCACAAATAAAACAAAAACTGTCCGGAGAGTTGACGCAACCTCTGGCTCTGTGAGCCATCACAAATACACAGCACTGCAAACTACAACTGTAGTGAACCACTTCGGAATAAAGCTGGATTACGACTGAGCAAACAAAAGGTAATAATGAACTTGCAAGAAACTGAAATTTGACAGGAGCATTCATGTCGCAACCACCGTGTTTGAGCGAGCGAATGAGGCGAGGCGAACAGGAAAGAACATGCGCCAGCGCGAGTACTGGATTTAGCCCCCCGCCTCCCAATTGTCCTGTTAATGTATAAAATGAATACAAAACACTCTAAAATATCATGAGGGAGTGTTTCTAGTTAGTTAACCATTACAACCTCTATTTTGGGCCAAGAAAATAAACTGCAGTCGGCTAAAAAGAAATTATGTGAACATTCCTTATATGGGTAAGAAATCTAATTTTGCAAGAAAACGTGACGTGATGGAACATTTTGGCTATTTTTCCTGGATTCAGCACCCCAAAATCTATAGGAATCAGTTGCAAAACTGGAGGCAGTTTTTTGGTAGTGTACCTGTGTAATCAAACATAAAATGCAACAAACCTTTGGAATAAGTATTTGGCTTTCTTACCATAAATAACTCTGCATCATACATGAGACTGACAAGGCAGCCAGATTCCCAAACCTGTAAGAGAAATCTTCCAAAGCAGGACCTGGACTGGACTAGCAGGATTCAAAGGAAAAAAATGATCAGGTATGTAAAATTTATCCTTCTTTATCACCCTGCTAGACCAGTCTAGACATGTGGGATGTACCCAAGCAGTCAGGGCCCAGGGTGGGAGGAACGCGACACTCTGGAGAGAGGTGCCCTGCCAAAGGTGCCATTAGAACCGGTTCCCACATGCAGCCTATAGTGCTTCACAAGAGGTGCTCGGAGACGATCATCTTTACAGATATCCTCTAGAGATACCAAAGCCCCATCACTCCCTGCGCTTCCCTCTATGAACAGGGGTCCCGTTTCTCTGCACAATAATCTTAAGATTCTCAGAGTTTACTTTGAATGCTCCCTTTCCTTTTCTTCCCACATCTCTCATACAGCTCAGCAATGCTTTTTTCTGCTTCACCAACTTCGTTCCCTTCGTAAGTACCTTGACGATTCTTCCCTTCCTCTGCTATTACTTTCTCTTGTGATTTCTAGGTTAGATTATGCAAATTCCCTCTTTTCCAGTCTTCCTCGCTGTCAGTTTTCCCGTCTTCAGCTGGTGCAAAACACGGTTGTAAAACTGCTTCATGGTGCCTGCCACTTTGATAATGTCACTCCTCTTCTTCTTTCTGAGCATAGGTTGCTGGTTTCCTTCCGTGTCTCCCACAAGGTGCTCACCCTCACTTTTCACACTGGTAGTCCTTCCTTCCCGTCTCAATTTCTCACTTCCTGCACTACTGTTCGCTCTCTTTGCTTGGCTTCTCATAACCACTTAGCAGTCCCAGGTCCTCGAGAGGTCTGCACTACAGCCGCAAGGTCTTTAGCTTTGTCATGGCCCCTGTTCTTTGCACACTCCCTAATCAATTGCGCACTCAGTTCTCTTGTAGTCATTTTAAAGCTCAACTTAAAGGTTATCATTTTGCACAGGTCTTTTCATTACCCACTCCCTGAGTCACTTATCCTTGCCTTGACCTGCTTCCAGCCAGCAATTCCAGTTGTACTGTTCCTTTGTCTCCCTCTTCCTTTTGAGGTTTTATGTAGCTGTGTTGATCTTGTAACCTAGGCCCCCTGCTCCCTCCTGTCTTTGCGGTTCGTCTGTCGTTTTTTTTATGTGTTTTTGTTATTTTTTGTTCTTTGTTCAGATTTTATTGTACACCACCAAGATGTGGTTCTCAATTGGTGGTATATCAAGTTAATAAACAAATTATAAAGAGGACTCAACTCAAGAGGAGGCCAGTGTCCTACTGAAGTGAGCTCAGACTTCTTCCGATACATGTTTTCCAGCCAAAAGGTATGCTGATCCAATAGCCTATTTAACCCAAAGGGCAATAGAGGGCTTGGCTGATGTCTGTCCTTTCCTCAAACTAGACCGCTGAAGAGGACAAAGAGATGATCTGAGCAACAGAAAGTATTAGTAACCATCAGATATTTGATCAACACCCTCCTTACAACTACCAGATGTAGCAAGGGGTCAACCCGAAGATTCTCCTCAGAGAAGAAAGGGGGGGATGATGGCTGGTTAATGTGGAAAGAAACAAAGGAATCTCCTCCAAAAGTCAAACCAAGGTAACAAAGGAAAGAAATGGAGGCAAACAATGGCCACCAAAAAGATTCAAAACACTATATTTATTGAGAGACTTGTCTTAGTTGAATTTCGGCAAACTCACCTGCATCAGGGGTCAGGATGGATATTCACCAATAAGCTTGACAAATAAATATGAAGGCTGTTCAAGTTAAGGACCTTAACACGTTAGCTTGCAAGGAATTCTCAAAAACAATAGTTAATCAAATCTGTGCAGCACGTACAGGCTTAATGGGAGGCACTTTCAGCATCTTGAACACCATGAAGGGACCCTCCTTAGGGACCACAGGACCCACTGGTGGCCAGATCTGCTCTACTCCCTTAAGGAAACAGGAGACTTCAGAGTACACAGCCTACTGCTACTACTACTTCTGAATCATTTGTATAGTTATACAAGCTGAATGCAGCACTGTACATATGCACAAGAGATTGTAGGCTCTTATGGAGCAGAGACTATCTAAGCAAGACACTCCCACCATATCCTCTAGGAGGCCACCCAAGTCCTCCCCCAATGCAGGACAAGCACAGATAATGGCTCACATAAATTTACAAGGGCAAGCTACTACCAGGTTTCATCTCTGCAGCCTCTACTCCTTGGTTTACCTGTCACATATCTGTAGTTGCACACAAACACAGTCATCACCCAAGAGGTTGTATCCCACCCAGGTTTTACCCTGCTGCATGCCTGCTCCCCTGTTTGCTCTGCGGTAAACCCTGGACTGGATCAAACTGGTCAGCAGCTCTTGGGCTGTTGGCAGGCATGCATATCTGTGGCCTCATTACTCATCTTCAGCCTTTACCACCTCCTTCCACTCTCTACCCTATCATGAGCACTTTGACAGGCTACTCTTAACATATCATTTTCTAGGTACCTTTGCTAAGCATTACTGCAGAGCTTGCTCTTTGAAGTACCTTCTGCTGATGCTCTCTCCAAAAACTCCTGCCATATATCTGTGTCGCGGCACTTTCTCCAAATGGGTTAGTTTTGAGCATTAACGTTACCTATAAAAAACCCTTAGTAATCACCAATAATACATTAAACCTATGAATATCAACAATAATAAAACCAACTCAGAATCACTCAATATAGCACAAAAGGACCTCAGGTTTTGCTCACCCCTACATTTGGCGAATCTCATCACCACAGGGAAATGGCAGACACTCATATCATGGGTCCACAGCTTTTTATTTCTCTTTTTATTATATTATATTCTCAAATATTCAATTAAACACTGTCCCAATCCAAAAAGGAGAAATTAGGCCTTACCTGCTAATTGTCTTTCCTTGCGTTCTCTCCGGGCCAGTCCAGGAACCGTAGGGTAGTCATCCTCCTCCAGCAGCTGAGGACTGAATTTCAAAGTCTTGCTGACAGCCTATCCGGCTCCCTCTGGTGTCAGAGACTCAGTCCCCTATTGTCCAAGCAATTTCAAACTAAACATTTCCATGCAATCAACTCCTGAACTAACCAAAAACACCTACAGCCTCCTATGGGCCTCTTCTCGCACCCTGTATGCAGTGTTGGATTTTCGTAACCACTTATTGTAATTTGTTGTTTTTTTGTTTGTTTGTTTGTTTGTTTTGTTTTTTACCTAGCAGCTACTAGTCCTCCCCCCTGCATCTGGAAAGGGAACTCCAACTGCAGCCACTCCGAAAGGAACCACCTACCAAAACTCTCCCCTCTCTTGACCACTAGATTCCCCAGGGCCCTTCAACTATGTCTAAACTACTGAAAAGTATGACTTCTTGCTAAGGAAGGAACCCTCACAGATCCAGTGGGTGGGACCTGGACTGGCCCGGAGAGAACTCAAGGAAAGACAATTAGCAGGTAAGGCCTAATTTCTCTTTCCTCTTCGTCTCTCCGGGCCAGTCCACGAACCGTAGGGAAGTACCAAAGCAGTTCCTAAAGATGGGATGGACCTGCGAGCCCCCCTATTAAGGCCGAGGCCTCAACATTTGCGTCTTCCCGTGCCTGCACATCCAAACGATAGTGTCTAGTAAAGGTATGCAGAGACGACCAGGTTGCAGCCCGACAGATATCCACCGGAGGCACCAACGCGAACTCTGCCCAAGAAGTCGCTTGTGGTCTAGTGGAATGAGCTCTGAGTCCTTGCGGAGGCAATTTGCCCTTCGCCTCATAAGCTGCACTGACCGCCTGCTTTACCCATCGGGCAATAGATGCTTTTGAAGCAGCCTCCCCCTTCCGAGGCCCCCCAAAAACCATGAATAACCTGTCCTGACTTTCTAAAAATCTCGGTCCTACGAAGGTATCGACGCAACACTCTACCCAGATCCAACTTTCGAAGAGCCTGACCCACGTCACTGCCCTCGCTATGCAGAAAGGTTGGAAGTGAAACGGATTGATTCAGATGAAAACTGGACACCACCTTAGGTAAGAAAACAAAAAAGCGGAGCCTGGACTGGTATAAAAAACCTTGTTTATTGCGCCCCAACGCGTTTCGGCCACCGGCCTTCTTCAGGGGGTCTTAGAGAACACACCTCAAAAATAGTAAACATAAACATAAAAGTTAAAATCATAATATATAAAAAAGATATTGTATTACATCAATAAATAAATAAATAGAATATTGATGAAATAATAAATATATTGTGTGGATCCTTAGCTCCTTTTTTGGTACCACCACCTTAGGTAGAAACGACGGCACCGGTCGGAGCACTACCTTCTCCCTTGTAAACTGAAGATAAGGAGCCCAACACAAGAGCGCCTGAAGATCTGAGACTCTCCCAGCCGAACACAAGGTGACGAGGAAGGCTGTCTTCCAAGAAAGCTCTTTCAGACTCACCGCTGACGCCGTCTCAAAGGGCAGTTGCGTTAAGGCATCTAACACTAAATTTAAATCCCATGCCGGGACCACTGATCTTAGAGGAGGTCAAATAAGCTTAGTAGCTCTAAGAAAACGTTGTATATCTGGGTGAGCTGACAACCCGCTCCCCAACACTTTTCCTTTATAACACGCCAAGGCAGCCAAATGAACCTTGAGAGTGCTGAGTGCCAACCCCTTTTCTAGCCCTCTTTGCAAGAAAGCCAAAATAACCGGTAAGGATGCCGAAAACGGCCTAACGTTACGTTCTCCACACCAGCCTTCAAAAATGCGCCAGACGTGGATATACGCCAGCGAAGTAGATCGCTTTCTAGACTTCAATAAGGTAGCAATTACCGCCAGTGAGTACCCCCGGCGCAAGAGCCACTCCCTCTCAACAGCCAAGCCGTAAGCAAGAACCGATCCACCTGTAGCATCAACACCGGACCCTGATTCAATAGACTGACTCGACTGGGGAACCTCCATGGTTAATCGACAAGCAGCCTGACCAGATAACATAGGAGTCATTGGAAATTTCAAAAAATGTTAAATTCTTTCTTCTATTTGTGTTTTCCAGTGACTCCAATTTAGCGGGCAATATCAAACTGTCCTTTATAGCTAAAGCCCCAGCACATTGCAAAGGAAGTAATTGCAATTCATGTTTAGCCACCTGATTCTCAAGCAACAAAAGTTTCTCATCAAAAGATTTAAACTTATGCACAGCATCTTGGGTAAAGGAACAGAGCTAAGAAATAGTTCAGCAAGCAAGGCTTCTGTGCAGGAAACCATAGACAAAATAAGAGGTAACGATACAGTTGAGGAAGAATGCACAGAGACTTCAGGAGGGGTGAGAGTCTCAGACACAAACACGGCCTTCAGTCTCATCCGATGACGATTTCCTCACCTCTTCAAATGCAGGCAGCCTGAGTGCTGAAGGAGGTAGTGGGGGGAGTCCTCTTGGGAGACGTCAGAGAGACTCCTTCTGGGGAAGGGCCGACTGAAGTTGAAACTTGCACAGGGTTCGGTATAAGATGTTTGTTCATTGAGCCCTGTGTTTTAGGTGTAGATGACACATATTGCTTGGTTTTGATTTTACATTTCCCTTTAGCCATCACATATTCACAGTTGCAGAAGAATGTTGCAAAATAATGATGTACTACAGTACATGGACTCAGATTGGCTCTGAAGGGGCTCCTCCTAAGGGGTGTGATCTGCCCCTTAAGTCATGCTCTTTCGGGCATTTCCATAGACGTGCACATGTGGCCACATGCCAGTAGGGGCGCATTGATTTTATACCAAGCGGCAGCACACCGCTGATGTTCAAAGAGGCACCTGCAGCTGCAAAAGACAAGGTTCAGGGGGGGATCAAAGCACCACTCTCGCCTGGTCCAAATCGCTGCTACATGCCATCTCCACTCCCATCTGATGGCGCACTGATTTTATACCAAGCAGCAGCACACCGCTGACATACCAAGGAGGCTCCTGCAGCTAGAATAGACAAGGTTTGGGGGCTCCAAGTGCCAAGTTCTCTCACTCAACCCGAATTGCTGCTACACGCTGTTTCCACTCCCAAGCACCAAATTTTCACTATATATGAACGTGTTATTGTTCCTGGGATGGTTAGACAAATTTTGTTTGGCACTCTGATAGCCCTTGGTAGATGCTAGGGAAGTGGCAGAGTACCGGGTTAATTGGTTGAAATCTGAGCAGCAAATTTTGTGCTCACAGAGGTGCCTCGCAGCAGCACTGTGCTGCTTCTGACGGGTTTCATACTTTAAATATGTGTATATCACAATTCCTTTGCATACCCACGATTTGTATAAAGCTAATTATGCATCTTTTATTTCGTGGGGCTGGATTTAAAAAAGTTTTGAACAGGTTCCTAGAGGACAGATCCATAAACCATTATTAAAAAGGATCCGGGAAATCCACTGCTTACCCCGGGACAAGCATTGTGGAACCTGTGTATCTTTTTGGGAGTCTGCCAGGTACTTGTGACCTGGACTGGCCACTGTTGGAAAGAGGAAATTGGGCTTGATGGATCTTGGTCTGACCCACTATGCCATTTCTTGTTCTTATATTGATCCATCTCCTTTACCATTTTTGTCGCTCTTCTCTGTACCTTTTCTAATTATGCTATATCCTTTTTAAGACATGATGACAGAATTGCACATAATATTCAAGGTGTGGTCACACCATGGAGCGATACAGAGGCATTATAATATCCTTCATTTTATTCTTCATTCCTTTCTTTATGATTCCCAGCATTCTATTTGGTTTCTTGGCCGCCGTGGCACACTGGGCAGAGGGTTTCAATGTATTATCCACGATGATACCTAAATCCTTTTCCTGGGAGGTAGTTCCTGATGTGAAACCTTGCATCGTGTAACCGTAGTTTGGGTTGTTCTTAAGTGCATAACTTTGCACTTGTCCACATTAAATATCATCTGCCATTTGGATGCCCAGTCTCCCAATCTTGCAATTCTTTGCAATCCTCTTGTGTTTTAACAACTTTGAATTATTTGATAAAATCTACAAATTTGATCACTTCACTCATTATTCCTATTTCCAGATCATTTATAAATATGTTAAAAAGCAGCAGACCCAGCACAGATCCCTGGGGTACTCCACTATTTACCTTTCTCCAATGAGAAAATTGGCCATTTAATCCTACTCCTTTTTTTAAATCTTTTAACCAGTTCCTAATCCATAACAGTACACTAACTCCAATCCTATGGCTTTTTAATTTCCCCAAGACACTCTCATGAGGGACTTTGTCAGAGGCTTTCTGAAAATCGAGATAGACTACAGTATATCAACAGGCTCACCTTTATCTACCTGTTTATTCATACCTTCAAAAAATTCAATAAATTAGTGAGACAAGACTTTCCTTGGCTAAATCCATGTTGGCTTTCTGCATATTCAGAAATTTCTTTTTAAAAGTTGTTTCTACTGATATACTGATGTCAGGCCTATAGTTTCCTAGATCACCCCTGGAGCCCTTTTTAAAAATTGGCATAACAATGGCCACTCTCCAATCTTCGGGTATTACAGATGATTTTATGATTTTAGAACTACTATAATGTGTGATCTATCTCATATTTGAGTTCTTTCAGCATCCTGGGATGCATTCCATCTGGTCCAGGTGATTTGCTGCTCTTTATCAATTTGCTGTTTTACATCATCCCAGTTTATCGAGATTTGTTTCAATTCCTTTGCTTTTGTATTGACAATTTGTTGGAGAATGATGTGCATTTGTATATGCTTGGAGTATTATTTATTTATTATTTATTTATTTTATTTATTTACAGTTTCTTTTATACCGCGCTATTTGACATCAGTGCGGTTTACAATGAACAGAAACTACACGTCACAAAAATTGATCAGTGCTTACAATGAACAGGACAATGAACTGGGTATACATTAAACAGGTTTCATAAACAGAGAACATAATAAAACTATGTACAAAAAGCAACTATGTACAAAGCAGCTAAATGCAGCTAATGTTTCTTAATGAGAGGAGAAGCAAGGAGTATACGTCTTGGTTTATGGTTTATTTTGGCTGAATATACTGCCCTTCAAACCAGTAGCAAAGCAGTTCACAATAAAAATGATAAGCTTGAAATTATAAGAAAGGAACTACAATTCAAAGAGGAAAGCGACAGGAATAGTAAGGACAAATTTAGTGAGAAGAGTGATTAAGTGTTAATCGCGGGCTAGGAGTTGCGAGTTATGGATTGTAAGTTGCAGACACTGGCACACCATCATACCATGTACGTATCATCCTAGAATGCTTCATTAGACATGTGTGTTTTCAGTGCCGATTTGAAGGATTTGTAGGACGGTTCTGTGCGCAGAGCAAGGGTGAGGACATTCCAGAGAATAGGGGCTAAGAAAAAAAAAGACTGTGCCTCTAATGATTTCCAGCCTGGCACAGGAGGCTGGGGAAACATTCAACCAATTATCAGGAATTGAGTGCAAGGCTCTGACTGGGGCATGGAAGGAAATATGAGGTGGGAGTGTCTGTATATAATACCTTGTGGATCAAGGTGAGGAAATAAAGATAATGTGAGGGTGAACAGGAAGACAGCGTTGTCGAAATAGAAGTGAGGTAACATGGTCAAATTTTCTTGTGCGGCAGAGGATACAGACTGCAGTGATTCGTATGGTTTGTAGTCTCTTCATTTCAGATTGTGGAAGCCCAGCATAGATGAGATTACAATAGTCTAAATGAGAGATAACATAACTGAGAGCAAGTTTGTGTTGGGCTGCAGGATCAAGAAAGGGATGGAGGGCTTGAAATTGACGCAATGCATAAAATGAGGGGTGAGCTGGGTGACTAACCTGTTTCTTAAGAGATAATTCTAAGTCCAGGAAAACACCAAGATACTTCAGGTAAGGAGAGAGCTGATTAGGTTAACCATCCAGGATGGGGGAAAGTGAGGGGATAGAGTTACTGCCAGTGAGCCAGGTGGCAAAACTTTTAGAGGTATTGAGTCTCAGCTGATTATCTTTCAGCCAGGTGGATACTGTAGCCAGACAGCTATTGAGTGCAGAGAGATCAGGGGCTCATGAATCAGTGAAGACTACCATCATCATAGTATACCATCATCATAGTATACCATCATCATAGTATACCATCATCATAGTATATCATCATCATAGTATACCATCATCATAGTATATCATCATCATAGTATATCATCATCATAGTATACCATCATCATAGTATATCATCATCATAGTATACCATCATCATAGTATACCATCATCATAGTATATCATCAGCATAGTAGTACGTTGAGATTGGTGACTCATGAATAATGAGTGTGAACAGGCCCAAAAAGATGTTAAATAGAAGGTGGGCCAGTACAGAGCCCTGAGCGACCCCACAAGTCAGTGGGTATGAGCTGGATGTGCTGGACCCGACTTACACCAAATATGTGCGGCAGGACAGAAAGGAAGCGAACCAAGCCAGAACAGTGTCATGGATACCAACAAAGGCCAGATAGGAGAGCAAAACAGTGATTGATGAGGTCAAAGGCTGCAGACAGATTGCGAGATACAGCTAAAGAAATTCTTCCCTTGTCCAGGGCTCCATGCACTTCACTGAGTAAGGACGTCAAGATGGCTTCTGTGCTATGGTCCAGTCAGATTCCTGACTGGCAGGGATGGAGGGAATTGTTTTTTTCCAGGTGATTCCAAAGCTGAGGGAGTGCAGCTTTTTTCAGCAATTTTTTTATATGAATGGGAGATTGGAAACAGGTCGGTAATTGGCTGGTTCAGTAGAGTACAAAATAAAATAAAAAGGTTTTAAAAAGTGTAAAGACTAGGGGAAATGAAATGAAGCTACAAAGTAGTAAATTTAAGACTAAGCTCTGAAATTCGCTGTCGGAGGATGTAGTAAAACCTGTTATTGTAGCTGGGTTTAAAAAAGGTTTGGACAAGTACCTGGAGAAGAAGTCCAGAAACCATTATGAAAGTAGACTCAGAGAAATCCACTACTTACCCCTGGGATAACAGCATGGGATCTGCGTTTTGGGATCCTGCCATATACTTGTAACCTAGATTGGCCACTGCTGGAAAAAGGATACTGGGTTTGCTGGACCATTGGTTTGACCTTGTATGACAAATCTTATGTTCTTCAAGTATTGCCCACTAACAAAATATGCAGTATATGCCAATTCTCCATGCATAACCATCCAGTTCCCACTCCATGACATGCTATTGCATTAGCTGTCTTAAGCACATGGTAAATTATTGCCAGCCTTTTCTAATGGTTAGTGCACACTGAATTCTGCATTAATTGCTTAACACACTTTAGTAAAAGAGCCCCAAAGTGTACTTAAGCCTGCCCCAAAAAATTCTGGCTTATACAAAATGCAGCTGCTAAAATTATTGTAAGTGGTAAATGCCCTTGTTGACGATACTCCTTGGGCTGGCTCCCTATTAAAAATTCAGAACTTTTTTAAGCTCCTTCTTATGGTGTTTAAAACTATTATGGGGTTAGGACCATTTTATTTCACGAAGTATATAATGCAAGAGTTGCCATTTAGGCTGTTAAGGTCTCAGCAAGAGGATTCCATCAGTCAAGGAACTAAAGTTACATTCTCCTTCACTGTCTCTCCAGAAAGCCTATCACCCTGGCTTGCTGTTCCCTCCAGCTGCTTAGAGACTGAGCATACTGGAGCTGGTGGGAGGTGCCAGCGGTATATATATCCCAGAGTCATCAAGAAGATGACGTGCTCAGTTTCCAAGCTGCTGGAAGGGGAACACAATCTAGAGTTGAGGGACAGGACTGGAGGGACAACTAGGAACTAAAGTTATCTGTTACTTGTAAATGCCCTCTACAGAGTAGCACGCCATCAGTATGAGAAATCCTGCCTAAGGAATAAAATTTGAGTGCATTATTTGTCATTATGAAAGATGTTCAAAACTTGTATTTTTAACCAGCTTCTTCTGAGAAGGTAATTAAGAGAAGGCAGGATGGCAGAAGATGTATTAGAGGCTAATTATATGTGCCTAAGTACCCAGTCACATGCATAAGTCCTTTAAAATAGGGACTTATGCATTTACATAGTGCATTACCTTCTCGCGCGCTTCCTTGTTCCATAAGGTCTAAATATCTTCAAAAGATATTCTGGAACCATTTCATAAAATGTTTTGTAAGTCAATGTCAATGCCTTGAACCAAATTCTTGGGGGGGGGGGGGCAGGGGTAAAGAGAAAAAGGAGAGAAAGTGCATGAGCCAGCTAGTATTTGTTGCTTTTATATGGTTTTAAATGTTAATTTATGATTATTTTATTTTATTTATTTAGACAGATTTGTATTCCACCTTATCCTTCAATCAAGGTGGTCACGTCACATCACAAATTGGGTTACATTTAACATGAGGGTATTTGTAAACATTTAGACAGAACAATTACTTAACACTATTTAGACAGTACAATTGAAGGGTAACATTTAACAAGAGGGTGTTTAATAACGTATATAATAATCTTGTGTGTGTAGGTAGGATGAGTGTGTGCCTAGTTGGCGGAGGTGGTTGTGTTTCTGTTTGGGTATGGGATGTTGTCTAAATGTCTGTATGATTCTATAAATAAGAATGTTTTGAGGTCTTTGCGGAAGTCTGTGATGTTATCCAGTGTCTTCAGGTTCGTTGGGAGGGAGTTCCATAGTGTGGACGCCAGTAGTGATGGAGCTCTTTTTGAGGTTATTTGCTTAGTTTTGTGATGGCCTGCAGATGTGCCAATCATGTTGTCATTAATGGTTCTTCTTGGTCTATTGTTGATATCTCTTGTTATAATGTCTTGGAGTACGTCTGCTGAGAGATGGTGAATTATTTTGAAGATGATCATGAGTGTTTTGTATTTAGCTCTTGCCAGCATTGGGAGCCAGTGTAGTTGTTGTAAGATAGGGGTGATGTGCTCTGCCCTTGGAGTGTCTGTAATGATGAGTGCTATGGTGTTTTGCACCATCTGTAGTGGGTGTAGTGTCTGTTGAGGGAGGCCTTGGTATAGTTTCCATAGTCAAGCAGTGGTGTGATGAGTGCTTGGCACACTGTGCAGAAGTGGTCCTGACGGAGTATTGGTTTGATTTGACTGATGGTCCTCAAACGTCGATAGGCCTTGTTTGGAGTTTTGGTGATGTGGGATTTCCGGTTCAGCGCTCTGTCCAATGTGATGCCTAGGAACTTAATTTCTTCTTTGACTACTATATGTTTGTCTAAGATGCTGATAGTTTGTGGAGGTATGAAGGTGGGGTTTCTGGTGATGAACATTGCCTCGGTTTTATCATAGTTGACCGTTAAGTTGTTGGCTATGAGCCAGTCATTCATGTCTTCGAGGCATTTGGTTATTGTTGTGGTATTTAGTGCTAGTAGGTTGACTGAAGCGTATATCATGATGTCATCAGCATAAATGTGATAATGTAGTTTATGGTGCTTGGTGATGTTGCATATGGGCTGGATGTAGATGTTAAAGAGCATTGACGATAGGGCTGAGCCTTGTGGTATTCCTTGCATGACTGGGAATTGCAGTGATTTCTTTTGGTCGCATTTGACTTGTGTTCGCCCTTCCAAGTATGATGTGAACCAATTCAGGGTGTTCTTATTCCAAATTGATGTTTTTAAGTAAGTTATTTTAAAGCACATTTTAAAAAGGCAGTTTATTTGGTGGGAGGGACATGGAAGTGAAAACATCTGCAAATCTATGTCAATTTTAGAAGAGAAGGGATGCACGTATGAGACCGATGTAACATCGACACACCTCACCCCTCAAAATAGACACGGATTGTTAAATTGGGACACATGGAATTGCAGGGACGAGTGGGGATGTACATCCATGTGCAGTAGAAGGAGCCATTTCACAAACAGACACATGGGAAAATCGATATAGGAAATCTGGCCTCTTACACATGTAAGTGTCGGCATTTCACAAAGCATATGTGTAAATGTCAACACTCATTGCATGTATCTCGGCTATTTGCAAACCCAGACATGCAGCTGCCCTTAATCACCTACAGAGGCCTCTATTTTTGCTTCATTTTAATTTGGAGGGGGAAATAAATATGAGTGATTAAGGTGGTTATCGCCTTTCATCCATCATGTAAAGGGTTGGCTGAAAACAACACTTTTTAAATACCTATTCTTGTCAGGGAGCAAGTGTAAATCTAGGCATGGCCTTGCATGTGCAGTCTTTACATCAAATGGGAAATGCACGTGTAAATTTTACTTTTGGCCAGGTAACATCCCCCGACACACCTCTGTACACATTTGATGTGCTATGGTCATCCACGTGTAAATTGGATCCTTTTTAAAATGGTCATTTACACATGCGTATGGCTGATTAGGCAAATTTAAATCACAAACAGGGCTTCTAAAATAACTCCCATTATGTATTATTTTTGAGAATTTGCATTAAGTAGACGTGTGATGTACCCTACTGTGTTAGTGAGATCTAACATCATTAACGCAGATCATTGTGCATGCAATGGGACATGGTTATTGATAATGTACGTTAACAGCCCTAGCACACAGTAACGCAGTAGCGTAAGCTGATAACTTTAAATAATAAAATATATTTGCTACCAAATATACAGCTAATCACTTTACTTTTACAGTAAATGCCTCAAATTCAACAACTGCTAAAAGTACCATAGAATACTATATTAAGGAGTCATTTTAGAAGCATTTATACATGTAGATTGGCTATAATACATGTGTAAACAGTGATTTTGGAAAGCTGCTAGTTACACAAGTAGGTGGCCAGACACATACATTTCAAGGGGCAGGTTTTGGGTGTAGTTACAGTGAGCCAAAAATGTATACATGAAGCTCCCATTTTGCTATGGAAATACATGCATATTTTACAAAACGTTTTCCCATCTCTTTTCAACCAGCTCTGAGGCAAGTATCGATTTATAAAAAAGGCTATAATAAGAGCCTTCTTACCCTTTCAACCTAGGTGAATGGTTATAAATTTATTCACCACAAGCGTAAGTGCTGGCACTTATCTGTGTAGGCTGTGAAAGACATGTGGGATGGCCAGGGGTGGCTCAAGGCAATCTGCTGCCTGAGGCGAAAGATGAGATGGCGCCCCCCCCCCCTTGTAGAGGGGGCGGGGCTTTTTCAAAACTCCAATCAGGGACTGAACCAAACCAAAAAACTGATTAGATTATATGGAGGAAATGCAAGATGTCTGCACACCAAGGACCTAAAAGAGAGCGAGAACCACAGCACAGTTTATACAACTAAATTATAACTCATTTTTATTTTGTTGTTATAAACTGCATTATGGTTATTGCTTTTTCTTTTTCAACCTATATTTTGCATCCACAGAACCCCCTTCAAACAGTGGTTGCAGAGCAGAACCAGGACATTCACCCACAAAACTCAATATCTTAAAAAAAAAAATCTGATTCTGATCATCTCACTAACAACAACAAACATTCTCCAGTACCAGGCATATTGTGAACTAATACAAAACCCTACAACAAAGTCACCAAGTATCTATAGAGCAAATCTACCATACCATATCAGCACCAACTTCCAAAACTCACCTAAGCAGTCCACCAAAACAAGTGTCACTGTAAATACTACAGTGGGCAAACATCCATACATCTACCGTATATACTCGAGTATAAGCCGACCCGAATATAAGCCGAGGTACCTAATTTTACCACAAAAAACTGGGCAAAACTATTGACTCGAGTATAAGCCGAGGGTGGGAAATGAGGCACCTACTAGTCAATGTAAAAAATAAAGATAGAGACCAATAAAATTACATGAATATTTATTTAAACGAAAAACAGTAAAATAGCTCTGTAAGTGGAAAATGGGGTCAACAAAAACAATATGGTATCAAAAATACCGTATCTTTAAAAGTACATCAACCTTAGCTTAATCAGCAACCAAGCTAACACACAAGAGCTAAAATCCTTCAAAACTGGAGTTCTCCTCCTCAGCACATTACCAGTTCTAACCCCCCCAGCCCACAGCACATTACCAGTTCTAACCCCCCCCCAGCCCACAGCACATTACCAGTTCTAACCCCCCCAGCCCACTACCAGTTCTAACCCCCCCAGCCCACAGCACATTACCAGTTCTAACCCCCCCAGCCCAATACCAGTTCTAATCCCCCCAGCCCACAGCACATTACCAGTTCTAACCTCCCCAGCCCATAGCACATTACCAGTTCTAACCCCCCCCCTCAGCCGCGGCAAAATCGCATGTCCCGCAGGGCCCCCCCTGCCCGGCAGAGCCAGCCCTCCCTCCCTCCCTCCCTATCAGCTCCCTCCCTCCATGTCAGCCCGCCTCCCCAATCCATCCATATCAGCCCCCTCCATCCCTCCATGTCAGCCGCCCTCCCTCCATCCATATCAGCCCCCCTCCCTCCATCCATATCAGCTCCCTCCCTCCATGTCAGCCCCTCCCTCCATCCATATCAGCCCCCCTCCCTCCCTCCCTCCATATCAGCCCCCTCCCTCCCTCCATGTCAGCCCCCCTCCCTCCCTCCATAGCAGCTCCCTCCCTCCATGTCAGCCCCCTCCCTTCCAGCATGTCAGCCCCCCTCCCTCCATGTCAGCTCCCTCCCTTCTTCTGCAGCCGCGGCTCCCTGCCTCTTAGGGAACCGCGGCTGTGCTTTTAAAATCATCTCGGAGCCCTCCCTGTCTTGACGGGCTCCGTGGAGCAGTGTGCCGCCTCCAAAACTTCCTGTAGAGGCGGGACAATGCTGCACGGAGCCCGTCAAGACAGGAAGGGCTCCGAGATGATTTTAAAAGCACAGCCGCGGTTCCCTAAGAGGCAGGGAGCCACGGCTGCAGAAGAAGGGAGGGAGCTGACATGGAGGGAGGGGGGCTGATATGGAGGGAGGGAGGGAGGGGGGCAGAAGTTGCTTCCGCTGCCGAGTCCGCTTCTCGACAGCGACAAACTCACCGACTCCTTCTTCTGCAGCCGCGGCTCCCTGCCTCTTAGGGAACCGCGGCTGTGCTTGTAAAATCATCTCGGCTGCAGAAGAAGGAGTCGGTGAGTTTGCCGCTGCCGAGAAGCAGACTCGGCAGCGGCAGCAACTTATGCGCAGAGACGTTGACTCGAGTATAAGCCGAGGGGGCCGTTTTTCAGCACAAAAAATGTGCTGAAAAACTCGGCTTATACTCGAGTATATACGGTATTTGAAAAGCTGAACATGTCAAATTACTACAGTACAGTATAGATCTTTATGTACAAACTCCATGTTAACAGAACACCTCGGCTCAGTCACACTCAGAACACAGACCCTCACCAAGTACAGAATAAGTGACTTACAATCTAAAGTAAAAGTAAAAATATGTAGACAAAATTTAAACTGAAACCCAAAGAAGCCAGACTCTTTCAAGCAGTGCAACATCAGATAAATAAGATAAGCAGTTACCCCATACAGTATAAAATATAAAGATAACACAAAGTCCAGTCACTAAAATGAAATAAAATTATTTTTTCTTCCTTTGTTGTCTGACCATTTTATTCTCTGATCATGCTGGTCCCGATCTGAGGCTTCTACTTTCCTGTCTTCTCTTAGCTCTCTTTCTGTGGTCTATGGTCCATCTGCCATTTCTTATCTCTTTTGTTTTCTTCACTTCTTTCCATCAGCCAATTTCCAGTCCTAATAACCCTCCCCAGTATCAGCCCCTTTCCAGTCCTCCCTCCCAGTACCTTCCAATGTCAACTTGCATTCCCATGACTGTCACTGGTGTCCATTCCCTTCCAGTCCCCCTCCTTCCCCATTGTCCAGTCCCCTTCTAGTCCAAATACCATGGCAGCCCCTCTCAGCATCCAGTCCCTTCCAGTTCCATTCTCCCATCCCCTCGCATCAGCTCATTTACAGCCCTAGTCCCCAGTTTTCTTCCAGGGCCAGCAGCTCTATCCTCACCTCCCCACCATCAGCCCATTCCCAGTCGAAGCTCCCCAATCAGCTCACTTCCACTGCTAGTACCCCCTCAACCCCATTACCAGTGCTAGTGTCCCCTAATCAGCCCATTACCAGTCCTAGCCTCCACTAATCAGCCCATTTCCAATGCTAGCCCGCCATCAGTCCATTACCAGTACTACCCCACCCCATCAGCCCATTACCAGTCCTAGCCTCCTGTAATCAGCTCATTTCCAGTGCTAGTCCCCCCTCAGCCCATTACCAGCTGCAAGCGATCAGGTTGATTTGTCCGACGCCAGCAGCACTCCAGCTCTGTTTTAATTTTAGATTTTGCAGCCTCTGGCCTGCCTCTGCCTTCCTGCATGGGAAATCAGAGGCAGGCCAGAGGCTGCAAAATCTAAAATTAAAACAGATCCGGATTGCCAACGTCGGGAGTGCCGCCTCAGGGGGTCTAATGGAAGAACCGCCCCTGGGGATGGCATTCCAGAGTGTAGGGGCATATAAGGAGAAGGCTCCACATCAAGAAGGGCCTTCTCCTTATATGCCCCTACACTCTGGAATGCCCTCCCACATGTCTTACGTACCATAGATGACCTAATGGCATTTCGCAGAAACCTAAAAATTCACATATTTCTGGAATACTTTCCTGACGGCACCTGATCACCCCCAATGAACACACTACCCCTTCCCCTCCCAACCCCTATAACTTAAACATTCTCCCCTCTGCCTCTCTCCCCTCCCTCAAGTTACTGCCTTGTTCAAGTTAATGCCTTGTTTATATTAAGTTAATAATCCTGTTCTAGTCACATTTATTTTGTTCAATTTTTATTGTCAGTTCTATGTAAAGCCCTGTTGTGCTATGCTATTTCATGTAAACCGCTGTGACTCTCAGATACAGCGGTATAGAAAGATAGTTAAATAAATTGCCATGCCCACATAAACTGACAGCTTTTATAAGTTGAAGCTGCGAGTGATGCCTCTGGGTTTTTTTCCTACGTATATTTTTGTAAAATCAATGCTTTCATTGCATGTGCCAACAAATGTATGTGTATTTGCCAGCATCCTTATATGTATTTTACAAAAGGCTCATGTTTGAGAGAGCCTTTTGTAAAATACTAGGGAAATGTGAACATCCAAGCCTGGATATCACATGTTCTGCCCCTGAGAAAAATAGGGCATTAAATTAAAATAAATATATTTGTATTTCTAGTCTGTCTGTCTGATGTAAGTCAAAAGAGAGTCTAGAATGTAGCTCCAAACCAGTTCTGCTGGTGGCTCTGTCGGTGGCTCTGTTCACCTGACTGTAACAAAAGAACAACATTAATCCTAGTGCTCCTTCTTTCTGCTATGGCCTTTGGAAGCTTTTATGCAGTTCATTAGTCTGAAATATGCCAACAGGTCATCCTGAAGTGGCTGTGCATCTGATGAAAGCATTATGTAAATCTTAGGTATTCTTATTATTAGGTCCTTTGTTACATTATTGTTTCCATATATCACTAAATAGAGGAAAAAGCCAACGTGGTACACATCACTTCAGATGATATCCTGGGTAGGTGTGAGCCCACAGATACTGATACATACGAATAAATACTCGAATTTCCCATGGGATATTTTGCCCATCCTCCTAACAGAAAGCGTAGTTACTCACCTGTAACAGGTGATCTCCGGGAACAGCAGGAATTTAAGTCTTCACATATGGGTGACATCGGGTACCGACGGAACCCACGTAGGAAGCTTCCCAGCTACCAGTAGGAAAGCCTTTGGGAGCACTCTACTGCACCTGCATCACTGCCTTCCCACTCTCCCAACTCCTTTTCTCAGTTGGTTTTGAAGCTGAAAAGACTGAGTATAAAACAAAAATAGAACCCTACAACTCCAAGGGGAGGAGGATGGGTTGTAAAGACTAAATTCCTGCTGTTCCCAGAGATCACCTGTTACGAGTAACTACGCTATCTCCAGATACAAGCAGGAATGTAGTCACATATGGGACTCCCTAGCTCATGGATCTCTGAAGAGTTAGAATGGGTCAGAAAGTCGGACATGGTCAGGTTAACCTAGACTTCCCCATCAAGGAGATCTAGTAGAAATATTGGGCGGGGGTAGAATTTGTCCTTATGTTCCAAAGAGATGTTGAAAGACTGCCTGGCCAAATGCTGTTTCCTGGTGGGAGTCTTTGTCCAAGCAGTAGTGGGCGGCAAAGGTGTAGATGGAGGACCATGTTGCAGCCGGGCAGATCTCGTCAATGGCTACTGAACGTAGGTTCACTACTGATGTTGCCATGACTTGGACATTATGAGCAGTAACGTGCCCGATGAGGATAAGTCCTGCTTTGTCATATGCTAGTAATATACAGTCTGCTATCCATCTGGAGAGCGTGTGTTTCGTTACAGGGAGACCCAGGTGGTTGGGGGTCAAAGGACACAAATAATTGAGAGGATTTTCTGATATCCTGTGTCCTTTGGAGATAGAAGGCCAGACCCCTTTTGCAGTCAAGTGTGTGCAGGGTTGCCTCTGCACGAGATGCATGAGGTCTCGGGAAGAAGACCGGAAATATTACTAATTGATTAATGTGGAAAGATGATATCACCTTTGGCGGAAAGTGGGGATGTGTCCAAAGGACAATTTTGTCGTGAAGGAATCTGGTATATGGTGGATGCACCACTAAGGCTTGCAGTTCACTGATGCACCTGGCTGAGGTCAGGACGATGAGGAACAAAACTTTCCAAGATAAGTATCACAAGTGTGTAGTTGCTAAGGGCTCAAACAGAGGTTTGAGTCAATACCACATTAAGATCCCAGTCTACTAGGGGTGGTCAAAGGGGTGGCTTGGTGAGGAGGAGGCCCCTCATGAAACATGCCACTAGAGGAACTATGGAGATTGGTCGACCATCAACAGGTTTATGAAAAGCTGAAATAGCACTGAGGTGCACCCATTCTGAATTTGTTTTCAGTCCTAAAAAGGACAAATGCAAAAGGTACTGAAGAAGCATGGGCACTGATGCTTCAAAAGGATTGTGGTTATTTTGAGAGCACCATGAAGTGTATCTACGCCATTTGAAAGAGTATGTTCACCTGGTAGAGGGTTTTCTGGAAGAAAGGAGGACATCTTTCATGACTGTTGAAAATAGTAAATGTTAAAATATCATGCTCTCAGCATCCATGCTGTCAGTCGGAGGGATTGCAGATTGGGATGTAGGACTCTTCCATTGTCCTGGGACAGAAGACCTGGCTTGGATCCCAATGGAATTGGAGGAGTCTGAGTCAGCCAAAGTAGGAGGGGAAACCAAGGCTGACGGGGCCAGCAAGGGGCTATGAGGATCATTGATCCCTTGTCTGCTTGGAGTTTGAGGAGGGTCTTCGGATCAGGGATATGGGGGGGGGGGGAACATGTAAAGCAGTCCCCGATCCCAGTGAATCATGAAGACATCTGATGCCAGACTGAATTTGGATTGTATCCTGGAGTAGAACTGTGGAAGTTGGGAATTCTGTGGAGTAGCAAAGAGATCTATGACTGGGGTTCCCCAGGCTTGGAAGATCTCTGCCACTGTCTCCGGATCCAGGGTCCACTCATGTGGATGTAAAATCCAACTCAGTTTGTCCGCCAAGTGAATGGCAAAGTTCCATAGGCGGCAGGCTTCCTGGAAGAGAGCCCGTCCCCCCTTATTTGTTTACATAACACATTGCCAACTGATTGTTTGTTCTGACCAGGATCTGGCTGTTGGAAAGGTGGTATTGGAAAGCATGGAGGGCATTTGTGATTGCTCAGTGTTCGAGGAGGTTGATTTGTTGAGTTGATTCCTGGGCTGTCCACAGTCCTTGTGTGGAGAGGGAATCTAGATAGGCTCCCCAACCGAGCTTGGATGCATCTGTAGCCAGGGTACGTTAAGGTTGGGGCATCCGAGAAGGTGACCCTGCGAGATTTGCTGGGATGTACCACCAGAGGAGTGATTTGGACAGAGGGCATTTTACTTGAACTATATCTCGTAGATTCCCTGTAGCTTTGGTCCACTGGGATGAGAGGATCCATTGTGTTAGCCGCATATGCAGTCTCACATAAGATATTACATGCACTGTGGATGCCATGTGGCCTAACAGGCACAGGAAGGCTCAAGCCGTTGCAGTCTGCTATTGGCGCATGTGGGTGGCTAGGTCCACCAATCTGTTCATGCGGTCCAGAGAAAGGAAGGCCCTGGATTGTTGAGTATCCAAAACAGCACCGATGAACTCCAATCTTTGAGTTGGGTGAGGTGGGACTTTGGGAAGTTTATGACAAATCCCAGTGCAAGAGTTTGTTAAAAAGATGAGCAGAGTTCTCCAGGACAGCCTGCCTTTATTAGCCAGTCACCTAAGTAAGGGAAGACAAAGACTGTTGCTTCAAAGATATGCTGCCACTATGGCCATGCACTTTGTGAAGACTCTTGGTGCAGATGCAAGGCCGAAGGGAAGGACCCTGTATTGATAATGAGTACCCTGACAGATGAAGCAAAGATACTGCCTGTAGTCTGGGTGAATCAGGATGTGAGTGTAGGCCTCTTTGAGGTCTAGGGAACAGAGCCAGTCCTGTTCCTGCAGGTAGGGAAGGAGGGTTCCCAGAGAGATAATTTTGAATTTCTCCTTGACTAGGAATTTGTTTAGCTCTCTGAGGTCGAGAATGGGTCTGTAGCCCCCTGATTTCTTTAGAATGAGGAAGATGGGGTAGAAGAAGCCTTTTAGCAGTTGGATTTGAGGAAATGTTTCTAAGGCTCCTTGAGAAAGGAGACTGTTGACCTCCTGCTTGAGTAGGGCGTCGAGAGGAGTTTGGGTGGGGAAATCCCCCCTGAAATGGTGAGGGGGAAGTTTCTGAAAATTTAACTGGTAACCTTTCTGAACTATGGACAGGGTCCACTGTTCTGTGATGATGGAGTGCCATTGATGTGAAAAATGGCAGAGTCTCCTTGGGATGGTTGTAGGTTCCTGAATGTGCAGGGATGGGCTGTCTGTACTCCCTAGATGGGAGTCAAAAACTAGGTGCTGCTGGCGCCTGGGTGGCTGGCTGTGGTTTAGCTATCCTGGGCTTTTTTGCTTGCTTAAGACTCTGTTGTTTTTGTTGGGGCTGATAAGCAGGATGAGAATAGGAGGGGTAGAACCTCCTCTTCTTTGGGTAGAAGGGTCTTTTAGCTGCTGCCTTTTTCTTTGTTTGGTCAGCAGTCTCCTGGAGAGCCTTTTAAGCATTGTGTCATCTGTTTCCAGCTCTCCAGCCTTCTCCCTCCAGTTTTTACCGAAGAGGTTCTCTCCTATAGAAGGAATATTATGCTTGTCCTGGACCCATTGTTCCAGGTCTGATGCTTGAAGCCATGCTAACCAGCGTGCACCTATGGCAATAGATGAGGCTCTACTAGTGGATTTGAAGGCATTGAATGCTGCCCGGTTTACAAACTTTGACACATTTTGGCTGTGTGCAAGCACAGCCTGAATAACAGGTCTCTTTTCCTCAGGAAGGAATGGAAGAAAACCTTCCCAGTCCTTATTAAGTTCTTTGAGGAACATTCCCATATACAGAATGTAAGAGTTGATTCTGCTGGCTAGCATCGAAGCCTGAAAGGATTGATGAGCAAAGGAATCGAGATTCCTGGATTCCCTTCCTGGAGATATGGAAGAGTGGTTTTTGCCTCTCTTGATGCGACGCATCGCCGATTCAACCACCAGAGAATGGTGTGGACGTTGTGGTTTTTGAAAACCCGGACACTTTGGTACCTTGTACATAGTATCAAGCCATCGACTAATGGGCGATACCTGTGCGAGGGGTCTCCCACATTTGGAGCATCAAGTTGTGGAGGATGCGATGCAGCAGGAGGATCACGGCTTCCTTTGGGGCTGTAGGGCACTGTAGTATTGCTCCAACCACAAAGCACGAGTCCACGTGCTATGAATAAACCCAGTCCAAAAACATGGACAGCAAACGAAGAATAACTTTTATTGATCAATTTAAGCCAATGGCCTGACACAGGCCGTGTTTCGTTTTGCCTTCATCAGGGGCTGGCTTAACTAAAACGTACAAAAAAACATATAAAACAATATATAAAATTAATAACAAATACACAATTAAAATTATATGAACATAAGAGGCCTTAAAGTAAATTAAATTATATCAATATTAATATAAAACTTGATAAACATGTATATAACTGTAATAAAACAGCACAGGATTGTACAGTAAGTCGGAACACCAATAATGAAAGCATGTATTATTTTAAAAAATGAATAAGCATGTACAATTTTTAAAAAGTTATTAAATTAAAACCTTAAGAAACATTACAATAAATACATTAAGACACATTTTAAAAAAACCTACCTGTGTGTATTTCTATATTCAATATGTACTATATCACTTTAGGGGAAAAAAAAGGAAACAACCATATGTATGATCAGTATATCCATCTCTATTGATAACTAGTTAAGAAACCCTTAATGATCTCCGAGCAGATCTACTATAATGTTACAGGAGGAAACATTGCTGCAAGAGGAATTGTTGCACGAAGCACGGAATCAGTGGAACCGCTAAATGAACATATGATTTTTATGTCATATATCATCTACGAGTCTCACAAGGTTGTTATAATTATCACCTTTAAGCCAATTAAAAATTACTTGTATGGTCAGAGACCCACTATAATGTGTCTGACATATGATTTTTCTTGATGTTCTTCCAAAGTGAAACTATATTCACCAAGACCGCCGACGTAATTGAACTATAAAGGAAACATGTTTGAATTTTATCACAAGATCAGATATGCTTTACACCATGGGAACCTTACATCGCTCAATTGTAACCTTTTTTGCATCTCATATTATATAAATAAATATTTACTTTGGAAGAAGTCCTCCAGCTGGGGATGCCTGGGCCGATGGCCAGAGCCAGAAGAGGTCCTGGAAGACTTCCAATGTTTACAGCGGGATCTTTCCCGAGACTTGCTTGAGGAATCCTTGGACCTTTACTTCGATTCCTTTGACTTCTCTGAGGATTCATGAGGCTTTTGCTTTTCCTTGGAAGACTTCGAGGGAGACGTGGGTCTTTTGGTCTTTTTCTCTGAGTGTCTGGAGTCCTTAGAAAGTTTGGAGCCTTGAGAGCATGAGGATGCTCTGGAGGAAGTCGAGGCCAATGACCTCGAGTCTATTGGAAAGAGTTTCTCAAACATTTTGGCCTGGTTCCCTAGGCCTCTCTTCGTTATCTGTTTACAGAGGGAGCAGGCTTGGGGAATATGATTGGGACCAAGGCATTTCAGACTCTAATTGTGTTATCTGTTACTGAAATGGTGCTGGAGCACTTGGTACATTTTTTAACCCACTTGAGGATTTTTCCATTGTGAAGATGGTGGACAAGGTCCGGTGGGCACAAGGCCGTGAGGAAAAGTTTTTGAAAAAAGAAAAAGATAATTGGATTTTAGGGAAAAAAAAATCATAAAAGAAAATGATACCGGAATCGAGCGATACCGGTGCAGTGAGGCAGAAGCACTTTTTGAAGAAAAAATGAAGTTCTTTTCTCTGGTGACAGGGTTTTGACCTGTTGGCTCCGCGGAAAAAGAAGAACTGAAGAGAGGGAGTTGGGAGAGCGGGAAGGCAGTGGCACAGGCGCAGTGGAGTGCTCCCACAGGCTTTCCTATTGGTAAGCTGGGGAGCCTCTCGCCTGGGCTCCGTCGGTACCCAATGTCATCCATATGTGAAGACTAAATTCTTGCTTGTTCCTGGAGATAATCTTTCTTTTTCTATAGATTTGCTGCCCAAATCCCTCACATCCTTTCCTAGCCTCTTCTCCTTTATTTGGCTTGTCTGTTCATGTATTTCCTTTTGTGAGACACAGTTCTCATCTCCTTGCAGTAGGCTTGATGTCTCTCATTTGAAAGATCAGCTCTGTTGTCTCCCCCCCCCCCCTTCTCCAAGGGATAGGAATGTTAACCTGAGCCCTTGCAGTTCCAGATTTTCTTTAAGCTTTGTCTCCGTCTGTGAAACACAAAAGGCCACAGAGGAATGCTAAATCTATTCCAGTGGGATTCCTGACAGCCATGACTACTGAGAAAAAAAATATGAGAAAACCCAGCAGAGATGGCCAAGATAATATGATGTAATGGTAAATAAAGAGATGTGTGAATATTTCAAAATGCCTAGTTTCCATGTCTGGGCACAGTCACTAATCAATGGCAGGGCAGCTTTCAAAAGGTTTGATGACACCACAGTGTGCTCTGACCTCCCGGAGATTTCAGCTTAGCAGAACTAGTTGGGGCAGAAATTTGAAAGAGACATTATAAATTTATAAAGCCAGTTTCACTCTAAGAAATCAGGTTTAAAAAAGAAAACAGGCCACATATGGCGAAAAGTTTGGAATAATGGTTCAGCTTCACAAAAAAAAAACTAAAAAAAAAAAAAAAAGAAACAAAATTCCTTAGACCAGCCAAAAAATACACAAACATACAGTAAATTAATCTATAAAGAACTCATTACTTCCCATCCTTGAAGAACTATTCTTCAGGGAGAAAAAAAAGACCTCAGGGTGGCTTTAATCCCAGCATGTAGTAATCCAAGTTACCATCGGGGGTGCCGCTTTCCCTGATGGTAAATTAGATTACCACATGCTGGGATTAAAGCCATCCAGATGTTGTTTTTCTCCTCCTGAATAGTTCTTCAGAGACGGGGAGTAATGAGTTCTTTATAGATTAATTTATTGTATGTTTATTTGTGTATATTTTGGTGGGTCTAAGGGATTTTGTTACTTTTTTTGGAGTTAGTGTTGCCCTTAGAGCAGTGAGATTTTGGTTTAATTAGTGATGAGCTTCATAAAACCCATTTGTTCTGAAGAGATATGTAAAGATGGGTATTCATGCATATTGTAAGGCACCTTATTAGGAAACAATGATCCTATGGCCAGATTTAAAAAATGGGCAAAAGTCAGAAAACAATGTGTGCCATGCCTGCAAGTGAACTAGCATGCATAGTTCTGAGACAGCACACCTCCTCTTTCCTCTCAAAGCTTTAACTTGTTGCAACTTAAGAATAGGGAAAAAAATCTACTGCCAAATTGTGAAGGCAAATCTTCTGAAGACTGCACAGTAGGAATTTTTGTTGCACCTACTGTATAAATGTAGCCCTTTGGCCCAGGTTTCTGCACTATACTTAGGGCTTCTGATTTTCGTTGTAATCGGAAAGCCCCCATTACCCCATCCTTCTAATGGGCAATTTGGGGTTTCTGGTTATATCTGTAAACCCCTGAAAATAGGGTTGCCAACCGGCTGGTTTTCAGCTGGCCTGGCCAGTTTTTCCGTGGCCAGGCCTGCTGCTGGCAAAGATGGTTGGTCCTTGAAAAGTCGGTGTTTTGCTCTTGCCGCGAGACCGGGAACGGACAGAGCAGAAAACCGGCTTTCATCTGCAATCCTTTAAAAACAAAATGAAACCAGTGTGGAGCCTTCCAGCCCCTCCCCCGTGCAGCCTCTCCTTCCCCTTGTAGCCGCTGCTCCTCCTTCTTACAGAGCAGCAGTTGCAATAAAGCTAATTTAAAAACAAAAATAAACCAGTGCAGAGCCCTCCAGCCCTATGAAACCCCTGCTGCAGCGTCCCACCCCCTGTAGTGTCACTTCCTTTTGAGCGCGGGCACTGCAACAGGGGTTCCATAGGGACAGAGGGCTCCGCACCAGTTTCCTTTTGTTTTTAAATTAGTTTTATTGCAGTCGCCGCTCTGTAAGAAGCAGGAGCAGTGGCTGCAAGGTGAAGGAGGTGGCAGGAAGGCAGCTGAAAAAGGGGGGAAGGAGGTGGCTGGAAGGGAGCTGAAAGAGGAGGGGGGAGGAAGGAGGTGGCAGGAAGGGAGCTGACAGAGAGAGTAAGGAGGAGGCTCGAAGGCAGCTGACACTGGGGATGTTAATGGAGAAGGACTGGAAGAGAGCCGACACCTGGGGGTGGGACTGGTAGGTGACTGGGTAATAGGGAGGAGGCTGGAAGGGAGGGGACACGTGGGGATGGCACTGGAAGGGGGATGGACAGAGGGTAGGGTGACTCGAAGGGAGCTGGCACGGGGGGGAGGTGGCGCTGCAAGTGAGCTGATACCTGGGATAGTATTTGGTCTAGAAGGGGCTGGACAGTGAGGAAGGAGAGGGACTAAAAGGGAATGGACACCACTGGCAGTCCTGGGAACGCAGGAGGGTTGATATTGGAGTGTAATGGGAGGAGAGGACTGGAAAGGGGGCCGATACTGGGGAGGGTTATTGGGACTGGAAATAGGCTGATGGAAGGAAGTGAACAAAAAAAAGACAAGAAATGGCAGATGGACTATAAATTATAAAAAGAGAGCTAAGACAGGAAAGCAGAAGTCTCAGATCGAGACCAGCATAATCAGAGAATAAATTGGTCAGACAACAAAGATAGGAAAAATAATTTTATTTTCAATTAATGATGGGATTTGGGCTATCTTTATATTTTACACAGTATGAGGAACTACATCTCTTATTTATCTGATGTTGCACTGCATGTGGAGTCTGACTTCTTGGGGTTTTGGTTTAATTTTTGTCTATATATTTCTCTTTTCGTTTTGTGCTCATTTATTGATGAAGGCCTGTCTGTATTGTGTATGTGTGTACAACCAATGCTGTGTATTCTGTCAGTATAGAATTTGTTTAAGAATGCGTAGCAATCTTGCTTGTTCAGTTTGCACACTGCCCTCTCTGCAATTGTTTTGGGGACAGGAGATGGGGCAAGGATGGGATGGAGGCGGGGTGGGGGTGGGCATGGTTGGAGCATGACTAGCCACAGGTGGCGGGGGTTTTTTTCTTTCAAAAAGTTGGTAACCCTACCTGAAAATCATGCTTCCTCAGGTACTCCAATGATATCATCTGGTTGATGCCTTGGATGACATCACTGGAGCAGGACCTGCATGTTTCTCTCCAGTTATTAGAGTAAAAAAAAATGCCAAGCACTTCTTTTCACCATGTTGCTGTCATTAGGTTTAAGCCGCACAGAATAAGAAATCATGTAGCAGTCTTGTGGCCATAAGGCTTGTGAAACTCCAGACGTCAAACCAATGCAGGATTTCCTGCATTGTGCATTTCAAACCTACTGAGAGCCACATTGTGAAGAAAAGTGCTTAGGGATTTTTTTCTTGCTACACACCAGTAGCTGGAGGGAAACAAGCAATTCAGCAGATGAGCAGCAACTGTACAGAGTACTGAACAGTAGCAATGCTAAAGAGAGAGCTAAAGAAATAGTTTTGCAGGCACACTGAGTATCCCCCCTTTCTTTTCTGAAAGGTTCTATGGGGTCTCAGCAAAATCATCCAGTGAGGAGAAATGCAATTCAAATTGTAATAATGAAATGTCTGTGGTCTATTTTATGTGTGCTAGGGATGTGCACATTGAAAAGAATTTGTTTTATGATTCATGGTCAGCTATCTCTTGTTTCTATAAAGCCGTAACTAAGAAAAATCTAGCTTTTGGATACAAAACATTATAGGGGGATGTTTACTAAAGTGTGTTATGCAGTTAATACACATTTTAACATGCAGTAATCAATAACGTGGACTGTTGCTAAGAGCTACCATGTGTAAAAACAGCAGCACATTAAAAATTACACTTTAACTGCTTAAGGCCTTGTGGGGTGAGACACAGGGTGCAGTATGAGTGCAGAATGGGCATGGACAGCACCCACAGTACATTACCGCATGCTATTACAGTTATCAGTAGCATAGGTGCACTTAATACCACGTCAAGAGGCGATATTTAGTACACACCTGTGCTACCAAGAGGCAGGTAGCACAGCTGCTGTCCAAAAATAAACACACCCGACTGTAGACCTGAAGCCCAACCCCCTCCAGGCATATAGTCTACTCCTGATGCCAGCCCCTACCCGCCGGGCAAATAGCAGCCCAATGCCAGACCCCCTTGAGTACATCTCTCTCCCATATGACAGCCCCTCCATGCATATCACTTTCCCCTTTGGATATCCCTTTCCAATTACAATCCTTCCTGAGAACATCACACAACTCTCCCCCCACTTTCTTTTGCCCCCCCCCCTCCTCCCTTCCCTTCCACCTACCAGCATATCCCCATCTGTTCCTGCTTCATTGCCACCTGGCTTCAAATGGTGGTTACGACTCCTACCAGTAGTCTTGTGGTACTAACACTAGGGAGTCAATCTACTAAATAAGTGCAGTCACTTCTTATTTGGCAGATTAACCCCTAGTGGTAGTACCTGCCCCATCTCTTAGACCACTAGGGATACCCCAGTAAGTTCCAGAGGGTCAGATGGGTGGGTGGAGGGTTGCGATTAGGGAGCTATTTGAAGGGGAGGTGTGTGTGTGTATGGACAGGCTGTCATCTGGGGGGGAGGGGGAAGATATGTGCTTAGGGAGGCTGTCGTCTGAGAAGAGTAAATGCTAGAGGTAGGTGGGGGGGGGGGGGGGAGGGCCTGGCATTGGATCAGGACTATTACTACTACTACTTATCATTTGTATAGACATGTAAGAGATGGTCCCTGCTCATAAGAGTTTACAGTCTAATCAAGAAAGACAATACAAGTGGGGACTAAGATATATCTAGGGGAATGGCAAGGAAACACACAGGTTTTAAAAAGGAGATTAGGGGGATCAGTATCCAAACGCAGTCTCAAAGAAGTGAGTTTTTAGCCTGGACTTGAAAAAGACTACAGATGACATCTGATGTACGGACTCAGGAAGTTTGTTCCAGACATAAGGAGCAGCAAGGTAGAAAGATCGAAGTCTGGAGTTGGCAGTAGAAGAGAAGGCCACAGATAGAAGGGATCTGCCAGAAGAGCAAAGTTCCCAAGGAGGGGTGTAGGGAGATACGAGAGGAAAGGTAGTGAGGAGCAGTCGAATGAAGGCACTTATAGGTCAGTAGTAGAAGTTTGAACTGGTTGCGGAAATGGATAGGGAGCCAATGAAGTGACTTGAGAAGAGGGGTGACATGAGCATAGCAGCACTGATGGAAGATTAGCTGTGCAGCTGAGTTTTGAACAGGAGAGATGATTCAGAGGAAGACCAGTAAAGAGGAGGTTGCAATAGTCTAGATGGGAGGTGACAAGAGAATGGATGAGGGTCTTAGTAGTGTGTTCAGAAAGGAAGGGATGAATTTTGCCAGTGTTATAGAGAAAGAAGCAACAGGTTTTAGCTATCTGTTGGATGTATGTAGAAGAGAGGGAGGAGTTAAAGATGACCCCCACAAAGGTGGCAAATTATCTGAAACGCCTCCTGACTCAACTCCCACTCTCAAAGATCGAGATCGTGGCAACTGAGGAAAATCGCTTCCATACTGACCCTCGGCAGTGTGCCGAGCAGACAGACAGAGCTAGGAAGTTCATTTCCTCGCAGGCAAAAAAGAGAGTCATACCCAGAGCTACTCCAAACACACATCATGCCGCCTCAACAGTGGCATTGTCTGAGAACACTCGCACAGCCCTGCCCTTGACCTAGGGCTGGAAATGCAAGAGGGCCAGCCAAATAGCCCTTGCTGATGGAGCACATGGCCCTGAGCCGTTCTGTCTAGACAATAAAGGTATAGGCATAATGCCATTTTGCACATACTTTAACCCACTACAAGCAGAAGAATTCCTATGGACAGAGTTGGGGAGAGGTTTGCATTTATGCATATACTTTAGGGTTTGCAAAGTATGCATGTAAATTTTCTCCAGAATTTTGAAGATAGAAACATGACAGCAGAAAAAGACCACATGTCCTATGTCTCTATACTAAATGTACAGATATAACCGTGCAGGCAGTTTACTGGGATAATTTTCAAAGGGAAAACAAATGTGTACTTTCTCTTTGAAAATTGGTATATCTTCTAAATATATTGGCTGACAAGTTAGAGAGAGTAATTTTTGTAATAGCTTGCCTATAAATTTATGGGTTTTATTTGGGTGGGAGGATTGTTTGGGTCATGGTTTCACTCTGTTTTCTATGATTTTTACATCGTCATGGACTTTTAGGATAAGTAGCTGAAAAATATAAACAATTTCTGGGAAATAGTCCCATCCAGAATTTACAGAAAATTAAAAGCCACCCGCTCCCAAATTGTGCAAGCAAACTGCAGTGCAGGCATCTTGCACTTTGTCTTCTCCCAATCCTGAAATATGGCCTCTAGTGCGCAGCCAGGGGGGGACCAACATCCTGACTGCATATTGATTAAAATAAAACTTCCTGACTGAAGCAGAGCTGTTAATGTCAACTGCTCTGACTGCATGGAAAAAATGTGACAACCAACTCACTTGAGAAGGATTTAACACAAGACTTACTGTACAAAGCCAATTTCAGACAAAGGCTTTTTTAGCTGGGATTTAGGCATAAGTCCACTTCCCCTAACTGAATATCAGGCATATTTGTTCCTCAGAGAGTAGATCCTCTTTTAAATAAAAAAAAATATATATTCTGAGATTGTCATTCTTTTACCCCTTCCTCAACTTACATCTACAAACCCTATCCATGGAAAGATTTTGCACAAAACCACAATTTTATGACTGCTGGTGTTTTTCTGCAAAACCAAGACAGTCTGAAAAAGAATGCAGGAACCTATCCTGAAGCCATTCCATTCTCTAGACTTTTCCTTGAAAGCTTGTCCTTCCCCTAATCATCTGATGCACTGTCTCATGTTACTATCTTCTACAAATTAAAGAGGACAATCGCCTCAAGGGCCTTAAGTTATTTTCCCATCTATGGCACAGCTGCAGATTGGTGCACTTGTAATACTGTCAAATGTATGACTTGTGGCTTGGGCTTTGCAACTAAAACTACAGAAATGTATAAGAAAAGTTCTTACAAACATCTGTTAGTGCTAAATTTGCACCCACTTCCATTATGTTTGCATGTGGCTCATCACTGTCAAATGTGAAGTCTGAAAATGTCACCAGGTAACCAGGTAACTCAGAAGGTTGCCCTTTGGATTATAAAGCACCCCTCTTAATGGCTTTGATGATGGATTTCCAGCCGGAGATTGTTACAATGTTGAAGGTAATGTTCTACCAGGGCTCTGATCACTCAATCGCACCATTTAAACCAAAACCAAAATCACACCATTTAAACCACTGCCCTTGTCATGTTAACAAAAGGTTCAAGTGAGACTGGGTGGTCAACGTTTTAAGGAGTCCTTTTACTAAAGCTCTCTAGGATGGCTAAATGTGTGTTTAGCGTGAAACCTAATGTCCATTAAGTGCAAAGCCCCCATGATAATTGTCGACGGCATCACCGGCATGTTCCCAGCAGTTACCACTGGGAATGCGTAGCCTAATGCGCGATGCAATTAACAAGGGGGAACTGCCCCATTGGCAGCATGTGATATGTACCCCCGCACTAACTGCAATGTGCTCTCCACGTCCACACCCCGTCCATACCCTATCCAAACTCCGTCCCTTCATGCAATGGATAACAAATGTACATTTTAACAGCTGCTAGCTGTCCTGTCCGCAAGTTACCTGTCACCATGTGCCATTACTGACCGCTAAAATGCACTTACCTGCTTAACAGCCTTTAGTTAAAAGGCCTCTAAATCTCAATTTACCGATCCCTGATCAGCTGTTCATATATTCTGACTAATGAGCCTTTCAGGCGCTTTTCATTACACTGTTGTGCACATGTGTCATTGGGTGATGCTGACTTTCTTCTTTATCAAGAAGTGATTGAATGATGGTAAGAAAAGCTGCTCAGTTTGATATTTTAAGATTTTGATTTGGAAGGTAAATAGCATTTTTTTTGTTTTGGTTGCCAGGTATATGTTTTTCTAAAGCTACATGATAAACTACCTTTTGAGAAGGCTGAAAAACAGTTTTGAGGCGGACAGCTAGTCTGCCAAACACTGGCTTCAGGGGTTTATATTTATTTTGAGATAAGGCGTCATGAATGTATCTCAGAAGAAAATTTAAATCAGGATAAATTAAATTATTTTTAAACACCTATGCTTTGAGCTTTTGAAGTTTCTACTTTTGACGTTTTTGTAAAAATGAAAATAGACAAGTGAGGTAAATGATTATATTTCAAGTGTGAATACTGAGGTTTATAAGTGTCTTCAAATATATGCTAATGTCTTATTCCTCAGCTCAGTATGTGATACCTCTTTTTTAAGAAACATTAAGTACTGGAATTTTGAATTTGATAGTTATAAATTCATGTTCATTCTCAGGGCTTGACAAACCCCAGGCACCAAGGGCTCAGAGCACTTGTGGGCAGAAGGGCTGCAAAAGGCCATGATTGCAGCAGAAATGCTGCAACCACACTGGAACCTGCAAAAAATGTTTAGAGGCAGGGGGATTTCGCTGCACAGACAACCAAAGAAGATTAAAGGGCTTCAGGTTAGATTTAATAAAGAATGGTGGGAGAGAGATGGAGGGCTGGAGGTTGAATGCAAGGGGGAAGGAGAAAGGGAGAGAGTCTGGGGAGGGAAACAGAAAGTTGGGGAGTGGAGGAAAAACAGCAGGAGAGGGGTTGGAGTGTTGGGGGGGTAGTAGAATAGTGCAAGTGGTTGAGGGTGAAGAGATGAATGCATGGGAATTAAAGGGCACAATGTGTATGTGTAAAAGGTACACTCCATCCCCAGCAGCACCCCACACACACACACATATATATATATATATATATATACACACACACACAAGCACCCAAACCCCCCCCCCCCCACACACACACACACGCAAAGGTGCAGCTTAAAGGGTCAGTGGGAGCACTGCCTTCTGTTGGTACTGTTCAATGGCCCATTAAATGCCTAATTTATTAAGCTTTTACCCAAAGAAAATGGGAAAAACAGATTCTGTAAATCAGGCCCTTAAACCTAAAAAAATTAAGTGCAATACATATTTATGAGGAGCAGGGATATGCACAGTGACCTAGGTTTCTGCGACCAGCTCTGAGATTCCAAAAAACATTTGTCAAGGACTGTTCATCTTTCACTTGCTGAATATATTTTATAAAAGCAGCACATGTGTGTATGTATCTTTGTAAAATAGTCTCCAAGATTTATCCCCAGTAGCGCACACATGCTGTCGCACACATTTACACCTGCTCTGAGGCATGCCAGTAAGAATCAGCATGTATCAATATATTTTTAAAAATGTGTGCACAAGAGGAGATCTTCCTTCAACTCCACCTACTGTCTACTTTTGGAGAGGCCCACATATATATTGCACAAGAATATACACTATTCATTGGTAGCACCTGCTATTATGTACATATTCCACTGGACAATTTTATAAGAACCTACTTATATGTATAGAAATCTCTTCTACATGTACACATCCCTTATTAAATCATCCCCAAGTGGCATTAAATGTAATTCAAAACTTGTTTATTTCAAATGTTTGTAAATTAGGATGGACTGGATGAGGAACAACTGGTTTGTCAAAGTAGATGATTTAGAATAGATAAATTAATTGTATTAGTGTTGAGGATATAAATCGTAAAGAAACGTGCATCTATGTTGGAGATATATGTCACAGACATTTGGTAATGTAATTGTATTTATATATTGTAAGCTTTATTGTAACCCGACTTGAACTCACGTTGGTAAAGGTGGGCTATAAATACATACAGGGAAAAAAAATAAAGTGAAAATGGTCTTGATTGCTGCTAGGATTCAAAATATTGTTCTGTTCCAAAAAAAGAGATGATACTATCTATGCACCACACTTTGGCTAGGCTACAGATAGAAAATGAATCACTGTTTGAAAAATAATGATGAGAATGAAGACGTCTGAAAAACAGCACCAACGCCTACAGGACAAACAGAGCGTTACACAAGAGGCAAACCTTAGTAGAAAATAAACTTTAGAATGTGAGGTCATGATACAATGATGGTAGATTCGGGAATTACATTAGGAAAATATTTTTTTCATAGGAAGAGTAGTAGATGCATGAAATAGCCTCCCAGTAGAGGTGATGATGGCAACAGCATGCAAGGAGATAAAGGGTATGACAGGCCTTGCCAACATTTTCTTGGAATCTAGGAGCCAACCTAAAACTCTAGGAGTGCCGTCAAAACATAGATCACATGGATGCTCCTGCTCCCCAAAAATGTACATCCCAATTACATTTTTAGGTTTTAGGGCCTGATTTACTAAAGGATATGTTTACTAAACAGCAGCAGCGGCTTCCGTGTGATATTGGAGCCACTACCGCTGTTTAGTAAACATACCCCTATGGGAAAAAGCTTAAGAAATCAGGCACTTAATGGCCCACTGCACAGTGCCAACAGGAGGCAGCGGTCTCTCTCCTCCCTCTCCCACCACCCCCACTGATCCTTTAAGCTATGCCTGTGTCTCTGTGTGGTGTGGAGATCGGGTGCCTGCATGTGTGTGCTGTGGAGGTAGGGTGCCTGTGTCTGTGTGGTATGGAGGTAGGGTGCCTGCGTGTGTGTGGTGGGAGGTAGGGTGCCAGCGTGTGTGTGGTATGGAGGTAGGGTGCCTGCGTGTGTGTGGTGTGGAGGTAGGGTGCCTGCGTGTGTGTGCTGTGGAGGTAGGGTGCCTGTGTCTCTGTGTGGTGTGGAGGTAGGGTGCCTGCGTGTGTGTGCTGTGGAGGTAAGGTGCCTGCGTGTGTGTGCTGTGGAGGTAGGGTGCCTGCGTGTGTGTGCTGTGGAGGTAGGGTGCCTGCGTGTGTGTGGTGGGAGAGGGGGTGCCCTTTCCTTCCCATGCATTCATCTCATCACCCTCCAGCTCTTTGCACTCTTCCCTCCCTTCCCCATTTCAACCCCTTTCCTGCTGTCCCTCCCCACCCCAAACTCTCTCTCCCTTCCCAGACTCTCTCCCCAACCTCGTTACATTCAGCCCTTGCCCTCCAATCCCCCCACCATGTATTATTTATTAAATACTGTACTTTTAAATTTTGCCAGCTGTCTGCTGCCCTCCCCCTATCTCTACCCTTCCTTCTGCTGCACTTCTACCCACAAGAGATGGGATCCCCGCATGCAGACAGACATCGTCAGTACTGGTCATGTACCATGATCCCCGGGTGCCAGGCTGAGTTTTCTAGTCACCATGGTGACCTGGTGTCTGGGGTTTCTTGAGCCCTGGGGTAAGCCCAGAAGATCCTTAATTACAAACATACGAGGAGGAGGAACGCCAGAGATCAGCTCTGGTCGACAGCACTGCAAACAAAGCAAACTGAGCAGTCTAGATGGCTTTTAGAGTCCTTATTCGCCATCATAGTCTCTGTTATTATTATCTCCTATCCTCAGACTATGGAGGTCATCTTGTAATCACTGTGCAGCATTTACAAGTGTAAATACTAATTTTACAATGTCGCTGTTTACAAGTGTAAATATCATGGCACATATAGGGGCAGATATTCAGAGCAATTAATGTATTAGCAGAGCAGTTAATGCCGCTGAATATCTCCAGGTGCCGCTGGCAAGCATCGGGGCATTCTGGGGGCAGAGTGGAGGCAGCGGTCAGGGATACACATGCAAACCCTATATGAAACGGGGAACATTTTGGACCCACCCAGAACTCATCCTCTTGCAATTTCTACAAAGTAAGGACATTGATATGTCCTTTCTAAAATCCACATGTACATCACAGATTTTCCATTTCAAAATTGCATATAAGGCTTCTAAAGTAATCCCCATAATCTAATGCCATAGAGACTACCACTTAAATGCAAGATATAAATAACAATTAATCGACCACTAGTGCATTCATAAAACATCAAAGAAAGAGCGTGCAGTACTCAACCAAAACTTTAGTGGGAGTTTGCCTACAACATACACAGTACTATAATAGGTACCGCCTGCTTGTTTTGACTTTGAATGTGGTATTTTTCTCTGCATGCTGCATTTCGGATTCAGCGACCGATCTACTGCATTTGCACAGAACACTTAACATAGACTGCTCAAGAGATGCATCTGGCTCCTTTCACTGATACATCAGAAGCCCAGAGAACACCTGCAGGCTGGAAGGTAAATACATCTCCTGGCCAGAATACCTTCCCAGTCCATTATTCTAAGCATCAGGTCCCCTCCAGGCACCTGGAGGACAGCAACATTTTATTTTTTTATAAACATCCAACAGCATGTGACTTTTTTTTCAAGACTATTGTTAGTATAAACAAGCAAACATAAAATAAGGTCATTTCAAAGAACGAAAGCGTGGGGAGTCATTACAGCCTTTCCAATTGCTGCAATTCTTCTTCCCACGGACTGGCAGACAGAGAAACTGCTGTTTTCCTGCTCCAAAGCCGAGTTTCTCCAGAGCACTCCAGCGCTCCAACATTTGGAAACAGGGGAGACTGCCCGCCTTGCTTTAACACCCCAGACTCAACTTTCAGAAGTTTGTCCTTTTAATTCTACAGTTTCGGGATTTCCTTCCATTTCTTTTCTAAATCTCTCGCGAATAGATCTGTCGTGGGCTCTTATTGACATTGTTATTTACTTGCTGCCCGGATTATAAATCTTAACCGTTATCTCCATCCCTTGCTTCGGGAAAGCAACTGATGCTACGTGGACTGGGTACTTTCAAACATAAGCCAGGGTGCAGGAGAGGGAAGGGAAGACTTGGGAACTACAATTTGGCAGGCGAGACGTCTCAGTTCAAGCAAGTGTGACATGCTGTAGGAGGTGGCAGCTAGCATGCCAGTGTCCCCTGTCACACTCCTCGACCCCTCTCTCCCTGCTATTGTTACTCTCGCGCTTTCCCAGACGGGCACAGCGTACATCCATAACGCCCCCTCCCGTCTCCTAGCAGCAAAATGGCACATGGTTCTCCTACCTGGATGTTACAGGAGATCTCCGAGTCATCCAACAGCCTGATGGTGCATTTTATCTCTAGGGTTAAGGATTTAACACTCGAGCTCCGGAAACGAATCATGCTGATACTTCTGTTCCCTCTTACACAGCCACAGGAAAACATGCACCACCAGAACGCAAACAACAACAAACCAAAAAGAACGAAAAAAATCTCTTCTTAGCGGAAAGAAACCATATCTGTTTTATCCACCTGCCCATCCAAGACGAGTGCTTGGGGTGCAAATGAGAGGGGAGCGCGCTGTTGCTGTGGCTGCGTCAGGCTCTCTCATGCAAACATATGCACACACCCTCTCCCGTGCAAATGCTCCTCCCTTCCCCTGCTCGCTCTCTGGATTGTGGGAGAGAACCTGGGTGTGCTTAGCAAGTAGCATGAACAGTTGTGCTGTGTGAAAACTGGAGTTTTCTTTCGGTTTCTTTTTCTCCATTTGTGCTTTATTTCGAGGAGGGGGGGGGGGGTCGATGCTGAAGTAGCTGGGTAAACTGAAGTTAATCAGCAAATCTGGCGGGCATGACCAGTTCAAGGGGAAAATCCCAACCTTGTTGAAAGTGTAAGGTAGTAGTTCCCAACATGTAACCCATCAACTGCTGGGGGTCGCCAGGACCAGCCCCAGAGTTAGTGCAAGGTATTGGGCACCCTGGGCAAACCTTCAGTTTTCCTGCACTCTGAGGAATTGATAATTAAACTCAACAATCGCGATAATCCCCACACCACCCTTCCAACAACAATCCTGTCAAAAATGCATAACTGGACATCCTACTGAAATATCAGATTTTGCTTTGGATATATGTTTGTGTGGAGTGGAGGAGTAGCCTAGTGGTTAGAGCAACTGCCTCGTACCCAGAAGATCAAGGGTTCGATTCCCACTGGCACTCCTTGTGACTTTGGGCAAGTCACTTTACCCTCCATTGCCTCGGAAGAAAAGGCTGGCAATCTACTTCCGGTGATACATTGCCAAGAAAACCCAGAGGTAGCTGGGTCGCTATGAGTCAACACTGACTTGATGGCACTAAAAAAAAAAAAAAATATATGTTTGTGTGTCCACTCTCTCTCTGCAGGTAAAAGAATATGCTGCTGGCTCTTGGAGTTTGAGTGGCTATCATGAGTTATTGTTTGGCTTTGACTGCTACTGCTGCTCTTTGCTGCCCAGGCGATGGCCTAATCTTGCCTAATGGTTGGGCAGCAGAATACAGAGGCTGCAGTAGAGACAGGGTTGAGAGAGAGAGAGAGATTGGCAGGGCTAACCCCAATACACTCATAAAACTGCTCTTCGAAAATCACTTCACTGGCTCCCCTTCGCTTCTAACCTATAAATGCATTCACTCTACTGGCCCTCATTACTTTTCCTCTCTTCTCTCTCCCTACACCTCTCCTTGTGAACTCCGCTCCTCCTCTCTATGCCCTTTTCTTCTGCAAACTCCAGACTTCGATTTTCACCCTGCTGCTCCTTATACATGGAACAAACTTCCTTTATCTTTACACCAAGGGGCTTGTTTACAAAGCCGCGGCCCCGCTCCGATAACGATCGGAAATCGCTACCACGGCTTTGTAAACAAGCCCCCAAGTCTCTTCTCTCCCTCTCTTCAAATCCATGCTAAAGGCTTACCTCTTTTCTTTGAGGCCACATTTGATTCCTAATCAATCCCTTGTTCTCCTTCCCTATTTGAACTCCCCCCCCCCCTTGTTTCTCTTGTATTGTTCTGTCTGTCTTGATTTAGATTGTAAGCTCTACGAGCAGGGACTGTCTTCTTTATATGTTTGTACAGCGCTGCGTTTGCCTTGTAGCGCTATAGAAATGATTAATAGTAGTAGTAAAAGAGAGATACTGGTGGAGACAGGAAGGGGAAGAAAGATAAAAATGGCTAGTGGGAGCAGGCTTGGCACTGAGGGGAGAAGGCCAGGAAAAATAGAGGGGATGAATTGGTCATTCCTGATGTTTTTGGAGTTAAAAAGAATCTCTGAACTTTTAGGAGGTTAATAAGGGGTCCACCTAACCAAAAAATGTTGGGAACCTCTGGTGTAAAGTTTAAACTTGCATGCATTGGGGTAAGGATGTTGTCTTCAGACAGTGCTTCTTCGATAGAAGATTGTGTATTGGCAGTAGGCAACCTTATGATAGCAAGAACACAAGCATTAACAAACCAGGGGATACTGCTCTAGACGATGCTTTCTTTCTGTCATGCCTCTGTCCCCACCCTCAGTTACTATTACTACTACTATTAAACATTTATAACGCACTACAAGGCATTCACAGTACTATAGAAACACAGATAGAGACAGTCCCTGCTTGTCAGAGCTTACAATCTAATCAAGTCAGACAAGACAAAAGATAGGAATAAGGAAAATAGGGAAGGGTAAGGAGACACAAGGAAACAAGGGATCAGAATCCAAAAGCAGCCTCAAGAGGTGAGCCTTTAGCATAGATTTGAAAGGGGGCAGAGATGAAGCCTGATGTACAGATTCAGGAAGTTGGTTCGAGGCATAAGGAGCAGCAAAGTGAAAAGACCGAAGTCTGGAGTAAGCAGTGGAAGAAAAGGGCAAAGAGAGAAGCAAGCCAGTAGAAGAACAGAGTTCATGAGGAAGGGTTAGGGGGAGAGGAGAGAGGAAAGGAGCAGAAAAATGAATGCATTTAAAGGTCAGCAGGAGGAGTTTGAATTGGATATGGAAGAGAAACCAATGAAGTGATTTGAGAAGAAGGGTTATACGAGTATATCGAGGCTGGCGAAAGATTAGTCACGCAGCAGAGTTCTGAATAGACTGAAGGGGAGAGAGATGACTCAGAGGGAGACCAGCAGGAAGGAGTTTGCAATAGTCAAAACAGGAAGTAATTAGAGAGTGGACAAGAGTTTTAATAGTGTGTTCAGAGAGGAAGGAGCAAATTTTGTTAATGAGACAGAAACGACAGGTTTTAGCTATCTGCTGGATATGTGAAGAGAAGAAAAAGGAGGAGTCAAAATGACACCAAGGCTATGAATTGAGGAAACAGGAAATAGAAGAGTTGAGACAGAGAAAGGAGGAAGGGGGAGAGGAAGGCTTAGGGGGAAAAATAAGAACTTTGGTTTTGTCCATGTTTAGTTTCAAATTGCGGTGAGGCATCCAGGTGGCGATGTCAGAGAGACAGGCAGAAATACGGGCCTGGAGTGTCAGAGAAATATCAGGTGTAGAAAGATAGATCTGAGAGTCGTCAGCATAAAAATGATACTGAAATCCATGGGAGGAGATGAGAGCACCAAGGGACTGGGTGTAGAGAGAGAAAAGGAGAAGGCCCAGAACAGACTCTTGGGATACACCAACTGAGAGTGGGATAAAAGTAGAGGAGGAACCACCAGAACAAACACTGAGAGTGATGGGAGAGATAAGAAGAGAACCAGGACAGGACAGAGAGGCCATAAAACCAAGTGAAGATAATGTGTCAAGGAAAAGGTGGTGGTCAACGTATCAAAAGCAGCAGAAAGGTCAAGAAGGATAAGGATAGAGTAGAGGCCCTTAGATTTAGCCAGGAACAAGTCACTGGAGACTTTGGCAAGTGCTGTTTCAGTAGAATGTAAGGGGCGAAAGCCAGACTGAAAAGGATCTATGGAATACACTCCCCACTTCCTTACGTTTAGAGCCCTCTTACTTGCAATTTAAGTCACTACTTAAAACATATCTCTTCCAGAAAGCTTTCGACCTTCCCCTAGAGAACCTCCCTAATTAATTTGTCTGTGTGTCTATCCCAAGTTTCGTCTGTTTGTCCATTTTTCCTGTGCTCTGGTTAGATAATTTTACTCTATGATTTGTTATAATTTGCTACTTGCTGTCAAACAAGCTGTTATCCAACTGTCCATCTTCCTGTATTTTGGTTGGTTAATTTTATTTTATGATTTGTTATAATTTGCTAATTGCTGTCAAACAAGCTATGTCCAACTGTTATGTGTTATTGTTTAGTATCTCTCTTATGATTTGTCCACTTTCTTTACCCCTCTATCCTGTCTCACTTTGGCGTTCTGTTTCCTGGATTCTGGTGCAAATCAATTTTTATTGTACACCGCTTAATGCTTTGCAAAAGGGGTATATCAAATTTTAATAAAGATAAAGATAAAGATCCAGAAGGGCTTGAGAGGAAATAAATTCAAGACAATGGTGGAGGACTGAGCACTCAAGAAGTTTGGAAATGAAGGGAGATGGGGTGATAATTAGAAGGAGAGATAGGGTCAAGAGAAGGTTTCTTGAGTAGGGATGTGACCACAGCATGCTTGAAGGCTGCAGGGACAGTAGCAGCAGTGGAGAGCGAGAGAATGAGAATATGTGAGATGGAAGGGATGACAGAGGAGGAATTGGAGTTAAGGAGATGGGTGGAGATATGATCAGAACAGCAAGTAGTAAGTTTGAAGGAGGAAAGAAGATGTGAAGTTTCATCTTCAGAGATCATGGGAAAGTATGAAAGGGTAATAGAGATTGATGGGAAAAGTTGGTATTGAGGTGGGAGAAGAGGGGATGAAATTGTTCTAGTGGGGAAATGGAAAGTAATCTTGTGGATTTTATTATGGAGAAAGTCAGCTAGGGTTTGGGCAGAGAGAGAAGGGGGGGTTCGGAGGGGGAGGCGCCTTGAGGAGAGTTAAGAGTAGAGAAAAGACGGCAGGCGTCAGTGGCAATAGAATTAGATGGATATAATAGTTTTGCTTGGCAAGTGCTAAGGCTGACTGGAAGGAGGTAAGTATTTTATTTATTTATTTATTTATTTTATTTTATTTCGGTACATTTGTATACCGCTTCTTCCAGCGATCAGTAGCGGTTTCACATTGAACTTTTAACACAGCAATCCTTTTACATATAACAATATTCTAGTTGCTTACATATGGATATCAAATTTGGATTTTACAGAAGATGATTGTAGGGTTATATTTATATATGTTTCATGGGTATTTACATAGCCTAGTGTTAGACATATATTTACAAGCGTTTCATGTTTATTTACATAGCTGGGTGCATTGTTACATTAGGACAGGTTATAGTATTCCTGGAATAGATAGGTTTTTAGGTCTTTCCGGAATTCTTCTGGTCATTGTTATCTCTTAGTGCGGGAGGTAGGCTGTTCCATTGGGAGGGAGCTGTGTATGTGAATGCTCTGCTGCTTGTAAGGGTTTTGGTTATGTTGTGTGGGACGTGTTTAGATTGTGTGCTCTTCTGTTCCTATTGGGGGGTTGTGTTGAGATAAGTGTAGAGAGGTATGATGGAGCTAGGATGCGGATTAATTTAAATGTCGTTAATATTATTTTATATCTTATGCGGGCATGGATGGGGAGCCAGTGGAGTTCCATTAGGATTGGTGTGATGTGATCAGAGACCCGCAGTTTCATTATGATTCGAGCAGTGACATTCTGCGCCATTTGAAGTATGTTGAGGTTTTTTTTGGGTAGTCCTTGGAGAATGCCATTGCAGTAGTCCAAGTGAGGTGTGATGAGTGCTTGGGCTACCGTTCTGAAGTCAGACTGCTCAATGATGTTGTGTAGTGGCTGGAGTATCCTCAATTTGTGAAATATGGCTCAGTTTAGCAGTCTTAAGTGGGTTTCCATCTTAAGGTTTCTGTCGAGGATGACTACCAGATATTTTATCTCTTGTTTGATGTTGTATGTATTATTGTTCAGGGGAATTGTTTGTGGGGGTTCAAACTCAGGGTTTTTGGAGATGACCATCACTTTGGTTTTCTTATGGTTGATGCTCATGTTGTTTTGCTGTATCCATGTTTGTGTGTCCTTGAGGCATGCTTCCAGGTGGTTTTAATTTGGGTTGTTCATGTCCAGTTGTGTATACAGCATTATATCATCTGCATATAAGTGGTAATTAATCTTGTTTCTGAAATATTGTGTAGATGGATGTTAAGTAGAGGTTGAACAGTAGAGAGGACAAGGCTGACCCTTGCGATATTCCCTGCATTTGTGGGAATGCCTTTGATGTTTCTTGATTGAAGTGAACCTGCTGTACTCTGTTTGATATATAGGAGCCAAACCATTTTAGTGGGGTTCCTTTTATACCTATGTATTCGAGCCTGGTGAGGAGAATCTCATGGCTTACTGTGTCAAATGCAGCGGATATGTCTATGAATATTAGGATGAACATATTAGGTGAACATTTTCTTGCTGTTCTCAATGCCTTTGTATAGCTTGTCTAAGTAGTACTAGTAGGAGGGTTTCTACTCCATGGTATTGACGGAATCCATATTGTTGGTCATCAAGTGCATTCCTAGTATCGATATGATCTTGAAGTTGGTGCTGAACTGCTTTTTCCACTGTTTTGGCTATAAGTGGAATGCTTGATCTGGGGTGGTATGAAGCTGGATCGTTCTTTTTGAGTGTTTTGTATTTCAAAATAGGTCTGATAAGTGGTCTTTTCAGCTCTAGTGGCATGATTCCTTGTTGCATTGATTGATTTACTATGTGCGTTATGCACAGAGTGATTTCCGTTTTTGTAGTTTTGATCCATGCTGAATTTGAAGATGAAGAAAGTTAGAACGGGAGCGAGATTTGAGCCTAGGTTTAATTTATTTATTTATTTAACATTTCTTATATACTGCCTTTCATGATATCAAGGTGGTTTACATTGAACAGGGCATTATAACTTGGAGATAACTATTTTTACAGGGAACATAGGCAATGGAGGGTTAAGTGGCTTGCCCAAGACCACAAGGAGCACCTGTGGGACTAGAAACCCCAGTCCTTCTGGCCCAAGGTTGCTGTCCTCTAGTGGGATTTGAACCCCTGACTTTCCGGCCTGAGGTACCTTGTCCCAACCACTAGGCCACTCCTCCCTCCTAATGCAGTCAGCTGAGTAGGCACAGGAGCGGAGATATCGGGTAGGTGAGGACAACCAGGGCTGGGGTGTAGTGCGTCTCACAGAACATGGGATGGGTGGAGCAAGAGTATCTAGAGCAGAGGAGAGGGCAGTATTATAGGAAATTACAGCCTCATCAACAGATTTAGAAGACAAAGTGGAAGAAAGAGGTGATGAGATGATAGTAGAAAGAGTCAATGGATCGATAGCATGAAGATTCCTAAAAAGGTAGGAGGAGACAGAGCAGGACTGAGGTGTGGAGTGATGAAGGGTGAAACTTAGTTCCTAATCGTCTCTCCGGGCCAGTCCAGAACAAATGGGTAGTCTATCTCCCTCCTCTAGCAGCTGAGGACTGAACACTGATTCTTGTTGCTAGGATACCCTGCTCTCCCCTGGTGATAGAAGGCAGTCTTATTGTCCTCAGCAGCTGAGCTGGATGTGTGGGGCTCTAGCTCCCCACAAGAAGCCTGATACCTTTATTTCTATTTATTTTATTTTCTATTTGAGTGGAAGTGTTCACACAGAAGTGATTGTGCTATGCCCTAGCAGGGTATTTCTGCACATGTGGTGTCTTTTATGCTCTTAGTATAATTGCACTTCAGCGCTGGTGTCAGTTCGTCGGGAAACCGGCTCGGAGAATGAGGCAGAGCCTGTCTCCTCTTCTCTGCTAGTTGATGCAGGTAGGGAACAGACCTGGGAGCCCCAGCAGCTGTTTTTCCCTCCGTCCGTAGTGGTCCTTCCGTAACCGCTGGCAGCGGTTTTTTCTCTGTCGGGGCCTTGCGCATTGCCGGCACTGTTTAAGTTTTTTCCCTCAGCGCGGGTGCTGCCGCGTGCGTTTCCCCTCCTTCCTCGGATAGTCGGGGCGGATCGTTCTCCGGTGCTCGGGTTCTTGAGTGTTCGTTTTTTCGGCAGTTACAAGCTCTCCATAGGGGGGGGCAGGCGAACCGCGTTATGCAGGATAAGCAAGGCCATCAGGGTGAGCAGTTAAACGGCCTTCAGCCTTCGGGGGAAAGCGCGGGAACGGCAGCCATGTTAGGGGGACAAGCCGTTTCGTCGCCTCCTCTACCTAAGGCAGGCAAGCGCAAGGCAAAGTCTCGGCATAGCGCTGAGGGGCAGGAGCAGCCTGTGTTACCGGCGGTACCAGAGGCTCTGGACCCTCTCCTTTCCGTGGAGTTTATTTTGGCGTTTCATAGAGCTTATTTGCTTAAGAAAGCTCAGGCTCCTGCTTCAGTTGTCACAGACCCTGTGCAGGTTTCTCTGACAGGGGTCTCTGGCCTCTCAGATCCCGGTGAAGGGGTCTCCTCATTGCAAGCGCTTCTGGATTCCAAACGAAGCTGCTTCTCTGGCTGCAGAGGCTCTGGGGCCGGAAGAGGGAGAGCTTCTGTCAGAACCGGGTTTGGAGTCCTGGCCCGCGGACTTAGAAGAAGGTGAGTTGGGTCCCGGGGATGATCCTAATCTATTTAGAGTTTTTAGGAAGGATGAACTGGCAGCCCTAATTGCACAGTCTCTGGCGGCGCTTAATATCGTGCCTCCGGTGGTTCCGCAGGAACCTTTAGAGGATCCCTTGTTGCAGGGTTTCAAGACCGAACAGAGATGTTTCCCTCTACACAGGGTGATTAAACAGATGATAGAGTCTGAGTGGGAATGTCCTGAGGCGTCCTTGAGGGGGGCTCGGACTATGGCGCGTTTGTATCCCGTGCCCCATGAGGAGAGAGAGTTGCTGCGTATGCCTAAGGTGGATGCGCTGGTGTCTGCGGTCACTAAGAAGACTACTATTCCGGTGGAGGGTGCTACAGCCCTTAAGGATATTCAGGATCGCAGATTGGAGGCGCTGTTGAAGCAGGCCTTTGATTCCAGTGCGCTGGCGTTGCAAGCGTCCGTGTGTGGGGCATACGTGTCCAGGGCTTCGGTGGAGTCAGCTGGCTTCTGGACAGGAAGGAGACGCGGCTCCTTCTGGGGAAGGGGCTAAGCTGGAATCGGCGGCGGCGTATTTAGCGGATACCTTTTATGATTTGATTCGCATTTCCGCGAAGGCTATGGCTTCAGTGATTGCCGCACGGCGGTTTTTATGGTTGAGGCATTGGGCGGCGGATGCTTCGTCCAAGGCACGTCTCAGTAAGCTCCCGTACAAGGGTAAACTACTTTTTAGGGAAGCGCTAGAGAAGATTGTTAAAGATTTAGGTGACTCCAAAGGAGGGCGTCTTCCCGAGGACCGTCCTAAGGTGGCTAAACAGGGCTCTTTCCCTAGGGGTCAGGGGCGAGAGTTTCGCCGTTTTCGAGGGGCCCGCTTTACTCCTTATCAGCGTGGTCGGTTCCCCTCTCGGGGGCAGTCCTTTCGGGGAGCTAGAGGTTCCGGTAGAGGCTATTTTGGGGCCCCTCCCGCCTCCATTAAGAAACCGCAATGAAGTGAGGCGGGTCCAGGCGGAGATTCCGGTAGGAGGTCGGTTGCAGGAATTTGTCTCCGCTTGGGCCGCCATTACTACCGACAACTGGGTTCTCCAGATTGTCAGAGACGGGTATGCTCTCGAGTTCGCATGTCCTCTGGCGGACGCCTTCGTTTTCTCTCCGTGCGGTCCTCTCACCAAGCGGAGGGCGATTCACGACACGTTGCAGCGATTGTTACGGCTTCGGGCCGTGGCTCCAGTGCCGTCCGACCAGTGCGGCTTCAGTCGATACTCGATCTATTTTGTGGTGCCCAAAAAGGAGGGATCGTTTCGGCCCATCTTGGATTTAAAGCACGTGAACCGGTGTTTGCGCGTCTCTCATTTCAGGATGGAAACCTTGAGATCGGTGATTCGCTCGGTGCGCCCGGGGGAGTTTCTCTCCTCCATAGATTTGACGGAAGCCTATCTGCACATTCCTATCAGACCAGAACATCAGCGGTTTCTTCGCTTTGCGGTTCCCATGGGTCATTTTCAGTTTCGAACTTTGCCGTTCGGTCTGGCGACGGCGCCGCGCACTTTCACCAAGGTGATGGTGGTGGTATCGGCGGCTCTGCGCAAAGAAGGAATTCAGGGTCACCCGTATCTGGACGACTGGTTGATTCGAGCGGCGTCGCAGGAGGAGTCCGTCAGGGCGACCGCTCGGGTAGTTTCCTGTCTCGAGAGTCTCGGATGGATTGTGAACCAGGCGAAGAGTCGTCTGGAGCCGGTGCAGCGGTTGACTTATCTCGGAGCCCTCTTCACCACAGACAGAGGGTCGTCTTTTTGCCTCCGGAGCGGGTTCGGAAGATTCTCTCTCAGGTGACCAGTTTTTTGCGTGTTCGGGCTCCGACGGCTTGGAGGTACTTGCAATTGCTGGGGTCGATGGCGGCAGCCTTGGATCTGGTGCCTTGGGCCAGGGCGCACATGAGGCCGCTCCAACAGGCGCTGATTTCACGGTGGTCTCCGCAGTATCATCCGCTCTCTCATCGATTGGGTTGTCCCGATCTCGTGCATGTCAGTCTTCAGTGGTGGTTGGATCCGGACCATCTGCAGGCGGGGGTTCCGCTGGCGCTCCCGGAATGGATTTTGGTGACTATGGATGCCAGTCTATCCGGTTGGGGGGCGCATTGTTTGGCTCACATAGCGCAAGGATCCTGGTCAACGGAAGAAAGTCTGTGGTCCATAAATCGCTTGGAATTGCGGACAGTGCGTCTGGCGCTGGTGGCATTTACCAGTCTTCTCGAGGGGAAGCTGGTGCGCGTCTTCTCCGACAACCTGGTGACGGTCTCCTACATAAATCGCCAAGGCGGCACGGGCAGTGTCCTTCTCCTGGAGGAGAGTCAACAGTTGTTTCACTGGGCGGAATTGCATCTCGAGGCGCTTTCGGCGGCTCATGTGGTGGGGAAGGACAATGTTCAGGCCGATTATCTCAGTCGGCATGTGTTAGATCCCAGAGAATGGGAACTCAATGCAGACGTCTTCCACGAGCTCACATTGCGTTGGGGTCGGCCGGTCATGGACCTTATGGCGACGTTGCGCAATGCCAAGGCGGTACGTTTTTTCAGCAGGCGCAGAGAGCATATGTCGGAAGGGCTCGACGGCCTAGTTCAACCCTGGCCGTTGGGACACCTCCTGTATGTGTTTCCCCCGTGGCCCTTAGTGGGTCGGGTCATTCAGAGAGCCGCCAATCACAAAGGACTGGTAATCCTCATTGCTCCAGATTGGCCTCGGCGTCCTTGGTATGCCGATCTAATGCGGCTTCTGGTGGAGCCGCCTTGGAGATTACCCGCTCGGGTCGACTTGCTGCATCAGGGACCAGTTCAGATGCCCCAGGCGGAACGATTCTTGCTTACGGCATGGCTCTTGAGAGGGCGCGGTTGCGCTGCAAAGGTTATTCGGCAGCGGTAATAGCCACGCTGTTACAATCTCAGCGACGGTCCACATCGTTGGCGTACATTCGCGTGTGGCGCGTTTTTGAGGCATGGTGTGCGGATCGGACCTTGCGGCCCGGACGGTCTTCCATTCCGGATGTTCTGGCTTTTCTTCAGTGCGGGTTAAAAAAGGGGCTCGCTCTTGGCACATTGAGAGTGCAACTGGTGGCACTTGCGGTATTTCGCGGGCCGGTTCACGGGGCTCCTCTTTCCGCACATCCAGATGTCCTACGGTTCCTGAGAGCAGCCAAACAACTTCGGCCTCCGATTCAGCAGGTTATTCCTCCTTGGGATTTGAATCTGGTGTTGGAAGCCTTGACAGAGTCTCCTTTTGAGCCCCGTGCGTCCTGTGGTATCCGCGAATTTTCCTGGAAAACAGCCTTCTTGGTGGCCTTATGTTCTGCTAGACGAATTTCGGATTTGCAGGCTCTTTCCTGTAGACCGCCGTTTCTTCAGTTTTCTGCGGAAAAGGTGGTTTTGCGTCCGGTTCCGTCTTTTCTGCCTAAAGTGGTGTCCGCGTTTCATCTGAATCAACCGGCCTCGCTGCCCACTTTCGCGGTGTCGGGGGCAGGTTCTTTCGATCGCTCTCTGCGGAAATTGGATATGGGCCTTGTGCTCCGTAGATACCTTCGGGAGACCGAATCTTTTCGTAAGTCTGACAGGTTGTTCGTTTTGTTTGGGGGTCCGTCCAAGGGACAAGCGGCCTCCAAGGCCTCCATTGCACGGTGGGTGAAACATGCGATTCGGGTCGCATACGAAGCCAGAGGCAAGTCCGTTCCACTTGGACTTCGTGCTCATTCTACCAGAGGTCAGGCTGCTTCGTGGGCGGAGTCAGCATTGGTGCCGCCGATGGATATTTGTCGAGCGGCGTCCTGGTCTTCTCTTCATTCGTTTGCGCGACATTATCGGTTGGATGTGCTGGCCAGGCAGGATGCGTGTGTGGGGGCTTCGGCCGTGGTTGCGGGGCTCACAGGTCCCTCCCAGGGTTAGGTACTGCTTTGGTACTACCCATCTGTTCTGGACTGGCCCGGAGAGACAATTAGGAAGAAGAAATTAGACCTTACCTGCTAATTGTCTTTCCTTGAGTTCTCTCCGGGCCAGTCCAGAGCCCATCCTATTTGTTTCTCATGTGAGATTTTTAGGAGTCTGGTTTTGATCTCATGATGTTTTCTGTAAGAATTCTCCTAAAATTTTGACGTCGGTCTCAGGTTCTCGTGTTTTGCGTGAAGCTGAATAAAAGGAAAAAGGAACAAAAAAAACCAACAAAAACAAACGTTAACTTGGGCGTTTTTTATCTTAGCACTGACACACTCCTTGGCTTCAGGAGACAGCGCACGGTCAGCTACCTTCTGTGTTACTCTTCCAGTTCTTTCACTTCTTTGTTGTTTTTTATCTGCTTGCTACCTTAAGACTGCCTTCTATCACCAGGGGAGAGCAGGGTATCCTAGCAACAAGAATCAGTGTTCAGTCCTCAGCTGCTAGAGGAGGGAGATAGACTACCCATCTGTTCTGGACTGGCCCGGAGAGAACTCAAGGAAAGACAATTAGCAGGTAAGGTCTAATTTCTTCTTCTTCCCTTATCTGATCATCACCTCCTAAGGTAAGGAAATTGGAGGGTACACAGAGAAGAAAACCAAGTCAAGGCAGCGACCACACTGATGAGCAGAAGCAGAAGTTGGAGATTGAAAGAAGAGGTAATGGAAAGGAGTTTAGACGCATAGGTGTCAGAAGGGTTATCAACATGAATATTGAAGTCACCAAGAATGAGAAAGGAGGGAGAAGAATCTAGAAATAGGGAAAGTCAGGGTCAAAGTCAATGAGAAAGGTAGAGATGGACTTATCAGAGGGTCTCTAAATAGCAGCTATCCAGAGAGGTAATGGATTAAAAAGGCAGATGGAATGGACTTCAAAGAAGGAAAAGGGTGAGACAGAGGTAGAAGGAGGGGTTGGAATTGGCAGGAAGGAGAAAGCAGAAACCCAACACCACCACCAGGGCCAGTGGCACGAGGAGTGTGGGAAAATTGGTATCCACCATGACAGAGGGCAGCAACTGAAGTATTGTCATCAGAGAGTAGCCAGGTTTCAGTAAGATCTAGAAGATTAAAGGAACTAAAAATGAAAAGGTCATGAGTAAAGGGGAATTTATTAGAAATGGAATGTGCATTCCATAATGCACAAGAAAAAGGGACAGAGGAAAGGAGAGGAATATAGATGAGATTAGAATGGTTGAGAGAGGAATGAGAGTTAGGGAATAGTCTAGGGGGGCCAGGGTTAGAATTAATGTCAGCAGAAGAAAGAAGGAGAAGGAGGAGCAGAGTGTAAGGCAGAGAGGAGACGGAACGGCAGTAATGAGAATGAGGTATTTTAAGAGAGGAGGGAGAGGGATGAATGAAAGTAAGAAAAAGGTGGAGTTCAAGAGTTGAGGAAAGCAAGGAAGACAAGATTGGGAAAGCAGAGAAGAGAGGGGAGAAATAAGGAGGTGGTATGAGGAAGTTGGTATGAGAGAAGAAGATTAGAGAGTGACAAAAAGAAAAAATATTGTGGAGCCATAAGAAGAGAAGAGATGGAGGGGGAAGCAGAAGAATTAACATAAGAACTATCTTAACAGTATTAATAGTACTAAGTGGAAACAATGATCAATCGTACAGTGCAAACGCATAGGCAGTGCTGCATGAACAAATGCTCTTTTGGAAGTAGTTTGCTTAGTTTTATGGTGGCCTGAAGGTAGGCAAAGCTTGTTCATACTTCTAGATCGTCTAGGCTTGATAGTGGAGACTTTAGACAATAATCCGTAGAGGACATCTGCTGAACATAGGTTGATAATCTTGAATATGTTCAAGGTTGTCTTAAATCTTACCCATGCAGTTATTGGAAGCCAATGAAGCTGTTGGAGAATGGGTGTAATATGTTCATGCTTAGCTATACCCATAATGACGCATGCTGTGGTATTCCGTGCCAATTGAAGTGGGTGAATAGATTTTATAGGCATACTCTGATATAAAGAGTTTCCGTAGTCTAAGACTGGGATAATGATCGCTTGACATACGGTACGAAAATGATTATGGTTGAGGATCGGTTAAAGTCGTCTGACAAGTTTCAATCAATGATAAGCTTTAGCAGCAGTTTTATTTATATGTGATTGTAGGTTTAAATTTTTATCCAAGATAACACCCAAGCATTTCACTTCATCTTTTAGAGATATTATTTTACCCAAAATGCTGATGACTGAAGGAGAGTTGCAGTTGGAATTATTAGAAATGTACATAGCCTCTGTTTTGTCAAAATTAACTCTCATGTTGTTGTTAGCGAGCCACTTAATCATTTCTTCGAGGCACCGAGTAATTGGGGTTTATATCAGGATTAAGTGTATCAATTGGTGCATATACCATAATGTCAGCAGCATATAGGTAGTGTGATGCAGCGGACCCCCTTGAAGAGAGAGAAAAAGTTTTAAAACCAGAAAAAGGCAAGCACAACCGGCAATATTGGGAGGATCCATCTAGGGGCAGCAGGAGAGTCGAGGGAGAGACTGAGAAACCACGCCCCTCTGGGCGGGACGCAAGCCCAGACAGCTTCTTTTTGAACAGAGGCAGGTCTGACTTAGGGAGGAAGGAGGAGAAGGACCAAAGCAGCAGCCAGAGCAGAAGCAGCAGCCAGAACCAGAGTAGAGGAGGCCAAGAGGAAGGCAAATACTCTGGCAAGAGCAGAAAGAAGCAGAGTCCTGAGCAGGAAGCAAAGCAGGAGCTTCAACCAGAGTTGGAGTGGAATAAGGAACAGAGAAAAAGCCAAGAGAAGTACTGGGACCGCAAGGGAGTACCTGGCAGAAGGTCCTCACAGCAACCGTGGAATAAAGAGGTTCGTCCATTTTCAGAGGTGGAAAATGTTTGTTTGGAGGAAAGAAAACATCCTTACCACTATGGTCTGAAGTCTAAGGAAAGACCACAGGAGAGCCTGAGCACTGCTGCGCTGAAGCCAAACCAAGGTAGGCCTCAAGCCTTACTAGAAAGAAGGAAGAGAAGCCTCAAAGGTAAAGCTCTTATTACTGATAATTACCTTCAGAAGCCTAAAGTATGGGGAAGACAGTGGGAAGAGGATTACTGTTACCCTAAACATTCTTGTAAGCAAGATTATGAAAGAAGTTTGTCTAAGAAGAGAAGTTTGAGTGGGAAATCTTTTTATGAATCTGCTTTTGAACCTCTAATCAGAGAGGGACCGTTGTACTGCAAAACTCCTGGAGACCGACGCCCTAAGCTAAATGGGGGCATAGTGCAACAAGTATACAAGAAACCCGATTACGTTTACCCTGATGCTACAGATTCAGAGGCTTCTGAGGTTGAATCCATGCAAGTAGGATCAGAGGGGGAAGAATCAGATAATGCAATGGATTGTACATATTGTGCCTCGGGGAGTGTTGAATATATCCCCAATGTATCAGATAACTAAGTGAAGGAAGTTTATTGTTTTTGTACAAATGTTCTGTGAAGATAACAGCCTTTACTTTATTGCTTGCTTTTACTTTTTTTTTCTATATCCTGAAGGACATTTCAGTTGTTACCATAGCCAATCCTTTTGAACCGTTTTGTGCAAGAAAGGGAAATAAAGCCTTTAACTTTCCCTCCACTCTGTGCATTCGTTCTTTGAGCGTTGGTTACAAGGAAGCCACAAGGAATAACCACCCTTGACCCTTGCAGCATAGGCCAACCTCAACCTTAACCTTTCTTGTGTCCAGGCCCCTCCCGGGTCTACTACCCCTCTACAGAGGGTGCCCTGCGACAGTAGTAATATAATCCATGACTTTTGATAATGCTACATATGGGCTGAATGTATAAATTGAACAGAATAGATGAAAGTGCTAATCCCTGAGTGCTAGAGAACTATGTAGATTTTCTTTGATCACATCTGACTTGTTGTGTTCTGTCTGTCAGATAGGAAGTGAACCATTTTAGTGTGTTATTATGCAGTCCATTTTCTTGAAGGCAATTCAACAATAAGGAGTGAGACACCGTGTCGAAAGCTGCGGATATGTCCATGAAAACTAGAAGGAAAGAATTTTTTGTATTATCCAGGCCCTTAAGTAAATTGTCAAAAAGGGAAGTGAGTACGGTTTCAACGTTGTGTTGTGGCTTGAAGCCATGTTGATGGAGGTCTAATGGGGCATTCAGATTGATATGATCCTGTAATTGTCTTTGTACTACTTTTTCAATTATCTTTGAAATAAATGGAAGACTAGAGATGGGGCGGTATGACTTTGGGTCAGTGATGCTTAGACTCGAGTTCTTAAGGATAGGTCATATCATTGCATGCTTAAGTGTTTGTGGCAAATGTCCTTGTAGTAGGGATTCCTCTCCAATTATGTGCAGGTGGGGACCTAGTTGGTCCTTAGCATCTTTGATCCATTCTACCGGACAGGGGTCAGAAGGAGATGTTGTCGTGCTTAGGGTGCCAATAATATCTATTATCTGTTTGGTTGTTGGTAAACTAAAGTCTTTCCAGAGGTGATGGATCTCTGCCCAATTAGAGTAATTGTTTGATTGGTATGTTTGTTTATTAAGTGGTTTGCGAACTCTTGGGGGTCAACTAATTGTTTGTTTGTTGAGGGTTAACTTTAGTGAGTTTTTGAATAATATTAAAAAGTTCTCTAGGTTTATTTGCAGCGTTCATGATGAGATTAGTGTGATGTTGTTGCTTGTGATCATTTATTGTTATATTTTTGCTGCTCCATTCTGTATTGATGTAGGGTTTCTAGTGATTTATTTCATCTCCATTTCCTTTCAAAACATCTGAGTGTGCGCTTGGCTTCTCTGATTAGATTGGAGTACCAAGGGGCATTACTTCTATGCGTGTAAGATTTAGCTCTACTAGCAGCTGCAGCTGCTTTAGATATGGCATTAGGGTCAACAGTCTGGTCAGTAGGTGTGTGATAAGTCAAGTTCTCTTATACCATAGGCATCGGAAAGGGGTGGGCCACACCAGAAATTGCAGCATGGCAGGCAGGAGGCTGCCCGAGGGGATCCCAACCGCCATGGGCAGAAGAAAAATCCCTTCCTGTCTGCCTGCGGAATATTCGAAAGGCACTATCCATATAGGTGCCTTTTGACTATCCTGGATAAGGAACTTACATGGGTAACTAACGAAATTACCCATGTAAGGGTCTTCGAATATTGTGCCCTTAGTATTTAGCTCATGCCTTTCCAGTAGAAGTTTGAGGCAAGTTACAATCAGGCACAGAAGGTTATGAAAGCAATATCAACTCCATGGTCAAAAGTAATGCTCACTGGACCCATGTTGATTCTGTATAGCACTGGTACCAGCATATTTTTTTATTATACTAATCTGTATCTAGGCTTGGTACCCCAGTCTGGGAATACATGGATAATGTGTACAGTTTCTCAGGTCCTTTTAGCTATAACAACTTAAGCAGTGCGCCCTAAAAGAAGACTTTCCAGCACTAACTCTAGTCATAATAGGGTCATACTAGAACTGGTCGTAGTAGGGTCATACAAAGCTCAGCCATCAGAGTCTGATTCACAGTTAATGGCATGCTATAAAGTTATGAAGGCTCAACTGCTTCCTCACCTTATGGGTAACCAGTAACTCCATTTTACTGATATTGTGTAGGCCTTTTCAATAGAACTGGAACCAGCCAAAAACGTTGCCAGTTTCTCTACAGAAGCTTAAGTCTTTTTCAGTGCAGGCTTGAGGTTATCAGGTCAATCCAGCTTGAAATGTTCTGCGCATCCATGCTGATAACTAAGTTGCTATGTTTAAAGTCCTTAAGTTCCTGAGGAAAACTGTAAGATTTGCTGATTGTCCCTGACAGGCTGATGCAGAAATGCTAACACACCATGAGTGCGCAGGTTATGCCACATATACACACAAATTACCCCAGTGTCGAATGCAGAGAAAGCATAGTTACTCATCTGTAACAAGTGTTCTCCAGAAACAGAGAGAACACCCTTCCTGCAGTATCAATACAAACAGAAAAGAGCAGGACACGGATTACCATGGAAGGACTACTTTATTCAAGTGTGCATGAGGTCAAACTTGACACAAAAAAGTAATATTAATATCTTTAAATGGATTTTGAATATTACTTTTTTGTATTAATTTACTGTGTTTTTATAATTTTATATGTTGATTATTTATTTATTTATTTACAAAGGTCAAATTCCCCTGAAGAAGGCCTTCTGGCAGAAACACCTGTCGGGTTGACCTCATGCACACTTGAATAAACTAGTCCTTCCACAGTAATCCGTGTCCTACAGGTGTTCTCCAAGGACAGCAGGAATCAGTCCTCACATATGGGGTGACATCAGTGCCGATGGAGCTCATGTGGAAGCATCTCCCCAGCTTTCAAAGAAAGCCTTTGGGAGATGACACCATGAATGTCCCCTTCCTGCCCAAGGGTGCCATCTTGCTCAGTTATATGACATAGCTAAGACAGCAAAACACAAATTGGTATAGTTAAAGCAACTTTAGGGGGGAGGAGGGAGGGCTGTGAAGACTGATTCATGCTATCCTTGGAGAACACCTGTTACAGGTGAGTAACTCTGCTTTCTCCAGGAACAAGCAGGAAGTCTGTCCTCAAATATGGGACTCCCTAGCTAGAGGCTACCGAGAACATGTAGAGAAACATGGTCAAGCCATGAGTAGCAGCCGGTGAGTCCAAAGGACAGACTCTGAAAAGACTCCAGTGTCCAGGGAGAACCATCACTCCATTAGCCTGAACACAGAAGGGTCTGATGGTCAGAATTGCCTAAACCACAAAAAGATTACAGCCTGGCCAAAGGTGCTGTCCTGTCAGGACTCCCTCTCCAAGCAGTAGTGAGCTGCAAAGGTGTAGGACTGAAAATCAGGTGGCGGCCCGTCAGATGTCTGTCATCGAGACAGAGCGCAAGTTTGCAATCAAGGTTGCCATAGCCCTAATGCTGTGAGCTGTGACCCGGTGCTCCAGCGGAAGCTCAGCCTGTTCATAGGAGAGGGCAATGCAGTCCGTGACCCAGGTGGACAGGGTCTGCTTGGTCACAGCCTTCCCCAGCCAGCTGGAGTCATAGGAGATGAAAGGCTGGGAGGCTTTGCGGTGGTCCTGGGTACGCTGCAGGTTGAAGGGCAGGGACTTCTTCAGTCCAGAGTATGAAGTATAGCCTCCATGTTGCTGGCGTGAGGTCATGGAAAGAAGATGGGGAGCACCCACTCCTGATTGAAGTGGAAGGAGGAGACTACCTTCGGCACAAATTTGGTGTGTCTGAGAAGCATGACCCTGTTCTTACAGAAATTTGTATATGGTGGCTCTGTCACCAGAGCCTGGAACTCGCTGACCCTGTGAGCGGAGGTGAACGCCACCAGGAAGGCGGCCTTCCAGGAGAGGTACCACAGGTGACACGTGGATAGGGGCTCAAACAGCGATCGGGTGAGCCACGTCATAAGAACATTATATATGCCATACAGGGTCAGACCAAGGTCCATCAATCCCAGTATCCTGTTTCGAACAGTGGCCAAGCCAGGTCATAAGAACCTAGCAGTCTCCCAAAAGACACAGGTTCCTCAATGCTTGTATTGGGTCAAGCAGTGATATCCTGGGCCCCTTTTAATAATAGTTTATGGACCTTTCTTCCAGACTCTTGTCCAAACCTTTTTTAAACCCAGCTACACTAACAGCTTTTACTACATCCTCCGGTAGGTAACAAATTCCAGAGTTTGATTACTCGTTGAGTGAAAAAATATTTTCTCTTATTAGTCTTAAATAGGTTACCTTGTAGCTTCATTGCATGTCCCCTAGTCTTTTTATATTCTGATGACGTAAACAATTGATCTATGTTTACCCATTCCACTCCATTCACTAATTTATAGACCTGTATCACATCTCCCCTCAGCCGTCTCTTTTCCAGGTTGAAGAGCCCTAACCTTTTAAGCCTCTCTTCATAGGAGTATCCTTCCATCCCCTTTACCATTTTCTAATAATGTTATATCCTTTTTAAGATACGGTGACCAGAATTGCACACAATATTCAAGGTGCGGTCGCACCATGGAACGATACAGAGGCATTATAATATCCTTTGTTTTATTTTCCATTCCTTTCCTTATGATACCTAGCATTCTATTTGCTCTCTTGGCTGCTGCTGCACAGTGGACAGAGGGTTTAACATGTTATCCACGATGACGCCTAAATCTTTCTCCTGGGTGGTGGTTCCCAATGTGGAACCTTGCATCGGGTAACCATAGTTTGGGTTGTTCTTTCCTAGGTGCATAACTTTGCACTTGTCCACATTAAATTTCATCTGCCATTTGGATGCCCAGTCTTCCTATTTATCAAGATCCTCTTGCAATTTTCCACAATCCTCTTGGGTTTTAACATTGTGTCATCTGCAAATTTGATAATCTCACTCGTTATTCACTTTTCCAGGTCATTTATGAATATGTCAAAAAGCAGCAGACCCAGCACAGATCTCTGCGGTACTCCACTATTCACCTTTTTCCATTGGGAAAATTGGCCATTTAGCCCTACCCTCTGCTTTCTATCTTTTAACCAGTTCCTGATCCACAATAGTACCCTGCCTCCTATCCCATGACTTTTGAGTTTTGCCAAAAGTCTCTGATGAGGGACCTTGTCAAAGGCTTTCTGAAAGTCCAGATATGTCACACTACATTAAAGTCCCATTCCACCAGGGGGGCGGATTAGGAGCATGGAGAGCAGTAGGTTCTGCAGGAAGCGCGTGATGAGGGACTGAGCCAAGAGAGGCTTGCCCTTGATAGGGTGGTGGTGTGCTGAAAGGGCACATAGGTGCACCCTGACTGAGTTGGACTTGAGTCTGCCATGGGAGAGGTGCAGAAGGTATTGCAGGACTAGCAGCACCATGCAGGAGAAGGGATCTACCCGTTTCTCCGAGCACCACATGGAAAATCTCCACCACTTGAAGGCATAAGCTCATCTTGTGGAAGGCTTGCGGGAGGCCAGTAGGACCTCCTCCACCTCCACCGAGAGGGTAAAGGGAGCCAAGGCTACCCATTTAGCAGTCATGCTGTTAACGCCAGAGACTCCAGGTTGGGGTGAAGGAGGGAGCACTCCTCCTGAGTCAGCAGCCCTGGGGAGTTCCCGAGAGGGACCGGGGGTTCTGTCGCTAGGCGGAGCACCTGTAAGAACCACATCTGCCTATGCCACTGAGGGGCTACCAGGATTAGCAATGCCTTGCCCCAAAGAGCCTTGAATAGGTTCTTGGCGACCAGTGGCATGGGTGGGAAGGCGTATAGAAGACCTTCCAACCACGAGATGAGAAAACCGTCCACCACTACCCGGGATGGGTGAGGTTGGCGGGAGTAAAAGCGGGTCAGCTGGGCATTGGCTGGACTGGTGAAGAGGCCCATCTGGGGGGTTCCCCAGAGCCAGAATAGCCTGTGGGCTACTCTGGGGTTTAGCCACCATTCATGTGGTTGCAAGACTCTCCTTAGCCTGTCCGCGAAGACATTGTCTTGGCCCAGCAGGTAGACCACTCTCAGGAGCGTCCCCTGGCTGATTGTGAATGAGCAGAGGGCTACTACCTCCTGGCAGAAGGTGTAGGAGCCCGTGCCTCCCTGTTTGTTCATGTAGAATATCGCCACTTGGTTATCCATCTGGATGAGCACTGGCTGGAGCTGGAGACGTTGACGGAAGGCCTTGAGCACCAGGAATATGGCCCTGAATTCCAGAAAGTTGATCTTAGTTGGCTTCGGGGCCATGGACTAGGTGCCCTGTTTACAGAGGCTCCTGTAGTGGACTTCCCAATCTAGCAATGAGGCGTCCATGGTAAGGACCTGCTGAGGAGTGGGGAATTGGAAAGGCATGCCTGTCCTCAGGTGTTGCTTGGTCTGCCACCAACAGAGTGCCTCTGCCAGAGGGCTGGTCACGTAAACCTTGTCCCAGAGGCTGCCTGTTTCCTGTGTCCACTGAGACCTGAGGCACCAGTTAACTGCCCTCATGTGAAGGCGGGCATTTGGTGTCACGTGTACCGTTGAGGCCATGTGGCGGAGCATGGAGCGTCTGGCCTGGACTTTTGCAGCCAGGGCCATGAGCCATCTGGCCCTGTCGCTGGGCAGAAAGGCCTTTGCCTGGAGGGTATTCAGGTGCGCCCCAATTAACTCCAAGCTCTGTGTTAGGGTGAAATGGGACTTGGGGTGGTTTATCACGAACCCCAGGTATTGCAGGACACCGATGGTGCAGCTTGTGGTCTGTTGCACCTCGGTGACTGTATCCCCTCTGATGAGCCAGTCGTCTAGGTAGGGGAAGACGAAGGCTCCTTGGAGGCATGGGTAGGCCGCCAAGACTGCCAGGCACTTTGTGAAGACTCTGGGTGCGGAGACGAGCCTGAAGGGTAGTACCCTCTGCCGTCATTTGCTATGTTACTATGATGAGGATGTGGTATCGGCATCCTTTAGATCCAAGGAGTATAGCTAGTCTCCCTGCTGCAGGTATGGCAGTAAGGTTCCAAGGGAGAGCATCTTGAATTTCTCCCACACCCAGGGGCGGCTCTATAATGAGGCAGAGTGAGGCGGTTGCCTCAGGCGGCAAAAATGCCCCCAAAACAGCCTCCTCACTCCACCTTCAAAAGTTAACAAAAAAAAAAAAAGAAAAACGCTCAAGTTTCTTCTGCTCCCGAGTCCACTTCTCGGCAGCGGTGGTTGTGGTTGCGGCTGATCTTCAATTTAAATAAAAACCAAGCCGGTGCAAAGACTTCAGTCTCTGTGAAGGAGCCCATGCAGATGCGTCCTGCCCCCAAAGGAAGTTAATGTAACTTCCTTTGGGGCGGGACACATCTGCACAGGTGGCTCCTCAGAGGCAGGAAGGCTCTGCACCGGCTTGTTTTTTATTTAAACTGAAGATCACTCGCACGGAGCAAGAGTGTCTGCTGCTCCTCAGGTTCTTCCCCCTCCCCCCTCCTATCCTTTGGATGGGACTTGGGGCCACTCACAGGATGTTCCTTGGGAGAAAAAAGCACCCAGGCACAAGTGGAAAAACAAGGACAAACCAGGCAGTCCAGCACACAGGCATCCAAGGGAAAAAAAAAGGCACCCTCTTCAGCTTTAACCACAAACACTCAGCCACACCAGCTCCCCCCAAAAAACAGAGGCAAACTGGCTTCTAGATGGCATGACCAGCTCTTCTATGATCAAATACTTGCCACTCCAGCCATATCCATCAAAGGCCCTCAAGTTCTGGTGAGGAAAGTGCATGCGGGCAATGGCATCCTTCACATTCTGTATCTCCCAGTTTTAGACTGTCAGCTCAAAGAGCATGTCCCTGTGCAGACAAGTTCATCAGTAACACTCCAGCGGGGGTTGGGGAAGAAGGCAGCCAGCAACACTCAAAAAACAGCTTGCAGCAGTCAAGTCTCTCCTAGCGGGCCTTAACTGGCCACCGCATGCTGCTCTAGTGCCGTCTACATGCTGCTCCCATCCCAGCTTCCATGGCTGCACTGAACTCAGCTACAGTGCACAACAAACAGGACCCACCACTGCGCCGGAGCCCAGAAGCCAGATATTGCTTGTTTCAATCCATGCTGTGGTCACGCTGCTGTTCCCGTTCTTGGTCACTCAAGCTGTCCAAGATGTCAGAAAGGCCGTGCCAAACCCTATTTGGTGCCAGAGCTCCATCAGAGGTGAGTGGAATTCCCATTTTTCCAGGGCAAGGATAGTGCACACATATTTATATATTTTACACAGTACTGGGGAACTGCATCTCTTATTTATCTGATGTTGCACTGCATGTGGACTCTGGCTTCTTGGGGTTTCAGTTTAAATTTTGTCTACCTATTTTTATTTTTACTTTAGATTGTGGTTACTTATTCTGTACTTGGTGAGGGTTGATGTTGTGAGTGTGTGACTGAGGCCAGGTGTTCTCTTAACATGGAGTTTGTACATAAAGATCTATACTGTACTGTATTAATTTGACTTGTTCAGCTTTTCAAATAGGTGTATGTATGTTCCAGGGCCCACTGTAGTATTTACAGTGACGCTTTTTTTGGATGGGCTCCTTATGTGAGTTTTGGAAGTTTGTGCTGGTATGGTATGGTATGGTATGGTAGGTTTGCTCTTTGTTGTAGGGTTTTGTATTAGTTCACAATATGCCTGGTAGTGGAGAATAGTGGTTGTTGTTGTTAGTGAGATGATCAGAATCAGATTTTGTTTTTTAAATATTGAGTTCTGTGGGTGAATGTCCTGGTTCTGCTCTGCACCCACTGTGGATGAAAAATATATGTTGAAAAAGAAAAAGCAAGAACCATAACGCAGTTTATAACAACAAAATAAAAATGAGTTATAATTTAGTTTTCTAAACCGTGCTGTTGGTTCTTTCTCTCTTTTAGTTCCTTGGTGTGCAGATAGGACCATACCTAGCCCTCTGCAAGCGGTGCAGTCGCACAGGGCGCAAAGGCTTGGGGGGGCACATTTTGGCTGTATGCTGTTGCCCTGCTGCCGCTGGCAGGACAATAGCAGGCAGCCGAAATGCGCCCCCAAGCCTTTTTTGCAGGACTTTAAGCAGGTCTGGTCCCTCCCTCCTCTGATGCAATGTCAAAGCAGGGAAGGACAGATATGCTTAAAGTGCTGGTGCCTTTCAGATCGGGCGCATTTCCCCCAACTCCTCCCCATACCTCTGTCCAGCGCTGCCTGCTCTTTCCCTGCTGCCGGTGCCGCCGTGAAAAAAAAACAGAGGGCGGCAGCAGCAGGGAAAGAGCAGGCAGCGCTGGACGGAGGTATGGGGGGGAGGAGGGGGGCACACACCCAAGCTGCAAGTCGCACAGGGTGCGATTGCTGCTCGGTACGGCCCTGTGTGCATACATCTTGCATTCTCTCCATATAATCTAATCGGCTTTTTGGTTTGGTTCATTCCCTGATTGGAGTTCTGAAAAAGCCCCGCCCCCTCTAAGGGGGGGGCGCCATCTCGTTCTTCGCCTCAGGCAGCAGATTGCCTTGAGCCGCCCCTGCCCACACCAGGAAATTGTTTAGGTCTCCGATGTCTAGAATGGCCTTAGGCCTCCTGTCCTTTTGGGGACGAAGAAGTACCTTGAGTAGAACCCCTGTCCCATTGTTGATGGGACACTGGTTCCTCAGCCATGTCTTTTAGAAGACCTGTGAGCTCCTGCAGTAGCCTGGGGGGCTCTCCCGGGAAGAATGAAGGGGATATCCGGTCCAGGTGGAGGAGGTAACCCTCTCTGACAACCTCGAATGCCCAGGTGTCAGTGATGATGCTCGACCACCGATGGGCAAAGTGGGCCAAACATCCCCTGTGGGCTGCTGATCTCCTGGAGGGGGAGAGGCTATGCCCAGCATGTCAAACGCTTGGCCCAGGCTGGGACTGGGCTGGGGCTGGGGACCTGGGCCTTTGTGTTTGTGAGGTCATTGTCGAGGTCCTCAGGGGCTCTGCTGAGGGGGTCTGTGGAGCCTGGTATTGCTGGCAGCTGCGTAATCCCAGGCCCTTCCTAGAGAAGGGGGGTTTCTTCCCGGGTCCTTACACTTGGGGCCCAAGGAAGTTTTCTTCGAGAGCCGTGTCCTTGTCATGTGCTCGTCTTCGAGCTCAGCAGCTTTGTCTGCCATGGCCTTGTCGAAGAGATTCTCTCCTAGGCAGGGGATGTCCAAGAACGTTTCCTGGATCCATTGCTCGAGGTCGGAGGATTGGAGCCAAGCCTGTCTCCTGTCACCGATACAGGTGTAGGCGGCCCGGGTGATAAACTTTGAGCAATCTGCGGCTTTTTTGGCCAGCATTTTGGAACCTCTGAAGGGGTTCCCCCGAGAGGCTGGCGGAGTAGCCCTTTAGATCCTTCATGGTATCCCGGAGGAACATACCCATGTAGAGGAGCTATGCCTGTACCCGGCAGCCCAACATGGAGCCCTGGTAGTATATTTTGCCAAGGGCATTGAGGCTCTGGGCTTCCCTACTAGGAGGCATCGAGGAGTGCGTCTTTTGGCTTTGAAGCCGATGCATGGCTGACTCGACCATCATGGAGTTGTGTGATAATTGGCTCCTGCGGAAGCCCGGGCTCAGGTGGCCCTTATACATAAGGTCGAGCTGACGACTGACTGTGGATACCATAGCCAGTGTCTCCCACATATGGAGGAGCAGCCTCTCGAGAATCGCCAGGACTGGCACCGATAGAGACTCCTTTAAGGGGGAGTTGAATTGGAGGATCTTGAGATCCTCCAACCGAGGGTTGTCTGCTGATTTGGTGGTGAAGACTAGAGCTCTGGCCATGTCCCACACGAAGTCGAGGAAAGCTTTTTCCTCGTGCGGGGACTGACACTGGGCCCCCGATGGGGACAGGTCTGATGGAAAGTCTCGATGCCTCCAGCTGTCCAGGGATGTGTCATCCTCGGATTCCCAGTCGGAGTCCTTGGAGGTGGACTTGACGATCGACCAGACCCGGGTCAGGGATGGAGGCTCATAGGCCTTGGCAGCATGGCTGGAGCTACGGCCGTTGGCCGGGGAGGATCAGGGTTCCATGGAATGGGACTGCGAACATAACCTCCGTCGGCGATCAGCCCGGGCGAGGGAGCTCCGGAGGATCAACTTGATGCTGGGGGACATCCTTGAGGTCGAAATCCTGGTGTTTTTGGCAGAGGAACTGCCAGAGCTGGACAGCGCTGCCTGCTGAGTGGCCAAGAAGGCAGACAAGCTGTGCTCCAGGGCCTTCATCCTAGTCTCCAGCCCAGATGGGGTGACAGCAATTGGCGTGGATGCCGAGGGTATCGGGTCCAGTGCCGGTGGAGGAGAGTCCCTGGTGGGGACGGCCGCAAAGACCTGGGGCTAATCGCCAAGGTCCATCGAGTCCTTCTGGGGAAGTTTTGGTGGCCGCTCCTGTCCAACACCTCTGTCCTCCTGCACGGGCTCAGGGATCTGGCGCGGGACTTATCTGCCTTCTCTGAGTCTTGTGAGGAGTCCCGTGAGGCTTTCTTCTCCTCTTTCGGGATCCAGATCGGGGACAACCGGTCGGAGGACTCACAGCCCCGACTGGTGGCTGCTGAGTCACTGCGTGGTCTTGGACTGGGCCCTGGAAGGGGTTTCCAAGGCAGAGTCTGACCTGAACATCTGATCGTGCTTCTCCTGTCTGCTTTTGACTGCTTTGGGGGTCAGCATCTTGCAAGACCTGCAGGTTTCCAGGTCATGGTCAGACCAAGACAACAGAGACAGCAGTTGTGTGTGTCAGTGATAGAAAAATTACTGGAACACAGATCATGCATTTTAAAGCCAATGGCCATCAGGGGAAAAAGCCCCGGCGAGGTCGAAGATCCGAGGAACTACCAGCGGAAAAAGGACGAAAATCGCACTGAAAAGAAAAATTCACGGGCCTGAGGATGTAGTGCCAAGGCAAGTGAACTCGGGGGCAGGAAAGGGAGCAGCCATGGCCGGAGAGAGAGATTACTCTGAGAAAAAAAATCAACTTTTTCCGGGGGATCAGACACACGTCTGATGGGTTCCACGGAAAAAAGGAGACTGAGCAAGATGGCATCCTTGGGCAGGAAGGGGACAACACATGCATGGTGGCATCTCCCAAAGGCTTTTTTTGAAAGCTGGGGAGATGCTTCCACATGGGCTCCATCGGCGCCAACGTTTCCCCATATGTGAGAACTGACTTCCTGCTTGTTCCTGGAGAAAAGACTGATGTGCGCATAATCTGTGCAGAAAGCTATGCACACACAACAGTATTACGTGTATTCAAATAATGCCCAAATGAGTTGTGCATATTAAAATGAGATGTTAATAAGATCTTTGTCTGATGCAGAGAATCATGTAGAGGATTACATGGCCAGGTGCAAAGTTCAGGAGTGCCGTTGTCCTTACACCTGGTCTGAGGTGACATAAAATTCTTGCGCATGTAGGTAAAGACAATTTTGGCATTACAATGAGGCACACATTGCTACAAGGTGTGCCATAGAGCGCACCTTTGGAGTCCTCAAGAGTCGCTTCCATTGTCTGGACCATTCTGGAGGGGCATTGCAGTATGCCCCTGAAAAGGTTGGAGACATTGTTGCTGCATAACATTGCCTTGAATCATGGAATATCAGGTGACATATCTCCTAATCTCCCACCAGAACCTCCCATTTATGCCCCCGCTCGATTAGATGTTGCAAGGGGGAATGAGATCCGAAGAAAAATTATACAGGGTTCTTGGTGGGTTCTTGAGTATTCTTTGGGATCACTATTCTCCATTTCCTGTTAACGTCTCCTTGATGTGATGTAATAAAAAATGTTTTGGGGCAAGAATGGTGTTGATTTTTTTGTGTATGATGGTGACTCTTTGGGGTGAGCTCTCTAGCTAAAGAAAAAAGAACTTGTGCGTGCATATTGCACTCATAAACGTATGTGCACAATTGCACACACACAAATATGTGTGTACATTTCCTGGGGAACATGCGCATACATTTCATGATCGTGCCTGCAGAATGTATGTGTTTGTTTTGCTTTCTGTTTCTACGTCATACACATGCTGGTTCCACAGGCATGTACACGTACACACATGCACATAACACTGTGCTGGCATGAGTGTATGAAATCTACGTGCATGCTACTGTCATGCATTGGCCACCCTCCTCCTATCTTTATGCCAAAGTTTTACCCATATCTCATTTGCATACATACTTCTTGTTGCATATTGGCGTATAAATTTTGTGTTACTGGTGCACTATTAAATCATGCACACAATTATTAGCCTGCAACTTCAGCGCTGGCTTTCTGCATTGCCCTGGGAATTCGCAGGATTATGAAACTTGGAAGCTTGGCTGACCTTAGATTCCTGCCCTTGTGGATATTGACAGCTCCTCTTGGACACTCAGGGACAGTTTGCCACAAAGGTATCAGCTAGCTGAGCTCCCATCTCTAGAGTATGGGTCTAATGATGTTTCATACCTCCAGGCTGCAAGATTGTAAAAGTTACTCTAGGACCAGATTGCTACAAGATTCCAAGATCTTAACTTGCAGTCCATTCAGTGATGCTTGCACCTCAGCTGGATCACAAACGTACCGTGGGTATCTTCTGCTCTGTCTATAAATTCTGGAACTTGATTTTCTGTAAGTTTTGGAGTGAGTAAGTATAATGGTTTAGCAAGGATCTGCAAACTTCTTCAAATTGAGAGCACATCTCCATGAATAGTCTTGTGAATGCCTTATATGCTGTTCCTGCGAGCTTTCCTGCAAAATATCACATACACTTGTTCTCAGGTATCTTATTTAGGCAGATTTGCTCCAAGGTCCTTAGATATCCTTCAGACAGTATAACTTCTAGTATTGACAATTTGGAGAAATAAGTTGGGCCCTATCTGGACTGTGGAGTCAGTCTCTCTCTTCTTCAAGGCTGATAGGCATTACCTCCATTTTCATTTTCTCGAGCCAAAGTGTCTTATCCCACTCTTTTTGGCACTTTTCCTGCTCTGCTTGCCACTGAAACAGACACTATTTGTCTAAAAAGATTGTAACATAAAGGAACATAAGAAAGAGGATTTATATAGTTATCTAGGAGCAGATGACAATGCAAGGCCAAACCGACAATGCTGAGGGTTGTGTTGAATTACAGTAATGCACATTAACATCCATTAGTAAATCTAGCCCTTAGACTGTACGTCCTCTGGGGATATGTGTGCTACTTGCCACTACCAATGAAATGCAAGAGAGAAATGCCAACAAACAATATACAAGATGGTTTACAGCAAGCACAGGAAAAAAAAAAGACATGCAGATTCTTTAGCACAGAAATGGAAATAGTTACACATTTCATTACTGTCTGAAACATTCTGACATCAGAAAGCCTGCTTATAGAAAGGTACAAGAAGGTAGAATAGCATATCCACTAGAAACTGAGGTCAATATTCAGCAAAGGGGTCACCTCCTAAAAATAAGTGGATGACTTATCTACTTCCCTTTATGCCAGACCTCTAGCCACACTATGCATTTAAGCAGGTCTACTGAATATGTGGTCTTAAACTTAGGAGGTCTGTTATTAAAGGGTACTAGCTGGTAACGTGTGTTCTCGTACATGCTCAAAGCATGCTGGGACATGTGGGGCCAAGACAGCACAGGACAATTCCCGTTCTAACTGTGCAACCCGAGTTAAGGTCACAAGTGGGCAGGTTAGAGGTAGAGAATGGGCGTGGTGAGCTCAAAGCAGTTAGTATTGGGTTCAGACCGTGCGCTAATTACATTACTATGGGTTCCCCTAACACCACCTCAATAGGTGGGGTTGTGTACCCATGCTAATGTGGCTCACGTTAGGGGAAAGTGCTCTGTGTTAACTGCAGGAGAAATGCTTTTAACATCCCGACAGGTAACACGGTTGTATTGCACCTAACGCACCATAGTTTCGATGTGTTAGGTACCACACCCTAGTACCCTTTAGTAAGCATTTAACACGGAACAAGCATATAAGATTCCATACATACATTCCAGTAAAGATGAAATAACAATTTTCTCATTATTATCCTCTCCCCCCTCCCCCAATTCATTATTTTACATCTTTTTTATTGTTGTGAACAGCTACAGCAAGCTATATAGGGTTGTGTGTGAGATTCCTTATACGCACAACCTCTTAAATATAGTCACCCGGTCCAAAATTATACAATCATGCCTACCCCAGCATTACCCCCTCCTCCTCCCCTCCCCCTCTCGCCGTCACACACAATAATCTGGCTGAGACAGAAAGTGGCTTTTCCCAGGAAGAATTGCTACATACTTGCTTCCCAAGGTGACTCCCCACCCTCCTCTTCTTCAACACCACATCCTATCCAAAAATTATCTAGGTCCCCCTTTCCCTAATCTGCACTTCCCCCACATCCACCCCCACTCCTACATGAAGGTCCAGTAGTCCCACTTGCTCCATCTATTGCACACACCCACAATCAAAATGCATTAACTATATTAGACTCTGGCCCCTAAGAGCAAGCAAGTCCAAATGTGGCCCCTGTATGTCCAGGCTTATGGTATTTTTCTGAGGTCCCAGCTAGCCCATATTCCATCTTTGCCTAATCATGCAAAATATTTCTCTAAGTGCAATAAGGAGGGTTTTTGCCTTTCCATTTGAGCAGGATGCATTTTTCCCCAACAAGCAGGCTTTCTACACCCACGTTCTCCCTGGTGTTTCTCTTTGATCCTTTGCCATTTACGGCATTCCAATGGGATAAGATTCAAATCCAGCTGTAACTGAGGAGAGGCTCAATGGTTGGGACAGGTTACCTCAGGCTGGAAGGCCGGGGGTTCAATTCCCACATGGGGACAAGCAACTTCAGGCCGGAGGGACTGGGGTCTCTAGTCCCATGGCCACTCCTTGTGGCCTTGGGCAAGCCATTTAACCCTCCATTGCCTCAGGTACACTTAGATTGTGAGTCCTTCGAGGACAAGGGAATAAAAAGTACCTGTTAGTATACATGTAAACCGCACTGATTCTAAAGAGCGTGGTATAAAAAAGATAAATAAATAAATATAACTAAAGATGTTCTTTCAGAATGCACTAACCTACATAAACAGCGACCCCCTTGTGTCCAAATGACGTGGGAGCCATGCCACAGTTGCTGTAATTTGGTGCAGGGAACAAATGAGCTTAGCACAGCTGGACTTGTGGAAAGTGAGCACACATCAGAAATTTATTACACCTCCCTCAGATTACTGTTAACCGTTAACTTAGGGATCTTTGTTATCTTTTTCCGGAATTAGTCCATTGGCAAATCAACTCCTAATTCCCCCTCACAGTTTTCTACAATCCACCCACCCCCTTCAGAGGCACACACTCCAACAATGCCCTATATATCTTCAAGATGGTGGGCCTTTGCCTCATTTCTAGTTGGAAGAAATCAACCAGTTTAGATGCCAACACATCAGTAAGAGCCTGAGAGAGCAAGAAGAACACATAGTGGTTCAGCTGCATGTACGCAAATGTGTCTAAAGAATTTAAGTCATGATCCTCTTCATCTAAAATAGAGGCCACCTCTGTTAGACCCTTGTGCTCACAGGCCCTGAAGGTCCTATTAGTACTTCCCAGCTCAAAATCTGCATTGCTCCGGATGGGGAGATATGTCAAGACCCCTGGTTCCCGACTCCAGAACCTACAAGCAAACCTCCAGGCAAATCTCAACCACAATACTCCACCAAATCTTGGGCATCAAGGCTGTACCCATGGCCTGCAGCACGAACCTCAGAGGATGACACAGTGTTCTCTCCAACTCCAAAGCCGAATAGTTGGCAGTCCCATAAATGCATGCCATACTGTATAGTTCAAAGTCTAGCAAAGCAATTACCTCCTGATTTTCTGATTGTTTCAAAAGCTCCAATCGAACTCGTGGCTTCCTCCCTCCCCATAAAAAGAACATAGGAGCCCATCCATACAACTCAGATCCCGTCTCAGCAGTCTGATAGGGAACAGTGGCATCTTAAAAAGATTCACTCACCCCAGCAGCAAAAGTGGGAGATGGATCCAACTCCCTAACTTATCCTTCAAGACTTTAAGGATTATGTCTGCATTAACCCTGTAGACATCTTGAGGGTGAGATGGAATTTGGACACCTATCTAAAAGTACCTTCAGAACACTTAAATGGGAAGGTTCCCTTCTCCAAGATGTTTTATCCCAGCCTCCCAATGGAAGAGCTTTTGATTTCTGGAGGTTCAGTTTTAAGCCTGAGATATTACTAAAAAGTGCAAACTGCCATCAGGTTGTACAAAGGAATCTCTGAATTTTCTAGATGTACCAAAAGGTCATCTGCAAAGGCCACTATTTTAAAACTGCTCCTGTGCATTTCCACTCCCTGTATCTTCTTATGATGTTGAATGCAGCACATCAGAGTGTACAATTGTAAAATAAACAGTAAGGGCGAAAGGGGGCTGCCCTAATGGGTCCTCTTCTGGAGAGGGAAGGGCCAGGAGAGGAGCTAATTCACCCTAACTGATGCTGTTGGGTTAGAATATAGTAACTGAATTGCCTGAACAAACATTCCCTTGAACCCTTAATGATTGAGTGCCTCCCTCAAATATGCCCATCCCACCCTATCAAAAGCTTTTTCTGCGTCAAAACTTACTAATAGTAAATGGGCATTGCCTCCATAGAGACCAGCAATTTTCTCAAAATTAAAAACCGTATAACGGTCCCGAACAAACCCTACCTGCCCTTCCCACACTAGATCTGGTATCATCAGTGCCACCCTGCCAACTAATATCTTAGCCAAGATCTTATGATCAAAATTTAATAAAGAAATTAGGTGATAGGACACAGAAATCTGAGGGTTCTTCCCTGAGAATTACTGTACTTAACACATGGTTCTCTCTCATGGAAAAAATGCCCCGATGATCAGTTGTTCAAATACTGCAGATAATGGCTGATAAACTATGCTTTCCAAGATTTTTTTATACAGCTCGCTCCTATGTTCATCTGGTCCCAAAGCCTTGAACAAAGCCACCTGTTTCACAATACTGTATTTTCTCCGCTTATATGGGCAAGTTCAACATCTCCCTTTGCTGCTCCATTAGTTGGGGTCCTTCACCTGCCTCAAGTATTCCTTTCCATAATGCTCCCCTTGCTCTTTATAGTGTTTTATAAAACTCCCAAAAAATCTCCCCGGTTTATTTGGTGTTTTTAGTAACAGTAGTCGTGATCCTAATGGCTGCTAAATTTCGAGGGCCACGCCTTCCTCTCACCAAAAATGGCATTAATTTACTCGCCTAGTCTCCAAACTGATAAAGTTTAAGGGCCCAATATTTAGCGGCAGTGGCTAGCCACCACTGCTGAACTTTAGATCAGTATATTCAATGCCAGGTCCATATCCAGCCACCGGTATTGAATATCCAGCCCCGCCTGATAGCGATGAAGCTAACCAGGTGGCAGCGATATTCAGCCACTGCCTGGTTAGTTCCTGTGGTAAATGTTAGGCCAGTCTTTAAATGCTTAACTTTTGCCACTTAGCAATAACGAGGAAGCAGCTCAATATCGCCCCTGCCCGATTATCATTGCATACTGGCCCTGCTCTGGCCTGAAATGCCCTGATGCTAGCTGGCTGGCAGCAGCAGCAGCACCTGCAGATATTTAGCAGCATTAACCATGTTAGTGCCACCGAATATCCCGGTCAGCATGATTAATGTGATTAGCAGATCTGTTAACCGCGTTAATCGCTTTGAATATCCCACGAAGTCTATAATACAAAAGGGATTTTTGTGCTTTCTTGGATAAGGGAATTCAGTGCAAGTAATGCTGCTGACAACTCGCTCTTTCAGCAGTCTGACCTCTGTGCCACTGTCTGACGCAAGTTCTATACCTGCTTTTCCAATCTCATAATAGCCAAATCTATCATTCGCCTCCTTGCCTCAAATGCTATAGTATTTCCCCCTCAACACTACTTTTGCAGCTTCCCAAAACAGTAGGCAGTTCTCTTTATGGGCTTCATTAAATTGCTCATATTCCACTCACCCCAAAGATATTCCGCAAACTTTCTATCCCTGCAAAGATGGGGTGGGAAACACAATAATTTCGGTCCCACACATTTCCCCCCCCCTCAAATCCACCCTTATAAGAGCATGATCAGCAATATCCGGTGGGCTTATCTCCGTCTTTCTAACCCCTGCCAAGGCCCCCACCGAAAACAAAATATAATTTTATTTATTTATTTATTTAACTGCATTTATATCCCGCTTTTCACCGGGTCAAAGCGGTGTAACATGTAACATAGGGAGGGGTAATTTCTTTAATGTATCCAAAGAACCTGCTCCATGTGCCTGAGATACATTGAGTGTAATCTTATTCCTGGGGGTGCATAACCTTCCATACATCATGCAAGTCAAGTACAAAATTGTAAAAACCCTCTAGAAGGGCACTCAGATAGCTGACGGGCTCCACAAGACCTATCTAATTGTATATCTACCACCATATTAAAGTCTCCACCCCCCCCCCCCCATCTTAGGGAGCTTAGAGAAGGGGCTTAATCTTTTTGTTGGCTTTGATAGAAAATTCAGGTCATATGTGTTTGGGGCATAAAGGTTGCATAAAACAACTGGCCTATCATAACGTTTCTCCACTAAGATCACATAACGTCTCTTAGGGTCCACAAACAACTTCTCATTGCTATATTCTATACTCTTATGAAACAGAATTGCTACACCCACTTTGCACTCCCCAGTGCCAAGTACTGCTCCCCCTGACACACAGGTACCCGATGTTGTGAGGGCCACTGGTAAACTGCTCCCTCCACCCCAGCTACACAATTAAATAGGTCCTGAGGGTTTACAACAATCAATCAAGGATCACTTACCCAGTAGGGGTTTGCCATGGTGGCAGGATGTGCATGGACCTAGCTTGGTAGGAACGCATTGCAGCATCAGATAGTGATGTTGCACACATAGGGATACCCCTCATGTTGAAGGAAAAGCAAATTCATTATCACCCCAACTGCCAAGAGGGGCCCACTACTCAACAAAATCAGAAAGGAGTAATGTTTGTCCTTGATGAAGACAGCTACATCCCTTATCCTCTTCCAAACCCAGCCTCCTCAAGAACTCCACCACAATTAGGAAACGAGACACCTACGGCCAGAGAAGAAAAATCTCCCTAACCGGAGCCCGTTAACACCAGCTACAGCGATAGGGTTGCCACTGTCAAAAGCACTGAAACCAGCTAGAATGGCCATTCCAGTCCCTGTGATTGGCAGACCTGGAAAGTGCCACACTGATTAGTCCACGGTCCTACAGCCTACCGGGAAACGAGATGTGCCTAACTAGTGCCTCATATTACTGCCTAAGAAATGCCGTGGTCCAGAAACACCTGCTATGCCAGCATTCCAGGCTGACATGCCAGATCTTAAGAGCTCCCCTAAACCTAACTGGCTTGAGAACCTCTTTGAGACTTTTACCACTGTCCCTGTCTTATGGATCCACTGCCTGCCAGAACAGGGAAGTCCACTATCGGCCATGCCAAGAAGCAGAACTTGCCCAAGGGCCTCTCTTTGCCTCGATGGCAGAGAGCCAAGGGGGTTCCGAACAAATAAATACAACTCAGCTCTCAATTTGATAAGTGGTATCACACCTATCTAGCCGGAACATGCCCTGACATACCTTCAACTTTCATAAAAACCAAAACTGATCCTGGAAAGACAGTGCCTTCATTGAACCATCTGAGGTACTGCTCATGCACTATGATCCCGAGAGCTCACCTTGCAGCTACGGAAATGGCCTACACTCGAAGCCAAGAAGCTTCTGTCTCTACAAGAGCCAAACCAGCAGTAGACTCAAAAGACTGTGCCCAATCATCAGTTTTATCTGCCCCACTGCAACATTCCTGGGGCAGTAATATATTCTAGGGCAACTTGGAAAGGGTCACCTGAAACTGTTGTCACCGTGCAACCCACAGAGCAACTGGTGGAAGCAGGAATTCTTGCTCCAGCTTACCTTCTTTATCCTTCTTTATTTATTTTTTTGTAAACAGGCCAGCCTCAAAACAGCAATGATGGTGTTACCAATAGGTATTCCAAAGGGAGAGTCCTTTAGGCTCTGCCTGCACTAGAAACATCTTCGACTTCTGGAATAAATATAATCAAATTTGCCAAGCCTAAGATTGTCCTACAGATGTTGAAAGCAAAGCTCCAACTAATTTCCATCACACACTGCAAAACAGAAAACAGCAGCATAGGAGAAAGGCTCTCACCATCATTACTCCCTGACTGACCAGGGAAGAAACATGCAAATGTAAGGCCAAGCTGCAGCACAGACCATTATGAGCAGTCAGAACCTGAAAAATTACTAAAGTGCGTAACCAATAAATAGAGAAACTAATGGACGGCCATCACAAACACTGCCTTGGGGAAGTCTGCCTCCTCTGATCTCAACAGAATTCTCTGACATCTGCACTCTACAGTCTTAGCTCCCTGAGCCAAAGCAGCTAACAGTGCAACTTAAAGTCCATGCAAAGGAACTGCCAGGCAGAGATCCTGCTCAGTCTGCACCGTGTACTGGCCCAAGTGACAATGGCAAACTGACTCCGCACTAGACAAGAATGACCAGCATTGACCATGAAAAGCCACGGGCAGATTTCTTTTTTTCGGAACTGCCACTTTAGTAGCAAGCACCCAGGTCATCCCTTGTTAATATGGCAGCCATACCTATAGTATGCCACCAGCATCAGAATACTAAAGGCTTAGAACAAAAAGAGACACAGAGCATCATGGAATCAATTTGTCTCTCTTAATGAGGAGACTCTTCCAGGCCTCCTTCTACAAATATTCCAGCTCCTACACAGGCTTTTTTTTTTCCCCCGTCAGAGGGTGGCCTCAAACCAGTGACATTTGGGTTGAAAAAAGGCATTTTGCCAGCTGAGCTACCCTGTCTATCTCTTCATACACTGCCACTATGCAGTCACCACATTCCTAGCTTGAGAGACCGTCCTAAACAGAAAGAATCCTGTCAGATTTGTGAGATTACTGACGAAGGGGATGAATTTGTTCAGTCCAATAAGGTTATCAAGCTGCGATATATTACATCGTGTGTATGTTCTCATGTGGTATATAAGGTGCCCATGCCAAGAAGTGTATGTTGGGAAGACTACCTGGCAGTTATGAACAATGTTGACAGAGCACAAGTATTGTCTGCATAAACAAAAGGAAAAGGTGCCTTTAGTCCAACACTCTATGAGGGTTCAACATGAGTTTACTGATTTATGCAGTATGGCAGTCGACAATGTGTGAGAAGATATGTGTGGTGGTGACTGCGTTAAAATGTTCATGCAGCGGGAGCAGCGTTGGATATTTGATACATGGAGCGATGGGGGGAGGAGCGATGGGTTCACCCCTAAACAAAGATATGGGGAGGGGTGCACCTGTTCCTGGTGGGTGCACCCCTAAACAAAGACATGAGAAGGGGTGCACCTACTCCCAGCACCCCTAAACAAAGACATGGGAAGGGGTGCACCTACTTCCTAAAGACATGGGAAGGGGTGCACCTACTCCTGCCATATTGCTGAGCAGACTAGATGCACCATACTGGTCTTTATCTGTCGTCATTTACTATGTTACTATGAGTTAAACACTCTTGTACCTAATGGATTGAATAATATTACTGAATGGGGGGTTTCCTCTAATGAAGTCCCTCCCTCAGAAATGCAGTGAATGGGGTTTTCCTCTAATGGAACCCCTCCTTTAGAATTTTGGAGGATTTTGAGTACGTATAAATTTAAAAAGTGTGTGTATGACATCAGACGCTGACACTGGGAATTTGTTATATAGAAGCCCCTGACGCAGCTGATCGCTAAACAAGGATCTTTATTGGGCGTTGTGAAGGAATGAAGGCTGTCTGCAAGGATTTACAGATAAATGAAGCCATTGTGAGCTGCAGAGAAATGAAGGTCATTTGCAAGGAGCTGCAGATAGTGAAGCCATTAGTTTTGTTTTTTGATGTGGCACTGAGGCGCTTGAACTATTCCAGCTTGGTATAGGATTGTGCACAAATGTTCTTGGCTTTGCAATGAGTGACTAATCTTTGCTATTTTTGAAAAAGAGAAAAAAAGAAAAGATATTGGTGTATATGGAGAATGTGTTTTATTTGTATACAATCTATGTGGTGTTTTTTTTAGACTGGTGATTCTTGTGTAAACACCATATCCCCTGCGGCATGGGCAATGTCCTGTGCCTAATAGAGGAAGTCCACAATGGGGCACATGCACTTGCAGAACAGCACAGAACAGCAGACAGAAGCGAGGCGAAAAACAAACTCCACCTTTCAATAACTGAAATACAACTTTATTTGAATCTAACCCCTACACTGGCAGTATTTTGGCAAAACTGCCTTCTTCAGGAGGTGGAAAACCTCCAAAAAATAATAAACATAAAGCATAACATTAAAATCATAAATAAAATATAGATATGACGCCAAGAAAACCCTGAGGTAGCTGGGTCGCTATGAGTCAACACTGACTTGATGGCACTAAAAAAAAAGACAAAATTAGACTTACCTGCTAATTGTTGTTCCTTGAGGAACGCCAGTCCAGTCCCGCACCTCTGGGTAGTATACCTCTTCCAGCAGCTTGGAGACTGAGCATGTCATCTTTTGATGACACTAGTACTAATACAGTGGGGTCCACCCACCATCTCAGTAACCTATTGACAAAGCAGACTCACAGGAACAACAAATAAGTAGTTAAACTTGAACAAAGAATACTACATTTAAGGAATACTATACCGAAAGAAACCAAAGCTCCCCCCATCCTGAAGGAGAGATTCCTCCCCCTCCCCCAGACCAAGGAGGCTTAGCTGAGGTCCTACTGGGCAACGATATCTAGTACTGAGAAAGAGACAGACAATCCCTTTGGTCCAGCCTCAACACTGTCCTCCCCCGAATTTGCAGAAACCCCAGACCTTTTCTTCAGCCATGGAAAAACCACTTCAGGCTCCTCTCAACGACAACAGGTATTTGGGGTGGGATCTGGGACTGGACTGGAGTTTCTCAAGGAACAACAATTAGCAGGTAAGTCTAATTTCGTATTACTTATCATACTTCCTTATTGTACCGCACCTCTGGGATGTATTAGAGCAGTCAAATCTAATGGAAGGGACCTGCCAGACCGGCCTGAAGCACTGCCAATCCAAAACAGGTATCCCCTCCTGTAAAGGTATGAAGCAAAGACAAGGTTGCTGTCTTACAGATCTCCACTGGCGGCACCAAACTATACTGCACCCATGAGGCCGCCTGAGCTCTCATGGAATGAGCTCACAACCCCTCCAGCACTTGCTTACCCCGCAAAAGATATGCCGACGTGATCGCCTCTCTGATCCATCTAAAAATAGAAGCCTTGGCCGCTGCCTCCCATTGCGCGGCTATCCTAACAATACAAATAGGCGATCTGATTTGTGAAGGATTCAGTCTTTTCAAATAACACCTCAGGATACAATGAATGTCCAAGCGTCGCAACTGTGGGCTGATGGAGGAGCTCTCCAAGTTTCCTAGGACCAGTAGGGACACCAACTGGTTCAAATGGAAGGCCAAAACCACCTTGGGCAAAAAGGAAGGCATCAGTCGCAGAACCACCTTCTCCCTTGTAAAGGAGAGAAACGGCTCCCGGCAAGACAAGGCTTGAAGCTCTGAAATTCTGCGCACCAAGCATATAGCCACCAGAAAAACCATCTTGTGAGTCAAGTCTTTTAACGAACCCCGATTCAACACCTCATAGGGTTCGCCACATAGTGCTTCCAACACCATATTGAGATCCCATGACAGGACCACTGACTGCCACGGGGGACGCAGTTGGACCACCGCCCTCAGGAATCAAACAACGTCTGGGTATGTCCCCAATGCAACACCCTGGACCTTTTTGCGATAGCACAAAATTGCCGACAGTTGCACCCTCAAGGAACTTACTGCCAGGCCCTTGTCAAAACCAGCCTGCAAGAATGCCAAGATGTCTGGCATGGAAGCCGGCCCAGCTGAATCTCTGCCAGTTTGCACACCATGACTCAAAGATGCGCCAGACTCGAATATAGGCTAGAGAGGTAGACTTCCTTTTCACTTTGAGCAAAGAAATCACGGGAGCTGAATAGCCTTTTTTCTTCAATCGCGCCCTCTCAAGAGCAAGGCCATAAGCGAGAATAGATTTACCTGAGGCATGAGCACCAGCCCCTGCATCAAGAGATCTTCCCACGTCGGAAGATGCTAGGAGTGATCCACTAGAATCCTCACGAGGTCTGCATACCACGGGTATCATGGCCAGTCCAGGGTGATCAGAATGACCATCCCCCGATGGGCCTCGATCCTCTGCACGACTTGACCTATAAGAGCCCACAGCAGGAACACAGAGTGTGGTCCTTCCGTGAGCCACTGCTGCACTAGAGCGTCCAGGTCCCCCGACATCCGCTCTCTTCTTCTGCTGAAGAAGCGGCTCGCTTTGGTGGACTCAGACATTGCCATCAGATCCATGATTGGTGTGCCCTACTGGCACACCACCTGATCGAACACCTCCTGGTTGAGTACCCACTCCCTGGGGTCCACGTGTACTCAAGTAGTCCATTGTAACCTTTTTGGATACCTGCCACGTGTGCCGCCGATGACGCCTAGAGGTGGCTTTCCACCCAGCTCAACAGCGCTTCTGCCTCCGCCTCTAAGGCTGCACTGCCTGTGCCTCCCTGCTAATTTATGTAGGCTACTGTGGTCACGTTGTCCGACAGGACCCGAACCGCCTTTCCCTGCAACCAGGTCTCGAAACACTGGAGGCCAGAGCCACCGCCCACATTTCCAGCCTGTTGACCGACCAATGAGACTTCAGAGTGCTCCAATGCCCTTGCACAATGTGTCCTTCGCAAGGGGCTCCCCAACCAGACAGACTGGCATCCATCATAAGCAGTATCCTCGAGGGGCATTCCTCTTTCCAGATTTTCTAAACAAAGCCACCACTGGAGTGCTCTCCTGGCCACCTGAGGGTAGAGGAGCCTGTGGGACAAGGGATGGGTCTGGTGCGACTAGCACCGGAGCAAAGCTCTCTAAAGGGGATGCATGTGTGCCCTTGCCCATGGGACAAGCTCAAGCGTGGTTGCCATGGTTCCTAGGACCTGCAGGAAAATGTCAAGCCGTTGGTTCTGATATTCTCAGGAACTGTCGCACTAAACGCCACAGCCCCTGAGTGCACTGTTCTGGTAGGAATACTTTCCCCACATCGGTGTCAAAGCGCGGTCCCAAGTACTCGAGTTCCCGAGATGGGTCCAAGTGGATCTCAGTCATATTGATCACCCAACCAAGATTTTGAAGGAACTGCACCACTCATGTCGTTACCCGATGGCTTTCGTCCCTGGACTTTGCTCAAATCAGCCAGTCATCGAGGTACGGATGCACCAGCATGCCTTCCTTGCGTAGTGCTGCCACTATCACCACCATCACCCATGTGCGTGGCGCTGTGGCGAGACCGAATGGCAGCTTCCGAAACTGGAAATGTCTCATCGGCACTGCAAAATGGAGGAACTGCTGATGTTCTGCCTGTATGGGAATATGCAGGTACACCTCCATTAGATCGAGAAACATTAAGAACTCTCCGCTTCTAACCACCACTGCAATGTTTCCATATGAAAATATGGCACCCGTAAGCAGCAGTTTATGCGTTTGAGGTCGAAGATCAGACAGAAGGTCCCTTCCTTCTCTGGCACTATGAAATAGACGGAGTATCAATTGCAGCTATACTGGTCTCTGGGAACAGGCACCACGGCCCTGAGCTGTAACAGCTGCATCAAAATTTCTTTTACCGCCGGGGAGGAAATGACGTCACCGATCGGAGCGGCTGCTTGATTGCGGAGCTCCGGGGAAGCAGGGGAGAAATAGTGCCCAAATCACCCCCAAACAGCTCGAGGGTAGGAGGAAAAGACGCCACGGCATTCGGGATTAAGCCCGACTCGAATGGCACAGCGCAAGAGCGTAGCTGACCTGAAAGGTTTTGCCTACAAGTCCGCCGCCGCCGGGAACACGAGCAGCAAAGGCAAGATGGCCGCGATGAGTGCGGGGCCTGGAGCTGACGGGGATAAGGCCCGCGGCGGGCAACAGCAGGATGGAGAGGTGGAGACCCTGAGAGGGGAGTTGAAGAGCTGGTTTGGCACTCTCAGGCAAGACTTGGCCACGTTTAAATCTGATGTTCAAATTTGGTTGGAGGATCTAAAGGCTGAGGTACGCGAGGTGGGACAGCGTGTGGAAGAGCTGGAGGGGAAGGTGGAAGCACATGATGCGGCCCTTATTAAGATACAGGAGCGCATGGAGGCTATGGATGCAGACACGGAAGATCTTTGGTCCCGGGTGGAGGACCTCGAGAACCGCTCGCGTAGGGCGAATATCAGGCTGCGGGGAGTGGTGGAGTCGGCGGACAGCGTTGACTGTGGCAATGTGGTGGTGGCTATCTGCAAACGCATCCTGGAAGAGGCTGGCCAGGATGGTTCACAGCTGTGTTGGTCCGTTGATCGGGCCCACCGGGCATTGGGGCCTAAGCGGGATGGTTACCACCGCGACATTATTGTTAAATTCCATGAGTATAACACCAAAAACGTGGTGGTGGAGGCGGCCCGCAAGCTTTCCAATTTTAAATGGAACAATCAACGAGTGGAGGTGTTTACTGACCTGTCCGCCATTACCATGAAAAAGAGGCGGGAACTGTCTGGCATCACTAAGGTGCTGAGGGAGAAGGGTCTCCGCTACAGATGGCTATTCCCCTTTGGCCTCCAGTTTTGTGTGGAAGGGAAAACCACGGTGGTGCGTACAGTACCGGAGGCTTTGGTGGCTTTGAAGGAGGCTGGATGGTCTGGTCTGCCAGAGGTGCCCCAGCAAAAGATGCTTTCGGAGCGCAGCGGTCTGGCCAGGGGCTATGAATGGCGTCGTGCTCCACAAGGCGACCGCCGACTGCGGAGGCAACGCTTGAGCGAGCTGTCAGGCGGATCTGGTCTGAGCTGAGGAGGTGGCTGTACCTGGACTGGACATGGCTATAGCTTGTGGCTCTGCGCTGCTTTTTTGCTTTCTTTATGTCTTCCTATGGTTCTTTATGTGATATGTTAAAGTGGTTATTGTTGTGTGGGCTGTTTGGTGGGGGGAGGGGCGGGGGGGGTGTAGACGGGTGAGGCCGAGGATGGAGAGGTTCAGTGGTATATATTTGTTCTTGGGCTTGTCTGTTTTTGTATTTCAAATGATTCTAGATCCATGGGTTTGAGGGGGGGAAGGGTAGCTTCCTGGGGCGGTGGGGACTCATGCCTCTATTGGAGAAGTGGAGTGGGCAGGTGGACAATTGGGGGGAAGGGGGGAGGGGGGTGGGGCGGGGGAGGGGAGATGGGGGGGAGGGGCTCCCGTATGGCTGCTCTCGAGGAGGAAAAGGGAGTAGGGTTAAATGGAAAAAGTAAAGATTGTATCCATGAATGTACGAGGGTTAAATTCTCCAGTTAAGCGTCAAAGATTGTTTAAAGAAATGCATAGAATGCGTGGGGATATCTGCTTTATACAGGAAACGCACCTGAAAAAATGCGATGAATGGAGAATGGCACACCGCACTTATACGGAGAGATGGTTTGCATCCAACAGGGTGGCTTTGAAAAAGGGGGGAGTGGGGGTCCTTATGCGGGGAACCATAGCTTACTCTGAATGTGAAGTACACCGGGATAGCGAGGGTAGATACATTATTGTTAAACTGAGGATTCACGACCAGCTCTACACGCTGGTTAATGTTTATGGGCCGGCTGCAGGGCAAGGGGGTTTTTACGCCAGACTGCATGAGGTATTGGAAAGGGTGGCGGGGGGACATATTATCATGGGAGGGGATTTCAATTTAATTTTGCAACCGGGCCTGGATAATTCCTCTGGGAAAGGGGGGGGGGGAACCTTAAGGGCAGGAAACATATGAAGCAGTTGAGTGCCAATTTAGGGGTGGTGGATGTGTGGCGGGAAATAAGGGGGAGAGAGAAGGTTTTTACTTTCTACTCTCCGGTACACTACTCCTTCTCAAGGATTGATATGTTCTGGGTCTCTAAGGGGATGATTGCGAAGGTGGCTGAATGTGAGGTGGGAGACCGCACATGGTCCGACCATGCCCCTATTTGGATGGAAGTGTGTTTGAGTGCGGACCGGCAGAGGCGTAAGATGTGGATGTTGAACGAGTCTTTGCTCGAACAGGAGGATATTAAGCAGCTTTTGCGTGAGAAACTTAACCAATACTTGGCTTTGAATGATTTGGAGGAGTGTAAGATTGGGACGCTGTGGGAATGTATGAAAGCAGTCCTGCGGGGAGAGTTAATCTCTGTGGGGGCGCATGTGAAAAAAGTGAAGGAGAAGCGGAAGGAGGAGCTCCGGACTGGTATTAAGCGTATTGAGGAGCAGATCCTGCGGGGGGGGAGGGAGGTGGGGTTAGGGCCGGCCTTAGCGCAACTCCAAAGAGAACTTAATGAAATCGAGCTAGCAGAGCTCAAATTCGCACAGGATCTCCTGAAACAACAGTTCTTTGAGTATGGTAATAAGCCCAGTAGACTGCTGGCTCAGCAGTTGAAACAGCACCGAAATCGGAACATTATAACGAAGATCAGGGATGCCCAGGGGAGAGAAGTGCGGGGGGTGGAGGCCATCTATAAGTGCTTTGTGGACTACTATCGACAGTTGTATACGGAAGAGGTTCACCAGTCTGCGCAGCGGTTAGAGCAGTATTTACAGGTGAAGCTGCCCAGTCTCACCGACTCAGAGTCGGCGATCCTTTCTCGACCTATAGAGGAACGGGAGGTACTTGAGGTGATACGGGGGCTCCCGGCGCATAAAGCGCCGGGACTGGACGGTTTTACCAATGGTTTTTACAAGGTGTTTAGTGCGGAGCTCTGTCCCCTTCTGACGCGGTTATTTAATGCATTTAAAGGAGAGGACCCTATCCCAGAACAGATGCGGAAGGCGGGGATCACTGTCATACCTAAGGCGGGGAAGGATGTCTCATTGTGTGGGTCGTATCGACCTATTTCGCTCCTTGGGACCGACTTTAAGATTTTCACTAAGATTTTAGCTACCCGGTTGCAACGTTTTTTGCCTTTCTTGGTTCAGGAGAATCAGTCCGGTTTTGTCCCAGGGCGCCAGACTGTAGACAATTTGCGTAAGGTGCTTAATGCCTTATGGAAGGGTAGGAGGGGGAGGGCCCCGATGGTGCTCTTTACCGTGGACGCTGAAAAAGCTTTCGATCGCGTCTCCTGGCCCTATTTGTTTAAAGTTCTGGAGCGGATGGGGATAACGGGGGATTATTTGCAGTGGGTTAAGGCTATATATGCGCATCCAATGGCTCGTATTTGGATTAATGGGGAATACTCTCCTTCTTTTGAGCTCGGGCGGGGGACGCGGCAGGGGTGTCCTCTCTCCCCGCTGCTTTTTGTCTTGTCCATGGAGCCTTTGGCTCAACGGGTTAGGGACTGTGTAGCTATTAAGGGGATGTCGTGGGGGAAGTTGGAACTTAAGCTTTCCCTCTTTGCAGACGATTTGCTATTCATTTTGACCGACCCTAGTGCGTCCCTGACGGCATTGACAGGTGTTCTGCGGGAATTTGGCACCTATTCGGGTTTTAAGGTGAATGAGACTAAATCTGAAATTTTGAACATTTCGGTAGATGAGGAGGAGCGGGGGCGGATCAAGGCCTCCTTGCCGTACCGTTGGGCAAAACATAGTATTAAATATTTGGGGATCTTTATAACGGAGCAGGAGCTTGATCTCTTCCGGGATAATTATGGGCGGGCAGAGAGGGCGATGCGGGTTGACTTGGAAGGGTGGCGGCTTAAGAGGTTGTCTTGGATGGGCCGACTGGCAGCTTTGAAGATGGTCATCTTGCCTAGATGGCTTTATCTATTTGCGAATTTACCCATCGCGGTGTCCAGGAGTTATATAGCAAGGATACAACGGTTGTTTATGGATTTTATGGGTGGGGGGAAGCGCAATAGAGTTGCGGCTAGATGGGTAGAAAGGAGAAGGGGGGATGGCGGTGCCTAATTTGTGGCATTATTGGGAGGCAGCGCGAATGAGTACGGTAGTGGAATGGGTGGCTGATGATCCCAAGGAATGGGTGTGCATGGAAGCGGCAGAACTGCCTGAGGGAGAACTAGCTGATTGGGTGTGGCTGCCCCGTCGCTGTCCCCAGAGGTTCCCGGGGAGCAACCCCTATGTACTGCGTACGCTACAGGTTTGGAATAAATGGAGGGGGGTGTGGCTGGGGCCCCACGGAGTGTCGCGCTTGCTCCCCATTAGGGGCAATCCTGAGTTTCCGCCAGGTATGGGACCCTCCGTGTTCGGATCCTGGGCAATACGGGGCTTATGTACAGTGGGACAGTTGCTAGAGGGACGGCGGGTGAGGGACTTTTTGGACTTGGCCCGGGACTATCACCTGGAACGGTCAGATGTGTATGGCTATTTTCAGCTTTGCCACTACCTGCAGCGGCACATTCTCCCACATCTCCATCAGGACCCTTCTGCGATAGAACAGTTCCTGTTGCTGGGGCAGCGGAGACGGGCCCTGTCCACATTATATAAGTTGATGGTTCTGGACACGGGGAAGCAGAGCTATCAGCGGGTATGGGAGGCTGAGCTGGGGGGGCCCTGGGGGGAGGAAGTGTGGAACCGGATCCATGAGAGCCGGTATAAGGGCCTCCTGGCGACGAATTTGATTGAAAATAATTATAAGTTGCTCTACCGCTGGCATTTGACACCAGTTCGATTACATAGAATGTATGCTCAAGTCTCTGACCTATGTTGGAGAAACTGTGGGGGACAGGGCACCTACTTACACATTTGGTGGGAATGTGGGGGGGTGTTTGATTTGTGGCGGGTGGTTTGGGGATTTCTGGGGGAGGTGTTGGGGAAACCAGTAGATCCGGGTCCGGCAACGGCGCTGCTCGGGGTGCCGGTGCCAACCCTTAATAGGGTGGAGGGCTCCTTTTTGGACATGGGGTGTGTGGCACTCCGGATATTACTGGCCCGGCAATGGAGAACGGCAGTGATACCCACCCTCGGGGATTTTCAGGGAATGCTTTCCCAGATCTATTTGATGTCTAAGCTAACTGCTCTGAAGCGGGGAACTCAGTTAAAGTTTGGAAAGGTGTGGGAACGGTACATTCAATGGATGGATAAGGTGACAAGGGAGAGGGAGGTTTAGATGGGATGGGTGGGTGACAGGGTGAGCTGGAGCCTGGGGCGAGGCGGGACACGGGGTGGGGGGTTTTAAGGTGTGCTTATGGTTCAGTTGTTGGTTTAGCACTGTAATGCAGGTTCTTGGTCTGTTGGAAGTGATTGTTGTTTATGGTTGTACCTGTTTTAAAACACTAATAAAAATAATAATAAAAAAAAAAAATTTCTTTTACCGCCGTTGCCTTGGCTTGTGTTTTGCAGGCAGACTGCACAAAAGAGTCACTCATAGGCCATATCAACTCGAGGGCATAGTCCTCGTAAATGACCTCTAACACCCACTGGTCGGGTGTGATCTGGATCCAGGCAGGGTAGAACTCCTGCAGCCAACTGCCTATGGGCTGCAACGCCACCTGGGCCCCCCTCACTTCATTGGGATTTCTTGGGCCCCGAGGCCAAGGTGGAGGAAAAACCACACCCTACTCCTCAAAGCCTCCAAAACCCCTCTCCTCTAGAGAGAAACTGTCCCAGCTGATACGGGGTAAAGCGTGAGCTACGAAACCTCTTGAAGTGCCGTGGCTGACATCTCGACATGGGAGAAGGGCAGCCTTGTTTTTGCTTATCCTCTGGCAGCCGTCCTCCTTTGGAGTCTCCCAAGTCCTTGACCAGTTTGTCCAGGTCTTTGCCAAAGAGCAGCCTGCATCTAAAGATCAGTTTACTAAGATGGGCCTTGGAAGAACTGTCTGCCGCCCAGTTCCACAGCCACCACCGAGGCCATACTCTAGAGCTCTCTGATGAGGTCGTAGTGCATAACCGCCAGATAAGCTGCCCCCGACTCTAATCTGGCTGCCTCCCCCGACTGGTCCGGCTTGTCCTGTTGTTGCGTCCATTGAGACCAGCAAAGGCAGGCCCCTAGCCACCCAAGCCCCACAAATGGAGTCCTGAAGTAAAAGGGCATTAATATCAAAAGCCTGCTTTTCAAGGTATCCAATTTTCTATCCTGGACATCTTTAAGTGCTACACTACCTTCCACTGGGATTGTTGGCTTCTTGGTAACTGCCAAAACTGCCGCGTCCACTCTCGATTGGACCGAAAAAGTACACAATCCTGATCCGACAGAGGTGCGTCAGGGTTCTTGCCCCTTTAAGTCCAGCCTCCAGTAGATCCCACTCATCCTGAATCATCTGCCTGACCACTCTATGCACTCTTGCAGCAGTGGGTCCTCTAGAGATTTTTCTTCTGCCGGAAGACTAGTGGGCACATTCTGTGCCTTCAAGGATTCCATGATGAGCGCTGACAACTACCCCAGCGAAATACCCACACAATCCACGCCTGGTCATCTTGTTCTGGGATTTCCCCTTCTTCCAACTCCTCATGCACATCCAGCTCTGTACCTAGATCCTCTCTCACCAGGAGCTCGGACAAGGGAGACTGCCCAGGTTCCTCCTCCATGGGCCTGAGTCTCTTTGCCGGGCCTGTTCCTGGCTCATCTTCATGTGGATCCATCGATCTTCTGGAGCTGCATCCTGGCACTTAGGGGTCTCCCACTGCCCCTTGCTGGCACAAACAGAATGCCTTGTGCAGAAAAAATACAAACTCCAGGGAGACGCAGAGAGTCTAGGAATGGTGGGGGGGAGGGAGAAGTTGTCTGCTGTGGAGCAGGCGGGGAACCCACCACCTCCTGCCCCTCCCAAGATTGAGGTGTAGTATAGTCCTGTCTTATCCGGTCTTGCAGGGCAGCTCCATCATGGTGGCCTCTTGCACACACCCTCGACAAATGCCTGCCTATGAGACCTCGGCGAGCTCCTTCGCCAGGTCCCTCAGGTATATGTCCATGTACAGCTGGTAGGCCTGGATCCGGCAAAGGAGCATTAAGTCCTGGTAGCACTTTCTGCTGAGGGCATTCAAGGTATGGGCTTCCCTACCCAGGGGCACCAAGGAGTGCATCTTCTGGCTCTTCAGCCAAAGCATGGCTGACTCCACCACCATGGAATTATGCAGCAGTTGTGCTGTCTGGAAGCCAGGGCTCCAGCGGACCCGATACATCACGTTGAGCTGCTTGCTCACAATGGACACCGATGCCGGTGTTTCCCATATACAGAGCATTAGCCATTCCAAGATGGGTGGAATGGGTACCATGAGCAATTCCCTTGGTGGGGCCTCATCTTGGAGGATTTCTAGTTCCTCTATCCAAGGGTCCTCCTTCGATTCCGTTGGGAATGCTAGGGCCTTTGACATGTCCTGCACGAAGTCGAGGAACGCCATGCCCTCAGGCGAGGACCATGGCTCGGAAGGTGGCGAGTCCGAGGGGACATCACGGTAGAAATGGGTGTCCAGGGACTCCTCATCCTTGGTCTCCCATGCCGAGTAGTCGGTCGAAGACGGGGTAAGGCAGCTCATGGGCTTCAGGCCTGAGCCCTGCCCACATCCCTTGGAGGCCCTGCGGCTGGTGCCATGTGCGCTAGCCAGGGAAGACCTCGGTCCTGTCGAACGGGACTCGGATCTAGACCTCAGCCAAGGATCGATTTGCAGCCGCATGGTCTTGAGGATCGGCTCAACCTCCGGGGACATCCTTGACGCCGGGTGGAGGAACTGGCTGTGCTGGGCAGCAACGCCCACTGCTGGCCCATGAAGTCAGACAGGTTGCGCTCCAGGGCGGCCATTCTGGTTTCCAGTCCAGAAGGCTCCACAGCTATTGGCACGGGCACTGAGGAACTCAGGCCCTATGCCGGTTCCCCTGAAGGGAAGTCCTCAACAAGGACGATTCCTTCCAGGCGACCTTGGTGGGCTGCTCCTGATCTGAGCCCTTGGACGAACATCGTGGACTGCAGGACCTGGCTCAGGGCTTACCCAGCCTGCTGGAACTGTCCAGGGATGCTGCCTGTGAGGGTTTCTTTTTCTTCTTGTGTTCTCTTGATGGAGACCCCTTTCTGAAGAACCACGGCATTGACTGGGGTCCGTAAGGGTGCCACAGGAGTCCATTGCTTCAGAAGGGGCCTTGACTTTCAGAGGCACTGGGGACTCCGGGAAGAACTTATTGTGCTGCTGCTGATGGTTCTTGAGGGTCTTGGTAGACATCTTCTTAGAAAGACCACAGGCCGCGAGGTTGTGGTCCAGCCTTAGACAGCAGTCATGTGTATCGATTAGGGATGTGATTTTTGCACACCGATCACATTTCTTAAAGCCACTGGTAGCCATGGGGGAAAAAAGTACCCCGGCAAGGTCGAAGACCCACAGTGCTGCCAGTTGGAAAAAAAGGTGTGAAGGCGCCGAGAGAAAAAATATCTACGGACGAGACTTGATGCTGGGGCAGAACCGGAGGAGACTATGAAACTCAGGCACAAAGAAATCAACTTTTTCTGGGGGAAAGCAGACATACATCTGAAAGGCTCCACAGAGGAAAAGGATATTGAGCAAGATAGAACCCTTGGGCGGGAACAGGACCGGCCTGTCCATTGAGCAAGAATGTTTTTTGCACAGGGCCCCGCGTTTCAGGGGGCCCCGCGCAAAGAACATTCTGCTTTTTTAAAAATTCAATTTAAAAAAAAAAGCTGGCTACTGCCACTGCCGCCGTGGCAGCAGCAGAATGGAGTGTCCCGCGGGGCCCCCTCTGCCCGCTGAGCCCCTCTGCAAGGGCTTTCAGATTCGTGAAGGGAGAGTGACTCCCTCGCGCCTCTGTTAAGCCCGCAGGGGCTAATGGGAAATTTCCCATCAGCCCCTCGCGTCTAAAGGGGCAGATGGGAAATTTCCCATTAGCCCCTGCGGGCTTAACAGAGACGCGAGGGAGACACTCTCCCTTCACGAATCTGAAAGCCCTTGCAGAGGGGCTCAGTGGGCAGAGGGGGCCCCGCGGGACACTACATTCTGCTGCTGCTGCGGCGGCAGCGGCAGCAGCCAGCTTTTTTCCCTGAGCCGAGGTGGGGGGGGGGGGGGGTTAGGACTGGTAATGGACTTGGCTATGGAGAGGGTTAGGACGTGACTTGAGGTGGGCTGTGGGTTGATGGGGGTTAGGACAGGAAATGGGCTGATGGGGAGGGGTTAGGACTGGTAATGGGCTATGGGGGGTTAAGACTGGTAATGGGCTGTGGGCTGAGGGGGGGTTAGGACTGGTAATGGGCTATGGGGGGGTTAGGATTGGTAATGGGCTATGGGGGGTTAGGACTGATAATGGGCTATGGGGGGGCTAGGACAGGAAATGGGTTGATGGGGAGGGGTTAGGACTTGAGGTGGGCTGATGGGGTTAGGACTGGTAATGAGCTGTGTGCTGTTGGGGGGGGTTAGGAGTGGTAATGGGCTATGGGGGGGTTAAGACTGGTAGTGGGCTGTGGGCTGATGGGGGCTGTCTGGAAATGGGGTGATGTGGGCTGATGGGGGGTTAGGACTGGTAATGGGCTAGGGGGGGGTTAGGATTGGTAATGGGCTATGGGGGGTTAGGACTGATAATGGGCTATGGGGGGCTAGGACAGGAAATGGGCTGATGGGGAGGGGTTAGGACTTGAGGTGGGCTGATGGGGTTAGGACTGGTAATGGGCTGTGGGCTGAGGGGGGGGGAGTTAGGACTGGCAGTGGGCTATGGGGGGCTGACTGGAAATGGGCTGATGGGGTTAGGACTGGAAGTGGGCTGATGGGGGGCTAGGACTGGAAGTGGGTTGATGGGGGGCTAGGACTGGTAATGGGTTGGGGGGTTGCTAGGACTGGAAATGGGCTGAGTGGAAGGGGAGGCTTGAACGGCAAATAGCTGATGGGGACGGGGACTTGGAATGGAAATGGGCTGCGTGGAAGGGGGGGCTTGAACTGCAAATAGCTGATGGGGAGGGGGCTTGGAATGGATATGGGCTGTGAGGGAAGGGAGCTAGGACTGGAAATGGGCTGATGGAGCACCTAGGATAAGACTGGAAAAGGGCTGTTGGGGAAGCTAAGATTGGAAATGGGCTGTGGTGGGGGCTTGGATTGAAATGGACTCATGGAGGGGCTAGAACTGGAAGTAGGCTCATGGGGGGGCTTGGACTGGAATTGGGCTGAGTGGAGGGGAGCTAGGATTTGACATGGGCTGATGATGGGGCTAGGAAATGACTATAAATGGGCTGATGGGGGGCTAGGATTGGAAATGAGCTGATGAAGGGACTCGGACTGGAAATGGATGGGGGAGCTAGGACTGGAAATGGGCTGATGGGGGGCTAGGACTGGAAATGGACTGATGCAGGGACTAGAAGGGAATGGATGCTGGGTGAGGCTGGAACTAGAAGGGAGCTGATGGGGAAGGATTAGAATGGGATGGGGCTGGGAGAGTAAAATGGAGAGAGGAAAAATATTTTGCGTGGGAGGGATGAAAAATCTACAATTGGCCTGGTATTGGGAGAGTAAGTGGGGATTGAGGATGGAGGGGTAAAATTTGAGTGGATGAAATAGGAATGAGGAAAGAGCAAAAGGAGAAAGATTAGTATGTTAAAGCAGATGTAGAGAGACAGAATGGAAAAAAAACTAGAAGAGAGAAGAAAGGACAAATGGACAGCAGACGATGGAGAGTCAGCAGAAAACATGAAGAAACCAGAAGAAAGTGGCTGGAGCAATTGCAACTGAAAAAAAAAATGCACAAAAGGTAGAAAGATATCTCTTTATTTTGAATTTATTAACTGGAATATGAAAGCTCTGGGAAATGTGCATCATTAACGTCTGCGCTTTGTTTGGTACAAGAGGAAATTAATTTATAGTTTTATTTCTACAGTGGTGTTGTACATTCCAAGTTTGGCTTTTGGGGTTCCCAGTTTAATTATTGCCTTCCTGTTTCTAAATTGTGATTCCTTGTTTGGTGATGGTCTATGTTCTGCATGTGTAACTGAGCTGAGGTATTCTGTTTATGTAATTCCTATTTGACATTGCCACTTGTTCTCTTTCCCCAGTATTCTCTGAAACGTATTGGTTTAATATTTGCAGTGTTGCCTTTTGATAGGTAGGGTATGGTGCTTTGTGAGTACTGGTAATGCTGTCAGGATACGGCGGGTTTGCTATGGGTTCTAAATGGACAGCGTTTGTAGTAGTTCCTAATGTGCCTGGCAGTTGGCACTGGATTATAGTAATGTAGAAATCTTTTAGTCTTTCTTTATCCATACACTCATTAAGAGACATGTTTACTAAAAGTTAGTGTATGGTAACATTATGCAAATATTTATGCAAATAAGGCCACTTATGCAAATGAGGCCCCGCACCGAGTCTCCGCACATGGCCCCGCACCCCCCTTGGGCCGCCCCTGGGCGGGAAGGACACCACACATGTGTGGTGGCATCTACCAAAGGCTTTCTTTGAAAGCTAGGGAGATGCTTCTGCAAGGGCTCTGTCGGTGCCGACATCACTCATATGTGAGAACTGACTTCCTGCTTGTTCACAGAGAAAAAGAGTACCAAGATGAATAGCAGTGAGAATTAAATGGATAAACAACAAAATAATATATGTATAATAGAAACAAAGTGGATTACGGGAAGGCAAATACAAGTACTTAAACATACAAAGAAAGTTAAAAAGCATTTGTAATAATAAAAAGTGAACCTGTGAAGTTATGAAGCCAAACATTAAAATGCAGGTATTCTAGTTAGCCATGTACGTAGGTGCCAATATGGAACATCGTGCTATAAAACCCAGTAGGGTCAAGCATGAACAGCAGTACAATAATATAGGGTATAGGGGGGAGAGAGAAATACATTATAACTTACTCAGCCGTGTCAAAACTATGGAAAGGGCAGCATCGCAGTGCTATCAGATAAGTCTGCAAGCATACCAGAGCTTCACTACAATGAAAATGTAGTTGTTATTAATAAAAACTGCCTCAAAAGAAAGGTGTACCACAATACAAGAGTCCACAGGAAGGGATATTAAATGCTAGAATAACTAAACTATAGCTATTGATAAAATAAAGACATCTTAATCTAAACATTCAAGTCCATATGGGACCTTCTTCTGGTACAATTTAATAATGAAAATATCTGGTAGAAGATATTTTGAAAGATAAGTTGCATAATAATTCATACATGCTGAACTTAGAAGGACCTAGCCTTACATCATAGCCTTAGTCAAAAACATAATGTAAAGAAGACCCATGAACATGAGAGACACCCATTATAAATGTGTATAAATACCAGACATTTATAGTTCTGGAGAAACAAACATGGGGGGGGGGGGGAGAGAAAAGTACCCAAACTATGTAAAAACATCCGCATGTGACTGCATTTAGATTTGGACGCTGGCATTTGAGAACCTCTATTTAAACCAGCACTTTGTCACCAAAATGGGCCAAAGGTAACCATAGATACATGATGCCACCTTGCAAAAACTAAGGTAGGCTCACGTATATTAAAAGGTGGAACATGATAAAACTGAGACATCAAAAAAGCAATCTATAAAAACATATATAAAACCAAAATAAAACTAAATAGGAGCAATAATATGTAGAAGGAATGCCAATAATAGAGAACAATTGTAAAATGATCGCGGTGTTAAAAAAACAAAGTTAAACTAACTTGAATGAAAACAAACATAAAAGGTTCCAGCATGTAAAACAGTTTATGAAAATATCTTATTTTAAAATGCAGGATAGAAGGTGGCAGTATCTAAAAGAGATGATTGCTGGTTTCGAAACACAATTGTAAGAGCAATCAGGGTTTTGGCACTAAAGAGGCATCCCATAAAGACAAATGATGGAATCGTCAGTAGAGAGATGTGGAGTGGGAAAAAAGACAAAGGGGGGGAACAAAAAACAGGCAACGTAAGCCATTGGTGTATGGCCCAAATCAAATTAGGGACATGCTAGCACACTGACCATGGAATAAAACATTAAAAAGGGGAGGAAGGGGAGGAGTAAGAGAAACCACCAACTTAGTAGGGGGACTTAAAATATAAGCCCATCCAGTGTAAGGTCCAGGAGACCTCATCAGTGTGCATCAATACTCAAAATCAATGGGGGGAAACATGGAACATGTATAATAATAGTGAATTAAAAACAAATACCAAATAAGAGAAATAAAACAAGACCAAGGAAATTAAAAGCATAAAAAACTGGGAGTCGAGGTCACGTGATGTGGTGAGCTTGGGTGGACGTATCCCGCTCGAGCTCCGGACCCCCCTCCTCCATGCCGGCAGAACTGAGCCGTCTTTTTGGGGCAGAACAGAATTATTATAATCCTCCAAGTGTTGGACGAAGTGAGCGGGCAGCCTCTGAAGAAAGGGGGAGAATGGTGTCGGCAGTGAAGGCAGGGAGACACGATAAAGAACGGGCTGTGGGGCAGCAGAAAATGGCGGACTCACCCCCAGCGCAGAGCAAGGCGGCTCCGGCGGTTTCCATCGAGGAGATCTCTGCGGCGGTCTCAGGTGCGTTGACAGCACAGTTTGAAAAGCTGCAAAACAAGATGGACACATTACAGAGCTCTTTGGACTTGTTGGGCACCCGCATGCAAGAGGCAGAGATCCGCATAGTGCACACGGAGGAGGAGGTGGAAAGGCTAACTTGAGAGCTGGGACAGGCGCAGGCCACGCTGAGAGCTCATGATGGAAAGCTGGATGACCTGGAGAACTGCTCTAGATGCAATAATCTCAGGTTTTTAGGCATCTCAGACTCGATTTCGGATAAAGATTTGAGGCTCTATGTAGAAACCCTGACTGCCTCTCTGATTGAGGGAGAAGGAGAAAGGGCTAACATTATCATCGAGAGGGCCCACAGAGTAGGTCCCAAGCAATCGAGAGATAATAGGCCCAGGGTGGTCCTGGCTAAATTTTTGCAATTTCCACAAAAGGAAGCAGTATTGCGAGAAGCCTGGAAGCGAGGTGTTATTGAAAGTAACAAAATGAAAATCAGAATAGCACAGGACTACTCCGCGGCTCTCAGTCAGCGCCATAGAGCATATGCGCCTCTATGCCAGAAACTGATAAATGCTAACATTCGGTTCACAGTGCAGTAACCAGCGCGATTGCATGTCATGCACGAGGGAGCACACCGGGTCTTCGGTTCGGCAGAAGAGGCAACTCCGTACATAGAACAGCTGGAGAGGAAAGGGACAGCCATTACGGAAGAGCAATCAGAAGCATCATGAGAGCCACTCTGGGGGGATATAATTTACTTTGGGACTGAGTGTTTGAGTGAGTTCCTGAGTCCCAGAGGGATTGGCAGTAAATGAACTACATGAGAGTGGATGCTGCGACAAGAGTAACATGGCGTTAGGGCTCTGTGAATGGACACCAAAATAGAAAAAGGCCAGGAGGGAGGTTACCATATCCTCCTTTATTTAAAGGCTCTGCTCAAATTCACAGTAATGTTGTAATAGCTTGTCTGTTGTTCATGTTTGCGTGTTGTCAGGCAATGCTGTTTCTGTCCCGTCTTTCACATGTCTCTGGAAGCAAGCATGGGACGGGGTGGGGGAACAGGTAGGAGAGTGGGGGAGGGGGAGGGGGCCCGAACACATCGAACATGACTGGATAGACAAAGAGAGATAGTGGTTGGAGGAGGATAGGAGGGAATGGGAGGGGGGTGGGGAAGAATAGAGGGGGTGGAGAGGAGGGGGGAGCAAGGGAATAGGGGAGGTAGGGTAAGAGGGAATTTACATAGGGAGGGGGGTTTACAGGGATTAAAGGGGGGGGGGAAGATCGCAATCAAGGAACTAGAGGAAGGCAGCTCGAAAGATCCTGTGGAGAGCTTAGGAAGAAGCTTCAGGCTGGGAGAGCTTCTTCCGGGAAAGTAAGATTAAACGTGTGGATGGGACCTGACACTGCCCTAATGCCCTGAAGATAGTTTCGTGGAATGTTTGTGGACTGGGAAACCCAATAAAGTGCTATAAAATTTTGAAAGCATTATTCAGACAGCAATGCCTAGAGAGGCCATGTGGTCTTTTTCTGTTGTCATATTTCTATGTTTCTATGATGAGGGTGATGGGGGATATATTCAGGAGTGATATGCGGAAATATTTCTTTACGGAAAGAGTGCTGGATCCGTGGAATAGTCTCCCAGTGGAGGTGGTAGAGATGAGGACAGTAACTGAATTCAAAAAAGCATGGGACAAACACAGAGGATCTCTAAAGGAAAAAAGGGGACTGTTGTAGTTGTTGATATGGAAAGACAAACTAGATAGGCCATGTGGTCTTTTTCTGTCGTCATATTTCTATGTTTCTAATGCAATATTATGCTGCTACAAAAAACCCACCAGACTGCTGAGGAGCATCTTAAACTTTGTAGGGACTGGGTGGGCCAGGTCTAGGGGGCACTTGCAATAGGCAAAAAAGGGGGGGGGGGGCTATCTTGCTCCATAAACGCGTGCGATTTGTAATGGAAAGAGAAGTTACTGATCCGAATGGGAGATTTGTGCTGCTGCAAGGAGTGTTAGAGGGCAGATCGGTGATACTGGGGGATCTGTACAGTCCCAACATGCTAGATCAGGACCTTGCATCAAAAGTGGAACAATCGCCAGAATTTCCTTTGATACTGGGTGGAGATTTTAATGGGGTATCTGACGTGGACATAGATACATCCAGAGGGAACGGAACACGGGAAAGAACCCAGACGGCCCATGTGTTGCAAAGATTTCGAACACGGCTGGAAGCAGTGGACCCGTGGAGGTTGTTGCACCCTTTAGAAAAAGATTTTACACACCAATCTTGGTCACATGGCTCTAATGCACGGATTGATTATCTTTTGATATCAGAGAGCCTTTTTGCCCAAGTCGGGGATGCACAAATAGGTCCAATAGAGATCTCGGATCATGCTGTGATCTGGATAGACTTGCAGTGGGGGGGGGGGGGGACCCGACACACTCATATCTAGCGGTTCCCTTTGGAACTGTATAAGGACACGCAGTTTCACCAGTTTCTCTGACAGCATTGGCAGGAATTTGAGACAAACCATCAATGCCACCAGGAAGACCTGGAACTGGTCTGGGAAACTGCCAAAGTGGTGTTGAGAGGTGATATAATTGGATATTTAGCAAGAAAGCGGAGATTGATAGCGGAGTAAATTATCCGGCTTGAGCAGCAGGTAACTCAGGCGAGGCGCCTCAGTGCACAACACCCCACTGCACAGAACAGGAAGAAATTATGGGAAACTCAGGTAGCCTTAAATGAGCTGTTGCACTGGAGAGCCAAGAAGTCAATGCTATATTACAGATATAAGTTATATTGCCATGGGGACAAACCTGGTAAATTATTGGCGCGATGCTTGAAGGGTCAAAGGGATGCGAAAACTGTGGTGGCAATTCGGGATGACCAGGGAGTACTGCATAAGGACAGTGCAGCTATAGCCAGAGTATTTTGGCATTTTTTTCAAAATCTATACACAGCAGAGGAAGCCTCCCCCACTAGAATGGTGGACTATATGAGGGATCTAGACTTGTCTAGATTAAGTACGGAACAGTGTGCTTAATTGGGTCGACCTATAATGGTACAAGAGGTGCAACAGGTAATCTCGAAGGCAAACTATTATAAGGCACCTGGCCCCGACGGGTTCGGAGCCGAATTCTATAAATTACTGTTTGATTTTATAGGTCCAACACTAGCGGCAGTATATAGTCAAAGAGCAGAGTGAGGCACCTTTCAATGGGGGAGAAACCACGCACATATTATCTTAATACCCAAGCCAGGTAAGGATCCGGTTCAGGTGGCCTCATATAGGCCATATCATTATTGAATTTTGATTTGAAAGTGTTGGCAAAAATTTTGGTGGACCGCCTGGCGGGAGTGTTAGAGGGCTTGGTGCATGAATCTCAAGTAGGCTTTGTGAAGGGACGGTATGCGGTGTGCAACTTGCGAAAAATATTGGCGTCACTTGAATGGGTACAGGATTGCAGTCACTATTGGTTAGCTTTGACGCAGAAAAAGCGCTTGACCGGTTAACTGGCAGTATCTGCGATACTTGCTGCCCCTTTATGGGCTAGGGTCTTCCTTTTGTAAAATGGTGGAAAGTCTCTATGCTGCTCCGACAGCAAGAGTGTTCTGTAATGGGGTCTTGTCGGAGGCATTCTCTCTGGGTAGAGGTACAAGACAGGGGTGTCCTCTCTCCCCACTTCTGTTTGTTTTATCTTTGGATCCTCTGATACGAAGAGTAGAGGAATCCAGGAGTATACGAGGAGTGTGCATGGGTTCACAAGGCTTTAAATTATCGGCTTTTGCTGACGATCTATTAGTGCATCTGCTCTCCCCTAGGGAATCATTACCTCGGCTGATGGAGGAATTTTCGTCTTTTGGTAGGTTTGCAGGATTACATATCAATGAGGATAAGTCAGAGGCACTAGATGTGTCGGGACAGCTTCAAGGGCGTTGGGGGGGGGGACTTCCCGCTCAAATGGGCGGAAGGTAAGTTTGTCTATCTGTGTATAGTCTTGACTAGACGGCCACAGGAGTTATATGCTTGCAACCTGGACAGAATCATGTCCCGCGTGCGGATTCAGTTAAAAGCATGGAACCCTCTCCCGTTGTCCTTACTGGGGAGAGTGGCAGCGGTGAAGATAGTGGTCTTACAACGCATTTTGTACTGGATGCAGACCCTCCTTGTGTGGCTGTTGTGGCGTGACCTGTGTCGCCTCGAAAAGGAAATACGGGGGCTTTTTGTGGAGAGGGGCCAGAGCACATATCCCATTGAACCGTTTGATTGGAAAATGGAGTACTGGAGGGGTCGGATTCCCCGATTTATGGTTCTATGCGCTAGCCTGTCAGGCGTGCCATATCGGAGATTGGTTAGGTGGAACAGAAGTTTATATGCCTAGGGCATTGGAGGAAGCCTTTGTAGCACCCCCATACTGTATTGGCAGTATTGCATATGGATAACTTGCAGCTTCCGGGTAGAATCAAGTGGAGCGTGATGTTGAGCTCTGCGCGGCGTACGTGGAGGCAATTAAATATATATTGGAATAGAATCTGAAAGGTATCGAGCTGGTTGCCATTACAAGGCAATGTGAATTTTACCCCAGGTTCTGAAACAGCCATTTTTCGAGACTGGAGAGAAAGGGGAATTCAGAACCTGGGACATGTAGTAGATCCCTCAGGTAAATGTAAATCATTTGTATCCTTATGTAGGGAGTATGAGCTGCGTTCTAACCAATATTTTGCATATATGCAGCTTTCTCATTATGTGACCTCGTTGCCGGAGAACGAGCTCAGCGCTGAAAGGTCGGTGCAGATCTTAGAATTTTTTGAATTAGGGGGAGACCGCCCTCCATCGATAGCAGTGCTAAAAACAAGACTGGATTGCAACGGGGTCGCGGCAGACTATGGGAGAGTCAAGACAGCGTTGGCCTTAGAACTGGGGCGAGAGGTGCCACCCGGTTTCATCAGGACTGCTCTGGGTCATATTACAGAGTTGGTGGAGGGAGCGCGATGGAGGGAAATACAATTCAAATGTATAACCCGAGCGCATTGCTCACTCAGAAGAGCACTGCGTAGTCATATTACACTGGATGGTAGTTGCTCAAGGTGCTCTGAGCCATTGGCTAATTTGATACAAATGTGGTGGGAGTGTCAACATATCCGCTCCTACTGGGCTCGGATCAGTACCTTTATGGCTAGGTTACTACATCAGAGGGTCCCCTGGACTGGGTCCCTTGTGGTCCTAGATCAGTGATGGCTAACCTTTTTGAGCCCGAGTGCCCAAACTGCCGCACAAAACCAAAGAATTTCCTCAAAGTGCCAGCACGTCAATTTGCATAAATATTTGCATAATGCTAACATACACTAACTTTTAGTAAACATGTCTCTTAATGAGTGTATGGATAAAGACAGACTAAAAGATTTCTACATTACTATAATCCAGTGCCAACCGCCAGGCACATTAGGAACTACTACAAACACTGCCCATTTAGAACCAATAGCAAACCCGCCGTATCCTAACAGCACTACCAGGACTCACAAAGCACCATACCATACCTATCAAAAGGCAACACTGCAAATATTAAACCAATACATTTCAGAGAATAACAATACATGACCTACTGGGGAAAGAGAACAAGTGGCAATGTCAAAAAGGAATTACATAAACAGAATACCTCAGCTCAGTTACACAGTTGCAATTGCTCCAGCCACTTTCTTCTGGTTTCTTCATGTTTTCTGCTAACTCTCCATCATCTGCTGTCCATTTGTCCTTTCTTCTCTCTTCTAGTTTTTTTTTCCATTCTCTCTCTACATCCGCTTTAACATACTAATCTTTCTCCTTTTGCTCTTTCCTCATTCCTATTTCATCCACTCAAATTTTACCCCTCCATCCTCATTCCCCACTTACTCTCCCAATACCCGGCCAATTGTAGATTTTTTATCCCTCCCACACAAAATATTTTTCCCCTCTCCATTTTACTCTCCCAGCCCCATCCCATTCTAATCCTCCCCCAACATCAGCTCCCTTCTAGTTCCAACCTCACCCAGCATCCATTCCCTTCTAGTCCCTGCATCAGCCCATTTCCAGTCCTAGCCCCCCATCAGCCCATTTCCAGTCCTAGCAACCCCCAACCCAATACCAGTCCTAGCCCCCCCATCAACCCACTTCCAGTCCTAAACCCCCATCACCCCATTTTCAGTTTAAGCCCCCCCTATAACCCATTACCAGTCCTAACCCCCATCACCCCATTTCCAGACAGCCCCCTCATAGCCCATTACCAGTCCTAACCCCCCCATAGCCCATTACCAGTCCTAACCCCTCATCACCCCATTTTCAGACAGCCCCCATCAGCCCACAGCCCATTACCAGTCCTAACCCCCCCCTAGCCATTAGCAGTCCTAACCCCCCCCTTGCCCATTAGCAGTCCTAACCCCCCATAGCCCATTTGCTGTCCTAACCCCCCCCTTGCCCTTTAGCAGTCCTAACCCCCCCTAGCCCTTTAGCAGTCCTAACCCCCCCATAGCCCATTAGCAGTCCTAACCCCCCTAGCCCTTTAGCAGTCCTAACCCCCCCTAGCCCATTAGCAGTCCTAACCCCCCCTAGCCCTTTAGCAGGCCTAACCCCCCCATGGCCCATTAGCAGTCCTAACCCCCCCAGCCCATTAGCAGTCCTAACCCCCCCTAGCCCTTTAGCAGTCCTAACCCCCCCATAGCCCATTAGCCGTCCTAACCCCCCTGGCCCGTTAGCAGTCCTAACCCCCCCTAGCCCTTTACCAGTCCTAACCCCCCATAGCCCATTAGCAGTCCTAACCCCCCCATAGCCCATTAGCAGTCCTAACCCCCCTAGCCCTTTAGCAGTCCTAACCCCCACCTAGCCCTTTAGCAGTCCTAACCCCCCCTAGCCCTTTAGCAGTCCTAACCCCCCATAGCCCATTACCAGTCCTAACCCCCCTAGCCCTTTAGCAGTCCTAACCCCCCCTAGCCCTTTAGCAGTCCTAACCCCCCCTAGCCCTTTAGCAGTCCTAACCCCCCATAGCCCTTTAGCAGTCCTAACCCCCCTAGCCCTTAGCAGTCCTAACCCCCCATACGCCATTAGCAGTCCTAACCCCCCTAGCCCTTTAGCAGTCCTAACCCCCCCTAGCCCTTTAGCAGTCCTAACCCCCCCATAGCCCATTAGCAGTCCTAACCCCCCCCCATAGCCCATTAGCAGTCCTAACCCCCCCATAGCCCATTAGCAGTCCTAACCCCCCCCCCATAGCCCATTACCAGTCCTAACCCCCCATCACCCCATTTCCAGACAGCCCCCATCAGCCCACAGCCCATTAGCAGTCCTACCCCCCTAGCCCATTAGCAGTCCTAAACCCCCCCCCCTAGCCCATTAGAAGTCCTAACCCCCCCTAGCCCATTATAAGTCCTAACCCCCCCCCCGCCCATTAGAAGTCCTAACCCCCCCCTAGCCCATTAGAAGTCCTAACCCCCCCCCCCCCGTAGCCCATTAGAAGTCCTAACCCCTCCCCCCCTGGCAAATTAAAAAAAAAAAAAAGCTGGCTCTGGCTGCTGCCGCTGCTGCGGCAGAATGCAATGTCCCGCGGGGCCCCCTCCGCCCGCTAAGCCCCTCTGCAAGGGCTTTCAGATTCGCGAGGGAGACGCTCTCCCTCGCGTCTCTGTTAAGCCCGCAGGGGCTAATGGGAAATTTCCCATCAGTCCCTCGCGTCTAAAGGGGCTGATGGGAAATTTCCCATTAGCCCCTGCGGGCTTAACAGAGACGCGAGGGAGACGCTCTCCCTCGCGAATCTGAAAGCCCTTGCAGAGGAGCTTAGCGGGCGGAGGGGGCCCCGCGGGACACTGCATTCTGCCCTTGCCGCGTCCGCAGCAGCAGTCAGAGCCAGCTTTTTCTTTTTTGCGGACCTTCCCGCGTGCCAGCTGCAAGGCCTTCGCGTGCCACAGCTGGCACGCGTGCCATAGGTTCGCCATCGCTGTCCTAGATCAACTGGGCCTGACCCACCCAAAGGGGAAATGGGAGCGTCTGTTGGTGCGAAAGGCATGTCTGGTGGGTAAAGGCCTGATACTTCGTAGATGGAGAGAACAGATCTCTCCGACCTTTTGTGAATGGCACAACAGTTTTCATCAGTTAATGCTTACAGAACGATGGAGGGCAAGGGGCAGTGTCCGTCACTGGTCCTCTTTTTTGTTGATCTGGGAACCATATATTCAAAACTTAGGACTGTATAGCCAGAACAAAATATTGAATGTAGGTCATTAACTGGTAGAGGGATAGAGATAGGACAAAGGTTAAGATTTAGCTAAGGGTGTGGATGGCTAAGGGTCAGTAGTGAGCTCAGAAAGCGAGGATGGTGATTGCGATTATGTGGGGGGGGGGAGAGAGGGGGGGAAGGTTTACAATGTTATAATGTTATAACCCACCTGTACAGGATGTTCTGCCTCTGGACGGGGATAAGAGTACACCTCGCTCAGAGGCGTGTTGTATTGACCTTGCTGTTATGTGCTGGTGGTGAATAAATAAAGTTATTAAAAAAAAACTTGGGAGTCACGTGATGTGTTAAGAGGCAGACGTGAACTGCTCGATCTCCAGGGACCCCTCCTCTGGACCGGGAGCTAGAGCTGCAATTAGGCTGCGAAGCCGAAATCTGAAGAGCAGAGGTGGCATCGCCTCAACGGGGGGCGGATAGAGCGGTGGAGGAATAAAGGCAGCGGTTAAGATATCGAGGAGAGAGAGGGAACGCGCGGCAGGCCAGAACAAGATGGCGGAGTTCCCCCCAGCACCTCTGTCATCGGCGGCGCCAGATTTAGTGGAGGAAGTATCTGCTGTGGTGGCCTGTGTGCTGTCGGTAAAGTTTGAAGCACTGAACAAGAAAATGGACCTTCTGCAGAGCTCGCTGGGCACCCTGGGAGGCCTCCCTTATCCCCTACCCCTCCCCCCTTCCCCCCTCCCTCCCCTCTCTCCCACCCTGTGTAAGGGTACCCCCTCCCCCACACCCCACTCCTTAAATCCACCCAGGTGGACACTACCCTCCCAAAGCTCCACCCTCTACAACCTTCTGGGACATTCTCATCACTCATACCAATTCCATACAGACTAAACCCCTATTCCCCCTAAATCCAATACAGCAGCGGACATATGAGAAAGCTATCTGCCCCAAAGAAAGTCTTGCTCCTGCCTGCCGATCTTCTTGATTGTAGACCTCCATGATTCTGACTTCCCGTGGTGGGCCCAGTGCCAAGGCCAGAGGCTCCCCTCAAGTGCCCTACTTCCTCTTTTGGGACAGTTTAATATTCATTGTCCAGCCAGCCCGTGCACCCAGGGCCCACCTCAGCCAATTCTCCACTCTCCACTCTCAGTCTTACTAGTCCAAAACAGTTTGTTGGCTGAGGGCTGGTGGCCTCACTTCATAGCCGCCTGTGATGTTCCCGCTGGCGATGTTCTGGGGGATGGACCAGCCCGCAGCATCTCCTCCACATATTGAGACGCTGTGGATGCTGTGTCAAAGACTCAGTGTACTCCTTCATTCGTGACATGCAGTCTCGCTGGGTACTGAACCATAAATGTAATATTGGCATCCACCAACCTCTGGCATACTGGTGCATACGCCCTCCTGTGCTGACTCAAGGCTGCCAAATAATCTTGTGTCACTCTCAGCCGCATGTTATCCCTTAGAATGGTGCCCTTCTTCCGAGCTGCACGCAGCACTGCCTCCTTTTGCGGGAACTGGAGAAATTTAGCCAGCACAACTCGTGGCCTCTGGTCTTTCATTAGCTTAGGCCCCACTCGGTGTGCTCTCTCAATGCAGAGCTTGCCAAAATCCACCCCCAACTCCAACAGCTGTGGCAACAAAGTCTCTAAATACCCCTTCAGCTCTTTATCATGTACATTATCCGGAATTCCCATAAACCGGAGGTTGTTACGCCAGGATCTATTTTCAAGGTCCTCCAGTTTGGCCTCATGTGCTGCTAGTGCCTCTCACAACAGGCCTACCTCCCGGTTCATCGCAGTTACCACTGCCTCATTCTGGGATACGTCGGCTTCCGCCTCTTGTATCCGGCCTCCCAGGGTGCCCAGTGAGCTCTGCAGAAGGTCCATTTTTCCACAGAAATGATTAAAACAAATAGATTGGCTAATATTAACATAAACAAGATAAGAATAAAATTATACAAGGTGAATAAGAAAAAGGTCATAAAAATTTATTGAAAGTTAAAACAATAAATAATAACCGAAAGTTAAAACAATAATAGCCCCAAGATAAAACCAAGTTGGGAGGGAAGGAGGGGGAGGAGGAGGGGGAAAATGGGGGAGAAAAAGGGAGGGGGAGGGAGGGAGGGAAGGAAGTAACCAGAAGGTTGACCATAAACATATAGGGCCCGATTTTGATTTAGGCAGGCTATGCGCCATGTCAGCACATAGCCTGCCCGACGACCCCCTTAAAGCAGATTTTCACTTCCACGGCGATGAAAATGAAAATCCGGGTTATGCTGGATATGCAAGTAGCAGCTATTTTCAATGCTACCCACTTAGCCCCTGCACCTTAAAGATAGGCACGGGAAAACCTCACCTATCTTTAAGGCACAGAAAGCTAAGCGGGTAGCATCGAAAATCACTGCCACCTGCTTAGCCCTTTCCTCCGCTCCTGAAAGCCCCCAAAATGCCCTGATGCTAACCACATAACATCTGGGCATGTTAGGAACTTATCCAGGATTTTCAAAAGGCACTACCCGTGTAGGTGTCTTTCGAAAATCCCGGATAAGGCATTTACACAGGTAACTAGGGCAGACCCATGTAAATACCTTCGAAAATGCCGCCCATATAAGAAAAAATTAAAAAGGCGGGTAAAATATTCAGAGGAAAACTGAAAGGTCCTGATCCATATTAAAGCCATATGTAGAGAGGGAGCCAAATTTAAAAATATACTTCTATTCTAATTGCAATAAGATCTTGTCCATATCATCTCCTCTCCAATGGGGTCTGACCACCTTAACCACAAAGTACAAATATTAGCAAATTTATTGCAAGACTCAAAAGTGCTGAGAACAGATTCATGGAAAGTGATGTTGAAAAAGCGAAAATACTAAACAAATACTTATGTTCTGCTTTTACTAAAGAAAATCCTGGAGAAGGACCACCTCTGACTGACAAATATTTAATTGGAAATGGAGTAGATACTACACCATTCACAGATGATGATGGAAAAAGCCATGGGACCGGATGGGATACATCCCGGGATACTGAAAGAGCTCAGAGAGGTCCTTGCAGGGCCTTTAAAGGATGTTTTTAATAGATCCTTGGAGACAGGAGAAGTTCTGCAGGACTGGAAAAGGGCCAATGTGGTACCTCTTCACAAAAGTGGTAATAGGGAAGAAGTGGCAAACTACAGGCCAGTAAGCCTTATCTCTGTGGCAGGAAATTAATGGAGGTACTCCTGAAAGAGAGAATAGTGGACTTTCTCAAAACCAATAGGTTGCATGATCCAAGGCAACATGATTTTACCAAAGGATGATCATGCTAAACAAATCTGATTGAGTTCTTTGACTGGGTGACCAGAGAACTAGATCAAGGACATGTGATGGATGTGATCTACCTAGATGTCAGCAAAGCCTTTGATACTGTTCCTCATAGGAGGCTTATCAATAAACTGAACAGCCTGAGGATGGGTCCAAGGTGGTGAACTGGATCAGAAATTGGTTGACTGACAGATGACAGAAGGTGATGGTAAATGGAACCTACTAGGATGAAAGGAAGGTGATTAGTGGCGTGCCCCAGGGATCGGTCCTAGGGCTGGTACTATTCAATGTATTTGTGAGTGATATTGCTGAAGGACTGTATGGAAAAGGTGAAATTAGACTTACCTGCTAATTATTGTTCCTTGAGGAACTCCAGTCCAGTTCCAAACCTCTGTCTCCAAGGTGCTGGAGGAGGTGCTCAACCCAGAGGTTCGGGACTGGACTGGAGGAAAAATAAGGAAGGCTGTCTTTTTGCAGATGACATGAAAATTTGCAACAGAGTGGACTCCCCTGAGGGAATGGATAACATAAGGAAAGATCTGCAAAAGCTGGAAAAATGATCTAATACTTGGCAGTTAAGATCTAATGTAAAGAAGTGAGGTGTCATGCACTTGGGTTGCAGAAATCCAAGGGAACTGAATGAGATGGGGCAATAGTATTGTATGAGATAGTCTGCACGGACCAAGAGAAAGACCACGGAGTGATTGTTTCTGAGGATCTCAAAGTGGTGAAACAGTGTGAGAAGGCAGTGGCCAGACAGACTAGATAGGCCATGTGGTCTTTTTCTGTCATCATATTTCTATGTTTCTAAAATCAGAAAGATGCTGGGTTGCATACAGAGAGGAATTACCAGCAGAAAGGAGGAGGTACTAATGCCACTGTACAAGTCACTGGTGAGAATATTGTGTTCAGTTTTGGAGACCATATCTCACAAAGGATATAAAAAGACTGGAAACAGTTCAGAGGAAGGAAACCAAAATGATATGGAGCCTGCACCAGAAGAAGTATGAAAAGAGACTCCAAGACCTAAGTATGTACACTCTAGAGGAGAGGAGAGGAGGGACAGGGGAGATATGATACAGACCTTTATATGCTTAAAGAGTATTAATGAACAAACAAAATTTTTTCAAAGACGGGGAAGCTGTATTACTAGATGGCATAGCATGAAGCTGTAAGGGGGTAAACTGAAAGTCAACGTCAGAAAATAATTTTTCACTGAAAGGGCGATGGATGCTTGGAATGCCCTCTTGATGGAAGTGGTGGGGGCAAATACAGTGACAAAATTAAAAATGGCATGGGACAGACACAGTGGATCCCTTTTCAGAAATACAATAAAATCAAAATAAACTTAACTGTCTGATATCTCAACAAGTAGAAGTTACCTGCATGGAGTGGTGGGTATACTCCTAAACAAAGGTATGGTGAATTGCATGGAGCGGCGGGCACACCTTCACTTGCCACCTTGCTGGGCAGAATAGATGGACCATGCTGGTCTTTATCTGCCATCATATACTATGTTATTATTTTAAGATCAGAAACAGTGTGTTGTGCAGAGACCCAATGTGCAACCAAAAGTTTATCTTCAATCCGCCTCCTCAAACAGCTTTTAAGTTCAATCATCCAAACACATATGCTACATTTTGTTTTTCCTACATACAATAGTTTGCATGGACTGACTCCAACACAAATCACAAGATCTGTTTCACAGATTGAGAAGTCTGTTAAAAAGATTTTCTTATTGGTGGTGGGATGCACAAAAAAATTGTTTTGTGGTTAAGGTTTTTCACAAGTAGAACATTGTCCACATCTAAAATGACCAGTAGCGACCTTAATCATGACAGAAAACTTCTTTGGTTTCAGAGAAGTATACTACAAACAAATCAAGGGGGTAGTCATGGGGTCATCCATGACTCTGGATGTTGCCAGTCTTTATGTGGGCGAACTTTGAGAAACTCTTTTTAACCAGACATATTTATAGTACGCACATGAATTTATGGAACAGATATATAGATGGCATTTTTATGATTTGGGAGGGGGACATACCAGCCCTTGATAGTTTTTTGGACTGGTTGAATATCCTAGATCCTAATCTTCAGTTCCAGCTATTACAGTATGCACCAGGTGCCTTACTTGTACATACTGAAAACAAAGGACCTGAAGGTTTTCTCGCAGATCTTTATCAGAAACCCACTGATAAGAATGGGTTTTTACACTACAGTAGTTTCCATAATAGATCCCTGAAAGATAATTTACCTGTCGGCCAGTTCCTATGAATATGAAGAATATGAGCAAGTGACCAAGATTTTGAACTTCATGTATCTGATATGAGTAGATGCCTATTATAGGGCCAGAAACACGGATCACAGTAGGTTGCTCCAAGGATCTAGGCAGTCTGCAGTAGACAGACTTGTATGTCTGCTTACTTTTTCTAATTTTTCTAGGAACATTTCTAAGATTTTAAAAGAATGGCAGTTTCTTTCCACAATGCTGTCATTATCCTCGCATCAACTTACAATAGCACATAAAAGAAATTGTGATCGTTCCAATATTATAGCTCCCTTTGCACTGTCTAAGCCAAGAATCATCCCCAAGATTAGGGAACATTTCCGTATGGCCATTGTTCTGTATGTGTTAACGCTGTCACTATGAAGAATCATTTCACTCATTCGATTACCAAAGAGTTGTCTCTTGAAGGCTTTTCGAATTGGGAGTCAAAATAAGTTGTATACCTGATAATATGTCCTTGTCAACTACTTGATGTGGGGAAGACAAAATAAGCCGTACATACCTGCATAGTGGAACATAAGAGTTGTCTGCGAAAGAAATTGGACAATAAACCCTTGGTCGCCCATTGAAATACACTCCAACATACCTTGTCTGATCTCAGATTTATGGTCCTGTAAGTGGTTCACTCTTCACTGAAGACGTGATATTGATTGTATTTTACTCAGGATGGAACAAAGGTTCATTTTTACATTGAATGACACCATATGGCAGAGGTACTCAAATCCAGTCCTGGAGGGCCGCAAACCAGTCAGGTTTTTGGGATATCCCTAATGAATATGCATGAGATATATTTGCATACACTGCCTCCATTGTATTTGAATCTATCTCATGCATATTCATTAGGGATATCCCAAAAACCTGACTGGTTTGCAGCCCTCCAGAACTGGATTTGAGTACCTCTGCCATATGGATTTCATTTTTTTCCATTTTTCTATGAGGTCTCTGGGATCTCCCTCCTATGTTTTATTGTCATTTTTACTTAGGGGTATGTTTACTAAGCAGTCTTAACGTGCAGCTGGCGTTAGTGTGCAGGATGCCATATAAGGTAGTGGGCGTTCTGGTCTTAAGGTAGCATTTAGGGTTATCGTGCGATAAGGTACTTTTCGTGCGATAGAGGGAGCCGTGGCACGTTAATGCACGTTAGCCTTAATTAGGTGCGCTGACCTACAAACACAGCAACAGAGGTGTAGCACAATGGTTAATACATTGACTGATGAACCAGGGGTCATGAGTTCAATCCCCCAGTGGGCTTGATGAGTAAGGCTGTCTGAGGCATTGCTCTTTACTTTAAATCAGTGCTGTCTGAGGCATTTTCTTTTTTAATTTAAATTAGTGCTGCAGCAAACACACCCTCACAGTGCCGTAACCTAAGGTGCCGCATAAGGCGCGCTATAAGGCACTCCAGAGGGCACATTATAAAGTGCACTGTCCGCCAAGGCACCTTATAATGTTCCCTATAGGGCGCCTTATAGGGCGCTTTATAGGGTGCCTTATAGAGCGCTTTAGAGGGCGCCTTATGAGGCACCTTAATTCTACAGCACTGTGAGAGTGTTTTTGCTGGCAGCACTAATTTAAATTAAAAAAGAAAACACCTCAGACAGCCCTATCAAATAACCCCACTGTGGGATCAAACCCATGACCTCTGACTCTACAGGCAGTGACGTAACCAGTGGGCTACAGCTACTAACAAGCCCCTGGCTGGCTACAGAAGGACTGCAGGTCAACACACAAACTGTCTGCTGTGGTTACCAGGATAGGGTTAACCCACCCGTACCCATGATGCACTGCACATGCAAATCAGCAGTCTACAGATGATCAAAAGATGGGGTATGCACCCCCACAGCACCTTGGCCTGGTAGGGGGAACTGACCGTGTGCACCCCCACAGCACCTCAGCCTGGTAGGGGGTACTGACCGTGTGTGTTACTGGCACAGAGTAGCTACAGACCGTCACATTGTGCGGGTACTGTGCTCACCCTGAGGGTGAGGTGGGGCACCCAGCACCAGGTCCACAGCACCTTTCATGGCTGACATAGGCCATGCTGCAGGTCCCCATCAGTGCTAGTGTGTGTGACAGGTAGTTCTTGCAGACACACCTAGGATACAACTGTGTTTCTCAGTCATGTCTAGCCCTTATGGGCTAAGATGCACCCAGAATAGTGCATATCCTGTGTTGGTGCCATGGTCGCTTGATGTGGGTGGAGGGAGGTGTTTAGACCCATAGGCAGATTATGTACCACCACCCTACCCACCCTCTGTGGTTCGGGGGGGGGGGGGGCAGGGAGAAACAGGATCTCCCACCAACACATCCACATTCTACCTCCCTACAATGGTGGCAGTAGAGGGGACCATCAACCCCAGTCCTGCTGGGGAACAGACACCCTACAGGGCAGTCAATGCAGATCTGTACACATTCATAAAGCAATAGCAGACAGACAGTAGGCCTGGAAATGCTCAGCTGCCCACCACCACTATCTGACATTCTCCAGCAGCAAGCCTCCAACCGCTGCATTCTGCAAGGTGCTCCAGCCAGACACATACTAGCTGCAGACAGTCTGCTAGCTAGTCCATAGTGCATGTTCCTGGAGGAGATGCATGTACCCAGAACTGGGATGTCAGCATACACACCAAGCAGATAAGTCAGTGATTGGGCCCCAAAAGAGAACCCATAAATATCACATGAGAAAGACACTATATAGCACTATGGGGGAACATAGCCATGCTGTGGTCACTGCTCAGTCAGGGTGAGAGTGACCTCCCAGCAGGACATGCTGTGGCCACCCTGTCCGTGCAGGTGGTGGCTGGGCACTACAATGTCCGAGCCATTGCCCTATGTCCTGTGCAGATACTTCCTGGCCAGGCCACCCTGTCTGGGCTATACCCATGGTACCTTGCTCCTCATTATGCACATTGGCAGGCTGACACTGGCAACAGTGCAAGCAGTGCGGGCTGAGGAAGGTGTTGGCAGCCACCACACACTGGGTAGACAGACACACACTCCCACACCTATGCGAGCATTGTGCAACTATAGAGGCTTTTGGCAGCCCTGGCCACCGCACCAGTCCTGGGCACAGTGCAGGCATGGCTATGGTACGCAATACTATTGGGGTCACTCCCCAGGGTGGTAAACACTGTCAGACACCAGACCTGAAACACACTCCACAGACATCAGAGAGTTTGCTATGATACAGCTCAATGAGCAGATTGTGCTTAACCTAGGGATTGCTATCTGCCAGTAATCATAGCAAACTTTTGATATATGTGTACCGTATTCCCAGGTTTAGGGTGGCAGTGCTATGGTATGCAAGTGCTAGTATTGGGAGATGGTGCTGCACGCAGGGCCCAACATCCTGCCTCTCCAGGAGGCTTTGGATAATGGCGCCTGTGGGTGCGGGTGTTTCTGCCCCTATTGGCCGCTGCTCTAGGGCAGAGGTTCCCAACTCCAGTCCTGGTGGGCCAAACACTGTTCGGGTTTTCATGCTGTCCCTAATGAATATGCATGATACATCTGCATACCATGGGGACGGCGCATAGAAATGCAGCACAGGCATCTTTATTAGGGACAGCATGACGCCTGAATGGAGTTTGTCTCTCCAGGACTGCATTTGGGAAACTCTGCTCTAGGTATTGCACATGTCTATGGTGTCTGTGCTCTGTAGGGTAAAATATAGGCATTTCAGGCATGTTTATGTTATCTGCAATAAAGGTTCCCTCTTTATTACCACGGTTTAGTACTGGGTAAAATATGGGGACTGGGTTGGTGGGAGCCTGTGACCTTCTGCTCCTGAACACACTGGCTGTGTGTACTGCACCACACCGTTGCCACAGGGACAGTTCATTCCCTGGGGATACCATGACTGTTCGTCAGACAGGGCCTGTCTGTTGCAGTGCATGGCACCCACCTAAACAGGGCTAGGCCATGGTCTGCTGTGGGCAGCTGCCATTGCCCCCTCCACCACCAGTACCCCTCTGTCGCCATGCTGACATGCCCTTCTGCTGGTGGTGCGCAGTCTCAGGTCATCCAGTGTGCCGGTATGCGGCTGCCTATGGTGTGGGTTCTGGGGTAGGGGTGCCTGCATAGACGTCCACGCTTCTCCCCAGCACCGCCTGCCAATGTTCTGTGCCCTTGGGGGTACCTGCTGGGTACTATCCCCGTGACACTGTGGGAAACACACTCGTGCCCATGTTGGGCCCTCATCAGTTGCTGTCTGGCGGCTATACTGTTTCAGCATTCCTATGGGCCATCTAGGCATCACCCTAGTCCGCACTGTGGCCCAGCTGCACCACAGCATGTGCCGCCTGCAGCCCTCTGTATCCCCTTTTCCAGCATCTGTCCAGTTGCCCATTCCGAAATGCCCACCCTGCTGTTGCGGGACATGTGCATGCCATAGGAAACCTGTCCAATAGAAAGGGAAAACCCTGATCAACGCTTTTTCACTGTGGGATCATTTATCTTATATGGGGACAGAGCACAGCCCCTTCCAAAATTGATATCCTTTTTTTGGAGCTTTACTGGTAGGGTTTTTTGTTGTTTCCCATTAATATCACTATTGCCCAGCTTGGTTATGTTTTTTTTCCAGTTTGTTCAGGTCATTTTCAATGTTTATTTGCCCTTTTGTTCCGTGCACATGTATCACACTTATCACTTTTTGTAGGTTTCCCTGGCTTTGCTGTATATTGCTGATGAAAATGGTTTCTTTTCCCTTTAAATCTGCTCTAACGCGAGGGTTTCACTCGCGTTAGTTTTCAGCCCAGGAATCCACAGCGTTAGTGTGCAGGGAGCCTCTCCCCTCCCACTCTCCACCCATTGACCCTCTCTCTCCGCCCCTGGGGAGCCTTCCTCCACCCTCCGGGAGCCTTTCTCCGCCTTCAGCACTCGTTTGCGCCGCTGTGCGCATTAACGCGCGATAGGGCACCTTATCGACCAGTAAAGCACCATTATCGTGCGATAAGGAGCCTTATCGTGCGATAATGTGACAGCATCGCAAATAGCGCCCTTTAGTAAACATACCCCTTAGTGTTTTATCTTTTGATCTTATTCCATTATCCTTTTTAACATATATTTATTGCATAGGGAGTGCTGTCTGTTGTTTTTTGTGAGGTTCATTTTTACTTTGAGTCTATTTCTTAAGGAGGCTAATAATATACCTTTGTTTTATTTACATAGGCCCTTTTATTATTTATTTCTTACCATTTTAACCTTTAGTGCCATTTTGCCCTATGGCCTTTTGGTTACAACAGTATATTTTACCTCATGCTTCAAACATCGTTGTCTTTTTAGTACACATGTTTTTATCATATTATTTTCATATGGTGTTTTATCATATAATAGTATTTTTAATCACAATGGATTTCTCATCCGTGATCATCTATAGTCATCCATATTCGCACGTTTTATTATGCGATAGCCTCGGCATTGTTTTATGTTTTTGACCTTATGGCTCCCTCTGGTGGTCATTGGTGTGTACACAGTACTTATATGTCTTTTTTTAACGTTTATTAGATATGACTAATCATTTTTATTGTTCATTTTTATTTTTTACTGTTCATTTGTTTTTATCAATATTAGGTATGTTTGGTGATGGCTGGTGATTTTTGCACACCTGTGGTTGCATAGTGTCCTGAACACTTCCTACTTTTAGCACACTTCATTTTGTCAGTTTTTGCTTTTCTCAATATTGTGTTTCCCCACAAGTCATGATGCATTACTCTCCTTGGTGTTCAAGTCCGGCTTCCAGCATATACACTAGGTTTTAATCACAGAAGTAGTTTTTTGATCTGTCCGAGTATCATGCCTGTCTTCATTTTTATTATCCTTGATAATTTACTGAAGCATATTGATATACATTGGTTGAATTTCAGTATACCTAAAATGTTCTTTGAGTCTCTGTTCGTGAGTCCCTACAGTCCTCCTTAAAATTTGGTAATTAGGTCTGTCTGCTCTTTCACCTACCACTGGAACGAAAAGCTCTTTAAAAGTTTAAAGACTCCTCACTGCGGTTCTTTTCTTTTAAGCTGTGTCGCTAGATGTATTGCTGAGTTTCTATGAGACAGGTGGGTGTTCTGACCAACTTTGAATGGTTGTTTGTGTAATCACATATATATAACTGCTAGCAATTCTATAATGAAAGTACAGTAAGGTTTACTTGCGGTTCAGTGGGACTGCTGGCTCACCCTGGCTTTTGGCTCTCCTGTACATCCACTTTAAGGGGTTTGCTTTTATCACTGGCACAAAAACGTTATGCTTTGCAGTAGCCTGCTGGTAGCACTTGATTTTAAGATCCAGATTGATTCATATCACGTTTGAGCACGTTTTACTTCCTTTATTTGCTTATTAATACCCGTTCACACGCATTTAAGATAGGAGATTTGACAAATTCACTATGATTTTCCTACTTGCAAATTGCTTGTTTCTCCATTTGCACATTCCACTATACCCTTATTACATAACTCAACACAAAAAAAAAATCACCTTGTGCGCTGTGTTGGTGATCCTGTTGAAGAAACACACTGACCATACTTGCTACAGAGCTGGGAGTGGGCTCGAAACCTGCATGTCATGTGATACAGAACTTAGAGGAGTGTTTGGTGATCCTGTTGAAGAAACACTGACCACACTTGATACAGAGATGGGAGCGGGCTTGAAACATGCATGTCGTGTGATACAGAACTTGGAGGAGTGTTTGTATCCCTCTCCTGATCTTCTGGCCCAACAAAAATTATAGTGCGGTGCACAGCGCACAGGGTGATCTTTTCTTTTGGGTTGTATTATTGCGATCACCTTGTTCATTCGGGGGTTTGATTTTTTTGACTTAATTTATAACTGACTTGATGGAGACTTTTGCATTATAGGTTGCCAATTGAGAACACACAGCCGATTGCAAAGGTGTTCATTATAGAGTGAGCATATATGTGGAATCTAGCATAGTAATGCTATATCCAGCCCTGTCTATAGTTCCTCCTCATTCATAAGTTTAAGGTGCACAATTACAGTTCCAATAAAGACACTTTACTTTCTTTCAAATGGTTTTAATTGCTTTTAGTTCCTTCTCTTTCTATATATATATATGATATTTTATGTTGACATTTGTTAGTTATTGTTTTATGTCTATATTTGCTATTAGTTATTTATTTTTACATTTGTCATTTATTTATTAGTTCATTGCCTTACAGTTAGTTCTATATGTTATTATTTCATATCTATTATATTGTGGCGCTCGCGCCCCTCCTAGGCGGTTGCCTAGTAGGGACGGGTGTCCATCTTGTATTCCTTTGTTCCAAAGGTGTAGTTGTGAACTCAAAGTAAAACCAAGTGGATGTTTAAAGCGCACAGGAATTTTATTGGGTTCCGTTTAAGCCAACTTGGTTACAGCCTTTAAAGAAACTTTCACTCTTAGCAAAAAGAAACAAGGATAAACTTCTCCAAAATAAAGAACATGAAAACAGTGTCTCAGTGGAATTATTTACAATAGCTTCTTTTCCTCTTTTCTTTAAGAGGCTTCTTGCTTTAGGGTTAACTCAGGAACATGTAGATACAACATACAATCAAGATCAGCAGTGCTGCCAGCTCTCTCTCTCTTTGCTGCTTACAATTTTACAGTTTCAGCTGTCTAGCACAGACTTGATTGCACTATCCACTTTCTGTAGGAAAGAATCTTATTGCTTCAACATAGGATTCATTTTCCCTTTCTTTCTTGCTTTCAGCTATGCCAAACTGATAACAGCTTCCTTAATTCTTCCCCCTATTTTGGTTTCCTTCAATTAGCACCAATGCATACAGCACACTCCATCTCAGAACATATGGATCCCTGGTCACTCTCCCAGTCATCCACTTCCATGCTCTCTTCTGAGCTGGCTGCTGGGGAATCTTGGAACTGTTCAGGTACTTTTTGGTTAATGTCTTTTAAAAGCTTAAACAGCCTATCCCACTGTACTGCCTTCCCTTCCTTTGGCAGAACCCTAGCAGGCTTTCCTTGTTCAGCTTTCTTTAAAAACCCCTTCCTTCTGTTCTGGGTTTTTCCAGATACAATCCTCTCCTCAGAATCTGAGCAAGAGATACAAACATTAGCTCTCTCTGGTTTCTTTCTCCTACCTTGGAGTTTTTCTGTGGGAGTTTCATGGCTGGAGTTTCTGCTGGCTGTAGCTATCATTGTAGGACTTCCCCTCAGCTACCCAAGGTTTCCTCTGCCTGAAGACACACCTTTCTTCGGAGGAGTCTGAGCTCTCTTGCCTTGGCTTCTCCAACACCAACCTTTTGTCTCTCTCCCTCTTGCCACTGTGTTTGGTCCTCTCTTGGGAGTGTTGCCTGCTGCTCTCTTGGCTGCAGCGCTGGCTACCTTTGCTCTTGTCCTGGCTCTCCGTGGCCTCCTTGCCTTGCTTGGCCTCCTTGCCTTTTCTCTTCTCTGTTTGCTTCAACTTAAACGCTGAGCAGGGCACCTCCCCTTCTGACTCCACCCCCATGTAACTCCTATCCTTACCTAGGGTTGCTATGGAGTCTGGGTGGGGCTTTAGCCTAGCTCTACAGCTGTGGTTTCTCTCACTGCCTTTAGTTTGGTATATGTGTTCAGATGCACCCATCCCCCGCAAAGAGGAAAAAGTCCTTTTTCTCTTTGTTTCCCTAGGCTGGGCTGCACTCTCCTTACCACATATCCCCCCCCCCTTAAACTATTACGGGCTGGCGCCACAACCCGTGCACAGCACGTAATACAAGATATGGGTTGTGAATCACCGCCTACTCTTAGGGCTAGCTGAGCATTCCCTATACGCTCCTGCCATATTATCAATAGATTAATATGGTAGACCTGTTGCTTACCCCATCCAGTATCCACAGCATATGACACTGGTCCGACCTGTTTTGCAACCTTATAAGGGCCTCTCCAGGTATTCTCAAACCTAGAGTTAGCTGCGGCTACCATCACCATTACTCTATCCCCGACCTTTAGGAGGCGAGGCCTTGCTCACCGGTCGTAATAAGTCTTTTGCCTATTCTGACTGCCTTTTAAGTTCTCTTCGGCTATAGTGGCTATTCTCTGTAAGCGATTCTTCAGATCCGTTAGGAATCTGGGAACCTCTTGTATATCCTCTACGGGTGCTACCCATTGCTCCCTTAGGATATCTAGTACTCCACGCGGAGTCCTCCCATACATAAGCTCGTATGGCGATGTGCCTGTAGAGGTTTGTTTCCTTTCTCTACATGCATAGAGTACGAAAGGCAACATTGTATCCCACTCACTTAACCTACCCTCCAAACTCCTTCTTAACAGGTTCTTTAAGGTCTGGTTGAACCTTTCCACTAGGCCATTGGTTTGTGGATGGTAAGCTGCTGTGCGGATATGCCTGATACCGAATGCGTCCCATACCTGGGCCAGGTGTCGGGACATAAAATTTGTTCCCCTATCCGTTAGGACCTCCCGAGGGAACCCTATCTCACAAAATAATTTTATTAATTCCAAGGCTATCACTCGCGCAGATGTATTTCTTAATGGTACGGCCCATGGGAAGCAAGTAGCATGGTCCATTATGACCAATACATACTGGTGACCCCGGGGTGTTTTTATCAAGGGCCCCACTATATCTACCCCCAGCCTATGCACTGGTTTGGTCATGATTGGCAGGGGAATCAAAGGCACCTCCGGCGGATGGTTACCTGAGACCCTTTGGCAGGCCGGACAGGACGCACAGAATCTCGCTGTCTCCGTATAGACTCCAGGCCAATAAAACCTAGCTAGGACCTGATCTAGGGTGCCTTGTACACCCTTGTGTCCCCCTACCGGGTGATCATGGGCCAATCTCAGGACTATATTCTTGAAAGAGGAAGGTATCACCAACTGCTTCCTTAGATCTCCAGACTGTGGATCTACACTTTCCCTGTATAGTAGGTTACTATCCCATAGAAACCTAGGTAGAGCATCCGATCCTTTCCGGGCGAACTCACATGCTCGCACCAAAGCGGGATCTGCTTTCTGCTCGTCTGGAAATGAGGGAAACTTTTCTATTAACTCCTCAGGAACCCAGGGCAGCTCCTTCCCTGACATTAACTGACCCCTATTCCTGGCTCTAGTGCACCTCTCTCGTCGCTTTTCAGCTTTTCCTTTCCTGGGGGCATCCTTGGCCGGGGTTATTAAGTCCTCATGACAGGAAGCCCCGGGTATCGACTCCTCCTGGGAATCTACCTCTTCCCCTGAAGGCTTGGTGCCTGCACGTGTGGTTACTAGGCCTGCTTTTTCCTGCAGCTCTTTTGCCATCCCCTTCCTGAACTGGGATCAGTCACGGCCCAGTACCATATCGTGTGGGAGCCTAGGCACAACAGCTACTGCTACCTCCCTTCCGTTACCTAACCCCTTTATTTTAACACACTGGAGAGGATAGGTGGAGGCAGCCCCATGCACACATCTGATTGTAACCTGCCCCCTAGAGGATTCCTGCAAGGACCGACGCTGGGCCTCTATTTCCCTCCAAAGCCCACTAGAAATCATGGACTGGCTGGCCCCCGAGTCTAACAATGCCTCTGTGGGTATCCCTTCCACTTCTACAGATAGGAGGAATCCCTCACCTATCTCTTTGGGACGAGTAATCACAAAAGCCTTCTTGGTCTTACAATTTCTCTTAAGGTGACCTGCTTCACCACAAGAGAAACACTTCCTCTGCATGTTATACATTCCATCTATGGGTTTACTCTTTTCTGCCCTAAGGTGAGCAAAGCTTGTATTCCCTTCTAGCGCTTCTGAACCTACCTTCAAAAAACCACCCTCTTTCTTGAGGCTTAACTTCTTAGCCTCCAGAAAGCGTTCAGCCAACGCAATGGCTTCCTGGGTGTTTTTGCAATTCTGTAGCACCAGAAAAGCCTGCAATTCCTTAGGCAGAGCCTCTGTAAACTGCTCCAGTATTACAGCATCTACAATGGATTCCATATTTTTACTTTCAGGTGTAAGTCATTTACAAACCAAGCTTTTTATCCTGTGATATAAAGCTTGGGGTGTTTCACCCTCCTTTATTACACATGACCGCAAAAGCCTACTGTAGACCGAGGGACTTAACCCCATCCGATCTCTAATAGCTTTCTTCACATTCTCATAGTCTGCAACCAACGTCACAGGCATTGCTCTGTAGGCTGCTAGAGCCTCCCCAGTAAGGGTAGTAGCAAATCTTATTGCCCACTGTTCTTTAGGCCATCTAGCCAATAAAGCTATTCTTTCAAAAGTCTCGATGAAATCATCGATATTATCCTCCTTGGTGAGGCGGCCACAGGAAAAAGTTCCCGCACCAGGGCCTTCCCATCCCGGAAAAATACCCTGTGCCCCTGGTACAGTCTGTGCCACCTTGGTTGCCTCTTCCTGTGTCTTGACCCATCTCGCCATCATCTCCAGTAGGGGTTGCTGTTGGGCACGGAGCATGGACGTCGCTTATTCCTGGCTCACTGCCGCCATCTCCCTCTGCTTGGCGAATTGGTCTGCCACCCAAGCCAAGATGTCAGCCGTCTCCATCGCTGGACTGTTTCTGTGAACAAAACAAACAGACAAGAACACAAAGTGCAGCACTTTTTATGCTCCCCCTTTCCTCCTGGTGAGCACTATGGTAGCCCCCTTACATCAGAATCCAGGCCTTAACCCCCTCTAGCATACGGGTTACCTGATCCTGATGCAGGTCTTCGCTTTGCTACCAGTTTAAACCGGCACTCCGGATCCGATGCCACTCCGGATCTTCCCTCCGTTGCATCAACCGGTCACCGTCCTTCCCTGGATCTTCCTTGCCCAGAGGTATAAGCTTCTGGTGTACCACTTGACCGCTGGAAACGCCAAATCCAAAGAACTACGCCACCTGTGGCGCTCGCGCCCCTCCTAGGCGGTTGCCTAGTAGGGACGGGCGTCCATCTTGTATTCCTTTGTTCCAAAGGTGTAGTTGTGAACTCAAAGTAAAACCAAGTGGATGTTTAAAGCACACAGGAATTTTATTGGGTTCCGTTTAAGCGAACTTGGTTACAGCCTTTAAAGAAACTTTCACTCTTAGCAAAAAGAAACAAGGATAAACTTCTCCAAAATAAAGAACATGAAAACAGTGTCTCAGTGGAATTATTTACAATAGCTTCTTTTCCTCTTTTCTTTAAGAGGCTTCTTGCTTTAGGGTTAACTCAGGAACATGTAGATACAACATACAATCAAGATCAGCAGTGCTGCCTGCTCTCTCTCTCTTTGCTGCTTACAATTTTACAGTTTCAGCTGTCTAGCACAGACTTGATTGCACTATCCACTTTCTGTAGGAAAGAATCTTATTGCTTCAACATAGGATTCCTTTTCCCTTTCTTTCTTGCTTTCAGCTATGCCAAACTGATAACAGCTTCCTTAATTCTTCCCCCTATTTTGGTTTCCTTCAATTAGCACCAATGCATACAGCACACTCCATCTCAGAACATGTGGATCCCTGGTCACTCTCCCAATCATCCACTTCCATGCTCTCTTCTGAGCTGGCTGCTGGGGAATCTTGGAACTGTTCAGGTACTTTTTGGTTAATGTCTTTTAAAAGCTTAAACAGCCTATCCCACTGTACTGCCTTCCCTTCCTTTGGCAGAACCCTAGCAGGCTTTCCTTGTTCAGCTTTCTTTAAAAACCCCTTCCTTCTGTTCTGGGTTTTTCCAGATACAATCCTCTCCTCAGAATCTGAGCAAGAGATACAAACATTAGCTCTCTCTGGTTTCTTTCTCCTACCTTGGAGTTTTTCTGTGGGAGTTTCATGGCTGGAGTTTCTGCTGGCTGTAGCTATCTCTGCCTCAGAGCTAGTCAAGGAATCATTGTAGGACTTCCTCTCAGCTACCCGAGGTTTCCTCTGCCTGAAGACACACCTTTCTTCAGAGGAGTCTGAGCTCTCTTGCCTTGGCTTCTCCAACACCAACCTTCTGTCTCTCTCCCTCTTGCCACTGTGTTTGGTCCTCTCTTGGGAGTGTTGTATGCTGCTCTCTTGGCTGCAGCGCTGGCTACCTTTGCTCTTGTCCTGGCTCTCCGTGCCCTCCTTGCCTTGCTTGGCCTCCTTGCCTTTTCTCTTCTCTGTTTGCTTCAACTTAAACGCTGAGCAGGGCACCTTCCCTTCTGACTCCACCCCCATGTAACTCCTATCCTTACCTTGGGTTGCTATGGAGTCTGGGTGGGGCTTTAGCCTAGCTCTACAGCTGTGGTTTCTCTCACTGCCTTTAGTTTGGTATATGTGTTCAGATGCACCCATCCCCCGGAAAGAGGAAAAAGTCCTTTTTCCCTTTGTTTCCCTAGGCTGGGCTGCACTCTCCTTACCACAATATGTATACTTAAATGATGGAAATTATGTTCACTGATTTTAATTTTTGTTCATATTTTATGTTATGTCCTTCAGAGGCTTTTAACCCCGTGAGGAAGGCTAAGCTGAAATGCGTAGGGATTCCTCATCAATAAAGCTTTTTGACACCAGCTGCTGTTACACCTCGCTCTTTTGTGTCTTTCTCCATTAATTGATGAGAGTGTTTGCTCTTGTATGGGATCGCTGCATCTACATGTTACTTTTAGGTGATTTCAACCTCAACGCGCTACCCAGAAGTCACGCAAACACATTCCTTGAAACTATGAACATTCTTGACTGCAAGCAAATAATAAATAGCCCAACACATGTGAAAGGAAGCACACTAAACTTCATCTTCACACCCAGAGATAGCCACACAGATATAAATATCCCCACGCTGCAACTCATTCCTGTCCCATGGTCAGACCACACCATGATCAGCTTTAACACCCCTCTATGCATAAGCAATTACAGTGAAAATACTGTCCACACTACCAAGCATAGATTTTGGAAATTTGACAATCATTTGTAAATACTGTAACATAATCCCCCAACTCCAACACAACTCAACCAACATAGACATGCTGATTAATAAGGAACCTTATCATAAACAATGCATCTGCCATTCCACCAACAAACTCCATACCAAGAAACAAACCAAAAGCAACTTGGTACACAAGGGAGCTCATAAACTTAAAAAGGGAGTTGAGAAAAACAGAGCAAAAATAAACAAATTCTAAGGAACTGGAAGCGCAGAAATACCGTACCATGATCAATGCCGCAAAGAAAGAATACTACTACTACTATTAATCATTTATATAGCACTAGCACTATAAGGCATATGCAGCGCTGTACAAACATATAAAGAAGACAGTCCCTGCTTGTAGAGTTTATAATCTAATCAAGACAGACAGAACAATATGAGAGAAACAAGGGGATTCAAATAGGGAAGGAGACAAGGAGAGCAAGGAATTAGGATCCAAATGTGGCCTCAAAGATATAAGCCTTTAGAATAGATTTGAAGAGGGGGAAGAAGAGACTTGATGTTAAGATAGAGGAAGTTTGTTCCATGTATAAGAAGCAGTAGGGTGAAAAGACTGAAGTCTGGAATTTGAAGAAGAAGAAAAGGGCATAGAGAGAAGAAAGCCAGAGGAGGAGCGGAGTTCACGAGGAGGAGTGTAGGGAGAGAGAAGAGAGGAAAGGTAATGAGGGGCAGTAGAGTGAATACATTTATATGTTATTAGGAGAAATTTGAATTGGATACAGAAATAGAAGTGGAGCCAGTGAAGTGATTTTAGAAGAGGGGTTATATGAGTGTATCGGGGCTGGCAGAAGATTAGCTGCACAGCAGAGTTTTGGATAGACTGAAGAGGAGAGAGATGACACTGAGGGAGGAATTTGCAATAGTCAAGATAGGAGGTGACCAAAGAGTGGACAAGAGCCTTAGTAGTGTGTTCAGAGAGAAAGGGACGAATTTTGTTAATGCTGTAGAGAAAATAAATGACAGGTTTTAGCTATATGTTGAATATGTGTGGAGAAGAAAAGGGAGGAGTCAAAGATGACCTCAAGAATGTAGGCCGAGGAAACAGGAAGAAGAAGAGTGTTGTCAACAGTGATAAAGGAGGAAGGGGGGAGGAGGGTTTAGGGGGAAAAATAAGAAGTTCAGTTTTAGCCATATTCAATTATAGGTGGCGGTGAGACATCCAGGCGGCGGTGTAGATAGATAGATTTGAAAGTCATCAGCATAAAAATGATATTGAAAGCTATGAGAAGAGATTAGGGCACCAGGGGACTGCGTATAGAGAGAGAAAAGGAGAGGGCATAGAACAGACCCTTGAGGTACACCAACTGAGAGAGATGGCAGTAGAGGAGGAACCTCCAGAACAAACACTGAAAGAACGATTAGAGAGATAAGAAGAGAACCAAGACAATATAGGGCCTCTAAAACCAAGTGAGGATAAAGTGTCAAGGAGGAGGAGATGGTCAACAGTATCAAAAGCAACAGGAAGATCAAGAAAAATAAGAACTGAGTAAAGGCCTTTGGACTTAGTGAGGAACAGATCACTGGAGACTTTGGCAAGAGCCATTTCAGTAGAATGAAATGGACGAAAACCAGATTGAAGTGGATTAAGGAGGGCTTGAGAGGAGAACTGCACATTAAAGAATTTTGGAAATGAATGGGAGAAGGGAGATGGGTCGGTAATTAGAAGGACAAGTAGGGTTAAGTGAGGGTCTTTTGAGGAGAGGAGTGATTACAGCATGCTTGAAGGCTGCAGGAAAGGTTGCAGTGGAATGTGAAAGGCTGAGAATATATGAGATGGAAGGGATGATGGAGAAGGAGATGGAGTTGAGAAGATGGGTGAGGTTAGCATCAGAAGAACAGGTAGTGAGTTTAGAGGAGGAAAGAAGAAGAGAAGTTTCCTCAACAGAGATTTTAGAAAAGGATGAAAGGGGATAAAGGTTAAAGGGAAAGGTTGATCATGGAAAGGGGGAACATAAGAACATAAGATATGCCATACTGGGTCAGACCAAGGTCCATCAAGCCCAGTATCCTGTTTCCAACAGTGGCCAATCTAGGTCATACATACCTAGTGGTTTCCCCAAAAGACACAGGTTCCACAATGCTTGTATTGGGTCAAGCATTGATATCCTGGGTCCCTTCTTAATAATGGTTTATGGACCTTTCCTCCAGGAACTTGTCCAAACCTTTTTTAAACCCAGCTACACTAACAGCCTTTACTACATCCTCCGGTAACAAATTCCAGAGTTTGATTACACGTTGAGTGAAAAAATATTTTCTTTTATTAGTCTTAAATAGTTTACCCTGTAGCTTCATTGCATGTCCCCTAGTCTTTCTATATTTTGATAACGTAAACAATCGATTTACGTTTACCCGTTCCACTCCGTTCATTAATTTATAGACTTCTATCATATCTCCCCCAGCTGTCTCTTCTCCAGGCTAAAGAGCCCTAACCTTTTTAGCCTTTCTTCATAGGAGTATCTTTCCATCCCCTTTACAATTTTGGTGGCTCTTCTCTGAACCTTTTCTAATATCGGTATATCCTTTTTAAGATACGGCAACCAGAATTGCACACAATATTCAAGGTGCGGTCTCACCATGGAATGATATAGAGGCATTATACGTAATATCTTTCCATTCCTTTCCTTATGATACCTAGCATTCTATTTGCTCTCTTGGCCGCCGCTGCACACTGGGCAGAAGGTTTTAACATGTTTTAACATGTTATCCACAATGATGCCTAAATCTTTTTCCTGGGTGGTGGTTCCTAATGTGGAACCTTGCATCATGTAACCATAGTTTGGGTTGTTCTTCCCTAGGTGCATAACTTTGCACTTGTCCACATTAAATTTCATCTGCCATTTTTATGCCCAGGCTTACAATTTATCAAGATCCTCTTGCAATTTTCCACAATCCTCTTGGGTTTTAACAACTTTTTTTTTTTTTTAACTTTTATTGATTTTTGAAACAAACTACAAGTCATACATACTTGCATAAGAAAAAGGAGACACTTCAAAACATTATACCAAGCAATAATATCACAATTAATAGGCAATATTAAACAAAGTGAACCCCACCACTAGTCCTCAATATAGGAAGATCCAAAATGTAAAAGGAAATAACAGCAAAAAAATCTCAAAATACAAGGAAAAGGCGAGTGTACCAAGCAGCAACACTACTTACATCAAAGAGAACTCGCTCCCTCACCCCCCACCGGACCCTGGGAATTTAAAAAGGAAATCAATTGTGAAGGAAACAAAAACACATATGATTTACCCTGAAACTTTACCAAACATTTACAAGGGTATTTAAAAAATAATAAACCGCCCAGCTGGAGAACCCGTGGTTGCAGGATTAAAAATTCATTCCTGCGCCGACGGGTTTCCCGAGCTAGGTCAGGAAAAATCTGGACCAGACATCCCTTAAACAATACATTTCTTTTCCTGAAAAAGAGTCTTAACAGCCATTCACGATCTGATACTAAGGCAAAGGTAACCAAACAGGTCGCAGTACATACTAAATCAGAATCTGAAACCTCCAACAACTCAGAAACATTTAAAACATCAGCTTGCTCTAGCCCAACTGCCGCAGCAGGGGCCGGAGCCTTCCGTGCCGTAGGAAGGTAGTAAATCTGTACTATTGGAGGACACGAGTCCATAGGGACTCCCAAAACTTCAACAAGATATTTTTTAAACATTTCTTTCGCAGAGATATTTGATAATATAGGAAAATTAACCAAACGTAAATTTGCTAATCTAGAAAAATTTTCCAGCTGCTCTAACCTGACTTTCGCCTGGTTAGAGTCCTTGATAAATAACTCCGATAAGGTCTCTAAGGGGCTTGTTTACATTGATTTCAATGGGGCCGCGGCTCCGATAACGATCGCGAACCGCTACCGCAGCTTTGTAAACAAACCCCTAAATGTTTATTTTTATCAGCAATTTCTTCAACCTGAGATTTCATTATAGGTACCTCTTGCTCAATACACGCAGAGTTCGATGCAACCTGAGCTTGAATCCCCTGAATTTGAGAGAAAAAAGTTTGTCCCAAATGATTAATAGCTGTCCATATTGACTCCAATGTAAGCTGCTCTGGCCGTGGCAACGAAAAGGAAACAAACCCTCGTTGATCATCTGGCGAAGTTCCAGAGAACCTCAGGGGTACAGGGAGGGGGGGGTTCCGGCATCTAATCTGGACACCCCAGGCAAACTCACAGTCTCAAATGCAGGTCCAGCTGGCTGTTCCATCAGAGAGGACTGTCCCTCCAACTCACTAGGCAAACGTGACCCCAGAGAAGCCTCAAGATCCCCCAACACCGGAGAGAACGAGGCTTCCACACTTTGCCGTCTCAATTTCGGGCGTGCCTGCTTTGAGACGTGTTGTATATCCGGGGGCGTGAGATCACTGCTCAAGGGGGACACCGAGCTACCCAGCCCAAACCGTCCTCCAGCCAAGCTTCCGTCCCCCGGTACTGGCTGCTGCTGCTCCTGACGTCTCAATACAAAGGAATCCAAAGGACCGGTAACAGGAGTCGAGGTCGATGGAGATGCCTGGGGCTGCAAAACACGCTTCACTTTTCTCTTCTGTCCCATCGAGAAACAGAGGTCAGGAGCCTACACACGCCGCGACGCCATCTTGGATCTCCCCAGCCTCCAATTTCTTGAAGATTGGTTTTAACAACTTTAAATAGTTTTGTGTCATCTGCAAATTTGATAACCTCACTCGTTATTCCACTTTCCGGGTCATTTATGAATATGTCAAAAAGCAGCGGACCCAGCACAAATCCCTGGGGTACACCACTATTCACCTTTCTCCATTGGGAAAATTGGCCATTTAACCTTACCCTCTGCTTTCTATCTTTTAACCAGTTCCTGATCCACAGTAGTACACTGCCTCCTATCCCATGACTCTTTAGTTTTGCCAAAAGTCTCTGATGAGGGACCTTGTCAAAGGCTTTCTGAAAGTCCAGATACACTATATCAACCGACTCACCTTTGTCCACCTGTTTATTCACACCTTCAAAAAAACATAAAAGATTAGTAAGATATGATCTTCCTTGTCTAAAGCCATGTTGGCTGTCTCCCATTAGGCCATGACTATCTACATGCTGAGTAATTTTATTCTTTATTATGGTTTCTACCATTTTTCCCGGTACTGACGTCAGGCTCACCGGTCTGTAGTTTCCCGGATCACCCCTGAAACCCTTTTTAAAAATCGGTGTTACATTGGCGGTCCTCCAATCTTCAGGTATTAGAGATGATTTTAATGAAAGTTCACAGATTACTAATAGCAGGTCTGCAATCTCATATTTCAGTTCTTTCAACACCCTTGGATGTATACCATCCAGCCCAGGTGATTTGCTACTCTTCGGTTTATCTAATAGTTGTAATACATCGTCCCGATGTATCGATATTTCCTTCAATTCTTCCGCACCTTTAAATACCACTTCAGTCATGGGTAACATCCCTACATCTTCCTCAGTAAAGACCGAAGCAAAGAATTCATTCAGTCTCTCCGCTATTGCCTTGTCGCCTCTTAGTGCCCCTTTAACCTCTCTATCATCTAATGGACCAACTGACTCTCTCACAGGTTTTTTTGCTACGAATGTACAGTCAAACCTCGGTTTTCATGATTAATCCGTTCAAAAAAGTCTGACTAAAAACGAAATGTATGAAAACTGAAGCAATATTTCCCATAAGAAATAATGTAAATCCAATTAATCCGTTCCAGACACCCAAATATTTTCACAAAAAATACATTTTATAGAGAATAACTATATTTTTCATACAGAAAACAATGAGAAATAAATATAAATGACTAATGAAATGGATAAATGAACATTTAACATCACTTTTACCTTTATTGAAGACTCTTGTTGGCATATGGAAGATGGTGAGGCGGGAAGAGGGAGGAGGAGAGGTTATTGTTTGGAAGGGGAATCCCCCTCCATAAGGACCTCAGGTATCAAGGCCCTATCCGGGGTTACTTCCCTTCTTTGTCTTTTACTGGCACTAGGACCAGCTTGAGAGTCACTGGACCCCTGTCGCACAAAAAATCTGTCCAGAGAGGTCTGTTTCTGGCGTCTCTTTAAGATTTGCCTAAAATGGAACAAGGCATTGTCATTAAACATGTTGCAGACACTGCTTGCAACAGCTTTGTTAGGGTGAAATTTCTCCACAAAACTTTGCAATTCACTCCACTTTGCACACATGTCCTTAATCACTGAAGAAGGCACCTTCTCTCCTCTCTCTTCTTCCTCCTCCTCTGAAGCAATTTCCTCAGCTACCGTCTGTTGCTGTTCCAGTTGAAGGTCTTGCAGCTCTTCAGTGATTAGCTCTTCCCTGTGGTCCTCCACCAACTCTTCCACATCCTTGCCACTCACATCCAACCCCATGGACTTCGCCAAAGACACAGTAGATTGCACAACAGGCGTAGGGTCGTCAGGGTGAGCCTCAAACCCTTCAAAATTCTTCGAGGACACATTCTGGCCACAATTTTCTCCAAGCAGAGTTCAATGTCCTGGAAGTTATTCCCTGCCAAGCCTTATCTATAAGGCTTATGCAATTGAGAATATTGAAGTGATCCCTCCAGAACTCTCTTAGGGTCAATTCAGCGTCTGAGGTCACTTCAAAGCACCTTTGAAACAGTGCTTTGGTGTAGAGTTTTTTGAAGTTTGAAATGACCTGCTGATCCTTGGGCTGGATGAGAGGAGTGGTATTAGGGGTCAAGAACTTCACTGTGATGAAACTAAACTCCTCCAACAATTGGTCTTCCAAGCCTGGTGGATGAGCAGGAGCATTGTCCATTATCAGGAGGCACTTGAGTGGCAATTGATTTTCCAGGAGGTATTTCTTCACACTCGGGCCAAACACTTCATTGACCCACTCAATGAAAATTTGCCTCGTGACCCATGCCTTATTGTTAGCCTTCCACATCACACACAATTTACTCTTGATGACATTGTTTTTCTTGAACACTCGGGGATTTTCAGAGTGATACACCAGTAAAGGCTTCACTTTGAAATCCCACTAGTGTTACCACACAACAAAAGAGTTAGCGTATCCTTCATAGGCTTGTGTCCTGGCAGTGCCTTTTCCTCCTGCATGATGTAGGTCCTCTTTGGCATTTTCTTCCAAAAGAGGCCTGTTTCATCACAATTGAAGACTTGTTGGGGGAGGAATCCTTCAGCCTCTATGTACTCCTTGAATTCATCAACGAATTCTGCGGCCCCAAGTTTGTACGAACTTGCAGCCTCGCCATGCCTTACCACACTGTGTATGCCAGTTCGCTTCTTAAATTTGTCAAACCAGCCTCTGCTGGCCTTAAATTCAGTAACATCAGCACTCGTTCCAGGCATTTTCTTTGCGAGATCCGCATGCAACAGCCTTGCCTTTTCACAAATTATCGCCTCCGAAACACTATCTCCTGCTAACTGTTTTTCGTTGATCCACACCAATAACAACTTCTCAACATCTTCGATTGTTTGCGATCTCTGCTTCGTTAGCGCATTTACTCCTTTCGCAACATCAGTTTCCTTGATTTCATTTTTCTTCACCAGGATGGAACTGATCGTTGATGCGGACTTCCTGTACATCCTGGCGAGATCGGCCACGCGTATGCCACTTTCATACTTTGCTACGAGTTCTTTCTTGAATTCTATCATGTTTCTCGCCTTTTTTATCATCAAAGGGCTGGCACTCGGAACTTTCTTTGGCCCCATGGTGGTTTATTTAGCAGTCACACTCAATGAATGCGCAGGGTGATGCTCACTCAACGAGAAACAAAGGCAGACTGAGTCACGAACGCATGGGATGCTTTGTATGGGCGCTCGATTCCGGGAAATGAGTGGCCGAGTCACGCGGGCAGGCGGACGAGTTTGGTACGGACCATTTTCAGATCACTGCTCCCCTCAAAGTCTGTGTCAAGGCACAATGAGAACTTTTAGCAATTTGCAATCAGGAAGAGAATCAATCCTACTTCTGGCCACAAGATGGTGCTCCAGAGGTATTTTTGGCAGACAGATCGTTTAAACTGCTGAGAAGGGAGAAAGATTAACAGCACAATCATCAAGATGCAAATCTTCAGCCAGACACCCAGAGAGGAGATCAGGCACAGGAATTAAAAAAAAAACAAAACAAGAAGGATCCACAAAAAAAGCCTCCAGTAAAGGCACCAGCCACAGCCACAGCCACCGGAAACACCACTCTCCCGCTCAGGCAACCTGGAACACAGAGCTGAGGATGCGTTCCAGAGCCATGTGGCAATGGCTGCAGCAGCACGGGCCCCCGAAGTCTCAGCCAGGCAGTAGAACAGCTCCTGTCACTTCTCTCACCTGCCCGATCGTCACAGGACAGCACACACACACACAGATACAGCACTGTAATCTGATCGCTGACTCTCTCACCCGCCTCCGATTCCGTCTCAAAAGCAAATTGCAAGCTGGAAGAAATGCTCAGCAGCAAGTTTGGAAGACACATCAGGACTGGCATGTTTGGAAGACCCATCAAAGTTTCGCCGTCAGCAGGGAGTCCCAGCAGGGAGTCCTCTAATTGAGCGTGTCGGAAGCATCAGATCAGCCACACTCTCACTCCTTGATTCTTGCTACTGTATTTCTCAAAGGATTGCTGAAAGCAAAGAGATCTGGATCGCAGAAACAAGCTAAGTACTGTACTTTACTGAACGACCCCCCCTGGAACAGACCATTTTAAAATTGTACGAAAACTGAGCAGATGTACGAGAACCGGGACAAAATCTCAATGAAAAAAGATGTCGAAAACCGAAGCTTATGAAAACTGGGGCATACGAAAACCGAGGTTTGACTGTACTTGAAAAAGTCTTTATTTCACGTTTTTGCTTCCGCAGCAAACTTCTTCTCAAATTCTCCCTTTGCCTGCCTTATCAATGCCTTGCATTTGACTTGCCAGTGCTTGTGCTGTTTCCAGGTTTCGTCGTTTGGCTCTTTTTTCCATTTCCTGAAAGATGCTTTTTTGGCAACAACAGCCTCTCTGACCTCAACTTTAAACCATGCTGGCAGTTTTTTGGACTTCCTTCCACTTTTCTTAAAGCATGGAATACAGCTGGTCTGGGCTTCCAAGATAGTATTTTTCAACAACACCCAAGCTTGATGTAAGTCTTTAACTTTTGCAACAGCTCCTTTTAGTTTTTTCTTAACTATTTTCCTCATTTTATCATAGTCTCCCTTTTGAAAGTTAAAAGGTAGTACTGTGGATTTCCTTACTATCCCTCCTCCACTAATTAAATCAAAGACGATCATGCTATGATCACTATTGCCAAGTGGCCCCAGCACCCTTATCTCTTGCACTAGATCTGGTGTTCCACTAAGGACTAGGTCTAATATGGCTTCCCCTTTGGTCGATTCATGAACCACCTGCTCCAAGAAGCAGTCATTTATTTCATCTAGGAACTTTATCTCCCTAGCATGTCCTGCTGTGACACTGACCTAGTCGATACCGGGATAATCGAAATCACCCATTATTATACCTGCGCTGTAACTTTTGTTAGCTTCCTTCATTTCTTTGAGCATTTCATCATCCACTTGTTTATTCTAGCCAGGCGGTCGATAGTACACCCCCACTGCCATTGCCTTCCCTTTTTACATGGAATTTCAATCCATAGAGATTCTACAGCAAATTTTGTTTCCTGCAAAACTTTAATCCTTTATGACTCAATGCCCTCTCTAACATAGAGCGCAACCCCTCCACCAATTTGATCAGCTCTATCATTACGATATAGTTTGTACCCAGGTATCACAGTGTCCCACTGGTTGTCCTCCTTCCACCATGTCTCTGATATTCCAATCATATCTAACCTCTCATTTAGTGCTATATATTCTAACTCTCCCATCTTATTTTTTAGACTTCTAGCATTTGCATACAAGCATTTTAGAGACTGTATTTTATTCATATTAATTTGGCTTTTGGTAGACATGGGTAATTTGGGATCTTTAAGCTCTGTCTGCTCCATACTCGAGGGCATTTGGGCTACTTTACTCTTTTTTGTAACCTCTCTGCTTTTGGTAGTATTCTTCAAGGATACATTCTTCCGAACCATCCGCTTTTGGGCGACTGTCAGCTTTCCCCTATTATCTAGTTTAAAAGCTGCTCTATCTCCTTTTTTTTTTTTAATTTTATGTTTAAATTTGTTTATTAAGTCACAAATCCAAAAGGGTAAACAATTTTCGAATCATAATACAGCTTGTGTTGGTCCCCCCGAAAACAAACATCCTGTCCATCCCCCCAAAGAAACATTACTATACACAATTTCGCCAGACACTGTCAACCGACACCCACTGGATGTTACAGTAACAGTCAATGCAACATCAATATAACACTAAGACAACGAAAGGATGGATACTTAGAGACTCATTAACACGAAGGGCCAAGGAGGAACCCAGTGTACATCAAGGCCCCCCCCCCCTCCTAAACCCCGACAGCCCCTGTGATGCTGCAGACCCTCTGAGAGGGGAAGAAAATGTTTTAAATGCAGGAAAAGTCAAGCACAACCTGCAATATCGCGAGGAACCACATAGGGCGAGCAGGAGGGACCTCTGAGGAACAGAGGAACCACACCTCCTAGGTCATGAGGTAATGCCAGCCAGCTTCCAATCAAGAAAGAGAGGAGTGCCTCTTAAAGGGAATTTGGAAGGTTGGAAGCCAGAACAGGCAGGGCGGCCAGAACCGGATTCAGACCAGAGAGAATCAGGAGCAGAACAGCCTGGGAAAGGAGAACAGGCTGGGAAAGTGATACAGCCCTGGAAAGGAGGATATCCTGAGGAGACAGGACAGCCCTGGAGAAAGGCACAGGCAGGACGGCCTGGGAAAGGAGGACTGCCAGGAGAACCAGCAGAACCAGCAGGTTGGGCAGGACATCCGAGTGTATGGGCTAGATATCCAGAAGGAGCAGTAATCCCTGAACCACGGTTCCACAGGAGGCAGCAGCAGCCGCATTGGCTTGGAGAAAGGAGACCCCGTGGAGAAGGTGGGACAACTCCAGCCAGAGTGAGTGTTTGTTGTACAGAGAAGCAAAGGCGTGGCTGTGACTGTGGTCTAAAGCCAACAGCAAGACGGTTGGAGAGCTCAAGGCCAGTTGCTCAGGCCAGGCAGGATCCCAACTGGAGCAGGCCTCAAACCTCACCTGGAGCAGACAAGCCGAGAAGAAAAGGTAACCCATATTTAACTAAAAGCAGGGTACAGACTGCTGATGTATGGGGAGTACAGGGAGCACAGGAATATTATCCTTGTGAGAATGCTTATGAGATAAGGTGCAAGAAACACGCACCAACTAAGAGACTTGTTATTGACCAAGCTTTACAGAAAGCAAAGACAAAACACTTGCAAAAGGAAGACAGTTCCCAGTATCTGAGGGCGCAGGACCGACGCCCTGTATTCAACCCTGAGCATTGGGAGGTTGTGCAGAAGATATTTAAAAAGCCTTATTACAACTTACCAACAAATACTGACTTAGGCTCAGAGGCTTCAGAAGGGGAACCGATGCAGGTGGAATTTGCATCAGACACTAAGATGGACTGTAGCTTCTGTAAGACAGGAAGCTTGGAGTCCTTACTAAGCAACTAAGCTAGGTCTTGGGAGTTGAGACTGTTTGTTTGCCTGCTATACCATTTACTGTGAAGATAAAAGTTTTGCTTTGATGCTTTATTTTTCTTTACCCTGAAGTAAGGAATTTGTGTTTGACGTTTTTGTGTCCAAGTATATGAACCTTTTTGCATGAAAGGGGAAATAAATGCCTTTTGTTTTCCCTCCACTCGGACCTTTTGTATTCTGTGGGATTTTGGTACCAAAGGACGCTACCAGGGCTGAAAGTCCCTGGGCCCTGTATGATATTGGCCAACCCAACCTTAAATGTTTTTATGTCCCACCTACCTCGGTCCAGTACGCTGCCAAGGTAGGCCCTGTGACACCCCCCACCTGTAACTGACCAAGTAAGACAAGTGACGTAATAACGTAAGGAGGGGGAGCACCTAACAATAGAAATGAGAGGCGTACATTACCCTACCCAAGCACTGTAAGTCAGCATGTAGTGGGCCTCCTATAACCATCATTTACCCCCCCCCCCCCCGACCACACTAGTTCCCTTTGAGACAGCCCTTTCAGTATTAACGAATGCTACTCCCCCCCCCCATTACAGTGATCCCAACCCCCCATGGGCCTCCCCCCCTACCTCCTCCACCCAACCAACCCCCCACCATCCAGCCCCCCATCCCTCCCACCCGTCCCCGGACACCGAAGCATACAATCACACTTACATACATACTCACCCAAACTCATAAGTATTCATGTACACATACCCTTATAGACATGTATGTCCCGAGGAGAAGAGGAAGACACTGAAAAAGAGTAGAAGGAAAAAAGAAGAAGAAGAAAAGGAGAAGAATGCTCTACCCACCCATTTAATACCCTCCCAGAATTCGGTGTCGAGTTCTACCCGGCAAAGACTGAAGATGTGGGCCCCAGCCCTCCAAAAATCGCCCCCCAACGCTGCGGATGACCACCCACCCTTCGCCTTTCCATCACCAGCACCATGTGTAATTTATTTCTCCATTCCCCATAGGTTGGACCGCGACCATCCACCCACCTCTGAAATATAGTCATTCGAGCAGTCACCAACACCAGGCGAATCCGGTGCCATACAACACACCCCACACTCTCTGCAAAGGACTCTTGCCAAATATCCAAGACCACACTCTCTGCTGAGAGCCCCAAACGCATCTGCACACATCCCTCCAGATAGGCCAGTACCTTTCCCCAAAAAACCTTAACCTGCGGACACAGCCAGAACATATGCCCTAAGGTAGCTCTGTCTTCCCCACATCAAGGACAACAATGTGACCCACCAATTCCAGCTTTCCACGCCCGAATGGGAGCAAAATAAAGCCTGCGGAGCAACTTGTATTGCATGTCTCTATGCGCAACCACTACACTCAACTTCGGGATGCCTGCCAAACCCCTCATAACCCCCTCCCCTTCTACTGCTTCCCCCAAATCCCGAGTCCAAGCATCCGCCAAGTCGTCTATCCAGATTGGTGGTATGGACTCCCACAGCATTTTATGTAGCCAAGCCACACCTCCCCCCCTCTCTCCTCCCATCAACGCCTCTTCTATACTTGTATTAACCTCCCCTCGCAAGGCTTCCGACGGAAGACTGCTAATATAGCTGCTTATCTGAGCATAGGGAAACACATCTTTCCCCGTTAGAGGGTACTGCATACGGAGGGCAGCAAACGACTCTATCCTACCCTCCGCCGTAACCAAGTGTTCTAAATTAACTATGCCAAGCCGATGCCACCTAACAAAACTCACCCCAGACATACCGGGTCGAAACTCCTCGTTGCCTCGGATCGGGAGATAGGAAGAGCAATTGGCCCTGATCCCCCTACTCTTACAAAGGTACTTCCAAGCGCTACGCACCGGATCTAAAAGCACACCTCGTGTGACCCGATCAATCCCCTGAAGCGATTTCGCATGCAGAATATATCGCAGCTGTAAGGGTCTCACCAACTCCTGGAGCAGAGGCAAGGGAGTATGTACATCCATTTCCCATATCCAGTCCAGGGAGCAGGGCCAGATTTACCTTGAGTGAGGCCCTATGCCAACAAAAATTGTGGGCCCCCAGCAGGGGCGGCCCAAGGGGGGTGCGGGGCCTCATTTGCATAAATATTTGCATAATGTTACCATATACTAACTTTTAGTAAACGTGCCTCTTAATGAGTGTATAGATAAAAAAAAACTAAAAGATTTCTACATTACTATAATCCAGTGCCAACTGCCAGACACATTAGGAACTACTACAAACACTGCCCATTTAGAACCCATAGCAAACCTGCCGTATCCTAACAGCACTACCAGGACTCACAAAGCACCATACTCTACCAATCAAAAGGCAACACTGCAAATATTAAACCAATACATTTCAGAGAACAACAATACATGATCTACTGGGGAAAGAGAACAAGTGGCACTGTCAAATAGGAATTATATAAACAGAACACCTCAGCTCAGTTACACATGCACAACATAGACCGTCACCAAACAAGGAATCACAATTTAGAAACAGGAAGACAATAATTAAACTGGGAATCCCAAAAACCAAACCTGGAATGTACAACACTGTAGAAATAAAACTATACATTAATTTGCTCTTGTATTAAACAAAGCGCAGACGTTAATGATGCACATTTATCAGAGCTGACATATTCCAATTAATAAATTCAAAATAAAGAGATATTTTTCTACCTTTTGTGCATTTTTTTCAGCTGCAATTGCTCCAGCCACTTTCTTCTGGTTTCTTCGTGTCTTCTGCTAACTCTCCATCGTCTGCTGTCCATTTGTCCTTTCTTCTCTCTTCTAGTTTTTTTCCATTCTCTCTCTACATCTGCTTTAACATACTAATCTTTCTCCTTTTGCTCTTTCCTCATTCCTATTTCATCCACTCAAATTTTACCCCTCCATCCTCAATCCCCACTTACTCTCCCAATACCCGGCCAATTGTAGATTTTTTTATCCCTCCCACACAAAATATTTTTCCCTTCTCCATTTTACTCTTCCAGCCCCATCCCATTCTAATCCTCCCCCAACATCAGCTCCCTTCTAGTTCCAGCCTCACCCAGCATCCATTCCCTTCTAGTCCCTGCATCAGCCCATTTCCAGTCCTAGCCACCCATCAGCCCATTTCCAGTCCTAGCAACCCCCCAACCCAATACCAGTCCTAGCCCCCCCATCAACCCACTTACAGTCCTAACCCCCCATCACCCCATTTTCAGTTTAAGCCCCCCCTATAACCCATTACCAGTCCTAACCCCCCATCAGCCCACTTCCAGTCCTAACCCCCATCAACCCATTTCCAGTCAGCCCCCCATAGCCCCTTGCCAGTCCTAACCCCCCCATCAGCCCACAGCCCATTACCAGTCCTAACCCCATCAGCCCACCTCAAGTCCTAACCCCTCCCCATCAGCCCATTTCCTGTCCTAGCCCCCCATAGCCCATTATCAGTCCTAACCCCTTCATAGCCCATTACCAGTTCTAACCCCCCCCAACAGCCCACAGACCATTACCCGTCCTAACACTATCAGCCCAGATCCAGTCTTAACCCCCCGTCCATTACCAGTACTATCCCCCCGCTAGCCCATTTCCCGACACCCCCCATCAGCCCACAGCCCATTACCAGTCTTAACCCCCTCCCCTAGCCCATTACCAGTTCTAAACCCCCCCAACAGCCCTCAGCCCATTACCAGTCCTAACCCCATCAGCCCACCTCCAGCCTTAACCCCCCTGCCCTTTTCCTGTCCCAGCCCCCCCAATAGCCCATTACCAGTCCTACCCCCCCCCATCGGCCTAAAGTAAAATTTAATTTAAAAAAAAACGCTGGCTGCCGCCGCAGCAGCATGGACTGTTCCCGCAGGGCCCCCTCTGCTGCCGCGGCAGCATGGATTGTCTCGCGGGGCTCCCTATGCCCGGCTGAATCCCCTCTCTCCCTGCCAGCTTTGAGAGGCGCGAAGGGAGAGTGTCTCCCTCGCGTCTCTGTTAAGCCCGCAGGGGCTGATGGGACAGTTCCGATCAGCCCCTGCGGGCTTAACAGAGACGCGAGGGAGACACTCTCCCTTCGCGCTTCTCAAAGCCGGCAGGGAGGGAGGCAGGGAGGGGATTCAGCCGGGCATAGGGAGCCCCGCGGGACAATCCATGCTGCCGCGGCAGCAGAGGGGGCCCCGCGGGAACAGTCCATGCTGCAGCGGCGGCAGCCAGCGTTTTTTTTTTTTTAATTTAATTTTAAAAAGGCTATTTTTGTGGGCCCTTGTCAGCTGTGGGCCCTACGCCACGGCGTAGGTGGCGTATAGGTAAATCCGGCCCTTCCCGGGAGTGACGTAGGAGGCACGCCATATTGTATTTTTTAACATCTGGAAGACCCATTCCCCCTTGGGCCCAAGGTTGCCGCAGGATCCCCAAACTCACTCTGGGTCGCCTACCCCGCCAAAGGAACTTATTAATCAACCCATCCATCTTATGAATATCTGTACTCTTTAACAGTATAGGCAACGTCTGAAGTAAGTAAAGCAACTTGGGAAATAGCGTCATCTTATATAATGCAATGCGACCTCCCAAAGACAACGGCAAATCCCTCCATTTATCTACCCTGTCCGACAATTCGCCAAGATGCTTTTTAACATTAAGATTATAAAGATTCGTCAAGTCTGCAGGTAGATATATTCCCAAATACTTGAACTGCCCTTCCGCCCACTTTAGCGGAAAGTCACCCCGCCAGCCCCAGGAGAACCGCTGGCCCACCAAGAGCGCCTCTGACTTGTCTAAATTTAAACGGAGACCCGAAGTCCTCCCATAAACCCGAAAAGGTTCCAACAGAGATGATAATCCCTCCTGCGGCTCCGCCAAATGAACAAGCAGATCATCCGCAAAAGCAGCCACTCGAAATTCTCCTTTGCCAACAGGTATACCCCGAAAATCAGTGGAGGACCGAATCCGAATTAGCAGAGGCTCCAGCGTCAGCACAAACAGCAGTGGGGATAAAGGGCATCCCTGACGCGTCCCTTTCTGGATCTTAAATTCGGAGGTCAGGTTCCCATTTACCATAATTGCTCCTCTCGGATCAGCATACAGCAGCTGCACCACTTCCACAAAGAAGCCAGAAAAACCCATCCCCTCCAGAACCTGGTACATAAAACCCCAATCCACCCGATCAAACGCTTTTTCTGCGTCAAAACTGATCAGCATGGAACCCATACAGGCCCTTCTACCCGCACACATAGAGGCCATAATTCTTTGCAAATTATACGAAGCGTGCCTCCCTCGCACAAACCCTACCTGATCCGTATGGATAAGAGCCGGTAAAAACTCTGCTAATCGATCCGCCATAATTTTGGCCAAGATCTTAATGTCAACATTAAGAAGTGAAATAGGCCGATAGGAACCCGGAAGAAGGGGATCCCTACCTGGCTTCGGTAATATAGTAACCACGGCTTTATTCGCTTCATAAGGAAATCGACCTCTTCGTATCAGGTCTTCAAAATACTCCATCAAAGGGACCGCTACCTTATCTCCCATTAGTTTATAAAATTCCCCCCGTAGACCATCGATTCCCGGGGCGCGCCCTCCCTTCAACTGCTTAATCCCCAACTGCACCTCCTGCACCGAGATAGGTTGGTTGAGAACCTGTAAGTTCTCTTCCAACAATTTGGGCAATTCACAACCCTGCAAAAATTCCTAACCATCCGCCAGCCGCCCCCCTTCTCCACCATAAAGATGCTGAAAAAAGTCACAAAAGACCTGTTCAATATCTACCCCCTCCGTCTTAAGAGACCCATCTGGGTGCCGGATCACCCCTATCTGCCTAGACCCCCCCTCCGACTTGATTAGAGAGGACATCAGCTTGCCCGCCCGGTTGCCATGTTGGTACAATTGGTATCTATAATACATCAATGATTTCTTGGCGTGCTGATGGAGTAACATTTCCAGCTCCGTTTGTAGCTCCTGCATTTTAATCTGATTCCCCCTGTTCCTATTCGATGCCAGTCTCCGCTGTGCCTTCCCCAACTCCTGTTCTAACTGTAAAATTTGCCGGTTCATCCTTTTGCATTTGGAGCTAAAATAACTAATAATCTCTCCTCGGATTACTGCCTTTCCCGCCTCCCAGAACAAAACTGGGTTGATCCCAGGCTGATCATTGGTTTCTGCATATATCTCCCACCTCTCCCGAAGATACTTTTCAAATTGAACATCCCCAGTAAGCTCCAAGGGGTATTGCCATAACTTACTTCTACCTTGTGCTCTCCTTCCGAGCTCCATAGTCACCATCGCATGGTCTGATATAACTGAAGAACCCATCGCCGCCCCAGATATCCAACTGAACAGCGTTTCAGATATCAAAAAGTAATCGATATGCGACCATGTGCCATGCGCCCTGGACATATGGGTATATTCCCGGTCCCCCGGATGCAGCACCCTCCAGATATCCAACAAATTATTTCCATCACACATCCCCAAGATCTTCTTCGCACTCCTCCGATCTCTGTTCCCGGATGTTCCTGATTTATCCATATGCTCATCCAGCACTGAATTTAAGTCCCCTCCCATAATGACCTGATAGCCAGTAGTAATGGTCACCAACTGGGCCACCTGCTGATAGAAGCGGGCCTCATACTCATTCGGCGCATACACCGAACATAAGACCACCTTTAGGCCGTCCAGGGTGCCCCAGACAAAAACATACCTCCCATCCGAATCAGTTTCAACTCTCTCCTCTACCCATCCCAATTGTTTTGCCACCAATATAGCTACCCCCCGTTTTTTCCCCAGTGCTGGTGCCCCATAAACCATACCTATCCGCCCTTTACACAGTTTCGCATGCTCGGCTGCGGATTGATGGGTCTCTTGGAGCATGTCAATCCGCTTACGGTTCAATTGTTGCAACACTTTATATCGTTTTATAGGAGAGCCCAGCCCACATACATTCCATGAAGCAATCCTAGTGCAGTTAACCATCCCTTAACCTCCCTTTAGTACCCCAATGATGATCCCAATCCCTAATTTGAAGCAGGGGCCCCCCCAGCCCAGGACCCCCATCCCCCATCACAGCAGTTTCTAACTCAAACGCATCACCAAACCAATTGTCTCGCATCACAATCTCTGCCCCGAATTTAAAGCCTCTTCTCAGTGTCCACCCCTCCCCCCTTCCCCCTTCCCCCCACCCCCCCTACCCCCCCTGCCCCCAGATATCTCCAGCCCCTCTACACTCCTATTCTTCATCCTCTGATCCCGATCGAGAGGCCCCTCCGTCACTTCCGGGACACGCAGAGCCCCCCCCCTCCCCAACCATCCCACCCGCGCTTCCCCCTCCACCACCATCATGGCAGCCCATAAACCCCATGCCTTAAGTTATACATGTGCACATCTCAAAAATCCCACTCATCCCACATACATCCCAATTATCCACCTTTCCCCCAACAAAGCTCCAGAATAGTACACCGCAGCCCCGAGTCTCGAAGTATCACATCGAAAGCACTCAGAAACATAATTTTACCCCCCCACACAACAAAGCGGCAACCAGCCTGCCACTACACCCCCCATATAATGAGGACCATAACAATTCGTCGCCCCCTAACGTTTCCCTTCAACCCACCTCCCTCAACCCGTCCCAAGGCCTATTACCCCTTGCAAATAGCAAAAACAAAATACTGTATCAAACACTTTCAAGCAAAAAAATGTAGTCCTTAGAACCAGCATAACCACTTGTCAGGACACAGAGCCCCCAAAAGGTCCAAAGAACAAGCAAGGCAATTACTGTTCTCCGCCCTGGCCCCAAGTCCAGCATTGTCTTCTGCACTTACAGGGTACGGGTCAGTCCTGCAGCCAGCCTTAGCTCAACGTTCACCGAGCCAAGTGAGAGACGACGACATCATCCTCGCTGTTGGCAATACACCATGGCTTCCTCCGGAGTCGAAAACATGCGCTGTACCCCATCACAGCCCACTTTCAATCATGCAGGATAGGCCAACGTGAAACGAAGGCCCTTCTCCACCAACAAACTGCAGACTTCTTTGTAGGCCCTCCTGCGTAGCGAAACCCCAGCCGAGTAATCTTGAAAAATGAAAACTTTATTGACGCTATTTCCATTCCTGCGCTGCTGCCGTGCCGCCCGCAAAACGCCGTCCTTCTGAGAGGCATTAAGGAACCGGGCGATGACTGCCCTCGGTCTGTTGTCTCCAGCACGGTAGGGCCCCAGTCGGTGAGCTCTCTCCACGATGATTGCCCCCATCTCCTCGTCAACCGGCAAATGCTCAGGGATCCACTTCTCCAGGTAGCGTCTCAAATCAACCTCCCTCACCGATTCTGCAATTCCTATGAACCGTAAGTTATTTCTTCGGCTCCGGTTCTCCAGATCCTCTATCTTATCTGCCTGCTTTACCAACAGCTCCTCCAATTTTTGGATCCGAGCGGAGGCCTGAGTGTGGCCATCTTCTAGCGTGCTTATGCGCGGTTCGGCCTGCTCCACGCGCCCAGTGAAGTCAGTGACTGCCTGTGCCACAGCATTTATTTGGGCTACTAGGCCCCCTAAGTGATCTTCTAGCGCCAACACTACCGCCCTGGAGACCTCTTCTACCACCGTGCCTTGTGCAGTTAGGGTCTGGCCCTCCGCTCCATTTTCCGCCATCTTGACTTCCGCTCCTCGAGGCTTCTCCTTCTTGGCAGATTTCGTCGCCATGGCCGCTACTGATCCAATATCGGCACCACTTTTGCCCCTTCGATCTCGTTACGAATTGATCTCCCCCAAAATAAGTCTTGCAGTGGAAAGTCAGTAAATTAAAGCTGACGGGGAAGGGGCAGGCTCCGGAGCTAAGAAAGACGCGTCTTCCCTAGCCCACCATGCCACCGGAAGCCTCTATCTCCTTTTTAAAGGTTAATGCCATCCCGGTTAAGGTGAAGCCCATCCCTTCAGAAGAGCCCCTCCTTTCCCCAGAATGTTCCCCAGTTCCTAACAAATCCAAAACCCTCATCTCTGCACCCTTGTCTCATCCACGCATTGAGACTACGGAGCTCTGCCTGCCTTTTGGGTCCTGCGCGTTGAACGGGAAGCATTTCGGAGAATGCTACCCTGGAAGTTCTGGATTTCAACTTCCTACCTAAAAGCCTAAATTTAGCCTCCAGAACCTCCCTACCACATTTTCCTATGTCATTGGTACCGACATGTACCAAGACAGCAGACTCCTCCCCAGCACTATCTAAGACCTTATCTAGGTGGCGCGTGAGGTCCGCTACCTTCGCACCAGGCAGGCATGTTACCAGGTGATCCTCACGTCCACCAGCCACCCATCTATCTACATGCCTAATGATTGAATCACCAACTATGACGGCTGTCCTAACCCTTCCCTCATGGGCACATGGCCCTGGAGAAACTTCCTCGGTGCGAAAGGGTTTTACATCACCTGGAGGACAGGTCCTAGTTACAGGATCACTTCCTGCCACACCAGGGTGATGCTCTCCTGTCACGTGACCTCTCTCCTCCATGGCAACAGGGATGCTGCCAGACTGGAGGTGGGACTTCAGGACTATATCCCTGTAGGTCTCGTCTATGCACCTCTCTGTCTTTCTTATGTTTTTCAAGTCTGTTACTCTAGCCTCTAGAGAACGGACTCGTTCCCTGATAGCAAAGAGCTACTTGCACCTAGTGGGAGTGAAGAGGGAGTAAAGAAGATTTAGTGGCAAATTGAAGAGTAATCTTATGCACTTTGTCATGGAAATAGTCTGCTAGAGTTTGGATAGAGAGAGAAAGAGGGATTGGAAGTAGAGGTGCCTTAAGAAGAGAACTGAGAGTAGAAAAAAAAAAGACAGCGAGGGTTAGAGGCAAGACAGTCAAATGGAGAAAATAGTTTTGCTTAGTGAATGTAATGGCAGACTGGAAAAAAGAAAGCATGAATTTGAAGTGAAGAAAGTAAAGAGAACACAGGATTTGAGCCAAGTGCGCTCAGCTGAGCGGGCACAGGAACATAGGTAGCAGGTAGCTGAAGACAACTAGGGCCGAGGTGAAGTGTGCCTCACAGGACATGGAATGGGCAGAGCAAGGGTATCCAGAGTAGAGAGAGCAGTATTATAAGAAGCTATGGCTTCATCAACAGACTTAGAGGACAAAGTGGAAGAGAAGAGATGAAACAGTAATGGATAGAGTCAGTGGATCGTTAGCATGAAGATTCCTAAAAAGATAGGAGAAGATCGGGCAAGACTGAGGGAAGGAATAATGAAGAGTAAAAAACATAACAAGTGATGATCAGATAAGGGAAATTATCTAGTCTCGTCCAAATTAGATTAGTTTTCTACTCTAATTGTTTACCTTCTAATTTCCATAATCTAATTTCCAAATTAGATTATGTAAATTAGAAGGTAAACAATTAGAGTAGAAAACAAGGTCAAGGCAGTGACCAAGCTGATGAGTGGGGGCAGATGAGCAAAGCTGGAGGTTGAAAGAAGAGGTAAGGGAAAGAGCTTGGACACATAGGGTTATCAATATGAAAATTAAAGTCACCAAGAATAAGGAAGGGGGAAGAAGAATCTAGGAAAAGAAGAGGACTTGTCAGGGGGTCTATTTTCTTTTTTTGTTTTTTAGTGCCATTTTTAGTGTTGACTCCTAGCAACCCAGCTGCCTCTGGGTTTTCTTGGCAATGTATCACCTGAAGTAGATTGCCAGGCCTTTTCTTCCGAGACAATGGACTTGCCCAAGGTCACAAGGAGTGCAAGTGGGAATCGAACCCTTAATCTTCTGGTACTAGACAGTTGCTCTAACCACTAGGCCAGGGGTAGGCAATTCCGGCCCTCATGCACCACAATCCAGCCTGGTTGTCATGATGTTCTTAATGAATATTCATGAGACCTATTTACATCCACTACCTTCAATTGTATGGAAATAGGTCCATGAATATTCATTAGAGACAGCATAAAAACCAGGCTGGATTGTGGTGCATTAGGGCTGGAATTGCCCACCCCTGCACTAGGCTATTCCTCATTCCAGGAGGTCTATATATAACATCTATCCGGAGAAATAGGGAATTAAAAAGATCAATGGAATGGACTTCAAAGGAGGGAAAGGAATGAGCTTGAGGGAAAAGGAGGGGTTGAAATTGGCAAGAAGGAGAAAGTAGAAACCCAACACTATCACCCCGGCCATTGGGATGAGAAGAGCAGGAGAAATATTACACAAAAATCATAATGAGCTCCCTCAACCACCCAAAAGAACTATTTGACATCTGAACTCTAACTACAGATCCCAATCAAGAGAAAACCAACAACATTCCCCACCCACAAATACTAGCAGTCTTCTTCCAAATCAAGCCTAGACCCCCAGACAACACCCTACAAACACCACTGAACAACGCCTCCTCCAACAGACAATGGCTAGCCTTTGACTCAATATCAAACAAGAACATAGAGCACATAATCACCAACCTTAACACCAAAGGCTACCTCTCCTCTGGACTTAAGCCCTATCAGCTGGATCACGGTAGCCAGATCCAAACTATCTCCCGTCATATGTAAACTTGCACAACTCTCCCTCAAACATGATTATCTACCTAAAGAGCTGAAAATGGCCTGTCTGCCCTAAAAAAAACCACAACAGCAGACATAGGAGATCCCACTTCCTACAGACCCTATAAAGCTTTTGTGTTTTAATAGCAATCATTGAGTGATCTGGCTTTCCTTTACGGCAATGTTTCATCACATGATCAGCAAGCATATGGTACCTTTCAGTGACCAGCTGAATCTTTAGACACATGTATTGATTTTCCTCAAGAGGTCCTTGTACTTCCACTTATCTGGGCTAATAAATTTCCAAATGTCCAATAGGTATAATATTTTACTTTCAGTATGCATTTGCGATCGATTTATTTGAAACATATTGGTGGCCTTTTTTTTATTTTTTTTATTTTTTTTGGTATTTGTTTTGTATTTACTTGCACAGCACTGAGTGGCAGTAGAGCGTCCTCCTGTACAGATATGCATGGAGCCATTAATATAAGAATAAACTGCTAAATATTCTTCATGATAGCTCATAATAACATGCGATTTTGAAGAGTCTTTTTTCAATTAATCATAACATCTATGGTATGATCACGCACGTTTATTAGTTTACCGGTTTCTTCTTTTTTGCCCTTGCTGGTTCCCCATGAGTCTTGTGTATCAATGGTATCATAGCAACCCTCCATTTTGGTGCCAAATTTGCCTTTAATACGCCGACACGGCATCTTTGCTCCCTTCTGCTTTATTTCACAATGCTGAGCACCAGTTTGAGTGGTTTTGCGGTGCTGGGGTGAGCAAACTTCTGTTTTTAAAGGTGTATTAATACATATATGAAAGATGTAGCTTCTATCATTGATCTTTTCTCTCTACTTTGCTTCTTTTAAGACCTACAGTTTGTTTAAAAGCAGGTGTCACTACAATCAGGGTCATACTAAGCTGCAATCACGCCCTGTGCGACCTGCAGCTTGGGCGCGTGCCCCCCTCCTCCTCCCCATACCTTCGTCCAGCGCTGCCTGCTCTTTCCCTGCTGCTGCTGCCCTCTGTTTTTTTCACGGCGGCACCGTCAGCAGGGAAAGAGCAGGCAGCGCTGGATGGAGGTATGGGGAGGAGGAGGGGGGGCACGTGCCCAATCTGAAAGGCGCCGGCACTTTAAGCAGATCTGTCCCTCCCTGCTCTGACATCGCGTCGGAGGAGGGAGGGACCAGACCTGCTTAAAGTGCTACAAAAAGTCTTGGGGGGAGCATTTTGGCTGCCTGCTATTGTCCTGCCAGCGGCGGCAGGGCAACAGCAGACAGCTGAGATGCGCCCCCCCCCCCCAAGCCTTTGTGCCCTGTGTGGCGGCACAGCTTGCACAAGGCTAGGTATAGTCCTGACTACAATCATTACAACAAGTTCAGTTTTCAAATTGTTTTACAGTTTTATCTCACATTAGGTACTCACCATCCCTCTTTTTATACCCTAATTTTGCAATCAGGACTTTGTTTGTAGATGGTGTGGTCTTGTAATATTATCATAACTCAGTTTTGAATTTGCATTTGCATCAAAGATTTGATGACCGCACACGTGGCTGCATAATAGAATAATGGCTGCTAGAAAAAATAAAGGTTCTTTATTACATCTCTTTATTAGTCTGCTAATGGCTGTCAACTCTTTTTTGAGTAATGTTTATTAAGAATGTCCTTCCTTTCTTTTAAATCTGTGTTTTACCTAGCTCGTATGAAAAACTGTCAACAGAAATCTGTACAATGCAGAATTGCATAAATAGAAGAATATACACCACAGGTGCTTTTTTTATATGGTCTTTCTATACGGCCTTTTATTTTCCTTTTTCCCTCTCTTCTTCCCTTCCTTCCCTCCCCTCTCCTCCTCCCCTTCCCCCTCCTTTTCCTCCCTCTCTTCCTTTTCTCCTCTTTCCCCTCCCTCCCTCCCCTTCCCCTTTCCCCCATTTTCCCGTTTTGATGGGACCCTGCTTTGGCCTTTATTACTACTCAGGTTTACTTGTCATTTAGATTCAATATAGTCTTCCTCATCACATAATGCATCATGTCTTATCCTTTTAAGTTCCTGCATTTACTGTGTTTGTTTTTTTATTCATTTTCATTTGTTTATGATCAATTTATTTTATAGGAAATTATCTTTTGTACTTTTTAATGTGATTATTCATATGCATGATATGTACTTTATTTTATGATGCACTAGACATCTGCCTTTTTAATAAAATTTGGTTATTTATTGTTTTAACTTACTTATTAATCATATTTTTAATTTTTATTTATGTTTAACCACACAGTGTTCCGAACCCTGAAGAAGGCTCTGCTGAAAAACGTCTTGTGTAGGGTCTTGTGGTGTTGGTATTCCTGCTTCTTGACCAATATGGTCTTAATAAAAGCTTCCTTTTGAGTATCTCGCTTCTTGGTGTGCCTACATACAAAAGAGGCATGGTTGCACCTATGCCATGGGAGGCAGCCCCCATGCAAGGCCAGCCCGTCTACTAGGTGAGCTAGGTGGCCGCCTAGGGCTGCTGACCTGGGTGAGCGGCTTTGTGCTGCCACTTCGTTGCCTGCGGCAGGCCATGTGCTTTGGCACACATGACTTGTCACTTCTGATCCCCCTCCGACGCAACTTACTGTTGAAGGGAGGTCAGAAGTGGCTGGCCATGCGTGCTGAAGCACATGGCCTGCCATAGGCAAGAAATCCGCGACACAAAGCTGCCGCTGTTAAAATACTGCCGCCACCCGCCTTCCCCCCAAGACGGAATCGGTGGCAGCGGGGGGGGGGGGGGGTGTCAGCCGGGGTTTCTGCCTGGGGTGGCAGAAACCTTTGGGCCGGCCCTGCCCCCATGCCACCATCTGCAGCAGGGCAGATGTCTGCGCAAGCTTTACTGGAAAACAGATAGCAGAAGGAGGGCTGCTGCAACAGCAGCAGCAGCAGTGGGTGATGTGGGGTACACTGTCCCCTCCTACCCTCCACATGGACATTGGTGTAGCTAGGAGAGAGCATGTTCAGGACAGTCACACATGTATGGACAGCCAACACTGGTGAGGAGTTGGGTGGAAGGGCATGTGCTCAGTAAAACAAACTGAAATGGGTCACAAAATCAGGGTTGGAGATGGCTGAACACAGTAGGGGGTGGGCATGCAAATAAGGTGTTGCAACTATTGAAAAATTATAGGACTGGCACATAATTGTGCTGTCTGACCTCTACCTCCCCTGCATGAAGATCCATCTAGTGGTGCTTATGTACTCCTGAAGAGATATACCCGTACCATGGGCTTTGTTTCTGAGGGCACATGGCCCTTCACCTGGACCATAGGAGGGCATGCCTGTGGCTCACTAGCTCAGAGCACTTGCTTACATCTATGTTTTTATGTTTACAGTATATATTCTTTTAATGGTATAAATCAAATTCACATTCTTGAAATCAGAATGTAAGGAAATAAATTTGGCCCACAAATTTGGAGGCAAGATACAGGAAAACAATCAGGACTCGTATAGGAGAGAATTATATGTCACAGCCAGGAACATCAATTAGGTTTGATTTCTCTCTTGTATTAGAAAATCTAACAGCTGTTTAGGTTCAAAAAAGAGAAACGTCTTAGCTTCATATGACACAAAACATCAACAAGAAAACTTTAACATAAAGATAGCTCCCAGAGCCAAGACCCTTGACCTCAGAGCCAGGAATTGCCTTTGCCACAGTTCACGAGAAAAATCAGGAAAACCTTGTATTTTAGAAACTAAAAAACGCTCCTCCATACATTTAAAATATAAACGTAGAACCAAGTTACGGTCTGGTTCAAGGGCAAAAAGTGCAAGCAAGGTAATTCTCTCAGTTATGACTTCAAGTGAACTTTTAAGAAAACCAGTTAAGTCCATTGAGCCTGCCCACCAGTAACCTTAATCGAGTGTCCAGATTCCAAATAGTTCAAGGACAAATATTGAGCCCGTGCCACTGGTGGAATAGACTCCAGAAGAATCTTCAAGATCTCAAGCATATATTTCTATAGCATTTCAGCCGGGGCCAGAAGCAGAGACTTGGGAAGATTCAGAAAGCATAAATTATTGCGCTTACTTTGATTCTCCAACTGCTTTAACTTCCATACCATCAATATCTTATCTTTGGCCACTACTGCATTAAAGTCCATTTGTTCTGCATAATGAACTTCTAGAAACTCCAACCTTGCCCCTTCCTTGATGATTCTGCTCTCAAACCTTCCACTGTCCCAGAAAATACAGTTAAGTCCTCTTTAGCTTTGCCAGCAAATGTCAAGAGAGATATATTCAAACCTTTGATGGCATCCCATAATGAGTCCATAGTTACCACTGCCGGTCTTTAAAGCAAGCCAGGAACCAAAGCACCAATTTTTCCTTCTCCTGCAATTACCTCCTTCAGTTCACTTACACTGAGTTGTTGTTGCCTCGAAGTACTGTATGCATGTACTCCTTGCATACAGGAGAAGCTGCAATGGGGGCTATCTCTGCATGAGCCATCTTTACCTCACCTGACAGGATTACTCAGTACAGCTTGCTGCTCCCAGCACCAATTCTTCCAAGTCTCAGCAGCGCAGTGAGGGAATTGGAGCTTAGAGACACCCCATTGATGCTAAGGTCTGGCGAAGAGACATTTACACGACCCACCGAAGTAGTGTTTCCCTCCAGCCCCTGTTGTTGTTAAGTGCCATTGTGTCTGTGTCGACTCATGGTGACCCTCTGGATAGTTGTCCTAAACTGTGTTTGGTCTTCAGTCAGGCAGCTCATTGTTGACAGAGTGGCACCCATAGCTGCTGTTATCGTATCGATCCATCTCATTGCTGGCCTTCCTCTTTTGAGATGATCTTCTACCTTGCCAAGCATGATGTCTTTCTCTAATGATCTCTCTCTTTGCATGATGTGTCCAAAGTATGAAAGTCAAAGTCTTGTCATCTGAGCTTCTAAAAAAGCTTGTTTGATCTCCTCTAGTAGTGACTTGTTTGTTCTTCGGGCAGTCCATGGTATACAGTATTCGTCACCAGCAGCATAATTCAAAGGCCTCAATTTTCTTCCTATCTATCTTTTTCACTGTCCAACTTTCACATCCTGATGTCACATGATGTTATTGAAAATGCCATGGCCTGAATGAGTCAAATCTTTGTATGGAGAGGCATATCTCTGTTCTTGAGAATCTTGTCTAGGTCCTTCATAACCATTCTGCCAAGAGCAATGCATCATCAAATTTTTTGATTGCCTGTTGTTTCTTTATTGATAGTTGATCTAAGTAGGTTAAAGTTGTCCACTATTTTGATTTCTTCTCCATCAACAATGAACTTATTGATTGTTGTTGATGAGTCTTCTATCAATCTTCACACCTCTGTTGTCTTCATACAGTCCTGCTTCTCTGATGATTTGTTCTGCATATAAATTAAACAGCTAGGGGAAATGTATGCAGCTTGTCATACACCTTTGTTGATTTTAAACCATTCTGTTTCTCCTTGTTCCATTCAAAATGTTGCTTCTTGATCAGTGTAAAGGTTGTGCAAGAGAACGTTCAGGTGTTCTGGTATACCCATGTTTCTAAATGTGGCTCAGAGTTTCTCATGGTTTACACAGTCAAAAGCCTTGCTGTAGTCAATAAAACACATACAGATATCCTTTTGGCATTCTTTAGTCTTTTCAAGGATCCATCTCAAGTCTGCGATGATGTCTCTCGTTCCTCGCCCTTTCCTGAACCCTGCTTACACTTCAGGCAGTTCTCGTTCCAAGTATGGCTGTAGTCTCTGCTAAATAGAAACATAGAAACATGATGACAGAAAAAGACCACATGGCCTGTCTAGTCTGTCCTTCCATAACAACAACTACAACAGTCCACTTTTTACCTTTAGAGATCCTCTGTGTTGGTCCCATGCTTTTTTTAATTCAGTTACTGTCCTCATCTCTACCACCTCCACTGGGAGACTATTCCATGGATCCACTACTCTTTCTGTAAAGAAATATTTCCGCATATCACTCCTGAATCTATCTCCCTTCACCCTCATCCCATGTCCCCTCGTAGCAGAACTTGCTTTCAATTGAAAGAGGCTCTCTCCCTGAACATTTATGCCACGGAGGTATTTAAACATCTCAATCATATCACCTCTATCCCGCCTTTCCTCTAAGGTGTACATATTAAGATCCTTAAGTCTGTCCTCATATGCTTTATAATGAAGCCCATTAATCATTTTAGTAGCAACCCTCTGCACCGACTCCATCCTGTTCACATCCTTTTGAAGGTGCGGTCTCCAGAATTGCACACCATACTCCAAATGAGGTCCACCAAAGACGTATACAGAGGCATTATCACCTCCTTTTTTCTGCTAGCCATTCCTCTCCGTATGCACCCAAGCATCCTTCTAGCTTTTGCCATCGCCTTTCTACCTGTTTAGCTACTTTAAGATCATCAGACACAACCACGCCTAGGTCCCGCTCTTCTTTAGTGGACAAAAGTACTTCACCTCCTATACTGTATTGCTCCCTTGGATTGCTGCAGCCCAAATGCATGACCTTACATTTTTTAACATTAAATCGTGAGTAGAATCATGTTTACATGTGGGATCAGAGCAATTGTGCGATAATTTCCACAGTCAGTTGGATCACCTTTCTTTAGCACTGGTATAAACACAGATCTTTTCCAGTTTGTTGGCAGAGCCTTGTAAGTATGGTAACAGCTGCATCAGACTGCTGTAATACTTCAATGGGAATGCCATCAATGCCTGGTGCTTTGTTCTTTGTTAAGGCTTTCAATGCTGCTTCGACTTTCATCACCAATGGTTCCTGATCATAAGGTACAGGTTGAAACGGCTTTTGGTCCACTTGATCTTTATTGTATAATGACTCTGTATATTCTTTCCACCTTTTCTTGATCTTCTCAGCATCATTCAACATGGATCCTTCAGCATCTTGTAACATTCCAATTTGAGATTGAAATTTTTTTCTTTAACTCTCATAGCTTTAGGAAAGCTGATCTTGTTCTTGCTCTAATAGCTTCTGCTTCTATTTCCTTGCATGTGTCATTGTAGTACTTCTCCTTGTCTTGTCTTGCTGCATGTTGGAAATCTCTATTGAGTTCTGTAATTGCCTCTCTTTGTCCTCTAGCTTTAGCTTCTCTGCATTTCTGGGCAATTTTCAGAGTTTCTTCGGTCATCCATTTTGGCCGTTTGCTTTTTCACATTTTGTAGAGACGTCTCACTTTCTTTCAACACAACCTTCTTGATGTCTTCCCATAACCCTTCTGAAGCGCTGTCATTTGTATCTAAAGCAGCAAATCGATTTTGCAGGCAGTCTTTAAATTCCAGTGATATATTCTCAAGGTCATATTTTGCTACATTCATGAGTGGCTTGCTCTTTTTCAACTTTAACTTGAGTTTGCATACTAGTAGTTGGTGATCTGTACCACTGTCAGCTCCAGGTTTTGTCATTGTTGATGTTATACAGCTTTTCCATCGTTGACTTCCACAGATGATCAATATGATTTTTGTACAATTCATTGGGTCCATGTGTACAATTGCCTTTGAGTTGCTGGAAGAAGGTGTTTGAGATGAACAGATCATTGGTCTTGCAGAATTCTATCAGTCTTTCTCCAGCTTCATTTATTTTGTCAAGTCCATATTTTCCAACCACTTTGCCTTCTTCTTTGTTGCCAACTTTTGCGTTCCAGTCACCCATGACAATCAGGATATCCGTTTGCATTTAAGCTTGTACTTGTTCATAGAACTCATCAACCTCATCCTCTTCTGCAGCTGTTGTTGGGCATATACTTGAATTATAGTTTTGTTGATGGGCATTCCTCATAGAAGAACAGAAATTAAGCTTTCACTGATTGCACTATTTTTCATTACAGATCTTACAAGTTTCTTCTTAATTATAAATACAACACAATTTCTTCTTTGTCTTCCATTTCCAGCATAGTAGATCATGTGATCATCAGATGCAAAGTGCCCAATGCCAATCCATTTCAGTTTGCTGACACCCAATAGATCGAGCTGTTCACGTTCCATTTCATTCTTGACCACCTTCAACTCCCCTTGGTTTATGCTTTGTACGTTCCATGTCCCAATGTAAGACATCTTTGCAGCTTCTGACTCTCATTTCATGCGCAGCTACATCAGCAATCAGACATCCTGAGGGCTTTGATCCAACCACATCATAAATGCTGGCTTTACTCTGAAAAGTCTGCAGCTCCTCCCCAGTAGCTAGTTGAGTGCCTTCCGACCTGAGGGTCTTGTCTTCCAGCATTATAGTGCAATGTATTTTGTCATGACTATCCACTGGGGTTTTATGGCAAGATACGGAAGTAGATTGCCAGGCCTTTCTTCCATGCAGTTTAATTCTAGTGTTGTTGCCATTGTCACAGAAATGTGATCTTTCACCTCCAACACTGTCCCATTCCGCTACTGCTCAGATGTTGCACCGCAAATTCCTTCAGCATCATCTGGCTCAGCGACAGGATCAACTGAGAAGCTTTGGTAGGCTTCTTGGATTCCCGCTTTTTTCGAGACATAGCCTAGCCAGAGGCAGTCCTCTGTCTCTATTGAAAACAGCACAGAGGTGAGAGCAGCCTGGGCTAACGTCCTAACACGATGCCATCTTGCCTCCCTTATTCCACTTGCTTACATTTAAACAACTGAACAAGGGCTAGCTCAGTTGGAGCTCCATAGTCAGTGTCAGCATGTTGCTTAGGGGATGAGGTATTCTTCCCATTTGGGGAGCATCCAAGGGTTTCCTAGGGCTTCAAGGCCTTCAGTTTCCTGAGAGCTGACATGCTCGTGCTAGAGACTGATTGGTGGTGCCCTTCTCCATGGTGGTGTGTAGGGTGTACTGCAGTGTGCCCCCAGAAGTCTCACCATGTTAGGAGCACTTCTATGGATTGCCTCCCATCCCCAAGCAGAGGTTTGTTCACAGGGGTGAATGTCTACCTCCTGGAACACCAGTTGTTTGTAGGGCGGATGTCCTATATGCCTAACCTACGGGACTGAGCTTGAACAATCTGGATCCCATTTAGCAGGAGGGATAGATGGCAGAGAACACCAGCCATATATCCCTCATATCTATGTGATCTCTGTGTTAGACCAGCAGATCTGTACACACGGCGATCGTGCCCCCCCTGCTTCACTCACATGAAGGGGAGTGTGCACTCCTCAGTAGCAAGGGTACAGTGCCAGATATATAAGGGGAGTGACAAGGAAGGATCCCAACCTTCCCCACACACCAGGGCCTGGTCACCTACTGCAACCTAGGCTGTCAGGCACCCTGGGTGGCTCAGAGCGAAAGGGTTTCATACTACAGTACTCATATGCTGGGCAAGGCTGACACCCTATCTTCACCAGAACAGGGCCCCCTGCTCATGTGGATGTAATAGTTGTGCCTTAACACCCACAGACACTGGTGCAGTACAGTCTCTATCTATGGGTTTGTTTCACTGATTTGCATGCCAAGTTTCCTTGTTCTTTGGCCCATATCTCCGAGCTATGCAGCAGAGTGCACATATTCCCCAATCAGCCTTCTCTATCCTTCACTGTCCACTTGCACTATGTTCTGTAGATGGAGTTGAGGGACATGTACAGTATTGTTGTCTGTTCTCTCTGGAGGGGTGTGGTGGCCTATGTCCACTCATAACATTACTCTTGTTCCTCTCTCAGACACTGTATGGCACAAATTATGTTTGTGTTGGCACACCCTTGTACTGCAACTAACCCTTGGGGTCCCATATACAGCCTATCTGCTGTCAGGCCTCTCTAGTTCCATGGCATGTTGCAGCTATCTGCATGTGTCCTCTCTCATCCTGCAGGCATCTGAGGGTGCTCTCAACCCTCCACACAGAACAGCACTGTGCTGTGACTCCAGTGACGTTCTCCTATCTAGAGGGGTTGCAGTGGTGTTAGCACACAAGTACAGGGTACAAGTAGCACGCATATGCACACTTTGCCAGCCCTAGAGCTATATTCAAAGTGTTGCTGCCCTAGGCAAACCTAAAGCTTTATACCCCCTCTCACTGTCAAAATCTATTATTTCGTTTTGAATGCCCTTGCTTTTGCTGCCCTCTGGAAGTTGCTGCCCTAGGTGACCGCCTAGTTTGCTTAGTGGTTGGGCCAGCCCTACACCTTACATGTAGTTGCTACTACCACTTGACTGACACTCCTAGCATGGCATTACTTTCCTACCGCAGCCTTGTCCCCTGCATTTACCATAGCCACTCTGCCCCTGCCATGGTTTAAAAACATACTAACTATGCATTAGCCCCATGCTACTTGCAGCACTTTAGTAAATATGACTCTTTATTACTAAGTAAAGATCAAGAGCAGGAGCGCCAGAAATTTCCTCAAACTAAAGTCAGAGGAACAGTTTGGGGTCCTGCTAAGCTAGAAAAATAGTCATAATAGTAAAGGATTAAAACACAAGAACAGCATTGCTAGCAATGTCAAGCAACTATTCTGTACAAAACATGGAGAGGATGAAAAAAAAAATAAATGAAAGAGATGCAATCAAAAATCTAAAAGCATGTGGCAAAAAGACACAAATAATCCCAATGTATTGTTACAAGTCTGATTTAAAAGAACTTTCAAGTGCACCTTTATATGATGCCTGTACATATTACAGCTTGTGAACTCCAATGATAAATCTACAGTAAATCTGAAAGACTGAGATCATATCAAACATACCTTGGCACAGGAGGGGGGTTAATTTGTGTCATGGTATAGGCAAAATAAACCAATCTGGAGATATTACACCCATCGAGAGAAGATCATTTTAGAGACAAACACTACTTTTGGAATTTAAACTGTCCAATGAGCAATGGGCACAGCAAGGAATTAATCTATCATGAAAATCAGTTTCACTAGATACTTTATATCAAGATCTGTGCAATTTAAATGGACCCTCAGATGTAATGTTAATATTATGAACTCTCCTCTAGCTGCCTGATAGAGGAATTACTTTCCTACTAAATGTTGTTCCTTGAGGAACTCCAGTCCAGTCCCGCACCTCTTGGTAATGCACCTCCTCTCGCAGCTTGGAGACTGGGCATGTCAGATTCTGAAGTCACTAATACCGCTAACACCTCCCACCAGCTCCCAGTGACCTAATGACAAAGCAAACTCAAAGGAGCAACAAATAAATAGCCAAAATATCAAACAAATAAACAAACCACTTAAACCGTAACTTGCCCCCCAGCAACAAGAGGGGAACACACCCCCCCCCACAGAAGGAGAAATGGAGAGAGATGAAGAAAACGCCATAAAGCGCAAAAGAGAGAAAGGCAGAGAATAGAGACAAGAACTACGTCTGACAAACAAAAGGCTTGCGACTACTCGTCGCTATGGCCCCACCAACCACAGCAAACAAGCTCCACATTAGCCGACAAAACCCAAGGGATCCTCAAGGAACAACAATTAGCAGGTAGGTCTAATTCCTATTTCCTTATCGTCCCTCCAGTCCAGTCCTGCACCTCTGGGATGTAACAGAGCAGTAACTTAATGGAAGGGACCTGCCAGACCGGCCCGCAAAACCGCCGACCCGAAACAGGCATCCCCTGCCGCCTGGATATCCAAATGATAATGCTTACTGAAGGTATGCAGAGAGGACCAAGTGGCCGCCCTGCAAATCTCTACCGGGGGCACCAAACTATACTCGGCCCACGAAGCTGCCTGAGCCCTGGTAGAATGAGCCCGCAAACCTAAGGGCACCTGTTGGCCCTGCAAGATATAAGCTGACGCTATCGCTTCCTGGACCCATCTGGAAATGGAAGCCTTGGCTGCTGCTTCGCCCCTTCGCGGCCCCCCAAAAAGGACGAACAGACGATCAGACTTGCGAAAAGTCTCCAACACCTTCAAGTACTCTCCTCACGTCCAGCAAGCACAGATTGTGCTCTGAGACACTCTCTCCCGAGGCCCCCCAGAACTGGCAAGGACACAGGCTGATTCATATGAAATGCTGATACTACCTTCGGCAGGAAAGATGGAACAGGACGCAAAACCACCTTTTCCCGAGAGAAGGTCAGGAATGTCTCTTGGCAAGACAAGGCCTGCAACTCCGAGATTCGGCATGCCGAGCAGATTGCTACTAAAAAGACAGTCTTCAAAGTGAAATCCTTTAACGAGGCACAGGTCAACAGCTCAAAGGCCTCCCTCGTCAACGCAGTCAGGACCAAATTGAGATCCCAAGGGGGAATCACCGCCCTACGAGGACGCAAATGGGATACCGCCCTCAAGAAACGTAAGACATCTGGGTGGGAGCCCATGGCCACACCCTGGACCTTCCCGCGATAGTAAGAAATAGCCGCCAGCTGAACCCTCAACGAGCTGGCTGCCAGACCCTTATCAAAACCATCCTGCAAGAAACTCAAGACATCTGGAACTGAAACCGAAGCTGGCCACACCTGCCATGCCGTGCACCAATCTTCAAAAATACGCCAAACGCAGACATAGGCTAGCGAGGTTGACCTTTTATGGCCAAGAGCAAGGTGGAGATTACAGGCCCAGAATAACCCTTCCTCCTCAGCCTTGCCCTTTCAATAGCCAGGCCATAAGCGAGAACCGATCCACCTGAGGCATTCGGAGCGGTCCCTGCCGTAGCAGATCCTTCCACACCGGGAGCCGCCATGGTCGACCATCGAGAAGGCATACTAAGTAGGCGTACCACGGATGCTGCGGCCAATCTGAAGCGATTAATATCACTCGCCCTTGATGGGCCTCGATTCGCTGAACCACATGGCCTATGAGGGGCCAAGGAGGAAAGACACAGAGGAGGTCCTCCGTGGGCCACTGTTGCAGCAACGCATCCAGTCCCTCAGACATCCTTTCCCGCCTCCTGCTGAAGAAGCGGCTCGCTTTGGAGGACTCGAACGTAGCCATCAGATCCATAATGGGCGTCCCACACCCGAGTGAAGCTCCCATTCTCCGGGATCCACGCAAACCCAACTGAGATAGTCCACCATCAAATTGTCTACTCCCACAATGTGTGCCACTGACAGTGCCTGGAGCCAAGACTCTGCCCAGCTGAACAACGCTTCCGACTCCTCCTGCAGTGCCATAAGGTACGCCACCGCAGAGGCATTGTCTGACAGAACTCGGACCGCCCGCCCCAATAAGTTGGGCTCGAAGGTGCAGAGCGCCAGGGATACTGCTCGTAATTCCAGTCAGTTGATCGACCACCCAAGCTCCTGTCCGCTCCAGCTCCCTTGGGCGAAGAGTTCCCCGCAATGAGCCCCCAACCCGCCAGACTGGCATCGGTCAACATGAGGACCCACTGCGGCTGTTCGAGAGGCATGCCTGCTGCCAGGTTTTCTGGAAAAAGCCACCATTGAAGGGCCTCCCTGACTCCCAGTGGACAGGGCAGCTGCTTGGCCAGAGAATCCCTCTGGTGGGACCAGCGACAGAGTAAGGACCTCTGCAACAGACGCATGTGCGCTCTCGCCCATGGCACTACCTCCAGAGTGGCTGCCATTGTCCCCAGCACCCGAAGATACTGCCAGGCAGTTGGCGCCAATCGCCCTAAAAAACTGTGCACTAAGTGACGCAGCCCCTGGGCCCGGTGCTCCAGAAGAAAAACTGCTCCCACTCAAGTGTCGAATCGGACTCCCAAGTATTCCAGAACCTACGAGGGATCCAAACAGCTCTTGGCCACATTGACCACCCATCAGAGGCCTTCTAGGAGCTGCACCACCCTGGCTGTAGCCCGTACCCTCTCGGCTCTGGAATTTGCCTGGATCAACCAGTCGTCGAGATAAAGGTGTACCAACACTCCCTCTTTGCGGAGAGCCGATGCTACCCCACCATCACCTGGGTGAAGGTGCGCGGCACCGTCACCAGGCCAAACGGTAATGCTTAGAACTGGAAATGCCCACGAGGCACCGCAAACCTTAGAAAGTGTTGATGTTCCGGCCTGATAGGAATGTGAAGGTACACTTTGGTGAGATTGAGGGACGTCAAAAATTCCCCCTTTCGCACCGCCATGATCACCGACCAGAAAGTTTCCATGCGAAAATGCAGCACCCACAGGCAACAGTTTACCCACTTGAGATCCAGAAGCAGGCGAAAAGACCCATCTTTTTTGGGAACCACGAAATAAATGGAGTATTGACCACAGCCGCACTGCTCCCAGCTGAAGAAGCAGAGACAGCGTCTCCTCTACCGCCACTGCCTTGGCCCACGCCCTGCAGGGAGACAGAACAAAGGAGTCGGCCACTGGCCGGGAAAATTTGAGGGCATACCCCTCGTGAATGACTTCTAACACCCATCGGTCGGACGTGATCTGGACCCAGGCTGAGAGAAACTCCCGAAGCTGACCCCCCACGGGCTGCTCTACAGCCTGGGCCCCCCTTGATTCATTGAGTCTTCTTAAACCCCGAGGATGAGGGACTAGCGAAACCTCTGCCCGCTCCTCGGAATCCCCTAAAACCTTGACCGCAAGAGGGAAACCTCCCCTTTTGTAAACTCCCCAGGCGGAAGGTACGAAAACACCGGAAATCCCACGACTGGCCCCGAGAAGCTGTTGCTGTCCGGCCTGGCTTTGGCTTATCCTCCGGCAAGCACCCTCCCTTTGACTCACCCAAATCTTTGACCAGCTTGTCGAGGTCCTCCCCGAACAACTGTTTCCCCTCAAAGAGGAGCTTGCTAAGTCATAACTTGGAGGAACTGTCCACTGCCCAGTTCTGCAGCCAAAGGTAGCGCCGCGCCGCCACTACTGATGCCATGCTATTAGCCAATCCCCTAATAAGGTCATAGTGGACATCGGCCAGGTAAGCTGCCCCCGATTCCAGTCTAGCTACATCCGCCAAATGGTCTTGCGCCAGCTCACCCGGCTGTTGCAGTCGCTGCGACCAGCGAAGATAGGCTCTCGCTACCCAAGTCCCACAAATAGAAGCCTGTAAGGATAGTGCATTGACCTCAAAGGCCTGCTTCAACAACGTGTCCAACTTCCGGTCCTGTCCATCTTTCAGGGCTGTGCCTCCTTCCACCAAAATGGTTGTTTTCTTTGTGACTGCTGAAACGGCTGCATCCATGCGTGGGGAATGAAACACTTCACGCTCCTGATCCGACAGCGGATAGAGGCGAGACATCGACGTTGCTCCCCTAAGGCCTGCCTCAGGCAGGTCCCACTCATCCTGGATCATCTGTTTGACCACACGGAGTACCGGAAAAACTGCCTGTGTCTTCCACACCGCCTGAATGAGAGGGTCTTCCAACGCCTCGTCCTCCACCGGTTGAGTAACCAACAGGTGGGGGCCTGAAGCAATTCCGCAATTAAAGCTGGCAGTTCCTCTCTCTGAAAAACTCGGACAATCCTAGCCTGCTCTTCAGGCTCCGGAATCTCGCCTTCTGTGAGCTCTTCGCCACCTGTCTCAGGCTCCAGTTCTAAGTCGTCCACCTCCTGCCAATCAGACACAAAAGGCTGCTCCTCCACGGACTGAGTCCTCTTGGCCGGTCCCACCCCAGAGTTTTCGACCGTCTCTGCGGAAACCCAACCTGCCCCGGCCCCAAGGGCCGAGAGATCTGAAGCGGCACCCTGCTGATGCAAGCAAAAGGCCTGATGCAACAGAACAAACTCCGGGGAAAACACCACCAGCGCCCCCTCCCAAAACTGGAGGGTTAGAAGGACCTGGAACCGCCAGAACCGCCCCCTGCAGAGAGGAAGGAACCTTCAGCAGAGGGCTAACCTCCATAGGGACCTGAGTCCCCTATCCAGACGAAGATGCCACTTCCTTAGATTTCTCCTTGAGCTCCTGCTCCATGCTGGCTGCCTCAGTTGCACAGCCGCAGCACACCCCGGCGTCTGAGACCATCCCCCGATGGGTACTGCAGACCAGACACTGTGGGCACGTAGGCTTTAGCCCCGAATCTCTGCGCCCCGAACGCAACGAAGGCCAAGGCAGAGAAGGAAAAAGGTACTGGCTTACCCTGCCTTAACTCAGGGCCTGGTAGGAGCCTTATCAGGATCGAGTCTTGCAATAAAAATAAATTTTTATTTTTTTTTAGAACCTCACAGCCCCAGTAGCCATGCAATGACAGAAATTGCCCCTTAATAGCCCCGGAACACTGCAAGTTTAGTAAAAAGATGACGATGTCACTGAACCATGGAAAATGCGGGAAATTGGGACGCTAACCATCCTGAGCAATCAGGCATGAACGTGCTCACCATGAGGCACTAGGCTGCGCATATCTGGCTGCCTGAGTTCCCCAGCATCGCCAGACTCACCTCCACTGAGAACCGCCATTGTGGACAGCTTCCCCACTGGCTCCGGCGCTCAAATAAAAAGGACCAACAAGCCTTCCCACCGAGCAGACATACGCCGGTGACTAGACTGCAGCCGGCAGAGGCAGTGAGTGACCAAACCCGCCGACGGCTCCTCACTCGCTGACGAGATTGGGAGCCATCCGGGCAAAACAGGAGCTAGACCAATACCTTAGATCCCCTCCGTACAGACAAGGAGGGGAGTGAAGAAAGGGAAAAACGAAATCAATCCGGCAGATGGGGGAGAGCTCCCCTTCCCGCCTGCCCTCAGTGCTCTTTCAATTGCTCCTTCCTCTTTTTTTTTCTTTTTTTTTTAAAAACAAACTTTAAACCCAAAAGAAATAAATCAAAGGGAAGGTAAACAAACCAAAAACCTTACTACCCCTAACTAAATTGCTCCTTATCTGTTCCTACAGTGAGCCCAGCACCTAGGCTCACTACCACCCCCAGCTGCTTGGAGACTGAGCACACTGGGAGCTGGTGGGAGGTGCCAGCGGTATTAGTATAAGTGACTTCAGAATCTGACATGCCCAGTCTCCATACTGCGAGAGGAGGTGCACTACCCAGAGGTGTGGGACTGGACTGGAGGGACGATAAGGAATCTAATATTGTAAGGGCTGACGGTTGACTAAGCCATTTCCTGAATTTGTGAGGGGTTGAGATACAGAATGGCAAACAACTGTTACAGATCTAACCCAACTTAGAAAGGCCCTAAAACATCACCTATTCACCAGATACTTTCCGGCGTAATCCCGATAAGGAATTACTCTCACTATGTACATAGTGTAGATACTATATTGTATAACTTTTGTTAATCTACCCTGTTATCCAAGTTCCAATCCCTGTTCAAATGTACATGCATCTCAGTGACCCTGAAATGCATATGTTATGTTTTGATGTACACCGCACTGATGTCAATAGCGCGGTATAAAAGAAATACTAAATAAATAAACTTTATCTCCACAAAAGGCCATGTTGATGAGAAGCTCTCACATGGGCAGGAAGGCCGGCTACAGAACTGTAATTAGGAATGGTGTGAAAAACTAATTGCACTTTGATTATTTCATATATATATATATATATATATATATATATATATATATACACATGCAAGTTAAAAATACTTGTGTTTGTGTTGGCACACCCTTGGTACTGCAGCTATCCCCTTGGGATCCCATATACAGCTTATCTGCTGTCAGGCCCCTCTGGTTCCATAGCATGTTGCAGCTACCTGCATGTGTCCTCTCTCATCCTGCAGGCATCTGCAGGGCGCTCTCAACCCTCCACACAGAACAGCACTGTTGCTCAGAAAATAGCAGTACTCTGTGTGTGCTACTGCATTATCTCCAGACCTTGTTCTGATACTGAAGCACGTTATTCAACTCTAAATAATCTCCCACTCTGAAGCGGATATTTCTCGTTGCTTTTCATCTCTATGGGGGTTATTTTAGAAGCCTTATTCACAATTTCCATGTGTAAAATCAGGTATTTACGTGTGGAAATGGCATCCATGTGAAAAAGCAATCACCATAATCAGGGCAAAGCTAAATTAAGGTTGGTATATGTTTGAAAGGAGGAACAACTTTTCCCCTTTTTTATTTTTATTTTTGAATATACAACAACATAACAAAAAAAAGATTGAAAAGTTAAAAAAAATATTCAGGGTGATTTTCTGAGGGTATCCGTGTGTAAAAGGCCATTTTAGAAAGGGTTGAATTTGTGTGTGAATGTCCTTATTATGCAGAAGTTGTGAGGGGGCTTGTCAAGGGCGTGGTTAAGGAGTGGACTGGGTGGGCCAAACATCTATATACGGATTCGCCATTTCATATAGGGAATACACGTGCATAACCAAAATTGTCAATACCAGGATTTACAACCACTCCCTGGCATGATTAGGTTTTCTAAAAGTGCATGTTTCAGCTAGCCCTTTATGGGAGGCAGGTCCGGCACTACCATTAGACAAACTAGGTAGTTGCTTAGAGCACTGAACTTCTGGGGGTGCCCATTACCAGTACTGCCGCCCCTCTCTGGGGCCAGCAGCAGCAGCAGCAGTAGCGATGGCAAAGGAACTGCAACACAGCGCTTACCAAAACCTCCGGCGCTGCATCGCAGTTCCTAGCTGCTATTATGGTCTGCTTCTGCCCCCTCTGATGTAGACTTCTGGTTTGCCACGGAAGCGGCTGAATAGCAGCCAGGAACTGCAACATAGTGCCGGAGCCTTTGGTAAGCGAAGCGTTGCAATTCCTTTGCCATTGCCACCCCAGCTAAGGGCAGCAGCACCTCCAATCCTGATACTGGAAATGATAGGAGGGATTAAAAAGGTTATCCTTTTTAATCCCTCCTATGTATTTCCCTCCTCAAATTCTAATTAAATGATGATAGAGGCCTTTGTAGTTAATTGGCAGTATTTACACATAGGTTTGCAAAACCTGGTGGAAGGATAACCGATGGGACACTGTGATACTAGGCTACAGACTATATTGCAAAGATAGGTGGAGGGCAGGCACTATATGTTAAAGAGGTAGGAGCAGCCCAAGGGGAGACTCATTGTGCGGAGACTCATTGTGGGGCCTCATTTGCATAAATATTTGCATAATGTTAACATGCGCTAACTTTTAGCAAACATGCCTTTTAATGAGTATCTGGATAAAGAAAGACTACCAGATTTTTACATTACTATACTCCAGTGCCAGCCGCAAGGCACATTAGGAAGTACTATAAACACTGACCATTTAGAACCCGTAGCAAACCCACTGTATCATAACAGCACTACCAGGACTCACAAAGCACCAAACCCTACCTATCAAAAGGCAACACTGTAAATATTAAACCAATACACTCAGAGAATACCAATACATCTCCTACTAGGGAAAGAGGACATGTGGCACTGTCAAATAGAAACTACATGAATAGAATATCTCAGCTTGGTTACACATGCAGAACATAGACAGTCACCAAAGAACAGGGGATCACAATTTAGAAATAGGAAGACAATAATTAAATTGGGAACCCCAAAAGCCAAACTTGGAATGTAGAACAACAATGGAGAAATAAAACTATAAATTAATTTCCTCTTGTATTAAACAAAAACGTAAAGACATTAGCGATACACATTTCCCAGTGCTGACATATTCCAGTTATTAAATTAAAAATAAAAAATAATTTTTCTAACTTTTGTTTGGACCCTCCCCATCAGCTTATTTCCAGTCCTAGCCCCCCCCATCAGCCATTTCCAGTCCTAGCCCCCCCATCAGCCCATTTCCAGTCCTAGCCCCCCCCTTCAGCCATTTCCAGTCCTATTCCAGCCCCCATCAGCCCATTTCCAGTCCTAGCACCCCCATCAGCTCATTTCCAATCCTAGCCCCCCATCAGCCATTTCCAGTCCTATTCCAGCCCCCATCAGCCCATTTCCAGTCCTAGCCCCCCCATCAGCTCATTTCCAATCCTAGCCCCCCATCAGCCATTTCCAGTCCTATTCCAGCCCCCTATCAGTCCATTTTCAATCCTAGCCCCCCCATCAGCCATTTCCAGACCTATCCTAGACCCCCCCAAAGAGCTCTATGCTTGTCTAAGCGGCTTCAGAGGGAGCCGAGAAGGCCCGCCCAAGGCCCCAGCTCACCTCTGCACAGCTACCAGCATGAAGAGTGGTGTTTTCCCTCACGCTGGCAGCTGTGTTCAATTGAAGCGCACTGAATGCCAGGAAAGGTTAAAGGGTATGTCCCGGAACCCGTGCACTTCACAAGAACACAGCTGCTAGCATAAAGGAAAACGCCGCTCTTCATGCGGGTGGCTGTGCAGAGGTGAGCCGGGACCTCGGGCGGGCCTTCCTGGCTCCCTCTGAAGCCGGCATTTCAAAGAGCACCGTGTGAGAATGAAGTTCACGCGGGGTCATGTGCGAACAACATTCTTGCACAATGGACAGGCCGGCCCTGTAAAGAGGGCCTTGAGTCAAACAAGATAAAAGTTTTGCAGGAAATAAAATACACTGTAGAATCTTTATGGATAGAAATTCCATATAAAAAAGGAAAGGGAATGGCAGTGAGGATGTACTACCATCTGTCTGGCTAGAATGAACAGATGCTAAAAGAAATTTGGCAAGCTACAAAATTTACAACACAGTGATAATGGAAGATTTCAATTAACCAAGTACTGACTGGGTCAATGTTACATCAGGCCATTTTAGGGAAATGAAGGGCCCGATATTCAGCAGCAGTGGCGGCTAGCGTGAGTACAGCACCTAGCCATCACTGCTGAAGATTGTTAGTGCTGCTGAATATCCCGCTTAGTGGCAGTTACACGGTTTACTGGTCTGTAAACCGTGCAACTGTTTTGGAATATCAGACCCAAAATTTATAAAATAAATGAATGCTTCATGGATCAGCTAGTTCAGGAACCAACTCGAGAGGAAACTATTTTAGATCTATTTCATAGTGAAACACAGGATCTAGTGTGAGAGGTAAAGGTGTTGAGATCACTTGGCAACAGCGATCATAACATGATCACATTTGATTTAATAAATGGAGGGAGGATAACAAGGAAATCCACTGCGCTAGCATTCAACTTTCAAAAAGGAGACTATGATAAAATGTGGAAAATGGTTAAGAAAAAACTAAAAGGAGCAACTGCAAAGGTTAAGAGTTTACATCAGACCTTGACGTTATTTACATATACTATCTTGGAAGCCCAGACCAGGTGTATTCCACGCTTTAAGAAAGGTGGAAGGAAGGCCAAATGACAACCAGCAAGGCTTAAAGATGAAGTCAAAGGGGTTCTAGGGGTGATCCAGGAAGCTGCAGACTAGTGAGCTTGACGTCTGTACTGGGCAAAATGGTAGAAAGCGTTATAAATAACAAAATTACTGAGCACGTGAATAATCATGGCTTAATGGCAGGAAGCCAACATGGATTTAGCCAAGGAAAATCTTGTCTCACTAATCTGTTATATTTTTTCGAAGGTGTGAATAAACAGGCAGATAAAGGTGAGCTTGTTGATAACCCACTCCCCCCGACTAGAAAGCCCCACACATCGGCAATAATCACTTGCTTACCTGATGCTTTGGGATGGTCCTATTCTTCTTCCCTGAAAAAAACACAAACCGGGGAGGATCAGGGACTGGAGTTCCTTCAGGAACGCTAATTAGCAGGTAAGGTCTAATTACTCTTTCCTAAGCGTCCCTCCAGTCCATTCCCTCTCCACTGGGATGTATCAGAGCAGTTCACCCCTGGAAGGGGCCTGCAAGACTGGCCCACAGAACAGCTTCGCCAAACCTAGCATCCTCCACCACCTGAACGTCCAGATGGTAGTGCTTGGCAAAAGTGTGCAGGGAAGATCAAGTTGCCGCTCTACAGATCTCTAGTGGAGGTACAAGACTAAATTCCGCCCACGAAGCCGCTTGGGCCCGGGTAGAATGCGCACGTAACCCCCCCCGGGACTGGTCTTCCCTTCAGCATATAAGCCGAAGCAATAGCCTCCTTAATCCACCTGGAAATGGAAGCCTTAGAGGCCGCCTCTCCTCTGCGCGGCCCTCCAAACAACACAAACAACTGCTCCGATACCCTGAATGCCGCTGTACATTTCAGGTAGCGCTTCAACACTCTGCACACATCAAGAGAATGGAGCCTCCCACCCTCTGGATCTTGACTCTGCCTGACCAGGGAAGGAAGGGCTACCGTCTGATTCAAATGGTAGGGCAAGATGACCTTAGGCAAAAAGGATGGCACTGTTCGCAAGACCACCTTCTCCTTGAAGAACGACAGGAACGGTGGGCGGCAGGAGAGAGCCTGCAGCTCCGAGATGTGCCTAGCGGAACAGATTGCCACCAAAAAGACCGTCTTAAGGGTCAAATCCTTTTCCGAAGCTTGCTCCTTTGGTTCAAAGGGTGCTCCTGCTAGGGAATTCAAAACGAGATTAAGATCCCAGGGAGGCACTGACGATCTCTGTTGCGGACGTAGTTGACGGATCGCCTTCAGAAACCTACTCACGTCGGTGTGCTCCCCTAAGGACCTACCCTGAACTTTACCCCTGTAACAGGAAATAGCCGCCAGTTGGACTCGCAGGGAGCTGGTCGCTAACCCCTTCTCGAATCCTGCCTGTAGGAATTCCAAGATCTCCGGAACTGAAACAGCCATAGGCCATTTTCGCTGAGCCTCACACCAGTCCTCAAAGATGCGCCACACATGCACATAAGAAAGACATGTTGAAAGCTTGCGGGCTCTCAGCAACGTTGAAATCACTGCCCCGGAATATCCCCACTTCCACAGCCTCGCCCTCTCAAGAGCCAAGCCGTAAGCGAGAACCGATCGACCTGCGGTATTCTCAATGGGCCCTGAACCAAGAGGTCGTCCCTTAGCGGAAGCCGCCACGGGTGGTCGTCCAGCAATCTCATGAGGTCGGCACACCATAGACGACGTGGCCAATCCGGAGCTATAAGTATCACTCTTCCTTTGTGGGATTCTATTCGGTGGAGTGTTCTGCCGATCAGTGCCCACGGCGGAAACACATACAGAAGCCCCTCCGAGGGCCACTTCTGTACCAACGCATCTAGACCTTCTGACATCCTTTCCCTTCTTCTGCTGAAGAAGCGGTTTGCTTTGGCCGACTCCCAGCGAGCCATCAGATCCATGATGGGAGCACCCCATCTGTGCACCACCAGCTCGAACACTCCCTGACAGAGCTCCCATTCGCCATGATCCACTCTGACTCTGCTCAGATAATCTGCTGTAACGTTGTCCACTCTGGCCACGTGTTGCGCCGACAGGGCTACCAGATGGGTCTCGGCCCATACGAACAGACCCTCCGCCTCCTCTTCCAGCGGAGGACTGCTGGTGCCGCCCTGCCGATTGATGTATGCTACTGTGGTGACACTGTCCGACAGCACTCAGACCGCCCTCCGGCTGACCAACTGCTCGAACGACCTGAGAGCGAGACACACTGCCCTCAACTCTAATCTGTTGATGGACCACTGAGCTTCCTGGGGACTCCATGTCCCTTGTGCAAACCGACCTCTGCAGTGGGCTCCCCACCCCCCCCAGACTGACATCCGTTGTTAACTGCAGCCAATCCGGAGGTTCCAGGGGCATGCCCCTTGCCAAATTCCATGGACGAAGCCACCACCGCCTTCCGTGCTGCCACGGGACATGGGAGCAGCACTGACAATGCCTGTCTCTGATGAGACCACCTGCGAAGAAGCGCTCTCTGAAGCGGGCGCATATGAGCTCTGGCCCATGGGACTAGATCGATAGTCGCCGCCATGGTCCCCAGCAATTGGACATAATGCCATGCTGAGGGAACCTCCATGGCCAGAAACTGCCATACCATGCGGTGAAGATCCTCTGCTCTCTGCTCCAGCAAGAATATCTTGCCCAAGGTGGTGTCGAATCTACTCAAGTTCCTGCAAGGGACCCAATCTGCTCTTTGTCAGATTGATGACCCAACCGAGGCTCCTTAGGAGCCCTACCACTCTTTCCGTTGCCTTTACACTCTCTTCCTTGGACTTGGCACGAATTAGCCAGTCATCGAGGTATGGGTGAACCAAGACTCCTTCTTTGCAAAATGCCGCCGCCACCACCACCATTACCTTAGTAAAGGTCCGAGGCGCCGTTGCTAGACCGAATGGCAGGGCTTGAAACTGAAAATGCCCGCTCAGCACTACAAAAAACGCAGAAACTGCTGATGTGATTCCCTGATGGGAATATGCAAATACACCTCTGTGAGATCTAGCGAGGTCAGAAACTCTCCCTGTCTCACCGCAACAATCACCAATCTTAGAGTTTCCATCCGAAAGTGAGGGACCCCGGAGACATCGATTGACCTGCTTCAGGTCGAGAATTAGCCGAAAGGAACCTTCCTTCTTTGGGACCACAAAATATATGGAATATCGACCGGATCTGCATTGGTCTCTGGGAACCAACACTATTGCCCCTAAGACGGGTTAGGGTCTCTTCTACCACCAATCTTTTGGCTGGAGAACTGCACGGGGACTGTACAAAGGATGGAAGAACCGGTCTTGCCAATTCGAGGGCATATCCGTCTCGAATCACCTCGAGGACCCACTGGTCGGACGTGACCCGGGCCCAGGCGGGGAGAAACTGCCGTAACCGCCCCCCTACCAGCGGCACCCCCGCCTGGACCCCCCTCGCTTCATTGCGACTTCCAAGGTCCTGAGGAGGAGGAAGAGGCTCTGAACCCTCTTCCTGCTCCCCGAAACTCCCGGAAGCCTTGACCTCTGGATGAGAAGCGTGTCATCCGAGCCAATCCGACCTCTGGATGAGAAGGGTGTCATCCGAGCCAATCAGAACTTAGGCTGGGACCTAGCCGGGGCAGGAGCCCGACTCTGCTTAGGTCTATCCTCTGGGAGCCGACCTCCCTTGGACTCCCCCAATTCTTTAACTAGCTTATCCAACTCCACCAAATAGGAGCTTACCCTTAAAGGGGAGCCTGCTAAGGAGCGCTTTGGATGAACCGTCCGCTGCCCAATTACGGAGCCAAAGGTATCGACGCGCTGCCACCACCGACGCCATATTCCTAGCCAGTCTTCTGATGAGGTCATACTGGCTGTCAGCCAGGTATGCCGCTCCAGATTCAATTCTGGCAAACTCCCTGGCCGAATCCTCAGGGGGGGAGTCTGACAGTTGCATCTGTTGAGACCAACGCAAGCATGCCCTGGCCACCCAAGCTCTGCAAACTGAAGCCTGTAGGGCCAGGGCACTAACATCAAAGGCCTGCTTCAACAGCATATCCAATTTTCTGTCCTGCGTGTCCTTTAGGGCCACACTTCCCTCTACCGGAATGGTCGTCTTCTTGGTGACCGCCAAAACCACAGCGTCCACCCTGGGCGACTGCAACAGTTCCCTTTTGGTCTCCGGTAAAGGGTACAAACGAGCCATCAAACGCATGCCTCTAAGACTGGATTCCGGCTGATTCCACTCTTCCTGGATCATCTGCCTAACCACCCGGTGGACTGGAAAGACTCTTTGCTTTTTCTGGACCGCCTGAATCAGCGGGTCCTCTAAGGATTCCTCATCTGCCGGAGCCCCCGCAACAATGTTGAGGGCCTTTAGAGACACCCCAGTTAGAGTCAGAAGCTCCTCGCGGCGGAAAACCCGCACAATTCTCGCTTGTTCCTCTTCCGTAATCTTGCCTTCTTCCAGTTCCTCCTCGTCCTCCCCTAACTCAGAAGCCTCTCCTTCCAGGTCTTCCGAGAAAGAGGAGCAGAACGCAAACTCACTTCCCAGTCTGGGCCGCTTAAGCGGAACCCCTTCCTCGTCTCCCTGAAGCCGCACCGCCTTCGAGGCCTGAGCGCCTTGAGCCCCCTGATCAGACGCTCCCTGCTGCCTTAGACGAAAGGCTTTATGCATTAACAATACAAATTCCGGGGAGAAGTCCCCTAGTGCTTCCCCAGACAGGAGTCCCAGGGAAGCACAGGAAACAGGCTGACTCTGAAGAGGAGTTGGCTGTTCAGGAACCAAGGGCGACAGAGACTGGGCCCCCCGAACTGTGCCCAAGGAGTCCCCTGACTCCTGAGAGACAGTGGGCAGGGGTTCCTGGGACATACTTGCCTGAATGCCCTGCTCTACAGTGGCAGCCTCTACAGCGCCTCCGATACTGTTCCCTGTCGAGTTCTGCAAAGTAGACACTGCGGTCTGGCTGGCATGACTTCTGCCTTTACCCAGCCAAGCCCTTGTCCTAAACAAAACCTAATTTACTGATTTTTTTTTCCAACCACCTTCAAAGAAACAAACACCTTTAACCTCTTTCTTTTTTTTTAACTTCAGCAAACTCCTCTCCTTTAGAACTCCTTCTTGTCTTTTTTTTTTTTTTTACTGACACAAAGTTATAATCCTACGCTCTAACACTCTGATTTTTATTAACGGTTGAGATCCAGAATATGGGGTTTGCTTTACACGGGTCTCAGACTACATCATGGCATTAGTTTCAGGGTATTTACAGATCCCCCGTAATATGCCTGTTAGCATCAATGACCCGACTTATTGCAAATTTTTTTTTTTTAACTGAAAGCAAAACGCCCAGGCGAGGGCCCCCTCCCCCCCCCGGGGCCTACCAAACAGCCATGGCCCAAAAAGCACACGAAAGCACAGCCCTCTCCTACCTCCTTAACCAGGACTCACCGGAGGTGGCTGGCCTCACACTCGACCGCGGCCGGCGATCCCACAGTGAATCACACCCTCCGTGGGAAACGCGAATAGGCTGGGCCGCTCCTGCGTCTCTTCAAGGGCCTACTTTCTTCCCCAGCCAGGGTGCACTTTCCCGCCTTCGTGCACAGCCACCAGCAGGGCTTCAGCCACAAGGCGGGATGTGCCGATCGTGCTTAGAGCGCCTGTATCCGCGGCTCCTTCTCTTGCTGCCGGTACTGCGATTCTCTCCTCTCCTCTTGCTGCCGGCGCCGTGATTCACTCCCCTCCCCTCCGCTTCTACTAAGCCAAGCTAAGCACGGCCTAAGGGGGAGGGAAAGAGAAAAGAGGGAAGGGAAGGAAATCTCTCCCAGAAACCCTCTAAAATTATCCCTTACTAAAAAATAAAGAAAATATATATAAAATATATCAAACCAAAGGAAAAAGCTCTTCTAACTCTAGCATCTCTCCAAAAAGCCTGCCTTGAGTAAGTGACTCCCTGCAGCTGCTTTGGAGACTGAGCAAATACTGGCTCTGGTGGGTGGTGCCAGAGGTACTTATACAGAAGGGTCATCAAGATGATGACGTGCTCATTCTCCCAGGCTGCTGGAAGGGGGCACAACCCAGTGGAGAGGGACTGGACTGGAGGGACGCTTAGGAAAAGTGTATACTGGATAAACACATGAAAAATACAACTTCCCCTAATACTCTTTCATCCTTCGCTTTTTAACTGTTTATTTACCAAGACAGGTAGCACTCCAAGCAATGTGACAATAAGGCCACAGCAAGATGAAAAGAACACAAGATTCCCATAACCAAAGATGCACAGCAGCCATGCCAAAGGTGCAATGCAACATTCTCAATTCTTGGGGTTTAGGAACAAAAAGTATCACAAGTGACTGGGAGGTCATGGATACACCTGGGAAGACAGGTCCCTTCCACTTCAGTATTGGTCTCCTCAGAGGAAGCACCTAGGTCACAGGTCTTAGATTTTTTTGTCTCCTCCTTCCTTCCAGGCAACTGGAACTTCAGCAGCTCTCTCCTCTGAAGTAAGATCCATAAGGATGAACCTGACAAATTAACTTGGTGGTCCTTACCCCTCTGAAACCCCTGGAAGCTTTTTGAGCATCCCCTCCCCAGTACCGTAAACGTTGGGAGGGCAGGAAAGATGCCCACACACTCCCACCCCCATCTTGAAAAATGGTAGCATTTGAACCCGTGCATCCTGGGATATACAATAGACTGACCCCAGAGGTGCATCCTGGGACACAAAGCATGGGATCAGGAGACTCCTTCCCATGCAAAGCATCCCACAATGCACCCGGGGATCTGTCTGCCATACAAGGCCATGTTTGCCTTATACAGAAAACTGTGCTCACTGGGTGTATCCCAGGATGCACCTTGCAGGATCAAGTGTTACCATTTCCAAGATGATGGCATGGGCAGCAGTGTGTGGGCATTACTCCTGCTCCTCCCCCAACTATTAAAGTACTAGGGGGGTGATCAGAATACTTCTTGGGGTTCAGGAGTAGGGGCCACCAAGGTAGTTTGTTCGGTTTGAAGGGGCGGGGGATTCAAAGCCACAATACTGTTAGGGTTGAGGGGGACCAACAATGAGGTGGTCTGTCTTGGTCATCTGAGGTGAAGTGTCAAATTCACCTCAAATGGGAAATGTACACGATAGGGGGCGAGAGGTTGGTGTGCACAGATCAGGAGAAAGACCTTGGTGTGATTATTTCTGAAGATCTCAAGGTGGCAACAGTGCGACAAGGCGGTGGCAAAAGGCAGGAGGATGTTGGGCTGCATACAAAGAGGAATTACCAGCAGAAAGGAAGAGGTTCTAATACCACTGTATAAGTCACTGGTGAGGCCTCACTTAGAATACTGTGTTCAGTTTTGGAGACCATATCTTGCAAAGGATGTAAAAAGAATGGAAACTGGGGAAAAGAACTTTTACTACCTGGGAGCTGCCGCGGGTGCTTGTACCGCGGCGCGGTGTAGCAGGTGGGAGCCGGGTCCCTGCTTGGTCATCTGCAGGCGTTGGTTGGTCGCCCTTGGCGCTGAGGACCCCCCCGAGCCCTTTAAAAGTCAGCTGGATTTAACAACGCGCTGGGAAAAGAACTTTTACTACCTGGGAGCTGCCGCGGGTGCTTGTACCGCGGCGCGGTGTAGCAAGTGGGAGCCGGGTCCCTGCTTGGTCATCTGCAGGCGTTGGTTGGTCGCCCTTGGCGCTGAGGACCCCACCGAGCCCCATAAGATTCGCTTGTATCACACGCGGCTGCGGGTGTGCGGCCTGCGGGGGCGTGTCCGAAGGGGCGTGTCACAAGGGGCCTGACGCGCTCCTTATGTGCTCCTTCGATGCTCCCGAGGTTTCGTTGAGCACCGTTGTTTGAAGTTGACTGTATCGATGGGGAAGCGTAAAGCGAAAGTGGAGAACAAGGCCGTCGCTAAGGAGAGCCAGCGAGGTAAGCTGAGCGGCCCCATGGACAGGCACCTTCTACCCCTGCCGCCCGCTAATCTGTCTTCGGAAGGGGCCTCTCTTAGCCCTGAACTCCGGACGCCACCCCCCTTCCCTCAGCCTCTGCAGTCTTCTACATTATTGGACTCTCCCCCTCCAGTGGTTGTCTCGACTCTCCTCCCTGTGGACCCAGCTGATACTGGGGAGTGTTCATCTCCCTTAACTCGGGAAGTGACTCTCTCTGACATTTGGGTAGCCCTGCAGCAGATTGACTCCCGATTATCAAAGACAGTCTCCTCTCTTTGCACATTCACTCACTCTGTTGTAGATAAAGTTCAAGTTATTGATTCTCAGTTGGCTACTTTTTCTCAGTCTCTTGCCCGAGTTGATACAATGCTCCAGTCTGGTAGGGACGTCAATGTCTCTCTTATTAAAGATGTTGCTTCATTATCATGTCGACTGGAGACACTTGAAAATCAGCAACGGGCAAGAAACTTACGTTTCCTAAATTTTCCTCACACTCACCTGCTTTCCTTTGATATTTTATTAAAGAAATATTTTTCTGAAGTTTTGCATTTGAGTGAGACAGTGGATGTGGCTCAGATCTATTGCATTCCTGTACGCGTTCCTGCTCTGCCGGCAAAGGAAGGGGTTCCTCCTCTGACCGATGTCTCAGTAGAGCAGGACCTTACTGCTTTCTTGGAGGATTCATTGGATCTCATCACCAAACGTTGCACTTTGGTGGTGACCTTTGGCACTGAATCTCTCAAATTACGTATTCTTCGTGCTTATTTTAAATGCAAAGATGTTTTGTTCTGTGGTTTCAAATGCAGGTTTTCCCAGATGTGGGCCGGACCACTCAGGCCCGGCGTAAGCAGTTTTTGGAGTTAAGATCACGGGTGGTTGCGTTGGGAGCCTCTTTTTTTCTTAAATTCCCATGTCGTTGCTTAATCACACTTGAGGGTCAGAGTTATGTTTACACTGAAGTGGCTCAGCTATGTCAGTTGCTGACTGAGAAGGAGGCTAGAGGGGAGGAGACAGGGGGGGTTTGATTTAATTGTAAAGCTCTCTTATATGGAGTGGTCTCACTCCTTATTTGCTTTGTTTTGTTTGTTTATTGATGAAGTCTCTTTCCCCATGATGGGTTTCTTTATGATGAGTGGTATATTGTTCTCTTGAATATTAATTGTTTGATGAAGTATATTTCTTATTTTATTTGTATACTCAAGAAAAGCTTAAATAAAAGTTTAAAAAAAAAAAAAAAGAATGGAAACTCTTCAGAGGAAGGCGACCAAAATGATTTGGAGCCTGCATCAGAAGCCTTATGAGAAGAAACTTCAAGACCTAAATATGTACACTTTGGAGGAGAGGAGGGATAGGGGAGATATGATTCAGACCTTTAAATACTTAAGGAGAAATAATGAACAAACAAACCTCTTCCAAAGACGGGGAAGCTGTAAAACGAGAGGGCATAACATGAAGCTGCAAGGTGGAAAATTGAAAGGCAATGTCAGGAAATACTTTTTCACTGAGAGGATGGTGGATGCTTGGAATGCCCTCCCGATGGAGGTGGTGGGGGCAAATACAGTGACAGAATTCAAAATGGCATGGGACAGACACAATGGATCCATTTATAGCAACAGAATAAAATCAAAATAAACTGAACCATATAACTTGTCAACAAATAGGGGTGTCCTGCATGGAGCGGTGGGTTCACCCCTAAACAAAGACATGAGGAGGGGTGGCCTGCACAGAGTGGCACCTACTCCTGCCATCTTACTGGGCAGACTAGATGGACCATACTGGTCTTTATCTGCCGTCATTTACTATGTTATTATGTAAATGACGTTTTTTAAGCAATCCAGACATGCACAGGTGCTAGACTTAACAAATATTCCCTATGTGCATGTGTCTGGTTTGCTCCCTTTGTTTAGCACTAACTTACACACAGCTTATTTGTATGCTGTTTGCTTACAGCATCACTGCACAAGAAGTCTGAGTTAAACTTGTGTTAGGACAGGGCTCAATAAATCCCAGGTGCAAGGTACCATCGCAAATAGAAATTACACGTACCTGGTAATTGTAGTTCCTTTAGGAACTCCAGTTTAGTCCTCCACTTCTGGGTAGTGAACCTCCTCCTGCAGCTTGGAGACTGGGCATGTCAAACTTGTGACATCACTGGATGTAACCTGCTGGCCTCTCCCATCAGCCCCAGTGAACTATTGACAAAGCAAGCAGACTCAAAAGAGCTACAAGCAAGTAGCTAACATATTAATGATAATCTGATACTCAAACTAAAGGCAAAACCGATAACTTAGTGAACAAACCCCGTCCCCTTTAACATAAGTGTTTGAAGGCCATACTTGCTCCTCTACTCCCTGCCGGACCAGAGACGTGGAAAGGGAGGTCAGAAAGATCGAAGATAAAGAATGAAAGCGATTGCCAATGAAAATCACACCCACCTGTAATCTTTGAATATTGCTTCAGTACAGTTGTTCTGACAATGGAAACACTCCCTGGGCAGGAATGAGGACTAAACTGGAGTTCCTAAAGGAACTAAAATTACCAGGTACGTGTAATTTCTATTTCCTTATTGTTCCTCCAGTTTAGTCCTCCACTTCTGGGATGTAACAGAGCAGTAATAATGGGAGGGGCCTTTCCAACCGGAGTATAACACTGCCGATCCAAAACAGGCATCACTCGCTGCTAGTACATCAAGGCGGTAGAGTCTACTAAAAGTGTGAAGAGAGGACCATGTGGCCGCTCTACAAATTTCCACTGGTGGAACTAAACCGTGTTCTGCCCAAGAGGCTGCTTGCGCTCTAGTGGAATGTGCTCTCAAACCCACCGGTGTGGAACGACCTTGTACGTAACATATATGCTGACACAATTGCCTCCTTAACCCAACGTGCAATGGAGGCTTTAGCTGCCGCTTCACCTTTCCTTGGACCACCGAACAACACGAAAAGACGATCCGACTTGCGGAACGACTCTGAAACCTTCAAATAGTGCAATAGCACCCTTTTTAAGTCTAAGCGGCGCAAACCGCGTTCAGCTATATTTCCAACTCCTGTGTCAAGGACTGGCAAAGAAACCGTTTGGTTCAAATGAAACGGCGAGGCCACTTTGGGCAAAAAGGACGGAACTGGGTGCAGCACCACCTTTTCCCTGGAAAAGCACAAAAAAGGTTCTCTACAAGATAGAGCTTGCAATTCTGAAATCCGCCTCGCAGAGCAAATGGCTACCAAGAATACCGTTTTCAAAGTTAAATCGTTAACCGACGCTTGGCCTAAAAGCTTAAAGGGCGCCTTTACAAGAGCCCCTAGCACCAAGTTAAGATCCCATGGCGGGACCACGATCCTACGCGAGGGCCGCATTCTGGTGACCGCTTTAAGAAAATGCACCACATCGGGATGAGCTCCAAGTGACCCTCCGTGGACTTTACCTCTATAACAGGACAAGGCTGCTAACTGGACCTTCAAAGAACTGGCAGCCAGACCTTTCTCATAGCAGTCCTGCAGGAAACTTCATACCAAAGGAACAGATGCAGTTGCCGCGCGTACTTGACGCCTCGAGCACCAATCCTCAAAAATACGCCAAATGCGCACATAGTCCAATGACATGGACTTTTTCCTCACTTGGAGCAAAGTTGAAATGACCGCACTGGAATAACCCTTCTTCCTTAACCGAGCCCTTTCAATGGCAAAGCCGTAAGTGAGAACCGATCCACCTGTGGCATGTGAAGTGGACCCTGTAGCAACAGACTCTCCGATGTCGGCAACCACCACGGGTTCCCGTTGAGCAACCGCATGAGATCGGCGTACCACGGGCGTCTTGGCCAGTCCGGGGCTACCAACAGCACTGACCCGCAATATGCTTCGATGCGCTGAACCACTTGCCCGATGAGCGCCCACGGCGGGAAAACATAGAGAAGACCTGTCGACGGCCAAGGCTGTATCAAGGTGTCGATCCCTTCTGACATCCTCTCCCGTCATCTGCTGAAGAACCAACTCACCTTTGCTGATTGGAAGATCACCATCAGATCCATAACCGGCATCCCCCAACGACGCACTATTTCTGCGAAGATATCCGGATGTAATTCCCATTCTCCGGGATGCACTCGAACCCTGCTGAGAAAATCCGCTGTGACGTTGTCCTTCCCAGCAATGTGCGCCGCTGAGATTGCTTGTAACCATGTCTCGACCCAAGCGAACAGCCCCTCTGCTTCCTCTGCCATGGCTAAACTGTCCGTGCCGCCCTGCTGATTTATGTAGGCTACCGTTGCGGCATTGTCGGACAGTACTCTTATCGCTCGTCCCGCCATCGTAGCTTCGAAGCTTTGTAAGGCGAGGAAGACCACTCTCAGCTCCAGTCGGTTGATGGACCAGTTGCTCTCTGCCGCTGACCAAGTACCCTGTGCAAAGAGTTCTCTGCAGTGCGCTCCCCACCCTGCGAGACTTGCATCCGTAAACAGGGGAAGCCATGCTGGCTGCTCCAGGGGCATTCCCGCCCCCAGAGACTGGGGTTGGAGCCACCACCGGAGAGACCACTTGACCCGAAGAGGACACGGGAGACGTTTGCTCAGCGAGTGCGACCACCGGTGAAGCAACGAGCTCTGTAAAGGCCTCATATGGAATCTGGCCCATGGCACCATTTCCAAGGTCGATGCCATTGTCCCTAGCACCCGAAGGTAACTCCATGCCGTCGGCGCAGGTGTAGACCGGAAGCTTCGAATCAGCTGTTGAAGTGCTTGCGCTCTGCGGTCCGGTAGAAATACTGTTCCTCTCCGAGTGTCGAACCTTACTCCCAGATACTCGAGATCCTGAGTCGGAACCAGCTGACTCTTGGCCATATTGACCACCCAGCCGAGGCTCTGAAGAAAGCTTACCACCTTGGCCGTGGTCCGCTCGCTCTCAGCCCTGGATTTCACCCGAATCAACCAATCGTCGAAGTAAGGATGAACCAAAACTCCTTCCTTTCGCAGTGCCGCTGCTACTACTACCATGATCTTGGTGAAAATCCGCAGAGCTGTAGCCAGACCGAATGGCAATGCTTGGAACTGATAATGTCCCCAAGGAAGCGCAAACCGCAAAAACGTTTGATGTGACGCTTGGATTGGAACATGCAGATAAGCCTCCGTGAGGTCGAGTGACATCAAAAATTCTCCCTGACGTACTGCCACAATGACGGACCTGAGCGTTTCCATCCTGAAATGTGGCACCCAAAGGCAACGATTCACCCCTTTGAGATCCAGGATTGGCCGAAGGGACCCGTCTTTCTTTGGAACCACGAAATAAATGGAGTATCAACCCATGCCATACTCCGCCAGTGGCACTGGTATGACGGCTCCCAATTTTAAAAGTCGATCCAGTGTTAGACGAACTGCTAGAGTCTTTGGTTGACCTCAGCAAGGGGACATCACAAACGAATCTAGCACTGGTCTTGCCATATCCAGTGCATAACCTTCGCGAATGATCTCCAGCACCCACTGGTCAGATGTTATTTGAGTCCAGGCAGAGAGAAATCCCCGAAGCTGCCCCCCTATCGGATGGCTCACTGCCGGGACCCGCCTTCTTTCATTGTGGTTTCTGAGCGGTGCCTGTGGATGCCGCTGCAAATCCTCTATTTGCTCCACGAAATCCCTGGGCTCGAGACGCAAACCTTCCCCTTTGGAAACCACCCAAACGAGAAGTACGAAACCTCCTGAAATCTCTAGACTGGCCCCTAAAGGCCAAAAAGGATTTGGCTTGCTTAGGCTTGTCTTCTGACAGCCTTCCGCCTTTGGACTCCCCTAAATCCTTAACCAGTTTGTCAAGGTCCTCACCAAACAACAACTTCCCTTTAAAGGGAAGCTTACTGAGTTGGGATTTGGAAGACCCGTCGGCCGCCCAATTCCGGAACCACAGAGATCTGCGAGCAGCCACTAGGGATGCCATGCTATTTGCTAAGGCCCTGATCAAGTCGTAGTGCACATCGGCCAGATAAGCCGACCCTGACTCAAGCCGCTCCAGCTCACGCACACTGTCCTGCTCCAAAAGGACCGGCTGCCGTAAGTGTTGCGACCACCTTAGACAGGCTCGCGCAACCCAAGCTCCGCAAATGGAAGCCTGCAAAGCCACTGCATCTGCTTCGAAGGATTGTTTCAACAAACCATCCACCTTCCTATCCTGCGCATCCTTTAAAGCCGCGCTACCTTCCACAGGTATAGTGGTCTTTTTAGTAACCGCTGCATCCACCCGTGGACAGTGAAACTTGTCTTTGTCTTTATCTGTCAAGGGATAGAGTCTATTCATGGTTCTAAGTCCTCTGAGTCCTACTTCTGGCTGATCCCACTCGTCCTGGATCATCCTATCCACCACCTTGTGGACGGGAAACACTACCTGTGTTTGATGCATCGCCTGAATGATGGGATCTTCCCCATTCTCCTCTTCGGCCGGCTGTGTCGTAGCCAGCTTAAGCGTCTGCAGGGATTCCATAATGAGCGCCGTCAGCTCGTCCTCCCGGAATACTCGAATAATTTTCGCCTGATCTTCAGGTTTTGTAATCTCTCCCTCTTCCAACTCTTCCATATCTTCATCCAGGTCTAACTCTGCCTCCTCTGCCTCGCGCCACCCCAACTCCGAAGGTGATGGCTCCGGCGGATGGGACCTCTTTGGCGGTCTTGGTGCAACACCTTCACCGTTGAGAGTCTCGGGTTGTTGCACAGCCGAGTGAAAAGGTATGGAACCAGGCAATTTACCCTGACGCCGAAGACAAAAGGCCTGATGCATAATCAGGACGAAGTCCGGGCAAAAATCCCCCAGCTGCGGATCCGGTCCTGGTAACGCACCAGAGCGGTCAGCTGAGGTTTCCGGTCCAGGTATAGAAGTAGCCATCCCCGCTTCTACTCTACCCCCGCCGCGGACCCCTGGGGAACTGGGACTACTGACGTTTCCATCTGCTGTTCCACACTGACGGAAACAGCAGCACAACCCCGACAGATGCCGGTGTCCGCGACCGTGCCTCTGTGGGAGTCGCAAACGATGCACTGAGGGCGTGCTTACATGTGATGTGCTGCTCACCAGACCAGAGCGGGACACAGTCACAAACACACTACTGAAGCTGCTATGGCAAGTTTTGCCCCCTTTCTGTTTCCTTTTTTTTTTTTTTATATGAACTGAAGTTGCACAATGAAGAACCAAAATATAGCAACCCCCCCCCCCCACCTGATGCTGACCCTAATCCGGGCCTCAAAATAATAAGGGGAGATGGCAAAGAAAAAACAACTTTAAAACCAAACTTGAAGAGCCGAGTGAGGCGAATTAGGGAACCGGGACGAAAAGCTAAGCCCAAATCCAGTCAAATAACAAAATCGTGATGAAAACTAACCCCCCCCCGGGGCCTAATGCTCGCCACCACACTTATCAATCATGCGGTGGTTGCCGTGTGTTTAAAATGGCCGTCGCTGTGAAGAAAAAGGGTTTTGGCGCGCAAAGTAACTCTCCCCCTCGATCTTACAAGCCCGCTCCCGGCATCGGTATTGACGGGGGGAGAAGAAACCCAAAAATTACCAGGTGCACGGATGGCCCTTCAAGCTGCGTGTTGCTCAGCGATAAAGCAAGCAACGTCTGCAGCGAGGGCTGTAGGCATAGCTGCACGCCGCCCGGCAAGAATCCGGAGCGGGGAGTCTCCGCTCCATGGGAGCCAGATTACAACTTAGCTGGTTGAGGAGCTCTCCCCCGCACTGTCAAGGGAGAGAGATCCCAGAAAGGGAAAGAGCCTTGGGACGGCAGGGAAGCCCTTTCCTAAGTTTGTTAAGGCCCTTTTTTTTTTTTAAGAAACAGGAACCCCAAGAAATTTAAAGAGACCAGTTAAATTAAAGAAAAATTTGTAGCAAAGGGAAATGAAAGCTCTAAAACCCTAACTTCTCCTTATTTGTTTCTCTAGTGAGCCCAGCACCTAGGCTCACTACGTCCTCCTGCTGCATGGAGACTGGACACACTGGGGCTGATGGGAGAGGCCAGCAGGTTACATTCAGTGATGTCACAAGTTTGACATGCCCAGTCTCCAAGCTGCAGGAGGTTCACTACCCAGAAGTGGAAGACTAAACTGGAGGAACGATAAGGAACTAGAAATTTGCCCCTGGGATTTTTTTGCTCCCCCCTTGTATTTTCAGTTTGCTCTGTTGCTGAAAAAGCAGGAGGTTCTTTCTCTCTGTACTGTGCAACTCTTTGTGAGTCCAAGCTGTGCAGTGTAGGAATTCTGGCACTGATCTCAAGACTTGAGAACCCAAGACCAGCACCAAATTTCCTGCATTGTGTGGCTCTGTGCTGCACAATGCAGACATAAGAAACTTCTTGCTCGGAGGCCAGCCAGACATCAACTTGGGGATCAATGGTGCAATGTCGGAGGGGGTGGGGGGGAGCTGACTGTTTTGCAGAGGTAAGGGTTGGGAGATAGCTGACTGGATTGTAGTGGTAAGGGCAGAGATAGAGACTGGGGGTTGAATGGAAGGGAGGCAGACTGGCTTGCAGAGGCTAGGGAAACTGACTGGGTTTCAGGGGCACAGTAGAGGTTGGGGAGAGTCAACTAACTTGCAGAAGTAGGGGCTGGGGTGATCGATTTTAAGGGAGGAGGGAGGCTGGGTCACAAGTGGATGGAGAGGGGAGAAAGCATGCAAGACTGCGTGACAAGATGGTGGGAAGGGAGACAGAGCACAAAACTAGATGACTGCAGGATAACAGGAGGGAGGGAGACTGCTGGCTATGTATTTCTGCCAGTGGACTGCAGAGGTGCATTAACGACCTTATTTACTAGATGTTTTTTTCTCTTGGACATGGCATGGATATACAGCCTTAATGTGAAGCAGGCTCCTAAAGGGGATGTGGTAGACCTCCTCAAAGGAGATCCCCACTCCCCCATTCCTCAATTTTAACAGAGAAAGAAAGTGGGGTGAGGAGATTCCTGACTCCTAAGATTTTGGCCTGGTGCCTAAATTTAAACTAAATTTGTTAAGGCCTGCATTAGAAAATCCTGTGCTAGAGCTTTAGTGCAGGGCTTCTGTATCAAGCGGGGGGGCTGGGAGTTACTGAAAGGTAAATCCGGCCTCCATTACCTCATACTACAAGGAAGATTAGGACCAGGCCTTCCAGAATGTTCCTCTGTGTGTGGAGAGGCTATATTTTGGTGATCCTGCTACATATGAACACAACGTTTAATATTAAAAGTATGATAATGAAATAAGGCATTTTCATGGGATTGTTCTGATTCTAGGTGTAGTGTTGGGATGTACATAATTATTGAGTTCAACTCGAGTTCTAGGGGCCTGGAGTTAATTAAGCAGGGCACAAATAACGTGATCATACATACAAGCTGAAGATGCAACTACATACCTCAATGTAAATAAGTTACTCTGTTCCATTGTGGTAAGCCCCAGCAATTAACCAGGCCTCTGGTAGGCCTCATGCATAGAAATGTATCTATAACAGTATTGAGTTACCAACCCCCACTTGAGACTGTGGTAGGTGAAGGCCTATGATCCATGGTGTCTGAAATAAGCAGACAGGCCTAAATAGCTTGACCTGTAAATGAAGCCCGTGGAGAGGCCCATAGGAATTGCACATTCCCCAGAATGCTGCTACTATAGAACTGAAACTTAGCAAAGCACAATCAGCTTAGCTGAGCAGAATCGAAACTCAGAAAAATATAGAAAAATAAGCTTAATTGCTATTGATAAGAGAGCACAGCTTCTATGAAATTAATTAACTCTACTGAAAGAAAGGTTACAGTGCCCCGCTTTCCCACATGTTCTAACTAATTAAATGGCCTTGGAAGAGAAAAGTATCTAAGTTGGTAAACTGACCATTGTAATTGGGACTATAAGGGGGGTAAGCAGGTGCTAAGCCCAGTCAAAGGACATCATTGGATAGCCATATCGGTACCGGAACCAATAGAAGGTGTACGGGAGGGTACCGGGACCAATGAAATGTTTGCCTATGTCTAGAATGGAGAAGAAGTCTATAAAAGTTGTTGTTTTGCTAGAAACCATTGCTCAGCCATTTTGAATTTGATTCTGCTTGAGACTTGTGCACAAATAAATGATTTGGACCTTCTGAACAGACTCCTGGTATCATTGGTTTGTCTGCGCTCTGCTGCTACATATTCTTGGTGCGTTGGCCGGGAAGGTGTGGTAATAGAGGGTATATAGGGCAATATACCACGACTTTCCGCCTCTATAGGTTTGGTCCTGCCGGGATCGCGCCCTTCCGATGTGGGCTCGCTCCCTGGCGCCACCGGTCCCTTGCATCGGAGGGAGCTGGCCGGACCTCGGCGGGTGCCGGGCCCGGTTGGAACCAACACCTCGAACCCGAGTGAGGGGAGTCCGAGGTCCAACTCATGCGCTTGCTTGGGAACTTTGAGGACCGGATCCGGTGAGTATAGTTTTGATTTGGTATGTCTAGACAGATGAGTCAGAGCAGTACTGCCGTTTGAATTTTGAACTTGGAACTTGGAAAGAGAGCTTGATCACCTCTCAAGACGGTCCGACTACCCCTGCATGAGTATTCGCGGGGCGAAACTATCGTCTTCTTGATTTTGGAATTTGAACATGGCCTAGTCAGAAAAGACAGGATTGGGCTGTGTTTTTGGGATACGTTGCTAGCATGATTGTGTGAATGAAGTGTGAATGAGAGGTCTGGCAGCACGGACCAAGCGAAGGCGGACTCCTGAGTAACGCATTTCCTGGCCGGGCGACCGCGTCCAGGTTGTAAAAAGGAGGAAGCGACCATCGTCTTGTCTTGTTATTTGTTTCCCTTATATGTTTCTAGGGCCGTGAGGACCCCTTACCCACGGTCCTCCCTCCTTTTCCCTTCTGTCTGTTGTTGCGCGCACACATCGAGATGGGAGGGGCGGGGTCTACTTGGCACACTACATTAGAATGTATGATCACGCATTTTAAGGAAGGATATTCAGGAGATTATGGAGTTAAAATGACTGCGACACGATTACAGATTTTGTGTACTAGGGAGTGGCCCGACTTAGACCCTACGTGGCCCCGAGAGGGAACCTTTACCATAGGAATTATTCAGTCAGTTCACCAGAAGGTGCGAGTAGCGCACCCCGATCAGTACCCCTATATAGATTCCTGGTTGAGTATTTGTGAGAGCCCGCCCCCTTGGGCGAAGCGCTGTTATGAAGAACAGTGCAGAATAATGTTAGCACTAACAGATGCACCAGGAAGCTTATGCACGGTGAATTCTGCTTTTGTAAACCAGTCTCAACCAGACATCAGACGTAAGCTACAGAAACTAGAAGGGTTTGCGGGCATGAATGCAACTCAGTTACTGGAAGTCGCTCATAAAGTGTATGTGAATCGTGATAATGAAAGGCAGAAAGAATGTGATCGAAAGATGAAGAAGAAAGCTGATTTTTTGGCTGCGGCCATAGTTGAACAGAAAAGGGGAGGTTTCCCTAGTCGAAGGAGCAGAGGAAGAGGGCGGGGCCGAGGAGATGGCCGGCCCCAACTAGGCGTGAACCAATGCGCTTATTGCAAAGAGGAAGGACATTGGAGAGATACATGCCCGCAACTCGAAGACGCCCCTCAGGATGACGAAAATAATGCTCAGTGGAGAGAAAGAGGAAGAGGCCGACCCCGGAACCGCGGAGGGGCCAATCGAGAACAGTTTCAACGAGAAAGGGGAGAGGCCATACAAGCAGTGGCCGCAGCGACCTACGATGTAGATGAAGCAGATTAGGACAGACCGGGCTCTGAATTCGCTTTAGGTCTCCAGGAGCCTATGGTCAGCATACAAATAGGAGACCAAGTTATGGACTTTATGGTTGATACTGGAGCAGAACATTCTGTAGTAGATAAACAGATCGCCCCATTTTCCGCAAGAGCAGTCACCATTGTGGGAGCAACTGGTGCCAAAGCCACAAAGCCTTTTCTTCAGAACCGTATATGCACTCTGGGAGGACAGCAAATAACACATCAATTTCTCTATATGCCCGAGTGCCCAGTGCCATTATTGGGACGAGATATGCTAGCCAAATTGCAGGCCCAAATATCCTTTACTGAGAAAGGAGAGATGCAAATGACAGTGAATTCCCAGACGAAACCTGCTGGACTAATGCTGCTTACTGTTCCTCGAGAAGAAGAATGGAGATATTATAGTAATGAGTCTGCCCAGGACACCTATTTTGAACATACTCTGAAAAGCATTGACGCCCCGCCTGGAGTATGGGCAGAAGGCAATCCCCCAGGCCCAGCCAAACATATAGCTCCAATAATTGTCAATCTCAAGCCTAGTGCTGAACCAATACATGTCAAGCAATACCCCCTCCCAAGAGCAGCAATTGAAGGCATTCACCGCCACTTGTTAAGACTACTAGAGTATGGCCTACTAAAAGTATGTCAGTCACCATGGAACACTCCACTCCTGCCAGTAAAGAAGCCTGGAACAGGTGACTACTGTCCAGTGCAGGACCTAAGGAGAGTGAATGAAGCAGTTGAGACCATACATCCAGTTATGCCAAATCCTTATACACTCTTAGGATTGATTCCAGCGGAAGCTACTCATTTTACTGTTTTGGATCTGAAAGATGCGTTCTTCTGCATAAGATTAGCCCCAATTAGTCAATTGTTGTTTGCCTTTGAATGGCAGGACCCTGTCTCCGGAAGACGGGGCCAACTCACTTGGACACGATTACCCCAAGGATTCAAGAATTCACCTACCATCTTCAGTGCTGCACTGAACCAAGACCTTTCAAGCTATCCAGTGGCCCCGGGGAAGAGAGTACTTCTCCAATATGTGGACGATTTGCTGATAGCTGCTGTATCAGAAAGTGAATGTATACAAGCCACCAAAGACCTCTTGCAGCTACTGGATGAAGCTGGATACAAAGTTTCCAGAGCAAAAGCACAGCTATGCCAAAAAGAAGTGAAATACTTGGGCTTTCGCTTGACTAAAGGAAGCCGACAATTAGGGAGAGAAAGAAAAGAAGCTGTGTGCAGAATCCCAACCCCAACTACCAGAAAGCAAGTCAGAGCTTTTCTGGGAGCGGCAGGATATTGCCGAATCTGGATTCCCAACTTTGCTCAAATTGCCAAACCACTATATGATGCCACCAAAGGAGAAGAAAAGTCGCCACTAGAGTGGGGACCTGAGCAGGATGCAGCCTTCAAGACGTTAAAGGAAGAATTGATGTCGTCACCAGCACTCGGATTACCAGATGTTCACAAGCCTTTTCATTTATTCGTGCATGAGGTGCAAGGAAACGCCTTAGGCATGTTGACTCAGAAATTAGGACATTGGGAGCGACCTGTAGCATACCTATCAAAACAATTGGACACTGTGGCCAAAGGATGGCCACCTTGCTTGAGAGCAGTTGCAGCTACAGCATTGTTAGTGAGTGAAGCAGATAAACTCACCTTAGGACAGAGTCTACGAGTCACTGTGCCACATGCAGTACTTGCCCTCATGGAACAGAAAGCGAATCATTGGCTCACCAATTCCCGAATGCTGAAATATCAGAGTATGCTATGTGAAAACCCACAGATACAATTGGAAGTGAGCCATGCCTTGAACCCAGCCACATTGATACCTGTCAGCGAAGAACTCCCAGAGCATGACTGTATAGAAGTCATGGATACTGTATTCTCAAGTCGGCCTGATTTGACAGATGTGCCCTTAGAGAATCCTGATCAGACTTATTTTGTAGATGGAAGTAGTCTCATCATTGATGGACGACGTTGCGCCGGGTATGCAGTAGTCACCCGGGAGGAAGTCATTGAATCATCAGCCCTGGCATCAGGCACATCAGCCCAGAAGGCAGAATTGATTGCACTTACCCGAGCGTTAGTATTAGGTGCAAAACTCTTGTTAAATGTGTACACGGATTCCAAATATGCCTTCACCACTTTGCATGCACATGGAGCTCTATACAAAGAACGAGGGCTCATTACGTTAGGAGGAAAATCGATCAAATATGGCCCAGAAATATTGATGTTACTAGATGCAGTATGGGCCCCAACACGTGTAGCCGTCATGCACTGCCAAGGACACCAAGCAGGTAAAGGAGATGTTGCCCAAGGAAACAGATTCGCTGATGCCTCAGCGCGAAAAGCAGCCATGACAGGCCAAATTTCATCACACGCCATGCCAATGCAGGCAGCATTATTTCCAGTACCCCTTAATTCATGGACACCACGATATACCACCAAAGAATTGGATTACTACTGTAATAAGGAAGAGGGAGTGCTGAAAGATGGGTGGATTGAGCTGCCGCCAACCGAGGGCAGCCAACCCCCAGGACGAATAGTAATCCCTGAACTATTGGGACCAGCCTTTGTCAAGGCTTTCCACCAAGCCACACATTATGGAAAAAGTGCTATGGAAAAAGCACTCAAGCCACATTTTTGCATCGCCTTGTTGGGAGTCCTATCAGCCTCAGTAGCACGCCAGTGTCTAATTTGTGCCAAGAACAATGCCAAACAGGGTCCCACACCACCACCCCGAGTTCAGTCAGGAGGTGTAACCCCCATGCACCACCTGCAAATTGACTTTACTGAAATGCCAAAAGCCAGTGGATACCGCTACTTGTTAGTATTAGTTTGTACCTTCTCTGGGTGGGTGGAGGCTTACCCTACCAGGACTGAAAAAGCCCGAGAAGTTACCAAAGTTTTGCTGAGAGAAATTATCCCCAGATTCGGAATTCCAGCAGTAATAGGGTCAGACAATGGGCCCTCATTTGTGTCTCAGATTACTCAGCAGTTAGCAAATGCCCTGCAGATACAATGGAAGCTACACACTGCATATAGACCTCAGAGTTCAGGGAAAGTTGAGCGAATGAATCGCACCTTGAAAGCCCAAATGTCCAAGCTTTGTCAGGAGACTCGCCTAAAGTGGCCCCAAGTGCTCCCAATAGCTTTGCTCAGAATACGCTCAGCTCCTGTGAAATCAACAGGATTCTCCCCTTTTGAGGTAGTGTATGGCAGACCCCCACCAATAATGCAGGGAATTAAAGGAAGTTTAGCCCAGATTGGTTCAGAAATAACCAGACAAGAACTCCTAGCTCTTAGTTTTGTTCTACAGACTCTTCATGCGTGGATACAGGACCAGCTGCCCATCAATTTGATGGAACCCCTACATCCCTACAAGCCTGGTACCTCGGTGTGGATCAAAGATTGGAAGAAGACACCGCTGGAACCTCATTGGAAGGGACCATACACCGTCATCCTGTCTACCCCAACTGCAGTAAAGGTAGCAGAGATCGATTCCTGGATCCATCACAGCAGAGTCAAGCCAGCAGCAGTTACAGATTCCGAACAGTGGACAGCGGTACAACATCCTGATGTACTCTTGCGACTTACCCTGAGACGGCAACCAGCGACCTAGATTCTCTTGGGATTATCCCAACAACCACAGTGCCTTGCGGTAAACAAGTCTTTCGAAGAGGATTGCTGTTTCCAATACAGCAAGATTTGCTCAAACAAACCTTATGTGTGCGATTCTGTACACTGATTGATACTATATTGATTAACAATATTCAGAGCCAACTGTAGCTGATAAGTTAGTTGGCATACGACGGACATTTTGAGGATCTTCAATCAACATTCAACACCCGTTGAATTGCTTCATTAGCAAACGGGACGGCGTGGTGCCAAGAAGAGGACGTCGAGGTCAAGATTTTCGAGTGAGGATTCAGAAGAACTCTAATCAACATGCATCTTTGTTTTTACTTTATTTATTTATTTATTTAACAGTATTTCTAAACCGCCTTATCTTAATAATCAAGGTGGTATCACAGCAAACAATCGGGTAAGGTGAGTGTGTTATACATGCAGTGAGGGTGAAATTTAGTTGGGTGAGTGTTGTATTGTGTGCTAGATTGGTATGAGCTATGTACAACGTGGGCTATATACAGTGGTTCTAAATACATTTTCTATACATACATTGTTTAGGCGGGGTTATGTGCTGTTATACATTCTCTGGGGTTATGTGATGTGTCCATAGTGTTCTATGAACAGCATGGTTTTCAACTGTTTTCTAAAGTCCTTGAGGTCTGTGGTTGCCCTCAAATCGTCTGGTAGTTTGTTCCATATTGTTGGAGCAGCCATGGAGAGTGCTCTATCCGTTGTGTCTTTGCGTGTGTTTTTGTATTCACTTGGGGTGCTGACTCGGTTGTGTGTTTGTTTCCTTCTAGGACGAGTGCTGGTGTCTGGTTGTATGAGGGTGTGCAGGCTGTTGGCTGATGTGTGCTGTTTTATCTTAAATAGGTTTATGATGGTTTTGTATCTGATGCGTGCACCGATTGGGAGCCAGTGTAAGTCCTTTAAGGTGGGTGTGATGTGCTCCTGTCTTGCGGTTCCGGATATGATTCGTGCTGCGGTGTTTTGTGCCAGTTGGAGTGGTTTGAGGGCTTGTTTCGGTAGTCCGAGGTATATTGGATTGCAGAAGTCCAGTAGTGGTGTTATCAGGGCTTGACAAACGGTTCGGAAGTGATCTGGGGCGAGGAGTGGTTTCAGTCTCCTGATGATTCGCATCTTGTAGTAGGCCTTCTGGATTGTTTTGTCTATGTGTGGCTTGAGATTGAGTTGATTGTCCAGAGTAACTCCGAGGTATCTCACCTCTGACCTTATTGGTATTGTGGTGTTTTGTATCTTTATATTTGGTGGGTGTATGAAGCTTTGGTTCTGGGTGATGATTAAAGCTTCGGTCTTGTTGTAGTTTATTGCGAGGTTGTTGTTTTGTCCTGGTTGCTTGCCTGGGGGGCCTTGAACTGACTTGTGCCTTGCCTCCATGTACTGCTTGCATTACTTCCACTCGGACTGGAATGAAAGTAACTCAGACTTTGCTTTATCATTCATACTATACCTGTACTGGTAAAGTAACCCGGTGTATTTATAACACCACGGAACTGAATGTCTGTACCAAAGGTAATACTAAGGTGTGTTTTAACCCGCATCAGAATCCATCCTATTATACTTTGGAGATACGATGGAATGATGCAGATGGAGACTTACTTAATGCTACCTCCCCACTCACCGACCCTACTAAGCTTGCTGTATTGTACTTTGATGCTTGTGATGCTATCAATAGGGATAGCCGTTCAAAATGTGCTGATTGGGAAAAAGCTTATGCTCTTAATGATAAGTACATGTGTCCAGAAGGAACCACTGGATGGGGAGAATGTACAGGTAAACGAGTTTTAGCCAATGAATATAGCACAGCCCCGGTTGCAGATTACTATTGCCCAAGGTGGGAATGTGTTTTCTATGCCACGTGGAAAACCGGAATGGTAGAAAATACCAGAGACAATCGAATGGCGATTTTGCAAAAGCCATATGTGAAGGATATAGAAAAGCATTGCAAGAAAGGAGCTTGTAATCCGTTAGAGTTTATTGTAATAAATCCCAGTGCCTGGAAGCAGGGGTATAAATTTGGACTCAGAATTGCAGGTTCTGGGTCAGATCCCGGAACCATTGTGTATATTAGATTGAACACCCAGGCCCATAGGTCGTCACGATATCATATACATAACACTTTTTACGAGACTATGCATATAAATAAGTTTGATATCCCTCACCCTTCCCAGAATTTGTTTCTAGAATTAGCGGGAGCAGTAGTCTCCAGCTTACACATTTCAGATTGCTACTTTTGTGGTGGGACACGAATGGGTGACCAGTGGCCATGGGAAGCCCAAGAATTGAATTATTCTATAACTTATAACCATACTGAATTACATAAGACTACAAGCGAATGGGTATTGGCACACCCAATAGTTGGACGGCTCTGCTATGCCAGAACTGGACCTCAGTTCACTCTGCAGGTGGGACAGCTGGTCTGTCTCAGCCAAAAGTTCTATAATGACACTACCAAACAGACGTCTTGGTGGTCAGGGGTTAATGCATCTGAACCCCCTAATCCATTAGCAAAATTTCCCGAACTTGCTGATCTATGGACTAATCTTGCCCAGCCCCATGCCTGGCAAGCCCCACCGGGCTTGTATTGGATCTGTGGAACTCGAGCATATGCCCGACTCCCTATACACTGGGGAGGGGCGTGTGTTCTGGGGACCATTAGACCTTCTTGTTACCCACAGAACATGGAGAGCAATTGGAATACCCAGTATACACTAAGAGACAGAAGAGAGCAACCCTACAGATAGGCAAGTGGCAGAAATGGGATGGCGATGATTGGCCACCTGAAAGAATCATTGCCTATTATGGACCGGCCACATGGAATGACGATGGTATGTGGGGCTATCGGACCCCTGTATATATGATTAATCGTATTATCCGCTTACAAGCAGTAGTTGAATTAATAACTAATGAGACTAGCCAAGCACTCACACTTTTAGCTAGACAGAGCACACAAATGCGTACTGCCATATATCAGAATCGCTTAGCACTAGACTACTTGTTGGCAGCTGAAGGAGGAGTATGTGGTAAACTGAATTTAACCAATTGCTGTTTGAAGATAGATGATAAAGGTCAAGTAGTTGAAGAGATTGCTGAAAATATGCGAAAACAAGCTTACGTGCCAGTACAGACTTGGCATGATCTTAAGATTCCTAATTGGTTCGCCTCTATTTTCTCAGGTTTAGGAGGACTTACTACTTTCCTTATGCTCGTATTAATAATTATTGCTGTGTTTTTACTATTACCATGTATAATTCCATGTTGTATGCGTTCTATAAATAGTGTTATTGAAAACACTGTAGAGCGGAAAACCGCAACTAAAATTTTGGCCTTATGGCATCCTCGGCCCACTATATATGGTCGTAACCCGACCCCAGTATAATCAGATTAAGTGATTTAACTCTCACACCTTATTAAGTAGTAGGGTGAGATTAATCAAAGGGGGGAATGTGGTAGGCGAAGGCCTATGATCCATGGTGTCTGAAATAAGCAGACAGGCCTAAATAGCTTGACCTGTAAATGAAGCCCGTGGAGAGGCCCATAGGAATTGCATATTCCCCAGAATGCTGCTACTATAGAACTGAAACTTAGCAAAGCACAATCAGCTTAGCTGAGCAGAATCGAAACTCAGAAAAATATAGAAAAATAAGCTTAATTGCTATTGATAAGAGAGCACAGCTTCTATGAAATGAATTAACTCTACTGAAAGAAAGGTTACAGTGCCCCGCTTTCCCACATGTTCTAACTAGTTAAATGGCCTTGGAAGAGAAAAGTATCTAAGTTGGTGAACTGACCATTGTAATTGGGACTATAAGGGGGGTAAGCAGGTGCTAAGCCCAGTCAAAGGACATCATTGGATAGCCATATTGGTACCAGAACCAATAGAAGGTGTACGGGAGGGTACTGGGACCAATAAAATGTTTGCCTATGTCTAGAATGGAGAAGAAGTCTATAAAAGTTGTTGTTTTGCTAGAAACCATTGCTCAGCCATTTTGAATTTGATTCTGCTTGAGACTTGTGCACAAATAAATGATTTGGACCTTCTGAACAGACTCCTGGTATCATTGGTTTGTCTGCGCTCTGCTGCTACAAGACTAGTGCTGGAAAGAAAGATTTGCTTTTAAAAACGGCTGTTGAACATTTCTTCTCTTTCCTCCCCCCCCCCTCCCTTATGTTCTATTAACTCAAATCGACCTGGCCTTCCTGGGGCCAGGAATGTCTTACCAATTAAAATGTATTAATTAAAAATGTACTTATGGTGGGCCTCATCTCCGGGCCTGAGGAGAGGCCCCCACCTCACACAGCAGGAAAGACCATATTTGGTAGGTCCAGCTGCTCTGTGCTGCCCTCCAGGTGACCGTGCTTTGCAGATAATTGACTCTAAGCTTTGAACGTCCCTGTACTTTTGAAGTTTTAGATAGAGAACTTGCTATGCAGATGCAGGAATGTCTTAACGAGGGAAAGGTGGGAAGGGGAGGGGCTTGGAGTGGAGAAAGAGGGCTAGGCATGGTTAATGATTCAATTGGCATAATTCTTTAGGTTTAGAGAGAACCCTAGGCCCAGCCGGTTTAGTATGGTTTTATGTGCTCTTTTACCATTTTGATCATTTGTTACGTACTAAATTATGTACTCCCACTATATAGAGTGCATCACACCTGCCATAATGTTTTCATTTGTAACAATACTTTCAATAGTAGTACGTGGTTGTCCATAATTTTTAGTTGGTTTTAATAGCAATTTCACATCTTAATTGATTAGCTCATTCTAGGAAGGGCTAGAGCATGACCATTATTCAATTCATATATCGTACTAAAGAATTTCCTATACTATACTCTTTAGGTTGTTCCTATTCCGACTGTTAAAAATACGGTCGGCTGCATATATAATTTTTGAGTCTTGGGTTAGATTACCTGAAACATCAATCAAGACGTCATTGAGAGGTTCCTTAAACAGGCAGGTATTTCTAATTGGTCCCTTTTATCTTTCATTTTTTACACTTTTATTTCTCCATTTTAACACAAATTTTGTGTACGGGTATGTTGTCTACTCTTTGGTTATTTTAGATTTTCTATTTATTCATTTTATAATGTCATTTTTATGGGTACCCTTTGATCACAATTCGGATGCCTTTGTTTTTGTTGTCACACTCCTGTAGTAGTTTTTTGGTTCTCCCATACATTGTTATTGTTTTAGTTTTTTAATGTATCATTATTTATTTCTTATCATGTTATTATTTATTTATTGATTACTGCAAATGTGTATGTATTTATTAACACCCATTTTTTATCAAGTATCCGGTTAGTATATATGTTCTTAATATAATTGTTTCATCTGTAGTTCCGATTGGCTTGTTTAAGCGTACTGTTTTAAGTAACTTATATTTTATTTATTTATGGTTCTTATTTATTATTTATTCATTTAGCGTGCATTAATGATTGTTCTTAGTCCTTTTCACAATCATTCACATTATGATTCTGTGTTTTATTTTTATTATTTTTAATATTTGTGTGTTTAGCCAATCAGCCCCTGAAGAAGGTGTTGCGAAACACGGCCTGTGTCGGGCCTGGCTGTTTTTTTATTGAATAAACAGTTCCTTCGAATACAATCCACGGTTCTGTTTGGTCTTTGTCTTGGCACGTGGATAAGTGCTTTTTCGTTGGTTTATAAGCAAGCTGCGACCGCATCTCGAGGCTCAGCTTTTTCTTGGATTTGTTTCCGCTGAGTCTGTGCTGCACATTAAAATTGGCTTGGACCCTGCAACTGACTCCTAGTATTATTCATTGAATACAATCAGCCACAACATTTTGGTGCATTTGGCCGAATGCATGGGGGAGATGGTATTCAAGTGAATATACTACAGCTTTTGGCTCCAGGTCTGGCCCGGCTGGAGCCACGCTCTGCACGACCGCAAGGGAAGACCCAGGCGCCGTCGGTCCTCTTGCTTCCGGAGGGGATTCCTTCTCGCCTCAACAGATTGCTGGTTCCGGCCGGCCTACACCTCTGACCCTGAGGGGAGTCCAGGATTCAACCCATGACCTGTTACTGGTACCAGATCTGGTGAGTAGAAATTTTCTGCTAATCAATCAGTCTGTCAGTCAGTCGGGATTCTGGAATAAGCGCTTGAGAGTCTGATCACCTCTCGGGGAGGTCCTAGTAAGTCTTAGAAGTCTTAAAAGGTGTAAGCAGAGACTGAAACTACCAACCCCTCAGTCAGTCAGTCAGGTTTTTTTGGGAATGTTGGGATTTTATTCTGTTTTGAATGTCTGCTTGTGTGAATGAGAGGTCTTGAAAATACAGACCAAGCGAGAGCGGACTCCTGAGTAGCGCAGTTCCTGGCCAGGCAATTGCGCCCAGGTCGCAAAAAGGAGGAAGCGTTTGGTGTTTGTCTCCCTCTTTGTCTCCAGGGCTGTACGGACCCCTTACCTGCAGCCATACTACCTACCCTTTCTGTTTGTTGTCTTGTACGTCATCTGTTATTATGGGAGGGACGGAGTCCATGTTAACTCCGTTGAAATCTATGATCAAGAACTTTAAAAAAGGATTTTCTGGAGACTATGGGGTAAAATAAAATTGTCTCCATCTCGATTAGAAATGCTTTGTGACTGGGAGTGGCCTGTTATAATTCCTTCATGGCCCCCAGGTGATACCAGATTGTACATAAGGAACAGTACTAAGAAGGAAAAAGCTCAAGAGTTACTTTAAGGAACGGGATCTAAGCATAGCACAGCGAGAAGCTGTTTCAGTGTCTCCCTCAGCACAGCGTGAGAGATAGGGAGGAGAGACGGGCTTTTCACACAGCGGTCTCATTAACCCTTGCCTGTATTTTCCTGATTTCTGGGGGAAACCGGAATGGCTTTTTGTCCTACAGTCGCTGGAGAGAGAGAGAGAGAGAGAGAGAGAGACAAAGGTTTTGAACAGCATTTTTCTCTAACAAGTGTCTCCTTAAGAACTTTAAGAAGGGTTTCTCTGGTGATTATGTAATTGCAATGACCCCAATTCGATTGAAAGCTTTATGTGAACAGGAATGCCCTCCTGTCTAACCTGGCTTCCCGAACTCCTTGACACAATCGCCCTGCAAAGTCATATGACCCCAGTCCCTGTTAAAGAAATATTGTCAGAAAGGGTGGCAGAGTTTTAAATCCGCCCTGTGTGCAGAATCCCAGCTAGGTTAGCAGCAGGGACTCCAGCTAGATCAGTTTCAGTTTAGTACGCCCCCCTCCCCCTGCCTTGTAGGGAAAATATGAGATACTGCTGCAACCCCCCCCCCCCCCCAATGAGACCCCCTGCCTGTTTTATGAGAGACTCTGTGAATCTTTCTGTGTTTATACTAAACACCTGAAATCAGCAGATGGTGAACATAGCGTTCCGGGCAGTCATAGGGGACATTCAAAGAAAAGCTTAAAAAAAACTTGAAGGGGCTTGCGGGCATGAATGCAGCACAATTAATGGAAGTTGCACAGAAAGTGGTTGTGAATGTGATTAAAGAACAGCAAAGAGAAACTGATTGGAAGATGAAAAAAAAAAAAAGAAAAAAGCTGATTTTTCTTGCTACAAGTTTAGTTGAAAGAAGAGGAGAAGGATTCTTAGTGGAAGGACTCGAGGACATAGAAGGGGCCGAGGAAATGGCCAGCCCCCTTTAAGCACTAATCAGTGTGCTTACTGTAAGGAAGAAGGACATTGGAAAAATGACTGCCCGCACCAAAAACTCCGCCTTCCGGAAGGGAGGAGGGAGCACTGGGAGAGCAGGGGGATGATTTCAAAGCTAATGGAAACACACAGCAAATGCAGTTCCAAACAGAGGAAGCAGCCATAGAGGGAATGGCAACCGAAGGGGGGTAACAATTCAGATGCGTACTAGGCCAGACCGGGCTCAAAGTTTCCTCTGGGTCCCCAGGAGCCTATGGTCAGTCTGAAAATTGGGGACCAACATATGGACTTTATGGTGGATACGGGGGCCGAACACTCATAAGAACATAAGATATGCCATACTGGGTCAGACCAAGGTCCATCAAGCCCAGTATTCTGTTTCCAACAGTGGCCAATCTAGGTCATATGTACCTAGCAGTTTCCCCAAGGGACACAGGTTCCACAATGCTTGTATTGGTTCAAGCATTGATATCCTGGGTCCCTTCTTAATAATGGCTTATGGACCTTTCCTCCAGGAACTTGTCCAAACCTTTTTTAAACACAGCTACACTAACAGCCTTTACTACATCCTCCGGTAACAAATTCCAGAGTTTGATTACACGTTGAGTGAAAAAATATTTTCTCTTATTAGTCTTAAATAGTTTACCCTGTAGCTTCATTGCATGTCCCCTAGTCTTTCTATATTCTGATAAGGTAAACTCAGTGGTGGTAAACTCAGTGGTGGCAAACCCAGTGGCTCCTCTGTCTTCCCGAACTATCACTATTGTCGGGGCCACTGGTAACCGGGCCACTAGGCCTTTCCTGCAGAACCGCACCTGTGAATTAGGGGGACGAAAGATAATACATCAGTTCCTGTACATGCCTGAATGCCCGATCCCCCTCTTGGGCCGAGATATGCTAGCTAAGCTCCAGGCGCAGATATCATTCACTGAAGGGGGAAAGATGGAAATTACTCTGAATTCGAAACCAGCCAGCCTGATGGTGTTAGCTGTCCCCCGAGAGGAAGAATGGCGATTCTATAGCATGGCTCCGTCTGATGTAACAAGCCCCCGTTTCTCCACTGAAATTCTGGCCCCGCCCGAGGTATGGGCGGAGGATAATCCACTGGGCCTAGCCAAAAATGTGGCCCCTGTTCTTGTCACCCTCAAACCAGGAGCAGAACCAGTGCATATAAGACAGTATCCTCTTCCGCGACCAGCAATTGAAAGCATTCATCATCACCTGATGAAATTGCTGAAATATGAACTCCTGAGGAAGTGTCAGTCACCCTGGAACACCCCCCTTCTCCCAATCAAGAAGCCCGGGACAGGTGACTACCGCCCGGTGCAAGATTTGCGACGAGTAAATGATGCAGTTGTAACCATACACCCAGTGGTACCAAACCCATACACTCTTCTGGGGCCACTCACTTCACAGTACTGGATTTGAAAGATGCTTTCTTCTGTGTACGCTTAGCAACGGCCAGTCAGCCTCTGTTTGCCTTTGAGTGAGAAGACCCTACTACTGGAAGGCGGGGTCAACTCACCTGGACTCGACTACCCCAGGGATTCAAGAACTCACCCACTCTCTTCAGCGCCGCCCTCAGTCAGGACCTTTCAAGCTACCCTGTAATACCCGGAAAAAGGGTCCTCTTCCAATATGTGGATGATCTGCTGATAGCAACAATCTCCAAAAGTGAATGCATACAAGCTACCAGTGAACTCCTGCACCTCCTGAAAGAGGCCGGATATAGGGTCTCGAAAGCCAAGGCTCAATTGTGCCAAACCAATGTCAAGTATCTGGGGTTCCATCTGTCTAATGGAGTTCGGCGGCTGGGTCCAGAGAGAAAAGAGACTGTGTGCCGCATTCCTACCCCAACAACTAGAAGGCAAGTGAGGGCCTTCCTGGGAGCAGCGGGATATTGCCGGATATGGATACCCAACTTTGCGCTGCTGGCAAAACCACTGTATCAGGCCACCAAAGGGGCAGAGCGAGCTCCCTTGGAGTAGAGACCTGAACAAGATGCAGCTTTCCAATCCCTGAAGAAAGCACTGATGTCCTCACCAGCCTTGGAGTTACCAGATGTGCAGAAGCCGTTTCACCTATATGTCCATGAATCCAGTGGGAATGCCCTGGGAGTCTTGACGCAGCCCCTAGGATCCTGGCAGCGACCTGTAGCTTATCTATCAAAACAACTGGATACTGTTGCAACAGGGTGGCCTCCCTGTTTGCGCGCCATTGCAGCCACAGCCCTTCTGGTGAATGAAGCCGACAAACTCACATTGGGTCAGAACCTTCAAGTCATGGTACCACATTCTGTTCTAACCCTCATGGAACACAAAGGAAACTACTGGTTCACCAGCTCACGGATGTTGAAATACCAGAGCATGTTATGTGAAAAACCCCGGCTACAGTTAGCCATCAGCCAAGCCCTGAATCCTGCCACACTGTTGCCAATTGGCCCAAGCCCCCCTGATCATGATTGTCTGGAAGTTATGGACACTGTATTCTCCAGCCACCCTGATTTAACTGATCTTCCACTGGACAACCCTGACAGGACTTTCTTCGTGGATGGAAGCAGTCTCATTGTCAACGGACGACGCTGTGCTGAATATGCAGTGATGACCCTGGACACGATGATTGAGTCTTCAGCTTTGGCCCCAGGGACCTCAGCCCAGAAGGCTGAACTTATAGCCCTCACAATGGCACTGATAAAGGGAACAGGGCTCTGCTTGAACGGTTACACTGATTCCAAGTATGCCTTCACCACCCTGCACGCCCATGGAGCCCTGTACAAGGAACGTGGATTGATAACCTCAGGGGGCAAGTCCATCAAATACGGTCCCGAAATTCTGGCCCTACTAGATGCTGTGTGGGCCCCCAAACAGATTGCAGTAATGCATTGCAGAAGTCATCAGAAGGGGAAGGGGGAGGTGCCACGGGGAAATAGGTTAGCTGACGTGACAGCCCGAGAAGTAGCAATATCCGGACAAGTCCCTGCCCCCTCTGTCCCAGTCCAGGCAGCACTGTTCCCAGTACCGCTCAGTACATGGAATCCCCAATACACCTCCAGCGAGTTAGACTATTTCTGCCAGAAGGAGGGAGGAGTATTAAACAAGGATGGGTGGATAGAGTTACCACCAGGAGCTGGTGGTCGGCCCCCAGGTCCTACTGTTGTCCCAGAATCCCTAGGCCCTGCCTTCATCCAAGCCTTCCATCAAGCAACACATTACGGAAAAACTGCCATGCAAAAAGCTCTCAGACCTTATTTCTGTATCCCCTTACTGGGACCCCTGTCCGCATCAGTGGCCAGCAGATGTTTAACCTGTGCCAAGAATAACGCCCGGCAAGGCCCCACTCAGCCCCCAAGAGTCCAATCGATGGGAGTCACCCCCATGGGAAATGTCCAGGTGGATTTTACTGAAATGCCTCAAGCAAATGGGTATCGTTACTTACTAGTTCTAGTCTGTACCTTTTCTGGGTGGGTAGAAGCTTTCCCCACGAGAACTGAAAAGGCTAGAGAGGTCACAAAAGCCCTACTCCATGAAATCATTCCCAGGTTTGGTATACCACTGGTCTTAGGGTCAGATAATGGTCCCTCATTTGTATCTCAGATAACTCAGCAGCTGGCCAAAGCTCTACAAATACAGTGGAAATTACATACAGCCTACAGACCCCAAAGTTCAGGCAAGGTAGAGCGCATGAACCGCACCCTGAAGTCCCACTTGTCCAAACTCTGTCAAGAATCCTACCTAAAGTGGCCTCAAGTTCTCCCTATAGCCCTCCTCAGGATACGCTCTGCTCCCACTAAGGTGTTAGGAGTTTCCCCATTTGAGGTTTTGTATGGGCGGCCCCCGCCCATTGTCCAGGGGATAAAGGGAGATATGAATCAGATTGGATCTGAAATCATTAGACAAGAATTGTTGGCGTTAGGTTCTGTCTTACAGAGTCTCCATGCTTGGATTCAAGATCAGCTGCCCATTAATCTGACCGAGCCACTGCACCCCTTCAAGCCCGGAACTTCAGTGTGGATCAAAGAGTGGCGAAAAGAACCATTGGAGCCACACTGGAGAGGGCCCTACATCATCATACTGTCTACCCCTACGGCAGTTAAAGTTGAGGAGCTCGCACCTTGGATCCACCACAGTCGGTTGAAGCCGGCTGCACCTACCGATCCTCAGCTTTGGACCTCAACGAACCATCCCGATTCGCCCCTGCGTCTTACCCTGAGGCGGCAGAGACCATCGGTGTAGACTCGACAGCCCTACTCTTGTCACACGTCGTGGAAGCTGACAGGTCTACGCACGGCAGAAGCTGTGAGAAAGGAAGAACCTGAGTAACAGAAAAGAATTTAAGTTACATATAGAGACATTGAAGTAGTGTAGCTATGATGAATATGCATGTCTATTGTCTATATTGTACTTGCAGTATCCCTGGGGCCCTTTAGAATGACTTCCTCTATACCCCCTTGTACCCCCTGCATTACCACCACCCGAACAGGAGTAAAAATTACCCAAACCCTGCTCTACCACTCACACTACAGCTGCACCGGTTCTGTTAGCCAGTGTGAGTATAATGGTACGGAATTGAGTATCTGTACGATAGGAAAAACCAAGACCTGTTTTAACCCACGCCAGAGTCCAACCTATCAGGTTATCGAGGTTCGCTCCCACTCAGCTGTGGGCTACCTCCTTAATTTCACGAAGATATCCTCCCCCACTAGCCCGGCTACTCTCTTTTTCGATGCTTGTGCAGCCATAAATGCCAACAAATGGCACAGGGGAAGGTGTGGTTCCCTTAGCCAGGAACACACCTATACACACAATGACAAATACATGTGCCCGGCCATAGCATCTGGGGCCCCATCTTGTACCGGACCGGGAGCCCGCGACCACAATTTCTGCCCCACCTGGAACTGTGTTTACTATGCATCGTGGCCCAAGGCACCAACAGGGCGCCCCCGGGATTCTCGCAAGGCAACCTTGACTCGGTTACCAGCCATGTCAGACTGTTCGACAGGCACCTGTAACCCCCTCAGACTGACCCTTACGTCCCCCAGTGTCTGGGCTACCGGATACACCTTTGGCCTCCAGATAGATGGAGAGGGCACTGACCCAGGTACCCTCATACACATCCGTCTTGTAATGAAGTCTCACATTTCCCAGCCTGCCTTCGTCTTCCATTCCTTCGAAGACGAACTCCGCACCCAAATAGAAGTGCCCACCTCCATGCGGAACCTTTTTGTGGAATTGGCTGAGACTGCAGCGTCTAGTCTCCAAATTTCAAATTGCTATTTCTGTGGGGAAACCAACTTGGGTGACCAGTGGCCATGTGAAGCTAGGGAACTGGACTACTCTGTCCCATATAACCAGACTGCCCTTAATAGAACAGCCAGTGAATGGGTCCTGGCAAACTCCATTGTTGGCCGTATCTGTATAGTCAGGACTGGGCCCCATTTCCCCATTAAGGTAGGGGAACTAATATGCTTGAGCCAACGTTATTATAACGAGACCTCCCGAAAGACATCCTGGTGGTCAGGTGTAAATGTTACTGAACCGTCTAACCCATTTACCAATTTCACCACACTCACTGCAGTATGGACTGATCTTCCCTCCACCAATACCTGGAGAGCCCCCCCAGGGCTCTACTAGATTTGTGGAAATCGAGCATATGCCCAGCTTCCTGACAAATGGGGAGGGGCGTGTGTCCTGGGGACAATCCGCCCGTCCTTTCTAATTCCCATTTCCCAAGGAGAGCAGTTAGGTTTCCCGGTATATAACCACCGCCAACAGCGTGATACCCTGAAGATTGGGCAATGGGATCAGAAATGGGATAATGAGGAATGGCCTCCTGAGAGAATTATTGCATACTATGGCCCAGCTACTTGGGCAGACGATGGGACTTGGGGATACCGCACTCCTGTTTATATGTTAAATCGTATTATCCATTTACAAGCTGTTGTAGAAATTATAACTAATGAAACCTTTAAGGCATTAACCCTCCTGGCAAAACAAAATACCCAGATCTGCGCACTGCTATTTACCAAAACCAGTTGGCCCTTGATTACCTATTGGCCACTGAGGGAGGGGTATGTGGAAAATTCAATCTGACTAACTGCTGTTTGCAGATTGATGATCAAGGCCAAGTCATTGAAGAAATAGCCGACTGTATGCGGAGGTTAGCTCATGTACCTGTTCAGACCTGGCACGGGCTGGAGCTAAATGGATGGTTCGGTTCTATGTTTACAGGGGTGGGGGGTCTGAAAACTACTGTAGGTGCTGTTTTACTAATGCTAGCTGTATGTATGCTTCTTCCATGTTTTCTACCCCTTTGCCTACACATGTTTACCTCTATTATTGACAGTACAGTTGAACGCAAGACTGCAGCCCGAGTATTAGCTATGTGGAAGTATCAGACCTTACCTCAAGAGGAGGTCACAGTCTAAGATAGCTCTTAATGTGTGATTTTCATCTCACCCCTTTCTGGAGGGGTGATGATAATCAAAAGGGGGGAATGTGGTAGGCCCCAGCAATTAACCAGGCCTCTGGTAGGCCTCATGCATAGAAATGTATCTATAACAGTATTGAGTTACCAACCCCCACTTGAGACTAGTGCTGGAAAGAAAGATTTGCTTTTAAAAACGGCTGTTGAACATTTCTTCTCTTTCCTCCCCCCCTCCCTTATGTTCCATGAACTCAAATTGACCTGGCCTTCCTGGGGCCAGGAATGTCTTACCAATTAAAAATGTACTTATGGTGGGCCTCATCTCTGGGCCTGAGGAGAGGCCCCCACCTCACAGAGCAGGAAAGACCATATTTGGTAGGTCCAACTGCTCTGTGCTGCCCTCCAGGTGACCGTGCTTTGCAGATAACTGACTCTTAAGCTTTGAACCTCCCTGTACTTTTGAAGTTTTAGATAGAGAACTTGCTATGCAGATGCAGGCATGTCTTAACGAGGGAAAGGTGGGAAGGGGGAGGGGCTTGGAGTGGAGAAAGAGGGCTAGGCATGGTTAATGATTGGATGCCAATAGAGAATTTACTTTGATCTGATAATGAAAATGTATATAAGCAAGCTGCGACCGCATTTCGAGGCTCAGCTTCTTCTTGGATTTGTTTCCGCTGAGTCTGTGCTGCACATTAAAATTGGCTTGGACCCTGCAACTGACTCCTAGTATTATTCATTGAATACAATCAGCCACAACACCATGTAATAAGTTACTGTTGCAGTTGTTAAAATTGTGTATGTATATAAGTTCTCTTTGTTCTCTATGCAAGCTGTTGTTGAACTGTACACCACTTTGTCCCGGTGAAAAGCGGTATAAAAAAATCTAGCCAGATAAATAAATGTTTACCATAAGTGTATGCCTAATACCCTTCCACTGCGGAACAGAAATGAGAAATGGGAGCAGGTCAGAATTTAAGACTATGTTAGCCAGAGAGTAGTTAGAGAAGTTGCAGTTTTTGGACCTCTAAAAATTTGGAAAACCGTTCTAGCACTCGAGTCTAAATCCGATCCAGCACAGGTGAGAAAGCAAAGGAAAGGATGAAGGAGGGGAAATAGGAAAGGCGAGTACATGCGATTTACGGTCCAGGGAAGAAAAAGAAAGGCAGGGTAGAGTAACGAAAAGCGAGGTCCGCATTTTATCTTCATTGGGCCACATAACTTCCCACTAACGAAAAGAAACTCCCTGACCAGCAGCGCGCGCGCCACCAACTTCAGAAATCCGTCACAGCCCACCCCCTAAAGCCGTCCGTGACGTTGCCCGCCCCGCCCCCTCGGGGTTCGCTTTGTGGAGGCAGGAATAGGGCTATTTTCTTCCTGACAGGTCAGGTAGCTGCTGCTGTTATGGTGCTAGTGGTAGTGATGGGAATGAGCGGCTCGGGGAAGTAGGTACCGGGGCTGGGCCGTTCAGCTTCTTTCCACCTTACTAGCGCTGCGCCGAGGGAGGCAAGGAATGAGAAGCGCGCGGTTGGTTAGTGAGAGTCCGGTGACTTTTGCCTCCGTAGATGGCGATGCTGAGGAGGAAGCTTCGCGCGTTGCCATTACGGAACGTGATACTTTCGCGCCTGCGCTGGAGTTTATTAGAAGTGATACCTGTGCTCGGGCTCTGCCGCAGGGGCAGGCAGCTTCACCAGACAGGGCCGCGTTTCTTACAGCGTAGTTTCTCTGCCCTGCAGCTCTAGAAGAAGCTTTAGTCATCCACCACGGGCGGGAGCAGTTAACTCACTAAAGTGCAGCTCGGTTCCACTGCTCTGTGGCTGCAGGTGCGCCGGTCCTGCTCCACTGATCCAGGGCTGGCGCAAGGTAGTGGGTGCCCTGGGCAAACCTTCAGCCTTACGCCCCCCTCCCCACCCGATTTTGATGACTAAACTCAATAATCGTGATCATCTGAACACCACCCTTTCAACAAAAATCCTGTAAAAATGCACAATTGGGCATCATCCGTCTAAATGTTAAACTGCTTTATCTGTATACCGTTTCCTGTGATGACGGAGTTTGTGGCTACCAGCAGGGCTGGCCTGAAGGTTTCGGTCACCCCAGGAAGACCCTCCATGATGTCTCCTTGAGGATTGCAGTGCTGCCCGGTCTACCATGCTGCCCCCTCTTGGCCTCCATCTCCTTGCCAGGGGGAGGGGGTTAGCATGATGATCCCTCTGCTTTGTTGGGCTTTAAAGTGCACTCACAGCCTGTCACCCCTCCAATGCAACTTCCTGTTGGGGGGGGGGCAGCAGGCCATGAGTGTGCTAGCATGGGTACATTTGCAGCAGAGGGATCGCTTGCTGCCCTCCCTACCCCAGATGAGATGATAGATGCCGGGGGGAGGGGGGGTCACATGTGGCATGGTGGGCCAGGCAGTACTGAACTGCCGCTTTGCTGGGAGAGGGGCCCAATGCCTGTGGCCCTAGGCAACCACCTTCTTTGCCTAGTGAATGGGCCAGCACCACACCTAATCAGTGACATGTCTGCCTCTGAGCATGTGGCACTGAGATTGCTGGAGGGGGAAGACTGTAGGGAGAGGCTGCACTGTCTGCATATGGGATCAGAGAGGCCTGTGCATCTCATGCGGCTCAGCAATGGTGAGGTAATGTATTGCCCACCTCCTCTGTTTCTTGTGTTGCCCTGCATACAGATCCTGGCTTGTTGGGGTCTCAGTTTGATTTTGTCTACATATTTCTACTTTTAACTTGTTATAATTTATTCTGTACTTGGTGAGGGTCTAATTGTGTTTTGGTTGTGTGACTTGAGACCAAGTGTTCTGTTAGCATGGTGTTTCTATGTAGGATATGTAATAATTGAGATGGTCAGTTTTAAGTGTTGGTATGTTCTAAGGCTGAATAGGTATTAGGATGTTCTAGAGGGTTGATGTGGGTGGCGGGTAGTCCGTGATAAATTGCATTACAGTAGTCCAGGTGGGAGAGCGTCATAGCCTGCATGACTGTTCTGAAGTCCTGTGAGTTGATGCGTGGTCTGAGCCATTGTTACCGTCTTTGCTTTGTGGAATATTGTTCTGGTAGTCTCTTTAATCTGTTGTTTAAATGTAAGTGCTTGATCAATGATAATTCCCAAATATTTTATGTGGGGTTGAACTTCTATTTGGGTGGTTCCCAAGGTGAGGTGGGGCAGTGGGGTGAAGTTTGGGTTCTTTTGGTCACAGTGAGAGCTTCTGTTTTTTTAATGTTGATGAATAGGTTGTTCTCTTGTAGCCAGCTAGAGACATCAGTGAAGCAGTCTGATAGGTGACTGTTTGTTGGGTTTATGGTTGTGATGGGTCCATAAAGCATTATGTCATCTGCGTAGATATTGTAGTTGATACTGTGAGTGCATATTATTGAACGGAGTGGCTGCAGGTAGATATTGAAAAGCATGGCAGATAGTGTGGAGCCTTGGGGTACTCCTTGGTGCTGTCGAAAGAGGTGGAGGTTGCCATGCTTGTGCGGATCAGTTGTCTATTGGTCAGGTAGAAGTGGAACCATTGTAGCACAATGTCCTTGATGCCCATCTCCTGTAGTCTGTGTAGGAGGGTGTTGTGGGAGATGGTGTCAAAAGCTGCGGATATGTCTAGAGAGATCATAGCATATCCAGAGTGTTTGGTCTACGTACCTTTTGATTAGGGTGTTCAGTAGTGATATCTTGAGGGTCTCAACTCCATGCGATGGGCGGAATCCGTGTTGTTGTGGGTCCAGGAAGTTGTTAGTATCCAGGTGGTCTTGGAGCTGCTGTTGAATTATCTTCTCGATGACTTTGGCGGTGAATGGGAGACTTGCTATTGGCCTGAAGGAGGCGAGGTCGAGGGGGTCCAGGTTGTGTTTCTTAAGGGTTGGGCAAATGATGGAGGTTTTAAGGATGTCTGGCATGTGTTGTCACCACGCCCCCTGCTGGTAGCTTGTTGAAGGGACAAGGTGGACATTTTAATTATGTTGTAGAAGTAGGAGACCATTTTGGACCAGAGGGATCATGGTCCTTGTAGTCCTTCTTCTTAAGAAATGAGTTGTGTACGCCTTGTGTAGGGTCAAACAAAAGGCTTTTATTCCCCTTTAGCACTAAGGTTCGCTAAGAAACCAAAAGTAGAATTTACCTTATTTTCAGGTTTATGCCAAAGTAATTACAGAGCAAGAAAACTGTTATGAGAGCTTCACAGTTCCTTGTAAAAATACACAGGGTTTTCAACACTGTAGTAAAACAAATAAACAAGCTCTTCTTTAGCTCAGCACAGGCAAAAGATATTGTTAAAGCATGTTCTGGTAATTACAGCTCTGGGAGAGACTCTAGGCTTTCAGCAGTACACATCGAACAGTCCATTTGTTCTTCAGGCATCAACGGCTCTGGTTCCCCAAGCTCAATCTGCATGGGTTCCAGCTCAGCCGTGCTTTCTTCTACACCTGAGCTTTCCCTGGCTGAATTAGTTTGCAGTTCAGAAGTTCTCTTCCCTAGTTTCCAGCCTGGCAGTTCTGGGTTTTGCAAACAAGTGGTATGTCTTGTTCCTATGCCTCTTGGTAGTGGTTTCCAAAACTTCTGCCAGCTTTCTTTCCTCTCAGTATTGCTATCTGAGTTATACGTCTTTCTAGGACCTGGCTTCTTTGTGAAAAATAAAGTATCACTGTACCTTGGCTCCTTGAAGTCTGTGCCACTGGTATTCCCCCTACCAGGCACCCTCCTTCTGATACTGTCTTCTCTGAAGACTGTTTCTTGGAGTTCTCTGGGCTGGGCTTGTCCTCCCTGGAGCTTAGCTCTGCCACGTAAGGATTCCAAACTCCTCTGCTTTGCAGTATAGGAGGTTCCTCTATCAGGTCTTTTCTTCCCAGTATCCTTGGGTTCCTTTCCAGATCCTTTCTCAGAGCTTCTCTCTATGCGTAGGCCTTTCTCTAGGCATGGTTTTCTCTCTAGGCATGACTCTCTCTGCAGCCGTGGCTCTCCCTCTAGCCGGAGCTCTCTCCCTTGCCGTGGCTCTCTCTGCTTCCTTCCTGCAGAGCTCTGCTTATAAAGCCCTTTTTCCCTTGAGTTTTCTGACCCTCTCCTCAGGTGCACCTGATTAGCTTCTGCTTCATCAGTACCTGGGTGTGTCAGCATCTGCAGGCTCGTGCCTGCCCCCTCTAGCTGTCCTGCTAGGTAATTGCACCCTCTGCAAGTCAGTTGCTTTATGAAAAACAGCGTTTTTTCCTAAGTTCATAGCTTCAGCTCTATCACAGTGTCCTTGCTGGAGAGATTCATTGACTATGTGGGTTAGGGCTGTGCTTATGTCCTCTTTAGTTTTCTTTATCCACTCCACAGGGCAGGGATCTAATGGAGAGGTGGCGGTGTTTAGGCATGAGATAGTGGATTCTATCTTTTCTTTGGTGACTATTTCAAATGTATTCCAGTCAGTGCCCTTAGCAGTAGGGTAGGTTGTTGTTGTTGCACTCACTCTTGGGTTGGGTGGTTGTTGGAGCTGTTTATATTGGCGAGCTGGTTAGAGTGGTTGGGTGCCTTTGTTAGCTTCTTGACAATCTCAAAGAGCTCACGTGGTCTGTTTATTGAAGTTTTTATGATTTTTGAGTGGTAGGTCCTTTTTGCATTATCTGTTTCTGTGCGGTATGTATCTAGTTCACTCATGTATCTTGCTTTATCTGTTTCTTTTTTGGTCTTTCTCCATTTTCTCTCAGTTCTCCTGAGTTGGGTCTTTAGTCTCCGTAGGTCGGGGGTGAACCATCGGGCTCTTGTTGCAGTAGCTCTGGTTTTGGTGCTGTTTGGCATTGTACATGATGCAGATGAGATTGCAGTATTCCAGATGTTGATTAGGTCTTTGATTTTGGTGTAGTCTGGAGTTTAGGTAATATTTGTGCTAGGAAGTCCTCTTTGTTAAATGATTTAAATCTTCTTGCGAGTTGATTGTTCTCTTTGATGCTGATGTGCTGCTGGTAAATGTAGGTAAGGTTAATGAGATGGTGGTCAGACCATGGTACGCTTGTGATCTTAGGTTCTTGCATGAGATGGCACTTTGGGAGTTAAGGAATATCAGGTCGAGAGTATTTCCTTTTTCGTGTGTTGATTCATGTATGATCTGAGTCGGGTCCATTGCTTCCATAGCACTGATGAAGGCTTTGGCATGCTTTTCTTGCAGTGAGGGGAGGTTGAAGTCTCTGAGGATTAGCTGTTCTTTTGTGGTGATGGTACTCTCTGATACGTGTTTTAGTATGTCTGATAGATCGTTACGTGCAGTGGGTGCTCGGTAGATTAGGCATATGGAGAGGTGTTTGTTGGTGAGAGTGAGTATGTCCACTTCATTGGTTGTTTCTGATGCGTGGTTTCTGAGGTGGAGGTCAGATTTCGCTATGATGACTACTCCTCCTCCTCTAGCGTCAGCTTGGGAGCAGTTGTGCATACTGTATCCATTAGGTGTTAGTTGGTTCATGAGTACTATGTCGAAATCTGTCAGCCATGTTTCGGTTATGCAGAAGATGTCGATCTTTTGATATATGATCAGGTCTTGGAGCATGGGGAGTTTGTTTCTGACTGAGAGCACATTTATTAGAGTGATTCAGAGAGAGTGGGTGTTTGTGAGGTTAGTGGTGTGGGAGGTGTGGGAGCGCTGCCTCATGTAGAGGGGGGTTTGGTGATCTTTGTAGGTTGGGTAGGTGTGGTGTTGAGTGGGGCGGTTAGGATGTGTGCTGGCACTGGCAATAATGTGATAGTAGGCCAAGTTGATTGGGAACGGTGTTAGGAGGTATGCTGGAGCCAGGAAGGGTGGCATGGTTGCAGGAGTACCTCGAGATCTTGGGGCAGATCTGGATGGAGATAGGGTCTGTTTGCTGGGGAGGCGATGGAGTCTGCTTTAGGGCTTGCTCTGGTGGTGTGGAGTCAAGGTTCATTGGCGGGTAGATGGTTTAGGTTGTTGCTGGGTTGGTTGAGTTTGTGAGCGGAGGAGGTGAATGGTGTTGCCACCTCAGTGCCCCGCCTAAGGGCCACGCCAAAGGGCCATCTGGCAAGGCCCTCGGGTGTGGGCCTGCCAGGCATGGGCGCGCCCGATGTCGGGCGCTCCTTTATCCTCCTCCCACTGCCCTGATTGGGCAGGAGCCTCTGTGCAGGAGACGGATATAGCGGAATTAAAAAGGTAAAGAGAAGGGTGACCAAAATGATAAAAAGGATGGAACGACTCTCCTATGAGCAAAGGCTAAAGAAGTTTGGACTCTACTGAGAGGATATATGTAAGCGATCTATAAAATCATAAGTGAAACAAGCAAACATGAACCAATTTTGCTCTTTTCAAAAAGTACAAAAATTAGGGGGCATGCCATGAAGTTACCAAGTAGCACATTTAAAATAAACAGGAGAAAATACATTTTCATTAATCAAACCCTTGAATTTGTTGCCAGAGAGTGCGGTAAAATCAGATAGAAACATAGAAAAATTACGACAGAAAAAGACCACATGGCCTATCTAGTCTGTCCTTCCATATCAACAACTACAACAGTCCCCTTTTTTCCTTTAGAGATCCTCTGTGTTTGTCCCATGCTTTTTTGAATTCAGATACTGTCCTCATATCTACCACCTCCACTGGGAGACTATTCCACGGATCCACCACTCTTTCCGTAAAATATTTCAGCATATCACTCCTGAATCTATCCCCCTTCACCCTCATCCCATGTCACCTCGTAGCAGAACTTGCTTTCAATTGAAAGAGGCTCTCCCCCTGTGCATTTATGCCATGGAGGTATTTAAACATCTCAATCATATCACCTCTATCCCGCCTTTCCTCTAAGACAGAGGTTCTCAACCCTGTCCTCGGGACCCACCTAGCCAGTCGGGTTTTCAGGATAGCCACAATGAATATGCATGAGAGAGATTTGCATACACTGCCTCCATTATATGCAAATGTCTTCCATGCATATTCATTGTGGTTATCCTGAAAACCCAACTGGGTTGAGAACCCCTACTCTAAGATGTACATATTAAGATCCTTAAGTTTGTCCTCATATGCTTTTATAATGAAGACTACTAACCATTTTAGTAGCCACCTTCTGTACTGACTCCATCCTGTTTATATCCTTTTGAAGGTGCGGTCTCCAGAATTGCACATTGTACGCCAAATGAGGTCGCACCAAAGATTTATACAGAGAAACTATCACCTTCTTTTTTCTGCTAGCCATTCCTCTCCGTATACACCCAAGCATCCTTCTAGCTTTTGCCGTCGCCTTTTCTATCTGTTTAGCTACTTTAAGATCATCAGACACAACCACGCCTAGGTCCCGCTCTTTAGTGGACAAAAGTACTTCACCCCCTATACCAGAGGTTCCCAACTCCAGTCCTGCAGGGCCAAACACCATTCAGGTTTTCAGGCTGTCCCTAATGAATATGCATGAGATACATTTGAATACAATGGGGGAAGTGCATGCAAATGCATCTCATGCATATTTATTAGGGACAGCCTGAAAACCTGAATGGTGTTTGGCCCTCCAGGATGGGAGTTGGGAACCTCTGCCCTATACTATATTGCTCCCTTTGATTGCTGCAGCCCAAATGCATGACCTTACATTTTTTAATATTAAATCCCAGCTGCCAAATTCTAGATCACTCTTCAAACTTAGCTAGATCCCACCTCATGTTATCTACACCTTCCTGGGTGTCTACTCTTGCAAATTTTGGTATCATCTGCAAAGAGGCAAACCTTACCCGACAGCCCTTCCGCTATATCACTAACAAAGATGTTAAAAAGAATCGGACCAAGGACAGATCCCTGGGGCACACCACTGGTAACTTCCTTCTCCTCAGAGTGAGCTCCAGTTACCAGTACTCTTTGTCGCCTCCCACACAACCAATTTCTAACCCAAGCAGTAACTTTAAGGTCCATCCCTAGGGTGATCAGTTTGTTTATAAGTCGCCTGTGAGGAACGGTGTCAAAGGCTTTACTGAAATCTAAATACACCACATCTAGGGCTCTCCCTCGGTCCAACTCCCTGGTCACCCAGTCAAAGAACTCAATCAGATTTGTCTGACAAGACCTGCCTCTGGTGAATCCATGCTGCCTCGGATCCTGTAATCCGCTGGACTCCAGAAACCTCACTATTTTCTCTTTCAGCAGCGTTTCCAATAATTTACTCACCACCGAAGTTAAACTAGTAGTTTTCAACCACATCCTTACTTCCGCTTTTGTGTAAAGGCACCACATGAGCCTCTCTCCAGTCCTTTGGCACCACTCCCGATAGAGCAGTTGGTTAAAAAATAAAAAAAAGTTTGGACGAGTTCCTGGAGGAAAAAACACTATAAACCAATCATTAAAAAGGAAGAACTGGGAAAACTTACTGCTGTACTTATCCCTGGAGAGGGAGGGGGTAAGCAGCATGGAATCTAGCTATGTTAGAGATTCTGCCAGCTTTTGAGACCTCGACTGGTCACTTTTTGAAATAGTTACATAAGAGCTGCCATATTAGGTCAGTCCAAAGGACCATCAAAACCAGTGTCCTATTTCTAACATTAGATAGATTCTCTACAGAAAAATAAGACATTGGCAGAGGCATCATAAATTTAGTAAAGCAGTAGTACAGGAAACATTAATACAGCTATAAGGTGATGTTTTACTTACTACTGCTATTACTACTACTATTAATCATTTATATGGACCTCAGGAGCAGGACCTCAGAAAACACCCACAAATAAGAACAGAAGCGAGGGACATCTTGAACAATTTTCAGAAGACTGTGTTCATGAGAAACTAGCTCAACTCAAAGTAGACAAAGCGATGGGACCGGATGGGATACACCCTAGAATACTGAGGGAACTTGGGGACATTCTAGCAACTCCACTGACTGACCTTTTCAATGCCTCGTTGGAGTCGGGAGTGGTGCCAAAGGACTGGAGAGAGGCTCATGTGGTGCCTTTACACAAAAGCGGAAGTAAGAATGTGGTTGAAAACTACAGGCCGGTTAGTTTAACTTCAGTGGTGAGTAAATTAATGGAAACGCTGTTGAAAGAGAAAATAGTGAGGTTTCTGGAGTCCAGCGGATTACAGGATCCGAGGCAGCATGGATTCACCAGAGGCAGGTCTTGTCAGACAAATCTGATTGATTTCTTTGACTGGGTGACCAGGGAGTTGGACCGAGGGAGAGCTCTAGATGTGGTGTATTTAGATTTCAGTAAAGCCTTTGACACTGTTCCTCACAGGCGACTTATAAACAAACTGAGCACCCTAGGGATGGACCCTAAAGTTACTGCTTGGGTTAGAAATTGGTTGGGTGGGAGGCGACAAAGAGTACAAGTAAATGGAGCTCACTCTGAGGAGAAGGATGTTACCAGTGGTGTGCCCCAGGGATCTGTCCTTGGTCCGATTCTTTTTAACATCTTTGTTAGTGATATAGCGGAAGGGCTGTCGGATAAGGTTTGCCTCTTTGCAGATGATACCAAAATCTGCAATAAAGTAGACACCCAGGAAGGTGTAAATAACATGAGGAGGGATCTAGCTAAGCTTGAAGAATGGTCTAGAATTTGGCAGCTGGGATTTAATGTTAAAAAATGTAAGGTCATGCATTTGGGCTGCAGCAATCCAAGGGAGCAATACAGCATAGGAGGTGAAGTACTTTTGTCCACTAAAGAAGAGCGGGACCTAGGCGTAGTTGTGTCCGATGATCTTAAAGTAGCTAAACAGGTAGAAAAGGCGACGGCAAAAGCTAGAAGGATGCTTGGGTGCATACGGAGAGGAATGGCTAGCAGAAAAAAGGAGGTGATAATGCCTCTGTATAAGTCTTTGATGCGACCTCATTTGGAGTATGGTGTGCAATTCTGGAGACCGCACCTTCAAAAGGATGTGAACAGGATGGAGTCGGTACAGAGGGGTGCTACTAAGATGATTAGTGGTCTTCATTATAAAGCATATGAGGACAGACTTAAGGATCTTAATATGTACACCTTAGAGGAAAGGCGGGATAGAGGTGATATGATTGAGATGTTTAAATACCTCCGTGGCATTAATGTTCAGGGAGAGAGCCTCTTTCAATTGAAAGCAAGTTCTGCGACGAGGGGACATGGGATGAGGGTGAAGGGAGATAGATTCAGGAGTGATATGCGGAAATATTTCTTTACGGAAAGAGTAGTGGATCCGTGGAATAGTCTCCCAGTGGAGGTGGTAGAGATGAGGACAGTAACTGAATTCAAAAAAGCATGGGACCAACACAGAGGATCTCTAAAGGTAAAAAGTGGACTGTTGTAGTTGTTGTTATGGAAGGACAGACTAGATGGGCCTTGTGGTCTTTTTCTGTCATCATGTTTCTATGTTTCTATGTATATAGCACTACAAGGCGTACACAATGCAGTACAGATACATTTAAAAGATGCTCCCTGCTCATCAGTGCTTACAATCTAATCAAGACAGACAATACAATAGTTGAGAATAAGGAATACAAAAAGGGGAAAGGTAAGGAGATACAAGGGATTAGGTTCCAAATGGAGCCACAAAGTGGTGAGCCTTAAGAATGGATTTGAAGAGGGGGGAGAGATGAAGCCTGATGTACAAACTTGGGTAGTTTGTTTCAGGCATAAGGAGCAGCGTAATGAAAAGCTCGAAGTCTGGAAATGGCAGTGGAAGAAAAGGGCATAGAGAGAAGCAGGCCAGTGGAAGAGCAAAGTTCATGAGGAGGGGTGTAGGGAGACAGGAAAGATAATGAGCAGGAGAATGAATGCATTTATAGGTCAGAAGGAGAAGTTTGAATTGGATACATTAACGGAAGGAGAGCCAATAAAATGACTTGAGAAGAGGGGTTACATGAATATATTGGGGCTGGTGGAAGATTAGCCGTGCAGCAGAGTTCTGAACAGATTGAAGGGGAGAGAGATGACTCAAACGGAGGCCAGCAAGGAGGAGGTTGCAATAGTTGAAACAGGAGGTGACTAAAGAATGGGCAAGAGCCTTAGTAGTGTGTTCAGAGAGGAAGGGGCTAATTTTGTTAATGTTATAGAGAAAAAAGGACAGGTTTTAGCTGTCTGTTGCATATGTGTGGAGAAGGAGAGGGCAGAGTCAAAAATGACACCAAGGTTGCAGGCTAAGGAAACTGGAAGAAGAATGTTATCAATAGAGATAGAGAAAGGGGGCAGGAGAGTTTAGGGGGAAAAATAAGAAGTTTGGTTTTGTCCATGTTCATTTTCAAACGGTGGCGAGACATTCAGGCAGTGATGTCAGGCAGGCAGATATGCGGGTCTGGCATGTCGGAAAAATATCAGGGGCAGATAAATAGATCTGAGCGTCATCAGCATAAAAATGATACTGCAAGCCATGGGAGGAGATCAGAGCACCAAGGGACTGGATATAGAGGAGAGGACCCAGAATAGACTCTTGGGGTACAGCTGAGAGTGGGATAACAGTAGAGGAGGAACCACCTGAGCAAACACTGAAAGAGCGATGGGAAAGAAGAAGAGAATCAGGATAGGACAGAACCCCTAAAACCAAACAAAGACAATGTGTTGAGAAGATGGTGGTCAGCAGTGTCAAAAGCATCAGAAGGATCAAGGAGAATGAGGACTGAGTAAAGGCCTTTGGATTTAGCCAGGATCAAGTCACTGGAGACTTTGGCAAGAGCAGTCCAGACAAGTGGATTGTGTTCCCCCACCAGCAGACCAGTGGAGTCAAAGAACCAATGAAAAGCCCAGGCTTCAACAACACCACTCCCATGCCTCCACTTGCCCCAGTCACCAGAAGTCTCCTCTGTATGCGTCCCCAAATATATGGGAGAGCATGGCAAGCCTCACATACCCTCGATGTGGGTACCAATGAGTAATCAACTCTAAGAACTATGTACAGGAAAGCATAAACAGAAATCTGTCAATAGAAGATGAACCTGCAGAGTTAAGTAGAAAAATCATAGTGGACCCAAGGGTACCGCAAAAGAAAACAGGTCTAGCAGGACTTGAGGAAAGGACATTATTGATAAGTAAAATGTCACCTTTCATATCATCATGCTAGACCAGTCCAGACAAGTGGGATGTACCAAAGCTACGTCTCCACTGGGCAAGAAGAAGACACAGCTGCTCACAAAACCCTTGAGCCAAAGGTCATTGCCCGTACGTGGACAGCCAATTGGTAATGCTTGGCAAAGGTGGAAAGTGATGCCGACATTGCTGCCTGACAAATGTCTGCAGGGGCTACAGAACTCCACTCCATTCACGAATTAATCCTAATAAGTAATAAATCATGAGGTGTAGAATTAAAAGCTACTGAGATATTGTTAAAATCATTACATATCCAGACCTAGGCCAGTCTAATTCTCAAATTAACCTATCAAAGAAGCTTGTCATCGGGGTTTCCATACCGTGATCACGCTTAAAACCATATTGGTGGGGGTCCAGACAGGCATATGTGGAAATTTAATGATCTAATTGCTGAAGAACATTTTTTCTGTGACCTTAGCTAAAAATGGTAGACTTGAAATAGATGCATTTTTAGTTGTCTTATATTGTCTTAACTTATTCTTTAAGACAGGACATATACTCATCTTTTTTAAATCTGAAGCTAGAGATGGTTGCACTATTCTTAACAAATCATCTGCAGTATCTGACAAACCTTTTAAACAGGTAGTTGGACAAGGGTGTAAGGAGGCCACAGCTCAACTGGTGGGCTGCAGCAATGCTGGTCAAGATGCCACTCCAAGAAGTCAAATATATCAGCATGCCTTGTCTTCAGTGTATGCAAATATGTGTCATGCATACTTGTTATGAAAACCATGAAACCTAGACTGGTTTGTGTTAGTTGAGAATCAAATTGGGGGGACCTCTACCGTAGACAAACCTTTAGGGAACAATTTTCAAATAGTCCAGTTTTACAAAAAAGTTCAAAGAGAAACAATCCATGTTGCCCTAAGAAAATTAGCAACTGCAAAACATATGTACAAAAAGAGTCTGTGCTTTGCACCTACTGTTTGTGGAGTTGCCAGAGGAGCAGAAGATAGTATGCATATAGCTGAAAATTACTTGCAAGCATTATTTTTCTCCCCTGACCCGAATGACCATTATAAGCCTATTTTCAATGCTCTTAAGTACACATGCTATAGAACCTCATTTGAGGAGAACATTTTTCAGTCAGGGTGTTTCACCAAGGTAAATGCCTTTGAAAACTGCATTCTTCATGACTGCTTATTAGGACCTTGTTTACGAGGAAAAAAACCAAAATTGACTAACCTACAGCTCTGTAAAAGTTTTTGAAATTGCCAACTGACCCTCTTCACAAACTTGAATCAGCATTTTGAGTGCAAAATATATGGCTGTTTTGTTACCATGATTCAACGGTTAGCCAGAAGCAAGAAATGATTAAATATTTCAAAATACTCCTCAAAATTAACACCTTGGGATAGATTAAAAATAATCAAATTTATAATGGCTTAATTTTCAGGCTTGTTTGCAAGTTTACATTCAAATATTCTAAATTTTCCATCTAGTATTTTGCATAAATTGATGCATGTGGAAGGTAATTTTATATCAGGGCGCCTTGGTTGTAAAACCACATAGGTGAATATGTTGCACCTGTTTTATAAAGACACTCCAGATTCAAGACACTCCTTTTCCAGAAAACATTCAATCTTTTACTCTCTGACTCCTTATTTCCCTGACCCATCTTGGTCGCCCTCCCCTCAGTACCTCTCTTCTACTGAATAAATGGCCTTCCTTTCCTATCAAAATTTTGGCATCCTTTTCCTTTTCCCCTTCATTTTCTTTGTTTTTGTTTTTATTGTACACCACTCTGATGTGTTTAAGAGCGGTTAATCAAATCAAATAAACATAAACAAACATATATGCCTTTCTAAAATTGCCCCAGAAGATAGCAAGTTGTGCATAAGGAAATAGAGGCCTTTGTGACTGCTATGGATGCCTCTGGCTTTAAGGAGAAGCTACACATAAGAAGGATAATGTACTAGAACAGTGGTTCTCAAACCTGTCCTGAGGGACCACCAGCCAGTTGGGTTTTCAGGATATCCACAATGAATATTCATGAGAGAGATTTGCATATATTGAAGAAAGTAGACATGCAAATCTCATGCATATTCATTGTGGATATCCTGAAAACCTGACTGGCTGGTGGTCCCCCAGGACAGGTTTGAGAACTACTGCACTAGAAGATAGCTGCGCACACTACCTATACTGAGCTATGTGTAATCATGTGTATGTAAATACTGAGAATAGGTGCATATGCATGTAATTTATAAAATGTATATAAAAATGCTGATCCTGCCCAGCTCCACCTAATATGTCTTATAAAAGTAGGTATTGTGATTTCTTTGTGCCTGCTTTTATGTATATTATTTCTGGGACAATTTTATAAGCACCGACTTGAGCACGTAGAACATTGTTCATATGCTAAATTACTTATTAACATAAGAACATAAGATATGCCATACTGGGTCTGACCAAGGTCCATCAAGCCTAGTATCCTGTTTCTAACAGTGGCCAATCCAAGTTGCAAATACCTAGCTGTTTCCCAAAAATACACATGGGTTCCACAGTGCTTGTATTGGGGCAAGCAGTTGATTTCCCAGGCCCTCTTTAGTAATGATTTATGGACCTTTCCTCCAGGAACTTTTCCAAACCTTTTTTAAACCCCGCTGCACTAACATCTTTTAATACATCCTCCAGTAACGAATTCCAGAGTTTGATTATGCATTGAGTGAAAACATATTTTCTCTTATTAGTCTTAGAAGGGTTATACTGTAGCTTCATTACATGTCCCCTAGTCTTTCTACTTTTTGAAAGCATAAACAATCAATCTATCTTTACCCGTTCCACTCCATTCATTAATGTAGAGACTTCTATCATATTTCCCCTCAACCATCTCTTTTTCCAGGTTGAAGAGCCCTAACCTTTTAAGCCTCTCCTCATAGGGGTATCCTTCCATCCCCTTTACCCTTTTGGTGGCTCTTCTCTGTACGTTTTCTAATTTTGCTATATCCTTTTTAAGATATGGCAACGAGAATTGCACACAGTATTCAAGATATGGTTGCACCATGAAACGATATAGAGACCGGCTGCATGAGATGTGGATCTTTCACAAAGCTAAGACTCAAATTTTTTTTCTCATCTTTGCTGGGTTCTAGCTACCAATATAGAGTTTAACTGTCTGTTTTGTGGGAATTGCTAATATTAAGTTTAACTGTGCTTATAAATTAAACTTGGGGATAATCTGACTGACTGCTTTTCTGGGTAGCCTTGGAACAGATATATGTGGGTGCCCCCAGCTCAGGAACAGCCTACTGGCCAGAGACACTTAGGTTCCTGCCTACCTTACCCCCCCCCCCCCACCCACCCCAGGGGCTGCATTGCCTATATAGCACTCGCATACATTGCCATCTATCCCTTTAACTTAGGTTAGAGCCCACATCTTCTTCCTCCTTTCCTCTTCTTCCTCTTCTCCTTCTAGGACTGCTTATTCAGCATGTCGTTTATTCAGTGCAATAAATGCAGTACTTTCATTCCAAGATGAATCATTTGGAACCTCGGAGCTTGTCCTATGTGTCTCAGGTCAGCTGCCATGCATAAAGAACTGACTCTACTAAGGGAAGACCTAGCTGCCATGCATAAAGAGGTGTCCCTACTGAGTGAGGAACTGGCTGCAATGAAGCGCACCTCTTCTAGGATACAAACTGAGAATGTCCACCGCTGCTCCCACAAAGCATCAAACACCCCAGTGACAGGTGGATCACAGTGGGTTCTGGTAGATTGCGACCTGTAATGCACAGACATCCTATGCATCAAAAGATATCCCTGCATAATGCCTTCTCTGCCTTGGCTACTGAGGATGAGGAACTGAGTGAGGAATTGGCTGCAATGAAGCGCACCTCTTCTAAGATACAAACTGAACAAAGTCCACCACCGCTCCCACAAAGAATGAAACATCCCAGGAACAAATGGATCACAGTGGATTCTGGTAGTTTGCGACCTGTGACACAGAGGCATCCTATGCATCAGGAGATATCCCTGCATAATGCCTTCTCTGCCTTGGCGAATGAAGATGCCCAATCCAAAGAACTGAAGAGCCCTTAAATGAGACAGACAATGCCCAGTCTCCTGCTAAAGGACTAAATATGAAGAAAACCTCACCAAACAGCAAACTACTCTACTTGGTGATTCCATCATCAGTGGCACCAACTTGGGAACACAGTTCAAAGGAGAGAAGATAGTCAAGTACCTCCCAAACTCTTCAGCCAGCAGGCATCAAACCACATTGTTGAAGTACTTAGTGCAGAAAGTGAACACTCCAAACTTGATGTTATTCACTGGGGCACAAATGACCTGGCTAGAAACAGTGCCTCTACAGTCCAAAAGGACTGCCAATCTCTGGGAGAGAAACTCAAGCCCATTGTTAACACTGTTGCATTCTCAGAGGTTCTACCTGTGCTTGGTAAGGGGGCAAAAAGGCTGCATCACATTAACAGCTTTAATACATGGCTCCAGACCTGGTGCAAACAAGAAGGTTTCAGATTTATTGGCGACTGGGGTAACAGATGGAACAACAAGAGACTATACTGTGCTGATGGACTACATCTCTCTGTCGCAGGGAAAATAATCCTAAGTGAAAAATTCAAGCAATATGTGGATATGCATTTAAACTAGAAAAAGGGGGTGACGGATGTAGAAGGTCAAGCTCTGGACGTCACACCCTGCAAAAGCAGATTCAAATCAGAAACAGCCACACTTTTAAACCACACATCAAAAATGAGTGGGAAGATAAGGGCAGAACAAAATCAATGCTAAATACACACAAGCCAGTTAAATGCTGGAAAGCAATGAGCACAAATGCTCGAACCTTAGCCAACAAAGTTCCGGACCTGGAAGCCCTAATGGTGGAAATGGATTTGGACATTGTGGCCATTACAGAAACATGGCTAAATGAATCGCATGATTGGGATATAGCCATACCGGGCTATAATCTATTCAGAAGAGACAGAGAAAATGGAAGAGGAGGAGGAGTAGCCTTGTATGTCAAAAGCAATATTAAAGCTACTGAAATGCAGGTGGCATGGGGAAAAGAAGAAGCGCTCTGGATTGTGTTGGAAAGAGGAGATGGCACTGTCATCCATACTGCTGTAGTCTACAGACCTCCGACACAAATTGAAGAGATAGATAACAAATAGATTATAGATATTGCCAAGATAGCCACAAAGGGGGAAGGGATCATATTGGGTGACTTTAATCTGCCTGATGTGGATTGGATTACTCCTTCTGCAAATCTGGAAAGAAGCAAAAAAATCGTGGATGCTCTCCAAGATGCGTTACTTAGACAAATGGTGATGGAACAAACCAGGGAAAGCTCAACGCTGGATTTAGTGCTCACCAACGGAGATAGCGTGTCGAATGTCTGCGTGAGTGCCCCTGTGAGCAGCAGCGATCATCACATGGTGTGGTTTGAGATAAAAGCCATGGTACAGGCCAATCATAGCAAGCTCAAAGTCCTAAAGTTCAAAAACACCGACTTTAATAAAATGGCTGAGTACCTAAAGGAGGAGCTGACAGGGTGGAAGGAGATAAGGGAAGTGGAATTGCTATGGGCTAAACTAAAGGTGGCAATAAAAGGGGCAACAAATAAATATGTAACAAAAGTAAACAAAAACAAGAGGAGAAGAAAACCTATTTGGTTTTCCAAAGAAGTTACTGCTCAAATAAAGGCAAAAAACACAGCTTTCACAAAATTCAAAAGCTTGCAAACAGAAGAACACAGAAATGAATACAGGATCAAACTCAAAGAGACAAAGAGAGAAATAAGGATAGCAAAATCAAAGGCAGAGGAAAAAATGGCTAAGGATGTTAAGTGTGGCGACAAAACCTTCTTCAGGTATATTTGGGAAAAGAAGACAATCAGAGGTGGAATTGCAGGACTCAGAAGTGCTGCAAACGGACTCGTGGAAAGTGACATTGAAAATGTGAAATTGCTAAACAAATATTTCTGCTCTCTTTTTACTAAAGAAAGTCCTGGAGAAGGACCACCTGTGACTCCCAAATATAAAAATGGGAATGAAGTAGATACCACGCCATTCACAGAAGATGATGTGTTAGAACAACTTGCGAAACTGAAAGTGGACAAGGCCATGGGACCGGATAGGATACATCCCAGGATATTGAAAGAGCTCAGAGAGGTTCTTGCAGGGCCGTTAAAGGATGTTTTCAAAAGATCCTTGGAAACGGGAGAGGTTCCTCAGGACTGGAGAACGGCTGATGCCATACCTCTACACAAAAGTGGTGACAGGGAAGAAGTGTCAAACTACAGGCCCGTGAGCCTTACCTCGGTGGCGGGGAAAGTAATGGAGGCGCTCCTGAAAGAGCGAATAGTGAACTTTCTCAAAACCAACAGGTTGCAAGACCCGAGGCAACATGGTTTTACCGAAGGACGATCTTGCCAAACAAATCTGATTGAGTTCTTTGACTGGGTGACCAGGGAGCTAGATTAGGGACATGCGATGGATGTCATCTACCTGGATTTCAGCAAAGCCTTTGATACTGTTCCTCATAGGAGGCTTATCAATAAACTCAGTAGCTTGGGGATGGATCCTAAGATGGTAAATTGGATCAGAAATTGGTTGACTGACAGAGGGTGATGGTAAATGGAGCTCATTCGGATGAAGGGAAGGTGATTAGTGGGGTGCCCCAGGGGTCGGTCCTGGGCCCAGCACTGTTCAATGTATTTGTGAGTGATATTGCTGAAGGACTGAATGGAAAAGTCTGTCTTTTTCCAGATGACACGAAAATTTGCAAGAGAGTGGACTCCCCCGAGGGAGTGGTTAACATGAGGAAAGATCTACAAAAGCTGGAAGAATGGTCTAATGCTTGGCAATTAAGATTTAATGCAAAGAAGTGCAGAGTCATGCACTTGGATAGCAGAAATCCAAGGGAAATGTACGCGATAGTGGGCGAGAGGTTGGTGTGCACGGATCAGGAGAAAGACCTTGGTGTGATTATTTCTGAAGATCTCGAGGTGGCAAAACAGTGCGACAAGGCGGTGGCAAAAGCCAGGAGAATGTTGGGCTGCATACAAAGAGGAATCACCAGCAGAAAGGAAGAGGTACTAATGCTGCTGTATAAGTCAATGGTGAGGCCTCACTTGGAGTACTGTGTTCAGTTTTGAAGACCATATCTTGCAAAGGATGTAAAAAGACTGGAAACTGTTCAGAGGAAGGCAACCAAAATGATTTGTAGCCTGCGTCAGAAGCCTTTTGAGAAGAGACTTGAAGACCTAAACATGTAGACTTTGGAGGAGAGGAGGGACAGGGGAGATATGATTCAGACCTTTAAATACTTAAAGGGAAATAATGAACAAACAAATCTCTTCCAAAGACAGGGAAGCTGTAAAACTAGAGGGCATAACAGGAAGCTGCAAGGTGGTAAATTGAAAGGCAATGTCAGGAAATACTTTTTCACAGAAAGGGTGGTGGATGCTTGGAATGCCCTCCCGATGGAAGTGGTGGGGGCAAACACGGTGACGGAATTCAAAATGGCATGGGACAGACACAGTGGATCCCTTTTACAGCAACAGGATAAAATCAAAGTAAACTGAACCATCTAATTTCTCAACAAATAGGGGTGTCCTGCATGGAGTGGTGGGTTCACCCCTAAACAGGGATGTGGGGAGGGGTGGCCTGCACGGAGCGTCAGGGGCACCTACGCTTGCCATCGTGCTGGGCAGACTAGATTGACCATGCTGGTCTTTATTTGCTGTCATTTACTATGTTACTATTCTCCATTCCTTTCCTTATGATTCTTATCATTCTATTGGCCTTCTTGGTCTGCGCTGCACACTGGGCAGAGGGTTTCAATGTGTTATCCACAATGACCCCTAAATCTTTTTCCTGGGTTATGGATCCTAATGTGAAACCTTGCATCGTGTAACCCTAGTTTGGGTTGTTCTTTCCTAGGTGCATAACTTTGCACTTGTCCACATAAAATTTCATCTGCCATTTGAACATCCAGTCTTCCAATTTATCAAGGTCCTCTTGGTTTTTAACAACTTTAAATAGTTTTGTGTCACTTCCGGTGACGTCATTGGGGTAGAAAGAGAGCTCCGCCATCGAAGCCTGTTAATAGGGGGCTTAGCGACCCCTAAAAGCTGTTATTGTGAGGGGCAAAGGAGGAGAGACTGACCTGACTGGCCTGGGAGTTGCGGCGAGGTGAAAAAGGGACGATCAGTCCCGCGTGAGCGCAGCAGCTGAAGTAGAAGTGTGACTGGCCGCCTGAAGTGCAGACCGCGTGGCAGGCCGGCACCAGGAAGGAGAGAGAGATCGGGTGGAGAACTTCGAGCCGAGTGAAGTGCTGAAGGCGCGGCACGGTTCCTGGCAGCTCCGGACCAGGAAGTGTGCAGGAGAAGCGGCCCAGGGTTAGCTACAGACGCTAAAAAGTATAGCGGGACCTGGGAAAGGAGTCGGAGGCCCGACTGGCGAAGCGGAAGCGTCTTTTGAAGGCTGTCCCCAGCTCAGACGGAGGGAGTGGAGCCCTGGAGTACCGAGAGTTGGGCAGTGGCTGAGGATTGAGCAGCAGGCCTTGCCTTGACAGTGAAACTTGGCGAGGAGCATCTGGCTCTGCTGGGGAGAGTGCAACAAGCTGCAGAGGAGGTGAGCTTGCAGGGTCGTGAGCCAAGGCGGGAACGGCCGCGCAGAGGAGCCTTGAGTGGAAGAGCGGCAGTGGGGGACGAAAGGAGAACAGCTCGGAGCAGATCTTCAGTGAGTGTGGGGTGAGAGTGATAAGCTGCGGGGAGCAGAGAGAGGAGGCCTTAGCAGGGCCGAAACTCACAAGTGGTGAAGGAGAGAGGCTGACATACAAGAGGCACTCCAGTTTAGATGCTGAAAAGCAGTCCGGGAGTGAAGCGGCCCTAGGGGACTACAAGAGTTCAAAGAGGCCAGGACCTAAGTGTGCCCCCATCTACACCCATCAATATATAGCTGCTTAACCCAGTGTCTGCAATCGCGAGGCAAGATGGATAAAACAAAAGGAGGGCTGTCAGCCCCGAGGAAGCTGGTGGAATTCCGCTCCCCCTATGTGACAGCGAAAGGGGGGAAAGAGGGGGGGAAAGCGGATAAAAGACTACCTGATGAAGCCACGGAGCTGGCAGAAGAGTTGGAGCAGAGTTGCAGCCCAGGAGGGATAGCCACATTGAAAGATTTGCTTACTGATTTGAAAGATGAGATTAAATTGGATATTGGGGGGGTGTCACGAGAGCTCAAGGAATCTATACAATCACTGAGACAAGACATAGTGGATATTGGCAATCGGGTGGAAGAAATGGAGACGCAGATCCAGCAGCAGGGAGAGGAAATTGACGATCCCCAAAAAGGATGGACCGACCTCAGGCGCGCTCAGGAAGAGCAGCAGATGAAGGTGGAGGATCTGGAGGACAGATCATGGAGATGTAATCTGCGCGTTCGGGGTCTTCCAGAGGAACCTAAATATCGCAATTGTGAAGATGTGATTGTTAGCATATTTAGAGCTCTGCTGGAGACCGCGGACCTGGGGGGGTGTAATGAGTTTGTATCATCGCAAATATCATCGCAACTTGTCTTTCACCAACTTTCTTCTCACCTTGAATCCTCTCTCACTCTCCACCCTCGGCAATCCGGCTTTCGCTCTGGTCACAGCACTGAATCTATCCTCCTCTCCCTTCTTAACGAACTTCACTATGCGCACGATCACAGTCTTATTTCTCTTGTTGTTTCTCTTGATCTTTCCGCAGCTTTCGACCTGGTAGATCACCGCACCCTTCTCGTTCGCCTTCACGATGCTGGTGTCTCAGGCACTGTTCTCCGGTGGTTTCATTCTTTTCTTTTTAACCGTTCCTTCACTGTTGTTTCTGGATCCTCCTCTTCAGCCCCAACCCCTCTTTCCTGTTTTGTGCCCCAAGGTTCTGTCCTTGCCCCACTCCTCTTCAATGTCTTTCTGGCTCCCCTTGCACTTGCTGTTCAGCAATTTGGTATCTCCGCGTACTATTACGCGGACGATATTCTCTTTCTTCTCCACACTGATTCTCTTACTCCGGATATCACACCTCTTAATAGTTGCCTTTCTGCTGTCGCCTCTTGGTTCTCTTCTAACTATCTGCATGTTAATCCTGCAAAATCGTTTGCCATCTGGTTTACACTAGGGAGCACTCCCCCACCCACATGTGCCCCGACCTTTTTCTCTCAGCCTATTCCCTTAGTCTCTTCCTTTCGTTACCTTGGTGTGGTTCTCGACTCTGCTCTTTCCTTTCGGGAACACATTTCCTCTGTTGTTCAACGATCTTTTCTTTCTCTTAAACAGCTCCGCGCTGTTCGCCCCTTTCTCTCTCCCTCTGCATTAGCTACACTTCTGATTTCCCTAGTAATATCCAGGCTCGACTATTGCAATGTCGTCCTGGCGGGTCTCCCAAAGTCCCAAATTACCAGAATCCAACGCATTCAGAATACCACAGTTCGTCTTCTCACTCACGCATCCCGGTATGATCACGTCACTCCCCTTCTTTTGCAACAACACTGGCTGCCTATACTTTTCCGTATTCACTATAAGATTCTTATCTTTGTTCACAGGGCTCTTTTCACAGGTATCCCCCTTTATCTCGCTGATCAGGTTCGTTTTCACACCCCCCATCGTTCCCTTCGTTCTATTCATCTCAATCGCATGTTTCTTCCCCCTCCTTCACATGCCCATTTGGAATCCACTCGGTCTTCTGCTTTCTTCTTCCTGGGTCCGCGACTATGGAACTCTCTTCCCCTCTCCCTCCGCGCTGAAACATCCTTCCCGCACTTCAAAGCAAAGCTCAAGACACATCTGTTCACTATAGCATTCAATCTCCCCCCATAAACCTTGCCCCTATGTTTGGTTCTCTTTCTTACTCCCTTCCCTGACCTACCCTTCCTGTCATGTCTCGTTTTATCTGTTTTGTAAAATTCCTCTTCTCCTTTCTCTTTAATATGATGGCGTTCTTTTCTCAATCTCTGCAGCTTGTAATTTTAATTAATTGTGAACCACCCAGATGCCTACCTTGGTGTGGGTGGTATATCAAATTTTAATAAAACATAAACATAAACAATAGGGCCCAGGCTCCTGTGCGCTCTCTCTATCAGAGACAATAAACCAAGAGACATTGTGGTGTGCCTGGGCTCCTTCAAGACTAAAGAAAGGCTGTTGGTGGCAGCAAGGAAAGTGTGGCTGTTCTGGTGGGAAGAACATCCCTTGGAGTTCTTTCAAGACCTCTCAGGGGGAACCTTACAGCACAGACGGGACTTCCAAGAAGTGACGAAATATCTGAGAAAAGAGGACATATGATATAAATGGTTGTTCCCGTTTGGCTTGCTGATAACTGCCAGGGGTAGGTCGAAGCGGGTGCAGACCAAGGAGGAAGCATGGAGTATATTGAAGGACTTGGAGATGCCCAACATCCCAGAGGGGAGTGTCAGCTCAGCCCGACCGAACAGGACAGCGGCAACACCCTCCCCTTCAGCTAAGAGAGCCCAGAGGTGGCATAGAGTACCAGTGGAGGGTAGACGACTGGCGCGGCTCAATGGCGAAAATCCAGGAACATCCGCAACGGAGAATGATGCCAGATGAAGCAGATGACCTGTTATAAGCCGATTTGTAGTAATGAAGTACTGCTTATTGTTGCAGCAAGGGTGTAATTGGGGTGGGGGGGTGGGGGCTAGGTGTCAGAGATAAGAGGAGAATGAGAAGGTTGGGGGGGGTGAGGTGAACTCGGGTAAGGAAGGTTGGGAAGGGAGTGGATGGGGTTAGGGGGAATGGTGTGCCGGGGTGAGATTGGGCAGTGGGCGAATAGTAGGTGTGGGTTGAGGAGGGGAGGGGGAGAGAAAGGGGAGATGGGGAATGGAGTGGGTTGGACAGGTAGACCCGGAACTAGTCACCATAATGGAAGACGAGTCCCTATGGGGGGAGAGGGGGGGTGGGGAGGGGGGAAGAGGGGCAACTGAAGAGCTAGAGGTGGAGGGGGAGGAAAGTCAGAATAGGTGAATTAAAAATTGTATCATTAAATGTTAAGGGCTTGAACTCACCATTCAAGCGGCAGAAGTTGTATGACGAGATGGCTCGTCAAAAGGCGGCGATAGGGCTGCTTCAGGAAACGCACCTTACTAAAGCAACAGAGTACTTGGTAAAGCCCAGGGGCTACGGGGTCTGTGTTCATGCCTCTAATACTGTTGAAAAGAAGACAGGTGGAGTGGCCATCTTGTTGTGAAGAACAAGGAAAGACAGAGTCCTTTATTGAACCAACGGCCGCCCGACACAGGCCATGTTTCGTACCCTTCGTCAGGGGCTAGCCAGGCAAAACAACTAAAAACATAAATATATTACACATCAGGAATAATAAGGAACAACAAACCAAGATTAAGAACATATAATAAAACACAATTAATAAAACAATAAATATGTGTGAAATAAAACCAAAAAATCAATATAAAAGCATAGGATTAAAAAACAGTAATACCATCATACATATACATAATTATCAAATGTAACAAGGGGGGAACAATAGTGCTCGGGACCTGATAAAAAATGTGCTTAAAACTAAACTAAAATACTAACCTCTGTTGTGATGTATAAGCAATATGTCACTTCACACTCTTTGTGCAAACAATTAGGCTATATGCTAATGCCAAAAAACATAAAAAATTATTCACAAAAATATAATGAATAAAACCATGTATTCAGACATTGCACATTCAATTAAATCAAATTGACAAGCAAAGAACATAGAGAGAGGAGGAAAAGGACAGGAAATGCCAAACAAGTAAAATTGTCAGTACATCTGACACAGTCATAAAGTTGCTATAAAAAGAGGGAGGGAATTAAAACAAAAAACAAAAACGGAGTGAGTCTATGGAGAGCCAAAACAAAACCGCTCCATGGATAATGGAGTTGTTGCATATGACGGGAGCAACAACCATACTTTGAAATGATGCTTATTATAAGGATATTGGCAAACAAATTTAATTTTTTTTTTTTATTTAGATGAAGTATAACCCTATGTTCACATTAGGTGTTAAAACTGATGTGGCCATCCATGTATAGCAATAACGCAATTTCAAACAGCCCCCAAACAAACGTCTAATGCATATGTCTTTTCATAAGTGTCAAGACTTGTGTATTTGCGTGCACGGAGGAGAGAACCGTGATAAAGTGCTATATACATCAAACGACAGATGAAGAAACCCTCAATCAGAAATATGTAAGACTTTCCAAATGAATCAGAGCAAACAAATAATGAGCTAATAAACAAAGACCCATACCTCAGTAGAACTGCCGTCAATGCTCAGTTGACGCGCAGGAGAAGGGAAGACGCCAGGACATGCGTATATGAGGAAAAGAGGGGAGGGAGGAGCTGATAAAGGGCGGGAATTGAAAACATCAAATCAAAAAGATAAGCTGTGCAGTGTCAATCAAGGCACGACATTCATAAAAACGTATCAAAATAAAAGATGTACATTATGCCAAATATAAAATACAAAACAAATCAAACCAAAGTTTCGAAAGGCAATCTTTCAAATCCACTTGCTAACAGAAGGAAAATGTATATGGGGATTGGAACCAATGGATAGAATGGTGCCATTGAAAGACAACCCCCAGGAGAATCGCAGCGTCCAACAGATCATAAAAGGTGAGCATGAGGACTAAAAAACACTGAACTAATCGGTCCTGTTAAGAAATGGAAAACGGGAGAATCGCAACAGCTAATCTGACTTATATAACCATCGGTAATTACCATTAGGAGAATAAATGAACCCCAACCATAGAATAAATAGCATTTAAAATCGAACACTGTAAAACTATAAGATACCAACCTACTCAAATAAATCATAAAAAATGAATGAATAAATAAGTAAATGACAGTGCACCAGCTTTATCAATGAAAACGCTCACATGGGGTCGTGGCATCCAACTAATCATAAAAGGTGAGCATGGGGTTTGACAATCACTGATAAATCGGTACTGTTAAGAAATGGAAAACAGGAGAACCGCAACAGCTAATCTGACTTATATATGCACCAGTAATTGCCATTAGGATATTGAACAATACCCAAACAGAGAATAAATAACAATTAAAACCAAAACACTGTAAAACTATAAGATACCAACCTATCCAAGTAATAAATTACTAAAAAAGTAAATAAATGAATAAATAAATGTCAGTACACCAACTTTATCAGTAAAAGAGCCCACAATGGAATAAATGCTAAAATCCACACTCAAAATCGCAGCATCCAGCTAAAAGATTAGGGGTGGGCATAAAAAAGAGGGGGGGGGAAGGGGTAAAAGGGGGGGGGGGAAAGGAACCGCTGGTGGATCGGTGCTGTTAAAAGAAAAAAGAAAAAACACAACATCCAACCTAATCTGTATATATATTGGTGGTTACCACTAAAATAATGATCAATACCCAAAAAAAGTATAAGATAATCAAATGTGAAGTTAAAAAAGGCCATAACAACCACTATAAAACCATAGGATGCCAACACATAAAGGAGGATGAATCAGTAAGATGAAATATAAGGAAATAAGTAAATGACAGTACACCAACTTCATCAATAAAAACACCTAAGCAGAAAAAATACCCCACATTCAAACCAAATGTTGATGTATTAAGAAAACGGGAAATAATAAACAGAATTAAAATTAACCAAAAGATCGCCCGGCCTAGAAACAGGTAACATCAGAGACTCCTAAAAAACAAACCAGCAGAGTACCGTACAAACGGTACCATATTAAAGAAAAACAGACAAATCCGTGTCCAAATTCAAACCTGCTGGGGTCGAGGAATCCATACGAAAAATAAATTTTTGTTCAAGCCTCATAATAAGTCTTGTTGATGTCACCACCTCTCTAGTTGGTTTTAACTTTCTTGATGACAAAAAACTTGAGATCCATAACCTTATGACGGGCATCAAGCCAATGCTGGACTAGGGGCTTGTCAGAAAGTTGGCGTCTGATGCAACTTTTGTGTTCTACTATTCTGGTTCTTATGGGATGAGTGGTTTTACCTACATTCAGTTTTTTACACGGACATTGAACAATATAGACAACATTGCTGGTTTCACAATTGGAGAAGTCATCTATGTAGAAAACCTGGTTGGTAAAAGGGTGGACAAAAGAGTTCCGAACAGGTAGTGCGTGAGACACACGGAGCATTTGCCGCATTGGTATTGACCCTTAAAGTTAGACAAAAGACTCCTTTCTGTAAGAGCAGAGGGAACTAGTAAATTTCGCAAATTGATATTGCGTTGTGTGCCACTGTGAGTTTGATATCTCTGAATGTTGGTAAGGACTGTAACAAATGCCACTCTTTTTGTAACTATTGATTTAGATTGTGAGGAGTATATCAACGGGCAGACCATACCTATCTCAGTATTGCGCTTGTTAGTCTGAAGTAGAGTCTCTCTCGAGGACTCACAGGCCCTAGTATAAGCCTTATGTAAGAACCTGGCGGGATAATCTCTTGCCAAAAACCTTGCAGTCATGTCTTGGGCTTGTTCTTCAAAATTCTGAGTTTTAGTACAAATACGTTTGACTCTCAGGAATTGGCTAACAGGCAGGTTGTTTTTGAGTGAGGGATTGTGAAAACTGGAGTAATGCAATAAAGTGTTCCTATCGGTAGGTTTCCTAAATAACGTAGTAGAAAATGAATCTTGTTCCTTCTTGATCAATAGATCCAAGTAGAAGATACGTTCCAGATCATAGGTCATCTGAAATCCCAGGTTCTTATCCAGTTGATTAATCCAGGTATGGAATTGAGAGAGGATATCTACAGATCCCCTCCATAGAATCAAAATGTCATCAATGTACCGAATCCATAAGGCAACATTAGATTCAAAGGGATGAGATCTTAAAAAAGTCTCCTCAAAATGAAACATGTAGAGGTTAGCTATATCTGGGGCCATAGAAGACCCCATTGCAACACCCTTAACCTGCTTATAGAACAATTCTCTAAAACAAAAAATTTTTTTCACAAATGGCATATCGCGCTAAGGTGATCAAAAAAGCGGTAGGCATACGTTTGTGATCCGATCTCTTAAGTAGAAATTGTTCTATGATATGAAGAGCAGCTGCTTGGGGCACGTTCGTATAGAGAGACTCAACGTCAAGAGTAACCAAAATAATCTCGGAGCTAAATTGGTCAAAATCGGATAGAATTTGTATCACATGGGAAGAATCCTTAACATAGGACCACATCTGCTGTACGAATGGACGTAATAATAAATCTAAAAACTTGGAGATGGGTTCCAATAAGGAACCGATGGCTGAGACTATGGGACGGCCTGGCGGAGCTTCCAGAGATTTGTAGATCTTTGGAATAATGTATATTGTTGGAATAATAGGGTTATCCACTATTAAAAAGGATTTCTCCTTATCTGTGATATATCCAATTTCAAAGGCTGAGGTGACCAAATTTACTGAAAAAATGTCTCATGCGAATCTTGCGGTAAAATTTGTACAGGTCGACATGAACATCAAAGGGATCCAATTTTCTTTTAGGAACGAATGAAAGGCCTTTATTTAGGCCTTGATTTAATTGAATGTGCAATGTCTGAATACATGGTTTTATTCATTATATTTTTGTGAATAATTTTTTGTTTTTTGGCATTAGCATATAGCCTAATTGTTTGCACAAAGAGTGTGAAGTGACATATTGCTTATACATCACAACAGAGGTTAGTATTTTAGTTTAGTTTTAAGCACATTTTTATCAGGTCCCGAGCACTATTGTTCCCCCCTTGTTACATTTGATAATTATGTATATGTATGATGGTATTACTGTTTTTTAATCCTATGCTTTTATATTGATTTTTTTGTTTTATTTCACACATATTTATTGTTTTATCAATTGTGTTTTATTATATGTTCTTAATCTTGGTTTGTTGTTCCTTATTATTCCTGATGTGTAATATGTTTATGTTTTTAGTTGTTTTACCTGGCTAGCCCCTGACGAAGGGTACGAAACACGGCCTGTGTCGGGCGGCCGTTGGTTCAATAAAGGACTCTGTCTTTCCTTGTTCTTCACGCCTGTGACTGTGTCTTTGTGTTCAGCGTGAGTTGTGCTTTTTTGGTGTTGTGGCCATCTTGTTGGCCACCCGGTGAAAACTACAGGTGCATTCAGTCGTCCGAGATAAAGGAGGGAGATATGTTTTGGTGCGAGTGGGGAATGAGTGGTACTGTATTGTGAACGTTTATGCTCCCACGGGGTCACAGGGTGAATTTTGGAAGAAATTGACTGAGGAGATGGGGAATATGGGGGAGGGTATTTTCATCTGCGGAGGAGATTTCAACCTCACTTGGAACTCCGCAAAGGATGCCACTGGGGCCCGAGGGGGAAAGGGGGCAGACAGGAAGAGATACCGAGAGTTTGTGGTGATGTATGGCTTGCTAGACGCCTAGCGCTTGCAACACCCGGGGAGGAGACAATTTTCGTATTTTTCACCGGTGCATGGGTCCTACTCCCGCATAGATGCAATTTGGGTTTCCAAAGAGGTGGGGGGTCGGATCAGGGATGCTGCAGTGGAACCTGTTACATGGTCTGATCATGCCCCAGTGATGGTTAGTTTGCGAGTGGAGGATGAGGGGAAAGGACTCCAGTTTTGGAGGTTAAATGAGTCGCTGTTGAATAATGGGAGGGTTCGGAAGGACGTAGAGAGGGAAACTAGGGAGTATTTCAGAGGTAAAGATAATGGGGAAGTAGCATGGGGAGGGGTATGGGATGGGTACAAAGCAGTGATCCGAGGGGTGCTAATTAAATGGGGGGCACGGTTTAAGAAGGAAAGGGAGAGTAGGGAAGGGGCTTTGAGGATATGCTTATTGGAACTGGAAGAGATGGATGGGCAGGGGCGGTTGGGATCCCATAGGGGACAGATGTTGGCTGTGAGAGCACAGTTAAATGAGCTGCAGGCCGAAAGGATACAGTATCAGATGCAGCTCTTAACGGCAAGAGGTTTTTGAGGGGGGTGACAAAGCCGGGAAATATCTGACGCAGAGGCTAAGACAGAGGAAGTTACGTTCACACATCATCCAAGTCTGCTCTAACGGAGGGGCCTTGGCAACCAAGGATGGGGAGATCAGGGAGGCCTTTAGAGAGTATTACCAGGAGTTATATAGATCTAGAGACTCGGCATCAGAGGACAGAGTGAGCAGATACCTTGCATCGGTGGGGTTGCCAAAATTGGGGAGGGAGGAGCAAGAGGAAATAAACTGGCCGATAGGTGGGGAGGAGGTGTAGAGGGCAATTAGCCAATTAAAATTCGGGAAAGCCCCAGGGTTAGATGGGCTAACTGCGCCATTCTATAGACGGTTTGGGAAGCTTTTGCTCGAGCCGTTGGTGAAACTATTTAACTTGCCAAGGGAAGGAGGGAAGTTAGCGGGCACGATGGGATAGGCAGGGATTACAGTTATACCTAAGGAGGGGAAAGACCTGCAGGAGTGCGCATCGTATCATCCTATCTCTTTGCTTAACTTAGACGCCAAATTGCTAGCTAAGAGATTAACTACGCGGCTAAATAAGATAATCGGAAAATTGATACACCAGGACCAGGCAGGCTTTATACCTGGTAGACAGGTAGCAGACATTAGGAAAATATTGAATATAGTTTGGTCAATTGAGTGGAGTGGGGAAGAAGCCCTGCTCCTGTCTCTGGATGCCGAAAAGGCTTTGGCCTTTTTTGTCGCTGGATGCCGAAAAGGCATGGCCTTTTTTGTTCCAGGTGCTGGAGAAAGTGGGGCTGGGGAATGAATTTTTGGCATGGGTAAGGGCATTATATGACCAACCTCAAGCCTGTGTGAGGGTGAATGGGGCTTACTCGGGGTTTTTTGTGCAGGGGAGGGGTACTAGACAGGGGTGCCCCCTCTCACCGCTGCTCTTTGCCATAGCATTAGAACCGTTTGCACAGAGGGTGCGAGACCGGGCAGATATTCTGGGGTTAAGGGTGGGGACGAGGGGTTATAAGATCTCATTGTTTGCCGATGACATTATCCTCAGCCTGGGTAGACCCCGAATGAGCATACCGAATGTGGGAACTGGAGGAGTATGGTAAGCTGTCGGGTTTCACAATCAATTGGAATAAATCGGAAATCTTAAACTTAGCGATCCCAGGGGCGGTGCAAGCACGCCTGGTCAAGCGGTACCCTTTCAAGTGGGCGAGGGAAAGCATAAGGTATTTAGGAGTGCGTCTTAGTAATAAAACGGCAGAGCTCTTTAAACTAAACTATGGGAAGGTACTAGGGCAGATAGAGAGCTGGTTGGGGGGATGGGGAAAAGGGTTTCTCTCCTGGTTCGGGCGCATAGCAACAGTTAAAATGATGCTTGTGCCCCGCTTACTGTTTTTATTCCAGACGCTTCCCATAGAGGTTCCGTGGAAGCGCCTGAAACGCGTGCAAAGGATGGTGAATAGATTTATATGGCAGCAGAGGAGTCCTAGAGCACCCTGCAGAGAGTAAAAGAGGAGGGGGGGTTGGGTGTTCCTAACTTAAATAAATACTATGTGGCAGCGCAATTAAAAACTGTATACAAGTGGCAGCGTGGAGAGGGGAAACAATGGGTGCAGATGGAGCATGAATTGATGGGGGGCATGGATCTACAACGGGTGATATGGAGGGGAGGAACAGGCGCAGGTTCTAACCCACTCAACCCCATGATAGCGCATAGTTTGGAAGTGTGGAAACAATTTAAATCACGGCTAGTTCCAGATAAAGGATATACACAGGGCATGCTCCTTGAGGCATGTTTTGAGAAAGGGCAGGGGCCGGAATCGCATATCTTCCGCAGATGGGCTAAGGGAGGGTTGACGCATGTACATCAACTTTTGCATACCCAGGGGGTTCATGGGTTTGAGGGTATTAAGGACCTTTACGGGTTGAAAGGGAGCGACCACTATGCCTATCTGCAACTCTGTCATTGCCTTCGACAGCCGACGGTGTGGAGGGAGCTGTGGGGACGCCGTAGTTGGTTTGAGGTTTTATGCTCGGGGCATTTGGGACAAAAGGGTGTAGTGTCTCGAATTTATAGGGGCTTGATGGAGGTTGGGGAGGGGAAATTGAAGTATATGTTGAAATGGGAGGAAGATTTGGGGGTGAGGTGGAGCGCTGAGGTATGGACCAAGGTGCTTCAGACCATAGCGCATATCTCCATTTCTGCATCCCTAAAAGAAAATGCGTATAAGGTGTTACTCCGATGGTACTGGACACCAGTGCGTCGTAAGAAAGCTAGAGTAGGTCAAGATGACCTTTGTTGGCGGGTTTGCCCAGTGCGGGGCGATTGGATGCATATGTGGTGGACGTGTGTCCCGATACAGACCTACTGGACGAGGGTTTTGGCAGTGATACAGGGGATGACAGGCATTCAGGTGCAACAAAAACCCGAAATATGTCTGTTACATTATCTTGAGGGGGACCTGCCCCGGAGGGAGGCGGAGGTTCTGCATCATTGCATAGTGGCAGCACGATGTGAAATAGCCAGGCACTGGGGGGGGGAGGCAGAGTCTCCCGCAGGTGGCTGGTTTTGTACGAAGAGTGAGTGAAGTGGGCCTGATGCACAAATTGACAGAACAGCGCCGGGGGGGTGGGGGCGGAGTGGGGAACAGTGGCAGAGGGTGTGGAGGTGGGTGGAGGCTTGGAAGGAGGAGGAGGAGTGATGGCGGAGGAAGTAAGGAGCGGGGGGGACAGTTAGATGGGGCAGAGAGGTAGTAGGGATACTGATTTGGTAGACAGGGTTCGAAAGGCAGGAACTTGAGTTAAGTGTAAGTATCTTGGGGGGGTAGGGGGGGTGGATTGGATTGGGGGGAGTTAAAGGGAGGGGTTATTATGTGGTTATAGATCGGTTACTGGGGTAATTAAAGGAGGGAGATTACACTTTGTTATCTACTATAATAATACGTGAGGAATTAAGTTTATTAATATTGTTATTCGGAGCAGTTTACCTGTGGTTTTATGTACAATATCAGCTGTGGGGGGTGCTGGGAAAAGTTGGTGTATAAAACATGTTGTATTTCTTTGTGTTTTTATCAATAAAATACGTAAAATTAAAAAAAAATAGTTTTGTCTCATCTGTAAATTTGATTACCTCACACTCGTTATTCCTATTTCAAGGTCATTTATGAATATGTTAAAAAGCAGCAGACCCAGCACAGATCACTGGGGTACTCCACTATTCACCGTTCTGCATTGGGAAATTTGGCCATTTAGCACTACCCTCTGCTTTCTATCTTTTAGCCAGTTCCTGATCCACAGTAGTACATTGCCTCCTATCCCATGACTTTTTAATTTTGCTTTCATGAGGGACCTTGTCAGAGGCTTTCTGAAAATCCAGATACACTATATCGACTGGCTCACTTTTTCCTACCCGTTTATTCACACCTTCAAAAATATATAACAGATTGGTAAGACAAGATCTTCTTTGGCTAAAGCCATGTTGGCTTTCTCCCATTAAACTATGACTATCTACATGTTCAGTAATTTTGTTCTTTATAATGGTTTCTACGATTTTGCCTGGTACTGATGTCAGGCTCACCAGTCTGTAGTTTCCTGGATCACCCCTGGAACTCTTTTTTTCAAAATAGGCATTACATTGGTCATTTGCCAATCTTCAGGTATTACAGATGGTTTTAATGATAGTTCTCCAGGAACAAGCGGGAAGTCAGTCCTTGCATATGGCTGGACTATTGTAATATAATCTATGCCAACCTTCCTGCCTACCAGCTCAAACGTCTTCAGCTTCTACAGAACACAGCCGCCCGTCTTATCACTTTTGCCCGTAAATCAGACCATATCACTCCTCTCTTGTTTCGTCTCCATTGGCTTCCATTACGCTTCCGGTTTAAATATAAGGTCCTTATAATATTACATAGAGCCATCCACACTTCTAATCCTCAGTATTTAGCAAATTTGGTTTCCCTTCACACCCCCTACCGTCAGCTTCGATCATTGCATGCCAACCGCCTGTTTCTTCCCCCCCCTTCTCGCGCTCACCTCGAACAGACACGTCATGCCGCCTTCTTCTTCTTGGGTCCTTCACTCTGGAATTCTCTACCTCCTTCTCTCCGTTTGGAATCTTCTTACCAACAATTCAAAAATCAGCTCAAAAACCTACCTGTTTCAACAAGCTTATGATCTTCCCTCCCAATAGTCTTGTCTTTTTGTCTTTGTCTGCTTATGTCTCATATGGTTTGTCCGGTCTGTCTTTTGTTTGTTGTGTTCTGTGACCTCTTTGGTCCATCTTTTCTTTATTTTAATGGATTTCCTTTCTGTTTTAATGCTTTTATTTATATTATTTTATTGTAAACCGCCCTTACGTTTCGACAAGGGCGGTATATTAAATGTAAATAAAGATAAAGATAAAGATGGGTGACGTTGGCACCAACGGAGCTCACGTAGAGCATGTCCCCAGCTTTCAAAGAAAGCCTTTAGGACATGCTACCAGGCATGTATGGTCTCCTTCCTGCCCAAGGGTGCCATCTTGCTCAGTCTCCTTTTTTCCGCGAATGTCGGTCTTGTTTTCCTAGAAAAAAAATCCTTGCTAAATATCCTTAAAGTTAGCTTTTCCTGGTTTGCGTACCGGTTCCTGTTCCCACCTCGAGCCGGTGTCTGATACCAATCATATCTAACCTCTCATTTAGTGCTATATATTCTAACTTTCAGGAGTTACAATGTATAGTATCCTAGGTAGTCGTGCATGAAGGTTCATAGCATTATGGTGGCTAATTTGGATTGAGCTAAAAGCCAAATAGAAACTGCCAGGCCTACTGTCTACCTTCCCATAGCATTATGGTGGCTAATTGGATTGAGCTAAAAGCCAGATAGAAACTGCCAGGCCTACTGTCTACCTTCCCATACTCAACCCCAGTAAGCAACGATACTGAATGGACAAGCCATCCGCGCAATTCCTGGTAAATAAGACTTGTGGCTGGAGAACTTTCTCTCCCTGGGATTAGAAATTGTAAATGTCTTATTGAAGTGTTATTTTTACTATAAAATGTCATATTTTGGCTTTTTGTTCACTTTTACTCCTTTCTTGCACTTCCCTGAGAAGACTCATTAAAGTGATTCCAGTTTTCTAGTTGTCTGAATGAAACTTAATGCTGTTTTGGAACCAATATTCATCTGCCTTTAGCAGGTGGCAAGAGGTAGACTGATGCAGCAGTACAGATAGGTCTGTCACCCCTGGCCCAGACCACAGTCCTATAGACTGTGTGACTGAGACGTTTAGGCCAAACGTTACTTGGAGCTCAGTATGCCCCTATATTCAGTGCTATTTCCCTTAGGTTTCAGCACTGGTGGACTGGAGCAGACAGGAGGACACCATGGGGCCTCTGAGAGGGGATGGTAAGTTGCGCTTGAGCTCCACTTCCCTCTTGTCCTTTAATCTGCTTGCTAAGATTTTTTTAGAATTCTCTTCTTTGCTCATTCATTGCTGTGAGACTCATCAATTAAGAACAATCATGCCATTAAAAGAATATAATAAATATATTGGGAAGTAAAAGAGCCAGTACATTAATCATGCATGCACGACAGTTTTTAGTTCAATGAGCAGTTTGTTCCTTCGGCTGTCTGGCGACTATAAGTTTGACCAAAAGTGTCCATTTGATCTTAAGTTTTCTTTATATAAATTATATTGATTAGGTTTGAAAGGGTCCTAAAGAGGGCAGACACACTCGCAACCAAACGAGCAGAACACAAAACAGCGAGATACGAGTAAAGTGGTCACAGGTGCTTTCTTCACATCCCCCCTTTGGGTTTCAGCCTGAGCCTTCCTCGGGGGCAATCGGTTGCAAAGAAGCACCAATATGTGCTAACTGTGTAAGAGCACAAACAAATCTGAATCAAAGAGCTCCAAGGCATGTATTCATGCTGTCATATTGACTTGGTTTGGCCATTTATACAGCCCCTTTCGCGATCGTAATAAAACCTTTGAGATAAGTAAGATTGCACATCCGGTATTTTTAATCTCTGCACAGCTTTTGATCACATCTGTTATAATGCTGATAACTGGGTAAAATTCCTATTAGTACTAATGTGAACTTATATGTGTGGTATTCATGATCAAGGGGTTTTGAAACAATTAGCTTTTGGAACTAGTAGCTGTAGGGTTTGACAATAGGGTTTCTGTAGAATTGCCCTAAAGCTTTACATAATCTTTTGAATGATACTTTTGTTTCTCCAGGAACAAGCAGGAAGTCAGTCCTCAGATATGGGGTGGTGTTGGCGCCAACAGAGCCCTTGCGGAAACATCTCCCCAGCTTTCGAAGAAAGCCTTTGAGAAATGCCACCATGCATGCGTGATCCCCCTTCCCCACCCAAGGGTGCCATCTTGGTCAGTCTCCCTTTTTTCGCTGAGCCCTACAGACGTTCATCTTGCCCCTGGAAAAACGTTTCTTTGACTGCTACATTTTTGTACTTTTTCTGGCTTGCGCCAGCTCTTTCCCGCCTTGGGAGCTGCTGCTGCTGCGACATCGGGCCTCACATTTTTTGCTTTTTGTTGTATTTTTGCTTTTCAGCGCTTTCGCGTCCTTTTCAACTACTAGCTGTGGCAAGGGTCTTCGACCTTACAGGGGTCCTTTTCGCTACAATGGCCACCAGTTTTAAAAAGAAAAAAAAATGTGATCGGTGTTCAAAAAACATATCCATCACCGACAAGCGTGATTGTTGCCTCCGGTGTCTGGGTGCTGACCACGATCCGGAGGAATGCCCCTTGTGCAAGAAAATGTCTACAAAAGCCATCCAGAGCTATTGGCTTAAACAGGATGACATCTTCCACAAGGCAGACTCTAATTCAGTTTCCCCGGTAGCATCATGCTCGAAGGCCCTGCATGGCTCCTCTGTGTTGTGCAAGGCTCTTGCGGCCCCTCAGTGGACCCACAGGCACTCCAAGCAAGGTACTCAGAGCAAGAGCATAAGAAGAAGACCTCTACCTCTTCCAGAGAGGTAGACAAGAGCGGGAAGTCTCGCGCCCATTCCCTCAGCCCCCGGCAAGGATCTTGAGGAATCGGAGCAGGAGCATCCCCAAAAGGTGCTCTGAAAGGATGTCGTGGCCTCTGGTGACAGACCTTGGTCTCTTGAGAGCTGTCCTGTCGAGGACCCTCTCTCCTCCTTGACACCTGACCCGGTCACTCTGGTGTCGGTATCAATGGCTGCTACCCCCGAATGGGACGTCCTTATGTTGGCCCTGGAGCGCAGTGTTTTTGTGTTCATTGCCTCCCAGCGGGTGCCACCTGGCCCTGCATAGACCACAGGGACCTCGACCTTGAGATCTGTCTTGGCCACCAAAGCAATTGCCGAGAGCCAGATGCCTTGGTCAGATCCTCGGCGATGGTCTCATTCTCGCTCCCGTTTCTTCGCAGGCAAGCGCCTCTGGCTCTGGCCATGCCACAGCCTTGAAGCACCAAAGACTGGAGCTGCAGACTTCGAGTCCTCCTCAGAATACTCCAATTGGGAGTTCAACATCGAGACATCCCTGGAGACTCGAGCCTACCAAGACCTCCCCTCTGACACGTCTCCTTCCTCGAGTTTGTCAGGGACATGTCTTGGGCACACTCTCTCACAACGGAGTAGGAGGAGGACCTTTGTATGGAGGAACTTGACATCCTCTAGTACAAGGCTCCACCGAAGGATATCTTGATGGTCCCCATCCCCTCCATCCTTACCATGGGACAAGAGGGAAGTGGAGCTCAAGCGCAACTTACCATCCCCCGACGACTCCTCAGGATGTGGGAGACCTTTGCGTCGGTTCCCATTGTCAGCCATCGTTCGGATACGATATACCGGGTCCAGTGGGGCCTAGGTTTCCATAAGACGCAACTCCCCCACACATCTGTGGTGATTGAGTCAGCCTTGCACTGACAAAAAAGCCCAAAGTCACATTCTTCGGTGCCCCCAGGCAGAGAGTCCCATGCCCTCTGCACCCTCAGGTGGAAATGCTACCAGGGCTCGATGCTGACGTGCCATATCCAGACTTACCAGCTTGATATCAGCATTTTCCTCTTGGACTTGGCCAAGGAGCTTGGGGGCTTCACGGCTGGCCTCGATGGAGACCACCTCCAGTGTTTCCAGACTCTGTCAAAGTCTGTCTCGGAGTGCTCCAAGTACTTGTCTCGAGCTGCTTACAATGGCTTTGAGTCCGGTGCGAGGGTGGTAGCTGCTGGCATTGGCGCTCGATGCCAGGCTTGGTTCCAATCATCAGATCTCAAGCAATGAGTACAAGAGAAGCTTCTTGACATCCCCTGTCTTGACAAACAGCTCTTTGGTAAACCAATGGAGGACAAAGCAGCTGAAATCAAGACACAGTTTGCCACCCGTACCCGGCTCTCAAATAAAAATTTCACCCTGCCTCGGAAGAAGCCGCAGGGCAAGAAACCCCCTTTCCTCTGGAAGGGCCAGCCCTACCAGGGCTATCCCCATACCCTGCTACCCATACCCCTCAGCAAGGTCCTCATGGCAAGGGAACAGGTCAGGCCCCACACAAGCCCAAGGGCCCAAAACTGTAGCCTCCAGCCCCGGCCTAACCAGGGTCGGAGTTTTGATGTCATTGGCATAGCCTCTCTTCTGCTGGAGGATCAGCTCCCAACAGGGGGGGCGCCTGGTTCACTTTGCCCACCGGTGGACCTCCCTCACCACCAACTTCTGGGCTCTTCAGGTAGTCGGCTACCGCCTCCACCTTGACCAGACCCCTCCACCCTTCTTTTCCGGGGACCCCATTTTGCTCCTCTGCACCAGACCTTGCTGAGGCAAGAGCTCACGGTCCTTCTCAAGGACAGAGCTTTGGAGCCTGTTCCACATCTTGCGAAGGGCAAAGGGTTTTACTCTAGGTACTTCCTGTCTCCAGAAAGAACAAGGGGCCTGAGGCCCATCTTGGATCTGAGAAATCTGAACAAGTTTCTAGTGCAGGAGAAGTTCAAGATGCTCTCCCTTGCAACACTGCTGTTCTACCTCCAGCAGGAAGATTGGCTATGCTCCTTGGACCTGAAGGATGCTTATACCCACATTTTGATCCACCCAAGTCACAGGCAGTACCTCAGGTTCATGGTAGGAGCGACCACTACCAGTACAGGATACTCCCCTTCAGCCTCGCCTCCGCCCCCAGAGTCTTCACCAAGTGCCTGGCAGTGGTCTAACTCCGCCTCCATGGAGCCTTTGTCTTTCCCTGTCTTGACGACTGGCTTGTCAAGGGGGATACGGCCTCGGAGGACAGACAGGCCACCGGCTGCACTATTCAGGTCTTATAGTACTGGGCTTCATTATAAATCATCCAAAGTCCAACCTCATTCCAAAGCAGGCTTTGGAATTCATTGGGGCCTGCCTGGACTCCGTGCAGGCCAGGGTTTTTTTTTTCCCCCTCGACAAGGTGGACTGCCTCATGGCCCTCGCGGCAGAGGTGCAGAGGCGCCATGCCATGTCAGCTGGAACGCTCCTCCGCCTCCTGGGCCACATGGCTTCCATAGTCCATGTAGTACCTTACGCACGCCTCCACATGCGGGCGGCTCAGTGGTGCCTCTGGTCCCAGTGGACCCAGGCCACAGGCAGGCTTTGGGACAAAGTCACCGTTTTCTTGCCAGCTCGCAGAGTCCCTCACCTGATGGCAGGAGGCCCAGCACCTGCAGGCGGGCATGCCCTTTCAACTCCCAAGCCCCTGCAGGGTCCTTACAATGGATGCTTCCCTGACAGGCTGGGGTGTCCACTGTGAGGAGCTACGCACCCAATGGGCTTGGTTCTTCGAGGAGAGCCAGCAGCAGATCAATCTGTTTGTCAAGCCATCATCACACCATTATTGGATTACTGCAATCACATCTACCTAGGACTCCCAAAGCAAACACTCTGACCCTTACAGTTAGCACAGAACACCGCTGCCTGCATAATAACTGGTTCCTCAAAGCAGGATCACATCACCCCCATCATGAACAGCCTGCACTGGCTTCCAATTGACTCCCGCATCTGATACAAAATCATATTGAACATTTACAAAATCAAATGGGGCCTTTCAGCGAACAGTCTACTATCCATCATCAAATTCGACACAAGCAACAGGCCGAGGAGGAAAGGCACCTCCGACACCATCGTAACCCCCAAGGACTTCACCAAAACAAAGCAAATCACATCAAAGAAAGCAACATCCCTCGTGGCACCAGCCATGTGGAACTCCCTCCCCACCAGCCTACGATCAACTGTCAACCTGAAGGAATTCAGAAAATTACTCAAGACCACACTTTACATAGAACACTACGGTGACATCACGTAAACTGTTTAGACCCTGCTCCATTCACCACAATCCCCCTCCCTTCAAAGTTTCCCCCACCCTCTTTTCTCTCCAACTCCCCTCCCCACAACTGTGTATAGTACACTGTAAATAGCACACGCTGTATATATTGCATGTATTGATTAAACTCTACAGGTCCTCCCCCTCACAAACACTTCTACTCAACCACTGCATGCCGACACCCCCACCCTACCACAAATCATTTGATGTGAAAGCCGCCTTGATTTTAGGATAAGGCGGGATACAAATCCATTTAAATAAATAAATAAATAAATCTGCTTGAGCTAAGGCCATCTTCCTCATCCTGAGGGTCTTCAGGCACTGCCTTCGGCACCAGTTGGTGCTCATCCAGGCAGATAATCAGGTCATGATGTTCTATGTGAACAAGCAAGGCGGCGCGGGCTCCTACCCCCTCTGCCAGGAAGCCGTGGCCAGCCAAGGGATACTCTTCAGAGCAGTCTATTTCCCGGGCCAGGACAATGCCCTGGCAGACAGGCTGAGCAGGGTCCTTCAGCCGCACGAGTGGCATCTGGACCCCGAGGTAGCGCTCGGGCTCTTTTGGCTATGAGGAACCCCCAGCATGGACCTCTAACCCAGCCCGGTCAATGCTCAACTGCCCCGGTTCTGCAGCCCTCAACCTCACCGCTTCTGGGTGGCAGCCGATGCTGCCGCCTTCTTGTGTACAGGGAGTCTCCTGTATGAATTCTCCGCCCATGCCACTGATTGCTCGGACCCTCTTCAAGGTTCAGCGCAACAAGGCGTCACTCATCCTTTTAGCCCCACGGTGGCCCATGCTACCGTGGTTTCCTCTGCTGCTCCGTCTCTCAGCTGGAGCCCCCGGTTCCCCTCAGGAGCTTTCTGGGACTCCTGACACAGGAGAAGGGCTCGCTTCTCCATCCCAACCTGGGAACCCTATCCTTTACAGCATGGCAGCTGAGCGTGACGCCCTGGCCTCTCGGAAAGATTCCAAGAGATGGGCTTATGCCTTCAAGTGGCGGCGTTTCGCTGTGTGGTGCATGGAGTACCGCCTCGTCCCGTTCTCTTTGCCCGGTGCACTCGGTCCTTCGGTATCTCCTCCACCTATCGCAGATTGGACTTAAGTCCAACTCTGTCAGGGTGCATCTTGGCACTCTCTTGGCTAATCATCACCCCATTGAGGGCAAGCACCTCTTCATGCAGCCCCTCAACATTAGGTTTATGCAGAGGGCATTGAGTTAAAAAGGATTAAAGTTTTGCAGGAAACAAAATTACTGTAGAATATCTATGGATTGAAATTCCTTGTAAAAAGGGAAAGCGATGGCAGTGGGGGTGTACTATTGACCGCCTGGCCAGAATAAACAAATGGAAGATGAAATGCTCAAAGAAATTAGGGAAGCTAACAAAAGTTACAGCACAGTAATAATAATGGGTGATTTTCAATTACCCCGGTATTGACTGTGTCAGGGTCACGGCAGGATATGCTAGGGAGATAAAGTTTCTAGATGAAATAAATGACTGCTTCTTGGAGCAGCTGGTTCATGAATCAACCGGAGGGGAAGCCATTTTGCACCTAGTCCTTAATGGAACATCAGATCTAGTGCAAGACATAAGGGTGTTGAGGCCATATGGCAATAGTGATCATAGCATGATCGTGTTTGATTTAATTAACGGAGGAGGAATGGTAAAGAAATCCACAGTACTATCTTTTAACTTTCAAAAGAGAGACTATGGGGCTTGTTTACAAAGCCGCGGTAGTGGTTTCCGATCGTTATCGGAGCCGCGGCCCCATTGAAATCAGTGGGGCTGCGGCTCCGATAACGATCGGAAACCGTGGCTTTGTAAACAAGTCCCTATGATAAAATTAGGAAAATAGTTAAGAAAAAACTAAAAGGAACAGTTGCAAAAGTTAAAGACTTGCATCAAGCTTGGGTGGTGTTTAAAAATACTATCTTGGAAGCCCAGACCAGCTGTATTCCACACTTTAGGAAAAGTGGAAGGAAGTCCAAAAACGTGCCAGCATGGTTTTAAAGGTGAGGTCAGAGAGGCTGTTGCCAAAAAAGCATCTTTCAGGAAATGGAAAAAAGAGCCAAATGACAAAAACTGGAAACGCCACGATTACTGGCAAGTTAACTGCAAGGCATTGATAAGACAGGCAAAGAGAGAATTTGAGAAGAAGCTTGCCGTGGAAGCAAAAACGCATAATAAAGACCTTTTTCAAGTACATTCGTAGCAAAAAACCTGTGAGAGAGTCAGTTGGACCATTAGATGATAGAGGAATAAAAGGGGCACTAAGAAGGAACAAGGCCATAGTGGAGAGACTGAACGAATTCTTTGCTTCGGTCTTTACTGAGGAAGATGAAGGGATGTTACCCATGACTGACGTGGTATTTAAAGGTGATACTGCGGAAGAATTGAAAGAAATATTGATACACCGGGAAGATGTATTGCAACTATTTGATAAACTGAAGAGTAGCAAATCACCTGGACTGGATGGTATACATCCAAGGGTGTTGAAAGAACTGAAATATGAGATTTCAGACCTGCTGTAAGTAGGATGTGAACTATCATTAAAATCATCTGTTAATGAGGGAGGAAGTGACGTCATCAGCTGGAATGGCAGCTTAGGCGGTGAGCTCCGGAGGGCAGCTTAAGTTTTGGAGTTATTTCCCCCTATCCGAGCCCGGGCAACGGAGAGCAAACGCAGGCGGTGGTGGTGGGATGTTTGCCGAAACTTATGGCGACGCGAAAAAAAGCGGTGGACTTGAAAGAGTTCGCGTACAGCAGTGCAAAGTCAGCGGGTGGAGAGAAAAAGATGGCGGGGCAAAGCGCGGGAAACGGCGTGACTCCAGATAGAAAGGGGCAGCGGAGCGCGGCCCCTGAGATGGCGGAGATGGTAGTACAAAATGTGACCAGAGAAGAGCTGTGTGGCTGGTTCGGTGAACTTAAAACCGAATTGCTGGCGGTAAAAACTGAAGTCGGAGACGTGTACTGCACTGCGAGAGGAGATGGGAGAGTTGGCAAACAGAGTGGAGGAGCAGGAACAGCAGCTGGTGCGTTTGGAAACCCGGCAAACCGGAGTGGAAAGCTCGATTAAGGAGTTGGAGGCCTGGAAGGACTTGGTATTGCTGAAAGTGGAAGACTTAGAAAACCGGTCCCGACGGAATAATTTACGCATCCGTGGGGTGCCGGAGGAGAAGGAGTTCACTGACAGTGAAAAGGTGGCGCAGGCGGTGCTCCGGACTATCTTAGTGGACCTGGGGAACGAGGCTGAGCAGGTGGGGCTGAAGTTGGTGCGAGCCCATCGTGCACTAGGCCCTAGTAGGCCAAATCGACCGAGAGATATTGTCCTGTGTATGGAGGATTATAAACTTAAGGAGCGGATTATAACTCTCATGCGTACCCGAAAGGACTTTATATGGCAAGGGTACAATATACAGATATACCCGGACCTGGCAGCGGGAACTTTGCAGCGGAGGCGAGAAATGCAGCCGGTCACGACCATCCTGCGGAAGGAGAATGTCCGCTATCGGTGGTTGTACCCTTTTGGGCTTCTTTTCACTGTGGGGCTCAAGAACTGGAGGGTCCAAACAGTATCGGAGGCACTGGCAGCTTTGAAAGTGGCGGGGCTGGGGAGCGGCCTGCTGAGTGACCAGACGGAGGACAGTCGAGGAGAGGCGGCAAAGGTGGCTCGGAGGAGCGGTGAGAAGCGTTGCCAGAGCCCGGAGGTGGTAACGGAAGAGCAGCCTGCCAGTGCTGACAGTGGTGTGGGCACCTGAAGAGCCGGGGAATACTTCTGGCTGCACAACTCCATGTGACGGACATTGCTCTTTTGTATTACTGTTTCAAGTGTGGGGATGCATGTTTGACGGGGAAGGGGGAGGGGGGAGTGGGGTGGTTGTGGTGGGTGGATGTTGGTGAAGCTGGGGTGGCTGAGTATAGGGTGATGAGGGGGAGTGGTGAGGTTGGAGGAGGGGTGGTGGTGGGAAGAGATGAAGGCGAGAGAGGAGAAGGGTCGGAGGGGGGAAGCGGGAAGATATGGAGGAGGGGGGGTAGGCAGTTGCCTCTGGTTGATGGGCACTACTCTGCAGGAGACCTCCAGGGGGTGGAGGGGGGATTTGGAGGGGGTGGGAGGGTGGGAGCTGGGGGTGGGGAAAGGGGGGGAGGGGGGCAGGGGAGAGGGTGGAAGGGGGGAGAAAGGGTGGGGGAGGACAGAGGGGAAAAGGGGATGGGGGAGGGGGAAAAGAGTGGGACAACAGAACATGGTAGTAGTGACGATGAATGTGCGAGGGTTGGGCACCTGGAGGAAGCGCAGACTGGTGGAACGGGAAGGAGGTCGGATGCGAGCGGATTTTATATGCCTTCAAGAGACCCATATGAAGGTGGGACAGGAAAGGATGTTGCAAACGAAACGTTACCCTAGGGTAATGTTGGCGGGGCAGAGAGCGGAGGCTCGGAAGGGAGGGGTGGGTATTCTGGTGGGAGCGGAGTGGGTGGATAGGGTGGTGGGGGAATATAGAGATAAAAGGGGTAGAGCGGTGGGACTTAAAGTTCAGATAGGGAGGGAACAGGTGTGGATTGTGAGCATGTATGGCCCTAATGAGAAACAGGGGGAGTTTTTTGAACGGATGCAGATTGAGTTGGGGGGTTTGAGTGATGCCCCCATCATTCTTGGGGGGGATTTTAATATGACAGTGAATCCGCGGTTGGACAATGGGGGGGGGGGGAAGTGGTTTGGGAAAGCGGGTAGATCGGGTAAAATTGATGCATTTGAAGGAGAGGTTGGGGGTGGTCGATGTGTGGAGGAACCAGAATCCTGGCTGCAAACAATATACTTACTACTCTGCACCACATGGTACGTACAGCTGGATAGATATGGTGTGGGCGGGAGGGGGTTGGATGAACAGGGTGATGGAGGCAGAACATGGCTCCATCACGTGGATGGATCACGCGCCGGTGCGGGTTAAGTTTAGCTTGGGGTATGAGGATGATGGGGTTAAATTCTGGAGGCTCAATGAGACCCTGCTAGAGGAGCTGGAGGTGATTGAACGTTTGGGGAAGGTGGTGAAGGAGTATCAGGAATTTAATGTGACTGGAGAAGTGGGGCTGGGGATGGTGTGGGATGGGCTCAAGGCTGTGGTACGGGGGCATTTGGTTCAAGAAGCGGCCCGGGAGCGTCGAAGGCGGGGGGAAAGGGAACACCGGTTGCTGCAAGACATCGGTAGATTAGAGAGGGTGGCTCAAGGGGGGCGGAGGGAGGGGGTGCATGGGCAACTGAAGGAGTTCAGAGTGCAGTTAGAGCAGTTACGTGCGAGCGAAATAGCGTATGAGTTGAGGGTATTGAAGCAAGGTTGGTTCGAGGGGGGAAACAAGGTGGGGCTGCGACTGGCGCAGAGATTACGAAGTAAAGCCATGCAGAAGAATATTGGTGGTATTCGGGGCGCAGGGGGGAGGCTGGTGCATGGGAACAATGAAATCAGGGCGACTTTCGCGGAGTATTATAAACAGTTATACCGTAGTGAGGTGGAGGGGGGGAAAGCTCAGTGCGAGGCGTACTTGAAAGAGTGTGCCATGCCATCCTTGTCGAAGGAGGAGGCGGAGTGGTTGGATAGACCCATAACGGGGAAGGAAGTGGATATGGCGATTGGCACGCTGAAACGGGGTAAGGCCCCCGGTTTAGATGGGTTGACGGGGAGGTTCTATCAAGTGTTCCGGTCTCTTCTTGGGCCTTTGATGGTGGAAGTGTTTAATGGGGTGTTGACAGGGGGGGAGATTCCAAGTTCGATGAGAGATGCAGGGATAACTCTTATCCCAAAGCCGGGGAAGGATCCAATGGTCTGTGGGTCATATCGGCCCATCTCATTATTGAATGTTGATGCTAAACTGTTGGCGAAGGTTTTGGCCAATAGACTGGCTACGGTGATGCCTGCTCTGGTGCATCCAGATCGAACGGGTTTTATAGTAGGGCGGCAAGGGGGGGACAATATAAGGAAGATCTGTAATCTTACCTGGGAGGTGCAACGCAGGGGGCAAAAGGCCGTTTTTTTGTCGGTAGATGCTGAAAAAGCGTTCGATAGGGTGGAATGGCCGTTTATGATTAGTGTGTTGGAGAAAGTGGGGTTGGGTCCTCATTTTGTTCAGTGGGTCCAGGCGATGTATGCTGCTCCGCAGGCCAGGGTGAGGGTTAATGGCAGTTATTCTGGAGCGTTTCAGCTGGGTAGGTGTACCCGCCAGGGCTGCCCCTTGTCCCCTTTGCTCTTTGCCTTGGTGATTGAGCCACTGGCTGAGAAGGTTAGGGGGCTACAGGATATGAAAGGGGTCCTAATGAACTCCCAAGAGGTGAAAATCACCCTATTCGCTGACGATGTAATCTTTATGATTAGGGAGCCCTTGCTATCTTTACCGGTTTTAATGAGGGAGATAGAGTGCTATAGTAAGGTGGCGGGCTATAAGATCAATAGTAGTAAATCAGAGATATTGGGGTTTAATCTAAGTGAAGGGATGGTGGACGTGTTGAAAGGGGCGTTTGCGTTTAAGTGGGTGGGCGGACATTATCGATATTTGGGGATCCAGATGGGGAAAAATCTGGAGGGGCTGGGGGAAGCAAATTATGGAGTGTTGTTGAAAGACGTGAGACGGGACTTGCAAAAGTGGAAGGGTTTGTATCTTACGTGGTTGGGTCGGATCGCGGTTTTAAAAATGAATGTTCTCCCACGATTCCTTTTTCTGTTTGGTTCCCTACCGTGTAAGGTACCCCAGACCTATCTGAAGCGGGTCCAGAGGGTTATGATGGAGTTTATATGGGCAGGGAAACGCCCGAGGGTAGCGCGGCACACACTGTTTAGACATAGTAAGGAGGGGGGGTGGGGGTACCCTGGATGGAGAAGTATTATTTGGCCTCTCAGTTGCGGGCGGTACAGAGTTGGCAGGAGGGGGATGAGACTCCCCGGTGGGTGCAATTGGAGCAGGAGCAAAGGCGGGGGGGGGGGGAGTTTGGCGGCGTGGATTTGGGATCCGGGGGCCGTAGCGGAAGGGGGGAGGGGGGTAATCCTTTTCGGGCGCTGACAAAAGAGCTTTGGTTAAGATCGCGGCATCAGTTGTTAGAGAGGGAAGCGGTATACTAGGGGTATGTACATTATGGGGGTTCGAGAGTTTGCCCCGGGGAGAGAGGGGGGGGGGTGTTTGGAGAGTGGTGGGGGAAGGGATTGAGGTTTATGGGGCAGTTGATTCACTCGACGGGGGGGTTGAAGCGATGGGGGGAGTTGCAGAGCGAATTTGGGTTGGGGGCTGGGGAATTTTTGCATATATGGGGTAGTTTTGTCAATGTTGTTAGTTTTGTTAGTGGGGCTTGCGGTTTGTGCTTGTTTTGTTTCTGCTGTTTTTATATTGTGTAGAATATAACAAAAATTGAAAATCCAATAAAGAAAAAGTTACAAAAAAAAAAATCATCTGTTAATACCTAAAGATTGGAGGAAGGCCAATGTAACACCAATTTTTTTTAAAGGGTTCCGGGAAACTAATAACTGGTGAGCCTGACATCAGTTCCAGGAAATATGGTAGAAACCATCATAAAGAACAAAATTACTGAACATGTAGATAGTCATGGCTTAATGGGAAACAGCCAAGATCTTGTCTTACTAAGCTGTTACGTTTTTATGAAGGTGTGAATAAACAGGTAGACAAAGGTGAGTCGGTTGATATAGTGTATCTGTACTTTCAGACAGCCTTTGACAAGGTCCCCTCATCAGAAACATTTGGCAAAACTAAAATGTTATGGGATAGGAGGCAGTGTACTATTGTGGATGAGGAACTGGTTAAAAGATAGAAAGCAGAGGGTAGGGCTAAATGGCCAATTTTCCCAATGGAGAAAGGTGAATAGTGGAGTACCACAGGGATCTGTGCTGGATCTGCTGCTTTTTGACATGTTCCCTTTTCCAGGTAATTTATGAATGAGTGAGGTTATCAAATTTGCAGATGACACAAAACTTTTTAAAATTGTTACAACCCAAGAGGATTGTGGAAAATTGCAAGAGGATCTTGATAAATTGGAAGACTGGGCATCCAAATAGCAGATGAAATTTAAAATGAACAAGTGCAAAGTCATGCACCTAGGAAAGAACAACCCAAACTATGGTTACACGATGCAAGGTTCCACATTAGAGACTACCACCCAGGAAAAAGATTTAAGTGTCATCGTGGATAACATGTTAACACCCTCCACCCAGTGTGCTGCGGCAGCCAAGAGAGCAAACGGTATCATAAGGAAAGGAATGGAAAATAAAACAAAAGATATTATAATGCCTCTCTATCGTTCCATGATGCGATTGCACCTTGAATATTGTATGCAATTCTGGTAGCCGTATCTTAAAAAGGATATAGTGTTAGAAAAGGTACAGAGAAGAGCCACTAAAATGGTAAAGGGGATGGAAGGATACCCCTATGAAGAGAGGCTCTTCAACCTGGAAAAGAGACGGGTGAGGGGAGATATGATAGAGGTCTATAAATTAATGAATGGAGTGGAACGGGTAAACATAGATTGATTGTTTACATCATCAGAATATAGAAAAACTAGGGGACATGCAATGAAGCTCCAGGGTAACCTATTTAAAAGTAATAAGAGAAAATATTTTTTCACTCAATGTCTAATTAAACTCTGGAATTTGTTACCTGAGGATGTAGTAAACGCTGTTAGTGTATCTGTGTTTAAAAAAGGTTTGGACAAGTTCCTGGAGAAAAGGTTCATAAACCATTATTAAAAGGGACCCAAGATATCGCTGCTTGATCCAATACAAGCATTATGGAACCTGTCTCTTTTGGGGAAACCTCTAGGTACTTATGACCTAGATTGGCCACTGTTGGAAACAGGATACTGGGCTTGATGGACCTTGCTCTGACCCAGTATGGCATATCTTATGTTCTTATTGATCTCCAGACCTCCCTTTTGTCTGCTGCCAATAGGATGGGATCTCAATGTGGTTCTGGCTCAGCTCACCAAGCTGCCATTCGAGCCCCTGGCTATCTGCTCCCTGTGCCACTTGTCCTGGAAGATTGCCTTCCTGGTGGCACTCATCTTGGCTCGCAGGGTCAGTGAACTCCAGATGCTGGTGGCCGAGCTGCCCTACACTAGGTTCTACAGGAACAGGGTGGTGCTTCGCACTCACCCCAAGTTCCTACCAAAAGTAGTCTCGGACTTCCACCTCAATCAGGAGGTAATGCTCCCTACCTTCTTCCTGCAACCTCACACTGATGTAGCATCAGCCGTTCTCCATACTCTGGACTGCAAACGAGCCCTGTCCTTTTATCTACAATGGACCCAGAGCCACCGCAAAGCTTCGCAGCTTTTTGTCTCCTTTGACCCCAGCCACATGGGGCAGGAGGTCACCAAACAGATCGTATCCATCTGGGTGGCGGATTGCATCGCCTTCACTCATAGCTGTGCCAGAGTTCCCCTGGAGCACCGTGTCACGGCGCACAATGTCAGGGCAATGGCAACCTTTGTCGCGAACCTCTGGATGGTGCCGATGGCCGACATCTGCTGGGCTGTCTTCTGGTCTTCTCTCCACACCTTTGCAGCGCACTACTGCCTGGAAAGGTAGTCCTGATGGGACAGCACCTTCTGCCAGGCCATACTCTGTAACCTCTTTGGGGTTTAGCCAACTCCTGCCCTCCAGCCCTTCTTGTTCAGGCTACTGGAGCCATGGTTTTCCCTGGACACTGGGGTCCTTGGAGTCTCTCTTCAGATTGCTTACGGCTTGGCCATGTTTTATCTACCGGTCCTCGTTAGCCTGGAGCTAGGGAGTCCCATATGTGAGGACTGACTTCCTGCTTGTTCCTGGAGAAAGCGTAGTTACTCACCTGTAACAAGTGTTCTTCAGGGACAGCAGGAATCAGTCCTCACAACCCTCCCTCCTCCCCTTGGAGTAGCTGTTCATTTTTGGCCATTTTCTTGGTTGGACTCTAGCTATGGAACCTGACTGACCAAATGGCAACCTTGGATGGGAAAGAAACCATGCAAGTGTGGTGGCATCTCCCAAAGGCTTTGCTCGAAAGCTAGAGAGATGCTTCCGCGGGGGCTCTGTTGGCACCGATCTCTCCCCATATGTGAAGATTGATTCCTGCTGTCCCTGGAGAACACTGTTACAGGTGAGTAACTACGCTTTTTGTCATAGTCTAAAGTAGAAATGGAAAGCACTCCTTTATATCTAGAATGTTTTTAAGTGTGTCCCTCTCGTTAGGTATTCTTACGTATTTTTATAGATATAATCACATGAATGATATTTATTTAGCTTCTACTTTCTAATAAATCAGTTCTAGAGATGGGATTATATGTGATTTTTTTTTTTTAACAAAACAAGTTCTCATCTCTGTTTCTTTGACTTTTTAAGGACCTGTTGGTTTTTATTCCCGATATATTTACTATGGGGGCATTTTCAAAGGCATTTACATGGTTTCCTTCTGTTGGTTATGCTTGTATTTATGTTTGAAGTGTATGTTTATATTATTTTTAGACCACTGATAAAGGCCTTTTATCCAAAACTTGGCCAAGTTGGGCTTCTCTCAATAAAGAAATTTTTTTTAAAATTTAAATTTTATCATTTTACAAACAAGCATATACAACTTCACGGAAATATGGGAACAGGAAGGAAATAGTAACAGTATTGAAACACTCAATATTATGTAAAAAGAAAAACTGAGAAATATAATTCCTGGCCCAACTATAGCCCACCACAGAAGAAGAGATCCAACAAAATATTTAACACACAAAAGGCATAGGAAAATATATGTGAACTAACAGTCAAGACTAACTAACTAATGGCAGGGGATCTGGGGACTCATCTGGAGGGCGTCGAGCACTCAAAAAAGCCACTAACTGTGACGGTTCAAAAACTATATAAGAATCATTATTCAATCTAATCAAACATTTGCAAGGATATTTCAAAAAGTATAGACCCCCTAACATCAATACCCTGGAGCGAAGTAACAAAAACTCTTTCCTACGTTTTTGAGTTTCTTTGGATAGATCTGGAAACACACGAACGGTTAATCCATGAAACTGCACATTACGCTTCTTAAAAAACATACGAAGAAACCAATCCCTATCAGAAGCTAAGACAAATGTGGCAATCAACATAGAAGAAGAAACAACCTCACTTAATGATGACACCAATATAGCCGAAATGTTTAATACATCTACTTGAGCCCCACCATCAATTACCCCACCACCAAGCACTTTTTTCCCCGATGGGAGATAATACACTTTAAGCATAGGAGGATGAGATTCAATTGGCACCTCTAGAACTTCCAGCAAATATTTCTTAAACATTTCCTTAGCCGAAATAACTGAAAAAGAAATTTTATGATTTAAAGTCCTTGGTCTGCCTCTGCTCCATGTATGCCAGTTGTTTTTTATGGAGTTCTACCTTCCAGCTTTTTTTGTTTTGGACCTATATGCTGCCAGACAGGGAAGCGCTGTTGTTGGAAGCAGAGGGCTGTTCTCCAAGGCACTCCCAGTAGAGATTAGGCAAGATCCTCATGAGGCCATAGCACCGCCAAGGCACACTAAGGATGTTCCCAAGGCACACCTGATAGAGAAGCACTGCAATAGAAAAAACATTTAGTGAATGCTGTCTTACTACATTGACCCTTACTACATTCTCCCTACTACAAGTCAAAATAAGCAAAGCACTAAAAAATAATATTCCCATAAGCCTCTGGTTGTAAAAGCCCAACAGAGTCTGTTTTCAGACCAACAAGATCCTATTTCAAGATGAATCAGAAACGGAGAAGAAGATATAGCATAGACTAGAGCATGAACTCTGGTCCTGAAGTGCTATGAACACGTCTGACTTTCAGGATTTCCACAGTAAATATAATTTATGCATACATTTGAACAAAGATCCTGATTCGGTTGCATAGTTTGGCTATGCTGAAAACTAGGCCTATTTGCAACCCTCAAGGACTGGTGTTTGCTATCCACACAGAGTTAGAATGTTTTGCTATTGAAGCAGGACGTTGCCGTACTCAGGAACTAGGAAAATACCATCAATTACATTCCTCTTGGTCTCTTAGTCTGTATTATGAAGAATATTTGGAAATATCATTTTTAACTCTCTTTATATTCTCTTTTACAGAAGTACTGTGGGTTCACTATTAGCGAACAAGGTACTGTTTTATTGATGCAGTTTTTATTTTATTTTATCGGTGCTGTATTTTAAAGTACTGCTTTTGTGCTGGTGAAGAGAACGAAAAGTACTGGAAACTTTGCAAACTTTATGAAGGCAAATTATAAAGAATCTTTCATATGGAAAGGACTTTTATAAAATCGCCTCAGTGGTTATGTGAGTAAAAGTTACAGGTGTGACAAGAAGAGATGTACCTTATGTGTGACCTGTGTTTAGGCATGCTCGGGGGGCAGAGTGTGGGCAAATTCACAGTTTATGCATGTAGTTTATAAAGTATGCACATACAGTAGTTTGCAGGCTTACATATCCACTGCTTCAATCTTAAATGTTATTTCTGCTGCTTTACCCCAAGTATTTGCTTATGGGTCTTTATGTGTGGAAGTGTGTGCCATTGAGTCAATGCTGACTCCTGGCAACCCAGTTCCTGCATTTTCTTGGCAAGGTGCAACCAGAAGTAGATTTCCAGCCTTTCTTCTGCGCAGTAAGTCTACATAAAATAGAATAAAAATAGCTGCCTATGTGGCCTTCACACATACTGTAGTTGACTGGTTTATGAAATTACTTCCTCTAAGACTCTATGGCAGATGTTCCCAACCTTTTTTTTTGATTGTGTGGATCCCTTATTAATTTCTGAAAATGTAAAGGACCCCTCTCCGTTCATCCCCACTACTCTTCCCAGAGCATCTTCCTTTGGCACCAAGTCTGTTCCCACTATCCCTCTCTTATCTCCATTCCCCTTCCTTTGTCCATCAGTCTCTCCCTTCCCCAACCAATCCCCCACCAGTTTTGCTTGCTCTCTCCCCCTAGTCAGTCCATACCAGTCTCTCTCTCTGTTCCAAGCCAGACCCTTCCAGTCAATCTCCAGCTTGTCCCCACCATTAGTATCCCTCCCTCTCCTAACTTAGTGATGCTGTTGCCAGGCCCTGCAGGCTGCTGCTGGTCCTGGCACGCCTGTTTTTAGGCTCTGATCACACTGCCACTGCTGGCCCTACAACCATGACTGCTTCTGGTCTGTGCAGCTGCCTGTGATCCTACCTGCACAGCTGCTGCTACTTCCATTCCTCATGGCTTCTGATGTTGCTGCAAGCCTCTCTGCAGCCACCACTGATGCTTTCTCTACTGCATACTGCTCACATGGATTATAGTGCCATGAAAAGGCATTCTCTCCGTGCCCTGCAGACCCATAAAGACATAAGATATGCCATGCTGGGTCAGACCAAGGGTCCATTAGGTTGCAATTGGAAACAGAATACTGAGCTTATCATGTAATTGTCTAACAAACCCTCAGGGGTCTGTGGACCACAGGTTAGGAATGTCTAAGTAATGGCAGCTAATTATACTGAATTCGTATAGTTTAAGGATGAATAAATGTATGTTTGGGGGCCTATGTGGAGAAAACCAATTATTTCAGTAGGGCAGTTTCTGAATAAAATGGCACTTAGGAAAGGCTAATTTTTGTCATGCCCCTTCTCTTTTGGATTTATGTGCTCAGACTCAGATTGACTCAGAGTAGTGTGGTGCCCCAGGCTTGCTCGCTATATAACATCTTGGCATTTAGTGAATCCAGAGTTGGGAACCTAACCTTGACTTCTAGAGGTAAAAAGTCTAGGGCACTGAGCCATTGTATGGCCTCATTACTTTCTTCCCACTGAACCACTATATGGCTGCCTCCACATTCCTTCTAACCTGTTCACTTGCCTTGTGAACATATCTTCTAAGTTTTTATAATTGTAAAGAACATTGAAATCTGCTTTGGTGAAAACTACTGTACATATGTTGAGGTTTTTATTATGCTGGTAGTACTGTCACAGTCTCCAGTTTCCTACAGCAGAACTGAAGGCTGTGGCAGCTTCCAAAATGCTGTTAATTCGGTGGCAGGTTTGCATTAATTGTTCATATTTCCATGCTAACACTTGGTGATCTATTAGGGGAATAGTTAATATTTTTTTAACCTCATTTAGAACATTTTCTTCATGATAAATTTTAAGTCCAGTTCTGAGTCATTAGACTGATATGGTTGCTTTCTTTTTTTTGTTGTTTGTTTATTCTGGCTGGGGATTTGGAGAACTTTAAGAAAATTAATGCAGGTTATCTCTCTCCTCTTGATGCGAGCTAATCTCTTTGTATTTATTTCATGTAAAATGTTTTTCATTTTTCATTTTCTTGATTTCCTAAATAATGCTTGGATTAAATATTGTAAAGAGTTCAAAATAAAAAAATAAGTTTCCAGGCCTTGCTTTTGAAGCTTTATCATTTTATGCTGGTTTTGCGGGGGGGGGGGGGGGAGGAGACGAAAAGGGATCACAATTAATGACATAAGAGAGATTTCTTGGGAAGTGGGGTTCCCAGGTCTGTTGGGGTGAGGACAGATTAGTTTCAGGATTAGGAAGAAGCTTTAAGATATGATAGGGTGAAGAGAGAGGGAAGAAAGTTTTAGGATGACGGGGGGGGGGGGGGGAAGAGGGTGGGCAATTGAAATATGACAAAGGAACTTAGATCAGTGGAAGGAGGGATAGGGGTGTTCTTCCTAATAGGCAAAGTAGGAAACTGGAAGACAGCCCTTTCAAGGGAAGTGATGCTTCTGCACAGCTTTGTTGTCCTTTTGTAATAATGACTGTCTGAGATGAGTCAAGAAGGAATCCCAGTGTCCAGGTCTGCTGCAGCATGTAATTTTCACAAGGAAGATTCCCTCCCCCCCCCCCCATAGTGCCAGAGGGAGATGGCCAGCAGCTGCAGTGTTACAGGGACAATTGTAGGGCTATATCTACAGTACTACTGATCAGAGGGAGGAAGATGCTCTTCTCCTGCTCTGCCTCACATTCTTTCTGGACCTCCACCTACCCTTTGCTCCCTCCCATCCTGGCCCTGTCTTTTAGCTCATGGACCCCCAATCCACATGCCCTCTCTCTCAGAAACATACATACAGTGCTGTTCCATCTCTAGGACAGAACACATGCAATGCTACATCAGACCTAAGGTCCATCAGGCTCAGCGTCCTTTCTCCAACACTGACCAATCCATGTTACTAGGAAGTACATGACAGATCCCAAGGAATAGATCTATGCCTTGCTGCACACTCTGGCAAACAGTGGCTTTCCTGAAGTCTACATTTGTGCATTATTCCTTTGGAACTTGCCTCATAACTACTTTTTAAATCTAGCTATGACAGCTGCTTTCACTGAGTGCTTTGGTAAAAAATACTAATAGGTTGATTCTACGTATAGTGAAAAAATACATTCTCTAGACAAGCAGGATAAGTGCTCACATATAGGTGACATTTCTGATAGAGTCTCACATGGGAATCTTACCCAGCTCCTTCTAGAAACTTTTGGAATGGTTCTACCGTGCATACATGCAAATTCCCACCTGCTGCAGCTGCACCTCATCCCGTCTGTCTGTATATGGAGCCTCAATGATGTGTTCCACGTTAGTTCGTGTACTATATTCACTTTATTACCTTTTTTCCCCATCAATGTTTTTCTGCTCTTTAGTGAGCTTTTTCTTCCTTGCTGCTGCCATAGCTTTATGTTTGAGCTTTAGTTCTTTAGTATTTTCGGCCTTGTAAGTTTCCTTATTTTTTTTCCATGTCACTACTACTGGCTGCATTTAGGTTTCGGATGCTCCAGTTTTTCAAATTTGTGTCATTTGACTTCACTGTGGCTATTTTTCTGGATGGCATATCCCACATACTCGTCAGTGGGTTTAAGAAGCACACACAATGAGACAAGACCATGACTGTAACAGGCACTCATAAATGGTTCTTGCAGTGCTTGGGTTCCGACCATGATCCTCCTTGTCATTTGTGTTCACAAATGACAAGGAGAGGGATCAAGGATCGTGAGAGCAGCGCAAAATAATTTTTGGCACAGATGAGACCAATCCTTCAGCATTAGCATAGGAAGTATTGTTTTTATGGCCTCAAGAACTGCACTGGATGCTGATGGAGTATCAACATCAAGAGACCCTTGAATTCACTCTGAACTGAGCACCGGTAGGTAGGGCTGGCAGTCATAAAGCAAAGTAGGTGATCATCTTGGGTGGCAGCTTCTGGAGGGCAGCAAAGAATGGGGCATTCAAAACTGAACAATAGATGCTGGCAACCATGGGGGGTCATAAGGCTTAAGGTTTGTCTAGGGTGCAAACACTTGAACCAACTTTGGGGTCAACCCTGCCAGTAGGATGCCCCAGCATCAGTCACCCACCAATACTGCCACGAGGTAGATAGAGGATTCATCCTTTTGAGAACCAAGGATGCCGAACATCAATATGGAGATGGGTGCATTGGCATCGTAATTCATTGGAGCCTAATGTGAAGAGCATCAAGGTATTGAAGGAATCCTGACTGTTTAAGCCGCCTTACCGTGAAGACCATTCATCCTCTTCGGCATCAGAGGGGGTGCACCAGTCTTGATGAGACTAAGGGGTATGTTTACTAAAGTTTCTTAACGTGCGTGCCGTGTTAGTCTGCAGGATGCCATATAAGGAGTGGGTGGTCCGGTCAAAAATAGCAAAACGGGATTAGCGAGTGCGCTCTTGTGCGCCGCGCACGAGTAATGCGCGCGGGAAGCATAAGCAGGCGCGCTGATGTGCAAACAGAGGAACAGGGCTGCAGTACAATGGTGAAGACACTGACAGATGGTGCAGGGGTCATGGGTTCAATCCCCCACTGTGCCCAATGAATAAGGCTGGCTGAGGCACTACCATTTATGTGTAATATTGCATTATGAGGCTTTTTAATTTTATTTTAATTACTGCTGCTAGCAAACGCACTCTCAAAGCACTGTAACATAAGGTGCTGCATAAGGCACCCCATAAGGTACCCCAGAGGGCACATTTTAAAGTGCACTGTCCGCCACGGCACCCTACAATGTTGCTGAAAGGGTGGCGTATAGGGCGCCATATAGGGTGCCCTATGAGGCACAGCAAGGTCATAGCACTGTTTTTGATGGCAGCACTGTGCATTTAAACGCATGGAAATCTTAAGTAGGTGTGCTGACATGCAAGGAGGAACAGCAGTGTAGCACAATGGTTAAGGCACTGACTGATGATACAGGGGTCATGAGTTCGATCCCCAGTGTGCCTAATACGTAAGGCTGGCTGAGGCATCAGCTTGGACATGTAAGTATTGTTTCCTGCGGCACTTTATTTGTATTTTATTAATTGCTGCCAGAAAACACACCCTCATGTGCCGTAACCTAAGGTGCTGCATAAGGTACCCTATAAGGCACTCCATAGGGCACATTATAAAGTGCACTATCTGCCACAGCACCCTATAATGTCCCCTATAGGGCACCCTATCAGTCGCTCCATAGGATACTGTATAGTGCACCTTATATGGACAGTAACCATAAGGTGCCCTATAGGGCGCCCTCTGAGGCACCTTATGGGTACAGTACGCTGAGGGTGTTTTTGCTGGCAGCACTAATGTACATTAAAAATAGATAATGCTTTGGACAGCCCTATCAAATAACCCCACTGTGGGTTTGAACCCATGACCTCTGGCTCCACTGGCAGTGAAGTAACCAGTGGGCTACAGCTCTATAGCTGCTAGCAAACCCCTGGCTGGCTGCAGAAGGACTGCAAGTCACCACACAAACAGTCTGCTGTGGTCACCAGGATAGGGTTAACCCACCCATACCCATGATGCACTGCACATGCAAATCAGCAGTCTACAGATGATCACAAGATGGGGTATGCACCCCCACAGCACCTCGTCCTGGTAGGGGGAACTGACCGTGTGTGGTACTGGCACAGAGTAGCTACACACCATCACATTGTGCAGGTACTGCACTCACCCTGAGGGTGAGGTGGGGTGCCCAGCACCAGGTCCACAGCAGAGATAGGCCATGCTGCAGGTCCCCAGCAGTGCTAATGTGTGAGATAGGTAGTTTCTGCAGACACACCTTGGATATATCTGTATGTCTCAGTCAGGTGTAGCCCCTATGGACCCCTAGGAGGATTATGTACCACCACCCTCCTCCTCCTCCAGGGCTGAGGGTGGTAAACAGGGTCTCCCATCAACAGATCCACATTCTACCTCCCTGCAATGGTGGCAGTAGAGGGGACCATCAACCCCAGTCCTGCTGGGGAACAGACACCCTACAGGGCAGTCAATGCAGCTCTGTACACATCCATAATGCAATAGCAGACAGACATTAGGCCCGGATATGCTAAGCTGCACCCCACCACTATCTGATATTCTCCTGCAGCAAGCCTTCAGCCGCTGCACCCTGCAAGGCGCTCCATCAAGACACATACCAGCTGCAGACAGTCTGCTAGCTAGTCCATAGTGCATGTTCCTGGTGGAAATGCGTGCACCCAGAACTGGGATGTCAGCATACACAACAAGCAGATAAGTCAGTGACTGGGCCCCAAAAGGAAACCCATAAATATCACATGAGAGAAATGCTATATAGCACTATGGGGGTGCCTAGCCATGCTGTGGTCACTGCACAGTCAGGGTGAGAGTGATCTCCCAGCAGGACATGCTGTGGCCACCCTGTCTGTGCAGGTGGTGGCCGGGCACTGCAATGTCTCAGCCAGTGCCCTATGCCCTGTGCAGATGCATCCTGGCCAGGCCACCCTGTCCGGGCTATACCCATGGTACCTTGCTCCTCATTATGCACATTGGCAGGCCAATACTGGCAACAGTGCTGGCAGTGTGGGCTGTGGAGGGTGTTTGCAGCCACCACACACTGGATAGACAGACACACACTCCCACACCTATGCCAGCATTGTGCAACTATAGAGGAGTTTAGCAGCCCTGGCCACCACACCAGTCCTGGGCACAGTACAGGCATGGATATGGTACGCAATACTGTTGGGGGTCACTCCCCAGGGTGGTAAACACTGTCAGAGACCAGACCTGAAGCACACTCCACAGACATCAGAAAGGTTGCTATGATGGAGCTCAATCAGCAAACTGTGCTTAACGTAGGAATTGCTATCTGCCAGTAATCATAGCAAACTTTTGATAGCTGTGTACCGTATTCCCAGGTGTAGGGTGGCATTGCTAAGGTATGCAAGTGCTAGTATTGGGAGATGCACGCAGGGCCCAATGTCCTGCCTCTCCAGGAGGCATTGGCTAATGGAGCCTGTGGGTGTGGGTGTGTCTGCCCCTGTTGGCTGCTGCTTTACGGCAGAGGTTCCCAACTCCAGTCCTCGTGTGCCAAACACTGTTCGGGTTTTCATGCTGTCCCTCATGAATATGCATGAGATACATCTGCATACCATGGGGGTGGTGCATAGATATGCAGCACAGGCATCTTTATTAGAGGCAGCATGGAACCTGAATGGTGTTTGGCCCTCCAGGACTGCATTTGGGAGACTCTGCTCTAGGTAATGCGCCTGTTTATGGTGTCTTTGCTCTGTAGGGTAAAATGTAGGTGTTTTGGGCATGTTTACGTCCTCTGCAATAAAGATTCTGTCTGTATTAGCACGTTGTAATAGTGGGTAAAATATGGGGACTGAGTTGGCAGGCACCATAGCTGGGACTTGAACCTGTGACCTTCTGCCTCCAAACACACTGGTTGTGTGCACTGCACCACTGTGTTGCCACAGAGACAGTGCATTCCCTGGTGATACCATGACTGTTTGTCCGGCAGGGCCTGTCTGTTGCAGTGCATGGTTTAGTAGCGGGTAAAATATGGGGACTGGATTGGCAGTAGCCCCAGCTGGGACTTGAACTTGTGACCTTCTGCTCCTGAACACACTGGCTGTGTTCACCGCACCACACTGTGCTCGCAGAGACAGTGCAGTCCCTGGAGATACCATGGTTGTTTGTCAGACAGAGCCTGTCTGTTGCAGTGCATGGCACCCACCTACACAGGGCTAGGCCATGGTCGGCTCTGGGCAGCTGCCACTGCCCCCTCCACCACCAGTACCCCTCCGCCACCATGCTGACATGGCCTTATATTGGAGACAGCATAAAACCTGAATGATTTGTGGCCCTCCAGGACTGCATTTGGGGGACTCTGCTCTAGGTAATGCGCATGTTTCTGGTGTCTGTGCTCGGTGGGGTAAAATATAGGCGTTTGAACCATGCGTATGTTCTCTGCAATAAAGGTTTGTCCTTACTATCATGGTTTAGTAGCGGGTAAAATATGGGGACTGGATTGGCAGTAGCCCCAGCTGGGACTTGAACTTGTGACCTTCTGCTCCTGAACACACTGGCTGTGTTCACCGCACCACACTGTGCTCGCAGAGACAGTGCAGTCCCTGGAGATACCATGGTTGTTTGTCAGACAGAGCCTGTCTGTTGCAGTGCATGGCACCCACCTACACAGGGCTAGGCCATGGTCGGCTCTGGGCAGCTGCCACTGCCCCCCTCCACCACTAGTACCCCTCTGCCACCATGCTGACATGCCCTTCTGCTGGTGGTGCTGGTGGTGTGCAGTCTCAAGCCATCCAGTGTGCAGGTAGGCGGCTGCCTATGGTGTGTGTTCTGGGGTAGGGGTGCCTGAATAGGCGTCCACGCTTCCCCCCAACACCGCCTGCCAATGTTCTGTGCCCTTGGGGGTACCTGCTGGGTACTTTCCCCTGTGACACTGTGATAAACACTCTCGTGCCCATGTTGGGCCCTCATCAGCTGCTGTCTGGCTGCTGTTCAGTTTCAGCATTCCTAAGTGCCATCTAGGCATCTGCCTAGTCTGCACTGTGCCCCAGCTGCACCACAGCATGTGCCGCCTGCAGCCCTCTGTATCCCCTTTCCCAGCATCTGTCCAGTTGCCCATTCCGACATGCCCGCCCTGCTGTTGTGGAACATGTGCATGCCATAGGTAACCTGTCCAATGGAGAGGGAAACCCTGATCAGTGCTATTTCACCGTGGGCTCATTCACCTTGTATGGGGACGGAGCGTAGACCCTTCCAAGATTCATATTTATTTTTTGGGGCTTTCTTGGGAGTGTTTTTTGATGTTTCCCATTACTATCACTATTGCCCAGCTTGATTATGATTTTTTTCTATTTTGTTGGGGTCCTTTTCAATGTTTATTTGTACTTTTGTTCTGTGCACATGTATCACACTTATCACTTTTTTGTAGGTTTCCCTGGTTTTGCTGTACATTGCTGACAGAAATGGTTTCTCTTCCCTTTAAATCTGCTCTAACGCGAGGTTTTCACTTGCGTTACTTTTGGCCTCAAATTTCACGTCGTTAGTGTGCGGGGAGCCTCTCCCCTCCCACTCTCCACCCATTGACCCCTTCTCTCCGCCCCTGGGGAGCCTTCCTCCGCCCTCCGGGAGCCTTTCCCCGCCTTCAGCGCTCGTTTGCGCCGCTGCGCGCGTGACCGCGCACTAGAGCGTTTTTTGCCCCGTAAAGCGTCAGCATGCGCTAAGGTACCTTAGCACGTGCTAATTGCGCTGCGCGCACGTTAAGAAACTTTAGTAAACATACCCCTAAGATGATACTGCTAATATCCCCAGTCAAATTCCACAGACATTGGCTGATTTGCTGTAGGCCCCACACCTTTTGTCTATGGCAACACTTGAGAAGCATCTCATTAGAGCCTTCAAGGAGAGGATGACCATATTCTTTGCCTTATACGAAGCTGCTGAGGTGATGATGCATCAATACATTGAGCGTGTCTTCAAAATTCCCTGCCTGCCTGTGGGAGAGGAAATGATATTGGGACCTCAAAGGGCCTCGACGCTGGTTCCTGCTTGGCTGATACTGGTCTCAAATGTATCAGGGGGGGGGGAGATCGATCCCCAAGGGATCATAGATCATCAGAATACTGATGCCTTCATAGAAAATTCACCTCCTGAGAGAAGTGGAGGTTCACCTAGGCAGAGGCTTAGACATCATTTGAGTAACTTTGAGTCTGCATCTGAACACTCCTAGGATTCTGAGTATGACACTGAGTGCTTCTCAGAGCAGAGATCCCAAGAGTTTCCCTCAGATACCAGTGTTCTTCTTGAGTGACAAAAGTCTCCACCTGCCAAGTCTATTCCATTTCAGTTAAAAACAGAGGAGAAGCCCAGGGCTGAGGAATTGAATATCCTACAATATTCTGATCCCTCAAAGAAGGTGGTGACAGTGCCCGTGCAATGCAGCCTTCAGTGGCTACAGAAGAGAATGTGGGAGACCTCCTCTCTGTGCCCTCCAGTCAGTAGGAAGGCTGACTCTATATATGGAGAACAGAAGGGTACCAGATTTGAGAAGCTATAGCTGCTGCACCATTCCATGGTTGTCAAATCTGCTCTAAAAAGAGCCATTAGTTCCAAGGCTCACTCTTCAGTGCCTCCAGGGAAGGATGCTATGACATTATATTCTTTTGGGAAGAAATTCTTTCAGCATGCTATGCTAATTTCCCTTCTGTCATCCTACAAGGTCTTCATGGGAACATAAAGCGCAATCTGGACGAATTTGCAGACTTTGTTCCTCCAGAGAAAGCTGTGCAATACTGTTCCCTGCTGACACAAGGCAAAGGATTACGTTGTTTGAGTGACACACAATATTTTCGATACAGCATCGAGAGCCTCCTCCATGAGTATTGGCGCCCAGAGACTCTCATGGCACTGGGCTTCAGACTTGCAACCCAGTGTCCAAGAGCAGTTCACTGATATGCCATGTCATATCATGGAGATTATCTTTTTGGAGATAAGGTGCAAGAAGCTGCAACCATGATCAAGCAGCATACTACCACCCTAAAAACCCCTTCTAGGCCCACTTTCAACCTGGCCTCCACCTCACCTTGGTGGGTCCATAGCCGAGAACAAGGGAGATCCTCCTATCCCTCCTGCTTCGCCCAAAGCAGAGAGTCTTCTAGCTCCTGCCCTTGGCAGCAGAAGGTTCAGAGGTCCCAGTCAAAACCAGGGATGGGGTTTTGACCAGTTCCTAGAGGACATAGCCAGTACCCCTGTCCTGTATCTGGACAACCTTCATTTTTGAAGGAGACTCACAATCTTTATGGATCATTGGCCCCTTGTAACATCCATCTCTTGGGTTCTTAAAATAGTCTGGAATGAATACAGATTTCACCTATTCAAAATCCCTCCGAATTGTCCATCAAGAGTTCATTCAATAATCTCTCAACACCAGGACATACGTCTTCGGGCACTTATAAGAACTTAAGAAGACCATGCTCTGGCAGATAAGCTGAGCCACGTCTTTTATCCTTACAAACAGAGCCTGAACCGGATAGCAGTTCAGCCCATAAGAACATAAGATATGCCATACTGGGTCAGACCAAGGTCCATCAAACCCAGTATTCTGTTTCCAACAGTGGCCAATCTAGGTCATATGTACCTAGCAGTTTCCCCAAGAGACACAAGTTCCACAATGCTTGTACTGGGTCAAGCATTGACATCTTCGGTCACTTCTTAATAATGGTTTATGGACCTTTCCTCCAGGAACTTGTCCAAACCTTTTTTAAACCCAGCTACACTAACAGCCTTTACTACATCCTCCGGTAACAAATTCCAGAGTTTGATTACACGTTGAGTGAAAAAATATTTTCTTTTATTAGTCTTAAATAGTTTACCCTGTAGCTTCATTGCATGTCCCCTAGTCTTTCTATATTCTGATAAGGTAAACAATCGATCTACGTTTACCCGTTCCACTCCGTTCATTAATTTATAGACTTCTATCATATCTCCCCTCAGCCGTCTCTTTTCTAGGTTAAAGAGCCCTAACCTTTTTAGCCTTTCTTCATAGGAGTATCCTTCCATCCCCTTTACCATTTTGGTGGCTCTTCTCTGTACCTTTTCTAAAATCGCTGTATCCTTTTTAAGATACGGCGACCAGAATTGCACACAATATTCAAGGTGCGGTCTCACCATGGAACGATATAGAGGCATTATAATATCTTTTGTTTTATTTTCCATTCCTTTCCTTATCATACCTAGCATTCTATTTACTCTCTTGGCCGCCGCTGCACACTGGGCCGAGGGTTTTAACATGGTATCCACAATGACGCCTAAATCTTTTTCCTGGGTGGTGGTTCCTAATGTGGAACCTTGCATCATGTAACCATAGTTTGGGTTGTTCTTCCCTAGGTGCATAACCTTGCACTTGTCCACATTAAATTTCATCTGCCATTTTGATGCCCAGTCTTCCAATTTATCAAGATCCTCTTGCAATTTTTCACAATCCTCTTGGGTTTTAACAACTTTAAATAGTTTTGTGTCATCTGCAAATTTTATAACCTCACTCGTTATTCCACTTTCCAGGTCATTTATGAATATGTCAAAAAGCAGCGGACCCAGCACAGATCCCTGGGGTACACCACTATTCACCTTTCTCCATTGGGAAAATTGGCCATTTAGCCCTACCCTCTGCTTTCTATCTTTTAACCAGTTCCTGATCCACAATAGTACACTGCCTCCTATCCCATGACTCTTTAGTTTTGCCAAAAGTCTCTGATGAGGGACCTTGTCAAAGGCTTTCTGAAAGTCCAGATACACAATATCAACCGACTCACCTTTGTCCACCTGTTTATTCACTCCTTCAAAAAAACATAACAGATTAGTAAGACAAGATCTTCCTTGTCTAAAGCCATGTTGGCTGTCTCCCATTAGGTAGTGACTATCTACATGCTGAGTAATTTTATTCTTTATGATGGTTTCTACCATTTTTCCCGGTACTGACGTCAGGCTCACCGGTCTGTAGTTTCCCGGATCACCCCTGGAACCCTTTTTAAAAATTGGTGTTACATTGGCGATCCTCCAATCTTCAGATATTAGAGATGATTTTAATGATAGTTCACAGATTACTGATAGCAGTTCTGCAATCTCATATTTCAGTTCCTTCAACACCCTTGGATGTATACCATCCGGCCCAGGTGATTTGCTACTCTTCAGTTTATCTAATAGTTGTAAGACATCTTCCCGATGTATCGATATTTCCTTCAATTCTTCCGCACCTTTAAATACCACTTCAGTCATGGGTAACATCCCTACATCTTCCTCAGTAAAGACCGAAGCAAAGAATTCATTCAGTCTCTCCGCTATCGCCTTGTCGCCTCTTAGTGCTCCTTTAACCCCTTTATCATCTAATGGACCAACTGACTCTCTCACAGGTTTTTTGCTACGAATGTACTTGAAAAGGTCTTTATTTCGCGTTTTTGCTTCCGCAGCAAGCTTCTTCTCAAATTCTCTCTTTGCCTGCCTTATCAATGCCTTGCATTTGACTTGCCAGTGCTTGTGCTGTTTCCAGGTTTCGTCGTTTGGCTCTTTTTTCCATTTCCTGAAAGATGCTTTTTTGGCAACAACAGCCTCTCTGACCTCACCTTTAAACCATGCTGGCAGTTTTTTGGACTTCCTTCCACTTTTCTTAAAGCGTGGAATACAGCTGGTCTGGGCTTCCAAGATAGTATTTTTCAACAACACCCAAGCTTGATGTACGTCTTTAACCTTCGCAACTGCTCCTTTTAGTTTTTTCTTAACTGTTTTCCTTATTTTATCATAGTCTCCCTTTCGAAAGTTAAAAGGTAGTACTGTGGATTTCCTTACTATCCCTTCTCCACTAATTAAATCAAAGGCGATCATGTTATGATCACTATTGCCAAGTGGCCCCAACACCCTTATCTCTTGCACTAGATCTGGTGTTCCACTAAGGACTAGGTCTAATATGGCTTCCCCTCTGGTCGGTTCATGAACCAGCTGCTCCAAGAAGCAGTCATTTTTTTCATCTAGGAACTTTCCCTAGCATGTCCTGACGTGACACTGACCCAGTCGATACCGGGGTAATTGAAATCACCCATTATTATTACTGCGCTGTAACTTTTGTTAGCTTCCTTGATTTCTTTGAGCATTTCATCATCCATTTTGTCATTCTGGCCAGGCGCTCGATAGTACACCCCCACTTCCATCGCCTTCCCTCTTTTATATGGAATTTCAATACATATAGATTCTACAGCAGATTTTGTTTCCTGCAAAACTTTAATCCTTTATGACTCAATGCCCTCTCTAACATAGAGCGCAACCCCTCCACCAATTTGATCAGCTCTATCATTACGATATAGTTTGTACCCAGGTATCACAGTGTCCCACTGGTTGTCCTCCTTCCACCATGTCTCTGATATTCCAATCATATCTAACCTTTCATTTAGTGCTATATATTCTAACTCTCCCATCTTATTCTTTAGACTTCTAGCATTTGCATACAAGCATTTTAGAAAATGTATTTTATTCATGTTAATTTGGCTATTGTTAGACATGGGTAAATTGGGATCTTTAAGCTCTGTCTGCTCCATACTTGAGGGCATTTGGGCTACTTTACTCTTTTGTGGAACCTCTCTGCTTTTGGTAGTATCCTTCAAGGATACATTCTTCTGAATCATCCGCTCTTGGGCGACTGTCGGCTTTCCCCTAATATCTAGTTTAAAAGCTGCTCTATCTCCTTTTTAAAGGTTAATGCCAGCAGCCTGGTTCCATCCCGGTTAAGGTGAAGCCCATCCCTTCGGAAGAGCCCCTCCTTTCCCCAGAATGTTCCCCAGTTCCTAACAAATCCAAAACCCTCATCTCTGCACCATTGTCTCATCCACGCATTGAGACTCCGGAGCTCTGCCTGCCTTTTGGGTCCTGCGCGTGGAACAGGAAGCATTTCGGAGAATGCTACCCTGGAAGTTCTGGATTTCAACTTCCTACCTAAAAGCCTAAATTTTGCCTCATCTTTTCAGTGTGGGGCACTCCTCGATGGATTTATTCGCCACTCCTCAAAATGGGCAGGTACCTCAGTTCTATACTAGGGTGGGGGGGGGGGACACAGCAAATTAGCTTTGAATGCCTTCCTCTTCCATTGGGGGAAGGTCTTCTGTAAATGTATCCTCATATTTCTCTGGTTTGTGATAAGGAAGCTTATCATAGCTCAGGTAGGAGCTATAGAAAAGATGATGTGACTCTGAACAAGCAACCTGTCAGTTCTGGTAGAAGCAAGAAAACAGAGTTTTCACATAAAAGACTACCAGTCCCAGAATGCACCAGGTTTCCAGCAGCCATGAGAGGGGCTGAAGTGAGAAAATGTGTGTGCAATCAAGAGAGCTATGAGGTAATCCCTAAGCACTCATCTCAAAGGGCAGGGCCTGATTCAACACAGCTGCGTGTTAGGGAGGAGCACACATTAGAACAGGATAAGAATAGAGCTTATTCTTCAGATAACAGTTTCAGCAAAAGTTTCAAGAACAGTTTCAGCAAAAGACACAGAAAGAGCTTGAGGGAGAGCTTCAGCAACGGCTACAAGCTCAAGCCCCAGTATCACCTGGGGAAGCAGAAGCCAAGCCAAGCGGATAGAGAGAGAAGGAAACTCTCTGGAAGGAAGAGAAGAAGGGCCATTGGAAGGTCTGGGAGATTCCAAGGCAGTATCCATACTGGGAGGTATTCCAAGTGCCAGCAGAGTCCATTGGACTGGATTCAGCCAGAGGAATGGAATGGCAGAGATAGGAATCACCAGTGGCTACCTGGAAGAGAGAAGACTGCACGTGGAAGGGACTTTCAGACCAAGGCCAGAAGGTATGTGAGAGGAGATCCAATGTCCAGGGATCAAGATTGGAAGGCTGGACATCAGAATTGGATTACATACTGGCCTGGCTATACAGAGAGGAATAATGATAGCAGGAGAGGCTCAGGTATGAACACTGATCCAGACCCTATCTATAATAGAGAATGGCAGCAAGGGAATAAGCATTCTCATGATAGTGCCTTAATGAAAGACTCGTCTGTGCCAATGTATGATAGTGACCCTATGCTGATGGATGAAGGGGGAGATACAGCAGATGAAATTATTACTTACATGGACTGTTCTCTATCTAATTGCTATTGCTAGCTTTCTGTGAACAAACACATCAGCCATCACAAAGAAACCTAACTTTGTTCTTTATTTCCACTGCAAACAGCTCTTAAAGCAGGATTTGGGTTCACACAGTAGCAGCCAGCCAGCTAAAGGCTTACAGCTGGTCAATTGATAGTAATTAAAGCTGCACCTAATTGTGTGTGAGCAAGGGAGAATCACTGCTGGGATCTGCGTGGAAAATAAGCAGAAGTTAACCTGACAAGCAAAGTTTATTTATTTCTTTGTGCCTTTGTATTTGGTAATTATTTGCTAAGAAAACATTAGCTAATTGCCTGACAAGTTGAAGGCTGTTTTCTGATTTGCTTTGTGACTTTTTGTTATCCATTTAAACACTGCAAGCAAGTAACCTCATTTATATGACTATCAAGCATACATGTGCTGGGTGAATTAAACCCCATCAATAAAAGAAGTATTTTATTGACCTTACCACTTGGTTTCACAACTCAATTATTGTCATCAGCTGTGTTTGGGAGTGAATGAACTACAATACCCACAATACCTTGCAAGAATCATATGAATATATGCATCGTCAAGATTGTGTAAGTTCTCACCCTAGGCAGCCGTCTGACAGGTTGCAAAACTCTCTTGAAACTTGGATGATGGGGACACAGTGATTCTCATAGTACCATTTATTGGCCGTTGGTTTCCTCTTCTCAAGCTTTCCATCAAGGACCCAGTTCATCTAAGCAACTCAGCAACCCTGATTGCACAAAGTCAGGGGATGCTGTTGCACCCAAACATCAAGTCTCTTGTCATCAGAGCTTAGATGTTGAAGGATAACTTTTTGTCCTCTTGAACTTTCTAGTTGGTGTCCCTAATGTACTCTTGACTTCTAAGAGAGATTCCACACTGAGCTCGTATGGTTTCAAGTGGAAGAGTTTTGTCATCTGGTGTGAGGGACTCTCTAGACCCTTTTTCATGTCCCACACAAAAACCACCTGCATTTTTCTGAGTCTGGCTTAAAGACGACTCCATAAGAATATACCTTTTTGCAATTGGTGCTTACCACCACTGTGCAGAAGGTAAACCTATCTCTCTACAGCCTTTAATTATTTGTGTCATGTGAGGCTTGCTTCTTACGAAGCCTCTCCTTAATCCTCCTGCAGTGTCTTGGCACTTGATTGTGGTTTGAACTCGGCTGATGAAAACTCTCTTTGAATTGCTGGATACCTGTGCTCTGCATTTCCTGACCCGGAAAGCCTTGTTTTTGATGGTGTTGACTTAAGCATGCAGAGCTAAAGCTCCAGGCTCTTGAAGTGGATCTGCCCTTCACCAAATCTTTCAGCAGCAGGGGGAGTGGTTGTGTACTTATTCTAAATTCCTTCCAAAAGTGGGACTAGACGTCCTCCTTAATCGGTGAGTTATCTTTCAAATATTTTTCCCAGGATCTTGGGCTCACAAGAGAGGGAGTGCATTGCATATGTTTGGTCTGCAAGAGAGCCTTGACCTTCTACTTGGAGAGGACTAAAGCCCATAGAACGAGTTCTCGAACCTGTCCTGCTGACTTCCTAGCCAGTCTGGTTTTCAGGATATCCACAGTGAAGATGCATGAGAGACATGTGCTGCCTCTACTACCTGCAAATGTAAATCTATCTCATATTCATTGTGGATGTCTTGAAAACCTGACTGGCTAAGGAGTACAACAGGACAGGGTTAAGAACCACTTGCCATAGCAAGTCCACTTGACTTTTTGTTTCTTTTCACCCCAATAGGTTGGGGTCTGCCACCAATAAACATACTCTCTGGATCTGGCTGGTAGATTGAATCTCTTTAGCTTACCACCCAGGCATGTCTGTCACTTAAAGGTCATGTCATGGCTCATAACATCTGAGCCATGGCTGCATTGATGGCCCACTTGAGCTCATCCTGTATGGAAGAGATTTGTAGAGCTACTTGAACATCTGTCCACACATTCACACGCCAGTACTGTCTGGAAATTAACTTCTGATGTGTTAGCTGATTCAGCCAAACTGTTCTTCAGAATCTGTTCAGAGATTAGAAGCCAACTTCACATCCCTCCTAGGCCCTGTTCTCTTATGTTCCATGCTGCCTGGTTATTTGTTATAAAACTATCAGGCCTGTTGCCCCCCCCTCTCCCCCCCAAAAAAGCTGTGCTTTGTTATGTCCACTTGTTGCAACACCTATTTACCCTTTTTTTATTGTGAGGTAGCCGGTAGCAAGGGAATCCTATATGTGAGCACTTATTCTGCTTGTCCATGGAGCAGTGTTCTCTGTAGACAGCAGGATAAGTCCTCGCAAACTTCCCATTTCCTCTTGGAGTAGTATTCTAGCATTAGCTAGTCATTAGACTGAAGGGATGAAGGACAGTGGCGACAGGTGGGAATTCATGCACATGTGAGGTAAAACCACTTCAAAAGTATCTAGAAGAAACTGGGAGAAGTTCCTGTGCAGGTTTTAGTTGATGTCACTCCTATCTAAGGACTTTTATCCTGCTGTCCACTGAGTACACCTGCTACAGATGTTCGTTTACTCTGCTATCTCTGTTGTCTCTTCTCCAAGCTGAAAATGCAATGCAATGTGTGCCTTTGAATCAGTGCTGGCTCCTGGTGACCCAACAGCTCCTGGCAGTCTGACTGGAAGTAGATTGCCAGGCTGAGGCAATGGAGGGTTAAGTGGCTTGCCCAGGGTCATAAGGAGTACCAGTGGAATCAAACACTAGTCACTTGGTTACCAAGCCAGTGCTCTATCCACTAGGCTACTCCTCCATTCCCAAGCTGAGAAGTCCTTGCTTATTTGGGCTTTCTGTGTAAGAAAGGTGTTCATCACTTTTATCATTTTGGTTGTCCTTCTCCGTATTTTTCTAATTTGCTATATCTTCCTTTGATGGATGGCCAAACCTGTATGCTTTATTCAAGGAGCAGTTGTTGCACCATGTATTGATACAGAGGGGTTAGGATATTTTCTGTTGTTCTCCGCTCCTTTCTGAATAATTCCTAATAATCTGTTTGCTTTTATGATTGTCACTGCCCAGTGAGCTGAGGATTTAAAAATATCCATAAGGGACCCCAAGATCCTTTTCCTGAGTGGTGATTCCTAACATGAAACTTAGCTAGCATTGTATACCTATAGTTAGAATGGCTTTTCTCTAGGAGCATCATTTTTGACTTGTCCTCGTTCAATTTTTCTTTCTCACACTCACGCCCCAAGTACCATCTTCTCCCTGCTCTCATACTCACCAAATCAATCCCCCCTCTGCAATCTTATCCTTACCCAGCTGATTTCCCTCTTTTCTTATCCCTCCTTATCTCTCCCTGCTCCCCCATTTCTGCAGTCCAATCAGATGGAGATAAGCAGTGCCTCAGGCCTTGTCCTCAGCTGCCACTAGGGCCCGGGTTGCACTTTGAGCCCTCAGGACACTGTAATACAGCACAGTTCAAACTGTGAGTTGGATCTTGGTGGCAAAATAAGACCTGGCCCAAGGAGCTGCTGCTCTCTTTTTACTCCAGCCAGGCTAGATCATTCTGAGTGGATTGATCAGAGATTTGGGGGGGGGGGGGGAGAGGGAGAGGTGTGCCTGTGCTTGTTCATCTGCCTGCGGTCACTCTACTTGACTTTGGTTTTCCATGGGAACTTGTCAATTCCATAGCAAGGGCTGGATTTCGTGGCTCTTGTTACTTTATGGAGAATGAAGAGGTCCAGAATGTGTGCCAAAACTGTTTGCAAGTTTGTTCCTGAGGGGTAATTTTCATCCTGAGTTTGGTTATTTAAATTAATAGGCGCAATCTGTGTGCTAGGCTTCATACAGGAGAATTTCAGACTGCTTTGATCAAGGCAATATTTCTATTAGCAACTAATTATTATTATACAACTATTCTTTTTTAGCTTGGGTGGAAGTTCTATGACGCAGATGATTATCATTCTGAAGGGAATAAAATGAAGATGGCAAAAGGAATACCGCTCACTGACGAGGTAGCTTCAGTTTTTATAAATTAGTTGTGTGTATGCATGTGTGCTGCTTGTTAAATCCATAGCTGGTTTAATCTGTGCTAATGCAATCATGTTTCTCTGAAATGTATCTTTTTTTTTTTTCCTGGAACCTCTTCTAAAGTTTATCAGTTGTATAGGGTCAGGAGTCAAAGTCCTCTCAGACAGCATTTTGTTCTAGATTCTTTTATAAAACATCTCCTTGAAAATCAACACCAGAAATTGGGAAGTGAAAAAGAGAATCAGGAGAAGGAAAAACATTGGGTTATTTTTAAATGGGATTTTAAGTTATCCATAATAAAATTTTAATCTGGTTCTGAAATTGTTTAGTACTGTAATGTGTCTTACTGCACTCAAGATGATGATTTAAAATGTTCAAAAAAAGAATTCCAGACCTTACTGTCAGTTTGACTGAATCTTTTACATCAACTCTGTTTTTGGCTTTATGGATATACAAAAATGTGAGGAACAGGAAGTGAAATGATCAAGTAGCATTTCTCTGCACCCTAAAAATATTTGTCTTCCCTTACTTGGACGATTGGCTCATTCGAGCCCCATCAGAGCCAGAGGCCAGGATTTCCATATCTCGCACAATGCGTATCCTCCAATATTTGGGACTTGTCATAAACGTCCCAAAATCCAACCTAGCTCCCACTCAGTCTCTAGAGTTCATAGGAGCCTGTTGGATACCAGACAGACAAGGGCCTATCTTCCACAGTCCCGCTGCCTTCGCATTGTGCAGTTAGCTTCCCAAGCAATGCTAACGTCTCACCTCACTGCTTAGGAAATGTTACAATTGCTAGGCCACATGGCATCCACCGTGCATGTGGTCCCTTATGCCCGCCTCCATATGAGAGCAGCCCAGTGGACTCTATCCACTCAATGGACTCAGGCATCAGGTTGCCTGTCAGACAAAATAGCAACCTCAGATCGTCTTATGTTGTCTCTCCAATGGTGGCAGTCACCCCAGAATCTGTTGGACAGTTAGAGTAATGAAACCTAGGACAGTTTTATAGCTGAGCTGGGTGTGAAACACTCGGAGAGCAAGAAAGATTGCTCTGAGTTCTAGAAGACTGATGTGTAGATCGGTCTCAGAGTCCAGGTACCTGGGTAGAGAGGCCTTGCAAATGGGCTCCCCAACCCACCTGTGCGGCATCTGTTCTGAGACCGATCTACACATCAATCTTCTAGAACTCAGAGCAATCTTTCTTGCTCTCCGAGTGTTTCACACCCAGCTCAGCTACAAAACTGTCTTAATTCAAACGGACAACCAGGTAGCCATGTTCTATGTGAACAAGCAGGGCGTAACAGGCTCTCTGTCGCTCTGCAACAAAGCTTTGCGACTTTGGGCCCTCGCCAGAGAGCATCAGATTCATCTCCTTGCAGTGTATCTTCCAGGCATTCAAAACTCTTGGGCAGACAGACTCAGTCGAGTTCTGCTTCCACACGAATGGTCTCTCCATGCAGACCAGATGGCCAGAATTTTCCAATTTTGGGGAACCCCGGACATAGACCTCTTTGCAAGTCCGCTGAATGCCAAACTTCCCCGGTTCTGTTCCAGAATTCCAGCTCAGGGTTGTCAGGCCAGGGATGCCTTCCTCCTCCATTGGGGTCGGGACTTTCTGTATGCCTTCCCACCCATTCCCCTAATTCCCAGAACTTTATTGAAGCTTCAGAGAGGCAGAGGCCGTATGATTCTCATAGCCCCACATTAGCCACAACAACTGTGGTACCCTCTGCTTTTACATCTCTGTCAAGCTCCATCTCTGGAGTTAGGATCTGCTCCAGATCTCCTATCCCAGGAGGACGTGATGCTGTGGCATCCCAATACTCAGTCTCTACATCTCAGGGCCTGGTTGCTGAAAGCCTAGAACTTCATGGTCTTAGCCTTTCTCAGCAAGTAAAGGATATCCTTTATGCTTCCAGGAAACCATCCACAAGACGCTCTTATGCTTTCAAGTGGAAAAGGTTTACCATATGGTGTTCGCAGAAGGGTCTCAACCCTCTTGCAATACCTCTGGAATCATTACTGGAATATCTCCTTCATTTGTCTAATGCAGGGCTTAAGACCAATTCAGTGAGAGTTCATTTGAGTGCTATTGCAGCTTCTCTCAAACCTTTAAATGGGCAGCCTATTTCCTCTCATCCTATCATAGCGAGATTTATGAGAGGCCTTCTCATAACTAAGCCTCCCGTTAAGCCACCACCGGTGGCATGGGATTTAAATCTGGTTCTTGGCCAGCTCATGAAGCCGCCTTTTGAACCATTGGCTACTACCTCTTTGATATTCCTTTCCTGGAAGGTTATTTTTCTTATTGCATTCACATCAGCACGTCGCATCAGTGAGTTGCAAGCATTGATGGCTGATCCTCCTTATACAAGGCTCCATCATAATAAGGTAGTTCTTATTTATTTATTTATTTAACAGTATTTCTATACCGCCTTATCCTACAATCAAGGCGGTATCACAGCAAAACAATCAAAAATGGTGAACGTGTATTCATGCAGTGAAGGTTCTATCGTGATTTGTGTGTAAAATGTTGTAGTGTGTTTGATTAGTTTGATCTATGTACAGTATGCGCTATGATACATCGTGTGCTATAATACATTCTTCTATACATTGCGAGTTTAATAGACATCGCGAGCCGTTATATATTCTCTTAACAGGGGGTCAGAGGGTATGTTGGTAGTTCCTGGTAGTTAGGTTATGTGACGTGTCCATAGTGTTCTATGAACAGCGTTGTCTTCAGCTGTTTACGAAAGTCTTTGAGGTCCGTCGTCGATCTCAGTTCGTCTGGGAGGGAGTTCCAGATTGTTGGGGCAGCCAGGGAGAGTGCTGTTTCTGTGGTGTCTTTGCGTGTTTTTCTGAAGTCACTAGGGGTGTTAACTCGGTTGGAGGTGCATTTTCTTCTTGGGTGTGTGCTGGTGTCAGGCTGTATGAGGGTGTGTAGGCTGTTGGCTGAGGTGTGTTGTTTGATCTTAAATATGTTTATGATTGTTTTGTATTTGATGTGTGAGCTGATTGGGAGCCAGTGTAGGTCTTTCAGAACAGGTGTGATGTGTTCATGCCTTGTTGATCCAGATATTATGTGGGCTGCCGTGTTTTGTGCTAGTTGTAGCGGTTTGATTGTTTGTTTTGCTAGTCCCAGGTAGATTGGGTTGCAGAAGTCCAGTAAGGGGGTTATTAGTGCTTGGCATACGGTACGGAAGTGCTCCTTGGCGAGGAGGGGTTTAAGTCTTCTGATGATTCTCATCCTGTAGTACGCATTTCTGATTGTTTTGCTTACGTGTGGTTTTAGATTCAGTTCATTGTCCAGGGTCACTCCGAAGTATTTTACTTCCGATTTTATTGGTATGGTTGTGTCTTGTATTTTGATGTCCGGAGGGTGGGTGAAATCTGGGTTGCGAGTGATGATTAGTGCCTCAGTCTTGCTGTAGTTGATTGCGAGGTTGTTGTTTTGACACCATCTTGTCATTTGTGTGAGGCAGTTTGTTATTTTAGAGTAGTCCGGGTCGTCAACTGAGATGGGTGTGTATATCATGATATCATCTGCATAAATTGTGTATTGAATGCTGTTCTTTTTCAGGATGTCGCATATTGGCTGGATGTAGATGTTAAACAGTAGTGCTGAGAGGGCGGATCCTTGTGGTACTCCTTGGAGGACTTTTATGGGTCGAGAGGTGTTGTGGCCTACCTTGACCTGTATCTGCCTGTTGGTTAGGTATGAGTGGAACCATTTTAAGGTGGTGCCGTGAAGCCCTATGCCTTTTAGTCTTTCCAGGAGAGTCTTGTGGTCTACTGTGTCGAATGCTGAAGAGATGTCAATGAAGATCATTAAGATTCCTTTGTTGGGGTTGTCTATGATTCGGAGGATGCTGTCAAAGAGGTAAATCAGTAATGTTTCGACTCCATGGTTGGGGCGAAAGCCGTGTTGGTTGTCATCCAGTGGTGCATGGTTGTCATTGTGTTCTTGTAGTTGATGTTGTACTGTTTTTTCGATGATTTTTGCCAGAAAGGGTATGCTGGATATTGGTCGGTATGCTGCTGGGTTGTTCTTGTTGAGCGTTGTTTTCTTTGGGATCGGTCTTACTGTGGCTAGCTTTAGTTGATCTGGCATGAATCCTTGAGTGAGGGAGTTGTGCACCATGTTGTGTATGATGTTAATGAAGCTTGATTTGGTGGCTTTGATCCATGACACTGGGCAAGGATCTGTAGGCGCGGTGCTTGTGTTGATTGCAGAGATGGTGTGGGAGAGCTGCTCTGTCGATGGTGAGCAGAATGTGTCCCAGGTCTTAGGGTGAGAGTTAGTCTGTGTTGGTGCGCTGGATTTTGTTTGTTCTGCAGAGTGAAATTTTTCCTTGATATGGTCGGCAAATTCTTGCGGGTCTAGTTGTACTTCATCTTCTGTCCTTTGCTCTTTTGTGAGGATTTTCACTATTTCGAATAGCTCTCTGGGTTTGTTTATGGAGGTATTTATCATGTTTGTATGGTAATCTCTCTTTGATTGGTTGATGTGCTCATTGTATTGTTTTTGCTTTGTTAGGTATAGTTGCTGGTTTTCACACGCCTTGGTCTTTCTCCATCTCCGTTCTATCTTTCTGAGTTCTCTCTTTTCTTGTCGTATGGTTTTTGAGTACCACGGCTTGTGTTGTAACTTGTTGTGACGGTGATTCTTGGGTCTGGCATCTGTTGCTTTGGCGGCGTTAGCAAGGGTGTTGTTCTAGCTGGCGATTTGAGCCTCCAGGTCGTCTGTTTCTATGGTCAGATGTTGTATCGTGTCCTGTAGGAACGTGTCTCTGTCAAAGTTTTTGAATCGTCTTTGTGCGGGCGTGTTGTCTGAGTGTTCGCTTATATTGTCTTTTTGTAGTAGCACTTTTATCTCGATTATGTAGTGGTCTGACCATGGAACTGGGGTGATGGTGGGTGTTGATATTAGACCTCTCGAGGTTAGGTAGCTGGATGCGAAGATGAGATCTGGGGAAGATCCGTGTCTATGCGTTGACTATTTGGGTAAACTGAAGTGAAGTCATTGCTTGAAGGAAAGCTTCTGCATCTTTGGTGTTGGAGGACTTGAGGTTGAAGTCTCCTAGCAGTAGCGTAGGTTTGCTAGTTGCGGTGATAGCTCATACTGCTTCGAGCGTTGAGGCTAGCTCGTCGGGTGAGGCTCTGGGTGCTCTGTAGGTTAGGCAGAGTGCTATGTGTTTGTTCACGATGCTGATTGTGTTACCTTGTTGTGTGTCAGTGAAGCTATGAGCCTTGAGCCTTAGGTTCTTTTTTGCAATTATTAAGACGACTCCTCCACGCTTGTGGGTGCGTGGGCAGTTGTATGCTGTGTATGTGTCTGGTACCAATTGATTGAGTAGTACATTGTCGGTGGGATTGAGCCATGTCTCTGTTATGCAAAGTATGTCTGGCTGATGGTCTTCTCTGTGGTCAGCTATTGTGTATATCTTGTTGCATATGGATCTGGCGTTTATTAGCTTTATTGTTGTATGCTTTGAAGAATCTGTTGTTTCGTGTGTTTCCTCTGAACTAGTGTGGGTGTTTGATTTGTGTTTGGTTTGTTTTTTTGTCACTGATGTTCTGTGTGTGTTGTAGTGCATGTACTGTGGTTCTATGTATGTCCAGGTGGTTGGTGGGTGCCATGTAGAGTTAGAGAGTTGGTAGTGGAAGTGTGTGGTTGGTGGCAGGATTTGTGTGATGAGGAGGCTGAGTGGGAGAAACAGTGTTGCTTGCATGTTGATTTTGGTGAAGTCCTGTTAGTGTTTTACTTGTGTTTCTGACGTCTTTTGCTTCTGTCTGTTGATTTCTGTTGTGGTGCCGTAGTTGAGGCTGTGACTCTTGTTTGACTTCCTTCTGCTCGCCTTTGTGCCACGCCAAAGGGCCCTCTGGCGAGGCCCTCGGGCGCGGGCCCGCCCTGCAGGGACGCCGCTTTTATCGGCTGCGGGCTGCTGACGCTCCCACTGCCCCGATTGGGCAGGAGCTGCGGCGGCAAAAGGAGGTGGTGTGTCCTGGGTCAGCGGACTCATCCTCTTAGGACTCATCCTCACTTTATGCCAAAGGTGGTTTCACCTTTTCATTTACACCAAGCAGTTTACCTTCCTGTTTTTTTTCTCAAGGCCTCATGCCTCTAATGCAGAAAGGAATCTTCATACTTTGGATTGTAAAAGAGCTTTGGCCCTTTACTTATAAAGGACGCAGCAACATAGAAAGTCCTCTCAACTCTTTGTTGCTTTTGATTCTAGTCATTTAGGACTTCCATTCTCCAAAAGAACACTGTCCAACTGGATTGCACAGTGTATATCTTTTGCCTATCGGAGTAAGAACCTTCCTCTTGAAGGCCACGTCACAGCGCACAATGTGAGAGCCATGGCAGCCTCTATGGCTCATCTTCACTCTGTGTCTATCGACGACATCTGTCGAGCAGCTACCTGGCCTCGGTTCATACCTTCACAGCCCATTACTGCTTGGACAAGGACTCCCGCCGGGATGCCTTGTTTGGTCAGGCTGTTCTTCAACACTTGTTCCATACTTAATCAACTCCTACCCACCATCCCTGGTAGGATGCCAGAGATCCATGGGGGGAAGTGGAACCCTTTCTAAAGGGTACACAGCTTCTGGGGTTTCTCCCTGGCATCTGCAGCTAGGGAGTCCCCATATGTGAAGACTACATTCCTGCTTGTTCCTGGAGATACGTAGCATAGTTACTCACCTGTAACAGGTGATATCCGGGAACAGCAGGAATTTAGTCTTCACAATCCACCCACCTCCCCTAGGAGTTGTATCTCTCTATCTCTCTCTTTTTCTATTTCCCTCTCTCTCTCTCTTTGTCTCAACTTTAAACTCAACTGGAGAGAGACAGTTGGGAAAGGCGGGAAGGTAGCACGCAGGCACTGTGGGATGCTCCCAAAAGCTTTCTAATTGTACGCTGGGGAGTGGTCCCGCGCAGGCTCCGTCGGTACCGACGATACCCATATGTGAAGACTAAAATCTCCAGGAACAAGCAGGAATGAGTCTTCACATATGGGTATCGTCGGTACCGACGGAGCCTGCGCGGGAACGCTCCCCAGCATCCTGAAAGAAAGCTTTTGGGAGCATCCCACAGCGCCTGCGCGCTGCCTTCCCGCCTTTCCCAACTGCCTCTCTCCAGTTCTTCTTTTCCGCGGAGCCAGCAGGTCGTGTTTCCTGTCACCGCTGAAGAATTTCTTATTTTCTTTTATTTTTCTTTAGTCGCGTGTCTGCCTTCTCGATTCCGCACCGGTACTACCGGTTCTTTTTCTATCTTTTAAAAAAAGACCCAAAAAAACCTTCTACTTTTTTCAGTGCATTTTTCTTCTGGGGACTTAGGCACACAGAGATTTTTTCCTCATGGAAAAACTCGCCTCCGGGTTTAAAAAATGCACAAAGTGCAGTAGCACTATTTCTGTCACCGACACCCATGACTGGTGTCTAAAATGTTTAGGTCCTGACCACTCCATTGCGGATTGTGAGTCCTGTTCCATGATGCCCAAAAGAGGGTTACAGAATCGGGCAGCTAAGCTCAGTACCCTGTTTCCCTCCGATGCAGCTTCCGTGTCATCGACGTCTTCCAGGGCTTCTTCATCCCATGGATCTCAGGTAACCAAACTTAAATCTGGCCGGTCTTCAAAGAGTTCATCTCCCTCTAAGTATCGAGATGCCCCCGGGCTTACTCTTGAGGATGCCACACCGGCAAAATTACCCCGGCGGGAGGCTCCGGCTTCCAAAGCACTACCTATGGGGTCACAGGTTGACATCGATGGCTCGGCCTCGACCGATCACCTGTTACAATGTTCTGGGGTACCGGCAGTTTCTACCGGTACCGATATCCAGACATTGGTGGCGTCAATGGATCAGAATATTCTGACCATGCAGCGTGCCATCACGGCATTCATTCAAGCTGCAACGCCTACGGTACCGCAACAAACCCCGTTGTCGGGACCCGTACCGATTCTGGTACAGGATCCGATTCCGGTTCCGATACCAGTACCGCTTGCATCAACATCAGCATCGACGGCAGCGGTACACTATCCAGTAATGCCTATCAGTACCGGCCCGGTACCGATTACCCCCGATGTCGATACCTCCCGGTACGCGTATCGGGCTCTACGAGAGCATCCAGACAGTCGATACTTCGATTCTTCTGAAGACTCTGACTCTTCAGAGGCCTCAATTGAAGCATCGGGGATCCTTCCTCAGGAACCCTCTTCTCCAAAAAGGAGAATGTCTCCTCCTGAAGACTTGTCTTTTCAGGATTTTATTAGGAAGGTGGCCAAAGGCCTGTCCATCTCAGTGACCTCTGAGGCTGAACCTAGAGCCAAAAAATTAGATATCCTACAATATCCTAAGGCTCCTAAAGAGGCAGCCACCTTACCAATACATGAGATTCTTTATGAACACATGTTGGGCATATGGGAGACTCCTCTTTCCACCTCCCATCATTCCAGAAGGTTGGACACCATGTATCGTGTTCCTCCTTGTCCTGGATTTCATAAGACTCAGCTTCCTCACCACTCCATTGTGGTAGAGTCTGCTATGAAAAAGATCAAGAGTACAAAAAGGCACTCTTCTGCTCCTCCAGGAAGAGAATGCAGAACCCTAGATGCCTTTGGCAGGAAAATCTTCCAGGCCAGTATGCTTGTAGCCAGAATCAACTCCTATAGTCTCTATATGAGGATGTTTCTAAAAGAAGTTACAGATCATCTGCAAACCTTATCTCCTTTTATGTCAGAAGATAAGAGAGAAGAATACATCACCTGGCTTAAACATGCACAGGATGTATCCAAGTTTTCCAACCGTGCAGCCTTTGACTCTTCTGAGGGAGTCAGTAGAGCCTCGGCTATTGCCATAGGTGCACGCAGAGTTGCTTGGTTGCAAGCCTCTGATTTAGAATCCTGGGTACAGGATGGTCTAGGTAACCTTCCCTGTACAGGCGAAAACCTGTTTGGCAAAGATTGGCAAGCAAAGGCCAACCAGATGGATGCTGAAAATTCTGCTTTAGATAGACTTTCAAAGTCTACTACTGCTCCTTTTAAAAAGAGGTTGTTCAAAAAGGGATCTTCCCCAAAGAAAGGGAAATTTTCTTCTTATGGTCAGGTCTCTTCTCAAGGTCGTTTTGCTACAAAGAGACAGCAACAACCAAAACAGGCCAAAACCCAGGCTGCGAGGACTGCTACGGCCCAACAGCCTCAGCCTCCTCAGGGCCTTTGATTTTCCACTAGAGAATTTAGCCTTTCTGGCTCTAGAACATCCAGAGCCCCTCACCATCCCAGGAAGGTTAGCTCACTTTGCTCCCAGATGGGAACAAATCACAGCAGAGCAGTGGACCCTCTCCATCATAAGGGAAGGGTACAAACTTCATTTCTTAAACCTTCCTCCTCACACCATGCTGAAACAGTTCAATTCTCCAACATCTCTCCTCACCCTTCTAGGTCAGGAGATTGCTACCCTTCTTGCCCAAGGGGCAATAGAAGAAGTACCCCTTCTTCAACAGGGCTCAGGGTTCTACTCCCCCTATTTTCTCATCCCAAAGAAAACAGGGGACTACAGACCCATATTAGATCTCAGAGAATTGAACAAGTTTCTATGCAAGGAGAAATTCAAGATGACTTCTCTCGGAACTCTCCTTCCATATCTTCAGAGTCAGGACTGGCTTTGTTCTCTAGATCTCAAGGATGCGTACACACATGTTCTCATGCATCCAACACACAGAAGATTCCTTCGCTTCCTATATCAAGGAAAGCACTACCAATACAAAGTGCGTCCTTTCGGTCTGGCCTCTGCTCCAAGAGTGTTCACAAAATGCATGGCAGTAGTAGCTGCATTCCTCCGCACTCTAGGAATATTCGTATTCCCATATCTGGACGACTGGCTCATCCGAGCTCCATCCCAGTCAGAGGCCCAGACTTCTCTAGCCTGCACAAGGCGTGTTCTCCAGTATCTGGGACTGGTAATCAACATTCCAAAATCCCATCTTACCCCTACTCAGTCTCTAGAGTTCATAGGGGCCTTACTGGATACCACTACTGCAAGGGCCTAACTTCCCCAAGCCCGTTGCCTACGCTTAGTGCAGTTAGCCTCCCAGATTCAGTTAAAATCCCATTTAACTGCTCGAGAGATGTTGCAACTTTTAGGCCACATGGCATCCACGGTGCATGTGGTTCCCTATGCTCGCCTTCACATGAGAGCAGCTCAGTGGACCCTATCCACCCAATGGACCCAGGCATCAGGTTGCCTGTCAGACAAAATAGCAACCTCCAGTCGCCTATTTTCGTCCCTCCACTGGTGGAAGTCCACTCAGAATCTGTTGCTGGGGTCCCCCTTCCAACAGGAGTTACCCCAAGCAACCCTTACAACAGATGCCTCTCCAAAGGGTTGGGGGGCTCATCTACAAGATCTCTCGACCCAGGGCATCTGGTCTCCACAGGAGACATATCTTCATATCAACCTCTTAGAGCTCAGAGCAATTTTTCTGGCTCTCAGAGTCTTCCACACCCTGCTCAGCTACAAGACAGTCCTCATCCACACGGACAACCAGGTAGCTATGTTCTACGTGAACAAGCAGGGAGGAACTGGCTTTCTGTCGCTTTGCAACGAAGCTCTGAGATTGTGGGCCTTCGCCAGAGAGCATCAAATCCATCTCATGGCAGTATATCTTCCAGGAGTTCAAAACTCTTGGGCAGGCAGACTCAGTCGAGTTCTGCTTCCTCACGAATGGTCCCTCCATGGGGACCAGATAGCCAGAATTTTTCGGATTTGGGGTACCCCAGACATAGACCTGTTTGCAAGTCCGTGGAATGCCAAACTTCCCCGGTTCTGTTCCAAGATTCCATGTCAGGGAGTTCAGGCCAGGGATGCCTTCCTCCTTCATTGGGGCAAGACTTCCTTTATGCCTTTCCACCTATTCCCCTAATCCCCAAGACTCTGTTCAAGCTTCATTGAGACAAAGTTACTATGATCCTCATAGCACCACTTTGGCCACGCCAAGTGTGGTACCCTCTACTTCTGCATCTCTCTCAAGCTCCCTCCCTAGACTTGGGGTCTGCTCCAGATCTGCTCTCCCAGGAGGAGGGAACCTTGTGGCACCCAAATCTTCAGTCTCTTCATCCCAGGGCCTGGTTGCTGAAGGCCTAGACCTTCAAGATTTACAACTTTCTCAGCAAGTGAAGGATATCCTTCATGCTTCCAGAAAGCCTTCCACCAGACGTTCATATGCTTTTAAATGGAAAAGGTTTTCCATTTGGTGTGCAGAGAAGGGTCTCAACCCTCTTGCAATACCTTTGCATTCTTTACTAGACTATCTGCTGCATTTATCCCATGCAGGCCTTAAAACAAATTCAATCAGAGTCCATTTGAGTGCTATTGCAGCATCCCTTAAGCCTCTCAATGGACAACCTATTTCCTCTCATTCTCTTATAGCAAGATTCATGAGAGGCCTTCTTTTGACTAAACCTCCCATCAGAGCACCTCCAGTGGCATGGGACTTGAATCTAGTTTTTGGCCAGCTTATGAAGCCACCCTTTGAACCCTTAGCCACTACCTCCTTAAAATTCCTTTCTTGGAAGGTTATTTTTCTCATTGCAGTCACCTCAGCTCGCCGTATCAGTGAGCTGCAAGCTTTAGTGGCTAATCCTCCTTATACAAGGTTCCATCATGACAAGGTAGTCCTCAGAACTAATCCACACTTTATGCCTAAAGTGGTCTCACCTTTTCATCTGAACCAGGAGGTGTATTTACCTGTCTTTTTTTTCCAGGACCTCATGCATCAAGTGCAGAGAGGAATCTTCATACCCTGGATTGTAAAAGAGCACTTGCTTTCTACTTACAAAGAACACAGCAACATAGAAAGTCCTCTCAACTTTTTGTTGCTTTTGATCCTTCTCATTTAGGACTTCCAGTCTCCAAGAGAACTCTGTCTAATTGGATTACTCAGTGTATTTCCTTCGCCTACCAGAGCAAGAATCTTTCTCTGGAGGGCCATGTCACAGCTCACAATGTGAGGGCCATGGCAGCCTCTATGGCTCATCTTAACTCTGTGTCCATCAACCAGATCTGTCGAGCAGCCACCTGGGCATCAGTTCATACCTTCACAGCCCATTACTGCTTGGACAAGGACTCCCGCCGGGATGCCTTGTTTGGTCAGGCTGTTCTCAAACACCTGTTCCATACCTAATCAACTCCTACCCTCCATCCCTGACTGGATGCCTGAGATTCATGGGTGCAGGTGGAGCCCTGTCCAGGGACCCACAATCTGGGTGATCTCCCAGGCATCTCTAGCTGGGGAGTCCCCATATGTGAAGACTCATTCCTGCTTGTTCCTGGAGATAGCACAGTTGCTTATCTGTAACAAGTGATCTCTGGGAACAGCAGGAATAAGTCTTCACAACCCACCCACCTCCCCTAGGAGTTGTATCTCTCTATCTATCTTTCCTTTCCTCTCTCTCTCTCTTTGTCTCAGCTTTAAAACTCGAACTGGAGAGAGGCAGTTGGGAAAGGCGGGAAGGCAGCGCGCAGGCGCTGTGGGATGCTCCCAAAAGCTTTCTTTCAGGACGCTGGGGAGCGTTCCCGCGCAGGCTCCGTCGGTACCAACGATACCCATATGTGAAGACTTATTCCTGCTGTTCCCAGAGATCACCTGTTACAGGTGAGTAACTATGCTTTTCCTGTTTCTCGTGGGAAGAAAGGAACATGCTCCTGCAGCTGTTTACTATGATTGTGCACCTGCAGCGCTTAATTAGCAGCAGGGGAAAGTGGAGGCACAGACCAACATCGTACCGAGCCCTGTGCGAGCGGTGTGGCTGCACAAGGTGTAAAGAAATAGGGGAGCATTTGCTGGCCTCGGCTCCCGCCCCCCTATGCTGCTGCCCTTGCTCCACCGCTGCTTTTCATGTTTCCTTGGTGTCTGTGGCGGCAGCAGTGGAGCGAACAGCAAATTTGAAAAAATACCTAAAAAACACAGGTCTTTGCAACTCCGGACCTGAATTGGCTGGTCTGGTCTTTCCCTCCTCTGACATGGATATACGTGAGGGGAGGGAGGGATCAGACACACCTGCTAGCAGGAAATTGGAAAGACCCTCAGTTTTTGGGGGGGGGGGTTCAATTTTATATCCATTCTGCTGCTGCCATCACTGCGCCAAGGAAACATGAAAAGCATCAGCGGGGCAAGGGCAGGTAGCATAGGGAGCCAGCTGGACATGGAAGTGTGGGGTAAGGCAACATGGGGAGATGCTGGGCATGGGGCAAATGGCAAACCTGTGATGGGAAGGAGAGGGCGCGCCAGATGTGCAAATTGCACAGCGCACATTTATGGCTCGGTACGGCTCTGGCACAGACCCTACATCAGTGCAAATGAGGTTGGTGTGCGGCCCTGTGCCAACAACATTCTCACACATGCGTAGGGTTGGCCCTGGTGGTTGCTTTAGTCAATGTGAGTGCCCATTAAGATATTCTGAACAAAACATCATACCACTGTTTTCAGACCAGATGTGGAAAATAGAAAAGGATGTACTTAGAAAAGGATCATTTGATCTGCCCAGCCTGTTGTTGTTAAGTGCCGTTGAGTCGGAGTCGACTCATGGCGACCCTCTGGATAGCTATCCTAAATTGTGTTCGGTCTTCAGTCAGGCGGCTCATTGTTGACAGACTGGTACCCGTAGCTGCTGTTATTGTATCGATCCATCTCATTGCTGGCCTTCCTCTTTTGCGTTGACCTTCTATCTTGCCAAGCATGATGTCTTTCTCTAATGATCTCACTCTTCGCATGATGTGTCCAAAGTATGAAAGTCGAAGTCTTGTCATCTGAGCTTCTAAAGAAAGCTTAGGTTTGATCTCCTCTAGTACCGACTGGTTTGTTCTTCAGGCAGTCCATGGTATACACAGTATTCACCGCCAGCACCATAATTCAAAGGCATCAATTTTCTTCCTGTCTTATCTTTTTCACTGTCCAGCTTTCATATCCATATGATGTTGTTGAAAATACGATGGCTTGAACAAGTCAAATCTTTGTATGGAGAGAGACATCTCTGCTCTTAAGAATCTTATCTAGGTCTTTCATAGCCATTCTGCCAAGAGCAATGCGTCGACTGATTTCTTGACTGCTTGTTCCTTCTTTATTGATAGTTGATCCAAGTAGGTTAAAGTTGTTCACGATTTCAATTTCTTCTCCTTCAACAATGAACCTGTTGATTATGCCAGTTGTCATGATCTGTATCTTCTTTACATTAAGGTGCAGGCCCATTTTGGGACTATGTTCTTTGATTGTGAGAAGCAAATGTTTCAGATCATCTTCACTTTCAGCCAGTAATGTGGTATCATCAGCATAGCGAAGGTTGTTGATGAGTCTTCCACCAATCTTCACACCTCTGTTGTCTTCATACAATCCTGCTTCTCTGATGATTTGTTCTGCATATAAATTAAACAGGTAGGGGGAAAGTATGCAGCCTTGTCTTACACCTTTGTTTATTTTACACCATTCTGTCTCCTTGTTCCGTTCGAACTGTTGCTTCTTGATTATTGTACAGATTATGCAAGAGTACGATCAGGTGTTCTGGTATACCCATGCTTCTTAATGTGGCCCAGAGTTTCTCATGGTTTACACAGTCAAAAGCCTTGTTATAGTCGATAAAGCACAAATAGATATCCTTTTGGTATTCTTTAGTCTTTTCAAGGATCCATCTCACATCCGCAATGATGTCTCTCGTTCCTCGCCCTTTCCTGAACCCTGCTTGCACTTCAGGTAGTTCTTGTTCCAGGTATGGTTGTAGTCTCTTTTGAATAATCTTCAGTAGAATCTTGCTGGCATTTGGGATCAGAGCGATTGTGCGATAATTTCCATATTGAGTTGGCTCACCTTTCTTTAGTATTGGTATAAACACAGACCTTTTCCAGTCAGTTGGCCATGATGTTGTCCTCCATATTTCTTGGCAGAGCCTTATAAGTACGGTAACAGCTGCATCAGATTGCTGTAATACCTCTATGGGAATGCTATCAATGCCTGGTGCTTTGTTCTTTGATAAGGCTTTCAATGCTGCTTCAACTTCTTCTTTCATCACCAATCATAAGGTACAGGTTGAAACGACTGTTGGTCCACTTGATCTTTATCATATAAAAACTCTGTATATTCCTTCCACCTTTTCTTGATCTTCTCAGCATCATTCAACATAGAACCTTGAGCATCTTGTAACATTCCAATTCGAGGCTGGAACTTTTTTTTTAACTCTCGTAGCTTTAGGAAAGCCAATCTTGTTCTTCCTCTAATAGTTTCTGCTTCTATTTCCTTGCATGCGTCGTTGTAGTTTTATTTAAAATTGTCTATTGTGCTATTACAGATCTTAATTGATCTGTGGTTATCCATCTCTGTCTGCCACTAAGGTCCCATTGTGTCTATCTCATACATGTTTGAATTCTACTACTGTTTGGGCTCCCATGAAGTGTGCTGGAAATCTGGTTACAGGTTTCCAAGAGGAAAAGTATTGTTTTACATTTCTTTGCAGCTTCCCCCCCCCCCCTTTGTCTTCATATGATGACCCCTTGTCTAGAAACTTTTCATTCTGTTAAATATGTCTTTTATTAAAGCTTGCGAGATATTTGAATGTTTCCATCATATCTTCTCTTTTCCCTTCTTCATCTAGAGAGCACATGCAGCTGCCTCGATAGTATTTTCTAAGGATGCTACTATGCATTTTAATTGAATAGGCTGCATTGTGATTATTAAAGACATGATCAGCCTATTAATGTGGCTTAATAATTATCCCCCCACTTTATCTATGTATGGTGTTTAGTGTAGTTTATGCAGTCCCATTTACAAAACAAGTGGGGAACATGCAGAGCATGGCTCATGGAATTCTTTCCAACCCTTCTACATGTGTAAGTCTGTGTTTAGATTTGTGTGTGTCAATTACCTGGAGGAGACAGGCAGTTAGAATGGAGGGGTTCTCAAACGTTCTGTTCATTTTATAGCGACTAATAATATACTCAAACAGGTTTTTTTATCTAACCATTAGAAATCACTGTCAACAAATTTCAAAGGGTGGCTTTAAGTTTCATCACAGGGTGCTGCTGTCCAAAACAACAGGTACTACTACTAGGAGGCTGTACACATAACAACCACTAATAAAATGCATAGTTCACTTGCCAAGTGTCACCATACATAGGAACTAATTAAGAAGGCTGCAAAGTTCAGTCACACAAGTTTCACAATAGAATTTACAACAAAAAAAATTAATTACACATCTGAATCACTAAACGTGAGCCCAGCAGGGATAGGAGAATAGCAATAGAGAGGGGAAGAAAGGAGGGTATGGTGGGAAAAGCATGCAGAGCATGCTTCCTGGAATTATTTTCCATTTCTTCTGTCTATTTTGGTATGTGTGTGTTTGTATATGTATATCTTTGTATGGATAATTTTATAAGCAGCTCTGGAAAGTTATGTGCTATTTACGCATGTAAACCATGGTATTTTAGTGGTTTACATGGGTCAATGAGCACCCAAGGGCATACTTGGGGTATATGCTTTGGGCTGTTTGAACATTGATGGAGCATAAATTTATGCATGTAAATTATAAAATACTATAATTTTTATATGCATTCTTGAAAAATCTAGGCATGGGCATTTATACCAGCTGTAGGGCAGCGATGCCTAATTTATTGTGCATTTTGGTTCACTTAAGCCCTTATTTTATAAAATATAGTACGTGCATACCTTACTTTAAAATAGGTGCTAGTGACATGCAGAAAAATGCATGTTAACTACACAGGACTTCATTAAATTACCCTCTGTGTGTGTATCTGTTGTCTTTCTATATGTCTGTGATCAGGAGAAACGAGAGGAGAGGACAATTTGAAAGAAGCAATTTTCTAAACACCATGTTATAGTGAATCAATATCTGTTTACTGCAGCTGCTGAAACTGCTTCTCCCATAGAAATGCTGAGCCAATTTTTGGGAGAGTGGGAAGGTGTTTATTTCCCTGATCATATCTGATCTATTTTGAAACTTGATGTGATTTTCCACTGGTTTTTGCTCCTTGTTAAATTAGGTTCCCTCTTACATTTTTGGAAAATTATTATGCCCCCCATGCAGATGTTTGATCCCCTTATTATATAATGTCTTTCCAACATTCTGTCAGGTAGAAAAGAATATCCTCATTGGCTAATTTCATTTTTGAAGTAATTAAACTTTTTTTTAAATTAACCACGTAGTTGTTATGGTGATATAGTTTTATCTGAGCTGTTCATGGGCTATATAAACATTGAAAAAGAACATGGAAATTTATCTGGTAGGTGCAGCAAGGAAAGAAGAGTAGACATACTATTGTGATCTGTGGAACAGCAGCTTAAGAAAAGCCATGCTGAGTCGGTCCAAGGTCTATCAAGCCCAGGATACTGTTCTTGATGATGGCCAGTTTGTCATAGGTACCTTTTTTTTGGTAAGTGCCATCAGCTCGATGCTGATGCCTGGCAACCCAGCAGCCCCTGTTGTTTTCTTGCCAAGGTATGACTGGAAGTATATTGCCAGGCCTTTTCTTCCGAGGCAAGGGAGGGTAAAGTGACCTGCCCAAGGTCACAAGGGGTGCCAGTGGGAATTGAACTCCAATCTCTTGGGTGCTAGTCTATTCCTCTAACCACTAGGTTTCTCCTCCACACAGATCCTAAAAAGTAAAGCAGATCTCAAAAAGTAAATCTGTTTCTCATAGCTCATTTCCAGGCTCTTACAGGTGTACATAGCTACTGATTTTTTTTAATGTATTTTCTTCCAGGAATTTGTCCAAATCTCTTTTGAACCCTGCTACGTTAGTCACTTTGATCACATCTTCTAGCAACAAATTCCACAGCCAGATCATGTTCAGCCTGGAAAAACATACTTTGTACGATTTTTTTTCAGTCTGCTGGTTGTTATTTCACAGCGTGTCCTCATGTTTTAGTAAGTGTTCCTATGTAATTGTTCCACCCCACTCATAATTTTATAAACTTTTATCATACCCCTTCTTGGTCATCTTTTTGCCAAACTGAAAAGTTCTAACCTGTTCAGCCTTTCTTCATAAAAAAGGTGTTTATCACTTTTGTTGCTCTTCACTTTTCCTCTTAAAGTTGTGCTATATCCTTTTGAGATGGGGTGGCCAGATCTGCACATAATACTCAAAGTGCAGTTTCACCATGGACCTACACGGAGGCAGAATGACATTCTCGGTTTTATTTTCCATTCCTTTTCAGAAAATCTATTTTATTTCTTTCAGAATATTCTTCACCTTCACTAGAATGTTGCCCATTTCATAGTAAATCTAAATCTCTTATTCTTGTGCCATAGTCTCATCCTCACAATGGGATTCCAGAACTCTGCTTGCATTTTGGGTCCTGTTCATGGAACAGGGTGCATTTCTGAGAATGCTACCCTGACAGTACTGGATTTCAGCTTTCTACCTTAAAGCCTGAATTTTGCATCTAGAACCCCCCTCTCACTCTTTCCTATATCACTATTAAAAATGTGATGAATGATGAACAAAGCTTTAGGCAGGTAAATGTGTGAATTTGCATTTGATTTGCTGGAGAACTAGACATTAAAAGCAATAAACTCATATAAGGCCAGAAGTGATTACTTGATTTCTTTGCTAGTATCTTTAGAAATAGCACTGAGCCGGTTTAGATCCAGATTGCATCCCGTTATACAGCATGTAGGTGTACCCAAAATGAAAATTTGCTTTATGTTTTGAACTTACCTTTCATTTGAAACTTGTGATCAATGTTGGTACCTGGTCTGATAACTTTTATTTGCATGTTGATACACCTGAGTATCTGGCCTGCCAACATGATGATTCAGAAAAATACCTTGCACCTAATTTAGGGATCTGCTAGCAGACCAAAGACATCCATTGACTGTGCCTAGGTAATTTTTTCTTGAAGGATACTGCTGAAAGCATTTATGGTTTGTCTGTTGAGAAATGCAAAGTTACCTTGATTAAATATGATGATTTCTCTGAAACAAAAGGTGTGATTTGTAGTAATCTTTGGTTGGTTAGTAGACCACTTAAGGAAATTACTGTTACTATGAACAAACACAACATCAGTAATGAGAATTCCTCTACCCAATAATTTATTTATTTATTTATTTATTACATGCACTTATATACCGCGCTATTTTCCATCAGTGCGGTTTACATAGAACCAGTTAAATACACATCTCAAAACATTCGATTTGTGTTTACAATTAACAGGCAACAGAACTTGGATAGACAACAAGGGGGTAACTATTTACAACTGTACAGAAAGAGCAGGCTGAACGTCAGTTTGAAGTGGTTAGTTTACTGATGAGGCATTTGAGGTGCTGTCCTCCGGGTAATGCTCGAGGAAAAGGTGATATTTCAGAGCTTTCCTAAACTGCGTTAAATTAGTGATTGCCCGTATACTAGGAGGGAGGCTGTTCCAGCATTTTGGTGCCGAGAATTTGAAAGCCCTGTTCACTGTTGTCTGGCAGCACTTGGTTGTTTCTCTTGGGACTATTAGTTTATTGTCCTCAGGGGATCTTCTAGGTCTGTTCAGGGGGGTTATCTGAATGAGGTCTGCTAGGGCTGGTGGGACGAGCTTATTTATGATCTTGAAGGTCAGAATTATGGTTTTGAACGTAATTCTGCCTTTTATGTTTGATTGCCATTCCTAAGAACTGAATTGTTAATGTTTGTGAAGTATGCTTGTTTTAAACCAAAATGGATCCTGTTCCTGCAGAGACTGAGCTGCTGAATGTTTCATGGACACAAGATCAACTTTAGATATCCATTGAGCTACCTATGGGGTTACAAGCACTCCAATATTATGAACGCTCAGTTGACCAAGAAGCCATGCAGAGTGCAAGCTACAGTTTTGACTCTCCTGACAAGAACATTTTAAAGACTGATTTGTCATTCTTTCTTTGCTATTCTCTGGACTATATAGTTCCTATTTTCCTTCTCTTTCTGTGACCCCATTTGGGATCCCGACAACCAGTTTGGGAACCATTGTTTAGGAAGTTTTCCCTTAAAAGGTTCCTTCCACTGTGGTTGGATTTTGACTTCTGTCTTGTACTTAGCAGAGCAGCTTGTCAGCAAAATTATCACCTGGTCTGCTTTCCCTGAGCATTAGGCCTATTCTAGGTAAAACAAGGATAGGGTTCAGTGAAACTTCACCACCCTGAAGAACAGGGGCGGCTCTATAATGAGGCCGAGTGAGGTGGTGGCCTCAAGCGGGAACTTTTTGGGGGCGGCAAAAATTGCCCCCAAAAAGCCCGCCTCACTAGGCCTTCAAAAAAAATAACCCCAATGAGAGGAGCCGCTGCTGCCACAGCAGCAGCAGAATGAAGTGCCCCGTGGCCGCCCCGGCAGAGCCCTCCTATCTCCCTCAGCGCCGACCTTTCAGAGCTGCGAAGAGAGAGTTTCCCTTTCTCGCGGCTCTGTTAAGCCCGCCGGTGCTGATGGGAAACACGAAATGCCTGTTTCCCATCAGCGCTGGCGGGCTTAACAGAGCCGCGAGAAAGGGAATCTCTCCCTTCACGGCTCTGAAAAGCCGGCGCTGAGGGAGATAGAGCTCTGCTGGGGAGGCCGCGGGGCACTTCATTCTGCTGCTGCCGCAGCGGCTTCAGCAACCAAGTTTTTTTTTTTCAATTTCCCTGGGGTGGAGGGGGCGGTTAGGACTGGAAGTGGGCTGATGGGAGGGTTAGAACTGGAGATGGGCTGATTGGAAGGGGGAACTAGGATTGGAAATGGGATGATGGGGGGGTTAGAACTGGAAATGGGCTGATGGGGGGTTAAGAATGGAAATAGGCTGATCGGGAGGGGGGCTAGGACTGGTAATGGGCTTATTGGTGGGGTTAGGCCTAGAAATTGGGTAATTGGGGGGCTAGGACTGCAAATGGACTTTTGGGGGGGTTAGGACTAGTAATGGGCAGATGGTGGGCTAGCACTGGAAATGAGCTAGGACAGGTAATGGGTTGATTGGGGGGCTAGGACTAGAGTGGGCTTATAAGGGGGATTGGGCTGGGAATGGAAATGGGCTAATGGGGGAGGGGAGGAGAGTGCTGCTGGCCCTGGAAGAAAACTAGGAGCTAGGGCTACAAATAGACTGATGCGGGAGGATGGTAGAATAGGACTGGAAGGGAGCGGATAATGAGAGGGTCTGCTAGGGGAAGGAGGGGGCAGAAAGGGAGCTAACATGGGGGAAGGAGGGGGCTGGAAAGGAGCTGACACCTGGGATGTACTGAAGGGGGACTGGAAGGGAGCTGACACTTGGGGATGGGAGTGGTAGGTGGTTGGGTAATGGAGAGGAGGCTGGAAGGGAGCTCACATGCAAATGGCACTGGAAGGGGGATGGACAGAGGGTAGGGCGACTGGAAGGGAGCTGACTGGGGGAGTGGCACTGAGAGTGGATGTGAGCTGATATCTGGGATGGTATTTGGACTAGAAGGGGCTGGACAGTGGGGAAGGAGGGGGACTGGAAGGGAATGGACACCAGTGGAAGTCGTGGGAATGCAAAGCGGTTGACATTGGAAGGTACTGGGAGAGAAGGACAGGAAAGGGGGCTGATACTGAAGAGGGTTACTGGAAATGGGCTGATGGAAGGAAGTGAAGAAAACAAAAGAAAAAATAAGAAATGGCAGATGGACCATAGACCACAGAAAGAGAGCTAAGAGAAGACAGGAAAGCAGAAGCCTCAGTTCGGGACCAGCATGATCAGAGAATAAAATGATCAGACAACAAAGGTAGAAAAAATAATTTTATTTAATTTTAATGATTGGACTTTGTGCTATTTTTATATTTTACACAGTATTGGGGAACTGCATCTCTTATTTATCTGATGTTGCACTGCATGTGGACTCTGGCTTCTTGGAGTTTCAATTTAAATTTTATCTACATATTTTTATTTTATTTTAGATTGTGGTTACTTATTCTGTACTTGGTGAGGGTCGATATTGTGAGTGTGTGACTGAGGTCAGGTGTTCTGTTAACATGGAGTTTGTACATAGAGATCTATACTGTACTGTAGTAATTTGACTTGTTCAGCTTTTCAAATAGATGTATGGATGTTCCAGGGCCCACTGTAGTATTTACAGTGACGCTTTTTATGGATAGGCTCCTTATGTGAGTTTTGGAAGTTTTTGCTGATATGGTATGGTAGGTTTGCTCTTTGTTGTAGGGTTTTGTATTAGTTCACAATATGCCTGGTACTGGAGAATAGTGGTCGTTGTTGTTAGTGAGATGATCAGAATCTGATTTTTTTTTTTAAATATTGAGTTCTGTGGGTGAATGTCCTGGTTCTGCTCTGCACCTACTGTGGATGCAAAATGTATGTTGAAAAAGAAAAAGCAAGAACCATAACGCAGTTTATAACAACAAAATAAAAATGAGTTAGAATTTAGTTTTATAAACTGTGCTGTTGGTTCTTGCTGTCTTTTAGTTCCTTGGTGTGCAAATGGGACCGTACCTAGACCTGTGCAAGCGGTGCATTTCGGCTGTCTGCTGTTGCCCTGCCGCCGCTAGCAGGCAGCCAAAATGCACTCCCCAAGCCTTTTCACAGCACTTTATGCAGGTCTGGTCCTTCCCTCCTCCGACGTGATGTCAGAGTAGAGAGGGACAGATCTGCTTAAAGTGCCGGTGCCTTTCAGATCGGGCATGCCCCATCCTCCTCCCCATACCTCCGTCCAGCGCTGCCTGCTCTTTCCCTGCTGCCGGCGCCGCCATGAAAAAAACAGAGGGCGGCAGCAGCAGGGAAAGAGTAGGCAGCTCTGGACGGAGGTATGGGGGGAGAGGGGCGCGTGCGCCCGAACTGCAAGTTGCACAGGGTGCGATTGCGCTCGATACGGCCCTGTGTGCAAACATCTTGCATTTCCTCCATATAATCTAATCGGCTTTTTGGTTTGGTTCAGTCTCTGATTGGATTTCTGAAAAAGCCCCGCCCCCCCCCTAAGGTGGGGGGGGGGGGCGCGCCATTTCATACTTCGCCTCAGGCAGCAGATTGCCTTGAGCTGCCCCTGCTGAAGAAGCTTGATCACATAAGCTAAGCAGAGTCAGGCCTGGCTAGTACTTGGATGGCAGACCACCTTTTAAATACTTGGTGCTGTAGACTTACTGCACAGAAGAAAAGCCTGGCAGTCTACTTTCGGTTACACTTGACAAGAAAACTCAGGGACTGGGTAACCAGGAGTCAGTATTGACGTATACACTTTCACTTACTTTCCAGTGAATCACCACTAGGCAACATTTGGCAGAGCGGGAAGGTTCTCATCACCTGCTGATGAAAATTGTGACCCTCCAGAACTGTAAAGAATCATTCTGGAGAGGAATGGTTAACCTTGGTGAAGCCTTAATTTGGGGGGCTCATATTGGGATGGATGCTTTGATTGGTAAGGCGAGGAATTGGGGAGATAAATTCCTTTATGGTGACTGACATTTTGATTTTGGGGTTGTTAGTATGAGATGTTGACATGTCACCTGCAGATGTTATAGATCTTTGTTCAGCTTGCACTATGATTTCAAAAGCCTGATAGAGGCACAAAAAAATAGATGTCATGCATGCTGTATTAAATGGGGTTTTAGCATGCACACCAAAAAATATTTTGATGAGTTTGAGTGGATAGACTTCAATCTGGAGGTGTAGCTAAGCATGGTAATATAAAACCATCCAGCTCTTACTTTCTCCTCTTACTAAAGATTTCTTCTCAAACAAGTTGTTCAGCCCATTTGTTTGTTTACTCAATATTAGTATAAAGTATAATAGCACTTCTTGAAATATGTTTTTTAGAATTTGTTATTTTTAAGAAATTAGAACAAGAAAAATACAAAAGTGGCAACATTGTTTTTCCGCCTTTTTATATTTATTTTTTAGTGCCTTCAAGTCAAAGTATAACATGCACTATAACCGTGTTCTTCCCAGGACTTTTTGAATGGGTGCATCACCCAGCTGATTTTACGGAACACCCAGCTAATGTAATCTAATGAATTGACTTGGCAAAATAATTAGTAGGAATGGAAAAATGATTTTAAGTTATTTTGTAATTAATACTTTAAAAACAAGTAGCAGGGATGTAGCCAAGCAGGAGGCAACATGGCGGCTTGAGAGAGCTAAGCTGTGGAGCCCTTGGTGCAGTCTTGGGTGAGCGACCTGCCCTGGTGCGGAATGCCGAAGCACAAGGGCAAGCAGCTGCACCGTCTGGCTGGAGCAGCTGTGGGAGGAAGTAGCCAGCTTACCCTTGATGTCCTGGGCGTCTGGTCTCACCCAAAGGCAAGGCTATAGTTTGTGGAGTGGGAGCTTTGCCAGTTGATCATCTGGGGAGAAGGAATGAAGTGTTTCCTTCGGGGAAGGAGCCTGCTATTACCATTGAGGTGCTATGGAACTCAATTAAGTCTCTGGACAGGTCTCTTAATACAAATTTGACAGAACTTTCTTTGAAGGTGGATTCTATTACAGAGCAGATCTCTGCTCAGAGGAACTAGCTGGCGCAGCATGAGGGCAGACTCGATCAACTGAAGGATCAAGCAGTGGTGTTTGGCACCTTCAAGGATGCCCAAGTGAAGGAGAGTTTTGGGCTCTGGAGGAAGTTGAAGTTTTAGGAGAATCAGTGCAGGAGAAATAACTTGTGGTTCCTTGGGTTTCCTTGATCACTGTTGCTTGGGCCTGTGGAGTTGATGAAGAAATATCTGATTGAGATCTTAGGCTGGATGTCAGATAATCTATCATCTGTGGCTAGGGCGTTTTATGTGCCTTTTTCCAGTGGAGGTTCTGGTAGCCTCAGTTCCCTCCCCCCAAGAGCAGCTGGATCTGACTGGATTTTTGGAGGGTTCTATGGAACTGGTAACATCTCATAGTACTTTGCTGGTCACTTTTACTTTTGAGCATGGACAAAGTTTCTGTTTTGCGTTTGTATTTTAGACATATGCAAAAACAGTTTATGGGTTCAGTTGTTCGTATATTTCCTGATGTATCTAAGCAGACTCAGGCCCAGCGAAGGGAGTTGTTGGCCCTATGGTCTAGAGTACTTTTGCTTCAGGGGACCGTCTTTTTAAATTTCCTTTATGTTATGTAAGTTTTTTTTGGGGGGGGGGCAGAATTATTACTTCACCGAACCAAAGCAGTTCTTAGAGCTTATTGTTTCTAAGGAGGGAAGTCTGGGGCCTAATTGGGGAGGACCATAGTGTGCGTTCTGCTGGTAGCACTTCTCCACAGTTCTCTCTGCGTTATGGTGTATTTCCTCTTTTTCTACTTTAGCTCTTGCCTCCCTTATTATTTTTGTGGGCGGATGAGATGGCATGATATTACCTTTCTTGTTATATCTCTGATTGTTTGTTGATTTATGTTTATTGCCTATATTATTATTGTGAAAGATTCAGAAATAAAAAAATAAAATAAAAAACAGTAACAGTATATGTAAATTTAATATGAATGAATGAGACACTTGAATTTGAAACACTGACAGATAAATGCATCATATAGGAACTTACTGAAAGACGGCTAGTTACGTTATCTGCTGCCAGCTGGCTTTTGGTGTAACCCATCCGGCTACTCCTTCATGCCACCAGGCTGGCAGAAATTTCTAGGAAGAATGCTGCTATAATATACTGTTTGCACCCATTCTCAAATGTCAAGGTGACTAATTGTGCAGACAGAATAAAGTATTCTTTGAGTGATGGTAAGTTGTATACACAAGTGGATTGTATACTGGCTTACATTGAAGAAGCCTTTATACTGTTGCTGGAAACATCTACTTTGCACTATAGCAGCAGAGCCAACAGTGATGCTTGTAGGCCTCTTTGTTTCCCACTGCGGAGCAGATATACTGACATTGCGGTTCTGCTGCTTCATGAAGAAAATGGATGCCCCTGGCAGAAGAAGAGATCCCCCTTCTAGTTAAGACAATCTGATAGGTTTAAGATTTATGTTATTTTGCCAAGGGACTTGTTCATCTTACTAGACAAGAAGCCAAATTAATTTTGAGGCAAGGACATTCCTTTTAAAAAAACAGTTTTAAGTGAAATAGCTGGATACATTCACAGTTAGAAGACTATTACTAATTTATTTTTTCCTTCATAGGACAGAATCCCATGGCTTTGTGAATTGCACAATATAATAAGGTAAATAATTGAACTTTATAAATCAATTATGGCTGTTATATTACAGCACTAATTAAAAATTGACAGAGAATGAGGGTGATGATAGTTGACTCAGTAAAGCCTAGGGACAGTTCTTTCATTAGATAAAGTGAGGCGGCTGCCTTAGGTGGCAGATTTTTGGGAATAGCAGCTAGTGTTTCCAGTGACCCCTAACAGCCCCTGTAGCAGCAGCCTCATTTTGCTTGCAGACAGGAGAAGGTTATTTTCTCTCTTCTGTTTGAGCATGGTGCCCTTACAAAGGGAGAAGGGACACTGGAGGAGCTCCTGTATACAGCAAAGAATTAGCAGCACTTTAAGAAAAAATCAGCATGGGCTCATTGAGCTCATGCACATGTCCTCAAGGCCTGCTATGTCCTGCCATCTCTGATGCAGACTTTAACATTTCAGAGGGGGCAGGATGTGGCATGCTTTGAACCTATGCAGGAGCTGACTCTTAGTTCTGTTGCAGGCCTAGAGAGATATGGCATGGTAGTAGCAGCAAGGAGGAAGGAAAAGAGAGAGGGGAGATGCTGGACTGGGGATGAGGAAGAGGGAAAGGAAGAGAGGGGAAGATGCTGGACTGGGGATGAGGAAGAGGGAACGGAAGAGAGGGGAAGATGTTGGACTGGGGATGAGGAAGAGGGAAAGGAAGAGAGGGAGAGATGCTGGACTGGGGATGAGGAAGAGGGAAAGGAAGAGAGGGGGAAGATGCTGGATGGGGGATGAGGAAAAGGGGAGATGCTGGAAGGGGGATGATGAAGAGAGGGGGAGATGCGGGATGGGGGACGAGGAAGAGAGGGTGACAATTCTGGATACAGGGAAGGAGGAAGGTAATGCGGGACTGGAGAATAAGTAGTGAGAAAAAGAGAACTGTAGGTAGATGCTGTAAAAGAGGAAGCTTGAGGACTGGATGGTGAGAAGGAGGGGTGAAATCTGGAGGAGTCTTATGGCCTAGTGGGGGTGAGCCCTGACTCCCTCCAGCACTTGCTTTCTAGCCAGAAGGTACGCTGAACCAATGGCCTCTTGTTCTCTTCAGTGATTTGAGGAAAGAAGAAGCAGCAACCTAAATCCTCACTTTCCTACTGGATCAAAGAGATGGTCTGACCAATGGAAGGAGTTGGCACTAGACACAGAGAGGAGTCTGACTGAAGATCCTCCTCCAAGGAGGCGTGCAGAACAACCACCCAATTGAGGTGAAAATCGGACAGTACCTTCAGGAGAAAGGATAGCATAGTGTGCAAGGAGATAGAAGCTGTCGCAGTGACCAAAAAGGGCTCCCAACAGGATAAAGCCTGCAGTTCTGATACACTTCTGGCAGATGTAGTAGCCACCAGGAAAACTACCTTATTGGTCAAATTTTGAAAGAGGCCTTACAAAAGGACTTGAAGGGTGGGGAGGAGCCCTTTCAATGCCTTCAACATCAAAGAGAGGCTGCACTGAGTAACCACTGGACACACTGGTGGGCGAATCCACTTTACCTCCCCCCCTCCCTGAGAAAACGCACCACTTCAGGGTGCACCACAGAGGACATGCCTTGGGTATACCCCTAGTAGCATGCCAGGGCCACCACCTGAACCTTAAGAGAGTTCAGAGCCAATCCTTGGTTGAAGCCCCCCAGAAGGACAAAATGGCTCCTATTTCTGCCTTCCTAGCCTCTAGAGCTTGAGAGGAACACCACTTCTGAGACCCTCCAAACTCTCAAATAAGCTAAGAAAGTCAAGGTCTTGCAAGTCTTAAGCAGGGTATGTACCACTCCAGAGTAGCCTCTCCTAGCCGGCTTTTGCCTTTCAAGGGCCAGGCCATACGCGAGAAGGGAGCAGGATCCTCCATTACCAAGGGCCTTTGCTGAAGAAGGCCCCTCTCCTGAGGCAACAAGAGTGGGAACCCCACGAACAGCCCCCTTAGATCTGTGTACCACAACCTGTGCAGCTGGTTCAGGGCCATAAGAATCACTAAGCCCAGATGAGACTGAATCATGTATAGGAGGTGACTTGCTAAAGGGGAAAACATTCAAAAGCCCCTCCTGGGGCCACACCTGAAGAGGACATCCAAGCCTTCTGCTTGCGGATCCCTCCTGCGCCTGAAAAGGTTTCCCACCTTGGCAGTCTCCCATGTGGCCATCAGATCAAATATTGGAAGGTCCCACCTCCGCATTAGGATGCTGGGTGTGGGGGGATTTTAGTTCCTATCCTCCAGGATCCACGGCTTTTGCCTCAAGAAGTCAGTCTGAACATTGTTGACATGTGCTATGTAAGTGGCCAACAGGGCAATCAGGTGTTCCGCCCAAGCGCACAGGGCAGCCACCTTGAGCACCACCCCAGCACTTCAGGTCCATCATTGCTTGTTGAAGTATGTCAGTACCTTGGCGTTGTCCAAGAACACACAGACTGCCTTGCCCTCTAGCAAGGACTAAAACTGCCTGAGGGTCTGATGGATTGCTCTTTGCTCCAACTGGTTGATCGGACAGAAGGTATCCTAAGGGGACCAAAGCCCTGAACCATCTGGCCTAAACCATGCACCCCCAACCATTCAGACTGGCATCCATGTTGACTATTACCTGATCCAGAGCTTCCAGCAGCATGCCGCTCATCAGATGACTAGGCTAAAGCCATCATGCTAACTGCTCCCTGGCCTCCTGGGGAACAGGAAGGTTCTGGTTGAACAACTGAGAGCAAGGAGACCAGAGAGATAGCAAATGTCTCTGAAGTGGGCACATATGTACCCTAGCCCAAGGGACCAGCTCCATTGTCAACTCCATAGACCCCCGGAGCTGCAGGTAGTCCCAAGCTCAAGGGGCAGACTGCCCACAAAACCTCCTCAGCTGGTATTGCAGCTTGAGCATCCTCTCTGACGTGAGGAAGACCTGACCCTGGAGAGTATTGAAAATGAGATCTCAGATCTCCAAATCCTGGGAGGAGATCAAGATGCACTTGGGGTAGTTGTTCACCAACCTCCCAGCCATTCCAGCCAATGAATTACCAGGATTGTGTCCACTTTTGATTTCTACAGGGAGTTTGACAAATCAGCCATTCATCCAGGTACAGGTGAAACTGGATCCCTTGCTTGCAGAGGAATGCTGCCACTACAACTATTTATCTTTGAGAAGGTGCGAGGCACCCTAGTCATGCCAAACGGCAGAGCCTGAAACTGGAAGTGGCGACTCAGGATGCATAAGTGGAGGAACTGCTGATGCTGCTCCCTGATGGGGTATGAAAGTATGCCTAGGCCAGATCCAGGGAGGTAAGGAACTCATCTGGCTAAATTGACTCGGTGACTGACCTGTTGGTCTCCTTGTGGAAATGGGGGATGTGGAGTTTGGCATTAGTGGCTTTTGGATCCTGATTCCCTTAGTCTCCTGTTCACCTCCTATATCTTTTCTTACCATTCTCCTAGATATATCCTAAGCCCTAGTTGTTGTCTGTCTTGACTAAACTGTAAGCTGTTTGAGCAGGGACTGTCTCTTACATTTTTCTGTATAGCGCTGAGTATGCCTTATAGTGCTATATAATTAGTAGTAGTGTTGTCCCTTCTTGGGCACCACAAAGTAGATGGAATAATGGCCATGACCTTTCTCTCAGGAAGGCATGTTTAAAATAACCTGTAACTGCAGGAGGTACTGTAGGGTTTCTGCAACTGCCTCCTATTTGAGCAGGGAGCCACAAGGAGACTTCACGAAGACATCTCCTAGGGGCATGGCAAACATCAGCATATAACCCTGACCCAACACTCCAGAACCCATTGGTCTGTTGTGATGTGGATCCATTCTGAGAGAAACAGCCAGAGCTACTCCCCCCTCCCACCAGCTGCACCTCTGAAGGGACTCACCAGATCTCATTGCGAGGGCTTTACCAGCTCTGCAGGTGCCAAGTAATGAGATCGTTGAGGGCTGACTTTTCTTAGGCCTTGGCACAAGAATAGGCCCTATCTGGGATCCTGACTGATTGAAGATGCCTGCAAAGCCCCATGTGGGTGCCCTTAGGCTTGTCTTCAGGAAGTCTCTGAGGGCTAAACATACCCCCAAGGCCTTCATCAACTTCTTGAGATCTTCCTAAAGAGCAACTTGCCCCTAAAGGGAAGCTTGCTCAACTGAAACTCAAGCTGCATCTGCTCGAGCTTTTGCCTGGCCACAACCACAGCTGCCATAGACTTGGAGAAAAAAAAAGATCAAGTCATATAGAGCATTGGCCACATATATGGTTTCTGACTCCAAACTGGAAGCATCTGGGATGGCTGCTGGCTGCTGAACCCAGTGCAAGAGCACTCTAGCCAACAGGCCTGTAAATAGGGCTGCTTGAGAGCCCAAGGCCAAAGCTGCAAAGGCATTCTCCAAGAAGGTTTGTACTCTGTGATAAGGAAGCTTGTAGTGAGCCTATGGAAACAGGAGAAACTGATGATTTTGCTTTTAAGAAAAGTGACATCCCTGCAGTACACAGGTTTCAGCGTTGGCATAAAGAAAGCAAGCAGAGAAAAACCAAACCTAGGCTGCAACACCCAAGCTCTGCTGACGTAGTTGCAAGCTTGAAAGATAATTGCAAGCACCTGTCCAGAGAGGGAGAGACACTGCCCGGGAAGCAGGGATATAAACCTTGGCTAGAGAGAAAGCAGGGAGGAGAGCCCGGAGGGAGAGAGCAGAGAAGGCTCCAAACCCCAGTTCCTGATCAGAAGGTTCAGAGAGTTCAGAGGTGGGAGCCCAGGACTCAGCACAGGAGTCAAAGGAGCCAAGCCTGGAACAGGGAGCCGTGGCAGAGCTCCAGGAAGGAACTCAGGGAAGTGAACCAGGGACTGTTTCCCAGAAGCTGGAGGGAGACTGGTGAACACAGCCAGGGAGAAGGGTCCACAGCTTCAGGTACAATTTATCCTTACCGGGTGGAGCTGTGCTCAAGAGAGACACAGGGATCCTCAGAGAGAGTATACCCTGAGACATACGTTAAAAGCTCAGAGCAGGGCACTGCATTACCGGAGCCAGAGGAAATGCAGGTTGAGCCTATTGAGCAGGATTTATTGTCTTCAGAAATACTCATGGACTGTACTCTGTCAAGCTGTTAGCATTGAGTCCCTTTGCTAAAGAATAGCTGAAAAGATAGTCTCCTGAAAAGTAGAGTAATGAAACCTAGCCTGGACTGAAGGTAGGAACTTGCTCTTTTAAGGGGAAGATACCTGTTGCATGTACATTTGAATGCTTAATGAAGACAAAGGTAAAAAGAAGAAATTTTTACTTTATTGAATGAAGCTGTGTTTTCTTTATCCGTTATATTGATAAGCAGCCGCATATAATTGACTGTGAAGCTCATCCAGCCTAAGTGGTAAATAACCTTAAGCGAATGAATGGAGAAGTATCCTGTTGCAGTCTGCATGGACTTTGTTTGCGTTTGGGGAATAAATTTTGTCATTTGCCTTTACTTTCGGTTTCATGACTACACTTCATCTTAGAAGGCCAAAACTACAACTCCCAGCATGCTTCACTGGAGAAAAATAGTTTATTCAACCTTTTATAAGAGAAGTTAATGGCAACCCTATCCCTCTAAGCCTTAGGCAGAGGGCTGGGGCGTGACAACTCCATGAGCGCAGCACCAACTTCCACCAGAATAATTGTGCAGTTGGTCATTGCCATGACAAGGGCATCCACCTGAGGGAGTCCAAAGAACTGGCCCAGTTTGCCTTGGGGTAGGGGATATAAGCAAGAAATGACCTTTGGGCCCTTAAGGCCCAGCTCTGGATTTTCCCACTGAGACCAGGAGCTGTTCCATAGATTCTGGCAAAGGAAAAAAGCCACAAGGATGCCAAATGGCCCTCCAAGATAGGGTTCACCTGAGACAACATTGTGGACATTGCATCCTGATCAAAAAATGCAAGGTCCTCTCAGTGAAAGAGGCGTATCATTGCCCTCAACAAGGGGAAGCTCCCCTTCCTCCTCAGGCTCAAATTCTGAAGTAAGAAAATCCTCTTCGGCATCCCAACCAACCTGGGTGAAAGGGCAATATGGGGGTGTTTAGTCCCCAAAGTGGCCATGGCAGCATTACCCAAGGAACGGAATAACTCAGGGAAGCCTGAGCCCTGAATTGCTGTGAAGGGAGTTGCCAAGCAACTAAAAATAACTGAAAGTAGCCGGTGAGCTTTTTTTTATCAGCTGCTGCCTAAATCCAGCAGACAGATAACCCTGTGGCTCTGAGGGGCCCAAGGGAGTCTGCTGACCCGAGGCCTCCTCGATCCTCTGCATGGTTCCCATACTCACTTTCATGAGGGTCACCCTGCAAGAGAAGCAGATTTATTGTGGGTCAGGAGAGTCGGGTCTATCTGCACTGTTGCACAAGCTGACACACCTTGGCACTTGAATGAGACAGAAAATACTGACTTCTCTCAGTACTGTACTACCAGATATATCTTCTGATGATATTATTGAAAGAAGCTCAAGTCCACCTTTTAGCAAGGGAGCATAACCCACTTATCTGGACTGGTCTAGCAGGATGATAAGGAAAGGTTTGAGGTGGAGTGTGCACACTAAACGTCTTCAAGAATTATTCAATGGGGCAAAACATCTTAGGCCTCTGGTGATGTGCAGTCCATTTTCTACAAGTGGCAGAGATTCTCCAGAAGGCACAAGGGAGAGCCCCCTGCTAAAAAGTGTGCACACCGGAGAAAACACTTTTTGGTTCTCTACAGCTGGCTATGGACTACTCAAATTAAGTATAATCTCTTACCACATTAGGAAGCAAGTGACTCTTAACAATGAAATATGGTATTTTGAAGACCCGATCACTATGGTATAGTTTTTGAAGCAAGAATCAGCATAGCAGATGTAAACAACGCTCTGATAGTCATGGCAGAAATTGATAGACCTGTGATATGTTTTTAATCTGGGTGTGTAACTGTTCATGGATAACAGCTGCTTTGACCTGGTGTGGAAAGAACACAGATTTAAGCCATTTGGATACTGTTATTTTTCCTTCAACTTCTGGCTCTGTGAAAGGCGACCACATAACATAAGATATGCCATAGGTTTAGGTTTATTTACTTTTGCTGTACCGCCTTTCATAGATAACTGCAAAGTGGTTTACATTTCATAAAATAAACATACGATATAACTAATAAGAAAATTAAAAGTTACATTTTCAATTTGGAATAGTCCTGAAAACAGGGAATAGAGGTGTACTTGCATCCTGCTACTGTGCCGACCTTAAGAGTTCATAAATGCTTGCTCAAAGTAATTTTTTTAATGCAGTCTTAAACCGGACATATGATGTCTCTAGCCTAATATGTAGCACAAAGTTCCATAAGGCTGGGGTTAAATAGAAGGCAGTTTGATGGGTAATATCTAAATGTTTTGCTGCGTATTGAGACTATGGAGCAGGCTCCTTCCCAGCACTATCTAAACCAGGGATCTCCAGCTCCAGTCCTGGAGGGCCACAAACCAGTCAGGTTTTCAGGATGTCCCTAATGAATATGCATGAGATATATTTGCATGCTCTGCCCCATTGTATTCAAATTTCTCTCATGCATATTCATTAGAGACATCCTGAAACCCTGACTTGTTTGCGGCCCTCCATGACTGCATTTGGAGGCCCTGATCTAAACTCTTGTTGAGGTGGCGCGTGAGGATGGCCACCTAGACAAGGATTAGGATGGCTGTTATAGTTGGTGCTTCAATCATTAGGCATGTAGATAGTTGGGTGGCTGGTGGACATGAGGATCATCTGGTAACTTGCCTGCATGGTGCAAATATGATGCACTTCATGCACCACCTAGATAAAGTTCTAGATAATGCTGGGAAGGAGCCTGATGTCTTGGTACGTGTTGGTATCAATGACATAGGAAAGTCTGTGACGGAGATTCTGGGAGCCAAATTTAGGCTTTTTGGTAGAAAGTTGAAATCCAGAACTTCAGGATAGCATTCTCAGAAATGCTTCCCATTCCATGTGCAAGACCCATGAGGCAGGCAGAGATCCAGAGTCTCATAATGGATGAGATGATGGTGGAGGGAAGAGGGTTTTAGATTTATTAGGGACTGGGCAACATTCTGGGGAAGGAGGGGCTTTTCTGAAAAGATGTGCTCCACCTTAACCAGGATGGAACCAGGCTGTTGGCATTAAACTTAAAAAAAAAATGACACAGAGCAGCTTTTAAACTAGATAATGGTAGAAAGCCGACAGTCACCCAAAGCGCAAGGTTTAGCATGATGTATATTTGAAGGATGCTAGCAGAACAGGAAAGTTAGGGCATCCTGATAGAGGTTCCAGTAGAGGTAAAAGTAACCCAGGTACTTTTTAAATAAGAAGCTGACAGAGTTGAAAGATTCTAAATTACCTCTGTCATCTGATAACATGACAGTTAGTTAATATGAACAAAAAACAAATCTTGAAATGCCTGTATGCTAATTTCAGATATCTAAAAAATAAGATGGGGGAGCTAGAATATATAGCATTGAATGAAAGGTTAGATATAATTTTTATCTTAGAGACCTGGTGGAAGGGGGACAACCAATGGGACACTGATACCTGGATACAAATTATATTGTAATGATAGGGTAAGCCAAATTGGTGGAGGGGTGGTACTATGTTAAAGAAGGCAGTCAAACAAAATAAAAGTTTTGCAGGAAACAAAATACACTGTAGAATCTCTTTGGATAGAAATTCCGTGTAAAAAGGGAAAGGGAATGGCAGTGGGGATATATTACCATCCATCTGGCCAGAATGACCAGATGGATGACGGGATGCTAACAAAGTTTACAATACAGTAATAATGGGTGATTTCAATCATCCCAATATCAACTGGGTCAATGTCACATCAGGACATGCTAGGGAGATAAAGTTTCTAGATGAACCAAATGACCGCTTCATGGAGCAAATGGGTTCAGGAACTGTCATGAGAGGAAGTTATTTAGATCCAATCCTTAGTGGAATGTGGGATCTGGTGCAGGAGGTAACCGTGTTGGGGCATGATCTCATTTGATTTAATAAATGGAGGAAGGATTGCAAGGAAATCCACTGTGCTTGCATTTAACTTTCAAAAGGGAGACTATAATAAAATGAGGAAAATGGTCAAGAAAAAACTAAAAGCAGTAAAGGTTAAGCGTTTATATCAGGCCCTGGTGTTTAACCCTTTCAGACCTGAATTTTTTTCACAGACCCCATATATATATATATATATATATACATACATATACATGGAATTCAATGAATAATATGACGTCCATTACAGTGGACATACTGTATGAAAGGGTTAAAATATTATCTTGGAAGCCTAGACCCCCGATGTATTCCACACTTTAAGAAAAGTGGAAGGAAGGCCAAACGACTGCTGGAATGCCAAATAGGTTGGGGGGGGGGGGGGGTGATGTCTATAGCCAAGAAACATCTTTCAGAAAATGGAAAAAGAAAAGAAGCTAAATGACAAAAATAGGAAACATAAGTACTAGCAAGTTAGATGCAAGGCATTGATAACAAAAGCAATGAGAGAATTTGAAAAGAAGCTTGCCATGGAAGCAAAAACTCATAATACTTTGTAACAGAAAACTTGTGAGAGTCAGTTGGACTATTAGATGATAGAGCGGTAAAAGGGGGCACTAAGGGAGGATGAGGCTGTAGTGGAGGGACTAAATGAATTATTTGCTTCAGTCTTTACTGATGAAGATGTGGGGAAAGTACCCATACCTGAAATGGTATTTAAAGTATTGGAGGAATTGAAACAATAAACCAGGAACACACAATACAGCAATTTGATAAACTAAAGAGTAGCAAGTCACCTGGACCAAATGGTATACATCCCAGGGTGCTGAAAGAACTCAAAAATGAAATTGCAGACCTATTATTCGAAATTTATAAACTATCATTAACATCAACAATAGTACCTAAAGATTGGAGAGTGACCAGCATAATGCCAGTTTTTAAAAAGGGTTCCAGTATGGTCTAGAAAACTAAAGACAGAGGTTTTTCTGTGCTGGGTAAACTGGAAAAAAAGCATTATATAGAACAAAATTACTGAACATATAGAGACCATGCTTTAATGTGAAAAAGCCAACATAGATTTAGCTAAGGAAAGTTTTGTCTCACTAATCTGTTATATTTTTTTGAAAATAGGAATAAACAGGTAGATAAAGATGAGCCGATTGATTATAGTATATCTAGATTTTCAGAAAGTCATTGACAAGGTCCCTCATGAGAGACTCTTGGTGAAATTAAAAAGTCATGGGATAGGAGGCACAGAGCCGGCTCATCCACTAGGTGGGATAGTCGGCTGCCTAGAGTGGCAGACCTCCATGGGTGGCGTGGCACACATGGCCTGCCACCCCCTCATGCTGAGCCACGCAGTACCACCACCCCTCGCTGCTGCTGATTTTGGCGGTGGGGTCAGCTTGGTGGCAGTAGCAAAAGGCCATGTGCTTCAGCATACATGACCTGCCACTTCTGATCCCCCAAAGTTGTGTCAGAGGTTCAGAAGTGGAATGCCATGTGTACTGAAGCATATGGCCAGGCGCTGCTGCTGAACCACTCCATGACCCACTGACAGAATCAGTGGCAGCCCAGCTCAGCACGGGGAGGGCAGTGTGGCTCAGCGTGTAGGGGGAGCAGCACGCCAGGGCTTCTGCCTAGGATGGCAGATACCCTTGGGCCAGTCCTGAGGAGGCAGTGTACTATTGTGGACCAGGAACTGGTTAAAAGATTAAAAAAAACATTGAGTAGGGCTAAATGGCCAATTTTCTCAATGGAGAAAGGTGAATAGTGGAGTACCCCAGGGATTTTTGCTTTGCCTGCTGCTTTTTAACATATTCATAAACTCCTGGCCACCTTAAGAAGCATGGGTATACCAGAACACCTGATAGTTCTCTTGCACAAACTTTACATTGATCAAGAAGCAACAGTTCGATTGGAACTAGGAGAAACAGAATGGTTTACAATCAGCAAAGGTGTATGACAAGGCTGCATACTTTCCCCCTACCTCTTTAATTTATATGCAGAACAAATCATCAGAGAAGCAGGACTGTATGAAGACAACAGAGGTGTGAAGATTGGTGGAAGACTCATCAACAACCTTTGCTATGCTGATGATATCACATTACTGGCTGAAAGTAAAGACAATCTGAAACATTTGCTTCTCAGGATCAAGGAACACAGTTTTAAAATGGGTCTGCACCAATGTTCCCTCTAATTTTCTGTAGGCTGTGTGCGCATAAAATATCAGCTGTGCAGCTTTTGAAGGAAGGTTAAATTTTTGTGCGCCACATAACGACACTCGGAGTTATATACTTTAAAATTTGACTACACGTCAGAATACAGTATGTACACCACATTGATTTTAATCAAATTAAATGAAAATAGACGATTACTAAATGAAGCAGAAAATTTCTAGTAATTACAATCACAACTTTTAAATTTTAAGACATCTGTGGTGTTTTCTATCAGAATCAGAACCGTAATTTTTGTGCGCTCTGTTGTAAAGTATGTGTGCTCGCTCGGCGAGGTGTGTGTGCGCGCGCACACAGCTTAGAGGGAACAGTGGTCTGCACCTTAACATTAAGAAGACAAAGATCCTGACAACTGGCAAAATCAATAAGTTCATCACTGATGAAAAAGAAATTGAAATAGTTGACAACTTTAACTTACTTGGATCAACAATCAATAAAGAAAAGACTATCGGTCAAGAAATCCAGCGACATATTGCTCTTGGTAGAATGGCTATGAAGGACCTAAACAAAATTCTCAAGAGCAGAGATGTCTCTCTCCATACAAAGATTTGACTTGTGCAGGTCATGGTATTTTCAATAACGTCATATGGACGCAAAGGTTGGACAGTGAAAGAGATAGGAAGAAAATTGATGCCTTTGAATTATTTATTTGTTTATTTACTTAACTGGTTTTAATATACTGTTTTTCTACCAATCAAAACGGGTTACATCTAACTTATTAAAGATAGAACAGCGAGTAACAAGGAGATTGAGGGAGCATGCAGGATTATTATAACAATAGAATTTATGTTACAATGAGCTTATGATATAGCATTAAGCCTATGATACAGCAGTGTGCTTCTGATGCAATGAGCTTGTGTTACAATGAGCTTATGTAACAGTAAACAGGAGGTTGCTTTACGTAGTGTAGGGCTCAATGTCAGGTAGCTTATTATGGTGGGGGGGGAGGGTGGAGTGGTATGATCAGTGAGAGTGGTAGCTGTTCCTGCTGGGAATCAGTTGTAGAGGATAGTCCATTGTGCTCTTCGAAAAGGTGGGTTTTGAGATGTTTTTTTGAAGACTTTATGTGATCGGATGCTCTGTAGTTTAAGGAGTAAGGAGGTAAGGTAAGAATTATGGTGCTGGCGACAAATACTGTGTATATCATGGACTTCCCAAAGAACATACTAGTCAGTACTAGAGAAGATCAAACCTAAACTTTCCTTAGAAGCTCAGAGGACAAGACTTTGATTTTCATACTTTGGAAACATCATGAGACGAGAGAGATCATTGGAGAAAGACAAAATGCTTGGGAAGGTAGAAGGTTACTGTAAAAGAGGAAAGTCGGCAATGAGCTGGATTGATGCAATAATAGCAGCTATGGATACCACTCTATCAACGGTGAGCTGCTTGGCTGAAGAGCGAACAAAGTTTAGGTCAACTATCTAGAGCAGGGGTCCTCAAACTACGGCCCGCAGGCCACATGCAGCCTGCCAAGGACATTTATCCGGCCCGCCGGGTGTTTTTGCCACCGCTGCCTGTCCTCAGGGGCGGCTCTACCATGAGGCGAAGTGAGGCGGCTGCCTCAGGCGGAGAAATGTCAAAGGCAGCATTTTTGCCCCCAAAGTAGCCGCCTCACTTCAACTTCTAAAAAAATAATCCAACTCCGTCCTGCCCCCAAAGGAAGTTGTATGCAAAGGAAGTTACTTCCTTTGGGAGCGGGACGCTGCTGCACGTGAAGGCTCCGCAGTCTGCACCGGTTTTACTTTGTGTTTAAGTTGATGTCGCTAGGTGTATAGGACTGGTAATGGACTGATGGGGGGGGTTAAGACTGGAAGTGGGCTGATAGGGGTGTTTAGGACTGGTAATGGACTGATAGGGGGTTAGGACTGGGTGGGCTGATGGGGGGGTTAGAACTGGAAATGGGCTGATGGGGGGTTTGGACTGGAAGTGGGCTGATGGGGGTGTTTAGGACTGGTAATGGACTGATAGGGGGGTTAGGACTGGGTGGGCTGATGGGGGGGTTAGAACTGGAAGTGGGCTGATGGGGGGTATTTAGGACTGGTAATGGGCTGATGGGGGGGTTATGACTGGAAGTGGGCTGAAGGGGGATAGGACGCAGCGCTGGACGGAGGTATGGGGGGAGGGGGGGCGTGCAGAGCCTGTTGCTGCCTGAGGACCGAGGTAAGAACAAGGCTGCATTGATGGACACTGATCAGACTGCATTGATGGGCAGTGCAGTCTGTATGTCTCTGTGTGGGCAAAGTTATTGCTGGTATATTGTTTTTGTAGCGCTGTATATATATATTGGTATTTTACTAATAGCAATTTGGAATCCCTAGGAAACAATGATATCAAGAAAGAGAAAAATTGACTCGGAGTGTAGGATATTCAGAGAACAGTGGACTTATGATTACTTTTTCATGCAGTACAAGGAAAGAGCTGTGTGTTTGATATGCCAGAATATAGTGTCTGTGTTCAAAGAATACAATTTGCGTCGACACTATGAAACTCAACATAAAGATAAATATGATTGTTTGGTCGGAAAAGTGAGAAAAGATAAAATATTAAAACTGAAAAATACATTGACAACTCAGCAAAATACTTTTGTGAAGCAGAAGCAGCTAAATATTTCATCACTGCGAGCAAGTTTTCAAGTTGCCAAGCTAATAGCGTGCATTGGCAGACCATTCGTGGAGGGAGAATGTGTTAAAGAATGCCTTCTTTCTGTTGCCAAAGAGATGTGTCCAAAAAAGGCCGATTTATTTAGTACAGTGAGTCTTTCAGGACCTACAATTACACGAAGGATTGAAGAAATGGGAGACAATTTGCATCAGCATTTGCAAAACTCCGCAAAAAAACTTTCCTATTTTTCCTTGGCACTCGACGAAAGCAATGATGTTCGTGATTCTGCACAACTTCTAATTTTTATTCGTGGGACGAATGACTATTTCGAAGTCACAGAAGAGCTTGCTGCACTGCAAAGCATCAAAGGAACAACTACAGGAGAGGATATCTATGAAAAGGTTTGCCAAACTGTGAATGGTTTGGAGCTGGACTGGGCTAAACTAGCCAGTGTGACAACTGATGGTGCTCCTAGCATGGTGGGGTCTAAGAAAGGAGTAATTGCTCACATTAACCAAGAGATGGACAAACATAACCATTCTCATCCAATAGCCATACACTGCCTCATCCACCAACAAGCACTGTGTAGTAAATCACTGAAGTGGGACTCTGTTATGAAAATTGTGGTATCTTGTGTTAACTTCATTAGAGCTAATGCACTAAACCACAGACAATTTCAGGAATTTCTGTCTGAGCTAAATGTTGCCTATGAAGATGTTCTGTACCACACAGAAGTCCGTTGGCTGAGTCGAGGGAGAGTTTTGAAACATTTCTATGATTTACTTCCACAGATTACAGCTTTTCTGCTTTCAAAAAACAAAGAAGTACCAGAGCTCAATGATGCAGAATGGAAATGCCACCTTGCCTTTCTGACAGATGTAACAGAGCTACTCAACAGTTTCAATGTGCAACTTCAAGGAAAGGGGAAGCTCATCTGTGATATGCAATCACATGTGAAAGCATTTGAAGTAAAATTAGGCCTCCTCATCAAACAAGCGAAGGAGGAAAATTTCTGCCATCTCCCCACAACTCAAAATCTGTTAGCGGAAAAAACCATTGGTTGCATTCCCAAACAAAACATGTGTGGATTCACTGGAAAAGTTGCAAAAGGAGTTCCAATTTAGATTTAAAGAGCTTCATCTCCATGAACAGGACATACAGCTTTTCCGTAACCCATTTTCTATTGACATTGAAAATGTGGATACAATTTACCAAATGGAACTGGCTGAACTGCAGAATTGTGACTCTCTGAAAGACGCATTCAAGTCAAGCAGCCTTCCTAATTTCTATGCATCTCTCCCCTCTGAGACATATCCTAATCTCAGGAACCATGCACTCAAAATGGCAACCATCTTTGGCAGCACTTATGTCTGTGAACAGACTTTTTCCAGAATGAAACATCTGAAATCTCCAACCAGATCTAGACTAACTGATGCACACTTGCATCACTCGTTACGACTAGCAGTGACAAATATGGAACCGGACATTGACCATCTCATTAGCCAAAAGCAGGCCCATAGTTCCCATTGAAATACTGGTAAGTTTGTTGATTTAACTTGTTCTTAATTTTAAATATTGTATTTGTTCCCGTTTTGTTTTTTTTTACTTCAAAATATGATATGTGCAGTGTGCATAGGAATTTGTTCATAGTTTTTTTTAAAACTATAGTCTGGCCTTCCAACGGTCTGAGGGACAGTGAACTGGCCCCCTGTTTAAAAAGTTTGAGGACCCCTGATCTAGAGGGTCACCAGGAGTCGACACTGACTCGACGGCACTTAACAACAACAACATAAATTACCTGGAAATGGGTACAAGTGAGGTGATCAAATTATGCAGATGACACAAATTTATTCAAAGTTGTTATCACAAGAAGATTATGAAAAATTGCAAGAGGACCTTGATAAATTGGGAGACTGGATGTGCAAATAGCAGATGAAATTTAATGTGGACAAGTGCAAAGTTATGAATTTAGGGAAGAACATCCCAAATTATAGTTACATGATGCAAGGTTCCATGCTAGAAATCACCATCCAGGAAAATACATTGCAACCCTCTGCTCAGTGTGCAGCTATGGCTAAGAAAGCAAATAGAATGCTAGGAATCATAAAGAAATGAATGGCAAATAAAACCAAGGATATTCCTCTGTATTGCTCTATGGTGCGACCTCAGCTTGAATATTATTTGCAGTTCTAGTCACCATATCTTAAAAAAGGTAATATAGCAGAATTAGAAGTGGTAGAAAGAAGCGTGACCAAAATGATAAAGAGGATGGAAGGATATCACTATAAGGAAAGGCTTAAAAAGTTACAGCTCATCACTTGGAAAAGAGATGGCTTTGGGGAGATATGTTAAAGGTCTATAAAATGAGTGGAAATACTGGAGACACAATGAAACTACAATTTAGCATATTTAAGAGTTAATTTTGAGAAAAACATTTTTTTTCACTTATCACATAATCAAACTCTGGAATTTTTTGCTGGAGGATGTAATAAAAGCTGTTAGTATAATTGTGTTTAAAAGAGGTTTGGACAAGTTCCTGGAGAAAAAGTCCATAAACGAGTATTACAGTGGACAGGGGAAATCCACTGCTTACTCTTGACGATAAGCAGCATGGAATCTGTCTACTTTTTTGGAATCTGATATATACTTGTGACCTGGATTGGCCACTGTTGGACACAAGATACTGGGCTCGATGGATCTTTGGTCTGACCCATTATGGTGTATCTTATGATCTTTTAGAAAAAAAGGCTGAACATCTCTTTCAACTTCTTAAGCATGTTTCCTGTCATTTTTTTCAAAGTAATCTATCAGAATTAGATTGCATATTAACTTTTTTTGGTGGAAGAAACTATCTCAAATTGTGTTGGTGTTGAAGAGGTCTAAACAACAAGGATGTGTCAGTTTCCCCAGTTTTTATTCATATCATCAAGCTTTTTTGCTTAGGCACAGTACTCTCTGGCTTCAGCTCCTGAATCGCACTGCAAAAGTCCACAATTGGTGGTACTTGAACAGACATTATTCTATGCGGCACTTCACTGTTAACCTCTTTCCACTGAGAATATGGACCAGATAAAACACCCTTGGTTTCTATCTTTTAACCAGTTCCCAGTTCACAATAGGCCACTACCTCCTATCCCATGACTTTTTAATTTCCTTAAGAGTCTCTCATGAGGGACCTTGTCATAGGTTTTCTGAAAATCTAAATACACTATATCCACTGGCTCATTTTTATCTATCTGTTTATTCAGATCTTCAAAATAAAGTAGCAGACTGGTGAGGCTTAACTTCCCTTTGCTAAATCTATGTTGGTTTTGTCCCATTAAAACATGACTTTTCACTAATTTTGTTCTTTATAATTATTTCTACCATTTTGCCTGGCATTGACATCAGGCACACTGGGCTGTAGTTTCCTGGCTTACTCCTGTGACCCTTTTTAAAAATTGATGTTACAATGACCACTCTCCACTCTTCAAGTACTATAGACAATTTTAATGATAGTTTACTAATAGCAGGTCTGTAATGTCATTTTCGAATTCTCTGAGCACCCTGAGATTTATTCCATTTAGTCCAAGTGATTTGCTACTTTTTAGTTTGTCAAATAACCCTATTACATCTTCCAGGTTCACCAAGATTTGTTTTTCTTCGGTTAATTATCTTTTAAATATCATTTCTGGCATGGGATCTGCCCTTTATCTTCTTCAGTAAGAACCGAAACTTAGAATTCATTTAGTCTGCTATGGTTTTATCCTCCCTTAGTGCTCCTTTTTAATCCTCTATCTGATTGTCTTGCAGGCTTTTTGCTTCAAATGCACATGACATTTTTTTTATAATGAGCTTTTATTTCTACAGCAAGCTTCTTTTCAAAATCTCATTTTGCCAGCCGTATCAATGCTTTGCATCTAACTTTCTAGAGCCCATCCTTCTGGAAAAGGCCCCCCTCTTCCCCAGAATGTTTCCCAGGTCCTGACAAATCGAAAACCCTCTTCACTGAGACTCTGGAGGTCTGCCTTTCTCTCGGGTCTTGAACTTGGAATAGGGTAGCATTTCTGAGAGTGGGTTTCATCTTTCTACCTAAAAGCCTAAATTTGACCTCCAGAAACTGCCTCCCACACTCTCCAATGTTGTTGGTGCCCACATGTACTAAGACAACTGGCTCCTCCCCAGCACTGTCTAGAATCCTCTCTAGGTGATGAGTGTGGTCAACCACCTTCGCACCAGACAGGTAAGTGCCCAAGTCATCCTTATGCTCACCAGGTACCGAGCTATCTACTTGCCAACTAAAAGGGCCATCCTAAAACTTCCCTCCTGGGAAGAAGCCCCTGGAGAGATATCCTTGGTGTGAGAGGACGTTGCATCCCCAGGAGGGCAGGTCCTAGCTACAGGATCATTTCCTGCCACACCATAATGATGCTGTCGTTCCAGGTGGCCTTTCTTCTCCAAGACAGTACTGAGACTGCCAGATAGGAGGTGGTCCTTTTTTCTATTATGTCCTTTTAGGTCTCCTTTTTATACCTCTATCTTTCTCAGCTTCTCCAAGTCTACTCTAGTTTCCAAAGATCAGTCTTGTTCTCTGAGAGTCAGGAGCTCTTTGTACTAAGTGCACACACTTAAAGGGCAGCAGCAGGTGCACCCATGCCTAAGGGCCAAGCCAAAGGCCTCTTAGGTGTGACCCTTGAGTATGGACTGTAGTGAGGGGCGCTGATCAGACACTTCATACCAGGGCTAAGCAATCCTACAGCCTATGCCCCACCTTCTCACCAAAGGATCCTGTGCTGCCTACAACTTGAGCTCACCACATCCCTCAAAACTGAGGTAAGCCCACTCCATACTATCTGCACCTTTTATTACAGAAGAGTCAAGGAATCTAATTAACTAAAAACATCATACACAAAAGCACTGCCCCCCCCCCTTAGTGCATCTTCACTTGAGGTAACTGCAAAAATTCTTGTGTCCCAGCTCTTAATCCCTACACTCACTCAACTCAACCAAACAAATAACATAGCGATGAAGTGGGGACTCACCACAGCATATCAGATGTCCACACAGAACCCATATTTGCATAACAAATGAAAATGTCTTGGATCTCCACTGCAACAATCTTACTACTCTCTCTCACCCTAATGAGGTAGTCCAGCTCCACAACCATCCAAAGTGGTCTGATATCAATCATATATAGACAGAGAGACTCGTTAGCTCTACTCCCACCTCATGCACAAATTTGGAGAAGACATCATTGGCTCATAAGTATCAAGGCAACAACCTCCGCGATGCCTCACCAGTCACACATGCAGCACACCCAAATCATCAAATGTGGTCTGGTTAATGTATGTTCTGCACGCAACAAAACCAACATCAGACCACATGAAGGAACACAACATTGACATCCTATTTGTTACCGAATCATGGTTCACTGACACTGTTCATGTCCTAACTAACCAGCTTATAACTCCTGCATTAACTCTTCACAGTTGCCCAAGACTAAACAGAAGAGGGGGGGTATATCCATCCTCTCAAGCATACATCTTGACTTCAACCTTACAACATCCACCACAACTGACACAAGAGATACACTTGTAGTAGAAAGCAAGCACATGTCCATATGCCTTACATACAGAGCTCCATGTTCAGACACAGAGGACTCTCCGGTGCTGCTAGATATAGCATGCTCTCACGCTGCCAAAGATAAACCCTTAATAATGTTGGGCAAATTCAACCTCAACTCAGCACCCACTACACAGGCTAACTCCTTTGAAGCCATAGATACTATGGAACTCTCACAAATCATAAAGGTTCCCACACACAAGGGAGGTAACACACTGGACTTACTATTCATATTCAACAAGATTCACTTAGCTGCCCCCAGCATCTCTTACCAGGCAACTGCCATCCCCTAGTCAGACCACCACATGATTACCTTCAATTTACCCCTGCTGCTCCACCACAATACCACAAAACATACTCATACTCAAAAACCACGAAGATTCAAAGAATTCAACAAGCAAGCACTTCTGGACCATATCATACCACAGTTGGATTCTGTCTCAACTGACCTTACTTCACTTGTGGACAGCTGGAACAACATCATAGCACCATTTGCTATAGTTCTCCAGAGAAGAGCGACCATATGAAATGACAAAGCTCCATGGTACTCAAAGGAAATAAGAGACCAATTGCAAGCTGAGACATCTGGAACGATGTTGGAGAAACACTAGAGACTCTACACACCAAAGAGAATATGCCATAAAACAGGAAAAATACTATAACCTAATTCACATACATAAGAGTACCATTCTAACCTCATCCTCAAATCATTCAACAAAGCCAGAGAGCTATTTGAAATAGTTCATTCACATGCACCCCACCTATCCAGCGAGACACTGTAATGCACCCAGATGACTTTGCTGTATACTGTACCTTCAGAACAAACTTACACTACCTAGTGAAGCAGCAATAACAAACCAGCCACTCGTAAACACATCTGGGAACACACAGCCATGGATCACATTTATACTAATCTCAGGGGAACTACTGGATCAAATTCTAACCATGCTTAACACTACAACTTCCCCCCTCAACCAATGTCCAGTCTCATGGATAAAGATGGGCAGAAATTCTAAACCTATCACTCTGAAGGGTTCATGCCCAACAACCTAAAAAACAGCATCTATAAGATCAGTTCTAAAAAATCCTTCTGCTGACATCAATTTACCCACTTCTTATAGACCCATTTCCAGCATTCCTCTCTTAGCTAAAATAATAGAAAAAGATGTACAACTCCAGCTGCAGAACTTCATAAACTCTGCCACACCAATAGACATGCAACAACATGGATTTAGATCAAACCATTGTGTGGAAACCATGCTCACCTCTCTAATAAAGACACTACTTAATGCACTCAAACAGGGATTCATTGTTATATTTCTCGACATAGCATCAGTGTTCATAAGAACATAAGATATGCCATACTGGGTCAGACAAAGGTCCATCAAGCCCAGTATCCTGTTTTCATCAGTGGCCAATCTAGATCACAAGTACCTAGCAGTTTCCCCAAAAGACACAGGTTCCACAATGCTTGTATTGGGTCAAGCAGTGGATATCCAGGGTCCCCCTTAATAATGGTTTATGGACCTTTCCGCCAGGAACTTGTCCAAACCTTTTTTAAACTCAGCTACACTAACAGCTTTTACTACATCCTCTGGTAACAAATTCCAGAGTTTGATTACACGTGGCGTGAAAAAATATTTTTTCTTATTGGTCTTAAATAGGTTACCCTGTAGTTTCATTGCATGTCCCCTAATCTTTCTATATTTTGATGACGTAAACAATCGATCTACTTATACCTGTTCCACTCAATTCATTATTTTATAAATCTCTATCATATCTCCCCTCAGCCATCTCTTTTTTTCAGAGTGAAGAGTCCTAACCTTTTTAGACTCTCTTCATAGGGGTATCCTTCCATTACCATTTTGGTGACTCTTCTCTGTACCTTTTCTAATAACGCATTATCCTTTTTAAGATACGGCGACCAGAACACACAGTATTCAAGGTGCGGTCTCACCATGGCATTATAATATCCTTTGTTTTATTCTCCTTTCCTTTCCTTTCCTTATGATACCTAGCATTCTATTTGCTCTCTTGGCCGTCGCTGCACACTGGGCAGGGTTTTAACCTGTTATCCATGATGGCACCTAAATCTTTATCCTGAGTGGTGGTTCCTAATGTGGAACCTTGCATCGTGTAACCATAGTTTTGGTTGTTCTTTCCTAGGTGCATAACTTTGCACTTGTCCACATTAAATTTCATCTGCCATTTGGATGCCCAGTCTTCCAATTTATCAAGATCCTCTTGCAATTTTCCACAATCCTCATGGATTTTAACAACTTTAACTAGTTGTGTCTCATCTGCAAATTTAATAACCTCACTCGTTATTCCCTTTTCCAGGTCATTTATGAATATGTTAAAAAGCAGCGGACTCAGCACAAATCCCTGGGATATTCCACTATTCACCTTTCTCCATTGGGAAAATTGGCAATTTAGCCCAACCCTCTGCTTTCTATCTTTTAACAAGTTCCTGATCCACAATAGTACACTGCTTCTTATCCCATGACTTTTTAGTTTTGCCAAAAGTCTCTGATGAGAGACCTTGTGAAAGGTTTTCTGAAAGTCCAGATACACTATTGTCAACCGACTCGCCTTTGTCTACCTGTTTATTCACACTTTCAAAAAAACATAACCGATTAGTAAGACAAGATCTTCCTTGTCTAAAGCCATGTTGGCTGTCTCCCATTAAACCATTACTATCTACATGTTCAGTAATTTTGTTCTTTATGATGGTTTCTACCATTTTTCCCGGTACTGAAGTCAGGCTCACCGGTCTGTAGTTTTCTGGATCACTCCTGGAACCCTTTTTAAAAATTGGCGTTACATTGGCGATCCTTCAATCTTCAGGTATTACAGATGATTTTAATGATAGTTCACAGATTATTAATAGCAGGTCTGCAGTCTCATATTTCAGTTCTTTCAACACCCTTGGATGTATACCATCTGGTCCACGTGATTTGCTACTTTTCAGTTTATCAAATAGTTGTAATACATCTTCCCGGTATATCTATATGTCTCTCAGTTCTTCCACAGTATCACCTTTAAATACCACATCAGTCATGGGTAGCATCTCTACATCTTCCTCAGTAAAGACTGAAGCAAAGAATTCATTCAGTCTCTCCGCTATGGCCTTGTCCCATCTTAGTGCCCCTTTTACCCCATATCATCTAATGGTCCAACTGACTCGCTCACAGGTTTTTTGCTATGAATATACTTGAAAAAGTCTTTATTATGCATTTTTGCTTCCACAGCAGGCTTCTTCTCAAATTCTCTCTTTGCCTGCCTTATCAATGCCTTACATTTAACTCGCCAGTGCTTGTGCTGTTTCCAGTTTTCGTTATTTGGCTCTTTTTTCAATTTCCTGAAAGATGCTCTTTTGGCAACATCCTCTCTGACTTCACCTTTAAACCATGCTGACAGTTTTTTGGACTTCCTTCCACTTTTCTTAAAGCGTGGAATACAGCTGGTCTGGGCTTCCAAGATAGTATTTTTAAACAACACCCAAGCTTGATGTAAGACTTTAACCTTTGCAACTGCTTCTTTTATTTTTTTCTTAACCATTTTCCTCATTTTATCATAGTATCCCTTTCGAAAGTTAAAAGGACTGTTTATTTCCTCACCATCCCTCCTCCATTTATTAAATCAAATGTGATCATACTATGATTACTATTGCCAAGTAGCCCCAACACCCTTATCTCTTGCACCAGGTCTGGTGTTCCACTAAGGACACGGTCCAAAATGGCTTCCCTTCTGGTCGGTTCATGAACCAGCTGCTCGATAGTACACCCCCACTGCCGTCGCCTTCCCCTTTTTACATGGAATGTCAATCCATACAGATTCTACAGCAAATTTTGTTTACTGCAAAACTTTAATCCTTTGTGACTCAATGCCATCTCTAACATAGAGCGCAACTCCTTCACCAATTTGATTAGCTCTATCATTACGATATAGCTTGTACTCAGGTATCAGTGTCCCTCTGGTTGTCCTCCTTTCACCATGTCTCTGAGATACCAATCATATCTAAACCTCTCATTTAGTGCTATATTCTAACTCTCCCATCTTATTTTTTAGACTTCTAGCATTTGTATACAAGAATTTTAGAGACTGTATTTTATTCATATTAATCTGGCTATTGGTAGGCAGGGGTAACTTGGAATCTTTAAGCTCTGTTTGCTCCGTATTCAAGGGCATTTGGGCTACTTTTGTCTTTATTGGAACCTCTCTGCTGATATGCCCTAACTTCTTTCTTTTGGTATATCCTTCAAAGATACATTGTTCTGAGCCATGTGGTCTTGGATGACTGTCAGTTCTCCCCTATTATCTAGTTTAAAAGCTGCTCTACCTCCTTTTTAAATGTTAATGCCAGCAGCCTGGTTCTATCCCGCTTAAAGTGAAGCCCATCCCTTCAGAAGAGACCCTAATTTCCCCAGAATGTTCCCCAATTCCTAACAAATCCAAAACCCTCAACCTTGCACCATTGTCTCATCCATACATTGAGACTCCGAAGCTCTGTCTGAGTTTTGGGTCCTGTGCGTAGAATAGGAAGCATTTCGGAGAATGCTACCCTGGAAGTTCTGGATTTCAACTTCCTACCTAAAAGCCTAAATTTGGCCTCCAGAACCTCCCTACCACATTTTCCTATGTCATTGGTACCGACATGTACCAAGACAGCAGACTCCTCCCCAGTACTATCTAGGTGGCACGTGAGGTCCGCTATCTTCACACCAGGCAGGCGTGTTACCAGGTGATCCTAATGTCCACCAGCCATCCAGCTATCTACATGCCTAATGATCGAATCACCAACTAGAACGGCTGTCCTAACCCTTCCTTCATGGGCACATGGTCCTGGAGAAACTTCCTCGGTGCGAGAGGGTTTTACATCATCTGGAGGACAGGTCCTAGCTACAGGATCACTTCTGCAACACCAGGGTGATGCTCTCCTGTCACATGACCCCTCTCCTCCATGGCAACAGGGATGCTGCCAGACTGGAGGTGGGACTTCAGGACTGTATCCCTGTAGGTCTCATCTGTGTATCCCTCTGTCTTCCTTATCTCCTCCAAGTCTGCTACTCTAGCTTCCAGAGACTGAACTCGTTCCCTGAGAGCAAAGAGCTCCTTGTACCTAGTGCACATGTAAGACCCCTCACCAACTGGGAGAAAATCATACATGTGACACTCAATGCAAAAGACTGGAAAGCCCCCATCTAGCTGCTGGACCTCTGTCTGTATCTTAGTTTTAAGGTTGTGTTTAGATATTTAAGTTCTTTACTTACTAAGGGTTACTGGAGGTAGTTATACTAATAAAACTATACCTAATACGTTTAATGTACTTTGTTCACTTGAAGCTTAATTAATCTCGGGTCCTTAATGTATGCCTGATGAGGATAAACACCTGCACCTGAGAGTGAATATGGCACCTCCTTTCCTTTAAGAGGTGTAAGCACTTATAAAGCTATGATTATCCCAGTAGTGGGTGGGTGTCGGAGAGGGAGGGAGGGATTGAAAGAAGACTTATTAAAAGCTGGCTGCTACACAGTACTTCTATCCTGTGCTTCTAAGGTAATCTGTGACCAATTTCCAGGAGTCGTCCCACAGCCCTTGCTTGGATAGAGGGAGTCTTGGGGTCTAAATTTAACCAGAAAGCTCTCTTCTGTGTTTGAAATTTAAACTGAAAGCTCTTTGCTGCTACTGGGCCCTGACTGGTTTAACAAATACACTGGGTTCACAGATTAATCAGCTTTAATCTAAATAATTCCCTTTTCCCCAAGATTTAGAAAAATTCCCAGAAGTAAATACTTAACAATTGCAGATCTCTCTCCAGAAGTAGCAGTCCACTTTTGTAGTCCTTCAAGTGGGGAGTTAGTTTAGGGCAGCGATGGCGAACCTATGGCACGCGTGCCAGCTGTGGCACGCGAAGGCCTTGCAGCTGGCACGCGTGAAGGTCCGCAGAAAAAGAAAAAGCGGGCTCTGGCTGCTGCCGCGGACGCGGCAGCATGCAGTGTCCCGCGGGGCCCCCTCCGCCCGCTAAGCCCCTCTGCAAGGGCTTTCAGATTCGCGAGGGAGACAGCGTCTCCCTCGCGTCTCTGTTAAGCCCGCAGGGGCTAATGGGAAATTTCCCATCAGCCCCTTTAGACGCGAGGGACTGATGGGAAATTTCCCATTAGCCCCTGCGGGCTTAACAGCGCCGCGAGGGAGACGCTCTCCCTCGCGAATCTGAAAGCCCTTGCAGAGGGGCTTAGCGGGCGGAGGGGGCCCCACGGGACATTGCATTCTGCCGCTGCCATGGCAGAAGCCAGAGCCAGCTGCTTTTTTTTTTTTTTTTAAATTTGCCATGGGGGGTGGGTTAGGACTGCTAATGGGCTAGGGGGGGGTTAGGACTGCTAATGGGCTAGGGGGGGTTAGGACTGCTAATGGGCTAGGGGGGGGGTTAGGACTGCTAATGGGCTATGGGGGGGGTTAGGACTGCTAATGGGCTAGAGAGGGGGGGGTTAGGACTGCTAAGGGGCTGGGGGGTAGGACTGCTAATGGGCTGTGGGCTGATGGGGGCTGTCTGGAAATGGGGTGATGGGGGGTTAGGACTGGTAATGGGCTATGGGGGGGTTAGGACTGCTAATGGGCTAGGGGGGGGGTTAGGACTGCTAATGGGCTGGGGGGGTTAGGACTGCTAATGGGCTGGGGGGTAGGACTGCTAATGGGCTGTGGGCTGATGGGGGCTGTCTGGAAATGGGGTGATGGGGGGTTAGGACTGGAAATGGGCTATGGGGGGGGGTTAGGACTGCTAATTGGCTAGAGAGTGGGGTAAAGGAATGATAATGGGCTAGGTGGGTTAGGACTGCTGATGGGGAGTGGTTAGGACTTGAGTTGGGCTGTTGGGTGGGGTTAGGACTGGAAATGGGCTGATGGGGGGTTAACACTGGAGGTGGTCTGATGGGGTTAGGACTGGTAATGGGCTATGGGGGGGTTTAGGACTGATAATGGGCTATGGGGGGCTGGGACAAGAAATGGGCTGATGGGGAGGGGTTAGGACTTGAGGTGGGCTGATGGGGTTAGGACTGGTAATGGACTGTGGGCTGATGGGGGGGTTAGGACTGGCAATGGGCTATGGGGGCTGACTGGAAGTGGGCTGATGGGGGGTTAGGACTGGAAGTGGGCTGATGGGGGGTTAGGACTGGTAATGGGTTATAGGGGGGGCTTAAACTGAAAATGGGGTGATGGGGGGTTAGGACTGGAAGTGGGTTGATGAGGGGGGATAGGACTGGTATTGGGTTGGGGGGTTGCTAGGACTGGAAATGGGTTGGGGGGCTGCTAGGACTGGAAATGGGCTGATGCAGGGACTAGAAGGGAATGGATGCTGGGTGAGGCTGGAACTAGAAGGGAGCTGGTGTTGGGGGAGGATTAGAATGGGATGGGGCTGGGAGAGTAAAATGGAGAGGGGAAAAATATTTTGTGTGGGAGGGATAAAAAATCTACAATTGGCCGGGTATTGGGAGAGTAAGTGGGGATTGAGGATGGAGGGGTAAATTTTGAGTAGATGAAATAGGAATGAGGAAAGAGCAAAAGGAGAAAGATTAGTATGTTAAAGCAGATGTAGAGAGAGAATGGAAAAAAAAACCCAAGAAGACAGAAGAAAGGACAAATGGACAGCAGATGGAGAGTTAGCAGAAGACACGAAGAAACCAGAAGAAAGTGGCTGGAACAATTGCAACTGAAAAAAAATGCACAAAAGGTAGAAAAATATCTCTTTATTTTGAATTTATTAATTGGAATATGTCAGCTCTGGGAAATGTGCATCATTAATTTTTGCGCTTTGTTTAGTACAAGAGGAAATTAATATATAGTTTTATTTCTACAGTGTTGTTGTATATTCCAAGTTTGGCTTTTGGGGTTCCCAGTTTAATTATTGTCTTCCTGTTTCTAAATTGTGATTCCTTGTTTGGTAATGGTCTGTTCTGCATGTGTAACTGAGCTGAGGTATTCTGTTTATATAATTCCTATTTGACATTGCCACTTGTTCTTTCCCCAGTAGGTCATGTATTGTTGTTCTCTGAGATGTATTGGTTTAATATTTGCAGTGTTGCCTTTTGATAGGTAGAGTATGGTGCTTTGTGAGTCCTGGTAGTGCTGTTAGGATACGGCGGGTTTGCTATGGGTTCTAAATGGGCAGCGTTTGTAGTAGTTCCTAATGTGCCTGGCGGTTGGTACTGGATTATAGTAATGTAGAAACCTTTTAGTCTTTCTTTATCCATATACTCATTAAGAGGCATGTTTACTAAAAGTTAGTGTATGGTAACATTATGCAAATATTTATGCAAATGAAGCACCTTATGCAAATGGAGCTTTAATTGACGTGCTGGCACTTTGAGGAAATTCTTTGGTTTTGTGCGGCAGTTTGGGCACTCGGGCTCAAAAAGGTTAGCCATCACTGGTTTAGGGAGTGTGGACAACTTGGAGGAGTTGGGAGAGCAGAGAAAAGGATGAGGCAGTCTGAAAGGTGAAATTTGCTATCTGCTATGATTCACCGTATGCATGTTTTTTTATATTGCCTCTTCTGTAACTCCTTTCATAGAAATGCATTGTGTCTCTTTTGGGAGGGGAGACTATTTCTTCAGAAACCCCACTCTGATTTCATCTATTCTCAAGCTCAGTGTGTCTTTTTACTTGGTTTTCACACATGCCAAGTTTGAATTTACATTGAGATTCCTGACCTTGATTAATTTCTAAGAGGAAGCTGTACTCGATTCAAAAATTCAGATAAGTGTTTCTTTTAAGAAATATATATTTTTCAATGAAGGTATGAATCTTTTAGTGAAAGTGTAAATGTTTATGAAAGTTTTAATATTTTTAATTGAAGATTAAGAATAGACTAGTGATGAGACTGAAGAGGTAGCACTGAGGGATTTTTATCTGCAGGTGCTCTTGATAAGAACATAAGATATGCCATACTGGGTCAGACCAAGATCCATCAAGCCCAGTATTCTGTTTCCAACAGTGGCCAATCTAGGTCACATGTACCTAGCAGTTTCCCCAAGAGACACAAGTTCCACAATGCTTGTACTGGGTCAAGCATTGATATCTTCGGTCACTTCTTAATAATGGTTTATGGACCTTTCCTCCAGGAACTTGTCCAAACCTTTTTTAAACCCAGCTACACTAACAGCCTTTACTACATCCTCCGGTAACAAATTCCAGAGTTTGATTACACGTTGAGTGAAAAAATATTTTCTTTTATTAGTCTTAAATAGTTTACCCTGTAGCTTCATTGCATGTCCCCTAGTCTTTCTATATTCTGATAAGGTAAACAATCGATCTACGTTTACCCGTTCCACTCCGTTCATTAATTTATAGACTTCTATCATATCTCCCCTCAGCCGTCTCTTTTCCAGGTTAAAGAGCCCTAACCATTTTAGCCTTTCTTCATAGGAGTATCCTTCCATCCCCTTTACCATTTTGGTGGCTCTTCTCTGTACCTTTTCTAAAATCGCTATATCCTTTTTAAGATACGGCGACCAGAATTGCACACAATATTCAAGGTGCGGTCTCACCATGGAACGATATAGAGGCATTATAATATCTTTTGTTTTATTTTCCATTCCTTTCCTTATCATACCTAGCATTCTATTTGCTCTCTTGGCCGCCGCTGCACACTGGGCCGAGGGTTTTAACATGGTATCCACAATGACGCCTAAATCTTTTTCCTGGATGGTGGTTCCTAATGTGGAACCTTGCATCGTGTAACCATAGTTTGGGTTGTTCTTCCCTAGGTGCATAACCTTGCACTTGTCCACATTAAATTTCATCTGCCATTTTGATGCCCAGTCTTCCAATTTATCAAGATCCTCTTGCAACTTTTCACAATCCTCTTGGGTTTTAACAACTTTAAATAGTTTTGTGTCATCTGCAAATTTGATAACCTCACTCGTTATTCCACTTTCCAGGTCATTTATGAATATGTCAAAAAGCAGCGGACCCAGCACAGATCCCTGGGGTACACCACTATTCACCTTTCTCCATTGGGAAAATTGGCCATTTAGCCCTACCCTCTGCTTTCTATCTTTTAACCAGTTCCTGATCCACAATAGTACACTGCCTCCTATCCCATGACTCTTTAGTTTTGCCAAAAGTCTCTCATGAGGGACCTTGTCAAAGGCTTTCTGAAAGTCCAGATACACAATATCAACCGACTCACCTTTGTCCACCTGTTTATTCACTCCTTCAAAAAAACATAACAGATTAGTAAGACAAGATCTTCCTTGTCTAAAGCCATGTTGGCTGTCTCCCATTAGGTTGTGACTATCTACATGCTGAGTAATTTTATTCTTTATGATGGTTTCTACCATTTTTCCCGGTACTGACGTCAGGCTCACCGGTCTGTAGTTTCCCGGATCACCCCTGGAACCCTTTTTAAAAATTGGTGTTATATTGGCGATCCTCCAATCTTCAGGTATTAGATGATTTTAATGATAGTTCACAGATTACTGATAGCAGTTCTGCAATCTCATATTTCGGTACTTTCAACACCCTTGGATGTATACCATCCGGCCCAGGTGATTTGCTACTCTTCAGTTTATCTAATAGTTGTAAGACATCTTCCCGATGTATCGATATTTTCTTCAATTCTTCCGCACCTTTAAATACCACTTCAGTCATGGGTAACATCCCTACATCTTCCTCAGTAAAGACCGAAGCAAAGAATTCATTCAGTCTCTCCGCTATTGCCTTGTCGCCTCTTAGTGCTCCTTTAACCCCTTTATCATCTAATGGACCAACTGACTCTCTCACAGGTTTTTTGCTACGAATGTACTTGAAAAGGTCTTTATTTCGCGTTTTTGCTTCCGCAGCAAGCTTCTTCTCAAATTCTCTCTTTGCCTGCCTTATCAATGCCTTGCATTTGACTTGCCAGTGCATGCGCTGTTTCCAGGTTTCGTCGTTTGGCTCTTTTTTCCATTTCCTGAAAGATGCTTTTTTGGCAACAGCCTCTCTGACCTCACCTTTAAACCATGCTGGCAGTTTTTTGGACTTCCTTCCACTTTTCTTAAAGCATGGAATACAGCTGGTCTGGGCTTCCAAGATAGTATTTTTCAACAACACCCAAGCTTGATGTACGTCTTTAACCTTTGCAACTGCTCCTTTTAGTTTTTTCTTAACTGTTTTCCTCATTTTATCATAGTCTCCCTTTCGAAAGTTAAAAGGTAGTACTGTGGATTTCCTTACTATCCCTCCTCCACTAATTAAATCAAAGGCGATCATGCTATGATCACTATTGCCAAGTGGCACCAACACCCTTATCTCTTGCACTAGATTTGGTGTTCCACTAAGGACTAGGTCTAATATGGCTTCCCCTCTGGTCGGTTCATGAACCAGCTGCTCCAAGAAGCAGTCATTTATTTCATCTAGGAACTTTATCTCCCTAGCATGTCCTGACGTGACACTGACCCAGTCGATACCGGGGTAATTGAAATCACCCATTATTATTACTGCGCTGTCACTGTTGTTAGCTTCCTTGATTTCTTTGAGCATTTCATCATCCATTTGGTCATTCTGGCCAGGTGCTCGATAATACACCCCCACTGCCATCGCCTTCCCCCTTTTATATGGAATTTCAATCCATATAGATTCTACAGCAGATTTTGTTTCCTGCAAAACTTTAATCCTTTCTGAGTGAATGCCCTCTCTAACATAGAGCACAACCCCTCCACCTATTTGATCAGCTCTATCATTACGATATAGTTTGTACCCAGGTATCACAGTGTCCCACTGGTTGTCCTCCTTCCACCATGTCTCTGATATTCCAATCATATCTAACCTTTCATTTAGTGCTCTATATTCTAACTCTCCCATCTTATTCTTTAGACTTCTAGCATTTGCATACAAGCATTTTAGAGAATGTATTTCATTCATGTTAATTTGGCTATTGTTAGACATGGGTAAATTGGGATCTTTAAGCTCTGTCTGCTCCATACTTGAGGGCATTTGGGCTACTTTACTCTTTTGTGGAACCTCTCTGCTTTTGGTAGTATCCTTCAAGGATACATTCTTCCGAACCATCCGCTCTTGGGCGACTGTCGGCTTTCCCCTAATATCTAGTTTAAAAGCTGCTCTATCTCCTTTTTAAAGGTTAATGCCAGCAGCCTGGTTCCATCCCGGTTAAGGTGAAGCCCATCCCTTCGGAAGAGCCCCTCCTTTCCCCAGAATGTTCCCCAGTTCCTAACAAATCCAAATCCCTCATCTCTGCATCATTGTCTCATCCACGCATTGAGACTCCAGAGCTCTGCCTGCCTTTTGGGTCCTGCACGTGGAACAGGAAGCATTTCGGAGAATGCTACCCTGGAGGTTCTGGATTTCAACTTCCTACCTAAAAGCCTAAATTTTGCCTCCAGAGCCTCCCTACCACATTTTCCTATGTCATTGGTACCGACATGTACCAAGACAGCAGATTCCTCCCCAGCACTATCTAAGACCTTATCTAGGTGGCGCGTGAGGTCCGCTACCTTCACACCAGGCAGGCATGTTACCAGGCGATCCTCACGTCCACCAGCCACCCAGCTATCTACATGCCTAATGATCGAATCACCAACTATAACGGCTGTCCTAACCCTTCCCTCATGGGCACATGGCCCTGGAGAAACTTCCTCGGTGCGAGAGGGTTTTACATCACCTGGAGGACAGGTCCTAGTTACAGGATCACTTCCTGCCACACCAGGGTGATGCTCTCCTGTCACGTGACCTCTCTCCTCCATGGCAACAGGGGTGCTGCTAGACTGGAGGTGGGACTTCAGGACTATATCCCTGTAGGTCTCGTCTATGTACCTCTCTGTCTGTCTTATGTTTTCCAAGTCTACTACTTTAGCCTCTAGAGAACGGACTTGTTCCCTGAGAGAAAAGAGCTCCTTGCATCTAGTGCACACGTAAGACCTCTCACCAACTGGGAGAAAATCATACATGAGACACTCAATGCAAAAGACTGGAAAGACCCCATCCCGCTGCTGGACTGCTGTCTGCATCTTAGTTTTAAGTTTGTGTCTAGATCTTTAAGTTCTTACTTACTAGGGGTTGCTATGGGTATTTATACCAATAAAACTGTACCTAATACGTTTAATATACCTTGTTCACCTGAAGCTTAATTAATCTCAGGTCCTTAGTGTATGACTGATTTGGGTAATGAGCTTCACCTGAAAGCACCTCCTGTCTTTTAAGATGTGTAAGTACCTATAAAGCTATGATTATCCCAGGGGAGGGAGGGAAATAACACTTATTAAAAGAGGGCTGCTACACAGTACCCTGTCTTGTGCTGCTGAGGTAAGCTAAATTCTGATTTGATTTAAATTATAGCTCTTAGCTGCTGCTAGGCTCTAACTTCTTATGAAATTTAAACTACAAGCTCTCTGCTGGGTACTAAATTTAACCAGAAAGCTCTCTTCTGTGTGTTAAATTTAAACTAAAAGTACTTTGCTGTTACTTGGCCCTGAGTGACTATTAAATTTAAATTACAAGCTCTCTGCTGGGTATGAAATGTAACCAGAAAGCTCTCCTCTGTGTTTTAAATTCAAACTTTAATTGCTGCTACTAGGCCCCAACTGATCCAACAAAAAACAGTGGGTTCACAGATTAAGTAGCTTTAATACAAAGAATTCTTTTTAGAAAATTACCAGAAGTATATACTCACAGTTGCAGATTTCTCTCCAGAAGTAACAGTCCCCCCTTTCTAGCCCTTCAAGACAGTTTGATGAGTTTGATGGGCCATTAATGAAATCCTATTTTGAATGGGCGGAGAGTTTGATATATGTATCTTTATAAAGTTGTCATTTGATCATTTTATTAACCACCCTGTATAAAATTACCCTCTTAAGTGTGCAGGTTAGGTTTCATAAGAACATAGGAAAAGCCATGCTGAGTCAGACCAAGGTCTGTCGAGCCCAGCATCCTGTCTGACAATGGCAGATCTCAAAAAAGTAGATCTGTTTCTCATAGCTCATTTCTAGGGATGAGAAAGGGCTCTCCGAAGCCTATGGCTATGGACTTTTCCTTCAGAAACTTGCCAAATATCTTTTGAACCCTGCAGTTAATCACTTTGACTATAGACTCTGGTAACATTCCACAACTTAATTATGGATTGGTTTTCAGTTTGCTAGTCATTAATTTCATGGAATGTCCTGTTTGAAAGGTTAAACCACCATTCCCTATTTAACCATTCCACCCCACTCTTGATCTTATAAATGTATATCATAGCCCCTTTGTCTTCTCTCCAAGCGTCCTAGCCTATTTACAGTTTCCGAATAATAAAGGTATTCGTGCAGTCTTATTTCTTGAAATTCATCTTCATTACGTTTGTTTCTGTTTTACAGAGAAGGCTTATTGGATGAAAATGTAGTACTGGCCTGTTCCGCACTGAAGCGAGTATACAGAAATATACTAACAAATGGGGAAAGCACCATGTTATTCCAAGGAGTGAAGAAAGAAGAGTTTTCTTTAAGTCGCCCCCTTTTTGTGCATTTGGATGGGTCCATGGAATTGATTTCCCAGCGGCTGGAGAGAAGAAAAGGACATTTCATGCCTTCAGTCTTACTGCAATCCCAGTTTGACACTTTGGAGCCTCCATCAGCACCAGAACATTTTATTGTTATTAATATTGAAAAGAATATTTCAGAAATAGTGGCTGAAATTGAGAAGATGTTAGTGGGATTTAACTTAGAGTATCTCCAGTAATCAGATGCTTTGTTTAAATGGCTGTCTGATTGTAATTGTTTTTTCATCTCAGACATTCCAGATCTTTATTACTTCTTATTGGTTTCTTAAAGCATTTTAAATCAGAAGGATAATTTTTTTAAATGCAGATTAAAGCTAGAGACTGGTTGGAGTTGCTGAAGGGATTCAGCAATTACTGTACTTATACTATATGTTTCCTGAGGCATCTCTGGGTAGATTCTGCAGCAAAGTCTCTTAAAATTGTGGGATATTTACATAAGTTAGGGGCACATTGTATACTAAATTTATCTTGCTTAATATAGTACTTTTCCAAATGTGCTTTATGCCTTTAATTTTGTTCTTTTGAAGACTCGATTGCAGTTAAAATAACATGGATGGGGGAGTCCCAAGAACTGGATTGGGATATTGATGGAGGCGGGGAGGGGGAGGAAAGGAAAGAGGAGAAGAGATAGAGGATGGGAAGGAAAAAGAGAAAAGCGGAGAGGGGGAGGAAGAGTAGAGGGAGGTTCTGACATGTTGGAGGGAGGCTCTAGAAGTTGTAGAGGGAGATTTGGGGATAAATGAGATGTCCCTGCCCCTCACTTACATCCCTGTCACTTTTCTGTTTAAATTCCTCCTCTCTTCCCCTCATCTACTACTACTACTGAACATTTGTATAGTGCTACAAGATGTATGCAGTGCTGCACAGACACCTGTAAAAGACATTCCCTGCTCATCAGAGCTTACAATCTCATCTCGGATTCCCCTTCTCATCTTCCAATCCCAAATGCCGAAATACAGATGCACATACCCATTTCTTTCTAGCCCCTCTTTCTCCATCCTGACTTGCTTTCAGCCTCTCTTTCACAATCAGTGGCATCATTTTGCTCCAGCAATCCTCCTCTCCCCACCCCTCCTGATCAGGCTGAAAGAGGGAGGTGGAAGAGGGCAGCAGCACATGCCTATGGTTGCATCATCTTTTGCCTGAGGCTGGGCAACTGGTTTGAATTCCAATTTGGCCTCAGAGTGGCATTTTACATTTCTTGGAGGGATGTGGAAGAATTGTCTCCCCCCCCCCCACACCTTAAAAAAAACCCTTCAGCTATGGTATCTGATATGCTGTAATTTTAAATTGTGAGGCTCTATGGCATAGTAATATTCAATAAATATCTAGAGATTACGTTTTGATAACTAAAAGGCAGATTACTAATCCATGTAACAGAAAAGAAAGCAGGGCGAACAGTAAAGATCAGCAGTAACTAAAGGAGAGAGAAAAAAAAGATAATTTTATTAAAATGTACTAAAATGGGATACATTGCATTCAGAGAGACAGATTGCAGCATATATTTTGCTTTGTAAATAAATCTTATGATTGCAAATTACACTTTGGACTTTTTCTGACTCATCATATCAGACTAAGTTGTCATGTAGAGCAGCATCTTCTTGGAGAGTGGGAGAGCAGCTGCAATCACAGCAAAACAGTAGATACAGCCATACAAAGAGCCATCAGTCTGTACTCTACCTGCAGGGAGGTGGGCAAATTTCAAAAAGAAATTTACCTGAGTAAATGGCTTTTGGAAATGACCTCCCATGCATGTGTATGTATGTATGTACAGGTAGTCGTCGACTTAAGACCAATGCGACTTACGACTGATCGACTTTACGACCAGTTTTCTGGCCACGACTGGCAGCCCGTGAGAGCAAAAACGCCAGCCCTGAATCGTCCTGAGGCAAAACGCCGGCGGAATCCTGATCGGCGTGTGCGCTAACGGTCCAGGCAGTAAGAAAAAAAACCCCGGTGAAGATTTCACCCCGTGGCTCTGCCCGGAGCTCAGCCAGCGCTTCAGACACTCCCCAGATCACAGCGGGTGGCTGGCAATAGCAGATCTCTCCTCCGTACCGTCTAGGACAGTGATGGCTAACCTTTTTGAGCCCGAGTGCCCAAACTGCCGCACAAAACCAAAGAATTTCCTCAAAGTGCCAGCACGTCAATTAAACCTTAACAACAAGATTTTAGTATCTAAAAACTCTTTATAAAGTTGCCTGAACTATGTAACATCATTTGTAAAGGTTGGAATCTTTGTATTGTCAGAGAATCAATTTGATTCACAATCCTTTGGTTTTCATTTCAATTTATTGGCAATTTATAATGTTTTAATGATTTCATTCAATTTAATGAATTTAGGAAGAATTTGATTCAGTTACACAATATATTTTAAATGTATTATTCACATAACATGTCAAATGTATCCTGAGTAAAAAAAAGATAAACTTCTTAAAACTGTTAACTGTGTCAGGACTCGGTGTGTATTCCCAAAGAATCTATACATGAAAAAAATTAATGTGATGTTTGTTGTTGCATGCATGCTGATAACTTGTCAAAGAGAGATCTTTCTACCTTTTGTGCATTTTTTTTCAGTTGCAATTGCTCCAGCCACTTTCTTCTGGTTTCTTCATGTTTTCTGCTAACTCTCCATCATCTGCTGTCCATTTGTCCTTTCTTCTCTCTTCTAGTTTTTTTTTCCATTCTCTCTCTCTACATCCGCTTTAACATACTAATCTTTCTCCTTTTGCTCTTTCCTCATTCCTATTTCATCCACTCAAATTTTACCCCTCCATCCTCAATCCCCACTTACTCTCCCAATACCCGGCCAATTGTAGATTTTTTATCCCTCCCACACAAAATATTTTTCCCCTCTCCATTTTACTCTCCCAGCCCCATCCCATTCTAATCCTCCCCCAACATCAGCTCCCTTCTAGTTCCAGCCTCACCCAGCATCCATTCCCATTCTAGTCCCTGCATCAGCCCATTTCCAGTCCTAGCCCCCCATCAGCCCATTTCCAGTCCTAGCAACCCCCCAACCCAATACCAGTCCTAGCCCCCCCCATCAACCCACTTCCAGTCCTAACCCCATCAACCCATTTCCAGTCAGCCCCCCATAGCCCATTGCCAGTCCTAACCCCCCCATCAGCCCACAGCCCATTACCAGTCCTAACCCCATCAGCCCACCTCAAGTCCTAACCCCTATCAGCCCATTTCCTGTCCTAGCCCCCCCATAGCCCATTATCAGTCCTAACCCCCCCCCATAGCCCATTACCAGACAGCCCCCATCAGCCAACAGCCCATTACCAGTCTTAACCCCCCCATAGCCCATTACCAGTTCTAACCCCCCCAACAGCCCACAGCCCATTACCAGTCTTAACCCCCCATAGCCCATTACCAGTTCTAACCCCCCAACAGCCCACAGCCCATTTCCAGTCCTAACCCCATCAACCCACCTCAAGTCCTAACCCCTCCCCATCAGCCCATTTCCTGTCCTAGCCCCCCCATAGCCCATCAGCACTCCTAACCCCCCCAGCCCCCCCATAGCCCATCAGCACTCCTAACCCCCCATAGCCCATCAGCACTCCTAACCCCCCAGCCCATCAGCACTCCTAACCCCCCCCAGCCCCCCCATAGCCCATCAGCACTCCTAACCCCCCCAGCCCATCACACTCCTAACCCCCCCAGCCCATCAGCAATCCTAACCCCCAGCCCAGCCCAGCCGAGGGAATTTTTTTTTTTTTTAAAAGCTGTCTTCTCCCGCTGCCGGGGCCGCCGCGGCAGAATCGAGTGTGCCGCGGGGCCCCCCCTGCCCAGCACCGCCTGCCCACCCCCTCTATCCGCTCGCACCTCGCAGCTCACAGTGACATGCGCCGGCTTCCCTCGCTCTCTGAAAGCTGGCGCGTGTCACTGTGAGCTGCGACGAGAGAGCGGATAGAGGGGGAGGGCAGGCTGTGCTGGGCAGGGGGGGCCCCGCGGCACACTCGATTCTGCCGCGGCGGCCCCGGCAGCGGGAGAAGACAGCTTTTTTTTTTTTTTTATTTTACTTGCGGACCTTCCCGCGTGCCAGCTGCAAGGCCTTCGTGTGCCACAGCTGGCACGCGTGCCACAGGTTCGCCATCGCTGGTCTAGGAGGAGAGATCTAGCAGTACTGGCTGGCTATGACTCCTCTGCAGGAACACAAAAGCAGAAGGTCAGTGCAGACCCGGCTCCTCGATCGCCTCTCTGATCCTTTTTTTTTTTAAAGGCACAGCTACCTAATAAAACCTAAAACAAAGTTAAGTAGGCCGACTTACGACCACAATCGACTTAGACCGGTCTGTCGGAACCAGACGTGGTCGTAAGTCGACGACTACCTGTGTGTGTGTGTGTGTGTATAAATACACAGGGTGGCCCAAAAAGTGAGAACATTTTGTAGCATATAAGTTATTTAAAAATTCAAAAAGACAGATGTAAACAATTGACAAATTCTAAAAAAAAAAAAGATGGCGACTGGAAATTGTCTAAATAAAGACGTTATATAGCTAAAAAAGGTAAATAAGTAAAACTATTTAAGCTTTTAATGTACGAGATGTTCTCACTTGTTTTGGGCTACCCTGTGTGTATATATATATATATATATAGATATAATTTTTTTTTTTGAGCATGGGGATAGTATTTAGAAAGACAACTTTATTTCTGATATTCAGGGACCCATCCATTGGGAGGGTCATGGAATATGCAGTCCTAAGCTTAAACAGATAAACAGCAGCCCTAACTTCAAATGGATAAGTTATGCTACTCCCCTAAGCAAATAAATTTATTCTGATAGTGGTTGAATATTGCCGGTGTACTGGTAAATTGTGGTGCAGACTCTGAAATGCCCCTAACCTTGTCTCAGTTTAAATGGATACATTTTGCTGGACATCATGTAGTCTGTCTAGAAATTTTCTATTAGCCAGCACTTAATGGGGGAAAAAACCAATCTCCAGGAACAAGCAGGAATGAGTCTTCACATATGGGTATCGTCGGTACCGACGGAGCCTGCGCGGGAACGCTCCCCAGCGTCCTGAAAGAAAGCTTTTGGGAGCATCCCACAGTGCCTGCGCGCTGCCTTCCCGCCTTTCCTAACTGCCTCTCTCCAGTTCTTCTTTTCCGCGGAGCCAGCAGGTCGTGTTTCCTGTCACCGCTGAAGAATTTCTTATTTTCTTTTATTTTTCTTTAGTTGCGTGTCTGCCTTCTCGATTCCGCACCGGTACTACCGGTTCTTTTTCTTTCTTTAAAAAAAAAACAACAAAAAAAAACCTTCTACTTTTTTCAGTCCATTTCTCTTCTGGGGCCTTAGGCCCACAGAGATATTTTTCCCTCATGGAAAAACCCGCCTCCGGGTTTAAAAAATGCACAAAGTGCAGTAGCACTATTTCTGTCACCGACACCCATGACTGGTGTCTAAAATGTTTAGGTCCTGACCACTCCATTGCGGATTGTGAGTCCTGTTCCATGATGTCCAAAAGAGGGTTACAGAATCGGGCAGCTAAGCTCAGTACCCTGTTTCCCTACGATGCAGCTTCCGTGGCATCGACGTCTTCCAGGGCTGCTGCTTCATCCCATGGATCTCAGGTAACCAAACTTAAATCTGGCCGGTCCTCAAAGAGTTCATCTCCCTCTAAGTATCGAGATGCCCCCGGGCTTACTCTTGAGGATGCCACACCGGCAAAATTACCCCGGCGGGAGGCTCCGGCTTCCAAAGCACTATCTATGGGGTCACAGGTTGACATCGATGGCTCGGCCTCGACCGATCACCTGTTACAATGTTCTGGGGTACCGGCAGTTTCTACCGGTACTGATATCCAGACATTGGTGGCGTCAATGGATCAGAATATCCTGACCATGCAGCGTGCCACGGCATTCATTCAAGCTGCAACGCCTACGGTACCGCAACAAACTCCGTTGTCGGTACCCGTACCGATTCCAGTACAGGATCCGATTCCGGTTCCGATACCAGTACCGCTTGCATCGACATCAGCGGTACACTATCCAGTGATGCCTATCAGTACCGGCCCGGTACCGATTACCCCCGATGTCGATACCTCCCGGTACGCGTATCGGGCTCTACGAGAGCATCCAGACAGTCGATACTTCGATTCTTCTGAAGACTCTGACTCTTCATAAGCCTCAATTGAAGCATCGGGGATCCTTCCTCAGGAACCCTCTTCTCCAAAAAGGAGAATGTCTCCTCCTGAAGACTTGTCTTTTCAGGATTTTATTAGGGAGGCGGCCAAAGGCCTGTCCATCTCAGTGACCTCTGAGACTGAACCTAGAGCCAAAAAATTAGATATCCTACAATATCCTAAGGCTCCTAAAGAGGCAGCCACCTTACCAATACATGAGATTCTTTATGAACACATGTTGGGCATATGGGAGATTCCTCTTTCCACCTCCCATCATTCCAGAAGGTTGGATACCATGTATCGTGTTCCTCCTTGTCCTGGATTTCATAAGACTCAGCTTCCTCACCACTCCATTGTGGTAGAGTCTGCTATGAAAAAGATCAAGAGTACAAAAAGGCACTCTTCTGCTCCTCCAGGAAGAGAATGCAGAACCCTAGATGCCTTTGGCAGGAAAATCTTCCAGGCCAGTATGCTTGTAGCCAGAATCAACTCCTATAGTCTCTATATGGGGATGTTTCTCAAAGAAGTTACAGATCATCTGCAAACCTTATCTCCTTTTATGTCAGAAGATAAGAGAGAAGAATACATCACCTGGTTTAAACATGCACAGGATGTATCCAAGTTTTCCAATCGTGCAGCCTTTGACTCTTTTGAGGGGGTCAGTAGAGCCTCGGCTTTTGCCATAGGTGCACGCAGAGTTGCTTGGTTGCAAGCCTCTGATTTAGAATCCTGGGTACAGGATGGTCTAGTTAACCTTCCCTGTACAGGCGAAAACCTGTTTGGCAAAGATTGGCAAGCAAAGGCCAACCAGATGGATGCTGAAAATTCTGCTTTAGATAGACTTTCAAAGTCTACTACTGCTCCTTTTAAAAAGAGGTTGTTCAAAAAGGGATCTTTCCCAAAGAAAGGGAAATTTTCTTATGGTCAGGCCTCTTCTCAAGGTCGTTTTGCTACAAAGAGACAGCAACAACCAAAACAGGCCAAAACCCAGGCTGCGAGGACTGCTACGGCCCAACAGCCTCAGCCTCCTCAGGGCCTTTGACTTTCCACTAGTGAACTTAGCCTTTCTGGCTCTAGAACATCCAGAGCGCCTCACCATCCCAGGAAGGTTAGCTCACTTTGCTCCCAGATGGGAACAAATCACAGCAGAGCAGTGGACCCTCTCCATCATAAGGGAAGGGTGCAAACTTCATTTCTTAAACCTTCCTCCTCACACCATGGTGAAACAGTTCAATTCTCCAACATCTCTCCTCACCCTTCTAGGTCAGGAGATTGCTACCCTTCTTGCCCAAGGGGCAATAGAAGAAGTACCCCTTCTTCAACAGGGCTCAGGGTTCTACTCCCCCTATTTTCTCATCCCAAAGAAAACAGGGGGCTACAGACCCATATTAGATCTCAGAGAATTGAACAAGTTTCTATGCAAGGAGAAATTCAAGATGACTTCTCTCGGAACTCTCCTTCCATACCTTCAGAGTCAGGACTGGCTTTGTTCTCTAGATCTCAAGGATGCATACACCCATGTTCTCATCCATCCAACACACAGAAGATTCCTTCGCTTCCTATACCAAGGAAAGCACTACCAATACAAAGTGCTTCCTTTCGGTCTGGCCTCTGCTCCAAGAGTGTTCACAAAATGCATGGCAGTAGTAGCTGCATTCCTCCGCACTCTAGGAATATTCGTATTCCCATATCTGGACGACTGGCTCATCTGAGCTCCATCCCAGTCAGAGGCCCAGATTTCTCTAGCCTGCACAAGGCGTGTTCTTCAGTATCTGGGACTGGTAATCAACATTCCAAAATCCCATCTTACCCCTACTCAGTCTCTAGAGTTCATAGGGGCCTTACTGGATACCACTACTGCAAGGGCCTATCTCCCCCAGGCCCGTTGCCTACGCTTAGTGCAGTTAGTCTCCCAGATTCAGTTAAAATCCCATTTAACTGCTCGAGAGATGTTGCAACTTTTAGGCCACATGGCATCCACGGTGCATGTGGTTCCCTATGCTCGCCTTCACATGAGAGCAGCTCAGTGGACCCTATCCACCCAGTGGACCCAGGCATCAGGTTGCCTGTCAGACAAAATAGCAACCTCCAGTCGCCTATTTTCGTCCCTCCACTGGTGGAAGTCCACTCAGAATCTGTTGCTGGGGTCCCCCTTCCAACAGGTGTTACCCCAAGAAATCCTTCCAACAGATGCCTCTCCAAAGGGTTGGGGGTCTCATCTAGAAGATCTCTCGACCCAGGGCATCTGGTCTCCACAGGAGACATATCTTCATATCAACCTCTTATAGCTCAGAGCAATTTTTCTGGCTCTCAGAGTCTTCCACACCCTGCTCAGCTACAAGACAATCCTCATCCACACGGACAACCAGGTAGCTATGTTCTACGTGAACAAGCAGGGAGGAACTGGCTCTCTGTCGCTTTTCAACAAAGCTCTGAGATTGTGGGCCTTCGCCAGAGAGCATCAAATCCATCTCATGGCAGTATATCTTCCAGGAGTTCAAAACTCTTGGGCAGACAGACTCAGTCAAGTTCTGCTTCCACACAAATGGTCCCTCCATGGGGACCAGATAGCCAGAATTTTTCGGATTTGGGGTACCCCAGACATACACCTGTTTGCAAGTCCGTGGAATGCCAAACTTCCCCGGTTCTGTTCCAGGATTCCATGTCAGGGAGTTCAGGCCAGGGATGCCTTCCTCCTTCATTGGGGGCAAGACTTCCTTTATGCCTTTCCACCTATTCCCTTAATCCCCAAGACTCTGTTCAAGCTTCAGAGAGACAAAGGGACTATGATCCTTATAGCACCACTTTGGCCACGCCAAGTGTGGTACCCTCTACTTCTGCATCTCTCTCAAGCTCCCTCCCTAGACCTGGGGTCTGCTCCAGATCTCCTCTCCCAGGAGGAGGGAACCTTGTGGCACCCAAATCCTCAGTCTCTTCATCCCAGGGCCTGGTTGCTGAAGGCCTAGACCTTCAAGATTTACAACTTTCTCAGCAAGTGAAGGATATCCTTCATGCTTCCAGAAAGCCTTCCACCAGACGTTCATATGCTTTTAAATGGAAAAGGTTTTCCATTTGGTGTGCAGAGAAGGGTCTCAACCCTCTTGCAATACCTTTGCATTCTTTATTAGACTATCTGCTGCATTTATCCCATGCAGGCCTTAAAACAAATTCAATCAGAGTCCATTTGAGTGCTATTGCAGCATCCCTTAAGCCTCTCAATGGACAACCTATTTCCTCTCATCCTCTTATAGCAAGATTCATGAGAGGCCTTCTTTTGACTAAACCTCCCATCAGACCACCTCCAGTGGCCTGGGACTTGAATCTGGTTCTTGGCCAGCTTATGAAGCCACCCTTTGAACCCTTAGCCACTACCTCCTTAAAATTCCTTTCTTGGAAGGTTATTTTTCTCATTGCAGTCACCTCAGCTCGCTGTATCAGTGAGCTGCAAGCTTTAGTGGCTAATCCTCCTTATACAAGGTTCCATCATGACAAGGTAGTCCTCAGAACTAATCCACACTTTATGCCTAAAGTGGTCTCACCTTTTCATCTGAACCAGGAGGTGTATTTACCTGTCTTTTTTCCAGGACCTCATGCATCAAGTGCAGAGAGGAATCTTCATACCCTGGATTGTAAAAGAGCACTTGCCTTCTACTTACAAAGAACACAGCAACATAGAAAGTCCTTTCAACTTTTTGTTGCTTTTGATCCTTCTCATTTAGGACTTCCAGTCTCCAAGAGAACTCTGTCTAATTGGATTGCTCAGTGTATTTCCTTTGCCTACCAGAGGAAGAATCTTTCTCTGGAGGGCCATGTCACAGCTCACAATGTGAGGGCCATGGCAGCCTCTATGGCTCATCTTAACTCTGTGTCCATCGACCAAATCTGTCGAGCAGCCACCTGGGCATCGGTTCATACCTTCACAGCCCATTACTGCTTGGACAAGGACTCCCGCCGGGATGCCTTGTTTGGTCAGGCTGTTCTCAAACACCTGTTCCATACCTAATCAACTCCTACCCTCCATCCCTGACTGGATGCCTGAGATTCATGGGTGCAGGTGGAGCCCTTTCCAGGGACCCACAATCTGGGTGATCTCCCAGGCATCTCTAGCTGGGGAGTCCCCATATGTGAAGACTCATTCCTGCTTGTTCCTGGAGATAGCACAGTTACTTACCTGTAACAGGTGATCTCTGGGAACAGCAGGAATAAGTCTTCACAACCCACCCACCTCCCCTAGGAGTTGTATCTCTCTATCTATCTTTCCTTTCCTCTCTCTCTCTCTTTGTCTCAGCTTTAAAACTCGAACTGGAGAGAGGCAGTTAGGAAAGGCGGGAAGGCAGCGCGCAGGTGCTGTGGGATGCTCCCAAAAGCTTTCTTTCAGGACGCTGGGGAGCGTTCCCGCGCAGGATCCGTCGGTACCGACGATACCCATATGTGAAGACTTATTCCTGCTGTTCCCAGAGATCACCTGTTAAAGGTAAGTAACTGTGCTTTATGCAGTTAGCATTGGGTGTCCACCATGTAAGTGTGTTTGAATATTGACCTAATGATGTCCAGTTATGATGAGGTGATCACAGTTGAGCTTAATTATCAAAATATTAGTGGGAGGGATGGCCTGCAGACTTGGGAAAATAATTTTGGGGGTAGTGGTGCAAAACCGAAAGTTCATTTATGGCATCTGATATCCAGCCTTATAACTAAACCTGAAAAACTGATCTTTGTTCACAGCAGCTTCCTGTCAAAATGACCAAAGATTTGAAACATCTTTCAGTAGGCATCTTGAAAACTGTCCAAGGAGAAAAATTAAAAAAATCTTTGTTTCATTTTTCCACATTTGCTTTTATTTATTTATTGTGATTTATTAATCACAACTATAAAATGCTTGTAGGGAGAAGTAAAAGATGTTGACATCCTGAAGAATTCAGATTTAAGAACAAAAGAAAATAAATGCTATACTGGGTGAGACTAAAGTCTATCAAGCCCAGTATCCTGTTTCCAACAGTGGCCAATCCAGGTCACAAGTACCTGGCAGGTTCCCAAAAAGACACACAGGTTCCACAATGCCTGTAGTGGGGCAAGCAGTGGATTTCCCAAGTCCTCTTTAATAATGGTTTATGAACCTTTCCTCCAGGAACTTGTCCAAATCTTTTTTAAACCCAGCTACACTAACAGCCTTTACTACATCCTCCGGTAACAAATTCCAGAGTTTGATTACACGTTGAGTGAAAAAATATTTTCTTTTATTAGTCTTAAATAGTTTACCCTGTAGCTTCATTGCATGTCCCCTAGTCTTTCTATATTCTGATAAGGTAAACAATCGATCTACGTTTACCCGTTCCACTCCGTTCATTAATTTATAGACTTCTATCATATCTCCCTCAGCCGTTCCATGTTAAAGAGCCCTAACCTTTTTAGCCTTTCTTCATAGGAGTATCCTTCCATCCCCTTTACTATTTTGGTGGCTCTTCTCTGAACCTTTTCTAAAATCGGTATATCCTTTTTAAGATACGGCGACCAGAATTGCACACAATATTCAAGGTGCGGTCTCACCATGGAACGATATAGAGGCATTATAATATCTTTTGTTTTATTTTCCATTCCTTTCCTTATCATACCTAGCATTCTATTTGCTCTCTTGGCCGCTGCTGCACACTGGGCTGAGGGTTTTAACATGGTATCCACAATGACGCCTAAATATTTTTCCTGGGTGGTAGTTCCTAATGTGGAACCTTGCATCGTGTATCCATAGTTTGGGTTGTTCTTCCCTAGGTGCATAACCTTGCACTTGTCCACATTAAATTTCATCTGCCATTTTGATGCCCAGTCTTCCAATTTATCAAGATCCTCTTGCAATTTTCCACAATCCTCTTGGGTTTTAACGACTTTAAATAGTTTTGTGTCATCTGCAAATTTGATAACCTCACTCGTTATTCCACTTTCCAGGTCATTTATGAATATGTCAAAAAGCAGCGGACCCAGCACAGATCCCTGGGGTATATTCACCTTTCTCCATTGGGAAAATTGGCCATTTAGCCCTACCCTCTGCTTTCTATCTTTTAACCAGTTCCTGATCCACAATAGTACACTGCCTCCTATCCCATGACTCTTTAGTTTTGCCAAAAGTCTCTCATGAGGGACCTTGTCAAAGGCTTTCTGAAAGTCCAGATACACAATATCAACCGACTCACCTTTGTCCACCTGATTATTCACTCCTTAAAAAAAACATAACAGATTAGTAAGACAAGATCTTCCTTGTCTAAAGCCATGTTGGCTGTCTCCCATTAGGTCATGACTATCTACAGGCTGAGTAATTTTATTCTTTATGATGGTTTCTACCATTTTTCCCGGTACTGACGTCAGGCTCACCGGTCCGTAGTTTCCCGGATCACCCCTGGAACCCTTTTTAAAAATTGGTGTTACATTGGCGATCCTCCAATCTTCAGGTATTAGAGATGATTTTAATGATAGTTCACAGATTACTAATAGCAGGTCTGCAATCTCATATTTCAGTTCTTTCAACACCCTTGGATGTATACCATCCGGCCCAGGTGATTTGCTACTCTTCAGTTTATCTAATAGTTGTAATACATCTTCCCGATGTATAGATATTTCCTTCAATTTTTCCGCACCTTTAAATACCACTTCAGTCATGGGTAATATCCCTACATCTTCCTCAGTAAAGACCGAAGCAAAGAATTCATTCAGTCTCTCCGCTATCGCCTTGTCGCCTCTTAGTGCTCCTTTATCATCTAATGGACCAACTGACTCTCTCACAGGTTTTTTGCTACGAATGTACTTGAAAAGGTCTTTACTTCTCGTTTTTGCTTCTGCAGCAAGCTTCTTCTCAAATTCTCCCTTTGCCTGCCTTATCAATGCCTTGCATTTGACTTGCCAGTGCTTGTGCTGTTTCCAGGTTTCGTCGTTTGGCTCTTTTTTCCATTTCCTGAAAGATGCTTTTTTGGCAACAGCCTCTCTGACCTCACCTTTAAACCATGCTGGCAGTTTTTTGGACTTCCTTCCACTTTTCTTAGTGTGGAATACAGCTGGTTTGGGCTTCCAAGATAGTATTTTTCAACATCAGCCAAGCCTGATGTACATCTTTAACCTTTGCAACTGCTCCTTTTAGTTTTTTCTTAACTGTTTTCCTCATTTTATCATAGTTTCCCTTTCGAAAGTTAAACGGTAGTACTGTGGATTTCCTTACTATCCCTCCTCCACTAATTAAATCAAAGGCAATCATGCTATGATCACTATTGCCAAGTGGCCCCAACAACCTTATCTCTTGCACTAGGTCTGGTGTTCCACTAAGGACTAGGTCTAATATGGTTTCCCCTCTGGTCGGTTCATGAACCAGCTGATCCAAGAAGCAGTCATTTATTTCATCTAGGAACTTTATCTCCCTAGCATATCCTGACGTGACACTGACCCAGTCGATACCGGGTTAGTTGAAATCACCTATTATTATTACTGCACTGTAACCTTTGTTAGCTTCCTTGATTTCTTTGAACATTTCATCATCCATTTGGTCATTCTGGCCAGGCGGTCGATAGTACACCCCCACTGCCATCGCCTTCCCCCTTTTACATGGAATTTCAATCCATATAGATTCTACAGCAGATTTTGTTTCCTGCAAAACGTTAATCCTTTATGGCTCAATGCCCTCTCTAACATAGAGAGCAACCCCTCCACCAATTTGATCAGCTCTATCATTATGATATAGTTTGTACCCAGGTATCACAGTGTCCCACTGGTTGTCCTCCTTCTACCATGTCTCTGATATTCCAATCATATCTAACCTTTCATTTAGTGCTATATATATATATATATATATATATATAAGGCGATTTAGAAGAAGGCGACTTGCCTGACGCGGAAGAGCAGAGTAGGGTTGTCAGGGTTTTTCGCCGCGAGGAGCTGCCAGCCTTGATTACGGAGACTCTCAAGACGCTTAATATGCCCTCGGTTGGAGCGGAAGCGGAGGAAGCTTTGGAGGATCCCCTCTTGCAGGCGGTTCACACGTCCCAAAAGGTTTTTCCTGTGCATAGGGTTTTTAGGAGTATGATCCAGGAGGAATGGGACTTGCCAGAGTCGGCCCTGAAGGGTTCCCGGGCCTTGGCTCGCCTTTATCCGCTAGCTGATCAGGACAGAGAACTGTTTCGCTCCCCAAAGGTAGATGCGGCAGTCTCGGCGGTCACTAAGAAGACCACTATTCCGGTGGAGGGGGCGGCTGCGTTGAAGGATGTTCAGGATCGTAAGTTGGATATGCTGTTGAAACAGGTGTTCAATGTTAGCGCCCTCTCCATGCAGGCCTCCATAGCCGGGGCATGGGTGGCAAGAGCCTGTTTGCGATGGTCCCAGCGGTTGCAGGGGATCTCTTAGAAGGTCAGGTGGAAGATGTTGCGCGGATGGAGTCAGGGACAGCGTACTTAGTGGACATTCATTATGATCTCATGCGGTTTGGCTAAGAGTATGGCTTTTGTGGTGGCGGCTCGGCGATATCTCTGGTTGCGCAATTGGTCGGCGGACAGGTCGTCAAAGGCTCGCCTTAGCAAGCTGCCTTTTAGGGGCAAGCTTTTGTTTGGCGAGGATTTGGAGAAGTTGGTCAAAGATCTCGGGGAGTCGAAGGGAGGTAGGCTTCTCGAGGATAAGCCGAAGCAAGGTCGGGGTTCGGCCGGGTCCCGGGGGACTCCTAGAGAGTTTCGTAGATTTCGTTCCTCTCGCTTTGGCCAATCGCAGCGGACGAGGTTTCCCGCAAGGGGTCAAGGTTTCCGGGGCTTCCAGGGAGCAGGCTGGGGGTTTGTGCCATTCCAGTCCTCGGCCACAAAAAAGTCCCAATGAAATAGCGCGGGCTTAGGTGGGGGTCATTCCCGTGGGGGGTCGTTTGTGGGAGTTTTACCCTGCCTGGGTCCAGATTATGTCGGACAAGTGGGTCCTAGAGGTCATTCGAGAGGGTTATGCTCTAGAACTCCATCGTCCCGTGTTAGATTCCTTTGTCCGGTCTCCTTGCAAAGCGCCGCTGAAGTTGCGTGCGGTAGCGGATACTCTCCAGCGGCTGCTGCAGCTCAAGGCGGTAGTCCCCGTCCCTCCGGATCAGTGCGGCAGCGGTCGGTACTCCATCTATTTCGTTGTGCCAAAGAAAGAAGGCACCTTTTGGCCGATTCTAGACCTAAAACGTGTGAATCGTTGTCTCCGGGTCACTCATTTTCATATGGAGACGCTTTGGTCGGTAATTGCGGTGGTCAGAATGGGGGAATTTCTGACATCCTTGGATCTTACGGAGCATCAAACGTTTCTGCGCTTTGCAGTGCCGATGAGGCATTTCCAGTTTCAGGCATTGCCCTTCGGGCTGGCTACAGCTCCGCGGACGTTCACCAAGATCATGGTGGTGGTGGCGGCAGCGCTCTGCAAGGAGGGAGTGCTGGTGCATCCATATTTGGATGATTGGCTAATCCGTGCAAAATCCAGAGAGGAGAGTGTCATGGCCACCGCCAAGGTAGTGCAGATGCTGGAAAGCCTGGGCTGGGTGGTCAACTTTGCAAAAAGGAGCTTGGTGCCCTCGCAGTCCCTGGAATATTTGGGGGCGCGGTTCGAGACACAGCAGGCGGCGGTGTTTCTCCCGGATCATTGAGCACAGGGGCTGCGGCACCTAGTGACTCGGTTTTTGTCCAAGGCGGCGCCGACAGTGTGGCAGTATCTACAATTGCTGAGAACGATGGCGGCAACAATCGAGGTTGTGCTGTGGGCCAGGGCGCACATGCGGCCATTGCAGAGCACGCTGCTCCGGCGTTGGTCTCATCAGCGGGATGCGTTATCACAGCGCCTAGTTTGTCCTCCGGAAGTACGTCTCAAACTTCTCTGGTGGTTGAGGCCGGGAAGTTTAGAGGCGGGCATGCCCCTCGAGCCTCCCTCTTGGAGCTTGCTAATGACGGATGTGAGTCTCTTGGGCTGGGGAGCGCATTACGAGGGAAGATTTGCCCAGGGGCCTTGGTCCCAAGAGGATAGGGACTGGTCCATCAACCGGTTGGAGATGAGAGCAGTGTTTTTGGCGCTTCGACAGTTTCAGGGGTGCTTGGCTCAGCAAGCAGTGCGGATTCTGTCCGACAATGCGACGACCGTAGCCTACATCAATCGGCAAGGCGGCACCGGCAGTGCGACGCTGGAAGCAGAGGCGGCTCAGTTGTTACGATGGGCCGAGCGGAATCTACAGGCTTTGTCGGCACAACATGTGGCCGGAGTGGAAAATGTCGAGGCGGATTTCCTCAGTCGCCGCAGGGTGGATCCGGGGAAGTGGGTTATTCACCCGGACTTCTTTGCGTTGTTGGTGCAGTGGTGGGTGATTCCGCAAATGGATCTGATGGTGAGCTTCGAGTCCGCGAAAGTGGAGAGATTCTTCAGCAGGCGGCGAGAGCGGATGTCAGAAGGGCTCGATGCGTTAGCACAGCAGTGGCCGGAAGGGGGGCTTCTCTATGTGTTTCCGCCGTGGGCTCTCATAGGTCGAGTGGTACAGCGCATAGAGCGTCATCGCGGCTTGGTGGTCCTGATAGCGCCCGACTGGCCCAGAAGGCCACGGTATGCAGACTTGGTGCGGTTACTGGTGGACAGTCCTTGGAGGCTGCAGTGGGAGGATCTCTTGCATCAAGGTCCTATTCGCATGCCCCAGGTGAGTCGATTCTCGCTTACGGCATGGCTCTTGAAAGGGCTCGGATGACGGCTAAAGGTTATTCGGCGGCGGTCATTACGACTTTGCTTAGAGCGCGTAGACGTTCCACTTCGTTGGCGTACATCTGGGTTTGGCGTATTTTTGAGGCTTGGTGTGCGGAACGGGGTCTGTGGCCCTTGGGGGCCTCGGTTTCTCAGATCCTTTCTTTCCTGCAGGATGGCATGGACAAAGGGTCGGCGGCCAGTTCCTTGCGTGTGCAGTTAGCGGCCATCTCCTGTTACCGCGGTAAGGTGAAGGGTCAGGTATTGGGTGCTCACGGGGACATTCGTAGGTTTCTGTGAGCTGTATTGCTCATGCGTCCCCCTAGGTAGTGTTCGGTGCCAGCGTGGGACCTGAATCTCGTTTTGGAGGCCTTGCTCAGAGTGCCGTTTGAGCCTTTGAAGGGGGCTTCGCTAAAAGATCTGACGTTGAAGACGGTGTTTCTGGTGGCGATTTGTTCCGTGAGAAGGATCTCGGAGTTGCAGGCGTTGTCCTGTAAGGAGCCGTATTTGTCCTTCTTTAATCATAAGGTCGTTCTGCGTACAGTTCCTGAGTTCCTGCCGAAGGTAGTTTCTGCTTTTCATCTTAACCAGGTTGTGTCGCTGCCGGTGTTCTCGGAGCTAACCCAAAAACCTACTTTCGGTTCCCGCATAAATTATCATACCCAAAAAAAGAGAAACCAATTACACTAAAAAATTTTTGTTGGAACGCATGCCATGAAGGAAAGAAGGAAAAATCCTCTTCTTCTTGTAGCGTGTTATTCCGTTTTTATCTTATTTTAAAATAATTAGTCTGTGTTCATTGGTTACCAACTGGTCACGTGATTACCAACGGGGCTTTAAAACTTTGTCTATTCAGAGACAACAGGAAACGATAAGGTTTGAAGAAGAGCCGGGAATAACGGAGGCTCGAAACTTTACAACGTTGGGTTACCATTTATCCCTAAGTGAAGTTGATCATATTGGACGTTTTCTTGAAGGTTTTGTTTTCGAGTACAGGTGTGACCTGTGTGGAGCGGCTTACACTGGACATTGGTTTACGAGCGCTTCATTTTGATTCAAGCTAAGTGAAATAGATTATTTTTCTTAGTTGTGGCCAGGACATTATGGCTTGGGCCTGATAGAGACTGAGTACTAATACCATTCTAGCGCTGTGGTGAAGACCTTTGAAAGTCTATCAGAAAACACATAACCTCAAGTTGCATGTTGCTTTATAGTCCATTAATTGCTAGTTGGTATTGAGGGTAATAGTCCCTCGGTCCTTTGATAGGGTTGAATCCCTATATTTTAAAATAAGATAAAAACGGAATAACACGCTACAAGAAGAAGAGGATTTTTCCTTCTTCCCTTCATGGCGTGCGTTCCAACAAAAAATTTCTAGTGTAATTGGTGTTCTCGGAGCGGCAGAAGGAGAAGTCAGAGGGCAGGTTGCACCTGTCAGATGTTTGCCGCGTTCTTCGGACTTACCTATGTCGGACAGCGCCCTTTCGCAGGTCTGACAGGTTGTTTGTGGCCTTCGGGGGTCCGCGGAAAGGGGAGGCAGCGGCGAAGGTGTCCATTTCACGTTGGTTGAAGGAAGCGATTGCGTCTGCGTACCTGTTGAATGGTAAGGCAGTGCCAGCGGGCCTTAGAGCGCACTCGACTAGGGCGCAAGTGGCGTCTTGGGCGGAGTTCAGTCTGGTCCCTGTGGAGGACATTTGTAGGGCAGTGACTTGGTCGTCGTTGCACTCTTTTGCAAAGCACTATAGGCTAGATGTGCAGGCAGCGGGGGATGGTTGTTTTGGTTCAGCGGTACTTCAGGCTGGGCTTGCGGGTCCCTCCCGTTGATATGTACTGCTCTGTTACATCCTCTATGGTTCCGGGACTGGACTAGAGGGACGCAAAGGAAGAGTAAATTAGACTTACCTGCTAATTGTTGTTCCTTAAGGAACTCTAGTCCAGTCCCGGATCCCACCCTAGGTTTCGGGGGTCGTTTGGCCTGAAGTGAGTGAGAAATAGTCGCTGTGGTATGGTTGTTGGTGGGGTTCTCGGAGATCGTAGTGTGGAGCCATTGTGGGAGCCCTTCCACAGCACTGTTTGTGTATTCAAGTTATCTGGGTCTAGGCAAGAATTTACCATATATGCAAAAAAAAAAAAATCCCGAATCTACAGATAGTTATGGTTATTGCTATATTATCTACTTATTTGTTGCTCTGCTCAGTTTGCTTTGTCAATAGGTACTGGTGAAAGGGGGCGGTCCCTGCCTATTTATACTGGTGCCAGCAAAGCGATGATGTCTTTCAGTCTTCAAGGCTGCTGGAGGAGATTCTAAACTCTATGGTTCCGGGACTGGACTAGAGTTCCTTAAGGAACAACAATTAGCAGATAAGTCTAATTTAATCATTTTTCCCCTTTATAACCGTTCTTTTGGATGTATGTTTTGGGTCATTGTCCTGCTGGAGAACCCATGATCTTTGACCCAGACCTAGCTTTCCGACACTAGGGAGCACATTTCACTCCAAAATACCTTGGTAGTCCTCTGACTTCATGATTTCTTTAATACATTCCAGGCCTCCAGTTCCTGAGGCAGCAAAACAACTCCACAACATTATGGAACCTCCACCATATTTAACTGTAGGAAGGATGTGTTTTTTTTCCTTATAAGCTTCATTTCTTCACCTGTAAATATATTGCTGGTCTGCATTGCCAAAGAGCTCAAGTTTGGTTTTATCTGTCCACAAAACATTTTCCCAGAAGGATTGTGGTTTCACAAGGTGGGTTTGGGCAAAGATCAGTACCTTCTTATGTCTATCTTTAGCAGTAGGGTCATTCCTTGGGCTTCACTCATGAAGTCCTTCTTTGTTTGGTACACCGCATATAGTGCAGGTTGAAACCACCACTCCAGATTGCTCCAGGTCAGCCTTAAGCTCTTTGGATGTTGTACGTGGTGTTTTTCCAACGGTTTGCACTAACCTTTGAAGACTTCTTGAATTAATTTTCCACTTCTCACCACGTCCTGGGAGTTTCTGAACAGTTTCATGAACAGAAACATTCTTAATAACATTGCAAACTGTAGACACAGTGCGCTCCCCCTTGTGGGTGTCTCTCCTTTGGCGTGCTTTTTGGTTGTTGAAGCCTTTTTATAAATTTGATTAAAAGGAGGATCTACCACGAGAGAGGGTAACCTCTCAAGGTAGATGATCCAACAAAAAATTGGTAGATTAAGTCTTTATTAGATAGGCATTGTAGGTATGGGTTTATTGGGTTTTCACCTTAACTTGAAGAATAATTATGTCCTGGCAATGTCCCAGTTTTTATACTATTTCCTTTTTTAATTGATCTTGTTTTATTTGATTGTTTTATGTGTCAAATATGTGTGTATATATAGTCCAAAGTCATTTCACTGGCCACTTCTTTTTAGGAGATATCGGACATTAAGGGGTTGGACTGCAAGGGTGCCAATAATGTTGACCACAACTGTAAATCCCTTTCCTCTCCCTCAAACATCCTCTGTATTTGGTCCATGATTTCCTGACTTCAGATACAGTTATAGTCTCCACCACCTACACTGGGAGGTTGTTCCATGCATCCTCAGATTACTCCCGAGTCTATCCCCTTTCACATTAGTCCCATGACCCCCTCCTTGTAGAGCTTCATTTTAGTTAGATGATGGCCAACTCCTGTGCATTTATACCATAGAGGTATTTAAATGTCTCTGTCATATCTCCCTTTTTCTGTCTTTCCTGTAAAGTATACATATAGAGATCTTTAAATCTATCCCCATGTGCTTTATGACTAAGACCACTGACCATTTTTGTAGCTAGACAGACTCATTCTGTTTATCCTTTTGACGGTGCAGTCTCCAGAATTGTACACATCACTCCAAATGATGTCTTATTGGAGACTTATACAAAGGCACTAACACCTCCTTTTCCTTGCTGGACATTTCACTCCCTATGCACCTTTATTCCTGTTCCCTTTCCCCTCCCCCTACTCTCACATCATGGTCCAGCATCTCCCCTCTTTCATCCCGGCCTCTTCCACCCCCAATGATCCAGCATTTCCCTGTTTTCTTCCCTCTCCTCATTGTCTAGTATCTCCCCTTTCAGCATCTCCCTGATCTATTCTCTCACCACCCTTACTTCCACTCCATGGTCCAGCATCTCCCTGTTTTCCTTTCCCCGTCCCCCACTCTGTAGATGAGCATCTTCCCTCTTTTCTTTAAGCCGACTGTTGTCCACCATGTTACTCTCTCTTTCTCCCTCCCTATCTTATTAGGACCCCCCCCCCCATATTTTCCCTCTTGCCCTCCCTCCCTCCCTCCTGCCACTATAGCCCATTAGCTGGCTGAGCTTGACATTAGCAAAAGCAGCAGAGGTGGCACTGCTAAAAGATATGAGCACCACATAGCTGTCATGCTCCTACATTCTGAGGCCCTGCATATTAATTATTCTCCATGGACAAGCAGGATAAATTCTCGCATATGGATGATGTCACTCACGGAAGCTAGCACAGGAACCTTTCCAAGCTCCTCCTAGAAACTTTTGGATTGGTTTGACCATGCATGAATGCGAGTTCCTACAGTACCTGCTGCTACCACACCTTATTCCCTCAGTTTTTATTTGTCTGTAGAGCCCCAGAGATGTATTTTTCGATAGTCTGCAGGCTATGTAGTTTTCTCAGTTTTCCACAGTTTGTGAAATTTTCCCTAACTGCTGCCATCATTACTGCTTTTTCATTACCTTTTTAGTATCTTTAAATAGTGGTTTTGGTCATTTTAAGTGTCCTTTACTTTTGTCTTGTCGACATTATAGGTTGCATTTAGACCTCAGGCGATCCAGGCGGGTTATTTTTTCAAGATCAAGTTATTTGATTTTGCTGTGTCTACTTTTCCAGATGATATGTTCCATAAACTGGCCAGAAGAATTCAAAAGAACACCTGCTATCTTTCACAAATGGTGCTTATAGTGCTTGGGACCCAACAATGAACCTTCTTGTTATTTTTTGTGTTTACAGATGATTGAGAAGGACGAAGAGTTATGAGAAACAGTGCAAAAGAACTTTTGACATTCATAAAATCAATCCTTCATATTTGGCATTGGCAGCTTCAGTTTCCATGACCTCAGGAGCTGCACCAGATGCTGGTGGAGCAATGACATTGAGGGACCTTCAAGCACACTTGAAACCAAGCACTGTCAGGACACTCTGGTATTGCTCACCTACTAAGGCCACTCTGAGGAAGAGAAATGATTTGTCCTCATCCTCTAAAGATGTCGAGAACTAAGGATTCCAAGCAATGGGTGGAGGTTGAGGTACATTGGCACCGAAGTTCATCAGCTCATAATGTCAAGAATGTTGAGGTATCAGAGGATCCCAACCCTTGATACAGCTACAATGTGAGAACCACTCATCCTCTGTGTTGGAGGGGCTGTGCCAGACTCCATGAGGCAGAGACCAGCCTGCCGATACTCCCCATAAGATTCCAGAAACATCAGCCAAATCTGTTGCAGACCCTATGCCCTTTTCAATAGCAACCCTTGAAGAGCTTTTCATGAATGGATGATGATGTACTTTTCTGTACATGAAGCTGCTGCTTCAATGCCATCATTGATGGCATATTAGTGCATCAAGCCTATCCTTGAGACTCATCATCTGCCTGCAAGAAAAAAATTGCATCAAGACCTCAGCCTTGATACCAGTTCCTGCTCGGCTGATATCGGTCTCAAGTGCAACAGAGGGTGATCGATCCCCTTGCCATCAATGCATCGTTGCTTCTGAAAATCTGTCTCTTGTCATAAGTGGAGGTCGATCTAGGCAGAGATTCAAATTTCATTGACACATCTTTCTGCGTCTGCATTGGAGTGTTCCTAGGATTCTTAGTATGAATGAGTACTTATTGAAGGAGAGGTCCATAGAGCTTCCCTCAGATCCCACTCCTCCTCATGAGCAACAGAAGTCCCCACCTCAGGAGCCGACTTGCCATGATTTTGTGAGGACATGGTCAGGACCTTTCCATTTCAGTTGGAAACTGAGGAGGAACCAAGGACTGGATATTCTCTAATATTCTAATCCCTTGAATGAGGTAGTAACAGTACCCATGCACTTCATCTTTCAAAGACTGCTAGTGAGAATGTGGGAGACCCCCTCTCTTTGCCTCCACTCATTAAAGTCAACTCTATGTATAGAGTCCAGAAGGATCCCAGATTTGATAATCTCCAGCTGCTGCACCATTCCATGGTCATCAAATCTGCTTGCGAAAGAGCCAAGAGTTACAGTCTTACTCTTCAGTGCCCCCAAAGAGGAAGTTCCAGACTTTGAATTCTTTTGAGAGAAAATGTTTTCAGAACACAATGCTGACATCCTGTGTAGTGTATTATTAACTGTTCATGGGCATGCGCAAGTTACACAATACTGATTCCTAGTGAGCCAAGGAGTGTAGAAAATACACTGTCTGTTCTACATATGATATTTTCAATACAGTATCAAGGGCCTCCTCTATGAGTATTGGCACCTGGAGACTCACATCCCAGTGTTCAGGAGCAGCTCACTGATGTGCCGTGTTGTGCCATGGAGAAAATCTCTTCAGAGCAAAGGTGCAAAAGGCTGTGACCATAGTCAAACAGGATCCCAACACTCTTAAAACCCTCTCCAGAGCCACTGCCACCCCAGTCTCCATCTCGGAGGTTCCACAGTGGAGGACAAAGGAGATCTTACTATTCTCACAGACGCAGATATTCTCCTGCCTCTCATTCCACTTAGAGCAGGCAGTCTTCTCACTCCTGCCCTTATCAGCAGAAGAACTCAGAAGGCCCAGCCGGCATCCCAGCCGAAGCCAGGGCCAGAGGTTTGACTGGCTCCTAGAAAACATAGCTGATATTCCTGTACTTCTCCCAGACAACCTTGCTGTCAGAGGGAGATTCATGCTTTTTGTGATTTGTTGGCCCTTTATATCCTTCTGGCTCTTGAGTCCTCAAAATAGTAAAGGATGAGTACAGATTTTGCTTATTCGGAATCCCTCCAAATTGCCCACTAAGAGTGTCTTCAATAACCTCTCAGCAGTGTAACATACTTCTTCAGGAACTCTCCACCTTTCAGGCTACAAATACAGTGGAGCCCATTCCACCAGGGCAGGAAGGGCTTTGATTTTACTTGAGGTATTTCCTGGTGCCCAAGAAAACAGGGGATACCGTCCCATCTTAGACTTGAGGGATCTGTACACCTGTCTAATTCTCAAAAAGTTCAGAATACAGAAGATTCCCTAGGCACCATGCTTCTTTTTCTTCAAAAAGGGGATTGGCTATGTTCTCTGGACATCAAGAATGCCTACATCCACATCCACATTCATCCTATTCACAGGACGTCTTTGTGATTTAGCGTAAAGAAGAATTTCAAGTATCTTCTGGCCTCGCATCTGACTTCTTGTGTGTTTACAATATGTCTTATAGTAGTGCAGCATTTTTACACAGACTGGCATGCATATATTTCCCTACTTGGATAATTGGCTAGTCAAGAGCACCATTCATGAAGGGGTTCAAGAATCTGTGTGCATCACCATCCAGGTACTGGAGCTTCATCATAAATTACCCTAAATGAAGCTTGAGACTGTCACACCAACTGGAATTCATCTGAGCTCTGCTAGATTTGACTCGGGCAAAAGCCTTTCTTCCACAACACAGGCTCACCTGCTTGTGGCGATCAGTCAGCAGATTTCAGTGAGGATCATGTTGAAAATTTGGGCCACATGGCCTCAACAGTTTATGTTACTTCCTTGGCACGTATCCACATGAGACAGTTTTAACAGACCCTGAGCAGGCAGTGATGTCACATTTGTCACTCCCCCTCTCCAGGACTCCCAGTCCTGGTGGACATATCATTCCAATCCAGCCAAAGATCTGCCCTTTCAAATTCCTCCCTTCGAAAGGTTGCTCATGATAGATATGTCCGAACTGGTCTGGGAAGCCCATGTAGGAATATGGTCCACCCATAAAAGCCTCTATCAGATCAATTTCCTGGAACTGAGAGCAATATTGAACACACTAAGTGCCTTCAGAGATTGGTTGACCAACCAAATTGCCATGATTCTGATAACAATCAGGGAACAATATCCTATATCAACAAGCAGGGAGGAATGGGGTTGTACTTCCTGTGTTGGGAAACAGAATGCAGAACTTTGCCATCTCTCAAGGGGTGACTCCCAAAGCCACATACCTGCCTGGAGATAGCAATGCTTGGGTGGATAGGCTGAACTATGCTGTTCAATCTCATGAATGGACACTGGAACTGGAAGGTCCAGTACAGTATGTCAGGCTCCATCTCTGGCCCTGTTCAAATCCAGGCTAAAAACTCACCTCTTTGAGACTGCTTTCAGATCCTGATCACCGCCTATGTTTTCCCTATCATTCCTCTAGATCAGTGGTTCTCAACCCAGTCCTCTGGGACCTCCAGGTCAGTTGGGGTTTCATGATATCCACAATGAATATGCATGAGATAGATCTTCATGCACTGCTTCCATTGTATGCAAATCTATCTCATGCATATTCATTGTGGATATCCTGAAAATCTGACTGGTCTGGAGGGTCCCTGAGGACTGGGTTGAGAACCACTGCTCTAGATGTATCCTAGTCCCCAGTTGTTGTGTTGTCTGTCTTGAGCAGACTATAAGCTCTGATGAGCAGAAACTGTCTCTTACATATGTCTGTACAGCACTGTGTATGCCATATAGTGTTACACAAATGATAAGTAGTAGAAGCAGAGGTGGCTCTGATCATCTTATGAGAGTAGGACCTTCCCTCAATAGATTTGTTCACCACTTCTTAGAACAGGTAGGTTCCTCAGTTCTGTTCAAGGGTAGAGACACACAGCAGACTAGCCTTGGATGTCTTTTTTGTCCACTGAGGTAAGTAAGGGTGTTCTGTATATGCATCCTCGTATTCTTCTAATAGCAAAATCTCTTCTGAAACTCAAGGAAGATGAGAGTACAATCACTCATTGTACCTTATTGTACCTGGCAACCATGGTTCCTTCATCTTGAACTTTCCATCAGGAATCTGATTCATGTAGGCAGCTCACCAATCTAACACCACAAGATCAAAAGACAGTATTGCACCTCTTGTCCTCACTTCTTGAATATTGAAGGGATAAAGTTGTCCTTTTTGAATTTGGAAGTTAGTGTCACTAGCGTCCTCTTGGCTTCCAAGAGGGATTCCACTGCATAATCATTTTACTCTGAAGAAAGCCACTTTCTAAGACATGGCATCACGTGGAAAACTGCAAGTATCTTCCAAACATTTTCCCAATTCCTCATGCTCACTAAGGGGAAAGCACATTGCACACATTAAACTGCAAAAGAACCTTGCCCTTCTACTTGGAGCAAACTAAAGCCATAGAATGTCCATCCAGTTTTTTGTTTCTTTTGACCCCAATAGATTGGGTGGCTGCTTTCAATAAAAACTCTCTCAATTTGGCTGGTAGATTTTCTCTCTTTTGCTTACGCTCTGGCAGGTCTTCTGCTTGGGGGGTCATGTCACTGCTCATAATGTTCAAGTCATAGCTACATTAGCGGCCCTCTTGCATTCAGCTTCTATGGAAGAGATTTGCAGAACTCCAACTTGGACTTCTGTCTACACATTCATTTCCCATGACTGTCTGGAAAAGGATTAGAAATCAACTGCAGCCCCCCCTAGGCCCATTTCATTCCGTTCCGTGCTGCTTCATCATTGATGATGTAACTTCTCTAAAGGCTTATTGACAAAACAAACAGAAAAAAAGGAAATTACTGGTTGTTTCTGCTTGTTGCAGCACTTGTTTTTCACCTTTTTCTTTGAGACAATCAGTAGCTATGAAATACCATATGTGAGCACGTATCCTGCTCATCTACAGAGAAAAAAGTAACTGTCTCCATAGACAGCAGGATAAGTCCTCACATCCCACTCAACTCCCTTTGGAGTTGTTTTCTGGCATTAGTAGTCATTGAACTGCAGGAATGAGGCGACAGGAAGGAACTTGTATGTACAGTAGAACCAATTCAAAAGATTCTAGGACAGTGGTTCTCAACTCAGTCTTTGGGATACACCTAGCTAGTCAGGTTTTCAGGATAACACAATGAATACATATTAGATCGATTTACATGCACTTCCTCCTCTGAATGCAAATCTCCATCATGCATATTCATTATGGTTATCCTGAAAACCTGACTGCTAGGTGCATTCCGAGAACTAGGCTGAGAAACTCTGTTCCAGGAGGAGCTGGGAAAGGTTCTTGTGTGCAGCTCCATTGGTGATCACTCATATCCTGCTGTCCATGGAGAACACTTGTTACAGGTGAATAACTTTGCTCTCCTAAATCCAAATGGCAGAACAGTTGAAACATTCCGTGATAACGTTACTTAACATCTTCTCTAGCAATTAAAAATTCCGAGAGCTGCTTGTGATCCAAAAACAAATATTGTCTACTTCCCAAACTCACAAAAGGCAAGGAAATTTTTATACAAAAGTCACCCACAGAATCAATGTTCTAATCCTAAAAGCTAAGAACTTCTTATATCTTGGCTGAGCAATTTTAGATGAATCAGGAAAAACTAATATTAGACCCCCAAAACTGCTTATTACTATGCTTAAAATACAATCACAGTATTGTATTATGGTCTCTTTCCAACACAGAGAATGTCAGAAGTGTGGCTCTTGAGGACACCACCTCCTGTGAGGATCCCAGAAGTTCAAGAACCTAAGGATCAGTCTCCTAGTTTGATTCTCAAAAAATTCCACCTTATAGTGAATAACTCTTTATCCTGAACTAGAGCCACATTACACCCTTCCAGTTCTTCCTGCTGAAATCCCATCTCCACACATTTTTTGTTTTTTTTTTCCATTTTATATTATTTTTTTTACAAAATATACAAGTATACACTTTCTCCAGAAATATGAAAAAATAAAAAAATATATAATTGCAGAAGTAATAACAACAAACTAGCATCTATCTTTCTTTAGACCACAAATTAAGAGGGGGTAGGAGTGAAAAGGATAGAACAAATCAATAGGAAAACATATAAAGAAAATAAAATCAGGCAATAGGTACAGAATTCAGGAGCCAAAATCATTCACCCATTTCTAACACTTCTAAAGTTTGCGGAGATGACATCAAAGCAGTAAGTTTCTTCAAATCGAAAAACGAATGTAACTGCTCCAGAGTGAAAAATACATACCTAGTATTCATATATTTAATAATTCATTTACAAGGATAATGAAAAAGAGTACCCAAAGTCTGGGCTTCCTGGCACAGCGCCAAAAGTAATTTTCTTCTTGTCTGTGTGGAAAGTACCACATCAGGATATATTCTCATACACTGTAAGGTCACCGTTTTGTGCTGTTAATATGCATTTTTTAGATACATTGTAAAAATTGCATGGTGCATATGGTTTATTCCGGTGAGTATGACTGATCCCAGAGTTAAGGTGTTTTTCAAATTATTGCAGCGCATATGTGCTTTGGGTGCTACGATAAGAATATTTGTGTTACCATAGGGGTGGACCACAAGAGTCGTGGCCCCCACCAGTATTTTACCCAACACAGCATCAACAACAGAGAGCTTGGGGGTAAGACTGGTTTGTTTGGCCTCTCCAACCAAAAAGGTATTCTGCTGCCCCTGTGTGTGACCCCTGATGCAGATATGTGCCAAAACATAGCCATGTAGGGTCACTTGATTGCATCTCAGTGCAGCTCACAGACAGTGCATTTTAATTTGCCTTTTAATTGTTGATGTATCTATTTATTAAATTATTTCTATTTAAGTTATCTGCCTATTTATGTACTCATTTGTCTGTGATGCTATTACTATATCATTTTATTTGTTCATATATTTAATAACACATTTACAAGAATAGCATAAATGAAAACCACCACCCAAAGTCTGGGCTTCCTGGCACAGCGCCAAAAGTAATTTTCCTCTTGTCTGTGTGGAATGTGCCATGTCAGACTATGGGGTATGTTTACTAAACCATCTTAACGTGTGCCCGGCGATAGTGTGTAGGCAGCCATAAAAGGAGTGGGCGTCTCAGTCTTAAAGCAGCAAAACGGGAGTATTGTGCGATAACACGCGCTGCTGCGCACATTATCGGGCGAAGTGCCGCTAAGCGCGTTAATGCGCGGTAATCTTAAGTAGGCGCCCAGACATGCAAACATAGAAACAGAGGTATAGCACAATGGTTAATACACTGACTGATGATACAGGGGTCATGAGTTTGATCCCCCAGTGTGCCTAATGCATAAGGCTGGCTGAGGCATCAGCTTTGACGTGTAAGTATTGTTTCTTGAGGCAGTTTATTTGTATTTTAATTATTGCTACCAGCAAACATACCCTCACGTGCCGTAACCTAAGGTGCCGCATAAGGCACGCCATAGGGCACATTATAAAGTGCACTGTCTGCCACGGCACCCTATAAGGCGCTCCATAGGATACCTTATAAGGCACCTTATATGGACGGTAACCATAAGGTGCCTCAGAAGGTGCTTTATAGGGCGCCCTATAAAGCGCCTTCTGAGGCACCTTATGGTTACAGTACGCTGAGGGTGTTTTTGCTGGCAGCACTAATGTACATTAAAAATAGATAATGCTTTGGACAGCCCTATCAAATAACCCCACGCTGGGTTTGAACCCATGACCGCTGGCTCCACAGGCAGTGAAGAAACCAGTGGGCTACAGCTCTATAGCTGCTAACAAGCCCCTAGCTGGCTGCAGAAGGACTGCACGTCACCACACAAACAGTCTGCTGTGATCACCAGGATAGTGTTAACCCACCCGTACCCATAATGCACTGCACATGCAAATCAGCAGTCTACAGATGAACACAAGATGGGGTATGCACCCCCACAGCACCTCGGCCTGGTAGGGGGAACTGACCATGTGTGTTACTGGCACAGAGTAGCTACACACAATCACATTGTGCGGGTACTGTGCTCACCCTGAGGGTGAGGTGGGGCGCCCAGCACCAGGTCCACAGCACCTTCCATGGCAGAAATAGGCCATGCTGCAGGTCCCCAGCACTGCTAGTGTGTGAGATAGGTAGTTCCTGCAGACACACTTTGGATACATCTGTATTTCTCAGTCAGGTTTAGCCCTTATGGACCCATAGGCAGATTATGTACCATCACCCAACAAACCCTCTGGGGCTGAGGGTGGGAAACAGGGTCTCCCACCAACAGATCCACATTTTACCCCCCTGCAATAGCAGCAGTAGAGGGGACCATCAACCACAGTCCTTCTGGGGAACAGACACCCTACAGGGCAGTCAATGCAGCTCTGTACACATCTATAAAGCAGTAGCAGACAGACATTAGGCCCGGAAATGCTCAGCTGCACCCCACCACTATCTGATAGTCTCCTGCAGCAAGCCTCCAGCCACTGCACCCTGCAAGGTGTTCCAGCAAGACACATACTAACTGCAGTCTGCTAGCTAGTCCATAGTGCATGTTCCTGGAGGAGATGCATGCACCCAGAACTGGGATGTTAGCATACACACCAAGCAGATAAGTCAGTGATTAGGCCCCAAAAGGGAACCCATATATATCACATGAGAGAAATATTATAGAGCACTATGGGGGAACCTAGCCATACCGTGGTCACTGCTCAGTCAGGGTGAGAGTGATCTCCCAGCAGGACATGCTGTGGCCACCCTGTCTGTGCAGGTGGTGGCCGGGCACTACAATGTCCCAGCCATTGCCCTATGCAGATGCATCCTGGCCAGGCCACCCTGTCCGGGCTATACCCATGGTACCTTGCTCCTCATTATGGCAACAGTGCTGGCAGTGCTGGCAGTGTGGGCTGTGGAGGGTGTTTGCAGCCACCACACACTGGATAGACAGACACACACTCCCACACCTATGCCAGCATTGTACAACTATAGAGGTGTTTGGCAGCCCTGGCCACCATACGCTGGGCACAGTGCAGGCATGGCTATGGTACGCAATACTGTTGGGGTCACTCCCCAGGGTGGTAAACACTGTCAGACACAAGACCTGTAGCACACTCCACAGACATCAGAAAGGTTGCCATAATGCAGCTCAATCAGAAAATTGTACTTTTATCTGCCAGTAATCATAGCAACCTTTTGATAGCTGTGTACTGTATTCCTGGGTTTAGGGTGGCATTGCTAAGGTATGCAAGTGCTAGTATTGGGAGATGCACGCAGGGCCCAATGTCCTGCCTCTCCAGGAGACATTGGATAATGGAGCCTGTGGGTGCAGGTGTGTCTGCCCCTGTTTGCTGCTGCTGCTGCTGCTGCTTTACGGCAGAGGTTCCCAACTTCAGTCCTGGTGTGCCAAACACTGTTTATGTTTATGTTTATTGTTTTTTGATAAAACCGCCTTTCTCTTCGGGTTTTTATGCTGTCCCTCATGAATATGTATGAGATACATCTGCATACCATGGGGGCAGCGCATAGAAATGCAGCACAGGCATCTTTATTAGAGGCAGCATGGAACCTGAATGGTGTTTGGCCCTCCAGGACTGCATTTGGGGGACTCTGCTCTAGGTAATGCACCTGTTTATGGTGTCTGTGCTCTGTAGGGTAAAATGTAGGTGTTTTGGGCATGTTTACGTCATCTGCATTAAAGGTTCTATCTGTATTAGCACGTTTTAGTAGTGGGTAAAATATGGGGACTGGGTTGGCAGGAACCACAGCTGGGACTTGAACCTGTGACCTTCTGCCTCTGAACACACTGGCTGTGTGCACTGCACCACCGTGTTGCCACAGAAACAGTGCATTCCCTGGTGATACCATGACTGTTCGTCCGGCAGGACCTGTCTGTTGCAGTGCATAGCACCCACCTACACAGGGCTAGGCCATGGTCTGCTCTGGGCAGCTGCCACTGCCCCCCTCCACCACCATGCTGACATGCCCTTGTGCTGGTGGTGCGCAGTCTCAGGCCATCCAGTGTGCAGGTAGGTGGCTGCCTATGGTGCGTGTTCTGGGGTAGGGGTGCCTGCATAGACATCCATGCTTCCCCCCAACACTGCCTGCCAATGTTCTGTGCCCTTGGAGGTACCTGCTGGGTACTATCCCCTGTGACACTGTGATAGACACACTCGTGCCCATGTTGGGCCCTCATCAGTTGCTGTCTGGCTGCTGTACAGTTTCAGCATTCTTAAGTGCCACCTAGGCATCTGCCTAGTCCGCACTGTGCCCCAGCTGCACCACAGCATGTGCCACCTGCAGCCCTCTGTATCCCATTTCCAAGCATCTGTCCAGTTGGCCGTTCTGACATGCCCGCTCTGCTGTTGCTGCACATGTGCACGCCATAGGAAACTTGTCTGATGGAGAGGAAAACCCTGCACAGTGCAATTTCACTGTGGGCTCATTCACCTTGTATGGGGACGGAGCATGGACCCTTCCAGAATCATATCCTTTTTTTGGTGCCTTCTTGGGAGTGTTTTTTATGTTTCCCATTGAGATCACTATTGCCCAGCTTGGTTATTTTATTTTTCCATTTTCTTCTGTTAATTTTCACTGTTTATTTGCCCTTTTGTTTCATGCACATGTATCACACTTATCACTTTTTTGTAGGTTTCCCTGGTTTTGCTGTACATTGCTGACAGAAATGATTTCTCTTCCCTTTAAATCAGCTCTAATGCCAGGGTTTCACTGGCGTTAGTTTTCAGCCTTGGATTTCACAGTGTTAGTGTGCAGGGAGCCTCTCCCCTCCCACTCTCCACCCATTGACCCCTTCTCTCCACCCCTGGGGAGCCTTCCTCCACCCTCCGGGAACCTTTCTCCGCCTTCAGCGCTCATTTGCGCCGCTGCACACATTATCACGTGTTAAGGTATCTTATCGCACGATAACATCACAGAGCGCACATTAAGACGGTTTAGTAAACATACCCCTATATTCTTACACACGGTCCAAGGAAAGATTCCTCAAATATGAAAATAATTAGTAGGATAGCCCGCTCCTGAATCTCAAGTATATTGATGATTATAACAAACATAGAAACATGACGACAGAAAAAGACCACAAGGCCTATCTAGTCTGTCCTTCCATAACAACAACTACAACAGTCCACTTTTTACCTTTAGAGATCCTCTGTGTTGGTCCCATGCTTTTTTGAATTCAGTTACTGTCCTCATCTCTACCACCTCCACTGGGAGACTATTCCACGGATCCACTACTCTTTCCGTAAAGAAATATTTCCGCATATCACTCCTGAATCTATCTCCCTTCGCCCTCATCCCATGTCCCCTCGTAGCAGAACTTGCTTTCAATTGAAAGAGGCTCTCTCCCTGAACATTTATGCCACGGAGGTATTTAAACATCTCAATCATATCACCTCTATCCTGCCTTTCCTCTAAGGTGTACATATTAAGATCCTTCAGTCTGTCCTCATATGCTTTATAATGAAGCCCATTAATCATTTTAGTAGCAACCCTCTGCACCGACTCCATCCTGTTCACATCCTTTTGAAGGTGTGGTCTCCAGAATTGCACACCATACTCCAAATGAGGTCGCACCAAAGACTTATACAGAGGCATTATCACCTCCTTTTTTCTGCTAGCCATTCCTCTACGTATGCACCCAAGCATCCTTCTAGCTTTTGCCGTCGCCTTTTCTACCTGTTTAGCTACTTTAAGATCATCAGACACAACCACGCCTAGGTCCCGCTCTTCTTTAGTGGATAAAAGTACTGCACCTCCTATACTGTATTGCTCCCTTGGATTGCTGCAGCCCAAATGCATGACCTTACATTTTTTAACATTAAATCCCAGCTGCCAAATTCTAGACCATTCTTCAAGCTTAGCTAGATCCCTCCTCATGTTATCTACACCTTCCTAGGTGTCTACTCTATTGCAGATTTTGGTATCATCCGCAAAGAGGCAAACCTTACCCGACAGCCCTTCCGCTATATCACTAACAAAGATGTTAAAAAGAATCAGACCAAGGACAGATCCCTGGGGCACACCACTGGTAACATCCTTCTCCTCAGAGTGAGCTCCATTTACTTGTACTCTTTGTCGCCTCCCACCCAACCAATTTCTAACCCAAGCAGTAACTTTAGGGTCCATCCCTAGGGTGCTCAGTTTGTTTATAAGTCGCCTGTGAGGAACAGTGTCAAAGGCTTTACTGAAATCTAAATACACCACATCTAGAGCTCTCCCTCGGTCCAACTCCCTGGTCACCCAGTCAAAGAAATCAATCAGATTTGTCTGACAGGACCTGCCTCTGGTGAATCCATGCTGCCTCGGATCCTGTAATCCGCCGGACTCCAGAAACCTCACTATTTTCTCTTTCAGCAGCGTTTCCAATAATTTACTCATCACCGAAGTTAAACTAACCGGCCTGTAGCTTTCAACCACATCCTTACTTCCGCTTTTGTGTAAAGGCACCACATGAGCCTCTCTCCAGTCCTTTGGCACCACTCCCGACTCCAACGAGGCATTGAAAAGGTCAGTCAGTGGAGTTGCTAGAACGTCCCCAAGTTCGCTCAGTATTCTAGGGTGTATCCCATCCGGTCCCATCGCTTTGTCTACTTTAAGTTGAGCTAGTTTCTCACGAACACAGTCTTCTGAAAATTGTTCAAGATGTCCCTCGCTTCTGTTCTTATTTGTGGGTGTTTTCTGAGGTCCTGCTCCTGATTAGGTGTTAGCAGTTTCTGAACCTGAGGAGGTTACAGAGTTCAGCAATGTAATATAATAAAACAAACAAAGAAACCCTCAAATCCTTACTGTTTGTTTGATCTGTGGAGCTCTGGTTAGGAAAGCCTCAAAAGGGCAGGGCACTGGAGCCTTTTATGCAGGCTTCAACTGCACTCAGGAAACAGGCCCACTAACTCCTGATTAGGTGTTAGCAGTTTCTGAACCTGAGGAGGTTACAGAGTTCAGCAACCTACTGTGCTCAAGGAAAGTTCCCCTAAAACAGCAAAAATGAAAGTAACCTTGCTTTAAAAAATATACACAAAACCCTTTTAAGAGCTCCCAGTCAGAGAGCTAGCAATGTAATATAATAAAACAAACAAAGAAACCCTCAAATCCTTACTGTTTGTTTGATCTGTGGAGCTCTGGTTAGGAAAGCCTCAAAAGGGCAGGGCACTGGAGCCTTTTATGCAGGCTTCAACTGCACTCAGAAAACAGGCCCACTAACTCCTGATTAGGTGTTAGCAGTTTCTGAACCTGAAGAGGTTACAGAGTTCAGCAACCTACTGTGCTCAAGGAACGTTCCCCTAAAACAGCAAAAATGAAAGTAACCTTGCTTTAAAAAATATACACAAAACCCTTTTAAGAGCTCCCAGTCAGAGAGCTAGCAATGTAATATAATAAAACAAACAAAGAAACCCTCAAATCCTTATTGTTTGTTTGATCTGTGGAGCTCTGGTTAGGAAAGCCTCAAAAGGGAGTGGAATCATCCAAAGCTTAATTGTCAGAAACCTTCCAGAAACCTCTGTCCTATGGTTATCTGTATAGCAGAGCTGAATATTGCTGCTATATGGATACTGTCCAGCTGCTCACTGACTGTCCCTGCAGTATTCGGAAAGTGCTGAGGCTGTCTGTGCGGATACTCAGTGGTACTGTGCATATAGTATCACTCAGGGCTTTTTATGAGGCAGTACTGAGTACTAGCACTTTTTCAGTTGCCTACTAAAATTGACACATGGTCCTCATGTATTAATGAGAGAGAACTGCATATGAGTGCCGGCACCTATTTTGCAAATGCACTGGTATCATTGGGCCTGATTTGGAGTTGCAACGGCTATGAGTCTCTAGGGTGCAGAGCCATTGCTGCTGAACCTAATACCAGATATTCAATCTGAGGCCATATATGGGCACCAGGATCGACATTCTGGGTCTTCCGCAATGTGCCGAAACACTCTGCATGCCACAGAAGCTAAGCACTTGCTAGAGATACAGACGTTCCTCCAAACTACCGTCCTGGACTAATTAGTCCAAGACGGTAGTTTGGAGGAACGTCTGTATCTCTAGTAGGTATAGAAGCTAAGCAGGCAGTGGTGATATTGAGCCTGCTGGTAAAAATAGGCACTGGAAAACTTTGCCTATCTTTACTCGTGAGCACTAAGCAGGCAGCGGATCAGTATCGCCACTGCCTGGTTAGCTATGGTGCCACCTCCACTCCACCCTGGAATGCCCATGACACACCCTGATTCTATGCGGATTGCATCAGGCATGTAGCGGCAGAACCGGGGGATATTCATCGGCACTAACTGTGCAGCATTTACACAGTTTATAGGGCTTTAACCGTGTAAATGCAGTTGAATATCGTGCCCATTATTTTCTCTGTTACTTTTTTGTATATTGGCCAGGCTCTAGAACAACCTCTGGCAATCAAGGGCAAAAACTTACAGCTATCTTATAAGTAACATTCACTTTCAAGGTTGGATCCACCTTAGGGGAGGGGGGGGGGCAATGCAATGCCTTAATGGCAGGGGTGAAGATGGCCAAATAAACCAACTCCCATGACTGTCCTTTAAGTTCCCAAGTAGCTGATACTATATGGAGTAAAACATTTGTCAGGCCATGGCCCCACTAGCTCACCCCATTTTAATGTCTATGGATAATGGTTCTTCCACAACAGTCCTTATGATGGTGATCATACTGAGACTGTGAATACAGCTGCCACAGTACTCCCAGTCTTGAGTACTGGGAGGGAGGAAATCTCTCTCTCCCTGTGCTCCTCCCCCACCCTAGCTTTAGCAAACTGTCTCAACCACCCACCTTATCTTGAGCAGCAGTTTCTGTGTCACATCCATCAGCCTTTCACCAGTAATCTCTCTCATCCTGTCCTAAAAGCCCCCCTTTCAAGTGTCACAACCTTCCCAACACATCCCCAGCTTAGTAGACTCACTCTCTCAAATCACTTTCCCTTTAGTCTAGATTCTCTCAGCCTGCTGCTTCTGCTCTTGACCTGCAGTGTTGCTACACTGCTGCTTCTGCTTTTTCTTTTTTATTTTGCAGTATGGAGATTGACACTGCCTCCTCCTCTCCGGCATCAACTTGTGTGATTTTGACCCTGCTGTCGCCTTCTCTTGCCCTCCTTCAATTGGCCCATGATAGTGTGTTTCAAGTCTCACTTGGCTTTCAGCAAGCCACTGACAAGGGGTGGGGGATGAGGAGATGGCTGCCAGCGTGATTCTGCACAACATTCTTGCAGCAGAGCCTGTGGGATGGTCGCATAGACACCAAGGGGTCTGCAGATCACAGATTGGAATTTCTGTTTTACAGGGACAAATGGGACACCTCTGGTCAGGTTGGATTTAGAGATCCACCACTGTAGCATAGCTCAAACTAATGAGCCAATCTTGGTAGAAAGAGGCCAGGTACATTGACTCCACTGGAATTTGATCCCATTGTGGCTGCCTCATCTTTACCTGGGCATAAGTAGGCCTTGGCTGTGACAGTTACAGGACACACTGAAAAATTCCAGACATGAAGAATAAGTTTTTTACCATCTGTCTTGAGGTAGAAAATCTTTTTCTTGATGCCCAGATTAGCTCCTATGAAAAAACTTTTGTTGGTAGGCTTTAGTGCTGATTTGCCAAAGTTGATGATAAAGCAACGGCTCTAAAGAAGGTATATTGTCTTGTCCCTGAAGATCAGGGCTATGTCATTCAAGGAATCTGCCAGAAGCTAGTTGAGGTATGGAAAGTCCAAAAGACCTCACTAATGCAGGTAAGCAGCCAATGTCATGAGGCATTTGGTGAAGACTCTTGGGGCTCATGAAAAGTTGTTAATATTGGTATTGCTCCATGTGCAGTAGAAACTGAAGGTATTTCCTGCAGTTGGGATGAATTAGAATGTGCATGCAAACATTTTTGAGATCCAGCAAGCACAGCCAGTCTCCCTTCAACTATTAGAGGAGAATAAAGGGAAGCATGTTTGTTTGTTTATTTATTTATTTAGCTAGGCTTATATACCGCTTTTCAAAGTGGTTTACAATGAACAAAAATCTCAGTTACATAAAACATGTAATAGTGAGCTATGTATAAATGGTATGGGTTAACTATTTACATTAACAATTCTTATATATCTAACATATTTAGCATATGAGTTAGGGTGGGGGGGGGGGGAGAGAATTAGGTGGCGGGGTCATAGTGTTCAGAAAATAGGAGGATTTTTCAGGTGCTTGCAGAAGGACTGTAGGTTGGTGATATTTCTTATAGTGTCTGGTGGAGCATTCCAGAGGGATGGTTACTAGAATTAAAATGCTCTGCGGCAGGTTTGTTGCTTAGTCCTTGACTTAGAGTGTGGTATGCAAAGTTTGTTGGTTGTAGAGAATCTTCGAGGTCTGTTTGGGCTGAGTGGCTGGTTAGGAGTGTATTGCTTTGTGTGTTAGGAGTTCAGGATTTGTATTTGATTCTGCTGGGGAGTGGTAGCCAGTGGAGCTGTTTGAGGATGGGGGGATGCTGTCATATTTAGAAGCTCCCTGTATTGTGTGAGTGGCCATATGGAGGGCAGTTTGTAGTGGGAATAGGGTGGATTGTGGAAGGCCCTGATAGATTATGTTGCAATAGTTGACATGCAGGAGAATGAGGGTTTGGAGCACTGAGTGGAAGTCTGTTGTCTCGAGGAGGGGACGAAGGAATTTTAGGGTTTTGGTTTTGAAATATATTGTTTTGGCTTTTGTTGTTAATTGTGTTTTGAAGGAGAGTTGTTTATCAAGAATGATCCCAAGGTACTTTAGCTCCGGTCATACATTTATCTAGATGTTGTTTAATGTTATGGACGTTGGGGGAGGCAAAGGAATAGGTCAAGATTCTAGAGATCCCCTATCATTTTGGGGATAAGGAAGTACCTGAAGTAGAAGCACTGATTCTCTTCTTAAAGTAGAATGGGTTCTACTGCATTGGACTACAGGAGGAGAATGACATTTTCCTGCAGCACTGAGTACAGGCTTGAGGCATCTGGAACAAAGGCAGTAGCCATGCTAATGGTAGAAATTGAATCTGAAGTGATAGCTCATCTTTACAATGCTGAGAACCTAGGAGTCTAAGGTGATCTGTACTCATTATTAAAGAAAGAGGAGTACTGGCTGAGAATGTAGATGATAATTTAAAAAAATTAAATAAAAAAATATGAGGGTTGCTTTGATTGAATAGAAGTAGTCTGCTTTGTTTTCTCCTTTCTTTGGAGAGAGGTTTAGCGGAAAAAGAACACTGGTCTTTGTGTGGTTGTCTAATGAAGGGAACAAAAGTTATTTTGCGGTAATAAAAACATCTTCATTATTGGAATATGCTTGTTCATCTACAGGACTGGCCAGAGTTGCTTCAAAGTGTTGGTGCCCCAGGAAAACCTTAATGTTCTTCCCTGCCATGAAGTTCCAGAGGTGCACCACCTCCCAACAGAGGTGATATGAGCCTGTGCCCCCCCCGCTTGTTGCTGTAATACATCGTTACCTGGTTGTCTGTCTGGACTTGAAACACCTGTTCTTCCAGATGGTCCTGGAAGACCTACAGGGCAAAACAGACTGCCTGGAGCTCCAACAGGTTGATCCGAGAGGCACTCTTCTTTGGTGACTATGGGCCTTGCAACTGCAGGTGATCGCAGTGGGCCCACAGCCCATCTTTGATGCATCCTTGGTGAGGATGCGCTACACTGGCAGGGCCTGGAATGGCAGACTGGTTCTGAGGTTGAGATGGTCCTGCCACCAGGTCAGAGAGGTTGCTAAGGCTGGTGTGACTTGGATGCTGTCCTCTAGGTGGCCGGAAGCTTGCATCCACTGGGCACTGAGCGTCCATTGAGCCTCAAGGAAGCCTTCAATGCACTGGGGAGATCCTCTGAAGATGACTCCAATGCCTGATGACCTCAGGGCTCTGACCGAGCCTGGGCACGTAACGCTGAGTCACCCAGCACCGAAGGCAGAGATTCCGCACCCATTGCTGAACTGGAGCCATACCTACCAAACAGCTCCCCTTGCCGCCTTCCGTATTCCTTCCAGGTCTTAGCCGCATCAGGAGGCAAAGTGGGCAGGAAGACACATCATGGTCTGCCCCAAGGCATTTGATGCAGGTACCGTGGCCGTCCATTTGGGACATAGTGCAATATCACATGTCACACTGCTTAAAACCGCTGGTTGAAGACATAGTGGGAAAAACTAGACCCGCGAGATCAAACTCTGACGTCTTGACCAGCGATGCTGTAAGTAGAAAAACCCGCGGGCCAAAACAAGAAAAAACAAAAATAAAGAAAAATTATCCAAGTGAAACCACGATACTGAGGCGGAGGACTCGGGCAGCAGAAGTTGATTGAACCGAAGCAATCGAGGCAGAAAAACACTGAAGAACAGTTTTAAAAAAATCTACTTTGTCTGGGGTGCACAGACAGCATGTCTGCAGGGCTCCACAGAAAAAAGAAGACTGAGGCAAGATGGCACCTTTGGGCAGGAAGGCATGCGCGGTGTAACTCCCAAAGGCTTTCTTTGAAAGCTGAGGAGTGGATCCACGTGGGTTCCATCGGCACTGACGTCACCCATATGTGAGGACTGACTTCCTGCTTGTTCCTGGAAAACATAGCTACAAGGGGGATAAAGAATCCCACCCATCATTACTCCCAAGACCTCCCCCCAACCTAGGAACCTATTATCTATGGTTTAAAATGAGACTGTAGAGTTGATGTGGTAAAGAGGACCAATAGGGCTCCCAGATGACTTGGAAAGAGCACCATTTCAAGAAGTCTTCATTCCCCACTGCTCTCTTCTCCATCAAAAGCAAATCAAGAATCAAGATCTGCCAATGACCAAAGGGGGGGGGGGGTTCCCCACTCATGCCAATAAAGCAGGACAGCTCCACTCCACAGAGGGAGCAACAAAGAAAAATCTGAAAACAAAAACAGATTCACCAATAAGGGAAGCGCTCCCCCCAATAACTGTTAAAAATGCAGAGGCTAGCTTCCAACAGTACAGCACTCCTGGGCATAAGCAGAACATATGCCCCAAGGTGGCACATTCCTTCCTGTATTAGGACAGTCTCCAACTACAGTAAACTCAGCTCAGAATGCCTGCCAAGGCGAAACATAGGCTCTCAATATACTTATACTGAGATTCCTGATGTAAGACATTAGTAGAAATCTTCATCTTATGTAGCTCCACCTTCAGCACTCCAGGGCAACTTGGGACCCTACTTCACGACTCCAAGCTTTGGCCAATGATGCAAAATCAGTCCCTTTTTCCAGACTCGGCAACTTATAGCAAAAAGCCAATAATTTCATTTGCGCCCCTGCCCTCGGTGCAAAGCAAGAATCCACATTTTCCTGCAAGGTCTCAGTAACTGTAGACAAAAGTAATGAGGCAATATAATGGTGGACCTGCAGGTATGCATAAAAGTCCTATTGGGACAGCTCATACTATTTCATCAAAGCTTGAAACCTATACAACTGTCCATCATCATCAAAAAAATCTATTAGAAACTCTAGCCCTTTCGAATGCCAATGGCAAAACACTCCACATCCTAAACCTGCACAGATATCTAGATTTTCACACAAAGGGAGCAGAGGACTCCTATAGGGATTAAGTCACAGCTTACCACACAGCCTTTACCACATCTGCCTCATATAGTGAAGTACAAGCTGTCCACGAAGCTGTGTACCTAAATGCTCTGTCTTCGTCTGTAATACAAACTCCTCAAAGGAGACTCCAAGAAATGGAATTCCTCTGCAATCGGAGAATAAAGAGATGCCCTCCAATCAGTTTCCCACATGTCACACACCACAGGCCAATTTATAATGAAACAAATGGGGAAGGTTTATGCCCCCAACAGCTCTAGGAAAACACAGAGGGATACGCGCCCGCCCTCCCTCCCTTCAATAGAAAATGGATCAAAGTAGAATGCACACACTTCAGGTCTCCTCTCTTAAGCAACAAGGGCAACATCTGAAAGCTATATAGCCATTTGGGAAGCACAATCATCTGACAGAGAAACATCTGACCTATCAAAGATACGGGCAGTGGCTCCCAACTCTGCAGTTTTCCCCATGGTAAAGTGCACCAAGAGAGTAATGTTAAGAGAAAATTTCCTTGCCAAATCTTCCCAAATACTTCAAACCAGACTGTGTAGGCTTTAAAGGAAATTCTGCTTCCCATTCCACCGCCACCTCACAATTCAGGGCCATCGCCTCAGACTTCACTAAGTTCAACCAAAATCCTGACATGTCCTCAAATATAGAGATCAAATCTAAAACCTGCTTCAGGGATTCCATTGGGGTCGTCAGCACTAGCAACACATCTGCAAAGGCCAAGCACTTTATTTCTCACTGCCCTGCCCGGACTCCATTGACACTCTCCGAGACTTTTAGAGTCTCAACAATGACTCAGCAAAAATAGCAGGAGCGACAGGGGGCATCCCTTCCGAGTCCTCCTCGCCAATGGAAATCTCGATGAGACATAGCCATTCAACACCATTGCTGCTGAAGGGCCACTGTACAAGGCTTGCACAAAGAATCCCCCCCAAGCCAAAATGTCATAAAACCATATTCAAAAAGCTTCACTCGACCTTATCGAAGACTTTTTCGGTGTCAAAACTAATAAGAAAGGGGCCCTCCTGTTCCAGCACCACTGCATTGCCACTAGTAACTTCCTTATGTTAACTAGCACTTGCCGACCTCTAATGAAGCCCACCTGCTCTTCTGCAATCAGAGAGGGAAGAGACATTGCACTAACCGGTCTGCAACGACCTTGGCCATCACTTTCGAATCTACATTTAAAAGGGAGATAGGCCAATAAGATTCTGGTAGCAGCAAATCTCTTTCCTCCTTTGGTATCACAGTAATTGACACTTGGTTTGACATGGATGGGAAACGTCCCTCTCGAACAGTCACATCTTAATAAGCTTCTATGGTCCCACAAAGTTGCAGCCATAAGATGCAATGAAATTCCCCACTAAATCCATCTGGTCTCGGTGTTTTATTCAGAGGAAGGCGCTTCAAAACCATCTGAATTTCAGAGCCAGAGATGAACAGGGAGCCATATGTGTCTGGGCCGATTAAGTCCACTACCTTTGTCATCTCTGAGTTTCAGGAGACTCTTCATATCAAAGGAATAGGAGGATAGGCATACAGAAGATTCTCCTCCCCAATTGAGGAGGAAGGCATCCAAGGCTAATCTGTCATGTCTCTCTACCCTGGAGCAGAATTGAGGCACCTGCCGGTTCTGAGGGGGTGACCCAGTCTAGAAAGATACCCAGAGTTTCTCCTATGTTCAGGGTCCTTTGGTGAGGCTGAAGGATAGGACTTGACTTGCCTGCCAGGGTATTGTGCTTCCCAGCCAGATGTGGTCCTGAGAATCACCCCATGAGGACTCTCAGGGTCAAACATCTGACTGTCTCCCAACACAAGAGGAATGATCCTCTTCTTCCTTGTTTGTTGATGTAGTACATGGCTACTTGGTTCTCCATTTGAATCAGGACAATTTGTTTGGCCAACAGATTTCTGAAAGCCTTTAGAGCATTTGAAACTACTCTCAGTTCCAGGAAATTGATCTGATGGAGACTCTTCTGGGAAGACCAATCTCCTGAGTGCGAAACCCATCTAGTTGGGCTCCCCAGCCCAGTTTAGATACATCTGTGATGAGTAGTTTTTGATAGGGAGGAATGTGGAAAGATAATCCTTTGGTCAGCTTGGAATGAACCATCTACCAGTAGGGGAACCGACTGTTGAGTCTGAGTAGACTGTATCTACTGCATTCTCAGGGTTCACAAAGATTTTCATTTTGAGACATGCCAAGGGTGTTATGTGTACTTAATTGGCCATGTGGGCCAACATCTTTCTCAACAATGTCACTGACACTTCTATTTCTTCCACAATTGCTACCAGCCAGGTAAGTCTATCTTGTGGAAGAACGGCTTTCACTGGAGTTATGTCTAGCAGAATGTCAATGAATTCCAATTACTTAGTAACATAGTATATGGCGACAGATAAAGACCAGTATGGTCCATCTAGTCTGCCCAGCAAAGTGGCAAGAGTAGGTGCACCTACCAGTCTGTGCAGGTCACCCCTCCACCCCCCTATTTGTTGAGATATAAGAGATAGTTAAGCTTATTTTGATTTTATTCTGTTGTTATAAAGGGATCCACTGTGTCTGTCCCATGCCATTTTGAATTCAGTCACTTCCATCAGCAGGGCATTCCAAGCAGCTACTATCCTTTCAGTGAAAATGTATTTCCTGACGTTGCCTTTCAGTTTACCCCCTTGCAGTTTCATGTTATGCCCTCTAAATTTACAGCTTCCCCATCTTTGAAAAAGGTTTATTTGATCATTAATACTCTTTAAGTATTTAAAGTCTGAATCATATCTCCCCTGGAGACCAACCATTCATGCAAGTAGGGAAACACATGCATGATCAGTCTGCTTAGACACACTGTGACTGCTGCAAAGAATTTTGTAAATACATGAGGAGCAGATACAAGGCCAGATGGCAGTTTTTAGTACTGAAGTAGTGTCTCTGTAGAATAAGATACTTCCTATTACTGGGACAGGGCTGGCCTGTCCACTATGTGGGCTAGGAGGCCACCTAAGGCAGCAGACTTTTATGGGCAGTTTAGCACACATGGCCTGCCACTCTTCAGCGGGAGGGGGGGGGGGGGGAGATCAGCACAGCCAGGGCTTCTGCTTAGGGCAGCAGAAACCCTTGGGCCAGCCCTGGACTGGGATGTATCTGATTGTAGATATACACATCATTTAAGTCCAGAGACAGGGCCAGCCCTAGGCATGTGCCAGCATGCTCCTTGCACAGGACCCGCAGGAGCAGGAACCCCACCTCTAAGAAGACCAATTGTCTGGTTTTGTTTTTCAGCCTTTTCTGCAGTGCCCAGTTAGAGTAGTTACTCACCTGTAAAAGGTGTTCTCCAGGAGCAGCAGGAATCAGTCCTCACATATGGGTGACATCGACGTCGATGGAGCCCTTGCGGAGCATTTCTCCAGCTTTCCAAGAAAGCCTTTGGGAATGCAGGCACGCATGCGCGGTCCCCCTTCCCACCTAAAGGTGCCATCTTGCTCAGTCAAATGACATAGCTAAAACAGCACACAAAAATGTAAAAATAAACTATGTACAACTGCAACTCCCAGGGGAGGAGGGAGGGTTGTGAGGACTGATTCCTGCTGCTCCTGGAGAACATCTGTTACAGGTGAGTAACTACTCTTTCTCCAGGACCAAGCAGGAAGTCAGTCCTCACATATGGGTGACTCCCTAGCTCTGGGCTACCGAGGAACCCAGGCTGAACAAGAGTACTCCCTCTAGTCTCAGCATCAAAGAAAGGCTTTTCACTGACAGAACCTCCACCGGTAGCCCAACGGAGGGCTGGAGGGCAGGAGTTGCCTAAACCTCAAAGAGATTCCGGAGTACTGCCTGGCCAAAAGCACTGTCCCTACGGGACTCCCTCTCCAGACAGTAATGGGCCGCAAAAGTCTGGCTTGAAGACCAAGTTGCAGCCCTGCAGATGTCTACCAATGGTACAGAGTGGAGGTGAGCCACTGAGGCAGCCATTGCCCTGACACGATGGGCCGTGACCCGATCCTGCAAAGGAAGGTCAGCCGCCCTGTAAGCCCAGGTGATACAGTCAGCTACCCAGGTGGACAATGTACGCTTGGACACAGCTAACCCCAAATTATTAGGGTCGAAAGATATGAAAAGCTGAGTAGCCCTTCTATGCCCCTGCGTACGGTCAAGGTAGAAGGATAAGGCCCTCCTTACAGTCCAGGGTATGCAGAACTGCTTCAGCCTGGCTTGCATGAGGCCTAGGGAAGAATGTTGGAAGAACCACCTCTTGGTTAAGGTGGAAGGAGCAGACAACATTTGGGAGGAACTTTGGATGAGTCCTAAGGACTACCCTGTTCCTATAGAAGGGGTGTAAGGCCTGTCACAGACCAGGGCCTGAAGCTCACTCACTCGCCTGGCCGAGGTTAGGGCTATCAAGAAGAGTGTCGTCCAGGACAGGAAGCGTAGAGAGCAAATAGCCATCGGCTCAAAGGGTGGGCGAGTCAGTTGCTGCAAGACCACATTCAACTCCCACTCAGGAGCAGGAGGACGGATTGGAGGCTTGAGCATAAGCAAGCCCCTGAGAAACCGGGACACCAAGGAGTGAACTGACAGAGAATGTCCCTCCACCAGTGAGTGGTGAGCTGCTAGAGCTGAGAGGTGAACCCGAACAGAATTGGACTTAAGTCCCTGATTTGATAAGTGCAGTAAGTACTGAAGCACTACTGGTACCGTACAGGAGAAAGGATCCTCTGTACGCAGCTGACACCACAAAGAAAACCTTTTCCATTTGAGAGCATAGGTTTTCCTAGTGGACTGTTTTCTAGAGGCTAGAACAACCTCCTCAACCTCCTGAGGTAGGCCCCAGGGAGTCAAAACTACCCTTGCAGCCTCCAGGCCATCAAATTGAGAGCTTTGATATTGGGGTGCAGAAGGGAACCCTGATCTTGAGAGAGGTGGTCGGGTTGCAACCCCAGAGGCAGTGGAGGATCCACTGCCAGCTGAAGCAGAAGTGGAAACCAAGGCTGTCTCGGCCACCTGGGAGCCACCAGCAGGACCGAGGCCTTGTCCTGAAGAATCTTGAACAGGGTCTGGGCCACCAAGGGTGTGGGAGGAAACGCATACAGGAGGCCCTGAGACCATGGAATCAGAAAAGCATCTGCTGCTATCCGCAGAGGATGTGGTTGCCTGGAGCAGAACTTTGGCAGCTGTTTGTTCAGTGGACTGGCAAACAGATCGATGGTGGAAGTCCCCATTTCAGGAAAATCTTCTGAACCACCAAAGGATGGAGCTGCCACTCGTGGGGCTGCAGAATCCTGCTCCACCTGTCGGCCAGGTAGTTTTCCTGGCCAGGGAGAGACACAGCCTTGAGGAGCATGTTGTGCCTGAGAGCAAACAAGCAAAGGTCCTGTGTTTCCTGACAAAGGAGCCTGGACCCAGTTCCACCCTGCTTGTTCACATAGAACATGGCTACCTGGTTGTCTGTTTGAACTAGGACAGACTGATGAGCCAGGGTTGGAGAGAAAGTTTTGAGGGCTAACCGAATAGCCCTGAGTTCCAGTAGATTGATTTGCTGTGCGGCTTCCCAGGGAGACCACAGGCCCTGGGAGCACTTGCCTAGACAATGAGCTCCCCAGCCCTGCAGGGAGGAGTCCGTGGTCAACACCACTGTGGACCCAGGAATCTGAAAAGGTACCCCTTGCAGCAGATTGGGTGGGTGCAGCCACCAGCTGAGGGAGTTCAGAAATTGTCTGGACACCCTTATCCTGTCTCTGAGGCTGTCTGTGGCCTGTGACCACTGAGTCCGAAGGCACCACTGTGCAGGCCTCATATGGAGTCTGGCATTGGGGGTCACATGTACTGTCGAAGCCATGTGGCCAAGAAGCCTCAGGCAGAGTCTGGCGGAGACCAGTGACCTGCTGAGAAACTGGTTTGCTAAGTTTATCAGTCTTCGGGCTCTATCTTCTGGCAAGAATGCCTTTGCCAGCAGAGAGTCCAACCTTGCCCCTATGAACTCCAAGTTCTGGGAGGGGAGCAAAGTGGACTTTGCAAAGTTTATTACAAACCCCAGGCTTTGAAGAAGAGCAATAGTTCTGAGGGTGGCTTGTATGGCCTCCTGGTATGTCTGACCCCTGATGAGCCAGTCGTTCAGATAGGGGAAGACAAAGATTCCCTGATTTCTCAGGTCGGCCGCCACCACTGCCAGGCATTTGGTAAAGACCCTGGGAGCGGAGGTAAGGCCAAAAGGCAGTACTCTGTACTGATAATGGTTTCCTCCCATAATGAACATGAGGTACTTTCTGTGGTCTGGATGAATGAGGATGTGAGTGTACGCATTCTTTAGATCTAAGGAGCATAGCCAATCTCCCTGCTGGAGGTAGGGCAGAAGTGTTCCAAGAGTAAGCATCTTGAACTTTTCCTTCTCTAGGAATTTGTTGAGATTTCTGAGGTCTAGAATAGGCCGAAGGCCACCGGTTCTTTTGGGTACCAGGAAATACCCGGAGTAGAACCCTTGACCTTGTAAGTGGGGAGGCACAGGCTCCACTGCCCTGTCCACCAACAGGCCTTGGAGCTCCTGAAGGAGAAGGTCTGTGTGCAGGGGAGGCCTTGGAGGTTCCCCTGGAAAGTATGGAGGAGGTAGCTGTTGGAAGTGTAGCAGATAGCCCTTGTGGACTACGCTTAACACCCAACTGTCTCCAGTGATGAGTGGCCACTTGTGGGCAAACAGGGCGAGGCGACCTCCTGTGCAGGGTTGGGAGAGCAGGGACGGAGAGGCTATGCCTAAGGAGTCAAAAAAAACCCACCCTGCTGAGTGGGAGCAGGGGCCGGAGGCTTGGGAGTCCTCTGCCTACGGGGCCCATTACCCTGCCCCTTGGCTTGCTGACCCTGAGGGGCAGCTTGGGCGGCCTGGTACTGTGGGTACTGTTTGTAGGCAGTGCCCTTCCTCAGGTAAAAGGGCTTTTTACCTGAGCCCTTCTTTTTGTGAGAAGGGGCAGAAGTCTTCCTAGACAGCCTTGTCCTCGTGAGGTGCTCAGTTTCGAGCTGTGCAGCCTTCTCGGTCATGGGCTTGCCAAAAAGGTTCTCACCTCGGCAAGGGACATCGACCAACTTGTCCTGAACCCATGGCTCGAGGTCCGATGACTGCAGCCATGCCTGGCGTCGAGCCGCGATGCCGGCCGCCGCAACACGGGCCGAAGCCTTGAAGCCATCATAGGCAGTGCGGGACATAAACTTGGAGCATTCCCGGATCCCCGAGGACAAGGACTTGAACCTCTGCAAGGGTTCCCCGGAGAGACCAGCAGAGAACCCGGCCAGCTCCTTGGCCAGGTCCCGCAAGTACATGCCCATGTACAGCTGGTAAGACTGGACACGGCAAGCAAGCATCGAGCCCTGGAAGCACTTTCTACCAAAACCATCGAGGTTCCGGGCCTCCCTGCCAGGGGGCATTGCGGAGTGCATCTTCTGACTTTTCAGGCGATGCATCGTCGATTCCACCACCATGGAATGGTGTGGTAGCTGCGCCTTCTGAAAGCCAGGGCTCTTCCGGAGTCGATAGATAGAATCGACCCGCTTGCTTAGAACCGGCGCCGAGGCTGGTGCCTCCCACATCCGGAAGAGGAGCCGTTCCAGCATCGGAGGAACTGGAACAGTAAAGGCCTCCTTCGGAGGAGAGTCATACTGTAGGGCCTCAAGCTCCTCGGCTCGAGGCTACTCCTTGGGGTCCGCAGGGATAGCCAACGCAGTGGCCATATCCCGGACGAACTCCGAGAACCGGGTATCCTCCAGAGGGGATCTACTCCGAGGTTCAGACTGCGGTGAGTCCGACGGGATGCACCGAGTCCTGAAGGTGTCGGGGGACTCCTCGTCCGTCTCCCAGGAGGACTCGTCCGATGAGGAATCGGGGTTTGACCTCGCGGGGCCTGTGAGCACCCGCCCCGACGCCGAAGCACCGGCGTCGACGCCCTCGGTCTCGAACGGAAGGTCGAGGGAGACCGCGACTGAGGTCGACCTCGAGCCTTTATGGTCTCGAGTATCGGCTCGGTCTCCGGGGTCGACTTTGATGTCGATGTCCCGGTGGTCTGGGCAGATGCGTCAGACAGGCTGGCCATCATTGCCCGCTGCTGTTCCATGAAGGCAGAAAGTCTGCTCTCCAAGGCTGTCAGCCTGAGACCCAGCTCAGGAGACTCAGCAGCCCCCGACTTGGGCCCCAGTGGCGCCAGGCCCGACGTCGGCTCTCTGGGAGGAGAGTCCACGAGGACTATAGGACTTATGTGTCCAGCAGACTCCGGCTCCACTCGAGGTACTTTGGGAGGCTTCTCCTGTTCCACGGGCCCGGGGCGACGGTCAGGGGTCTGAGACCTAGCTCTCGAGGAGCCAGGGACCTCTTCCGACAACGCCCTCGCGAGACGCTTCTTCCTCTTTCGTTCCCGGTCGGGGGACCCCCTGTCCGAGGAGCCCCGACGGTGCTCGGGATCTGAATCCCGAGATGTCGAGGCCTCAGACGAGGTCCAGGCCCAGCCGGAGGCAGAGTCAGAGAAAAGCCTTTCCTTTTGGTGCTGACGACTTTGAAGCGCCTTGGAAGACATTTTTCCACATGGTCCACAGGTCTTAGGATCGTGGTCAGGACCGAGGCACCGAAGGCAGCAGTCGTGTGTGTTGGTGAGAGACATTAGCTTCTTGCACCAATCACACTTTTTGAACCCACTGGAAGCCATTGGGGAAAAAAGAGTCCCTGCGAGGTCAGAGGACCGGCCTTCCAGGGAAAAAGAAAAAAAGGGCGCGAACGCCAGCCACGAAGGGCAAAAACCGAAAAAAGAAGATCAGGCTCGATACCGGTGTACCGTAGAAAAAATAGCGAAGGAATTGCGAAAAAACTAACTATTTTCCGGGAGGTCTAGGACACACGTCCGGCGGGCTTCACGGAAAAAGAGAGACTGAGCAAGATGGCACCTTTAGGCGGGAAGGGAACCGCGCATGCGTGCCTGCATTCCCAAAGGCTTTCTTGGAAAGCTGGGGAAATGCTCCGCAAGGCTCCATCGACGTCGATGTCACCCATATGTGAGGACTGACTTCCTGCTTGGTCCTGGAGAAATAAGTGTTACCACACACTAACGTCCAGTCAAAGGTGACATTTTATTTACCAGATAATTTCCTTTACTTGAGTTCTGCTAGACCAGTCCAGACAAGTGGGTTGAATTTCCCAACCAACCGATGTGTAGAGAGAGAAAAGTTTCAGAGGCTTCTGATGACATCATTGTGCCATTAAGAGCCTATGCCTCTAGGGGCATAACCAGTATTCGTACCCAAGCATATGGTCAGGAATCTCTGGCCTCACACAACCTTAGTGAAGATAACAAGGCTCAAACAGAAAACATACAGTGCCTTGTGAAAGTATTCATCCCCTCTGTTTTTGTCCTGTCTTGTTGCATTATGTACAACCTGGAATGAAAATGGAGGCTCATTTGAATGTAGGTAATGGACCTAACAATATAGTCCAAATTGGTGAAGTAGAATGGCAATAAAATACCTTGTATATCTAAAAAAACAAGTAAAAACTGAAAAGTTGTGAGTGCATATGTATTCATCACTTTTGCTGTGAAACCCCTAAATAAGATCTAGTCCAACCAATTATCCTCAGAAGGTACATAATTAGTTGATTAAGGTTTAGCTGTGTGCAATCAGTGTCACATGATCTGTCACAATGATGCCTGTATAAATATGTTGTTGTTGTTGTTAAGTGCCGTTGAGTCGGAGTTGACTCATGGCGACCCTCTGGATAGCTATCCTAAATTGTGTTCGGTCTTCAGTCAGGCGGCTCATGGTTGACAGACTGGTACCCGTAGCTGCTGTTATTTATTTTATTTATATTTATTTATATATTTATTCTATACTGCCCCTTCCAGAGATCAAGTTAAACAGTTAACAGTTATTGTATCGATCCATCTCATTGCTGGCCTTCCTCTTTTGCGTTGACCTTCTATCTTGCCAAGCATGATGTCTTTCTCTAATGATCTCTCTCTTCGCATGATGTGTCCAAAGTATGAAAGTCGAAGTCTTGTCATCTGAGCTTCTAAAGAAAGCTTAGGTTTGATTTCCTCTAGTACCAACTGGTTTGTTCTTCAGGCAGTCCATGGTATACACAGTATTCGCCGCCAGCACCATAATTCAAAGGCATCAATTTTCTTCCTGTCTATCTTTTTCACTGTCCAACTTTCACATCCATATGATGTTATTGAAAATACCATGGCTTGAACAAGTCGAATCTTTGTATGGAGAGAGACATCTCTGCTCTTGAGAATCTTATCTAGGTCTTTCATAGCCATTCTGCCAAGAGCAATGCGTCATCTGATTTCTTGACTGCTTGTTGCTTCTTTATTGCTAGTTGATCCAAATAGGTTAAAGTTGTTCACGATTTCAATTTCTTCTCTTTCAACGATGAACCTGTTGATTATGCCAGTTGTCATGATCTCTGACTTCTTTACATTAAAGTGCAGGCCCATTTTCAGACTATGTTCTTTGATTGTGAAAAGCAAATGTTTCAGATCATCTTCACTTTGAGCCAATAATGTGGTATTATCAGCATAGCGAAGGTTGTTGATGAGTCTTCCACCAATCTTCACACCTCTGTTGTCTTCATACAATCCTGCTTCTCTGTTGATTTGTTCTGCATATAAATTAAACAGGTAGAGGGAAAGTATGCAGCCTTGTCTTATACCTTTGTTTATTTTAAACCATTTTGTTTCTCCTTGTTCCGTTCTAACTGTTGCTTCTTGATCAATGTACAGATTGTGCAAGAGTACGATCAGGTGTTCTGGTATACCCATGCTTCTTAATGTGGCCCAGTTTCTCATGGTTTACACAGTCAAATCTATAAATATATCTTTTCTGAAATGCCCCTGACACTGCAACACCACCTAGCAAGCAACATGAAGACCAATGAACACTCCAAACAGGTCAGAGACAAAGTTGGATTATAAAAAAAAATATCCTAAAGTCTGAATATATATATATACCACCACCTCCCCACTAGACCCTTGTCCAGTCTCCTGGATCAAAGCAAGTAAATCAGAGCTGGCTCCACACCTACTCCAAATAATCAATCAATCCATTTAACAAGGAATAATGCCAAATGAACTAAAACAATCCATGATTCGGCCAATCCTGAAGAACAAAAATTTTGACAGCAAAGACCCCACTTCATATAGACCCATTGCCAATATACCATTTTTAGCAAAACTAGTTGAGAAAACAGTCCAAAATCAATTACAAGACTTTATAGACACCATTGCACCTCTAGATGAACAACAATTTGGATTTTGCCCTTTCCACGATGTTGAATCACTACTGCTGGTCCTCTTCTATGCCCTCATACGTGGCATAGATGACATTAAACAATCATTCATTCTCATTTGTAGATATAACCGCTGCCTTTGATAACGTCGACCATAACAACCTCCTTGCAAGGCTCTCACAAATTGGAGTAACAGGAATAGTACACAAATGGTTCCAATCATACATCACAGACCGCACACAGCAAGTCCAAATAGATAACAAAACCTCTAACAAGTTCAGACAGGAGCAAGGAATCCCCCAAGGGTCTGCATTATCCACACTATTATTTAACATATACCTGCAACCAATATGCAATATTTTCAAGAAATTTAAAGTAAATTACCACATCTATGCGGATGACATTATGATATATCTCCCCATAGATGATCCAAACACCACTCAACACATACTGGAATCCTGCATCTCAGAAGTTCAAGCATTGCTAAATTTAAACAATCTGTCCATCAACTTTAAAAAAACTGAAATACTCTACACATATCAAGAAACCCAAACTTCACCTCCCCCCCCCCAAACATTCAAACTTCTTGACACAACCCTCCCTGTTAAAAAAGAAGATATCTAGGCGTTATACTGGATCAATCCTAAAATTATCTGCCCATATAAAACAAATAACCAAATCAGCCTACTTCAAGCTAAGAACAATATAACACCTCAGGCCCCTTTTAGACACGATTTCAGATCAGTAGTTCATGCACTGATCACCCCCCATTTTGACTTTTGTAACAGCCTTCTAAACGGTATCCCAAAAAAGTATCTCAAACAACTCCAAACAGCACAAAATGTAACCACAAGAATCGCATGCGAAACCCAACTCTCTGACCATATAACACCCATACTATACACCCTCCACTGGTTACCAATAACTAGCAGAATCCAATATAATACAATAATGACAATATTCAAGTCGATTAATGATATTGCACCATCCTACCTGTCAACACTAATAACCCAATCAACCAACACTAGAACAAGAACACACTCCCAGAACACACTAGCATTCCCTCCCACCTACCGCAAAACTAAACAAGTTACAAGCAACCGAGAATTTTCACTAGCTGCACCCAGGTTATGGAATGACCCTTCTGGCCTATTTACGCACAACTAAAGACATAAAACTGTTCAGAAAAGAACTAAAAACCTTTCTATTCACCCAACATTTTGGAGATCATATGGAAGACGCTAGCTCGCCCCACGAAACAACATAAATACAACCCTCACAATGAGACCCTCACCGCACCAACTGTAAATAGTATTACCTGCTGTAACTGTACATAGTTCTGTATGTTAATTATCTTTTACGTACCAATCCTATCTTGTAAATAGTTGCAACTGTTACAACCATATCATGTTAAATTGTGTTCTATGTAGAAATGTTGTTCCATTGTACACTGCCCCTGATCTTGGGAAGGAGCGGTATAAAAACAACAAATAAATAAATAAAATAAAAAAATATCCCATGGAGTGCCATTAAAGCCATTATAACAAAATGGAAATAATATGGTTGGGGCAAGTTACCTCAGGCAGGAAGGTTTGGGGTTCAAATCCCACTAGAGGACAGCAACCTTGGGCCGGAAGGACTGGGGTTTGTAGTCCCACAGGTGCTCCTTGTGGTCTTGGGTAAGCCACTTAACCCTCCATTGCCCATGTTCCCTGTAAAATAGTTATCTCCAAGTTATAATCCCCTGTTCAATGTAATTTCAGTTTGTTCAATGTAAACCGCCTTGATATCATGAAAGGCGGTATATAAGAAATGTTAAATAAATAAATAAATAAATGGCACCACTACAAATCTGACGAGAAGGCTGCCCAGAAAATCCCAGTGGCTAGATGTGCAAAGCTAATAGAGCAATACCCCAAGAGACTTGCAGCTGTAATTGCAGCAAAAGGTGGCTCTACAAAGCATTGACTTTGGAGGGAGGGAATACATATGCACACTCCTGATTTGGGTTTTTTTTTGGTCTGAATTATTGTTTGTGTTACAATAAAGGATATTTTGCACCTTCAAAATCATAGGCATGTTGTGTATATCACATGGTGCTAACCCCCAAAACTCCATTTTAATTCCAGGTTGTAATACGACAAAACAGGACAAAAACCAAGGGGATGAATACTTTAGCAAGGCACTGTAAGTATGTAAAGGATCAGCTTCAACCAGGGCCAGCCCGTCCATTGTGCAATAATGTTGTTGGCACAGGGCCCCACGCAAACTCCATTCTCGCACAATGGACGGCTTCAGAGGGAGCCGGGGAAGCATGTGTGAGGCCCCCCGGCTCCCTCTGCACAGCCGGCAGCGTGAAGTGTCTTTTCCCTCACGCTGGCGGCTGTTTCTGTGAAGCCACGAGTGCCGGGAAAGGTTAAAGGGCATTGTCTTTAACCTTCCCCGGCACTCGTGGCTTCACAAAAATAGCCACTAGCGTGATGGAAAAGACTCTTCGAGCCAGAGCGGGCTTCCCCAGCTCCCTCTGAAGCCCTTTAGATGGCCGTGGGGTTGTTCAGAGGGGGGGGGGGGGGGGGGGGGGGGTTACAACTGGTTGGGGTGTAATCGGGGGGGGGGGAGAATTGGACTGGAAATGGGCTGTGATGGTAGGGGGGCTAGGACTGCAAATGGGCTGTGATGGGGGGAACTTGGACTACAAATGGGCTGTGATGGTGGGGGGAGGCTAGGACTGGAAATGGGCTGTGATGGGGGGAACTTGGTCTGGAAATGGGCTGTGATTGGAGGGTGCTAGCATTGGAAATGGGCTGTGATGGGAGGGCTAGCATTGGAAATGGGCTGATGAGGAGCTGGAATAGGACTGGAAATGGGCTGATGGGGGAGCTTGGACTGCAAATGGGTGATGGGCTGGAATAGAACTGGAAATGGCTGATGGGGGCTGGAATAGGACTGGAAGTAGGCTGATGGGAATTGGAATAGGGCTGGAAATGGGCTGAAGGGGGCTGGAATGGAACTGGAAAAGAGCATATGGGGGCTAGGATTGGAAATGGGCTGATGAGGGGCTAGGATTGGAAATGGTCTGATGGAGGAGTTTGGAGTGGAAATGGGCTGATGAAGGGGCTGGAATGGGACTGGAAGGGAGCATATGGGGGGCTAGGACTGTAAATGGGCTGATGTGGGGGCATGGGAGAATGGGACTATGCTGGGTGGGTCTAGAACTGTAAGGGAGCTGGTTTTGGGGGAGGACTAGAAGGGGATGGGGAATGAGAATGGAGAGGGGAAAAGATATTTTGTGTGGGAGGGAAGAAAAGTCTACGATGGGCCGGGTATTGGGAGAGTTAAGTAGGGATTGAGAAAGGAAGGGTGAAATTTGAGTGGATGATAAAGGAATAAGGAAAGAAATGGGGGAAAGAGCAAGAGTTGAAAGATCAGTATGTTAAAGCAGATATAGAGAGAGAATGGAAAAAATCTAAAAGAGAAGAAAGGACAAATGGATAGCTCGTAGAAGACACAAAGAAACCAGAAGAAAGTGACTGGAGCAATTGCAACTGAAAAATAAAATGCCCAAACAAAAGATAGAAAAATACTTTTTATTTTGAATTTATTAACTGGAATATGTGAGGTCTGGGAAATGTGTATCGCTAACATCTTTGCGTTTTTGTTTAGTGCAAGAGTAAATTAATTTATAGTTTTATTTCTCCAGTGTTGTTGTACATTTCATGTTTGGCTTTTGGGGTTCCCAATTTAATTATTATCTTCCTATTTCTAAATTGTGATCCCTTGTTCTTTGTGTGGTGATGGTCTATGTTCTGCATGTGTAACCAAGCCAAGGTATTCTGTTCATGTAGTTTCTATTTGACAGTCCCACTTGTTGTCTTCCCCCAGTGAGATGTATTGGTATTCTCTGAGATGTATTGGTTTAATATTTGCAGTGCTGCCTTTTGATAGGTAGGGTTTGGTGCTTTGTGAGTCCTGGTAGTACTGTTATGATACGGTGGATTTGCTATGGGTTCAAAATGGGCAGTGTTTATAGTACTTCCTAATGGGCCTGGCGGTTGTCACTGCAATATAGTAATGGAGAAATCTATTAGTCTTTCTTTATCCAGACACTCATTAAGAGGCATGCTTATTAAAAGCGCATGTTAACATTATGCAAATAGTTATGCAAATGAGGCTCCTTATGCAAATGAGGCCCCACAATTAGAAACATAGAAATATGACGACAGAAAAAGACCACATGGCCTATCTAGTCTTTCCTTCCATAACAACTACAACAGTCCCCTTTTTACCTTTAGAGATCCTCTGTGTTTGTCCCATGCTTTTTTGAATTCAGTTACTGTCCTAATCTCTACCACCTCCACTGGGAGAATATTCCACGGATCCACTACTCTTTCCGTAAAGAAATATTTCCGCATATCACGCCTGAATCTATCTCCCTTCACCCTCATCCCATGTCCCCTCATAGCAGAACTTGCTTTCAATTGAAAGAGGCTCTCTCCCTGAACATTTATGCCACAGAGGTATTTAAATATCTCAATCATATCACCTCTATCCCGCCTTTCCTCTAAGGTGTACATATTAAGATCCTTCAGTCTGTCCTCATATGCTTTATAATGAAGACCACTAATCATTTTAGTAGCCACCCTCTGCACCGACTCCATCCTGTTCACATCTTTTTGAAGGTGCGGTCTCCAGAATTGCACACTATACTCCAAATGAGGTCGCACCAAAGACTTTTATACAGAGGCATTATCACCTCCTTTTTTCTGCTAGCCATTCCTCTCCGTATGCACCCAAGCATCCTTCTAGCTTTTGCCGTCGCCTTTTCTACCAAAATTAATCACCACACATGGCCCTGCACCCTCCTTGTGTCGCCCCTGGCTTCAACAGAAGGCTTGTCAGAAAGATATGAACTCACAGAGCCAACCAGAGTACAGCAGACCAAAACATATCCTAGAGGCAGGTCCTGGACTGATCTAGCAAGACTCATGAAAATGACATTATGTGGTAAGTAAAATGTAACCTTCTAATCATCCTGCTAGACCAGTCCAGACAAGTGTGATATACCACAGCTACGACTCCACTGGGCAGGAAGAAGACACAGCAGCTTATAAGATCTCTGAGCTGAAGGTCATGCCTACGCGAGCATGGATATCAGAAGAACATAAGATATGCCATACTGGGTCAGACCAAGGTCCATCAAGCCCAGTATCCTGTTTCCAACAGTGGCCAATCTAGGTCATACGTACCTAGCAGTATCCCCAAAAGACACAGGTTCCACAATGCTTGTATTGGGTCAAGCACTGATATCCTGGGTCCCTTTTTAATAATGGTTTATGGACCTTTCCTCCAGGAACTTGTCCAAACCTTTTTTAAACCCAGCTACACTAACAGCTCTTACTACATACTCTGGTAACAAATTCCAGAGTTTGATTACACGTTGAGTGAAAAAATATTTTCTCTTATTTGTCTTAAATAGTTTACCCTGTAGCTTCATTACATGTCCCCTAGTCTTTCTATATTCTGATAGCGTAAATAATTGATCTACGTTTACCCGTTCTACTCCATTCATTAATTTATAGACCTCTATCATATCTCCCCTCAGCCGTCTCTTTTCCAGGTTGAAGAGCCCTAACCTTTGTAGCCTCTCTTCATAGGAGTAGCCTTCCATCCCCTTTACCATTTTGGTGTCTCTTCTCTGTACCTTTTCTAATAACGCTATATCCTTTTTAAGATACGGCGACCAGAACTGCACACAATATTCAAGGTGCGGTCGTACCATGGAACGATAGAGAGGCATTATAATATCCTTTGTTTTATTTTCCATTCCTTTCCTTATGATACCTAGCATTCTATTTGCTTTCTTGGCCGCCGCTGCACACTGGGCAGAGGGTTTTAACATGTTATCAACGATGATTCCTAAATCTTTTTCCTGGGTGGTGGTTCCCAATGTGGAACCTTGCATTGTGTAACCATAGTGTGGGTTTTCTTTCTTAGGTGCATAACTTTGCACTTGTCCACATTAAATTTCATCTGCCATTTGGATGCCCAATCTTCCAATTTATCCAGATCCTCCTGCAGTTTTCCACAGTCCTCTTGGGTTTTAACAACTTTAAACAGTTTTGTGTCTGCAAATTTGATAACCTCACTAGTAACTCCCTTTTCCAGGTCATTTACGAATATGTCAAAAAGTAGTGGACCCAGTACAGATCCCTGGGGTACTCCACTATTCACACCTTTTTCCATTGGGAAAATTGGCCATTTAGCCCTACCCTCTGCTTTCTTTTAACCAGTTCCCGATCCACAATAGTACTCTGCCTCCTATCCCCCATGACTTTTTAGTTTTGAAAAAAGTCTCTGATGAGGGACCTTGTCAAAGGCTTTCAAAAAAAGTCCAGATACACTATATCAACCGACTCACCTTTGTCTACCTGTTTATTCACACCTTCAAAAAAACATATCAGATTAGTAAGACAAGATCTTCCTTGTCTAAAGCCATGTTGGCTGTCTCCCATTAGGCCATGACTATCTACATGCTGTGTAATTTTGTTCTTTATGATGGTTTCTACCATTTTCCCTGGTACTGATGTCAGGCTCACCGGTCAGTAATTTCCCGGATCACCCTTGGAACCCTTTTTAAAAATTGGCGTTACATTGGCGATCCTCCAATCTTCAGGTATTACAGATGATTGTAATGAAAGTTCACAGACTCATATTTCAGTTCTTTCAACACTCTTGGATGTATACCATCCGATCCAGGTGATTTGCTACTATTCAGTTTATCAAATAGTTGTAATACATCTTCCCAGTGTAGCGATATTTCTCTCAATTCCTCTGCAGTATCACCTTTAAATACCACTTCAGTCTTGGGTAACATCCCTACATCTTCCTCAGTAAAGACTGAAGCAAAGAATTCATTCAGTCTCTCCGCTATAGCCTTGTCTCCTTTTACTGCCCCTTTTACCCCTCTATCATCTAATGGTCCAATTGACTCTCTCACAGGCCTTTTGCTACGAATGTACTTGAAAAAGTCTTTATTTCGTGTTTTTGCTTCCGTATCAAGTTCCTTCTCAAAATTCTCGCTTTGCCTGCCTTATCAATGCTTTGCTTGTGCTGTTTCCGGTTTTCGTTGTTTGGTTCTTTTTTCCATTTCCTGAAAGATGCTTTTTTTGGCAGCAACAGCCTCTCTGACCTCACCTTTAAACCATGCTGGCAGTTTTTTGGACTGTCTTCCACTTTTCTTAATGCGTGGAATACAGCTGGTCTGGGCTTCCAGGATAGTATTTTTAAACAACACCCAAGCTTGATGTAAGTCTTTAACCTTTGCAACCGCTCCTTTTAGTTTTTTCTTAACTATATTCCTTATTTTATCATAGTCTCCCTTTCGAAGGTTAAAAGGTAGTACTGTGGATTTCTTTACTATCCCTCCTCCACTAATTAAATCAAACACGATCATGCTATGATCACTATTGCCAAGGGGTCCCAACACCCTTATTTCTTGCACCAGATCTGGTGTTCCACTAAGGACTAGGTCCAGTATGGCTTCCCCTCTGGTTGGTTCATGAACCAGCTGCTCCAAGAAGCAGTCATTTATTTCATCTAGAAACTTTATCTCCCTAGCATGTCCTGCCGTGACACTGACCCAGTCGATACTGGGGTAATTGAAATCACCCATTATTACTACTCTGCTGTAACTTTTGTTAGCTTCCTTGATCTCTTTAAGCATTTCATCATCCATTTGTTCATTCTGGCCAGGTGGTCGATAGTACACCCCAACTGCCATCACCTTCTCCTTCATACATGGAATTTCAATCCATAGAGATTCTACAGCAAATTTTGTTTCCTGCAAAACTTTAATCCTTTCTGACTCAATGCCCTCTCTAACATAGAGTGCAACCCCTCCTCCAATTTGATCAGTTCTATCATTATGATATAGTTTGTATCCAGGTATCACAGTGTCCCACGGGTTATCCTCCTTCCACCATGTCTCTGAGATTGCAATCATATCTAACCTCTCATTTAGTGCTATATATATTCTAACTCTCCCATCTTATTGTTTAGACTTCTAGCATTTGCATACAAGCATTTCAGAAACTGTATTTTATTAATATTAATCTGGCTATTGGTAGGCATGGGTAATTTGGAATCTTTACGCTCTGTCCGCACCATACTCAAAGGCATTTGGGCTACTTTACTCTTTTTTGGAACCTCACTGTTTTCGGTAGTTTCCTTCAAGGATACCTTCTTCCGAACCATGCACTCTTGGGCGACTGTCGGCTTTCCCCTATTTTCTAGTTTAAAAGCTTCTCTAGCTCCTTTTTAAAGGTTAATGCCAGCAGTCTGGTTCCATCCTGGTTAAGGTGAAGCCCATCCCTTCGGAAGAGCCCCTCCTTTCCCCAGAATGTTCCCCAGTTCCTAACAAATCCAAACCCCTCATCCTTGCACCATCGTCTCATCCATGTATTGAGACTCCGGAGCTCTGCCTGCCTTTTGGGTCCTGCACGTGGAACAGGAAGCATTTCGGAGAACACTACCCTGGAAGTTCTGGATTTCAACTTCCCACCTAAAAGCTTAAATTTAGCCTCCAGAACTTCCCTACCACATTTTCCTGTCATTGGTACCAATATGTACCAAGACAGCAGACTCCTCCCCAGCACTATCTAAGATCCTATCTAGGCGGTGCGTGAGGTCCACTACCTTCGCACCAGGCAGGCATGTTACCAGGCGATCCTCACGTCCACCAGCCACCCAGCTATCTACATGCCTAATTTATTTATTTTATTTAACATATTTCTAAACCGCCTTATCTTATTAATCAAGGTGGTATCACAGCAAACAATCGGGTAAAGCGAGTGTGTTATACATGCAGTGAGGGTGAAACTTAGTTGGGTGTATGTTGAATTGTGTGCGAGATTAGTTTGAGCTATGTACAATGTGAGCTATATACAGTGGGGCTATAAAACATTTTCTATACATACAGTGTTAGGAGGTATCATGTGCTGTTATGCATTCTCTGAGGTTATGTGATGTGTCCATAGTGTTCTATGAACAGCATGGTCTTCAGCTGTTTTCTAAAGTCTTTGAGGTCTGTAGTTGCCCTTAAATCGTCCGGTAGTTTGTTCCATATTGTTGGAGCAGCCATGGAGAGTGCTCTGTCTGTTGTGTCCTTGCATGTGTGTTTGTATTCACTTGGGGTGCTGACTCGGTTGTGTGTTTGTTTTCTTCTAGGATGTGTGCTGGTGTCTGGTTGTATGAGGGTGTGCAGGCTGTTGGCTGATGTGTGCTGATTTATCTTAAATAGGTTTATGATAGTTTTGTATCTGATGCGTGCACTGATTGGGAGCCAGTGTAAGTCCTTCAAGGTAGGTGTGATGTGCTCCTGTCTTGCAGTTCCGGATATTATTCGTGCTGCAGTGTTTTGTGTCAGTTGGAGTGGCTTGAGGGCTTGTTTCGGTAGTCCAAGGTATATCGGATTGCAGAAGTCCAGAAGTGGGGTTATCAGTGCTTGACAGACGGTACGGAAGTGTTCAGGGGCGAGGAGTGGTTTCAGTCTCCTGATGATTCGCATCTTGTAGTAGGCTTTTTGGATTGTTTTGTCTATGTGTGGCTTGAGATTGAGTTTATTGTCCAGAGTAACTCCGAGGTATCTCACTTCTGATCTTATCGGTATAGTAGTGCTTTGTATCTTTATGTTTGGTGGGTGTATGAAGCTTTGGTTCCGAGTGATGATTAAAGCTTCGGTCTTGCTGTAGTTGATTGCGAGGTTGTTGTTTTGACACCAACTTGTCATTTGGGTAAGGCAGTCTGTTATCTTAGAGAAGTCCGGGTTGTCGATTGATATCGGGGTGTATATCATGATGTCGTCTGCATATATTGTGTATTGAATGTTGTTCTCTTTCATGATGTTGCATATTGGTTGGATGTAGATGTTAAATAGGAGTGCTGAGAGTGCGGATCCTTGAGGTACTCCTTGACGGACATTTATGGGTCGGGAGGTGTTGTGTCCCACCTTGACCTGTAGCTGTCTTTCGGTTAGGTATGAATGGAACCATTTTAATGTGATACCGTGTATACCAGTGTTCTTTAGTCTTTCCAGGAGCGTGTTGTGGTCCACTGTGTCGAAGGCTGAGGAGATGTCGATGAAGATCATTATGATTCCATTCCTGGTGTTGTCAATTATTCTTAGGATGCTGTCGAAGAGGTAGATTAGTAACGTTTCGACTCCATGGTTGGGACGAAAGCCGTGTTGGTTGTCATCAAGTGTTTCATGTTTGTCGATGTGTTCCTGTAGTTGTAGTTGAACCGTTTTTTCGATGACTTTTGCCAGGAAGGGTATGCTGGAGATTGGTCGGTATGCTGCTGGATCTTTTTTGTCGAGAGTTGTTTTCTTTGTGATTGGTCTTACTGAGGTGAGCTTTAGTTGCTTTGGCATGAGACCTTGAGTGAGTGAGTTGTGTACCATGTTGTGTATGGTGTGGATGAAGCTTGATTTGGTGGCTTAGACCCATGACACTGGGCACGGGTCTGTAGGAGCAGTGCTTGTGTTGATAGTGGAGATGATGTGGGATAGCTGCTCTGTTGAGGGTGAGTAGAATGTGCCCCAGGTTTTGGTGTGTACGTCTGTCCTGGTGGTCATGCTGGGTGGTGTTCTCTCTGTGGAGTGAAATTTGTCTTTGATGTGGTTGGCGAATTCCTGTGGATCTACTTGTACTTCCCCTTCTGTTGTTTGCTCTTTTGTGAGGATTTTTACGATTTCGAAAAGCTCTCTGGGTTTGTTGATGGAAGTATTTATCATGTTTGTGTGGAATTCCCTCTTTGATTGGTTGATGTGTTCGTTGTATTGTTTTTGCCTTGTTAGGTAAAGATGCTGGTTGTCTGTTGTTTTGTTTTTCCTCCATCTCCGTTCAATCTTCCTGAGCTCCCTTCTTTTCCTGTCGTATTTTTGCTGAGTACCACGGTTTGTTTTGTCTCCTGTAGTGGTGGTGTTTCTCGGGGCCGCCACCAGATGGTTTGGCGGCGTTAGCTAAAATGCTGTTCCAGCTGGAAACTTGTTCCTCCAGGTCGTCTGTAGTGATGGTCAAGTGTTGTATTGTGTCCTGTATGAATTTGTCCCTGTCGAAATTCTTGAATCGTCTTTGTGTGTGTGAGATGTTTGCTCTTTCGTTTGTCTGGTCCTCTTGTAATCGCAGCTTTGTCTCGATTATGTAATGGTCAGACCATGGCACTGGGGTAATGGTGGGCGTTGAAATTAGGTCTCTTGATGTTAGGTAATTGGATGCGAAGATGAGGTCTGGGGATGATCCATGTCTGTGCGTTGGTGCATTGATTATCTGTGTGAATTGAAGTGAGGTCATTGCTTGAAGGAAGGCCTCTGCGTCTTTGGTATTGGTGGACTTGAGGTTGAAGTCTCCAATCAGTAGCGCTGGTTTGTTATTTGTTGTTATAGCACAGGCTTCTTCTAGTGTGAAGGCTAGTTCGTCGGGTGGAGCTCTGGGTGCTCTGTATGTTAGGCAGATTGCAATGTGTTTGTTCTTGATGCTGATTGTGTTACATTGCTGTGTATCGGTGAAATTCTGTGCTTTGAACTTTAGTTTTGTCTTTGCTATTATCAGGACTCCTCCTCCACGCTTGCGGGTGCGTGGGCAGTTGTATGCTGAGTAGTTGTCCGGTACTAGTTGGTTGAGTAGTACATTGTCGGTGGGATTGAGCCATGTCTCTGTGATGCATATTATGTCGGGCTGTCGGTCTTCTATATGGTCTACAAGAGTGTGTATCTTGTTGCAGATGGATCTGGCGTTTATGAGCTCAATTGTTGTTGTCTTTGTTGAGGAGGTTGCTGTTACATGTGCTTCCTTTGTGCAGGTGTGGGAGTTTGGTTTGTGTCTGGCTGGTCGTTTTGTCTGGGATGTTCTGTGTGTCTCTTTATGTGTGTGCTGTGGTTCTAAATATGGCCATGCAGTTGGTGGGTGCCATGGTGTGTTTGCTTGTGAGTAATGGAGGTGTGTGGTTGGTGGGAGGAGTTGTGTGATGAGTAGGTAGAGTGGGAGGAAGTATGTTGCGTGCATGTTGTTTTTTTTGTGATGTTCTGTTAGGGTGATGCCTGCTTTTCTTAAGTCTTCGTTTCTTGTCTGTTTTGCTGTTGATTTTCTTCTGGCGTTCTGTTGATTTTCTTCAGGTGTGCTGGTGACTGTGGTTCTCTCTTTGCAATTCCTTTGTTCGCCTTTGTACCGCGCCAAAGGGCCCTCTGGCGAGGCCCTCAGACGCGGGCACGCCCTGCAGGGACGCCGCTTTTATGCCGCCGGGGCTGCCGCTGTTTTAGGCTCCCACTGCCCCGATTGGGCAGGAGCTCCGGTGGAGGTGGAGTGTTCGGCAGCGGCTCCCTGAACGCAGGGACGCCGCTTTTATGCCGCCGGGGCTGCCGCTGTTTTAGGCTCCCACTGCCCCGATTGATGATCGAATCACCAACTATAACAGCTGTCCTAACCCTCCCCTCATGGGCACATGGCCCTGGAGAAACGCCCTCGGTGCGAGAGGGTTTTACATCATCTGGAGGATAGGTACTAGTTACAGGATCACGTCCTGCCACACCAGAGTGATGCTCTCCTGTCACGTGACCTCTCTCCTCCATGGCAACAGGGATGCTGCCAGACTGGAGGTAGGACTTCAGGACTATATCCCTGTAGGTCTCGTCCATGTACTTCTCTCTCTTTCTTATGTCTTCCAGGTCTGCTACTCTAGCCTCTAGAGAACGGACTTGTTCCCTGAAAGCAAAGAGCTCCTTGCACTTAGTGCATACGTAAGACCTCTCACCAACTGGGAGAAAATCATACATGTGACACTCAATGCAAAAGACTGGAAAGCCCTCATCTCGCTGCTGGACCGTTGTCTGCATCTTAGTTTGAAGCTTGTGTTTAGGTCTTTAAATTCTGTATTTACTAAGAGTTGGTGTAGGTGCTTATACTAATAAAAGTGTTATCTAATACCTCTAATATACCTTGTTCACCTGAAGCTTAATTAATCTCAGGTCCTCAATGTATGACTGATTTGGATAAAGAGCTGCTCCTGAGAGCAGCCCCTTTCCTCTAAGACATGTAAGTACCTATAAAGCTACAATTACCCCAGGGGTGGGTGGGTGTTGGGGAGGGAGGGAAATAAGACCTATTAAAAGAAGAGAGCTGTTACAAGGTACCCTGTCCTGTACCCTCAGCAGGGGGGGGGGGGAGGGTGTAGTCCCTCAGGTAGGCTAGAGCAGGGAAAAAAGTTTAAAACGCAGCAGGTTCTGGGGACAGAGCAGGGAGAGATATTTAATTTAAAGTAACAGTTAACCTGGCTACCACACAAAAGCCAGTTAATCACACCCTCCACTAACACCTATCCAACGTCAGGCGAACCTCCTAGTCACCACTAAACATTACTCGCTTGTGCTACGCCCTAAACATCCCTCTCCCACCTTCCCTTCCATTTTTATCCTCACGTTCTCCTGTGTATCTTATTCTTGATGTCTACGTTGATATCTGTCCTATTCTATCCTTCTTCCCCCTTTTTCTAATCACTTTCCCATCAAATTTAATGGCGTTCTTTTCCTCCTATGTTTATTAGTAGCCCCAATTTTATTGTACACCACCTTAACACTTTGGTAACAGGCGGTTTATCAAATGTCACAAATAAAGATAAAGAGGCAAGGTAAGTTATACAGCTGATATCCAAGCAGTAGTGCTTGACAGAAGTGGAAAATGAGAACAGAAGTGGAGAAAGCAAGATGGTGTCTGCGGCGGCCCTCTGAGTGTGGGCTAGGTTTTTGTGCTCTGCATTTCCTCTGCGTTTTTTTCTTGGTATGCCCCATTTGGATAGGAAAAGAAAGGCTACCCGCCTCGAAGGACTCGATCATTGGTGGCTCGATGGATAAATTTGTTAGGCCAGTCAACAGGGATCTAAGGAGTGTTTGCTTGGCAACGCAAGGGTAGAAGGAGAACTACCACTTGCCTTTGCTCTTGAAACATTGAGCCTGGAGAATCATAAGCTGTCGGTGCAACCAGGAAGAAGTGCGGCAGGATCAGCTGAGGGGATGCTGGGTGTTGATCTCGGTTAAGGTACCTCCCATGCTGCAGCACTCTCAAACCAGGGAGGGTTCCTGGATGCACCGAGGCTGACGTAGGTCAACCTAGTGAGTTGCCCCCTTGGGAAGATTTTCTTCTGTGCCTCTCTCTCAGCCTGTTTTGGTAAGGCCTAAAACTTTTGACTTTGAATCCTTATGGGAAGGAATTTGTGTGTTGGATAAATCTCTGTCTGCCCAATTGCAATATACTGTAAGTTTGTTTAATCAAAATGCTCTGAAGCTGGATGAACAGGACTGGGTGTTATCTGGTTTAAAGACTAGAGTTGTCAAGCTTGAGCAGAGAGTGGTAGTCATTGAAACTAGCAATGAGACCTTTATTAAACATTCAGGGATCATGGATATGAAGCTGGAGCTTTTGGAAAATGCTAATAGGAGGCGCAATCTGCGCTTCCTGAACTTTCCTAAGGTGCCTACAGTTTCTCCTCAGGAACTGTTTAAAAATTTCTTGGTATGTACTTTGAAGATTCCTGCTGAGTCCAGTTTCTAGAGTTTTCTACTTAGCTACATCTAAGCTTGTGCCAGCAGAAAAGCATAGGCAGTTGCCTGTAATGTCATCTGACAGTTTGGATTTGACGGCGTTTCTGGAAAGATCAGATCCTGAGCCACCAGTGGCTGCCACCTTATTGGTAACTTTTGCGTTGGATGTCGACAGAGATTGGCTTCTTAAAATGTTTTTACACTGTAAGGACACTCACTTTATGGGCTGTAAAATAAGATTATTTCCTGATGTTTCTAGAGTAACACAGCAGAGCTGTAAGCAGTTTATTTTGTTGAAGCTTGCTATACTCCAGTTGGGAGGGTTATTCTTAGATTTCCATGTAAATGTTTAATTAAACTGGGGATACCCAGTATATTTTCTTTGAGCCTCAACAATTGTCTGCCTTTGTGTCATCTAAAACTTCCCTGTGGAAGCTACAGTGGGACCTGTCGGGGGGGGGGGGGGGGCCCAAAGGGGTTATCTTAGTTAACTAAATGTTTTGAGCCCTGTATTATTTTCTTTTAGCTCAGGGACATACTACTTTCCCTTTATGTACTTGCTTCCTCCAGTGTGTGGACTTGGAGGTATTTGCTATACGCAAGTCATTTATTTCTTTGCTTACTTGGTTTGGTTTCACCTTTTGAAAAACTCTTATTGTACAAGATGTGATATATCTTGTGATATATTATTATGTGAGAAACTTTTTAAATGATAAATTAAAAAAAAATGTGGAGAGGCCCACATTGCCACCTAACAAATGTCTGAAGGGAGTAATTGAGCTACGCACCACCTACGAGGATGCTTGCACCCAAGAGGAATGCACATACAAACCCTCTTGAGATGGCCAGTTCCACAACAGATACACTGAGGCAATGGCCTCCTTGAGGGTAATAGTGCCTCTATATAAGTCTTCAGTGCGACCTCATTTGGAATATTGTGTGCAATTCTGGAGACCACACCTTCAAAACAGGATGGAGTCGTGCAGAGAGTGGCTACTAAAATGGTTAGTGGTCTTCGTTATAAAGCATATGGGGACAGACGTAAAGATCTTAATCTATATATGTTAGAGAAAAAGTGGGATAGAGGAGATGTGCATTTATGCCACAGAAGTATTTAAACGCCTATCATAAGAGCCTCTTTTGATTGAACACAAGCTCTGCCTACAAGGGGGGACAGAATGAGGGTGAAAGGGGATAGACTAAGGAGTAATATGCGGAAATATTTCTTTACGGAAGAGTGGTAGATGCATGTAAGTCTCCCACTGGAGGTAGTAGAACAAGGACAGTATCTGAATTCAAGAAAGCATGGGACAAACACAGATGATCTCTAAAGGAATAAAGGGGGCTATTGTAGTTGATATGAAGGGCAGACTAGATAGAAACATGATAGCAAAAAAAGACAATATGACCTATTGATCCACCACCCCAAAGAAGACTTAGCTACTGTGTCATCCTTACACAGTCCTGAAAACAGCACAGACAGATGGTCTGCCTTGTAAAATGAATTAGTAACCTTCAAGTACCAGAGAAGCACTTGCCAGACATCTGTCAGGTGAAGGTGCTTCCCTTCCCTTGGCATTGCTCCTTAGAAAAGGAGGGCAGACAGACTGCCTGATTCATATGGAAGGGAGGCACCACCTTGGGTAAGGACAATGAACAGGCCGAATGCACATGGCCTCCTCTGGAAAGGATAAGTAAGGATCTTTGCTTACAACTTGGAGATATGTCTTGCTGAACTGATTGTGACCGGGAAGACAGTCTTAAGGGGCAGATCTTTAAGTGTAGCCCATGTCAAGGGCTCAAAGGGCTCCAACATCAAGGCCTGGACCACCAGGCAGAGATCCCATGAGAGAACAACTAAATGCAGGGGAGTATGCAAGTGTCATAGCCCCTGAAGGAAATGGGAAATATCTGGCTACGAGGTACGGCAAGTCTGAACCTTCAGGGAACTAAGGGAAAGACCTTTGTCCAGACCATCCTGATGAAAGGCAAGCAAGGACAGCAAGTCCACTAGTTCAGGTCTAGCCTGATTCTTACAGCACCAATGCTCAAAAAGACACCAGACGTGCATGTAGGCCAGGCTGGTAGATCCTCTCTTTGCCATGAAGAGCATGGAAATCATGGCAGGAGAATAGCCCCTACATGCTAAGCAACACCTCTCAAAAGCCAAGCCATAATCAAGAAGGGAGCTGGGTCATCCAGAAGAACCAGCCTTCTCAACAGCCCTGGGATGGGGGCAGTTGCAGAAGCAAGAGCCATATCAGGTCCCCTTAAACATGACCTCTATGGTCAATCCCATACCACTAGGACAAACCAGCCTAGATGTCACTCTATGCATCGAAGCACATGTCCTACAAGTGGCCACAGAGGAAACACATACAGCAGGCAGTGCTTTGGCCAGGACTGAAGTAGGGCAACAATGACCTTGGAGCCTGCCTCTCTGCAGCGACTAAAGAATCTGTGCACTTTGGCACTGGAGCAGGTTGCCATCAGATCCATCTTGGGACCTCAGCGATGCAGAATTTGCTGAAATGACATCTGACTCAGCTCCCATTCCCCAGGATTGAGAGAATGATGACTGAGGAAGTCCACCTCCACCTTGTTGATTCCAGTGATGTACTGTGTCAAAAAAACATAACAGCAGAAAAAAAAAAACATATGGCCTATCTCGACTGCCCTTCCATATCAACTACTATAGTCTCTTTTTTTTTTCTTTAAAGATTTTCTGTGTTGTCCCATACTTTCTTGAATTTAGATACAGTCCTTCTCTCTACTACCTCCACTTGGAGATTATTCCACACATCTACCAATTTTTCCATAAAGAAATATTACTCCTGAGTCTATCCCTTTTCACCTTCATCCCATGCCCCCTAGTTGCAGAGCTTGCTTTCAATTGAACGAGGCTCTCCTCTTGTGCATTTATGCCACAGAGGTATTTAAACGTGTACCATATCTCTTCTATCCCACCTTTCCTTTAATGCATATATATTAAGATCTTTAAGTGTGTCCCCCATATGCTTTATAATAAAGACCACTAACCATTTTAGTAGCCAAACTCTTTACTGACTCAATTCTGTTTATATCCTTTTGAAGGTGTGGTCTCCAGAATTGCACACAATATCTTCAAATGAGGTTGCACCAGAGACATTATCTCCTCCTATTTTCTGCTGGCCATTCCTCTCCCTATGTACTCAAACACCTTTCTGGCTTTTGCTGTTGCCTTTTCTATCTGTTTACCTACTTTAAAGACCATCAGAAACAATCACGCCCAGGTATGGCTCTTCTTTTGTGGAGAGAAGTACTTCGCCCCCTACACTGTACCGCTCCCTTGGATTTTTGCAGCCTAAATGCATGACCCTGCATTTTTTAGCATTAAATCTCAGCTGCCAAATTCTTTACCATTTTTCAAGCTTAGCCAGATCTCTCCTCTTGTTATTGACTCCTCCTTTTGTACTGTATTGCAGATTTTAGTATCATCTTCAAAGAGGCAAGCCTTACCCAAAAGCCCTTCCACAATATCACCAACAAATACATAAAAAGAAATGGACCAAGGACCGATCCCTGCAGCACACCACTGGAAACATCCTCCTTGGAGTGAGCTCCATTTACCTGTACACTTTGTTGCCTCCCACTCAACCAATTTCTTACCCAGTCAGTCACTTTAGGGTCCATCCCTAGGGTGCTCTATTTATTTATGTTTCCTGTGCAGAACAGTGTCAAAGGTTTTATTGAAATTTAAGTACACCACATCTAGGACTCTCCCTCGGTCCAACTCTCTGGTCAGCTAGTCAAAGAAATTGATCAGATTTGTCCGACAAGATCTGACTCTAGTAAACCCATGCTGCCTCAGAGCCTGCAAACCATTGGATGCCAGAAACCTCACTATCATCTGTTTTAGAAGCATTTCCAATAATTTACTAACTAGAGAGGTCAGACTAACAGGCCTATAGGTCTCAACCTAAACCTTACTTCCACTTTTGTATAAAGAGACCACATGTGCCTTTCTTCAGTCTTCTGGAGCCACTCCTAACTCTAAAGAAGCATTGAAAAGGTCAGTCAGTGAAGCCGCTAGAACTTCTCAAAATTCTTTCAATATTCCTGGATGTATCCCATCTGGTCCCATCGCTTTGTCTACTTTTAGTTTAGCTAGTTCCTCATGAAAGCAGTCTTCTGAAAATCATTCAAGATCCCCTTCACTTTGGTTCCTATTTCTGAGTGTTTTCTGAGATCCTGCAATTCCACTTTATTCTCATCAGCTTCTACATATTTCTCCCCTTCATCCTTGAGTCTGACAATATCACTTTTGCACTTTCTCTTCTCGCTAACATATCTGAAAAATGTCTTGTCCCCCCATTTTACTGCACTGGCTATTTCTTCTTATTTTTGTATCTTTGCTTTCCCGACTACTTTCCTAGCTTTAAGTAACAAACAGGTTTGTTGCCCTTAAAATATCCCCTTTCAGTTTTGCCCATTGCTTTTCTACATCCCCTAGCTGTTCCCATCCCGCTAGAGACTCCATGAGCTGTTGTTCCTAAGACCCTCACTTCTGAATGGATTTTATCAGCCCTACTCCTAATACTGAACCACACCATCTGGAGATCACTGGATGCAAGATGGTCTCCTGATATATCATCAGAAGCACTTTCCACATTGGTAAGTACCAAGTCCTGTATGGCTCCTTTACGTGTGGGTTCTGATACCAGTTGCCGGAATAGTTCTCCCTGTAGAGAATCAAGGATCTCCTTACTTCTAGATGACACTGCAGCAGGGATCTGTCAATCAACATTTGACATACTGAAATCATCTATCAGTAGCAAATCTCCTTTCATGGCAATACTGCGTATTGTGATATAGTGGATAAAACAGAGCGTATGCAAGTTCAGGAAAGTGAAGAGCTTACCTCTGATTCAGCTGTAGGAATGGATGCAGGGCATAGGAAAACAGCTGAGCAGAAAACACCGTTACTACAAGAAAAGCCAAAAGCTCATCAAGAGCACCTGTCCCCTAGTTCTGACGTTACGTGCAGGGCTAGGAACCATATAAGGGAGAGTTTTAGGCAGGGTAGGAGGTGCTACCAGGGGAACTGCCAGGACACCTGCAAAGGAAGTTGTAGAGGGCAGCTGGGAAAGGAAGCTGCAATCCAGGAGCCAGGAAGTGGCAGCAGTTCAGGAAGACGCTATCCACAGTCACAGAGCACAGGTCAGCTCAGAGGGAGTTTACCCAGAGGAGGGAACCTCAGACGTAGCTGTAAGCTAAAGAACAGCTGGGAGCCTGACACAGAGTTTCTTAACTCACAGCCTGACTGGGAAGCTGGGGAAAGGAGCTACTACAACCCCCAAGCTAAGCATAGCACCAAGGTACAGAGAAGGGAACCTTCTGCTTTTAAAGAGAGGTTTAAAGCACATGGCTGTTGTAAAGGGCGTAGCCCAGTGAATAATGCTGTAAGGGAGAGATATCCTAAACTCCCACTTTATGAAGAGGATCAGCAGAGAGCTTTCCTCAGACCAGGAGATTATAACCCTGGGTTTATAGAAGCTTTTGCAGAAAGCAATAGTGATCTCTCACAAGAGGATGGGCCAGACTCCTATACAGGGGAAGAAGCTGACTCAGACGGTTTGGGAAGTGAGTCTGAAGGGATGGTCTGGGAGAGTAACAGCCACCTTTCAGAGCCCATACCAATGGACTGTAATATATGCTGCAAGAATAACCACACTGCTTTGTGTTAACCTTTTTAGAAGGAAAAATACTTTGTGAAGAATAACAAAGGAAGGAAAGTTTTTGTTACCATTTTTGTGCACTGCTGTGTTTTAAGTTTTGTCCTTGAAGAATGTCCGTGCGGGACGGGGAATAAAACCCAAGCTTTATTTTCCTTACCACTGACCACAAGACTCTGTTTTTCATAGCAAGAGCAGGGTAAAATTTCTACAACCCTAGGCAGCCGCCTAATTAGGGTTTAAAGGGCTCCAACATACGGGCCCCATCACAGTATGTCTTCTATTAAATCTCTGTCCATTTCTTCTCCCTGTGAAGGAGATCTGTATATCACACTAATGCAAATGGATTTCCCTTTCCCTCATTCTAGTTTAACCCTCAGTGCCTCATCGCTCCCTTTTAAGCCCTGTAATGCTATAGCTTTAATATAAATTTTACATATAGTACCACTCCTCTTTCCCTTCTTCCTACCCTATCCTTCCTGAATAAAGAATAGCCTGGTATAAATACATCCCAGTCATGGTTGTCTGTGAACCATGTCTCTGTAACCATCACTAAATTCATGTCAGCCTCTTCCATTAAAGCCTCAACATCTGGGATCTTATTTTCCATGCTATGGGTAGTTATGCACACTGCTTTCCAGATGTTGACCCTTTTACCCATTTCTAAAGAGATTTTTAATGTTTTATTTACCTGAAGGCTTTCTTCACACTCCCCCAACAAATCTAGTCTAAAGCCCTCTTCGGTAGGTTAGCCAGTCTGCTATGGAAGACACTATGATCCTTCTTGGACAGGTGGACACCATCTCCACTCTGCAGCCATTGAAAAATCATCCCATGGTCCAAGAAACCAAAATGCTCTCAATGACAACATCCACACAGCCATGCATTAATTTCTAGATGTGAGCTTCTCTGCCTTGGCCTTTGGCCTTTGCCCTTAACAGGGAAGATTGAAGAGAACACCACCTGCACACCTATCTACTTCACCCTCTGCCTAGAACCATGAAGTCACTTTTGAAATGCTTGGAGGGATACCTAGCAGTATCATTTGTGTTGACATGAATGAACAGCATTGGATAACGGTCAGTAGGCTTGATGAGTCTCAGCAAACTCTCTGTAACATCTTGGATTTTGGCACCTGGCAGACAATGCACCTCTCTGGACATCAAGTCTGGTCAGCAGATGGATGCCTCAGTACCCCTCAAAAGAGAGTCACCAACCACCACTACCCTTTGCTTCCTTGTGATCACTGATTCTGCAACTTTGGGGTGCTTGAGCTCTGGTTCTTCCCTTTCCTGGATGCTTTCACCTCCTCCACTTCCAGGGCTGCATTCTGGTTCTTCAATTAAAGGGCTAGAGGAGTTGGACTATCAATTCTGCAAGCTCTGGTGACTCGTGTCTAACTCCATTCAGTATTCATGTCCATCCCATCTTCATTTCTGTCAGAGAGCTTGGATGCTTCAAGAAGTATCCCATCAATGTACTTCTGTCTAGAATGCTTCTCAGCCTCACCATCTCTTCTCTGAGCTCCTCCACTTGTTTCATGAGGGCTTCAGCTTGCAGGCATCTTGCACATGGAACCGGTCTCTCAACTGGCATTGGGCTATCTGTCTGGGCAGAGGCGGAAGTGTAACAATGGCAACAGCTTTGGCAATATGATTTTTCCCAGCCATTGTTCAGTTGGTAGAGCTTTGGTACCTGTTGAAATACATGAGAAACACCTATCAAAGTCCCTAACCTTTCCTCAGCTGTCTTTTTATGTGTGTTCTATGTCCCTGTGTGTAGTCCTGCTTCCTTGCTAAACAGTAAAAGCGCTAGGAGGTTCCTTTCTGCCCAGGAGAACAATCTAGGAGGACTAGGACGACTAGTCTGGCACTCTATGTGCCCTTTTGCTGATTGACATATGCCACTGCCGTGGCATTATTAGACCGCTCTCCCTTCGATTAGGGCCAATAAGTGCAAAAGAGCCAAATGAATGGCTCTTGCCTTTGGATTGTTGATGGGCCTTGCCGACTCTCAGCTACTCAACTGGCCCTGAGCTAAATCCAAGGAGCTCCCTGCGGCATACTGCCTATATCACTGACCCCAGAGTCTCCATTCAGAAATGAAGGGTGTGCAGGTGAGTGTTGACTCCCTTGAGATTGAGGATTGGCCAAAAAGAACCATCTTTCCTTGACACCAAAAGGTAGATGGCATACCAGCACTTGCCCCACTCAGCAGGGGGGAAAACTGGGACCATTGCCTGTAGACAGAGCAACCTTTCCAGTGTGATCTGAATGGCAGTTCTCTTGGCCACAGAACCATTTGGGGAGATGACGAAGGTGTCCAAAATAGGTTCTCTGCATTCCAGAATATAGCTGTGTTGAATGGTGTCTAGTACCCAGTGATCCTTGGTGACCAAGGCCCACTACTGATAGAAAAAGTGTAGCCTGACACCCACCCACTAGAGGTGTCCCAGAATGGGCCCCCAATCCATGGAGTGGCCTAGTGGTTGGGGCAAGGTACTTCAGGCCGGGGGTTCAAATCCCACTAGAGGACAGCAACCTCGGGCCGGAAGGACTGGGGTTTCTAGTCCCACAGGTGCTCCTTGTTGTCTTGGGCAAGCCACTTAACCCTCCATAGCCCATGTTCCTGTAAAATAGTTATCTCCAAGTTATAATGCCAAGTTCAATGTAATTTCAGTTTGTTCAATGTAAACCGCACTGATGCAGAATAGTGCGGTATATAAGAGAATGTAAATAAATCATTGCACTGGATGGGAAGTGACAATTCTGGAGGTGGCAGAAGCCCAGGGCCCACAAGCCCCACAAAAAGTCGGGGTCTGGGTCTAAAAATCAGAAGAAAGGGGGGGGGGCTTTCTGGTACAGTACTTACGGGAGGTCCCAGGACTCCTGGGAGTCCAAGTAGAATGAATGAGGAAAATGGGCATAGGTTGAGGACGGTGACCTATCTGTATGGCACCCAGGCCCCTTTGGGAGGCGATGAGGTTTGGATTCACCCAAATCCTTAACAAGTTTGACCAAGTCTGCTCCAAACAAAAGTATCCATTTTTAGGCTAGCTGAGGCAATGGGGAATTGGAGAATGTGGCAAAGCCATATCCAATGTCATGCCACCATCAAAAGAGCAATGTCCTTAGCTGTTACACAAATAAAATCATATATAGGGTCCAACAGACAAGCTGCTGCCAACTCCAAGAGGAGCATAATATCCTCTGGGGTGAGAGTCTGAATCCACTGCAGCAGAGGTTGAGTCATCAGGCCCACACACAAAGCCAACTGAAGGATGATAGCAGAAGCTGTGATTCCTCAGGAGGGAGTCCACCTTATGATCCAGAGGGTCCTTTAGGACATTCTGCCCTCAGCTGGGATGATGGTCTGCTTACTGACTGCTGTGGACATGTGCATCCACTCTCTGTGTGCTGAACCATGTGGTGCAGTCTTACAGTGGCAGGGTGTAAAGCCTCTTGCAAACCTTCAACCCCCTTCACTAGGGGGTCAGGCAAGTCCCACTCCGAGTAGATCATGCTTTTAATAACTTTCAGAAAAAGAAAGGCTGTTGAAGACTCCCAAATTCCTTGTAGGAGAGGGTAGATCTGTGACTCTTGTTCTGTTGCTGGGGGATAAGTCAAACACAGAGCAGACAACACTTGAGCAATTTTATCCTTCCTGAATAGGCAGACAATACCAGATTCACTGTGATTCTCGAAAGGAGAAGACATTTCATCTAACCTGGAATCATCGCTAGAAACATCGGGACTGGTTCTCAGCCAAAGGACAGTTGATCTGAATCTCCAGACTGCAATCTTCACCAAGATCGCTTAGTAGGCAGCGCCTGAGCTGGACTCAGACTTGCCACTTGCTACTCTTTCAAGCAAGCATAAAAAGAGAGGACCGAGAGGCACCAGGATCTGAGTTGCCATGCCAGAAAGACCGAGCTTGCTGCAGAAAGGAGAATAATTCTGAGGAGGACAACTCGGGCATCAGGAGCTCCCTGTCAGGCATAGAGCCCCAATCCTTGAAGGAAACAGCATTCACCACACCCTTATGAGAAGGGGAATGGCCAAAGAAGTAAGCACTGGAGCTCAAAGTCTATCATTCTTTTCGATAGCATTGGCTGCTGCCTCATGCAGTGAAAACAATAAGGCCAGGGCACCTCTCTTTCCTTGATGCAAGGGGAGAGAATGGCCCCTCCAAAGATGCAGATGAAATTTCAATGCAAAAAGTGCAGATACCAGAATCCAGTGATGAGGCATCTACTTTCCACAGACCAGGCAGTGCTTCTTAGAAACCAGCATATGAATCTCCACTGCCACAGACAGCCGAGCAACACAGGCTCAATGCAAGGTAAAATGCAGACAGAAAAAGCACATACTAGAGCCACATGGGTAGTAGCCGCTTGAACTAGGGCTGCACAGAAGATACAGCATAGTTACTCATCTGTAACAGGTGTTCTCCGGGGACAACAGGAATCAGTCCTCACATATGGGTGATGTCTGCACCAACAGAGCCCTCACAGAAGCATCCCCCAGCTTTCAAAGAAAGACTTTGGGAGATGCCACCATACATGCATGGTCCCCTTCCTGCCCAAGGGTGTCATCTTGCTCAGTCAGATGACATAGGTAAAAGACAGCAAAAAATAAAAAACGGTAAAGAAGCAACTCCAAGGGGAGGAGGGAAGGTTGTGAGGACTGATTCCTGCTGTCCACAGAGAACTCCTGTTACAGATGAGGAACTATGCTTTCTCCGGGAACAAGCAGGAAGTCAGTCCTCACATATGGGACTCCCTAGCTACAGGCGACCGAAAGCCCATAGTGAGAAAAAACATGATTACCCTCAGGGGAGGCTGTGAACAGCAGCAATTGAGTCCACAGGTGCAGACTGCAGAGGGACCCATGTGTCCAAAGGAAACCAGCACTCCATTAGCCTGAACACAGAATGGCCAGAGGGTAGGAGTTGCCTAGACCCTGAAAAGATTACAGAGCATGGCATGGCCGAAGGCACTGTCCCATTGGGACTCCCTCTCAAGGCAATAGTGAGCTGCAAAGGCATGGACAGAAGACCAGGTGGTGGCCCAGCAGATGTCCACCATCAGGACAGAGTGCAGGTTTGCCACAGAGGCTGCCATGGCCCTGACATGGTGCGCCGTGACCCAGTCATCCAGCGAACCCCCCACCTGCTCATAGGCGAGGGTTATACAGTCTGCTACCCAGGTAGACAGCATACGCCTGGTCACTGCTTCCCCCAGTCTATTGGTGTCATATGAGACAAAAAGCTGAGAAGCTTTATGGTGGCCCTGGGTACATTGAATGTAGAAGGACAGGGTCCTCTTACAGTCCAAGGTGTGGAGGACAGTTTCCGTCCTACTGGCATGAGGCTTTGGGAGAAGGTGGGGAGCACCACCTCCTGGTTGAGGTGAAAAGACAATACCATCTTTGGAAGGAATTTGGGGTGTGTGCGGAGCATAAACCTGTTCTTGTGGAGGTGTCTTACACCAGGTTCTACCACCAAGGCCTGGAGCTCATTGACCCTACAAGCAGAGGTGAACGCAAACAGAAACACCACCTTCCAAGAAAGGTATCGCAGGTGGCAAACCCAGGGGCTCAAAAGGCAGGCGAGTAAGCTGCACCAGTATGACAGTCAGGTCCCACTTGGTCGCCAGAAGGCGTACCAGGGGTTTCGAGAAAAGGAGTCACCTCATGAAGTGGGTCACCAATGGCTGGGACGAGAGGGGTTTGCCATCCACCGGTTGGTGATGTGCCACCAGGATACTGAGGTGCACTCTGGTGGAGTTCGATTTGAGTCTGAAGTGTGAGAGATGGAGAAGGTACTTGCAGGACCTGCTGCACCGGACAGGAGAATGGGCTAATCCCTTGTTTTGTGCACCAGATTGAAAATCTATGCCACTTGAAGGCGTATGCTTTCCTGGTGGAGGACTTACGGGAAGCCAGCAGGATCTCCTCCACTTCCTTCGAGAGGTTGAAAGGGGCTAGGGTCACCCTTTCAGCAGCCATGCTGTGACAGGGACCCCAGATTGGGGTGCAAGAGAGAGCCCCCCTCCTGCGACAGGAGCCCTGGGGAGCTCTTCAATGGGATGGGAGTCGGCACCGACAGCTGGAGGAGTAACGGGAAACATGGTTGCCTGGCCAATCGAGGGGCTATCAGGATCAGCGAGGCCTTGTGAAAGGGCCTGAATAACGTTTTGGCAATTAGTGATGTGAGTGGGAAGGTGTACATAAGACCTTACGACCTCGAGATGAGAAACGCATCTGCCTCCACCCGGGAAGGGTGGGCTTGCTAAGAGCAGAAGCGGGGCAACGGGTAGTTGTCCGGGCTAGCAAACAGGTCTATAAATGGTTTCCTCCAGAGGTGGAAAAGCTGGCTGGCCATTCTGGGATTCAGCTGCCACTCGTGTGGTTGGAGGACCCTGCTTAATCTGTTGGCCAGCATGTTGTCCTGGCCTGGCAGGTATACTGCCCGCAAGAGCATGCCCTGTTGGACTGCGTAGGAGCAGAGGGCCATCACCTCGCTGCAGAGGGCATGGGACCCTGTGACCTCCTGCTTGTTCACATAGAACAAGGCCATCTGGTTGCCTGTTTGGACCAGCACTGGTTGATGCCATAGGCAGATGTAAAAGGCTTGGAGAGCTAGGTGTATTGCTCGTAATTCCAGGTTGATCTGCTGGTTGCTCGCGCCCTGTGACTAGCTGCCCTGGGTGCGGAGTTCCTCACAGTGGGCTCCGCAACCCTGCAAGGAGGCATCCATCGTGAGAACCCTTAAGGGGCATGAAGTCTGGAAGGGCATCACAGCCTCTAGGTAATGGGGATTTTGCCACCAGGTCAGGGATTCTGCCAACTGGTGGGTCACTATGACTCTGTTGCGGAGACAGCCTGTGGCCTGTGTCCACTGGTCCTGAAGGCACCACTGTGCAGCCCTCATGTGGAGGCGGGCATCTGGGGTGACATGGACCATAGAGGCCATGTGTCTGATTAGGCGCAGCAGGAGTCAAGCAGACATCAAGGGACAGCGTTGTATGGCCAGGGCCAGGACCAGAGCCCTGAGCCTCGATCCCCTGGAAGAAAGGCCCTTGCCTGGAAAGTGTCTAGTCTTGCTCCTATGAACTCCAGACACTGTTCCAGGAGAAGGTGGGACTTGGGGTAGTATTTTTTTTTTTTTTACAAATCCCAGATTTTGCAGGACCTGGATGGTATATGCGATTGCCTGCTGCACGTTTGAGGACATGCCTTCCTTTATGAGCCAATTAGGGAAGATGAACACCCCCGGGAGGTGGAGGAAGGTGGCCACAACTGCCAGGCACTTGGTGAAAACCCTTGGGGCAGAAGATAAGCCGAAGGGAAGCACTCTGTACTGGTTATGGCTGCCCTTCACCATGAACCTCAGGTACTGCCTGTGGTTGGGGTGAATGAGGATGTGTGTGTAGGAATCCTTCAGATCCAAGGAGCATAGCCAATCTCCCTGCTGGAGGTAAGGCAGCAATGTTTCAAGGGAGAGCATCTTGAACTTCTCCCTCACCAGGAATCTGTTCAGATTACGCAGGTCGAAGATGGGCCTTAGGCCCCCTATTCTTTTTGGCACTAAGAAGTACCTGGAGTAGAACCCCCTGCCCCTAAGATGGTGGGGAACTGGTTCGACCTCTCTGTCCTCAAGAAGACCTGCCAATTCCTTCAGTAGAAGGTCTCGGTGAAGGGGAGACCTGGGAGGCTCTTCCAGAAAGAAAGGGGGAGGTGTCTGGGCCAGGTGCAGGAGGTAGCCCTCCTTGACCACTTGGAGTGCCCAAGAATCGGTGGTGATGGCTGGCCACCTTTGGGCATAGTGAATGAGACATGCCCCTGTGGGCTGCTAACCTCCTTGGGGTAGAGAGGCTATGCCTAAGGAGTCAAAAACTCCCCCTGGCTTGGCCGGGGCTGACGCCTGAGGCTTGGGAGCCTTCTGCTTACAAGGACCATGCCCATTGTCCTTGGCCTGCTGACCCTGCTGGGGAGCCAGGGAGGCCTGAAAAGATGGGTAGTTTCTGTAAGCAGTCTCTTTCCTGGGTAGAAGGGCTTTTTACCCGAGCCCTTCCGTCAGGGAGGAGCAGCTGTCTTTATAGAGAGCCTGGTCCTCGTCATGAACTCAGTCTCCAGCTCGGCAGCCTTGTCAGTCATGGGCTTGCCAAAGTAGTTCTCTCCTTGGCATGGGATGTCAACCAATTTGTCCTTAATCCACTGCTTGAGGTCGGACAACTGTAGCCAAGCCTGGCATCAGGCACCGATGCCCACCGCCGCTACTTGAGCCGCCGACTTGAAGCCATAATAGGCTGCTCGAGACACAGACTTGGAGCACTCATGGATGGCTTTGGCCAGATTCTTGAACCGCTGCCGAGGTTCTTCAGAGAGACCAGCCGAGAACCAGGCAAGTTCCCTCGCCAGCTTTCTCAGGTACATGCCCATGTACAGCTGGTATTCCTGGTTCCAGCCGATGAGCATTGAGCCCTGGTAGCACTTTCTGCCAAGAGCATCCAGGGTGCATGCCTCCCTGCTGGGGGCACTGAGGAGTGCATCTTCTGACTCTTCAGGCGACACATGGCCGACTCCACCACCATGGAATTGTGTGGCAGTTGTGACTTCTGGAAGCCCAGGCTCCAGCGGACTTTGATACATCGAGTCGAGCCGCTTGCTCACCATTGGCACTGATGCCGGTGTCTCCCACCTACGGAGATGGTCCAGGATGGGAGGGATGGGCACCGTAAGTGATTCCTTCGGAGGGGCCTTGTATTGGAGGATTTCAAGCTCCTCCGTTTGAGGGCCCTCCTCAGACTCCGTTGGGAATGTTAGGGCCTTGGACATATCCCTGATGAAGTCAAGGAATGCCATGTCCTCAGGTGGGAACTGATGTTGGGGCTCCGAGGGAGGGGAGTCCAAGGGGAAGTCGCGGTGGCGACGGGTGTCCAGTGACTCCTTGTCCTCTGTTTCCTAGTCAGAATAGTCCATCAAGGACTCAAGGAAAGGATGGCTCGTGGACTCCATGGTTGATCCCCGCCCATGGCTGGTGACGAGCACACTGGCTGGGGAAGATCTCGGCCCCTTGGAATGTGAGCGAGATCAAGACCTCAGCTGAGGATCGATTCGAGGCCGAAGGACCTCGAGGATCAGCTCGGCCTCCGGGGACGTCCTCGATGTTGAGGGCCCGGTGGTCTGGGTGGAGGAGCTGGTAGTATCGGACAACAGCACTCACTGCTGCTCCAGGGCCGCCATTCTGGACTTCAGGCCAGAAGGCTCTGCAGCCATCGGTGTGGGCACCAAGAGAATCGGGCCCGCTGCCAGTTCCCCTGAGGGGGAGTCCTCAACAAGGATGATGTCAGGCGACCCAGGCCGGCCCAAGGTAGAGTCCTTCCGGGGGACCTTCGCAGGTCGCTCCTACTCTGATCCCTCGGACGAGCGTCTAGGACTGTGGGACCTGGCTTGGGACTTACCCGGCCTGTCTGAACTGTTCAGGGACGCCGCCTTCGAGACCTTCTTCTCGAATTCCCTCAAGGAAGACCCCCTTTCTGAAGAAGCATGGCGTTGGACAGGGTCCGTAAGGCTACCCTGGGATTCTGCGGTTTCGGAGGAGACCTTGGCCTTTGGAGGTACCGAGGACTCTGGGAAAAAAACTTATCGTGCTGCTTCTGGTGGCACTTGAGGGCTTTTGGTGGACATCTTACAGAGCCCGCATGCTGTGGGGTCGTGACCCGGGCCCAGGCAATGAAGGCAACAGTCGTGTGTCTCAGTCAGGGACATTATTTTGGCAGGCTGATCACACTTTTTAAAACCACTGGTAGCCATGGGAGAAAAAGGTATCCCAGCGAGGTTGGAAAAAAAGGGCACGAAGGCACCAAGAAGAGAAAAAAAATAAAGAGACTCGATACCGGGGCAGCGGGCTCAAGGTGGTGGAAGAGTATCAGTGCACTACCGGAGGAGAGTATGAAATTCTGGTTGAGAAAATCAACTTTTTCCGAGGGAAGAGCAGACAGACATCCAAAGGGCTCCACGGAAAAAAGGAGACTGAGCAAGATAGCACCCTTGGGCGGGAAGGGGATCATGCATGCGTGGTGGCATCTCCAAAAGGCTTTCTTTGAAAGCTGGTGGATGCTTCCATGAGGGCTCAGTTGGCACAGACGTCACCCATATGTGAGGACTGACTTCCTGCTTGTTCCCGGAGAATACATGCTACAAGTGAGCACTGGGAGAGGCACGTGGGAGGTGAGACAAAGCATGGGAAGTGCAATTAACACACGCAGGCAGTTGGACAAGGCAGTAAAACACCTTTACTAAACCAATGGATGCTCCGAGTGGCTCAATCCAATTTACGCACCACCAGTGAAAGAGGTCAGGAGCCCCCACAAATAAATCAGATGGATAGAGACTTAGTTTTGGTACTCACCCCAAGGCAGATAAAACTGTGCCAGACTCAGTGCTACTCCCCTGTCATTAGACCTGCAGTCACATACCTCTGAAGAGCCTTCGTCAGTCTTCGGGGGACATCAGGGGAAAGGAGGGGGGAGGGGGCACTGAGGTTGTCAGAGGCTAAAGAATCCTTTCCATACTCCTTTTTTCAAATCTTCTAACTGCTCAATGGGTCCTTAACAGGATAAGGATGTGAAACTCAACCAATTCCCTTTCTTCTTATGACATCTGAAGAGAGTACTGGTTTTAAGGGAGTCTCCCGCGTCATATTTCAGTGAGAAAAACACCAATGAGGGTGGTCGCTCACAAGCAAAATCAATTTTTCCTTCTTCAATCTTTCTTTGTTTTTCCAGATTTAATCAGAACTGAAAAACTTGCATCCACCATCTGTTGGATAAAACAGTTACTCACTTGTAGCAGGTGATCTCTGGGAACAACAGGAATCAGTCTTCACATATGGGTGACATCCTCCGATGGAGCCTGCACAGGAACACTCCAATAGGAAGCCTTTGGGAGCGTCGCACCATGCATGCGTGCATGCCTTCCCGCCCTTCCAGAGGATTCTCTTCAGTAAAGTTTATAGCAGAGGAAAAACTACAACTCCTTGGGGAGGAGGGCAGGTTGTGAAGACTGATTCCTACTGTTCCCAGAGATCACCTGCTACAGGTTACTAATTACACTATCTCCAGGAAGAAGCAGGAATGCAGTCTTCACATATGAGATTCCCCAGCGCCAGGCTACTGGAAAATGGCGAGGAGTAGGATGCACTACAAATGGGTAACCACCGCCGCCCCCCCCCCCCAGCTGAAGAACAACATGGGGAGTCCAGGAGATCTAATAGACTCTGCATCCCCAGTACACCCCAATTGAGATGACAGTGCTAGTAGCATGGATGGACAGAGGGTCGGGGGAAGGAGGTGTAGCTAAGTCCCAAAGAGGTGCCGGAGTATGGCTTGGCCAAAGTCACTGTCCTTATGAGAGTCCTTGTCCAGGCAGTAATGGGCTGCAAAGGTGTGAATTGAGGACCATGTGGCAGCCCAGCAGATCTCCACTATGGAGAAAGTGTGTAAGTGGGTTATGGATGTAGCCATGGCCTGAACATTAAGAGCGGTAACGTGACCCTCCAACATTAGACCCACCTGAGCATATGCAAAGAATATGCAATCCGCTATCCAAAAAGAAAGAGTACGTTTGATCATGGGAAGACCAAGTCGGTTAGGGTCAAAAGAAATGAATAATTGTGAGGATTTCCTATGTACCTTGGTTCTATCAAGATAGTATGCTAAAGCTCATTTGCACTCTAGGGTATGAAGCACAGCCTCAGCCCTAGTTGCATGTTGCTTGGGAAAAAAGGTCGGAACAACAATTAACTGGTTGAGGTGGAAAGGAGAGACAATTTTTGGAAGGAAATGCAGATACGTTCTCAGGACTACCCAGTTGTGGTGAAAACGTGTATAAAGAGCATGTGTCACTAAAGCCTGTAGTTCGCTGACCCGGCGAGTCAAGGTGAGCGCAACTAGGAAGGTGACATTCCAAGTAAGAAACTTGAGGAAGGTGGTAGCGAATAGCTCAAAAGGAGGCTTGAGAAGCTGAGCAAGAACCACGTTAAGGTCCCAAGCAACAGGCGGGGGCCAGATCGGTGGCTTAGTCAAGAGGAGACCCTGCATGAAGCAGGCTACTAATGAATGTATCGAAATGGGTTTTCATCAATCCCCTGATGAGAAGCCGAAATGGCACAGAGGTGGATACGAATGGAAATGGTTTTGAGACCTGTAGAGAAGAGGTGGAGAAGGTACGGTAGGAGATACACTACTGGAGAACTGAAGGGGTTGCGGGTGTGCTGAGCGCATTAAACTGCAAACCGGTGCACATAAAGGCATAGGTGTGGCATGTGGAGTCCTTCCAGGAAGCCAGGAGGATATCCTTAACAGTGCCCAGCAAAATGAATTTGGAAAGGACTACCCTCTCAACATCCAAGCTATCAGGTGCAGCACGCAGACACTGGGAAGAAGCAGCACTCCCTGATTCTCCGAAATCAGGTATGGGGCACATCCCAAACGAAGAGGCTGTTGCTGAGCTAGACAAAGATGCAGGAGAAACCATGGCTGTCAGTGCCAGAATGGGGCTATCAGGATCATGGTGCTCCTGTTGTCCTGCAGCTTGAAAGGTGTTTTGGCTATTAGCGGAATGGACGGGAAAGCATATAGCAGACCCGTTCCCCAGTGAAGGAGGAAAGTATCCGGGGCTTGACAGTGTGGAGACGTCACCCTGGAGCAAAAGCAAGGGACTAGCATGTTCAGTGGGGTGGCAAAGGTGTCGATCTCTGGGACTCCCCATAGCTGGAAGATGCAATCAACTATTTTCCGATGAAGAATCCATTTGTGAGATCGGAGGACCAGACAGACTATTGCAACAACATTCTAATTGCCTGGCAGGTAAATGGCTTGGAGAACCATTCCATAAGTCAGGGCAAGGGTCCACAAGTGAACTGCTTCCCAGCAGAGGAGGTGAGAACCTGTGCCTCCCTGTTTGACAACATAAAACATAGCAACCTGGCTGTCTGTCTGCACCAGGATAGATTGATCTGATAACTGATGGTGAAACACCTGAAGGGCATTGGTTATCATCTCAACTCCAGGAAGTTAATCTGATACAAGGCCTCCTGTTGAGAAGAAAGGCCCTGCATGCCCAGGCCATCGAGATGAGCCCCCCCCCAGCCCTGTTTAGATGCATTGGTTGTTAGCGTCTGTTGAGGTGGAGGCATTTGAAAAGTTAACCCTGCATGAAGGTTGTAAGGAGACAGCCACCACTAAAGAGAGTCTGCTAGAAGAGACGTGACTACCACTCTGTCTCGAAGACGGCCCTTTGCTTGGCACATGTGGAGATGAGCATAGGGGACCACATGGACTGTGGAGGCCATGTGACCCAACAGATGAAGCATGCCTCTTGCCGTGGTGTAACGACTGTGCTAGATGATGCCTGCCAGTTCTGTGAGGTGTTTGAGACGGTCCTCATGCAGGAATGCTCGAGCCCGAGTTGGGTCGAGTAGAGCACCTATGAAGTCTAGCTTCTTAATAGGAGAAAGGCACGACTTTGGGACGTTTATGACAAATCCTAATAGTTTGAGCACTGATACGGTGCATTGAACAGACAGACGTATCCATATGTGGTGTTTCATCCTTGATGAGTTAATTGTCCATATAGGGGAAAACAAAAATGTCCAGGATGCGGAGATAGGCCGCGACTACCACCAGACATTTTCTGAAGACTCTTGGGGTGGATGCCAGGCCAAAGGGCAGAATCAGATATTGGTAGCGCCTACCGTCTAACATTAAGCAGAAGTATTGCCTGTGAGAGAGCTGAATGAGGATGTGCCTGTATGCAACCTTTAGATCCAGAACAAATCATTTTTCTGAAGGTAGGGCAGTAGGGTTCCTAGAGAAACCACCTTGAACCTCTCTCGTACTAGAAACTTGTTGAGATTCCAGAGGTCTAGGATGGGATGGAACTCCCCTGATTTTTTTGGGGATAAGGAAATATCGGGAGTAAAACCCTAACCTTTCCTGTCCGCAGGGAACAAGTTCTATCGCGCCATCCCTCAGTAGGGTGGTGGCTTCCTGCTGTAAAAGAGACCGATGGAAAGGTTTGAGCGGATACTCCCTGGAAAGAAGGGAGGAGGTAACTGGGTGAAATGTAGCAGATAACCCCTGAGGATGACTTGTAGAGTCCAGGGTTCTGATGTTATGAGGGGCTACCTGTGGGCAATATGGACTAATCTGTCTGCTATGTGAGTAGGCTGTGGCTCCTTCAGGAGAAGGATGGCAAGGTTCTCCAGAAAGTAGTCAAAAACTAGCCACAGTTTTGGGCTACAGGGCTGGTCGAGGCTTAGGCGGCTTGGGCCTCGGGTTGGCGAGGAGCCAGAGCCTTCTGCTGACCCTGGTGAGTGTGATAGGCCATGTAAACAGGATAAGATTTTGATTTCTTAACAGAGGCCTTCTTCCTAGAAGGATCAGCTGTCTTACGAGAGAGACGCTTCATGGTAAGGTCATTAATCTTGATTTCACCAGACTTCTCCCTTTACCAAAGAGGTTCTCATCTCGACAGGGAATGTCTGCTAGCTTGTCTTGGACACACTATTCGAGGTCCGAAGACTGCAACCAAGCCAGACTTCTGGCCCCAATGCCCACTGTTGCAGCTCTTCTGGTAGACTCAAGAGTCAAAGCTACTCTGGTGATGAACTTGGAACAGTTTTGACCATGTTTGACCAGGAACCAGTAGGCATTCAATTTCTCTGAAGGAATTATGGCAGAGAACTCATCAAGATCCTTCACAATGTCTCTAAGGAACATACTCATATAAAGCATAAGGATTAATGCGGCAAGCCATCACTGATGCCTGGAAGCATCGGCGGCCAAAGGCAATGAGGGTTCGCAATTCCTTCCCGGAAGGAACCAAAGAGTGGTTCTTGGTACTTTTGATTCAGCGCATGGTTGACACGCCCATCATAGAATGGTGAGGAAGTTGAAGCTTTAGGAATCCTGGGACCCCTGTACATGGTGCCTAACATTTTACTGACTGATGGATGAGAGAGAGAGGTCACCCCCATCCTAAACATGAGGTCCTGCAGAATACGATGAACTGGAAGAGTGGCAGCCTGTCTAAGAATTGAGGGATACTGCAGTATTTTCAGTTCCTTGGATCTCGGTTCCATCTCGGAAAGGGGACAGGTGAACTCTAGTGTGCACCCCTCCCAAATTATCGCCAAGACTCACTGGTTGGTCGTAATGCTGGCCCAGACGGAATAAAACTGTTGTAACCGACCTCCTACCCCCACGTCCGTCTGGGCCCCCCTGGCTTCATTGGGGCTTTTTGCCCTGGGCCAGAGGGGCCATGTAGTAACCCCGGCTGGCCCCCTGGAAGCCACGAAAGGGCTGCCCCCATGCTCCAAAATGACCCCTGCTGATATGAGGCAAAATGGGCAGCCTGCGTCCTCTGGAAATCTCTGGGCTGCCCCTTCTAGGGAACCCCTGGCTTCAGGCCCTTAGGCTTATCCTCCAGTAAACGGCCACCCTAAGAATCTCCTAAGTTCTTGACTATTTTTTGAGCACCTCAAACAGCAACTTACTCTTGAAGAGAGGTTTACTGAGCAGGGTCTTGGAGGAAGCATCCGCCAAAAAGTTGCACAGCCTTAAAAAAATGTCGAGCTTCGATAATTGACGCCATGGTCTTAGATAAAATCCAAACTAGATTGTAAAATGTGTCTGCCAAATATGTCACAACCAAGTCCAGCCGAATGCCCTCCGGTGCCTTCTGGCCCTCCAAGTCCTGTGGTCAAGCCCTGGATCCACCAGATGGAGGCCCTGGATACATAGGCACCGCAGACTGAGGCCTGCAGGGCCAAGATGCTAGTGTCAAAGGCTTGCTTGAGCAATGTCTCCTAATTCTGGTCTTGGAAATCCTTCAGTGCTGCCCTGTCTTCCACTGGGAGGGGTGGTCTTCCTGGTCACTGCTGAGACCTGGGCATCTTCATAAGGTCACATTCCTCTTGCAGAATAGGCTAGAGATGACCCATCGACTGGCCACCTCTCAAAATCACCTCCAGAAACTCGCATTCCAAGTCAATCATCTTTCGTATCACCCTATATGTAGAAAAACATACCTGAGCTCTCTTGAATCCTTGCAACAGGGGTCCCTTCAGAGGCTTGTACCATATTTAAGGCCACCAGAGAATGGCTGAAAGCCACCAGCTCCTCTCTGCGGAACACTCAGAAAACACTGGGATCATCCCCCAGGGAAATCTCATCCTCTTCCAAATCTCGGACCATTGCTTCTCCTCAGAGGTTCAAGGGACCCTTCGACAGCTCTTTTGAGGCATGCAATTACCCAGAGTCCAGACCTTGCCAAGTAGCAGGCTCACCGCAACTTCTTTTCACTGGGAGGGCCCCATGCATCTGTTCCCCTTCCTGTAGAGACTCTCCAGCCAAGAGAGCAGGAACCTTAGCAGTAGTAGCAGAAGTTCCAGCCTGTTGCTTCTTCAGACAATAGGCTTTATGAAGGGACAAAATGAAATCCGCCAAAAAAACCACCTCTAAAGCAGCAGCTAAGCCCTCAGGCTTGGTCCGAGGTGCTGAACCAGCTGTTGGCAAGTCAGCTTTATTTTTTTTTTACTTATTTTTGTATTTTCTGCACTTCGTTTTCTCCTCTGGGGAAATGGCTGCCCGAGTTGAAATGGCCATGGTTCCCACCAAAACTGCAGGAATTGCCAAGCCTGAGGAATCACTGAGGTGAAGCCCACCATCCATGTCCATGCTTGATCTGGTCATGGCTCTCTGTAGGGACCTTCCCTGTCTCAGGCAGAAGTGGCAAAACCCCACCGGCGATAACCTGCAGCTGCTTGCATAATGTATACACACCGGGAAGTCCGACTGCATGCACTCCGACGAAAAACAAACACCATGCTGTCAAACAGAGCCACAATAGAGCCGAGCAGGAGAAAAGAAATGACTAACGCTAAGCACTGGAATGAGAAGCACGAAGAAATGAACAATGCTCACCGAATCAAAACCACTGCTGGCCGAAGTGATCTTCTTTGCTGCCTGCTTCCTTCACTACTTTGACACATGTACCACTTAAAGGGCCAGTGCAAAGAGAAAACAAAACAAAACAGCAGCACTGAATATATCCAGAGACTCCAGTGTCCTGTAGCCAAACAGGAATCAAGGTCTCTGATGGGGGGGGGGGGGCTTCTCTTGGACCCACTGCTCCAGGTACGAGGACTGGAGCCATGCCTGGTGTCGGGTCCCAATGCCGGCTGCTGCCACCCGGGCAGAGGACTCAAACCATTTATATGCGGTGCTGGAGAGATACTTTGAACACTCCGCGACAGATTTCAGGAGGGTTTGGAACCTTAGAAGGGGTTTACACCCGAGGCCAGCAGCGAACCTACCGAGCGCCTTGGCGAGGTCACGCAGGAACATGCCCATATACAGTTGGTATGCCTGGATCCGGCCAGCAAGCATGGAACCCTGATAGGTCTTACAACAGAGGGCGTTGAGGGCTCTCGACTCCCTGCCTGGGGGGACCGAAGAGTGAGACTTCGGGCTTTTTTGCTTCTGCATCGCTGATTCCACAACCATGGAAGTGTGCAGGAGCTGGGTCTTTCGGAACCCCGGGCCACGCTAGACCCTATACATGGCGTCGAGGCACTTGCTCACAATGGGAACCGAAGCAGGTGTTTCCCACATACGGAGGAGAATCCTTGACAATATGGGAGGAACCGGGACAGTAAGAGACTTCTGAGGCGGGTACTCACACTGTAGAATATTGAGCTTCTCAGCACGCGCCTCCTCTTCAGTTTGCATAGCCAGGATGAGGGCCCGTGCCATGTCCCGCATGAACGCCAGGAACAATGTGTCCTCCGACGGTGAAGGGTCTGGAGGGAGGTTCCTGTGGGCATGGGTCTCCGGGGAAGTATCCCTGTCTGACGCCCAGCCCGAGAGGTCCGAGGAGGAGTCTGACTCGGACAGGTCGCCCCGTCCAGAGGCTGAGGTCCGATTGGAGCCTGAGGCCTAGGAGGATCTCACTCCCGAGGACCGGGAAGGTGAATGAGACCGGCACAGAGGACCCCCGTGAGGCCCATGGCTCTCGGGGGTTTTCCAGGGCGGGTTTTAGTCTCGGTTTCGAGGCGTGGGCCAGCTGTGATGGGCATGAGCGCTTGCTAGGCAGCTAAGAAGGCAGAAACGCTGCTGTCTAGTGCCAGCATTCAGGACTCCCACGTGGGCGTGGGACCCTGCGACGCCGACACCGGGGTTACTGGATCTGGCGTGGAGGAGGAGAGGGGGTCCTCACCGGGACGACCCTCAGGAGAACGGGCGCCATTGTCGGAGGCTTCCGTGTCCATGCGAGGTACCTTTCGAGGCTGCTCCTTGTCTGACTCTTAGGAACGCCGGGGGGGGGGGGGGGCTGAGTGACCGAGTGCAGGAGCACTCGCGCTTATCCAGAGCCCCCGACAGCGACTTCGAGGCCGCCTTCTTCTTACGGCGCTCCACTTCAGGGGACCCCTGGTCAGAGTGCTGCCGAGAGCGCGGAGCTGAAGTGGAGGATCCCACCAGTGGAGGGACGACCGAGGGTGCCGTCAAGGTTTCTGGGGCCACCTTCTGGAAAATGTCATCGGACTTCTGCTTACGACAGAAAAGGGCCTTGGAGGGCATTTTCTTGCAAAGAGAGTAGAGCTCCGGGTCATGGTCGGCCCCAAGACACCGAAGACAACAGTCATGGGTGCCTGTGAATGACATGTTCTTGGAGCATTTGTCACATTTTTTAAAACCAGTGGCCATTGGGGCAAAAAAGGCCCCCGCTAGGTCCAAGACCTTTGCGGCCAGCGGTTGGGAGAGAAAAAATGGCATTAAGCCTTCAAAAGAGAAAAAACGTTTACAGGAAGGCTATCCCCTCTCTCAAGGAAAGAGGAGAGCAGGGGAGGACGGAAGAGGACTGGTGCTACCGGAAAAAACACGGCCCAGAGGCTGAAAACGAAACACTTTTTCTGAGGAACGAGGACGTCTATCCGAAGGGCTCCTTGGAAAAAAGGAGACTGAGCAAGATGGCACCTTTGGGCGGGAAGAGGACCAAGCATGCGTGGCAGCAATCCCAAAGGCTTTCTTTGAAAGCTGGGAATTGCTCCGCACGGGCTCCGTCGGTGCCGACGTCACCCATAAGTGAGGAATAACTTCCTGCTTGTTCCTGGAGAATGTAGTTCTGTTTCTTCAGTGTTCAATTGCTGGCTGAATGGTGCTTGAAATTTTCATTAGTTTTTCTCTCAATGTTTTGGTTTCAGTTTGAATTCCCTTATTCTGTATTACAGTGGTGTGCAAAAGTCTTGCATAGGATGAAGCTATTCTCAGCTTTATTTTGACAATCTTTCCAAATTATGTGGCAGAATCCTGGCTTATTGTATACTGTTTTGTTGCAAATTAAATTCGGCAGCCATTTCTGCATGCAAAATTACTTGTCTGTGAACCTTTGTATAGTTGTCATGAGGAAACGATATCCCAGTATGATCAAATGGATCGAAATGAACCAATAGAATACCACGCTTCCTCCACCAATAGGAAGTCATATTTGATAGTGCATGGTATTTTGGCTGCATACAGGGTTTGAATTTAATGTGGATCAACTGGTGTGTATCACATATGATGCTCAATGTCCTGGTATGGTGAAGAGGTCCGGATGGTGGTTTTGCATGAGGAGGGGTATTCCAGCCTGCAGATTGCAGCAAAGGTCGGCTGTAATTACAGCATGGTTGTCCGCATTCTGCAGAAGCATAAGGAGATGGGAAATATGCAGGACCGACATCATAGCAGTCGGCCTAGAAAGTCAACCAAGAGGGACGGCAGGGCCTTGATAAAGACATTGCTTGGCAACTGCAAGCTAACCACCCCTGAGCTTTTGCGGGAATGGAAGGAGAAGTATTTCATTGCAGTTTGCATTTCCACTGTGAGGAGATGATGCTTGGAATACAGGTTGAGGGGATGTAAGGCGCGGAGGAAGCTGCTACTAACAGAGGAAGACGCGCATTGAGCGAGTATCCAAGTACTCAAAATGGAGCAAGGTTGACTGGGAAAAAGTTCTGTTCAGCAACAAAAGCACATTCTGCATTCTGGGTGACCAGGGCAAAACCTATGTGAGGAAGTTTCCTCATGAAGAGTACAAACCAGAGTGCTTGAATATTTCTGTGAAGCATCCAACCAAGGTCTGATCTGGGGATGCATGGCAGCCAGTGGTGTTGGAAGGTTCCATATCATTGTCCGGATAGCGAATAGCGAAATACATAGGAATTCTGGAGAAGTGCATGCTGCCATCAGCTGAGCAACTGTTTCCTGGCAGATATTTCTTCCAGGATGACAATGCACCTTGCCACTGAGTGAAAACTGTCACTGACTGGAAGAAAATAAATGGAGTTCAGACCATTGACTGGCCAGCTCAATCACCCGATCTCAACCCAATTGAGAATCTTTGGTAAAAGGTATCAGTTAAGATCACCAAGAGGCAGCTGCGGACCAAACGAGAGCTGATTGAGTCACTGATTGCAGCCTGGATTTGCATTATAACGAGAGGACATCTCGTCAAACTGGTCCACTATATGCCAGACAGATGTCCTCTGGTGAGGAAGAGCAAGGACTAGCCCATCAAGTACCAATGGACACCAACAACAAAAACCAGCCCTTTCAGGGCTACCTAATGAAATTAAGAAGAAAACATGCACACTGCCAACAAACACGGAACAAAAAAAACATGTCGTCGTTTTGGGTACACATTGCATCTTTGTATACAGGTTCACAATCAAATGAACATGGGTATTAAACAATCATAAAAGAACACTGAAGTCATAGCAAATTTGACAGATTTGTACAAAAGACAAAACGGAAGAAAATGGCATGCAGAAGGGGTTATAAATTGTAACACATTTTGTCCCTATGATGTAAACAAATAAAAACTGCCAATTTGGCACTACCTATGCAAGACTTTTTCACACCACTATAGGTAAGGATCAGCCTGTGTACTCTACGATATAGTGAGGCACAGTAGTGTTGCTAGTAGTTTCACTGTAGGGATCTATGGCTGTCCAGCTGTTTTCACAGTAGGAGGTATATTGTAACTCTAAGTCCTGGGAGATGGTGCTGTCATGCAATGTTCGTGCTAAGCTGTACAAGTTTTCTGCCAGTGTTGTTGCCTGTGGGGAAAGGTGCTACAATATCACATTTTCATTCGCAAGGAGCAAGAAGACCTGCCTGTTGCTCACAACTGAAGATGTGATATCACAGCACCACCCCCAGCAGCAGCAACATGGACAGAGGACTCCTGCATAGCTTAGTGGGAATATTGTAGTCATCGTTTGATAAGGTTCCACAAGCAGAAAAAGTGTGCTTGCTGTTGGGAGACCAGTTGCCTTAGCTAGGGACCATGCACAGAACAAACAGGCAAGGTCACCCTAAATATAAGCCTAGCAGCTAGAGAGAGCTGGACTCATTCTGCTATTTCTCTCCCTATGCACATTAAACCTGATGAAAGGTGCATTCATACTGGGATATAAACCTACTATGGAGCTAAACAAGGACAGTGTAATGGCGGTGAAGCCAAACTTGAGCCCATGACAACAAAATATGTTCAGCCATTTGCAAAAAGTTGATTATGGGGATACAAAGGGGATGTATGGAGAGATGAAGTGGGCAGGGGTGCATATAGGGCAGGGCTCAACAAATATCCAAGGCACCTGAGCTGTGCAGTGGAGGAAGTACGGGCTAATCTCATGGTTTCAAGTCTCATGAGACTTGAAACCATGAGATCTACACTTGGGGGGGGGGGGGCGCTATGAGAAAGACAGACTGGGTGAATGTTGGAGGGGGGCTATGAGAGAAAGAGACTGGGTAAAGGCTTGGGGGGGGCCTATGAAAGACTGAGTAAAGGCTGGAGGAGGTTAAGAGAAAGACTGTGTGAAGGCTGGGGGGGGGGGCCTAAAAAAATGGATGAAGGCTGGAGGACTAGAGAGAGGAAAAACTAGATGAAGGCAAGGAGCGGGGCCTACAGAGAGAGACACTAAGTGAAGGCAAGGTGTGGGGTTATGGAGAGAGCGAAAGACTGGATGAAGGCTATGAGCTATAGAGAGAGGGGGTAGACTAGGTGAAGGAAAGGTTTAAGGTTATGGAGAGTAAGAGATTGGATGAAGATAGGGTGCAGGAGCTATGAGGGAGACAGAGAGACTGGTGTGAAGGCTGGGGGGCTATAGGAGACGACTAGGTGAAGACAAGTGTGGGAGCGATGGAGAGGGAGAGAGTGGGTGAAAGCAAGGTGCAAGGTTATGGAGAGAAACAGATTGGATGATGGCAGGAGTTATGAGAGAGACTTTTTGCTTCGCATATTAACAGACCATGGCGCTACATTAAGCAAAAAAAAAAAAGAAGTTGCATCAGGTGCAGCTATAAAAGGTCACTAATAAGCTACTGGCAGTGTGCTCAGTGGGGGTGGTGGGAGGGGCAGGAGAAGGATCATTGCCTTCTGTTGTCATTGTGCAATGGCACATTAATGGTCTGATTAATTAAGATTTCTTTTACCGTAGAAAATGAGAAAACAATAAATCAGGCCCTAAAAAAGGAGCTGCCATATACCTGGGGAGGGTGGAGGTCACTGCAACCTAGGTCTCAGCTGGCAGTTCCTAAATTTTTAAGCTGGCTACTAAATTCCAAGGCCTGACGTAAGGTACAGTCAGCAAACGAAAGGACTATGCCAGGGTACGTAGAACTGTTGCTATTGCCATAATGGGCTAGAAAGGCACCCACAGATAACAGGCCACAGTTTGCCCACCCCCATTAAGTCCACTAGGTTTCAGCCAAATCCTTCATATATCATTGGTACCATTTCCTATAGCTCCTTATTCACATATTTCAGGTTCTGCCCTTGGCTACAACAACAAAAAACACAGCCCACTGCAATTCTCAGGGAATTACAATTATAAATAAAAAGAGTAAATTAGACTTACCTGCTAATTGTTGTTCCTTAAGGAACTCTAGTCCAGTCCCGGAACCATAGAGTTGTGAACCTCCACCAGCAGCTTTGGAGACTGAAAGATGTCATCGCTTTGATGTCACTGGTACTAATAGGCAAGATCCGCCCCCCTTTCCACCAGCACCTATTGACAAAGCAGACTCAGCAGAGCAACAAATAAGTAGATATGAACACAAAACTGATAGACTAACTATGTAAACATTCGAGAAAAGTGGAAACAGGAACACGCACCGCCCAGACCAAAAATCTAGATCACGAGAACGGAAAAAACTCCGAATTCACGAGCTGAGTAGGTACTGCTGCGCAAAAAAGGAGGAGGCTTCCCTGCATCACCCAAGGACCGCCCACCCCCCTCCGCGGCCTCTTCGACCTACCAGCTTTTCCCGTAAACACAGTAAATTTCAGGCTGCTTGAACCCCTAAATCCCAGGGAGGGATCCGGGACTGGACTAGAGTTCCTTAAGGAACAACAATTAGCAGGTAAGTCTAATTTACTCTTCCTTTGCGTCCCTCTAGTCCAGTCCTGGAACCATAGAGGATGTAACAGAGCAGTGAATATCAACGGGAGGGACCGGCAAGCCCAGCCTGAAGAACCGCTGCGCCAAAACGCCTGTCTTCCCACGCCAGCACATCAAGCCTGTAGTGCTTTGCAAAAGAATGCAGTGAGGACCATGTCGCCGCCCGACAGATGTCCTCCACCGGCACCAAACTGACCTCCGCCCAAGACGCCGCTTGCGCCCTAGTCGAGTGAGCCCTCAAACTGGCAGGAACGACCTTACCCCTGAGAAGGTAGGCCGACGCGATAGACTCTAAGCCACCGGGAAATGGAAGACTTTGCCGCCGCTTCCCCCCTACGGGGGCCGCCGAAAGAGACAAATAGCCTGTCCGACTTCCGGAAAGACGCCGTCCTGCGGAGATACCTCTTGAGGACTCTACGAACATCGAGAAGATGCAACCGTCCGCCCGACTCCGCGCATTGCTCCTCCGAAAACACTGGAAGCGATACCACCTGGTTAACATGGAACCGGAAACCACCTTAGGCAAAAAGGCGGGCACGGTGCGCAACACAACCTTGTGACTAGAGAAAGACAAATAGGGCTCCTTACACGACAGCGCTTGCAACTCTGAGATCCGCCGAGCGGAGCATATCGCCACCAGAAAAACCGTCTTTAACGTCAAATCCTTCAGCGAAGCTTTTCCTAAAGGCTCAAACGGCTCTTTGATCAACGCTTCCAAAACCACATTCAAATCCCACTGAGGGACAGAGCAGCGCCTTGGCGGTCGAAGAAGCACTGCCCGCAAAAAACGCCGAACATCGCCGTGTTGCCCTAGTGGCTGTCCCTGGACCTTCCCCCGGAAACAGGAGATCGCCGCCAGCTGCACTCGCAAGGAACTAGCTGCCAGACCCTTCGCCATGCCGTCCTGCAAGAAGGAAAGAATGTGAGGCACCAATGCCCCCAGCGGACGCAGCTTCCTGTCCGCACACCAAGATTCAAAGATACGCCACACTCGAACATATGCTAATGAGGTCGAATGCCTACGCGACCTCAGTAAGGTAGAAATCACCGCCGCCGAATAACCCCTTGCAGTTAACCTAGCCCTTTCAAGAGCCATGCCGTAAGCGAGAATTGATCCACCTGTGGCATGCGTAACGGCCCCTGAAGCAAAAGATCGTTCCGGAGCGGAAGCCTCCACGGCTCGTCGACCAGCAGCCTTACCAAATCCACATACCACGGTCTTCGAGGCCAATCGGGAGCTACCAGAATCACCAGACCCCGGTACCGCTCTATGCGCTGCACCACCCTGCCTATGAGAGCCCAAGGTGGGAAAACATAGAGGAGCTCCCCCACGGGCCACCTCTGTGCCAACGCATCGAGACCCTCTGACATGCGTTCTCTCCGCCTGCTGAAGAAGCGAGTCACCTTTGCCGACTCGAAGCTCGCCATCAGATCCATGACCGGAATCCCCCAGCGCCGCACCAACATCGCAAAGACGTCCGGGTGTAGGCCCCATTTCCCTGGATCCACCCTGCGACGACTCAGAAAATCGGCCTCTACATTGTCCACGCCGGCCACATGCTGCGCCGAGAACGCCAGCAAATTCAGTTCGGCCCAATACAACAGCTGACTTGCCTCTGCCTCCAGCGACGCACTTCCCGTGCCGCCTTGGCGATTGATATAGGCCACCGTTGTCGCATTTTCGGAGAGCACCCGGACGGGCTCCTGACGCAGGCACTCTTGGAACTCGAGCAGCGACAAAAATACTGCCCTCATCTCCAACCTGTTTATGGACCACTGAGTCTCCTCCAACGACCAAAGTCCCTGCGCAAACCTCCCGTCTAAATGCCCCCCAACCCGTGAGACTGGCATCCGTCGTAAGTAGTCTCCAGGCCAGAGGCTCCAGAGACACCCCTGCGCTCAGATGTTCGGGCCGCAACCACCACCGGAGCTCCTGACACACCTCTGGGGGACAAACTAACCGCTGAGACAGAGCATCCCGCTGATGAGACCAACGCCTGAGAAGCGCGCTCTGCAACGGCCTCATATGAGATCGGGCCCACTGAACCACCTCGATCGTGGCCGCCATCGTGCCTAGCAACTGCAAGTACTGCCACGCCGTCGGAGCCCTGCACACCAGAAATCTGTCCACTAACGCCCGCAAGGCCTGTGCCCTCTTTTCTGGAAGATACACCGCCCCTTGCCGGGTCTCGAAGCGAGCTCCCAAGTATTCCAGATTCTGAGAGGGAACCAAACTGCTCTTTGCGAAGTTGACCACCCAGCCGAGGCTTTCCAACATCTGCACCACGCGAGCCGTGGCTGACACACTTTCCTCCCGGGACTTCGCCCGAATCAATAATCGTCCAAGTAAGGATGCACCAGAATTCCCTCCTTGCGGAGCGCCGCCGCCACCACCACCATGATCTTGGTGAACGTTCGTGGCGCCGTCGCCAGACCAAAGGGCAAAGCTTGAAACTGAAAATGCCCCATCAAAACCGCAAAGCGCAGGAACTGCTGATGTTCGCGGCGCACCAGGATATGGAGGTACGCCTCGGTAAGATCTAACGACGTCAGAAACTCCCCTGATCTGACCGCGGCAATGACGGAGCGCAATGTTTCCATCCGAAAATGCGTGATCCGAAGACACCGATTCACCCTCTTCAAATCCAGAATTGGCCGCAACGTGCCTTCCTTCTTGAGGACCATAAAATAGATGGAGTACCGACCGCACCCGCACTGGTCCGCTGGCACGGGTACGACCGCTCTGAGCTGCAGCAACCGCCGAAGTGTCTCTGCGACCGCCTGTAGCTTCCACGGGGCTCTGCACAGGGAAAGAACAAAGGAATCTAATACGGGTCGCTGTAGCTCTAGAGCGTAGCCCTCTCGGATGACCTCTAGCACCCACTGATCGGAGGTAATTTGGACCCAGGCGGGGTAAAACTCCCGTAACCTTCCCCCCACGGGCACCACCGCCACCTGAGTCCGCCTTATCTCATTGGGGCTTCTTGTTGGAAGAGGGTTGAAAGGGAGCAAAACCCCTTCCGGCCCCCCGAAACCCTTGCCCCCGCGAGGGAAACCTACCCCTCTGTGGCTGACCAAAACGCGAGGCCCGAAACCTCTGAAAATCCCTGAAGGACCCCCTGGGTCCCCGAGGTCACTAGGCCTTGCTTCGGTTTATCTTCCGGGAGCCGACCATCCTTAGACTCCCCCAGGTCCTCACCAAACAGCAGCTTTCCCCGAAACGGCAGTTTACTAAGCCGCGTCTTCGAGGATCCGTCCGCCGCCCAGTTACTCAACCACAGATACCAGCGCGCAGCAACCACCGACGCCATACTCTTGGCGAGACCACGGATAAGATCGTAATGAATATCCGACAAATAAGCCGTGCCCGACTTCAGCCGCGCCAGCTCCTCCACGTGCTCCTCCACCTGCGCCCCCTGCAAACGCTGGGACCATCTCAGGCAGCCTCTCGCCACCCATGCCCCCGCTATCGAGGCCTGCATAGAAATGGCCGAGACATCAAATACCTGCTTCAATAAAGTATCTAACTTTCTGTCCTGAACATCCTTTAAGGCAGCCGCCCCTTCTACCGGAATGGTGGTCCGCTTAGTGACCGCCGACACAGCTGCATCGACCTTCGGAGAGTGAAAAATCTCTCTATCCTGTTCGGAAAGCAGATATAATCGGGTTAAGGCTCTAGTACCACGGAGTGCCGCTTCCGGCAAGTCCCATTCCTCTTGAATCATGTTCCGAAATACTCTATGAACCGGGAACACCCGCTGAGAAGTCCGCACCGCCTGCAACAGAGGGTCCTCCAACGACTCCTCGGCGGACGGCGGCCCCGACGACATGTTTAAAGTCTTAAGAGTCTCGGCAATCAAGGCTGGCAACTCCTCCCGCCGAAACACCCGGACTACTCTACTCTGCTCTTCCAAGTCCGGCAACTCTCCTTCCTCCAATTCCACATCAGAGGCCTCTTCCACATCCAAGCCCGCCCCCCCGGCCCCGTCGTCCAAGCACGAAGGCGGGCTGTCATCCAGAGCTTCTCTGCGCTGTTTGACCGACCGGACCTCCTCTTCCGGGAGGCCTGCCGGAGCCGACCGTTTCTGCCCTGAAAAGCTGCGAGCCGGGGGTGCCACCGCAGGCTGCAGCAAGGCAAACGCCTTCTGCATAAGCGTGAAAAAATCCGGAGGAATTCCAGGACCAACCCCTCCGAGGCCCCCTTCTTGTGACGCACCCACACCTTCAGCGAAGGCAGGCCCCGCCACAGCTTCCACAGGCCCCAAAGATGGCGGTCTGGACTCCCGGGCCTCCGAAGGACCCGGTACCTGTTCATCTGTGACACCTCCCAGAGCCCCATCCATGGTCTCAGCCTGCAAGGAGCAGTCTTTGCAGACCCCGGACTCCAAGACCTCGCTGCGCCGCACCCCACAAACGAAACAGCGGGGCTTAGCAGGCATGGTACTCAGCGTCCAGCAAAAGATTCAGGGACCCGGAGCACCAAGTGGCTGATTTTTCTTTTTTTTTTTTAACCAAAGAGCTGGAGTCAACTAGCAAAATGCAGGCAATCCGATTTTAAAACGAAGCTCAGCACAGCTGTAATGAGGCAAAGAAGGCCGGGCCGCTAAAACATGGCCGCTGGCAAACTTCCCGCGCTGATTGCATGCGGCCCGTTCCCGAGACCACGAGGCCCGCAGGAGCCGCCACGAAAGCGTTCTTCAGCCCTCTCACCCCCCGTCCAAATTTCCCACGAAAAACCCTCTTTTACTCACCCGGCGAACCGGAGAAGAGAGGAAACAGGAGAGAAGAGAAGACGACACTGTCCGGCGCCGGAGCACAGCCCTAATGCGGCTTCAGCTCCAGCGTGCTGTCAGGAAGAGAGGGAAGCCCGTTCAGACCATGCCATGGCTCCTCTGCTGTCCCCTGCAGCCTTCCCCGCTGCTGCTCAACGGCTGCCTTCCACCTGCTCCTCACCCTTTTATGCGGGTTCGGGAGCAGGGAGGCCCTTCAGAAAATACTCCCCCCCCCCCCACAGCTCGTTTAAATGCTGGGGCTCAGACAAACTATACAAAGAGAAAAAGAGAGGGGAAGGAAAGAGGGAGAGAGAAAGAGAGAGGGATCCTGAAGAGAAACAGAAAAGAGCAGCAGCACCGGACCTGATCAAAAAAGAAAACCCAAAATCAGAATTAAGGTTAATTCAAGTAAAGAAAAGTAAACTAAATTTCCAAAAAAGCTCTGCTTATTTGTTTCCCTTGAGCCCAGTCCCCGGGCTCAGAACCTCCAAGCTGCTTGGAGACTGAAAGTACTGGTGGAAAGGGGGCGGATCTTGCCTATTAGTACCAGTGACATCAAAGCGATGACATCTTTCAGTCTCCAAAGCTGCTGGTGGAGATTCACAACTCTATGGTTCCGGGACTGGACTAGAGGGACGCAAAGGAATAATTATTCATACTATTCAACATATAAATGATCTGCACACAAAACTTCATTGTTTGATTTATTACATGTGCACAGGAGAAATAACTACTGGTAAAATCTCAAAAGATATACAGTTTTTTGTTTTTTTGTTTTTACAAGGTGGCTAAAATTATTGGAATATCACATAACACATCCAATGTAAGTAACATTTGCCAATTACAAAATCATAATGAATGTTAAGGTCTTTATTGCATAAAGTCAACCGGCTGCAGGCAAAAGAAGGCTACAGTGCATCTTCAGTATGCACAAAAAGACTGAGGTACTGAGGAAGAGGCAGTTACAGCTGAAAGGGGGCAGGAGACACTGTCATTAGACTTGAAGAGATCACAAAGAAAAGACAATGCCACAGAGCAAAACTGATTGATTGCTGGTCCATCCCTCAGCAAAACCTGTTGGAAAACCTTAAATTACAGCTCGTCCTTCTGAACATTGAAAGGATGGTACAAAGCAGGTGCCTGTTCAAAGAAATGAAGACTTAAAAAGAGGACAAACCAGATCACTGTTGTTGCTACATCTGAAGAGAAATTGTTTATACAGCTACTTCTGCTTTGTACCAAAGATGCTGTAAGATTCTAGGTATGAGACATATTAAGCATTCCCCCCTCCACCCCCATACACATAGGAAAAACATCCCTTGGCATGCCCAACCAAAAGGATTTTTTAGGAAAAACTGTTCATCTTTCAGAAAAATCTACCATTCCATTTGCATTAGTTATCTAGGTTTTTCCATGCTATATCTAATTTGAGAATGGTGGAAAGGGGGCACATGATATGCACCATTCCATTCGTACATATCCACTGAGGTGTATACAAAAGAAAGCAAAAACGGTACAGAAACAAATCTAGTGGTATAAATCATACAGCATTTTGCTAGCAAAAAAATACATGCTGAATCACAAGAAGCAATATTATACCACAAATTAAAGCGCAATTAATTGTAATTTATTTTTAATAGTTTGTATTCTACATAAATTACTACTGAAGGTTAATGTTTAGAAAGCAAATGCAAATTTGTCAGTTGTAGGTCAGAAAAAAAACCCTGTTCACCCTAACTGTTGAAAGCAGTATTTGTTTCAAGATCACAATAAATGCAGAAGGGATAAAAAGGTTTGATGCATGCAACACCTTTTGAGTGAAAAATCCTCAATTCCCACTGAGTTAGCTACTGCACTTCACTCCAACTTAAACTGCATCAATGTATAACAAGACAGAATTTCAAGAATAAAAATGAAACAAAGCAAGAAATTTAAAGAACTGAAAGCTCTTATCAAAAATAAATTACATTTTCTTCAGGGTTCACAAACATTGCTATGATGGCTGAGAGCCTAGTAGCCTCTCAATGGCCGCATTGATGTCTCCTCCAGTTGCTATTAAGGCTTGTAAATTTGCTTCACGGTTCAAGAAGCCCATGGCACTGAGCTGCTCCAGTTGCTGTTGAAATCTTACTTCTGGATTCTAAAAGAGAAAATGAAAACACAAAAAGCTTATTTCAAGGTTACTTGTGCATATATGAAAAAAATATCTTAAGCATTGTTCTTTGCTGATAGGTTAAAGGAGTTTGCTTGGCCCACATCAAATTTATTTTGCCTCTAAATTAGAAAAATACTTGTTTTTTTTGTGCAAAGAACTTACATCAATACACTGGTATAAATTCTGCCCAAGTAGCAGAAAAGCGTAGTTACTCACCTGTAAAGCACAGTTACTTACCTGTAACAGGTGATCTCTGGGAACAGCAGGAATAAGTCTTCACATATGGGTACGTCGGTACCGACGCAGTCTGCACGGGAATGCTCCCAAGCGTCAATCAGAACGCTTTTAGAAGCATCCCAACACGCCTGCGTGCTGCCTTCCCGCCTTTCCCAACTGCCTCTCCTCAGTTAAGTTTTAAAGCTGAGGCAAAGAGAGAGAGAGAGCAAGAAAGGGAAAGATAGAGATAGAGATAGAGAAAAAGCAACTCCTAGGGGAGGTGGGTGGGTTGTGAAGACTTATTCCTGCTGTTCCCAGAGATCACCTGTTACAGGTAAGTAACTGTGCTATCTCCAGGAACAAGCAGGAAATGAGTCTTCACATATGGGGACTCCCAAGCTAAGATGCCCAGAGGGAGTCCTAGCATGTTGCGAATTTAGAATGAGCCATGCTACTCCTCCTAACCTCAGGCATCCTGGGGATGGAGGGTAGGAGTTGAATTACAGAAAGGTGCTGTGGAACAGCTAGACTAGAGCAGGACTTCTATAGAGGAAGACCCTGTATAGAGGACCTTTAGTAGTAAAATATTGGGTGCAATATTCTAATATGGACCTCCCTTGGTGGCATTGTAAAAAGTCTATTGAGGTTCATATGGATCTGTTAGAAGAGCCAGTAGAAGATCCTCAAGGAGTACCTCACTGAGAAGTAGAGGTAATAACTGTAGAAAAAACAAGTGGAGGTCAGAACCCTTCAGGGTGAGAAATAGCCCCAGGGGAAACTGGGGTAGTATAAAGAGGTAGGGCTTCAATGGAAGACGCAGAAGGTACTATTAGACAAAGCTTAAGCTGTTTTGGTCCAAGAACAGTACAATCCTAGGACCAAAAGAAAAATGAGTCTGACCCATCTGGACTGGCAATGGAATTAGTCCATGTAGGAGAGAAAGGGTATGGAGACCCCTGTATCTGATAAGAAAGTAAGGACAGACTTAGGAAGCGCTAAGCTTTAGATTAACTGAAGTTCCGCAATGTCTTTCCTAAATGGGGTCAATTAGGAAAGAAAAAGGTACATGGAGAGCTTCAGAGGTACCTAAGCCTGAAAGGTTATGGTAAGGAAAGTTTGTTAATTACCACAGGAAGTGGTTATATGTGTAGAACTTAAGTATGCTGGCACAGCATTGATAGGGGTAGTGCCCATCTGTCAGGATCATATAGGAATGTATGGATATCTGAACCTAAACAGACAGATAGATAATATGTGGATACATATCTACCTAAACGATATATCTCACTACATATATATATATATATATATTTCTAAATATATACACATATAGGGTATATATGCATATATATATATGCATATATATATATATGCATATATATATATATATATAGAGAGAGAGAGAGAGAGAGAGAGAGAGAGAGAGAGATATGTATGGGCAGAAGATACACAGATATATATATATATATATATATATGAATATGTAGGCATATAGATACATGTCTCCAGGTATGTGGATGGAGAGATGCCTATAGAACTAGATCCCCCTAGGAATATGGGGAGAGAGAAAGATTCATCTAATAGCAAGAAGGGTGATACCTGCTTGAATAGATGCATAGAGAATCTTCTTTCCCTGGTTATGACTGACAGAGTCAGAGGAATGGTCTCTCTGACAAGAAGGAATCTAGATTCCTTTCAGAAATCGAGCTCTTGAATAACCAGGATGGCCTACGTGAAAAAATGCAGATGATAACTTCAGTCTGCAGGCAGCAAGTCCAGATCTCTCCAGAACTGCAGTATGGTGATTGGATGGAGGGCGCCAGCGGAATAAGATACCATAGTGACCTGCCTATAAGGGCAAGATGGGTATCAGGTGTCCTTGAGCTGCCACTGAAAGAAAACTATCTCTGGCGAGAGTCCAAAAGAGATATGGGCCAAGCCAGGGAATTGGCCATTCTTTAGGTTTTCACGTGATGAAAGGCCTGTGTCTTATGTCTCAAAAGAGATTTTAGATGAGATGGTAAGGGTAGGGAACACCTACCAGCCATGAGAACATGACTGGGGGAACCCCTCCTAACCATCTGGGGTTATCTGTTAGGCAGAATATTAATGCTCTCTAGCAAGGGCCCATAGTGCAAAGCTACTCTGTAGAGTTGCAGAGAGCATACTGCAGGTTGGTTAGAAGAAAAACTGACTGTTTAAAGCCAGTGGGTAACTTAACTATTCTGCCAAGGACAAGGGGGCAAAGAATAGAAGTTAACCAACCAGTCTGTGATAATAGGGTTTCCAAACAAGGTTAATAACCTGTTTGGGATTTAGCACTGAGGCTAGAAGGATTGCTAGTGGAGGGGAAACCCTGGTTGTGTGGTGAACAGAACCAGTGGCTTAACCACTAGGAATTGCTGTATCTGCAGCAACTACCAGGGCAGCGGAAGAAAATTTCTTTTCCCCTCCTTTCTTAGATTGGGAAAAAGAAACAACAGACATAGTAGGACTTCCTACTGTCTGATGAGCTGCCCTAAGGTAATAAAGGGGGAGACAACTAGGAAGGGAGAATCCCCCTGTGGAATAGGTAGCGGACCATAGAGGCTTACCAGTGTAAAAGAGCCACTCTTACAAACCGAATGTTGTAGTAAGAGGGAGGTAAGACAGAGTTGGAGGAGACTGACTATGCAGGAAGTCTCTGAAAGGTAAGATGATACATGCCAGTACAGGGAAAAAAACTGTCTTATTGATAGTTGTCACTTCTCTTTTCCCCAGAAAGGAAGAGAAACCTGTTAAGTATGGGCATGATCATCATAAAGACTCTTAGAGTAAAAGAAAAGATGTCTCGTGAAGAGATATCTAGAAAAGGTTAGGATAAAATTAGTGCAGATACTTCAAGTGAAAAGAAGCAGACTACCACTCTAAACACCAACCAAGAGAGGTAATGATGATCTATTTGAAACCCTGCGACTGCTGGGTTTGCTGATCCTGTTGAGGTTGTGGTTTCTTCAGACCAGGGCGATGTTTCCCCTGTTTGGGAACATCTGTATGATGGGCAGAAGATGGATAAAACTTTTTCCCCTTAGGGGAAGAAAGTTTGGTAGGACATTTCCTACCAACTGGGAAAGAGGAAGGCGTAGAACAGCCTCTGGAAACAGGAATGTCAGTGGCTAACTGAGCAACTTGGAGTAAAGACTCTGTTAAAGAGATTTTCTCCAGTGCAAGGAGTATTTCCCAGTCTTTCTTGTGCCCATTTGTCCAAGTCTGAAACCTGGAGCCAGGCTTTACGTCGTGCCCCTATAACTATAGCAGAGGTTCTGCTAACAGACTCAAAGGAGTCTAGGGAAGCACGAGTAAGGAACCTAGAGATATTTTGAGCATGACTAACCAGTAAGGAATAGTCTGCACTTTTGGGCTCTTGAAGAAAAGGAGTCAAAAACAGTAATTTCTTTGTGACCTCTTCAAGAGATAAACCCATATAGAAAATATATGAGAGAATTCTTGCTGAAAGCATGGATGCCTGGAAGGTTTGGCGTCCAAAAGCATCTAAAGTCTTAGACTCACGACCTGGCGGATAAGAAGAGTGCTTTTTAGTACTCTTAACCCGCCTCATTGCTGATTCTACAACAATGGAATGATGAGGAAGTTGAGTCCTTTGAAAACCTGGAGAGGGGGCACCTGATATAGAAGATCAGTTGCCCTAGAAGGTGGGGGTACCGTTAAAGGAGCTTCCCACATTCGTAGAAGGAGATCCTGCAAGGAATGATGCAAAGGAAGCATGATGTTCTCCTTTGCTCTCCCAGGAATATACAGGGATTCTGTATTCCCTTGTGTAGGATCCTGTCCAGGTATAGAAATGGCAAGTGATTTTGCCATATCCAGGAGAAAAGCTCGAAAAGAAAAATCCCCAGAGGGAAATCCCTTTGGACAGGCTAGATCTGTTGAAGAACTAGCATTGGCACCCAAGGATCTATCCAACTTTATAGGAATATAAGATCCTGAATGGTGGAATATGGGATCCTTAGAGGATGGTTGCCGGTACCGTAGGAGGTCGGGACCAGCAACAGTCGGTAGCATATCATCCATGCCAGGAATCGATTCCAGACTCGGTATTGAGGGAAGCGAGCCTGATGAAAGAAGCATGGAAGGTACCGACAACAATGGTAAAAAGGATACCGGTACCGACTCTGGTACCGTATCCAATACCGGTGGAAGAAGGCCAGCCGGTGACGGCTCTAACGGTATCGAAAGAACCGTCGATGCCGAACATGGACCATCGGAACTGTGCCTTCGGTACCGTCTGGTGTCGGTACCAAGGTGAGTCGGTACCCAGTCCTCCAGACTGGAGATCAATTCCAGATTCGGCATCGAAGGAAGCGAGTCTATCGATGCACACTGGAAGGTCGGTCTGTAGCATATCCAACGGCCCCGTAGGTACCGAGGATGCCAGACTACGATCCTTGGTGAGGAATGTTTCATCCAACACCATTGCCAATGCCGGGGTATCGGTACCGCTCAAAGCAGATGCCACCACCGAGCATGGCTCAGGTATGTTCTGTGAGGGGTGAACCTCAGGAACAACCTGAAACCCCACACAGGCTTTGGAGGCCGAAGACTCCCACCGGGGTTTTAAAGCCAGTGTGTTCTCGAAGGCAAGGCCAGAGGCATCTCTTTGATGTGCATGAGATCTACCACTCGAGGACTGGCTAGTCTTAAAAGACTGTTTTTGGGTTACCTGATCCCGTGTAGAAGAAGAGGTGGTCGGTGCCCTGACGTTGGATGGGGACCGCGTATCGAGGGGAACTCGATGCTGAAGACTTCTTCCCACAATACTATTGCAGGAGGGACACTCCGGAGGAAAGTGGTCAGGACCCAAGCAGGATAGACACCAGTTATGAGTGTCTAAAATAAGTTTTTTACTGCCACAGTTTGAACATTTCTTAGGAATAGTGGCTGGCGTTTCCATGAGGAAAAAAGGGGTAGGCCTAGAAGGCCGGGAAAACCCCGTCAGGCACTAAGAGGGAAAAAGTTATTCCCTAACAGGAATAAATTGAAGAAAAAAAAGAAAAGAAACACTGGCGGTACCAGTGGCGTCGGGGAAGGCAGCTGCGACCACAAGAAAACTAAAAAATAAAAGAAGAATTTTCTGCGGTGACAGAAGGATGTCCTGTCGGCTCTGCGGAAAAACGAAAACTGAGGAGAGGCAGTTGGGAAAAGCGGGAAGGCAGCACGCAGGCGTGTTGGGATGCTTCCAAAAGCGTTCTGATTGGACGCTGGGGAGCGTTCCCACGCAGACTCCGTCGGTACCGACGTACCCATATGTGAAGACTCCTTCCTGCTTGTTCGTGGAGATCGGGTGATCTCCGGGAACAGCGGGAATTTAGTCTTCACATATGGGTATCATCGGTACCAACGGAGCCTGCGTGGGAATGCTCCCCAGCGTCCAATAGGAACGCTTTTGGGAGCATCCCTCAGCACATGCACGCTGCCTTCCCGCCTTTCCAACTGTCCCTCTCCAGTTACGTTTGTAGCTGAGTAAAAGGACAGAGGGAGAGAGGAAAGAGACAGAGATAGAGAGACAACTCCTAGGGGAGGTGGGTGGGTTGTGAAGACTAAATTCCCGCTGTTCCCGGAGATCACCTGTTACAGGTGAGTAACTACGCTATCTCCAGGAACAAGCAGGAATGTAGTCTTCACAAATGGGGACTCCCTAGCTGAAGATGCCAGGAAGATAGCCCCAGGAAGCTGCCACCTATAGTAAGGTGGGCCATGCTTCCTCCCATGGATCTCTGGCATCCCACCAGGGTTGGTGGGTAGGTGTTGAATTAGGTCTGAAAGAGATTTTGAAGAACAGCTTGGCCAAAGAAGGCATCCCGACGGGAGGCTTTATCTAGGCAGTAGTGGGCTGTAAAGGTGTGCACTGAAGCCCAGGTGGCTGCTCGACAAATGTCATCAATAGACACAGAGTGAAGGTTAGCCATAGAGGCTGCCATGGCTCTCAGATTGTGAGCTGTGACATGGCCTTGAAGAGGAAGACTCTTACTCTCATAAGCAAAGGATATGCATTGTGCAATCCATTTGGATAGAGTTCTCTTGGAGACTGGAAGTCCCAAATGACTAGAATCAAAAGCAATAAAAAGTTGAGAAGACTTTCTATGTTGCTGTGTTCTTTGTAGGTAAAAAGCTAAGGCTCTTTTACAATCCAAAGTATGAAGGTTCCTTTCTGCATTAGAGGCATGAGGCCTCGGAAAGAATACAGGAAGATAAATTGATTGATTTAAATGAAAAGGCGAAGCCACCTTTGGCATAAAGTGTGGATGAGCTCTGAGAACAGCCTTATCATGGTGAAACCTAGTATAAGGAGGATCAGCCAGTAAAGCTTGCAATTCACTAATGCGATATGCAGAGGTGATTGCAATCAGGAAGATGATCTTCCAGGACAAAAGCTTTAGGGTTGTAGTGGCTAAAGGTTCAAAAGGTGGTTTCATGAGCTGCCCGAGAACTAGGTTTAAATCCCATGCCACCGGTGGTGGCCTGATGGGAGGCTTTGTTAATAGAAGACCTCTCATAAATCTTGCTATGAGTGGATGAGAGGAAATTGGTTGTCCATTTAGAGGTTTATAGGAAGCTGCAATTGCACTAAGATAGACTCTTATTGAATTGGTCTTTAGACCAGAATTTGATAAATGAAGTAGATACTCTAGTATCGATTCCAAAGGTATCATAAAGGAGTTTAACCCTTTCTTTGAACACCATATAGTAAAATGTTTCCACTTGAAGGCGTAAGAGCGTCTTGTGGGAAGGTTTCCTAGAAGCTTGAAGGATATCCTTTACCTGTTGGGAAAGGTTGAGGTCCTGAAGGTCTAAGCTTTCAGCAACCAGGCCCTGAGATGCAGATACTGGGGATTCAGGTGCCATAGCAGCATCCCGTTCTCTTGGGAGAGGAGATCTAGAGCATAGCCTAACTCCAGAGGTGCAGCTTGAGAGAGATGTAGAAGCAGGGGATACCACGTTTGATGTGGCCACCGTAGCGTTATTAGGATCATACGACCTCTGTCTCTCTGAAGCTTGAAGACTGTTTTGGGATGAGGGGAATGGGTGGGAAGGCATAGAGGAAGTCGTGACCCCAGTGAAGAAGGAAGGCGTCCCTTGCCTGGCAATTTTGAGCCCGAATCCTGGAACAGAACCGGGGAGGTTTGGCATTCAGTGGACTTGCAAATAGGTCTATGTCTGGGGTTCCCCAGATCTGAAATATCATGGCCACCTGGTCTAGGTGGAGAGACCATTCGTGAGGCAGCAGTACTCGGCTGAGTTTGTCTGCCCAAAGGTTTTGAATGCCTGGAAGATATACCACGAGAAGGTGAATTTGATGCTCTCTGGCGAGGGCCCATAGTCATAAAGCTTTGTTGCATAACGAGAGAGAGCCTGTTCCCCCCTGCTTGTTCACGTAGAACATAGCTACTTGATTGTCCATTTGGACTAGGACTGTCTTGTAGCTGAGCTGGGCATGGAATACTCGAAGAGCTAGATAGATTGCTCTGAGTTCTGGGAGTTTTATGTGAAGACAAGCCTCCTGTGGAGTCCAGGTACCTTGGGTAGAGAGATGATGCAGGTGTGCTCCCCATCCCACCTGTGATGCATCTGTTGTTAGGATAGCCTGGAACAGAGGTTGCTGGAAAGGAGACCCCACTAGAAGATTTTCCAGTGATTGCCACCATTGTAAGGACAAGATCAGTCGTTGTGAGTTTGATATCTTGTCCGACAAACATCCTGTGGTCTGTGTCCACTGTGTGGATAGGGTCCACTGGACTGCTCGCATATGAAGGCGAGCATAGGGAACCACATGAACCGTGGATGCCATATGTCCCAATAGCTGTAGTAGTTCTCGAGCAGTTAGGAAGGATTTCGCCGCTGCTTGAGAAGCTAGTTGCATTATACGAAGACAGCGGGGTTGTGGGAGAAAAGCCCTTGACTGTCTGGGGTCTAGACGAGCTCCTATGAACTCTAGGGACTGAGATGGAGCAAATTGGGATTTTGGGAGGTTTATGACCAATCCCAAGTATTGAGAGATTCGCATTGTGCGAGACAGTGCAGAGCTGGCTTCTGGAACCGTGGGGGCTCGAGTAAGGGAAGATGAATATCCCCAGGGTTCGCAGAAATGCAGCTACTACTGCCATGCATTTCGTGAACACTCTTGGTGCAGAAGCCAGACCAAAGGGAAGAACCCTGTATTGGAAATGTTTTCCCTTGAAAAGGAATCGTAAGAATTTCCTGTGATCTGGATGGATCAGAATGTGAGTATATGCATCCTTTATATCTAGAGAACAAAGCCAATCCTGACTTTGAAGGTATGGCAGAGGAGTTCCCAGAGAAATCATTTTGAACTTTTCTCGGAACAGATATTTGTTCAATTCTCCGAAGTCTAGAATGGGTCTGTGTCCTCCTATTTTCTTTGGAATAAGAAAATAGGGGGAGTAGAACCCTGCACCCTGTTGAAGAATAGGCATCTCCTCTATTGCTCCTTGAGCAAGGAGTGTTGAGACCTCTTGATCCAGTAGATTGCCTGTAAAGGTTTGGGAACTGAACTGTCTTATGATTGTAGGAGGGGGCATACTGTGAAAATGAAGCTTATACCCCCTCTCCCACAATGGACAGAGTCCAGTTTTCTGCTGTTATTTGGTGCCATCTGTTGGCAAAATGACACAACCTGCCTGGAATGTTTAGAGGTTCTGGACCTTTCAGAGGCAGGAAGGCTAAGTTCTCTATGAAGGAGTCAAAGCCCTTGAGGGGGCTGGGCCTGTGGAGCTGGTTGAGCTCTAAGGCCCTTTGGCTTCTTTTGTCTGGATTGTTGTTGACCCCTCTTGGCAACTTGACCCTGAGCTTGCCCTTGCTGGGTATAGGACGGATAAAACTTCCTCTTTTTGCTGAAAAAGGGTTTTTTATAGAGTTTCTTTTTGGCTGGAGTGGTTGTAGATTTTGACAATCTATCTAAAGTGATATTGTCAGCATCTATCTCATTAGCCTTCTCCTGCCAATTCTTGCCAAAGAGGTTTTCTCCTGTGCAAGGGATGTTTCCCAATTTATCCTGTACCCAAATCTCCAAGTCTGATGCCTGAAGCCAGGCAATCCGACGTGCACCAATGGCAATAGCAGAGGTTCTGCTGATGCAGTCAAAGCAGTCAATGGCTGCACGGTATACAAACTTGGAGACATCTTGAGCATGCTTGACAAGAGTACGAAAGTCCTCTCGTTTGTCCTCAGGGAGAAGGGGGCTCTCATAAGCTCCAAATCTCCTGTGACCTCTTTGAGGAACATTCCCATATATAAAATATATGAGCTGATCCTAGCTGCAAGCATGGAAGCTTGAAAAGTTTGACGCCCAAAAGCGTCAAGAGTCCTGCATTCATGAACTGGAGGATTGGATGCATGTCTCTTTGCACTTTTAATCTTAAGCATGGCTGACTCCACTACCATTGAATGGTATGGCAGCTGAGTCTTTTGAAAACCAGGACATGGTGGAACTCGATACATGGTATCGAGACTCCTAGAATAAGGAGATGTGGTCAAAGGTGTCTCCCACATTCTGAGCATCAAATCATGAAGAATTTCATGAATGGGCAGAGTGGCTGCCTCCTTGGGAGTCTTAGGGTATTGGAGAATTTCCAATTCCTTTGCTCTAGGTTCTTTTTCAGGAGCTACCATGATTGAAAGGCCTTGGGCCACTACACGAATAAAATCCTGAAAAGACATGTCTTCTGGAGGAGACATTCTGCGTTGGGGAGAAGAGGAGTCTTCCGGGAGAAACACTCTGGTACCGGCAGAAGTATCAGAGTCATCGGAATCGGAGGATTCGAAATATTTCTGATCCGGATGTTCATGCAAAGCACGGTCTCGATATTGATCGAAGTTGGTACCGAATTGGTCCGGTACCGATATGTCGATGCCAGAAAAAGTCGGCATGGGAAGGATTCCCACTGGGGCCGGTACTGTCAGTGTTGGTACCGGCATCGGTACCGGTGTCAACGGTACCGCAGCTGTAAGGAGAGCTGCAAGACTGCATTAGATAGCAAGGAATCTCTGGTCTATCGATGCTGCCAATGCCTGGGTATCGGTACCGGTAAAAGCGGCGGGAACCCCTGAGCATGGCACCAGTAGTTCTGCCGATGTCGAAGCCTCGAGAACATCCTAGAACCCTATTGATGCTTTGGAGGCTGAAGCCTCCCCCCGAGGCTGTTTTGCCGGTGTAGTTTCCTCAAGGGCAATACCAATGGCCTCTCGATGCTTTGAAGGAGAGCTATCCTTGGAGGACAGGCTCTTATGTTTAGTTACCGAGATCCATGGGAGGAAGACGAGGCTCTTGAAGACGTTGAATGCAATGGAACTGTATCTGAAGGAAAGAGGGTACCGAGCTTTGCAGCTTGGTTCTGTCTTCCCCTTTAGACATCCCCATACAGGAGGAACACTCAGATGGAGAATGGTCAGGGCCTAAACATTTTAGACACCAGTCATGGGTGTCGGTGACAGAGATGGTACTCAGTACATTTTTTTTTTAAAACCACTATCTGTTTTTTCCATCTTTTGGGAAAAAAGGGGCCTAATGCCCAAAATGGCGCCTACCACCAAAAGAAAATGTTTCTGAAGAGAAAAAGTTCAAAAATAGATTTTTTTTTTTAGAAAAGAAGAAAGAACCAACCGGCGGTACCAGTAGGTGTCGTGTGGAGGCAGGCGCAACCACAAGAAAACAAGTTTAAAGAAGAAATTTTCTGCAGTGACAGGCTATGTGTCCTGTCGGCTCCGCGGAAAACAAAGAACTGAAGAGTGACAGTTGGAAAGGCGGGAAGGCAGCGAGCATGTGCTGAGGGATGCACCCAAAAGTGTTCCTATTGGACGCTGGGGAGCGTTCCCATGCAGGCTCCGTCGGTACCGACGATACCCATATGTGAAGACTACATTCCAGCTTGTTCCTGGAGATAGGGTCAAACAGCAGCACATCAACCTTAATTTCTTTGCCATGCTGCCTCCACTCCAGTGCTGGATGCCGTTAAAACCCGGTCAAAGTCTCCTGATAGCTACAACACTAGACATCAGCTCAGGAGGAACAGCCGCTGGGCCTGGAGCAGAGGCAGATAAGCAAAGTACATTTGCGCATGGAGGGAGGGGGAAGGAGAGGCTCTCAGTAAAGTTTTCCTTGGGGGCCCCCGCATTAGAACTTTCGCCACTGATTCAAAATGATTTTGTAAGCTTACCAAAAGGTCTGTACCCTGTTCAACTGCCCAGTAAATTAGGATTGCTAATTATTCAATACTGACTGGTACAAAAGAAGCCAGTATACACAGATTTCCACACCACCTCAGAAAACAAATTCTAGTTCTAAACTTCTATGGGAAAAGCTGGCACTTCACCATGTAGTAAAGTTAATTCACCATATTTCTACAACTTATTCCCTAAAAGTACATGCACATCATCTTACCTGTGGGTTTGCTGCAGCAAGTGCCTGCAACATCTGCTGAACAAATTGTTGGTGCCCAGGTTCAGATATTCCTGAGAGTGTACCTGTGTTTTCACTAGGCACAGAGCTGGGTCCTGTTGTCCCTGATGAGCCTCCAGTGCTGCCTAACCCTCCATAAATAGGGCTAACCCTGTGAGCCAAGTAGAAAAAGACAGATCATCCTTTGGGATCTCAACCTCCTTTATGGATAGTATGCAAACACACTAAAAACATTCTATATAACACTGCCCATGCCAGTGTGCTTGGTAGTGGTATATACATGATTATTGTAATTTTCCTAAGCAGCCCCAAATAGGGTTACCAAACCGGCCTGTTTTTCTGTGGCCACGCTGGCTGTCGGCAGAGATTGATAACCGGCACTTGAAAAACCATTTTTTTTTGCTCTGGCTGTGAGACCAGGAGCGGCCAGAGCAGAAAACCGGCTTTTCATCTGTGTTCCCCGGCCGCCCACCCCCCCGTGCAACCTCACCTTCCCTTGCAGCTGCTGCTCCTGCTTCTTATAGAGCAGCTGCTGCTCCTGCTTATTATAGAGCAGCAACTGCAATAAAACTAATTTAAAAACAAAAGGAAACCTGTACAGTCCCTCTGGCCCTATGAAACCCCTGCTGCAACGTCCCGCCCCCTGTAACATCACTTCCTTTTGAGCGTGGGCGCTGAAGCAGGGGTTTCATAGGGCCGGAGAGCTCCGCACAGGTTTCATTTTGTTTTTAAATTAGTTTTATTGCAAGCGCCGCTCTGTAAGAAGCAGGAGCCGCGGCTGCAAGGGGAAGGAGGTGGCAGAAGGGACTGACAGAGGGAAGGTAAGGGCTGGGAGCTGAATGGGGGGGGGGGTGGGAAGGAGGTGGCAGGAAGGGACTGACAGGGTGAAGGAGTTGACCGGAAGAGAGCTGAAAGGGGGGGGGGGGGAGGTGACGGCTGGAAGGGAACTGAAAGAGGGGGAAGGAAGTGGCTGGAAGGGACTGACGGGGAAGGTGGAGGAAGGAAGGCAGCTGAAATAGTGGGGAAGGAGGTGGCTGGAAGGGAGATGACAGAGGGGGTAAGGAGGAGGGGGCTCAAAGGGAACTGACACCTGGGGATGGTACCGGTAGGTGACTGGGTAATGGGGAGGAGGCTGGAAGAGAGGGGGCACTGGGACTGGAAGGGAGCAGACATGTGGGAATGGCACTGGAAGGGGGATGGACAGAGGGTAAGCTGACTGGAAGGGAGCTGACATGGGGATGGCACTGGGAGTGGAAATGAGCTGATAACTGGGACGTTATTTGGACTAGAAGGGAATGGACACCACTGGCAGTCCTGGGAATGCAAGGGGAGGACTGGAAAGGAGGCTGATATTGGGGAGGGTTACTGGGACTGGAAATAGGTTGATGAAAGGAAGTGAAGAAAACAGAAGAGACAAGAAATGGCAGATGGACTATAGACCACAGAAAGAGAGCTAAGAGAAGACAGAAAAACAGAAGCCTCAGATTGGGACCAACATGATCAGAGAATAAAAGGGTCAGACAACAAAGGTAGAAAAATAATTTTATTTTCAATTTAATGATTAGACTTTGTGCTACCTTTATATTTTACACAGTATGGGGAACAGCATCTCTTATTTATCTGATGTTGCACTGCATGCTTCATAGGGTTATGTTTTAATTTTTGTCTATATGTTTCTCTTTTGGTTTTGTGCTCATTTATTGATGAAGGTCTGTGTGTACTGTGTGTGTGTGTGTGTGTGTGTGTACAACTAATGCTGCGTATTCTGTCAGTATAGAATTTCTATTTAAGAATGTGTAGCACTCTTGCTTGTTCAGTTTGCATATTGCCCTCTCCAATTTTTTGGGGGACAGGGGATGGAGAAAGGGTGGGGTGGGGCAGGACAGGTGGCAGGGAAGGGGCAGGGAAAGGGCAGAGCATGACTAGCCCACAGGTGGCAGGTTTTCCTCTGTCAAAAAAATTGTCAACCCTAGCCCCAAAAAGTATAGTTGCAAAATCAGATAGTACATTAAATCAAGAGATGTCATAGCAATGAAGAGGTGATGGCTTAACACAGCACTCCTTGTGGCCAAATCACTGAACCCTCCATTGCCTCAGAAAAATTCAAGTTATCAATGTCCCTGTTTATTGTATATTACCAAGTTTAAGTTACAATGATGTAAGCTTGCTTTGACTAAAATGATAAAGCGGTATAAAAAACCTGTTAAATAAATAGTAACAGAAAAAAACCCCTCCAGAAAAGAACAAAGTTCTCCTCAGCAAAGACACTGACATTGCCTGGATGTAGTGCCCCACCCCTTGCTGCCCTAGGAAGCTGCATGGCCCTTCCTTTGCAAGCAGTACCTTTCTAGTCTCAACAAAATATGGCAAGGGAGTGGAATGAAATACTGAGCAGCAGTTACAGCCCAGAAAAGGAGTAATATGACTACACTGTGTTTTCCTAAAAGGCTTGGGGTAAATTGTAAGCAGTTATACAAGCCAGTCACAGTCCAAAACAACAAGAACGTACTGGGGATATTGGAGTAGCAGTTAAAAAGGCAACAGTACTACTAGGAGATGGGTGAGGTACATGGGGGAAATAGGAATTTGTAAGCACAGCTACCCAAAGTAAACATGACAGACTTTAATGGGCCATTTTGGTCCTAATATGCCACCATTTACAATGGTACTATGAAAATATAGTGTTGACAAAATGATTTGTGAACCCCAAATACGACAATTACAAGTTCTTACCACCAGTAAAAATTAAGTAATTCTGTTTTTTCATGAACAAACAGGAAATAAGTCCTCACGTATGTATGAATGATGTCACTGACAGAGTGCCGCACAGAACGCTCCCCAGCTTCCAAAGGAAGCTTTTGGGAGGTACACTGTGCATGCGCGCCTGCCTTCCCCCGTCCACTGTGGCACCATATTCTCAAGTCTTCTTTTTTCTGCGGGGCCCTTAGGATGTGTTCCTGCAGTCCGCAAAAAAGTATTCTTTTCTGGCTTTTTTTTTTCTTAAACACTTTGTGTTTTTTTCTATCTCCCTTCAGAGTGGTTTATACCCACGGCAGCTTTTCAGTTTGACTTTGCCGAGGCCGTCTTTTTCAGCATGTCTAAACCAAGAAGTGCATCAAGTGTGGCAAAACTCTCTCGGTCACAGACTGTCATAATCGGTACTTACAATGCCTTGGTCCCGACCACAAGTCAGTGTCTTGTGAGCTCTGCTTGCAGAAGAGACAGAGGCTGAAAGGTTGGGAAAAGCAGGATTCATCCCTCTTCAGCTCATCTCATTCAGCATCTTCAGCCCTGACCCCCTCATCTACGCCTGCAAAAGGGTTGGAGGTGGCCAAAGGGAAGGAGCAGCATACTCAGTCTGAGCTGAAGGGTCCAAGTGACGAGGGGAGGCTTCCCGCAGAGACCCCATTGACGTTGAAGGGTGAGCACTGAGAGAAATTCCGCATGCAGCATCCCTGTAGCCTCTCTCGACAAGATGCAGACAGCGATGGCCGGGAGCGGCCAGCCATGCTTCCCCAGCAGGAGTACCCGACCAGAATGGAGAAGCTATCATTGTGGAGTCCCCACCCGAGGTGGCATCGCCGATGTCTGCGGCATCGGCCCCCTTGCAGGTGGTGGTCCTTGAGGAACGCCTCTGAGCCTTGGAAGCTCAGTTGGTGGTGGTGGAAACCTTGAAAAATGCAGGCTCCATGGCGCTGAATGTGTTGTCACCACACTCCTTCCAGTCTATCCTGGAGGTCCTTGCCCTGCCTGCAAAGGCTGGGACATCAGGCGGGAGATCGGTATCGATTCCGTTCGCCGGAGACATCTCCCATCTCCAATGTGTCGAAATCAGAGGCCCAGGGGCATCGTCATTAGCGTGCGGGCCACATGAAATCATCGATTCCCTCCTTTGCCCAAGCCTCGGAAACAGCAGGATGAGGAGATATGGCACTAATTTGACTTTCTTTCAGAATCCGAATGGGAGAAAGAGATGGAACCAACAGCATCGGAATTCAGTCCTTGGACCTTCTATCCGATCCTTCGCCCCGCCGGAATGGTGCAAGTCACTCCGAAAGACATGTCCTTCCAGGACTTCATTCGAGTCATGGCCAAGGTCATCCTGTTCTCCTTTGAGTCGGAGGATGAACAGAGGGTGGAGGAACTGGAAGTCCTTCAGTACCTCTCAGCCCCCTGGGAGGTGGTGATGGTTCCTGTCCACCATTTACTGCAGCAGCTGCTGCTGTAGCTCTCGGAAGATTCGCTCACGCTGCCTGTCATTAGCTGTCGGCTCGATTCCTTATACCGGGTCTAGAAGGCCCCAGGGTTTGAAAAGCCACATTTACCTCACAATTCCATCATGGTTGATTCTGCCCTAAAGCACGCAAAGAGTGCTAAAACACACTCCTTTGTTCTGCTGAGTCGCGAGGCTCGGACCCTGGACTCCTTTGGGAGAAAGTGTTTCTAGAGGTCCATGCTGATTACTCGGATCCTGGCCTACCAAACCTATATGAGCATGTTTCTCAAAGATGTCATACTGGACCTGGAAGACTTTGCCGCCCTTGTTCCTGAGTATCGTTGCAAGTCCTTTCATAGCTCAGTTGCTCATGGGAAGGACTGCTCAAAGTTTATGGTGTGCAGTTCCTATGATGCCTTTGAATCTGCAGGTGGTGGGTATTGCCACCACCGGATGGCGTGGTTGCAGGCCTCTGACCTGGAGCAGTGGGTCCAGGACAAGATCGTCAACGTCCCTTGCTAGGACAAGTACCTCTTTGAGCAAACCATTGAAGGAGAAAGTCAAGGAGTTGGGAAAAAAGTGGCTAACTGGAAGACCCAGGCTGTCCTGGAAGACTGTGGACCCAGCGCAAAAGAAACACCACACCAAGGCAGATACTTCACGGCCCAGTTGCAGATGCAGCCTAAGGCGCAAAGCCTCCATGCTCAGTGGAAGGAGAAGATCCCAAAGGCCCAACCTGCTTATCAGCCGAATCTGGATGTGGGTTTTTGACGGGTTCCTCAGGAGTATAGCCAACTGCCCATTGCCAGTCGAGGCTCCCTCGCGGGTCAGGGGACAGCTCGTACACTTTTATTTTTATTTATTTTATTACATTTGCTTATATACCACACTATTCGGCATCAGCGCGGTTTACAATATAACAAAACGACCAATACAACATTCTGTTTGGTTTTACAAGGAACAGGAGTAACAACTTGGCAAACAGGGTTGAACTATATACAGAGATAATAAATACAACAACAGGTTTGAACTATATACATGAGATAATAAATTGCAACAACAGGGTTGAGGTGAATACATGAAATGATAATTACAAGAATCTAAATGAAGTCCAGTAATCACTTTAAGACTGTATGCGCCTGATCTGCAGGAAGGAGGCTGGGAATATTACTTAGACTCAGTTGCTGGCTGGGTAGTACTGGAGGAAGAGGTGAAATTTGATTGCCTTCCTGAATTGAGATAGGTCTACAATTTGCCCACCAGTGGCCCCTCATCACCTCGAACACCTGGATACTGCAAATTGTCAGACAGGTATTGGCTGCACTTCACCCAGTTGCTGCCTCCGTACAATCCTGGGGAGTACACCCCATGGATCATGCAGACAGGAACCTCCTGAAGGCCAAGGTAAAGGCCCTCCTATCCACCAAGTCGGTTCTCCGGGCACAGCTAAGGCAGGGCTTCTATTCAAATTACTTTCTGGTACTCAAGAAGACCAGCAGGTTTTGTCCGATTCTAGATAAGCGAAACCTCAACTGGTTTCTGGTGTGCAAAAAGTTCAAATGGTCGCGTTAGGGACGCTACTTCCATATCTCATACAGGATGATTGGCTATGCTCCTTAGAAACATGACAGCATAAAAAGACCACATGGCCTGTCTAGTCTGCCCTTCCATATCAACTACAATAGTCCTGTTTTCTCCTTTAGAGATCTTCTGTGTTTGTCCCAAGCTTTTTTTGAATTCAGATACTGCCCTCGTTTCTATTATCTCCACTGGGAGACTATTCCATACATCTAACATTCTTTCTTTAAAGAAAAATTCTGCATACTACTCTTGAGTCTATCCCCTTTCACTCTCATCCTATGTCCCCTCATATCAGAGCTTGCTTTCAATTGAAAGAGGCTCTCCTCCTGTGTATTTATGCCATGGAGGTATTTAAAAGTCTATCATCGAGACAAGATGGCTGACACGCGTTAATCAATGTTGGTCGTGTTTGCTTTTCTTTATAATATTTGATTACCTTTGTCTAGATGCCTAGGAAACGGAAGGCAAAGCATGGGGAGCTTCCCAAGCCTATGACGACGACGACTATGGGGCCAATCGATTTTTTCGTGCAGCCCGTTGGTGCTGGTTTGCGTCAGGAACAGAGCTTGCTGAGGGCAATGGAGGCGGAAGGAGGCCTCTCATGCCCTTCTGAGCTGCAGGTTACCTTAAGCCCTGACACCCGAAGCCCGCCAGAGCAGCCTACAGCGCCAGACGTGAAAGCAGCAGAGGTCGAGTCTCCGAGGGGTGAGAGACTCGTTGCCATACCGTCGACGTTGCCGGGGACCTTGGCGGAGGCGTTAGTTCCCTCTGCTGAGTTGGCTGGCGTGGAGAAGTTGTCAGCTGCTATCGGAGAGGCTCCGACAGCCCTAGACACAGTGGTTGGATTGGGTACGCGTTTCAAAATGCCGGTTCAATCTGTTCTCCTTCGCCCTGATGTAGTCACATTGGATTCTTTGTGGGATGGTCTTAGGGTGTTAGAAACCTCCTTTACATCTCAGTTTGTCGCTATGTATGAGGTTTTTCCCTCTTTGGCTCAACTGGTCATGCAGCAGAAGCAAGAGTTGGCAGATATTTCCTCCAAGGTTGCCCAGCTGGAGGTAAAAATTGAGGACGCTGCTACAATTCCAGGTACTGTTGTTAAGGATTTGTCTACAATCCATGGGAAAATAGAGATGTTAGAAAATTCGGTCCGCAAGAGGAACCTGCGCTTGTTGAATTTTCCCTGTGTTCCGGTTACCTCGCCGAAGAAGTTATTTAATACTTACGCTACTTCTATTTTGAAAATTCCTCTGGAATCGGTTCCCCCTTTGGCTAGGGTTTTTTACTTGCCAACGGCCAAGCGCAAGACCCATGGTGTTTCCTCTCCTGTGCATTCACCCCCAATGGACTCATTAGATCTGACTGGGTTTTTGGAAACTACTGATCCTGCATATGTTCCTAGAGCAACTTTGCTGCTGACGGTTGCTTTTGATTCAGACCGTGATTTTCTTTTGAAATTATATTTTAAAGTTAGAAATGAGCCATTTAAGGGGGGTGTAGTTAGGATGTTCCCTGACGTCTCAAAAGCCACACAGAAACGTCGACAGCAGTTTTTGTTGCTTCGACCCCAGGTTTTACAGCTGGGTGGCCTTTTCTTTCTTAGATATCCTTGTCGAGGTTTAGTTAAATATCAGGGTGTTATACTTTTTTTGAGCCTTCCCATCTAACCCAGTTCATAGTTGGTCGGAGTGCTCTCCTGTCTTAGCATAATTCGGGAGTTATTAAATACAGCACCTTCACGTGTCATATTTCCTAAACCTTTTCCTTGGATTTGTGTCTTGTCCCCCCCAAATTGTTTGTGGGCTAGTGAATTGTTACTTTATTAATCTTTGCGGGCTAAGGTTCTTCCTTATGCTGTAATGATAGAAGTTTTTCATTTGAATATTCTTTACTGTATCAAGTGTGTATCAATATTCTTTACTGTAACAAGTTATTGTGAAATTGCATAAATAAAAAATTAAAAAGTCTATCATATCTCCTCTATCCCACCTTTCCTCTTATGTATACATATTAAGATCTTTAAGTCTGTCCCCATATGCTTTAATAACGAAAACCACTAACCATTTCAGTAGCTACTCTCTGCACAGATTCCATCCTGTTTATATCCTTTTGAAGCTGTGATCTCCAGAATTGCACACAATACTCCAAATGAGGTCAAACCAGAGACGTACCCAGAGGCAATATCACCTCATTTTTACTGCTGGCTATTCCTTTCCCTGTGCACCCAAGCAACATTCTAGCTTTTGCTGTCGCCTTTTCTACCTATTCAGCCACCTTAAGATTATCAGAAACAACCATGCCCAGGGTCCTGCTCTTCTTTTGTGGACAAAAGTACTTTGCCCCCTACACTGTACCGCTCCCTTGGATTTTTCCAATCTAACTGCATGACCCTGCATTTTTTAGCATTAAATCTCAGCTGCCAAATTCTTGACCATTCTTCAAGCTGAGCTAGATCCATCCTCATGTTATCTACTCCTTCTTGGATGTCTACTCTATTGCAGATTTTGGTATCATCTGCAAAGAGGCAAACCTTACCCGACAGCCCTTCTGCAATATCACGAACAAAGAAATCGGACCAAAGACAGATCCCTGTGGCATACAACTGGAAACAACCTCCTCCTCAGAGTGAGCTCCATTTACCTGCACCCTTTGTCACCTCCCACTCAACCAGTTCTAACCCAGTCCAACACTTGGATCTGAAGGATACGTACATACATATTCCGGATCCACCCGCATCACAGACAATATCTGCGCATCATGCTGGGTGGCCGGCACTACCAATACAACGTGCTTCCCTTTGGGTATGCCATGGCCCCTTGTGGCTTCATGAAATGTCTGGCAGTCATGGCTGCTTTCCTCCAGACTTGAGGGTTTCTTTGTCTTCCCATATCTGGATGAGTGACTGATCGAGGCCACAATGCCTGCTGGAGTCTGGTGGTCTGCTGCACGTACAATTCAAGTGCTCGAAGGCCTCGGCTTTGTGGTCAACTACCTGAAATCCCATCTCCAGCCGATGAAGCAGCTCGAGTTCAAGGGACCCTTTTCGATACCTCGCGGGCACAAGCCTTTCACCAACAGACTGTCTACAGCACCTTGTCAAGGTAGCAGGCGCACTGCAGCACCACACCACGGCCTGTGGGCTGTTGAGAGCCCTCAGATACATGGCTGCCATGGTGCATGTTACTCCTCAGACGCCTCTCCATGCGGCAGGCCCAGTGGACCCTGACCACGCAATGGAAGCAGGTGTCAGGTCAGCTATGGGACAGAATAGTGGTCACCATACTGCTGGCTCAGTCCCTGACTTTGTGGTTTGAGCCAGACAATCTGCTGCAGGGCCTTCCATTTCAGACGGCAGCTCCCTGCAAGCTGCTTACAATGGGCGCATCAAAGTTTGGCTGGGGGGCATACCTAGACCATCTCTGCACCCAGGGGCTGCAGTTTGCACAGGAGTCTCCATCAAATCAATTTCCTTGAGCTCGGGCCATCAAAACGCCCTCTGAGCTTTTTGTGTGCACCTGGAGAATCAGGTGGTCCTGATTCAAACAGACAACCAGGTGGCTATGTCATATATGAACAAACAGGGAGGCACAGGATCGTACCTCCTGTGTTGGGAGGCCATTCGCCTCTGGAAATTCATACTGCTCCATGGCATGGATCTCAGGTGACCTATCTGCCCAGAGAGCTCAACGGCCTGGTGGAACGCCTCAGTCGAGTGCTCCAGCCTCACAAGTGGTGGATTGGATCTTTCAGGAGTGGGGCACTCCAGTGGTGAACCTCTTCGCCATGGAGCAGAATGCCTAAGTGGCTCAGTTCTGCTTTCGGAGGCCGGTCAGCAGTTGCCTGGCCTAGGATGCCTGTCTCCTCTATTGGGGGTGAGGGCCTGCTGTATGTCTACCTCCCAATACCACTTGTCATGAAGACTCTCCTAAAGCTCCAGGCCAAGAGGGGCTCCATGATCCTTGTCACCCCATACTGGCTTCGACAGCCCTGGTTCCCTCTGCTGTTGCAGCTCTTGTGAGGGAGCCTCTTCGCCTGGGCTCCAACCAAGACCTCATCTCGCAGGAGGGCGGCTCCCTGTTGCACCCCAAAGTCTGCTCCCTGGCGCTCACAGCGTGGATGCTGAGAGGGTAATCCTCTCAAGAGCTTAAACTCCCCGAGATCATTACAGACATTCTGCTTGCATCCCATAAAGACTTGACACGCAAGGCCTATGTGTTTAAGTGGCGACAGTTCACCATCTGGTATGCAAGTAGGTCCTTGGACCACTTTTCTTGTCCAGTGGAGAAGCTGTTGCAGTATCTACAGTACCTCTCCAACTCCGGGCTAAAGTCTAACTCGGTCTGGGTCCAACTCAGTGTGACTGGGGCTTACCATCATGGCTGTGGGGGAAATCCTGTTTCAGTCCAGCCACTGATGGCCTGGTTCATGAGAGGCTTACTCATCTTGAAGCCTCCGTTCAAGCCCCTATGGTCCTTTGGGATATCAATGTGGTCCTCGACCAGCTGATGCAGACTCCCTTCAAGCCCCTAGGCTTGTGCTCGCCAAAGTACTTGACTAGAAGGTCCTCTTCCTGGTGGCCATCACGTCGGCATGCAGCACCAATGAGCTCCAAGCTCTGGTTGCTCACTCTCCATATACAAGGTTTCACTAGAACAGGGTGATGGTTCCGCATGCATCACTGCATTCTGATGAGGGTGATCTTGGCGTTCCACCTCAACCAGTCCATTGCCCTTCCGACGTTCTTTTGCCAGCCTCGCACATGCTGGACTGTAAGCATGCATTGGCCACTTATCTGGAGCGCACAAATGTGCACCGTCAGTCCACCAGCTTTTCATCTCCTACGATCTCAATAAGCTGGGCGTTGCTGTCTCAAAGCATATGCTATCCCTCTGGATAGAGGATTGCATCGCTCATGCGCACTCTCTGGCAGGGCTGAGCCTTGTCATATCACGGCTCACAATGTCCGCGCAATGGCCGCATCAGTGACCAAACTATGTTCGGTGTCTGCAAAGGAAATCTGCCAGGCCGCAACATGGTCTTTGGTCCATACCTCTTCATAGCACACTAATGTCTGGATGGGGAGTTCTGACAGGACAGCAATTTTGGCCAGCCGTGCTCCAGCATCTCTGTGGGTCTCAGTCAACTCCAATCCACTGGCCATTCTGTCAGTCCAGGCTACCTGCTAAAATATCTCCTCATTAGGATGATGGTGGCTGAGCATACTGATCAGATGAGTCACTCAGTGGGACTACCTCTCCGATCTTCTTGACTTCTCGGTTCTCGTTGCCTGGTTGGGCTGTTCATCTCCTTGAGTTCTGGTAGCCTTTAGCTTGGGAGTCCCATACGTGAGGGCTTAGGTCCTGCTTGTTCACGGAGAAAGTGTAGTTACTCACATGTAGCATGTGTTCCCCGCGAACAGCAGGAATAAGTCCTCATAACCCTCCCACTCCCCGGGGAGTTGCCATTTCGGCTTCTGCTATGTTATCTTCATGGAAAGTATGGCGCCATGGCAGTGTGGAAGGCAGTTGTGCATGCGCAATGTACCTCCTAAAAGCTTCCTTTGGAAGCTGAGGAGCATTCTGTGTGGGGCTCTGTCAATGACAACACCCATACATACATAAGAACATAAGATATGCCATACTGGGTCAGATCAAGGTCCATCAAGCCCAGTATCCTGTTTCCAACAGTGGCCAATCTAGGTCAAAAGTACCTAGCAGTTTCCCCAAAGGATACGGCTTCCACAATGCTTGTATTAGGCAAACAGTGGATTTCCCGTGTCATCCGTGACCTTTTCTCCAGGAACTTGTCCAAACCTTTTTTAAAGCCAGCTGCACTAACAGTTTTTACTATACCCTCAGGTAGCAAATTCCAGAGTTTGATTATGCGTTGAGTAAAAAAATATTTTCTGTTATTAGTCTTAAATAGTAACGTTACACTGTAGCTTCACTGCAGGTCCCCTAGTCTTTCTATATTTTGATGGCGTAAACAATCGATCTATGCTTACCTGCTCCACTCCATTCATTAACTTATAGACCTCTTATCATATCTCCCCTCAGTTATCTCTTTTCCAGGTTGAAGAGTCCCAACCTTTTTAGCTTCTCCTCATAGAGGTATACTTCCATCCCCTTTACCATTTTCGTGGCTCGTCTCCGTACCTTTTCTAATAAGGCTAAATCCTTTTTAAGATACGGCAAACAGAATTGCACACAATATTCAAGGTGCAGTCGCACCATGGAATGATACAGAGGCATTATAATATCCTTTGTTTTATTCTTCATTCATTTCCTTATGATTCCTAGCATTCTATTTGCTTTCTTGGCAGTCACTGCACACTGGGCAGAGGGTTTCAACATTCATAATGACACCTAAATCCTTTCCCTGAGTGGTGGTTCCTAATATGGAACCTTGCATCGTGTAACCATAGTTTGGGTTGTTCTTTCCTAGGTGCATAACTTTATACTTGTCCACATTAAATTTCATCTGCCATTTGAACAACCAGTCTTCTAGTTTATTAAGGTCCTCTTGCAATTTTTCACAATCCTCTTGGGTTTTAACAATTTTGAATAACTTTGCGTCATCTGCAAATCTGATTACCTCATTTGTTATTCCCATTTCCAGGTCATTTATGAATATGTTAAAAAGCAGCAGACCCAGCACAGATCCCTGGGGTACTCCACTATTCATTTCTCCATTGGGAAAATTGGCCATTTAGCCCTATCTTCTGCTTTTTATTTTTTAACCAGTTCCTGATCCACAGTAGTACATTGCCTCCTATCCCATGACTTTTTAGTTTCGCCAAGAGTCTTTCATGAGGAACCTTGTCAAAGGCTTTCTGAAAATCCAGATACACTATATCAACCGACTCACCTTTCTCTGTTTATTCACATCTTCAAAAAAATCATAACAGATTAGTAAGACAAGACCTTCTTTGGCTAAAGTCATATTGGCTGTCTCCCATTAAGCCATGACTATCTACATGTTCAGTAATTTTGTTCTTTATAATAGTTTCTACCATTTTTCCTGGTACAGACATCAGGCTCACTGGTCTGTAGTTTCCTGGATCAGCCCTGGAACCCTTTTTAAAAATTGGCGTTACACTGGCCATCCTCCAGTCTTCAGGTATTACAGATGATTTTAATGATAGTTCACAGATACCTAATAATAGGTCTACAATCTCATATTTCAGTTCTTTCAACACCCTTGGATTTATACCATCCGGTCCAGGTGATTTGCTACTCTTTAATTTATCCAAATAGTTGTAATACATCTTCCCGGTGTATCGATATTTCTTTCAATTCTTCTGTGGCATCACCTTAAAATACCATTTCAGTCATGGGTAACATCCCTCAGTAAAGACCAAAGCAAAGAATTCATTGACTCTCCGCTATGGGCTTTGTCCCCTCTTAGTGCCCCTTTCACCCCTCTATCTAATGGTCCAACTGACCCTCTCACGGGTTTTTTTTGCCACAAATGTACTTTAAAGCGTAGTTACTCACCTGTAACAGGTGTTCTCCAGGAGCAGCAGGAATCAGTCCTCACTTATGGGTGACGTCGGCGCCGACGGAGCCCTCGCGGAGCAATTTTCCCCAGCTTTCAAAGAAAGCCTTTGGGAATTGCAGCGCGCATGCGCGGTCGTCTTCCCGCCCGAGGGTGCCATCTTAGCCAGTCAGATGACATAGCTAAAAAAGACAGCATAAAAATTTGCAAAAAAAGAACATAAGCAGACGATTGCAACTCCAAGGGGAGGAGGGAGGGTAGTGAGGACTGATTCCTGCTGCTCCTGGAGAACACCTGTTACAGGTGAGTAACTACGCTTTCTCCAGGACCAAGCAGGAAGTCAGTCCTCACTTATGGGACTCCCAAGCTCAAGGCTACCGGAGACCCTAAGCACAAAAATGAGCTCCCTCTAGCTCAGCAGCACAGAAGGATAGAATCTTCGCTGAATTATCACCCACCGGTAGCCCACATCCGGGATGGAGGGTAGGAGTTGCTCAGACCTCAAAGAGATTACGGAGGACTGCCTGTCCGAAAGCACTGTCCCTACGGGACTCCCTCTCGAGACAGTAATGGACCGCAAAAGTCTGGCTCGAAGACCAAGTAGCGGCCCGGCAGATGTCTGCCAGCGGAACAGAGCGGAGGTAAGCCACTGACGTGGCCTTTGCCCGAACGCAATGAGCCGTGACTCGACTTTCTAAGGAGAGTCCGGCTGCCCCATAAGCCCAAGAGATACAGTCCGCAACCCAGATGGACAGAGTACGCTTGGAGACCGGGAGCCCCAATTTATTGGGGTCAAAAGACACAAAAAGCTGAGCAGCTTTACGGTGCTCCCACGTACGGTCAAGGTAGAAGTTCAATGCCCTTCTACAGTCCAGGGTATGGAGGACCGTTTCAGCTCGGCTGGAGTGTGGTCTGGGAAAGAAGGTTGGAAGTACCACCTCCTGATTGATGTGAAAAGGGGAGACCACTTTAGGCAGAAATTTTGGGTGAGTCCGTAGGACTACCCTATTCTTGTAGAACCGAGTGTAAGGGGGATCAGACACGAGGGCCTGCAATTCACTTACGCGCCTAGCGGAAGTGAGGGCTATCAAGAACAGTGTTTTCCAAGACAGAAAACGGAGAGAACAGGTAGCCATAGGTTCAAAAGGCGGACAGGTGATCCGCTGCAAAACCACATTCAGGTCCCAGTCAGGCGCTGGCGGGCGCAGAGGTGGTTTAAGTAGAAGGAGACCTCGGAGAAACCTCGCTACGAGAGGGTCATTGGAGAGAGGTCTGCCGTCCACTGGCACATGATGTGCTGAAAGAGCACTGAGGTGAACTTTGACGGAGTTGGACTTAAGTCCCAGATTAGAGAGGTGCAGCAAGTACTGCAAGATCACCGACACCGGGCAGGAGAAGGGATCCTGAGACTGTTGGGTACACCAGACTGCAAAGCGACGCCATTTAAGGGCGTAGCATTTGCGGGTAGAAGGCCGTCGCGAAGCTAAGACGACCTCCTCCACCTCCGCCGGCAGGAGAAGGGGAGCAAGGACTACCCTCTCAGCAGCCAGGCCATGAGGTTGAGAGACCTGAGGTTGGGGTGCAGAAGGGACCCCTGATCCTGAGTGAGGAGATCCGGTTGTACCCCCAGAGGGATTGGATCCTCCACCGCCAGTTGCAGCAGGAGCGGAAACCACGGCTGCCTGGGCCAGCGAGGGGCCACCAGGATCATGAAGGCTTTGTCTCGGAGAACCTTGAAAAGAGTCCGAGAGACCAGCGGGATGGGAGGGAAAGCGTACAGAAGGCTCCCCGACCACGAGATCAGAAAGGCGTCCGCCGCCACCCGAAGGGGGTGTGGCTGACGAGAGCAGAAGCGAGGAAGCTGCCGGTTGTGAGGACTGGCAAAGAGATCCACCGTGGGGAGACCCCACTTGAGGAAGAGCTTCTGAACTACCAAGGGATCCAGACGCCACTCGTGCGGCTGGAGGACCCTGCTGAGTTTGTCTGCAAGGCAATTTTCTTGGCCCGGGAGATAAACTGCCTTGAGGAGAATGCCGTGACCGACGGCCCAAGAGCAGAGCTTCTGTGCCTCCCGGCAGAGGAGGAAGGAGCCCGTGCCCCCCTGCTTGTTCACGTAGAACATGGCAACTTGATTGTCCGTCTGGACAAGGACGGACTGTTGGGAAGTCAGGTGGGAGAAGGCCTTGAGAGCTAGGCGGATCGCCCTGAGCTCCAGGAAGTTGATCTGCTGAGCAGACTCCCACATGGTCCAGAGGCCCTGAGTACGTGCCTCTTGGCAATGCGCTCCCCAGCCCAGGAGGGATGCATCGGTGGTCAGCACCCGGGTCGGCTGAGGTGACTGGAAAGGCATTCCGAATATCAGGTTCGGCTGCCGGAGCCACCACCGGAGAGACGAGAGCAGCGGCTCGGAGACGCGCACCAGGTCCGCCAGGCCACCTGTGGCTTGTCGCCACTGCTGGCGGAGACACCATTGAGCAGACCGCATGTTCAGGCGGGCATTGGGGGTCACATGGACGGTGGAAGCCATATGGCCGAGCAGTCTCAGGAAGCGCCTGGCGGAGACCAGGGGCTGGCTGCGAAAGCGGTCGGCTAGGTCCATGAGCCGTTGCGCCCTGTCGAGCGGTAGGTACGCTCGTGCCCGAGGAGTGTGCAGCCTTGCGCCGATGAACTCGAGATCCTGTGAGGGGAGCAAAGTGGACTTTGCGAAGTTTATGACAAAGCCCAAGTGCTGCAGCAGAGTCACCGTGCGGCGCGTGGCGTTGGCGACCTCCTGAGCGGACGCTGCTCTGATGAGCCAGTCGTCGAGGTACGGAAAGACATAGAGGCCGTGAAGCCGGAGATGGGCCGCCACGACCGCGAGACATTTTGTGAAGACTCGCGGTGCGGAGGATAGGCCAAAGGGCAGTACTCTGTACTGGTAATGATTTCCTGCCACCACAAACCTTAGGTATTGGCGGTGGCTTGGGTGGATGAGGATGTGCGTGTAGGCATCCTTTAGATCCAAGGAGCATAGCCAATCTCCCTGCTGGAGGTAGGGCAGAAGGATTCCAAGGGTAAGCATTTTGAACTTCTCCCGCACAAGGAACTTGTTGAGGTTGCGCAAGTCCAGGATGGGTCTGAGGCCCCCTGTTCTCTTTGGTATCAGAAAATACCTTGAATAAAAGCCTTGACCTCTCAGGTGGTGGGGCACCGGTTCCACCGCCTGTTCCTGCAGAAGACCTGCTAACTCCTGAAGGAGCAACTCCCTGTGCAGAGGGGGGCGCGAAGGTTCTCCCGGAAAATAGGAGGGAGGGACCTGATGGAAGTGGAGAAGGTAGCCTTCTCGCACGACCTGAAGTACCCAGGCATCTGCGGTGATGCTGGACCACCTGTGGCCGAAGTGAACCAGCCGGCCTCCGGTGCTGGGAGGAACCAGCGGGGGGGGAGAGGCTATGCTGAGCGAGTCAAAAACCCCCACCCTGCTGAGCAGGGGCTGGTGGTGCAGGCTTGGGGGCTTGCTGCCTACGGGACCCGTTACCCCGTCCCTTGGCCTGCTGGCCCTGTTGGGGAGCTGCAGGGGCCTGATAATGGGGGTACTGTTTGTAGGCAGCCGCCTTCCTCGGGTAAAAGGACTTTTTTCCCGAGCCCTTCTTTTTCTGGGAAGGGGCGGAAGTCTTCCTAGAAAGCCTGGTCCTGGTGAGAGTCTCAGTCTCAATTTGTGCAGCCTTTTCCGCCATGGGCTTGCCAAAGAGGTTTTCGCCTCGGCAGGGGACATCGACCAACTTGTCCTGTACCCAGGGCTCAAGATCCGACGACTGAAGCCAAGCCTGTCGGCGGGCACCGATGCCGGCTGCGGCCACTCTAGCCGAGGCCTCAAAGCCATCATAGGCTGCTCGGGACATGAACTTTGAGCATTCCCGAATGCCCGTGGACAAGGCTAGGAACCTCCGCAAGGGCTCCTCGGAGAGACCAGCGGAGAATCCGGCTAGCTCTTTAGCCAGATCCCGGAGATACATGCCCATGTAGAGCTGGTAAGTCTGGACACGACATGCGAGCATAGAGCCCTGGAAGCACTTCTTGCCAAGGCCATCCAGGTTACGGGCCTCCCTTCCAGGAGGCACCGAGGAGTGCATCTTCTGGCTCTTAAGACAATGCATGGCCGATTCCACTACCATGGAATGGTGTGGCAGCTGTGCCTTCTGAAAGCCAGGGCTCTTGCGGACCCGATAGATAGAATCGACCCGCTTGCTCAGGACCGGCGAGGAGGCCGGACTCTCCCACATGCGGAAGAGTAGTCGTTCCAGCATAGGAGGAACCGGCACAGTAAAGTGCTCCCTCGCGGGAGAGTCATACTGGAGGGCGTCGAGCTCTTCGGCTCGAGGCTCCTCCTCGGGATCCGCAGGGAAGGCCAAAGCCTTGGCCATATCCCTAACGAAGTCCGAGAACCGGGCATCCTCCGGGGGGGACTGCTTCCGAGGCTCGGACCCCGGTGAGTCCGATGGGACACACCGAGTCCGGAAAGAATCAGGTGACTCTTCCTCCTCCGACTCCCAGACCGACTCCGACGAGGACTCGGTGGGGTCGGCCCGGGCAGGGTGCGGCGCCAGCCGCCCCGACGTCGAGGGAGTCGGCGTCGGCGACCTCGGTCCCGAACGGGAGGCCGAGGGTGACCTCGACCGAGGATCGACTCGAGTTCTCATTGACTCGAGGATCGGCTCCGTCTCCGGGGTCGACTTGGACGTCGACGTCCCGGCGGTCGGGGCAGCGGCGCCAGCGAGGCCAGCGAGCAGTGCCCGCTGCTGGTCCATGAAGGCAGACAGTCTGCTCTCCAAGGCCGTCAACCTGAGTCCGAGCTCAGGTGACCCAGCAGCCCCCGACTCGGGCCCCGACGGCGTCGGGCCCGACGTCGGCTGTCGCGGAGGCGAGTCCAGAAGGACTACAGGACTTACCCGGGCAGGCATCTCCGACTCCAGGCGAGGTCGCTTCGGGAGATGTTCCTTCTCCAAGGACCCGGGGCGGCTGTCGGGGCTATGCGACCTGGCCCTCGCGGAGCCAGGAGCGTCCACCGACGCCGCCCTCGCGGGTTTTTCCTTCCGACGATGGTCCCCGGAGGGAGAACCCCGGTCGGAGGAGCTCCGGCGACGGTCCGAGCTGGAGCCCTTTGACACGGAGGCCTCCGACGAGGTCCGGGTACGGCTGGGGTCAGCGAAGATTCTCTCGCGCTGATGCCGCCGACTTCTCAACGCCTTCGAGGACAGTTTGCTGCAGGGCCCACAGATCAGTTCCTCATGATCCGGGCCCAAGCAGCGGAGGCAAAAGTCGTGTGTGTCGGTTAGTGACATATTTCGGTCACACCGACCACACCGCTTAAAGCCACTGGCAGCCATCGGGGGAAAAAGGGCCCCTGCGAGGTCAAAGGACCGGGCTGCCAGGGAAAACGAAAATGAAAGCTGACTAAGTCAGAAAAACCGAAAAAAACGCTAGAGGACTCGAGACCGGCGTCGCGAGTCCGGGCGGGAAAACGATCGGCGTCGAACCGAAAGAAAAAAGTATAAAATAAAGAGGAAAATCAACTTTTTCACGGGGACAAGACGGGGACGTCTGCAGGGCTCCGCGGAAAAAAGAAGACTGGCTAAGATGGCACCCTCGGGCGGGAAGACGACCGCGCATGCGCGCTGCAATTCCCAAAGGCTTTCTTTGAAAGCTGGGGAAAATTGCTCCGCGAGGGCTCCGTCGGCGCCGACGTCACCCATAAGTGAGGACTGACTTCCTGCTTGGTCCTGGAGAAAAAGTCTTTATTATGAGTTTTTGCTTCCACAGCAAGCTTCTTCTCAAATTCTCTTTTTGCCTGCCTTATCAATGCCTTACATCTAAACTTATGTTGTTTCCAGTTTTCATCATTTGGCTCCTTTTTCCATTTCCTGAAAGATACTTTTTTGGCAACCGCCTTTCTGACCTCACTTTTAAACCATGCTGGCAGTTTTTTGGACTTCCTTCCACTTTTCTTAAAGCGTGGAATACAACTGGTCTGGGCTTCCGAGATAGTATTTTTAAACACCCATGCTTGATGTAAATCTTTAACCTTTGCAACTAGTTCTTTGAGTTTTTTCTTAACTACTTCCCTCATTTTATCATATTCTCCCTTTTGAAAGTTAAAAGATAGCACTGTGGATTTCCTTGCCATCCTTCTTCCATTTATTAAATCACATGCAATCATGCTATGATCACTATTGCCAAGTGGCCTCAACACTTGCAAGATCTCTTGCATCAGATCTTTTATTCCATTAAGGACTAAGACCAAAATGGCTTCCCCTCTGGTCAGTTCATGAACCAGCTGCTCCAAGAAGCAGTCATTAATTTCATCTAGAAACTTTATCTCCTTAGCATGTCCTGCCCTGACACTGACCCAGTCGATACCGGGGTAATTGAAATCACCCATTAATATGACTGTGCTATAACTTTTGTTAACTTTCCTGATTTCTTTAAGCATTTAATCATCCATTTGTTCATTCTGGCCAGGCGGTCAATAGTACACCCCCACTGCCATCGCTTTCCCTTTCCCCTTTTTACATGGAATTTCAATCCGCAGAGATTCTACAGTGTATTGCTTCCTGAAAAACTTTAATCCTTTGTGATTCAATGCCCTCTCTAACAGAGTGCAACCCCTCTACCGATTTGATCTGCTCTATCATTACGATACAGTTTGTACCCAGGTATCGCTCATTTAGTGCTATATATTCTAACTCTGCCATCTTATTTTTTTAGACTTCTAGTATTTGCATACAAGCCTTTTAGAGGCTGTATTTTATTCATATTAATCTGGTTATTGGTAGGCAGGGGTAATTAGAATCTTTTAAGCTCTGTCTGCTCCGTACTTACGGGCATTTGGGTTACTTTTGTCTTCATTAGAACCTCTCTGTCGATATGCCCTAACTTCAGTCTTTTGCTAGTATTCTTCAAGGATACAATGTTTCAAACCATGCGCTCTTGGGTGACTGTCGGCTTTCCCCCATTATCTAGTTTAAAAGCTGCTCTCTCTCCTTTTTAAAGGTTAATGCCAGCAGCCTGGTTCTATCCCAGTTAAGGTGGAGCCCATCCCTTCGGAAAAGCCCCTCCTTTCCCCAGAATTATGTCCAGTTACTAACAAACCCAAAACCCTCTGCCTTGCACCATTGTCTCATCGACGCATTGAGACTCCGGAGCTCTGCCTGCTTTTTGGGTCCTGTGCATGAAACGGGAAGCATTTCGGAGAATGTTACCCTGAAAGTTCTGGATTTCAACTTCTACCTAAAAGCCTAAATTTGGCCTCCAGAACCTCCCTACCACACTTTCCTATGTCATTGGTACCAACATGCACCAAAACAACAGACTCCTCCCCAAAACTATCTAAGACCTTGCCTCAGTGGCGAGTGAGGTCCGCTACCTTTGCACCAGGCAGGCATGTTACAGGCAATCCTCACATCCACTCAGGTATCTACATGCCTAATGATCGAATCACCAACTATAACAGCTGTCCTAACCCTTCCCTCGTGGGTACATGCCCTTGGAGAAACCTCCTCAATGCGAGAGGGTTTTACATCACCTGGAGGACAGGTCCTAGCTACAGGATCACTTCTTGCCACATCAGGGTGATATTCTCCTGTCACATGACCTCTCTCCTCCATGGCAAAGGGATGCTGCCAGACTGGAGGTGGGACTTCAGGACTACATCCCTGTAGGTCTCGTCTATGTATCTCTCAGTCTTCCTTATGTCTTCCAAGTCTACTACTCTAGCCTCCAGAGACTGAACTCATTCCCTGAGAGCAAAGAGCTCCTTGTACCTAATGCTCATGTAAGACCCTTCACCAACTGGGAGAAATCATACATGTGATGCTCAATGCAAAAGACTGGAAAGCCCCAATCTCACTGCTGGACTGCTGTTTGCATCTTAATTTTAAAGTTGTGTTTAGGTATTTAAGTTGTTTACTTCCTTAGGTTTGCTGGGGATACTTAAACTAATAAAACTATACCCAATACATTTAATGGACTTTCTTCATCAATCTCAGCTCCTTAATGTATGCCTGATGAGGATAAACAGCTGCACCTGAAAATGAATACAGGCACCTCCTTCCCTTTAAGATGTTTAAGCAGCTATAAAGCTACGATTATCCCAGGGGTGGGTGGGAGGGGGGAGGGAGGAAAAGAAGACTTATTAAAAATTGGCTGGTACACAGAGCCCTGTCCTATGCTTCAAAGGTAAAGGTTTACCAATTTCCTGGGTGATTTACATAGCCCTTGGTTTGACAGAAGGGGCCTTTTAAATTGCCCCTTTGATCTGACACCTGCCTTTGACACCTATTTAAGGCAACTTCACAGAACGTTTGCCTCCCAATTGGAAGGGCTCTTTATAAAGGTCACTAGAGGAGAGGAAGTGACATCACCCGCCGACATGGCTGTGTAAGTGGAGAGCTCCGGACCCTTCCCAGAGGAAAGTGTGATTTTTTGCCCTAAATTGGAAGCGGAAAGCGGTGGAAGCGATCGAGGTGCCCAGGGTGGAGAGTGGGGCCATGGCGACTCGCAAAAAAGCAGCGGATCTGCACGATTACGCGTTTGGAGCAGCGAGTGTGAATGGGACGTCAGTGGAAGGCAAAATGGCGGGAGAAGATCGAGCGCGGAGTGCGCAGCCGACAAGCAGGGAGCTGACCCGGAACGGGGTCAGGGTGGCAGCAGCGAGTTGGAGAGTCCTGCTGTATCGAGAGAAGAGCTGAAAGAGTGGTTTGCAGAGGTGAAGGGACAGGTCCAATCTGCACAGAAGGCTTTGGGAGAGTTGATGAGTAATTTGAGAGAGGAGGTGGAAGTGGTCTCAGCCCGCATGGGAGACCATGAAAATAGACTGCAAACGGTGGAATTGGAGCTGGAGGAAAGGGAAGCGCATCGAAGGGAGGAGAAGGAATGGAAAGAGCAAATACAGCTGAAGTTGGAAGATTTGGAAAATCGTTCCAGGAGAAACAATCTGAGGATTAAGGGGGTGCCAGAGGATCCTGAATTTCGTGACTGTGCTAAGGTAGCAGTGTCTGTTTGCCTGGAGGCCCTGAAGCAAGGAGGGGAGGTAATGGAAGGGTCTGATATTCAAGTGGACAGGGCTCATCGGGCACTGAGGCCTATACGAAACAACAGGCCCCAGGACACTGTAATTTGCCTGAAGGATTACAAGTTGAAGGAGAAGATTGCAGGGGAAGATGAGGGGCTTGAGTACCTTTATTTGGCAGGGGTACTCCGTGGCTATTTATACTGACTTGTCCCTTGGGACCCTGCAGAGGAGACAGGCTCTGGCCCCTATAACAAGTCAGTTGAGGAAACAGGAGCTGAGATATCGATGGCTGTACCCCTTTGGGTTGGCGTTTACAAAGGGGCAAAGGACCTGGAAAGTGCACTCCCTGGAGACGGCGTATGTGGCGCTGAAGGCGGCAGGGGTGGTGATCCCAGTGGCGGCGGAGTCCAGGGAAGACGACCAACAGGAATCAGGGGAGGACCTGCAGGAGCGGCGTGGAAAGGAGAGAGGCGAGCAGCCGGAGGAGGGGGAGCAAGAGCAGCGGAAGCCGCAGCGGAGAGGAGCCAAGCGCTGATCAGCTGGACGAGGAGTATAATTTGGTGCATAATGATGGACAGAGGGTGATGGCAATATGATAATGGGTTTGAGTGGGGGTCATTAGGACTGTAGAGGGGAGAGGAGGAGGGGAGAATTAAAGGTAGAGGGAAGAAAGAAGGGGGGAAGGAGGATAAGGGTAAGGGGGTTGGGGGGCTGACGGGGATGGGAGGAAAAGGGGGGGGCACCAGGGGCGAGGAGTGGGAGGGGGAGGGGGGAATGAAGGAATGAAGAGGCGTAATGGGAAAAGGATGAAGGGGGAAGTAAGAGAGGGGGGTCTGGGAGCGGCGGGTGGGGCACGACCCCACAATGTCTTCGAGGGGGAGGGCGGAGGGGGAGTTGGGAGGGGGGCTAGAGAAGAGTTGGCGGTGGGGACAATGAATGTGAAGGGGTTGCAAACATGGCGCAAGCGGCACCTGCTTGAGCGGGAAGGGAGGAGGTTGAAGGCGGACTTCATGTGTGTTCAGGAAACGCATCTGAAGGTGGGCCAGGAGGGGCTGCTGTGTTCGGAGCAGTATCCTAGGGTGGTGTTGGGGGGGCAAAGGGCGCAGCCCAGGAAGGGAGGGGTGGGGATCATGATTGGGAAGGGGTATAAGGATGCGGTGGTGGAGGAGAGAAGGGATAAGCAGGGGCGGTGGGTAGCGGTATGGATCCAGCTTCAGGGGGAACAGGTCTGGGTGCTCAGTCTGTACGCGCCTAATGTGCAACGGAGCGAGTTTTTTGATAGGCTCCGAGACGAGGTGGCGGGATGGGGGGCAGTGCCTTTGATTATGGGGGGCGATTTTAATATAACGGTGACCCCCAAAATGGATAATACGGGAGGGGGTGGGGAAGGGGGGGGCCAGATAGGAGTCTACTTCATATGAGGGATGAACTGGGCCTGGTGGATATGTGGAGAAATAGACATCAAGGGGAGAGGGGATATACTTTTTATTCGGTGCCGCATGGGACTTATAGCAGATTAGATATGGTGTGGGTAACTAGGGAGTGGCAAGGGCGGACGAAGGGGGTGGAAATTAGGATCTGTACTTGGTCGGACCATGCCCCGGTGCATATAGTGTTCCATTTGGGGGAAAGGGACACCGGTATTAAGTTCTGGAGGTTGAATGAGGGGCTTTTGGCGGAGGGGGAGAATGTGGCGAGCCTGAGGGGAGTTATTCAGGACTATATGAGACACAATTTAGGGGGTGAGGTACCGCTGGGGGTAGCATGGGATGGTATGAAAGCGGTGGTGAGGGGATACCTCATAGGATTGGGAGCATGGGCTAAAAGGAAGAGGGAACGGGCGGAAGCAGAGTTAGTGTGGCAAATAGGGGCTCTGGAGAGGCAACACCAGGAAAGGGCAGACCCTAGGCTATTGGTGCAGTTGCGTAAATTGAGGGGGGGGATCTATGCCAGTTAGGGACAGCGGAAGTGGCTCATAATCTAGCGCGGTTAAAATGTGGGTGGTTCGAAGGAGGGAATATAGGGAGGAGATTAGCTAGGCGACTGAAGGTGAGGCAGGTGAAAGCTCACATAGCAGGAATAAGAACTAAAAAGGGGGGAATGGTGTACCAACCACGGGAGATTCGTGCAGTTTTTGTAGATTTTTATGAGAGGTTATACAGCAGTGAGGTAAAGGAGGGGGGGGGGGAAAAGGGGGGGGGGAGTTTTTAGCAGATTGTCAGCTGCCGCGGTTAGCGGTGGAGGAGGCGGAGGAGTTGGGGCGTCCGGTGGGGATAGCAGAGGTAGGTAAGGCTATTAAGTCCCTCCGGGAAGGGAAGTCACCGGGCTTGGATGGCCTAACGGCGAAATTTTATAAAGCAATGCAGGGCGAGCTTCAGGAATTTCTACAGAGGGTGTTTAATGGGGTGCTAGGGGGTGAGGAGCTGCTCCGGTCCATGGCCGAGGCGGACATTATGGTTCTTCCTAAGCCGGGGAAGGACGCCACGACCTGTGGGGCCTATCGGCCAATATCTCTCATCAATGTGGATGCGAAGCTGATAGCTAAGATATTGGCAGAGAGGCTACAGAAATATATGCAGAAATTGGTGCATAAGGATCAGATGGGGTTCATTAAGGGAAGGCGGGGGGGGGGGGACAATATTAGAAAGTTGTTGAATATAATCTGGGAGCTGCAGAATAAGGGGCAGGAAGCGGTGTTCCTTACGGTGGATGCCGAAAAGGCGTTTGATAGGGTGGAGTGGGGTTTCATGTGGCAGGTACTGGAGTAACTGGGATTGGGGGAGGGGTTCATAAGATGGGTGCAAGCATTGTATAGGAGACTGACTGCTCGAATACGGATAAATGGGGGTTACTCAGATAGTTTTGATTTTGGTAGGGGCACGAGGCAGGGGTGCCCAATGTCGCCCCTGTTGTTTGCGCTGGTTCTTGAGCCCCTGGCGGTGTATATTAGGCAGCAGGTGGATATTGAGGGGGTCTGTGTTGGAGGCCAACTTAGTAAAGTGGCATTGTTTGCGGACGACGTGATCTTCACAGTGAGTAGGCCATTTTGGAGCCTGCCTAATCTGGTGAAAGTGATTGGGAGATATAGTGAGATGGCGGGGTATATGATGAATGCTAGCAAAACGGAGGTACTGGGGTTTAACTTGGATGCGGGGTTGGAGCAGTGGTTAAAGGTGGCCTTCCCTTTTAAATGGGTCCAAGGGAGTTTTAGATATTTGGGTATACAGCTAGGAAGGACATGGAGCAGGGTTAATGAATGGAATTATAGGCCTCTTATAAAAAGCCTCAGACACGATCTGGCTAGGTGGCAGGGGATACACCTGTTGTGGTTGGGAAGGATAGCCACGATAAAGATGAATGTCCTCCCAAGGATTTTGTTTATCTTTATGGCACTGCAGAGTCGGGTTCCAAGAAGGATCCTGAAGGAGCTTCAGGATATGATCATGCGATTTATATGGGGGGGGAAGGCCCCTAGAGTAAGTCGGGAGATGATGTTTAAGGCAAGGGAGGATGGGGGGTTGGGGGTCCCTAAAGTAGCGAATTATTACGAAGCGGCGCAGTTGCAGGCCTTGTTTGCCTGGAGGGAAAGGGGGGAGACCCCGCAGTGGATGCCTATGGAGAAGGAACGGGGGAAGAGTTTGGAGGCGAAGATCTGGGGAAGTCTGGGGGGGGGGGGGAGGAGGTGATGGGACAATCCCTTAACGGAGTTAACCTGGGAGATATAGGGAAAGCGGAAGCGGAAATTGCTGCAGGAAAAGTGATGGTCGCGAGAGATGCATTTGAGCTGTATGCCAGGGCGGGAGGCCGGGGTAAGTGGGGAGGGCATATCAAGAGTGGGCAGGGAAGGGGCTGGTTAGGGTTGGGCAGGTGGTGGATGGAGAGGGCAGGCTGGTCCCATATGCGGTGCTGAAGGAGAAGTTCGGGGTAACCGATAGAGGGTTCTTTGCCTATGTGCAGCTGTGGTATTATTTACAGAGGGGGGAGGCGAGAAGGGATCTGGCTAGGAAGAGTACGGCCTTTGAGGAGCTGATGGAAAAGGCGGCGGACCTTAGAGGTCTGGTTTCTAGGGTGTATCAAATCTTAAACAGTAGAGAGGGAGGAAAGTGTGATGGCAGGAGAAATGGGAGGCGGAAACGGGGGGGCCCTGGGGGAAGAGAGATGGAGGGAGATATATGAACGAGAGAGGAGATTAGGTTGGGGGACAACCTTGGTGGAGAATTATATCAAGCTCCGACTGAGAATGGTGTGGACGCCAGGACGCCTTGGGCAGCGGGGAAGGAGGAGGAGGAGGAATGTTGGAGGGGGTGTGGGCATTGGGGTGATTTGGAGCATATGATATGGGGGTGCCCGAAGATGCAGATGGTGTGGAAGGAGGTGGAGTGGTGTTATCAGGAGGTGACAGGGGTGCGGCTGAAGCTGGAGTGGGGGATGGTGAGGTTGTTAGATTGGGAGGGGGGGGGGAGATACGGGTTACACTAGGTTTTGGCATTATTGTGTAATAGCGGGCCGGTTGGCAGCGTTGCAAAGATGGAAGGGAACGGAGGGTCCCACGCTGGGGGAAACTTTGGGCAGAGTTGAATATTTTTGGCATATGAGTCTAGTGGGGGTTTTAAGTAGGAATCAGGGGAGGCGACACAGGGAAGTTTGGCAATTATACGAGGAATGGAGGGAGGGGGGGCTGGGAGAGATGGGAGGAGGGGGGGACTGAGGGGGTAAAATAGAGTACTCACTCACCTGTAACAGGTGTTCTCCAGGAGCAGCAGGAATCAGCCCTCACATATGGGTGACATCGATGTCGATGGAGCCCTTGCGGAGCATTTCCCCAGCTTTCCAAGAAAGCCTTTGGGAATGCAGGCACACATGCGCAGTTCCCTTCCTGCCTAAAGGTGCCATCTTGCTCAGTCAAATGACATAGCTAAAAACAGCACACAAAAAAGTAAAAATAAACTATGTACAACTGCAACTCCCAGGGGAGGAGGGAGGGTTGTGAGGACTGATTCCTGCTGCTCCTGGAGAACACCTGTTACAGGTGAGTAACTACTTTTCTCCAGGACCAAGCAGGAAGTCAGTCCTCACATATGGGTGACTCCCTAGCTCTGGGCTACCAGGGAACCCAGGCTGAACAAGAGAACTCCCTCTAGTCTCAGCATCAAAGAAAGGCTTTTCACTGACAGAACCTTCACCGGTAGCCCAACGGAGGGCTGGAGGGCAGGAGTTGCCTAAACCTCAAAGAGATTCCGGAGTACTGCCTGGCCAAAAGCACTGTCCCTACGGGACTCCCTTTCCAGACAGTAATGGGTCGCAAATGTCTGGCTTGAGGACCAAGTTGCAACCCTGCAGATGTCCACCAACGGTACAGAGCGGAGGTGAGCCACTGAGGCAGCCATTGCCCTGACATGATGGGTCGTGACCCGACCCTGCAAAGGAAGGTCAGCCGCCCTGTAAGCCCAGGTGATACAGTCAGTTACCCAGGTGGACAAGGTACGCTTGGACACAGCTAACCCCAAATTATTAGGGTCAAAAGATATGAAGAGCTGAGTAGCCCTTCTATGCCCCTGCGTACGGTCAAGGTAGCAGGATAAGGCCCTACTACAGTCCAGGGTATGCAGGACTGCTTCAGCCTGGCTTGCATGAGGCCTAGGGAAGAATGTTGGAAGAACCACCTCTTGGTTAAAGTGGAAGGAGGAGACAACTTTTGGGAGGAACTTTGAATGAGTCCTAAGGACTACCCTGTTCCTATAGAAGCGGGTGTAAGGCCTGTCACAGACCAGGGCCTGAACCTCACTCACTCGCCTGGCCGAGTTTAGGGCTATCAAGAAGAGTGTCTTCCAGGACAGGAAGCGTAGAGGGCAAGTAGCCATCGGCTCAAAAGGTGGGTGAGTCAGTCGCTGCAAGACCACATTCAACTCCCACTCAGGAGCAGGACGACGGATTGGAGCCTTGAGCAAGAGCAAGCCTCTGAGAAACCGGGACACCAAGGGGTGAACCGAGAGAGAATGTCCTTCCACCAGGGAGTGGTGAGTTGCTAGAGCTGAGAGGTGGACCCGAAAAGAATTGGACTTAAGTCCCTGATTTGATAAGTGCAGTAAGTACTGAAGCACTACTGGTACAGTACAGGAGAAGGCACAGTTACTTACCTGTAACAGGTGATCTCTGGGAACAGCAGGAATAAGTCTTCACATATGGGTTCGTCGGTACCGACGGAGCCTGCGCGGGAACGCTGCCCAGCGTCCAATCAGAAAGCTTTTGGGAGCTTCCCTCAGCGCCTGCGTGCTGCCTTCCCGCCTTTCCAACTGTCTCTCCTCAGTTGAGTTTTAGAGCTGAGAGAAAGAGAGAGAGAGAGGAAAGGAAAGATAGATAGAGAGATACAACTCCTAGGGGAGGTGGGTGGGTTGTGAAGACTTATTCCTGCTCTTCCCAGAGATCACCTGTTACAGGTAAGTAACTGTGCTATCTCCAGGAACAAGCAGGAATGAGTCTTCACATATGGGGACTCCCAAGCTGAGATGCCTGGAGCCCTAGCATGTTGGAGATTGAAACATGCTACACCTCATATGGCCAGGCATCCTGAGGATGGAGGGCAGGAGTTGAAAAAGAGAGGAGCTGTAGAAAAACAGCTAACCTAAGAAAGGACTACAGGCAAGGAGTCCTTGTATGTATGATAATTATCATGAAATATATTGAAATGAACAAACATAATATGGACCTCACCTACTGGATTGCAGGAAGTAGAGAGGCTGATGGAGTCTACTGGGGATCCAGTAGAGGAATCTTCAAGGTGACCTCACTGAAGTGAAGGTGAAGGTCAAAATCTGGAAGTGACAGGTGACCCCAGGATTCAACTGGGGTAGCACAACAACGGTAGGTCTTTAGTGGGAAGCTTTATGGAAAAAGCTGAAAACTCTTTTGGCTACAGAGTTACTCACAGTTAGGAGCAAAAGAGGAAGACTGACCGATTTGGACAAATTGGCCTAGTCCTTGAGGGAAGAAGGGGTATGGGAAAAAAACCTGTATTCCCAAAGAAAGGACAGATGTCTGAGGAGTTGAAACCTCAGATCTACTGAAGATCCACCATGTCTTTCCTAACTGGTGAGAGGTAGGAAGATATTGGAGCATGGAGCTTCAGGGATACCTAAACCTAGGGTTATGGTAGGAGCTGTCAGTACCACAGCAGTGGTTGTGTGCATAATACCCCAAACATACTGTGGAACAGTATGAACATGTGCAAAGCCCACTGTCTGGAACATATAGGAAGGTAAAACCTTTATGAGCATAGACAGTTAGAGAGATAAGTATGTAAATACATATCTACCTATAACGAAGCATCTCGACAGATACATATATATATATATATGTGTATATATACATATATATGGGTATATATACATGTCTATAGTGAGATCTAGAGGGGCATAACATATGCACACGCAGCTGACAGACATTTGTATCTATAGAGATGTATATATATATATATACATATATGAATATATAAGTCTAAAGATAAATGTCTGCAATTAAGCAGACAGAGATATGCCTATAAGAACATTCACATGGGAGATGTGAAGAGGAAAGATTCATCCAATATCAAGAAGGTGGAACCTACTTGAGAGAATATATAGAGAATCTATACCCCCTGGTTATGATGGTGCAGGAATGCTATCCAGTGAAATAACCAGGATGGTTGGGTGAAAAAACAGAGGATAATATCAGTCTGTAAAGAGCAAGTCCTGAGTCCTGTAGAACTCTAGCATGGTAAATGGACAGAAAACGCATAGGATGAGATACCAGGTTGACCCACTTGAGGGACAAAAAGGGGTATCATGCGTTTTTTAGTTAAATATGTGCTGTCCATGAAGAATTAGGATACCATGAGGACAAGCTGCAAGGAAAAAAGAGCATATTCCTTGTAGGAATTGGACAACTCTTTAGACTTTCACGTAGAGAAGGCTTATGTCCTTTATATTAAAAGGAGATAGTAGGGTGTGAAGAACCCTCAGTCATGGGGGATGACTGAGGAAGCCTTTTTCAACCATATAGGATAGTCATTAGAGAAAAAACCATGCTCTCTAGCAAGGGCCCATAGTGGAAAGCTTCTCTGTAGGATTGCAGAGAGCATTATGCAGGAGAATTGGGAGATAGAACTGGCTGTTGGAAAAAAACAGCAGCCACGTCAACTATGCTGCCAAACCCCAAGGAATTGGAGATGGCAAGAATAGAAGATAGTGTGATAAGCCTGTAGTGATAGGGATTATCCAAGAAGATGTAACACTGTCTTGGAATCACTACTAAGGCGGACAGAAAGCAGTGGAGGACAAGACTGGAAACTTGTGGAAAAGTACCAGTAGTCCAATCACTGGAACTCCTGCATGGGCAGCTGCTGAATAAGACAGCAGAGAGAATCTTTCTGTGTAAAACAGAAAGAACAAACAGAACAAGAGAGAAATTCCTGTCCCTGTCCGATGAGCTGCCCAGGCAAAAGGAGGGAGTTTACTCAAGAGAAAAAACTCCACACTGGAAAGGAAAGAAAGACTAGAAAGGCTAAAAAAGCACTCCAGTGGTATGGTACCACTCTTACAGGGGAAACCCTGGATAAGAGGGTAGAGAAACAGGATCTGAAGGGTGACTTACCATATGGTAAGTCTGTGGAAGGAAAAAATTCATGTTGGCACAGAAAACTATCATGGGATTGTTGTTAAACCTCTCTTCTTGGCAGGAAGAAGAGGAGAAACCTGTGACTCATAGACATGAAGATCCTGACAGCTCAGCATACCTAGGAGCAACTGGATGTCCTGAGAAAAGGAATCCATGTGTAGAGTTTTGAATGAAAAACAGTGAAAAACCTCTGCTGAGAAGAAGTCAACTGTAGGTTGTAAACTCCAAGAGGCAGAAAATAGATTAATCAGAACCCCATGGCTGCTGGGTTTGTTTAGCCTGGGGAGAGTTTGGAGTCTTCAGACCAGGGCGATGTTTCCCCTGCTTGGGAACATCTGTATGATGGGCAGGAGAAGAGTAAAACCTTCTCCTCCTAGGGAAAGAAGGTTTGGTAGGGCATTTCCTACCTACTGGGGAAGGAGAAGGCTTAGGATAGCCATCAGAAACAGGGAAGTCAGTGGACCACTGAGCAACCTGATGTAAAGACTCCTTATTGAAGAGATTTTCTCCAGTGCAAGGAGTATTACCCAGTCTTTGTTGTGCCCATTTGTTTAAGTCTGAAGCTTGAAGCCAGGCTTTACGTCGTGCCCCTATGGCTATAGCAGAAGTTCTGCTAACAGACTCAAAGGAGTCTAGGGAAGCACGAGTAAAAAACCAAGAGATACTTTGAATATGACTAAGTAGTAAGGAATAGTCTGTAGTCTTGGGTTCTGAAAGAAAAGGAGTCAAAAGATATAATTTCTTTGTGACCTCCTGAAGGGAAAGACTCATATAAAAAATATATGAGAGAATCCTTTTTGACAGCATGGATGTCTGGAAGGTTTGATGTCCAAAGGCATCTAATGTCCTAGACTCACGACCTGGTGGGTAAGAAGAGTGCTTTTTCTTACTTTTCACCTTCCTCATTGCTGATTCCACCACAATGGAATGATGGGGAAGTTGAGTCTTTTGAAACCCTGGAGAGGGGGGCACCTGATACAGAAGATCAGTTGCTCTAGAAGGTGAGGGTACCTTTAAAAGTGCTTCCCACATTCTTAGAAGAAGATCCTGTAAGGAATGATGTAAAGGAAGCATTATATTTTCCTTATCTCTAGTAGAAAGAGAGTCCTGTGTAGGATCATAGCCAGGGATAGGAATAGCAAGAGATGTTGCCATATTCAGGAGAAAATTCTGAAAAGAAGGATCTCCAAAGGGAACCGTCCCTGGACAGGCTAGACCTGAAGAACTAGCCTGGGCACCGGAGGATCTACTTGAGAATATAGGAATAGAAGATCCTGCACGGTGCAAGAAAGGATCCTTAAAGGATGGATGCTGGTACTGGAGATCAGGACCTGAGACAGTCAGTACTGCATCGTCCATGCCCGGTATCGACTCCAAACTTGGTATAGAAAGGAGCGATCCTGGTGAAAGAAGCATGGAAGGAGTTGGCCCCGATGTTACTGCGGGTACCGGTACCGATACCGATAGCTGTGTCGGAATCGAAGGCAATACTGACATCGAAGCAGTCATCGGTGGCTGCTCAATCGGTACCGAGGTAACCGAAGGCCTTTGGTAATCACCCTCGGTACCGAGCATGCAGAACTGGTAAGCGTCGGTTCCGAGACGTGTCAGTACCCACTCTTCCAGACTAGAGATCGATTCCAGACTCGGCATCGAAGGAAGCGAGTCTATCTATGCATGTCTAGAGGGTACCGACGTCGGTGGTAGTATCGGCGGTGATGCCGATACTGGAAAGTCAATCTGGGACGTATCGACCGGTCCCGAAGGTACCGAGAAAGCCAGATGACGATCCCTGGTGAGGAGTTAATCGCTCAACACCAGTGCCGATGCCGGGGTATCGGTACCGCTCAAAGCGGATGCCACCACCGAGCATGGCTCAGGTATGTTCTGTGAGGGGTGAGCCCCAGGAACAACCTGAAACCCCTGATAGGCTTTGGAGGCCGAAGACTCCCGCCGGGGTTTTGAAGCCAATGGACCCTTGAGGGCAAGGCCGGAGCCGTCATCATGCTGTGCATGAGACCTACCATTCAAGGGTTGGCTAGTCTTAACAGACTGTTTGTGGGTTACCTGATCCTGTGGAGAAGAAGAAATGGTCGGTGCCCTGACGCTGGAAGGGAACTCGGTATCGAGGGAAACTCGAAATGGAAAATCTCTTCTCACAACATTGTAGCCTAATGGCTCCGGAGGAAAATGGTCAGGACCCAAACAGGTTAGACACCAGTTCTTTGAGTCTAAAAACAAAACTGTACCGCCACAGCTTAGACACTTTTTAGGAAAAGAAGGTGGCGGCTCCATGATGGAGAGGCCTAGAAGGCCCAAAACGTTTAAGACAGAAACTGAGGGAAAGAAATCTCCCTGAATTTAAGAAAAAGAAAAAACACCGGTGGAGTCGGGGAGACAGCCGCGACCACAAGAAAACAAAGAATTAAAGAAAAGATTTTCTGCGGTGACAGGACGATGTCCTGCCGGCTCCACGGAAAAACGAAAACTGAGGAGAGACAGTTGGAAAGGCGGGAAGGCAGCACGCAGGCGATGAGGGATGCTCCCAAAAGCTTTCTGATTGGACGCTGGGGAGCGTTCCCACGCAGGCTCCGTCAGTACCGACGAACCCATATGTGAAGACTCATTCCTGCTTGTTCCTGGAGATAGGATCTTCTGTACGTAGCTGACACCACACAGAAAGAGCATAGGTTTTCCTAGTGGACTGTTTCCTAGAGGCTAGGACAACCTCCTCAACTTCTTGAGGTAGACCCCAGGAAGCGAAAACTACCCTTGCAGCCTCCAGGCCATCAAATTGAGAGCTTTGAGATTGGGGTGCAGAAGGGAACCCTGATCCTGAGAGAGAAGGTCAGGTTGCAACCCCAGAGGCAGTGGGGGATCCACTGCCAGCTGAAGCAGAAGTGGAAACCAAGGCTGTCTCGGCCACCTGGGAGCCACCAGCAGGACCGAGGCCTTGTCCTGAAGCATTTTGAACAGGGTTCGGGCCACCAAAGGCATGGGAGGAAACGCATACAGTAGGCCTGGAGACCAGGAAATCAGAAAGGCATCTGCTGCTAGCCGCAGAGGATGCGGTTGCCTGGAGCAGAACCTTGGCAGCTGTTTGTTCAGTGGACTGGCAAACAGATCTATGGATGGAAGTCCCCATTTCAGGAAAATCTTCTGAACCACCAAAGGATGGAGCTGCCACTCGTGGGGCTGCAGAATCCTGCTCAACCTGTCTGCCAGGTAGTTTTCCTGGCCAGGGAGATACACAGCCTTGAGGAGCATGTTGTGCCTGAGAGCAAACAAGCAAAGGTCCTGTGCTTCCTGACAAAGGAGCCTGGACCCAGTTCCGTCCTGCTTGTTCACATAAAACATGGCTACCTGGTTGTCTGTTTGAACTAGGACAGACTGATGAGCCAGGGTTGGAGAGAAAGTTTTGAGGGCTAACCGAATAGCCCTGAGTTCCAGTAGATTGATTTGCTGTGTGGCTTCCCAGGGAGACCACAGGCCCTGGTTGCTCTTGCCTAGACAATGAGCTTCCCAGCCCTGCAGGGAGGCGTCCATGGTCAACACCACTGTGAACCCAGGAATCTGAAAAGGTACCCCTTGCAGCAGATTGGGTGGGTGCAGCCACCAGCTGAGTGAGTTCAGAAATTGTCTGGACACCCTTATCCTGTCTCTGAGGCTGCCTGTGGCCTGTGACCACTGAGTCCGAAGGCACCACTGTGCAGGCCTCATATGGAGCCTGGCATTGGGGATCACATGAACTGTCGAAGCCATGTGGCCAAGAAGCCTCAGGCAGAGTCTGGCGGAGACCAGTGATCTGCTGAGAAACTGGTTTGCTAAGTTTATCAGTCTTTGGGCTCTGTCTTCTGGCAAGAACGCCTTTGCCAGCAGAGAGTCCAACCTTGCCCCTATGAACTCCAAGTTCTGGGAGGGGAGCAAAGTGGACTTTGCGAAGTTTATTACGAACCCCAGGCTTTGAAGAAGAGCAATAGTTCTGAGGGTGGCCTGTCTGGCCTCCTGGCCCGTCTGACCCCTGATGAGCTAGTTGTCCAGATAGGGGAAGACAAAGATAGAGTAGTTACTCACCTGTAACAGGTGTTCTCCAGGAACAGCAGGAATCAGTCCTCACATATGGGTGACGTTGGCGCCGACGGAGCCCTCGCGGAGCAATTTCCCCAGCTTTCAAAGAAAGCCTTTGGTAATTGCAGCGCGCATACGCGGTCCCCTTCCCGCCCAAGGGTGCCATCTTGCTCAGTCTGATGACATAGCTAAAAGACAGCAAAAAAATTAGTAAAAACGAAATGAGAAGACTGCAACTCCAAAGGGAGGGAGGGAGGGTTGTGAGGACTGATTCCTGCTGCTCCTGGAGAACACCTGTTACAGGTGAGTAACTACTCTTTCTCCAGGACCAAGCAGGAAGTCAGTCCTCACATATGGGACTCCCTAGCTTAAGGCTACCGGAGACCTCAAGCGGAAAAATGAGCTCCCTCTAGCTCAGTAGCACAGAAGGAAGGAATCTTCTCTGAAAACGCCCCCGACCGGTAGCCCAACACCAGGGCCGGAGGGTAGGAGTTGCCTAAACCTCAAAGAGATTATGGAGGACTGCCTGTCAGAAAGCACTGTCCCTGCGGGACTCCCTCTCCAGGCAGTAATGGGCCGCAAAAGTCTGGCTGGAAGACCAAGTAGCGGCCCGGCAGATGTCTACCAACGGAACAGAGCGGAGATGAGCCACTGACGCAGCCTTCGCCCTAACACGATGAGCCGTGACTCGACCCTCCAACGAGAGGCTGGCCACCCCATAAGCCCAAGCGATACAGTCAGCAACCCATATGGACAAAGTATGCTTGGAGACAGGGAGCCCCAACTTATTGGGGTCAAAAGAAACGAAGAGCTGAACAGCCCTCCGATGCTTTCGCGTACGGTCAAGGTAGAAGGATAAGGCCCTCCTACAGTCCAGGGTATGCAGGACCATTTCAGCCTGGCTGGCGTGCGGCCTGGGAAAGAAGGTCGGAAGAACCACCTCCTGGTTGAGATGAAAAGGAGAAACCACTTTTGGAAGAAACTTAGGGTGAGTCCGTAAGACTACCCGATTTCTGTAGAACCTAGTGTAAGGAGGATCAGACACTAGGGCCTGCAGTTCACTAACACGCCTAGCAGAGGTAAGGGCTACCAAAAACAATGTTTTCCAGGAGAGAAAATGAAGAGGGCAGGAAGCCATAGGTTCAAAGGGCAGACAGGTAATCCGCTGTAAGACCACATTCAGATCCCACTCTGGGGCTGGTGGGCGCAAAGGAGGCTTAAGGAAAAGGAGGCCTCGGAGAAAACGAGCTACCAAAGGATGGTTGGAAAGAGGCCTGCCGTCCACCTGAGCGTGATGCGCAGAGAGAGCACTGAGGTGGACCCTGACAGAGTTGGACTTAAGGCCAAGGTTGGAGAGGTAAAGCAAATATTGCAAGACCACTGCCACCACGCAGGAGAAAGGATCCTCACACTGCTGAGCACACCACACGGAGAAGCGACGCCACTTAAGAGCGTAGGACCTCCGGGTGGATGGTCGCCTGGAGGCCAAGACGACCTCTTCCACCTCCCGAGGCAGCAGGAGGGGAGCAAGAACTACCCTTTCAGCAGCCAGGCCATCAGATGAAGGGACCGGAGGTTGGGGTGTAGGAGAGTTCCCTGATCCTGTGACAGGAGATCGGGTTGAAACCCCAGAGGAAGAGGAGTGTCCACCGCCAGCTGCAGCAGAAGCGGGAACCAGGATTGTCTCGGCCACCGGGGAGCCACCAGGATCATCGAGGCTCCGTCCTTGAGAACCTTGAAGAGCGTCCGAGACACTAGTGGCATGGGAGGAAAGGCATACAAGAGGCCCGTGGACCATGGAATCAGAAAAGCATCCGCCGCTACTCTGAGAGGATGCGGTTGTCGAGAGCAGAATCTGGGAAGTTGCCGGTTCAGAGGACTGGCAAACAGATCCATGGTGGGGAGGCCCCACTTGAGAAAGATCTGTTGAACCACCAACAGATCCAATCTCCACTCGTGTGGTTGGAGGATCCTGCTCAGCTTGTCTGCCAGGTAATTTTCCTGACCTGGGAGATAGACAGCTTTGAGGAGGATGCCGTGGCTGACGGCCCAAGAGCACAGTTTTTGTGCCTCCTGACAGAGAAGGATCCCCTGTGCCTCCTTGTTTGTTCACATAGAACATTGCAACTTGATTGTCCGTCTGGACCAGCAGACTGGTGAGAAGTGAGGTGGGAGAAGGCTCTCAGAGCTAGGCGGATGGCTCTGAGCTCCACGAAGTTGATCTGCTGAGCAGACTCCCAAGGAGTCCAGAGGCCTTGAGTACATGTCCCTTGGCAATGTGCTCCCCAACCCAGGAGAGAAGTATCGGATGTCGGTACCTGAGAAGGCAGAGGAGATTGAAAATCTACTCCCAGCACTAGGTTTGGCAGATGAAGCCACCACCGCAGAGAAGAGACCAGCAAGTCGGATATCTGTACTGAGTCCGCCAGGCTTCCTGTGGCCTGATGCCATTGAGTGCGAAGGCACCACTGAGCAGGTCGCATGTTCAGGCGGGCATTGGGGGTTACATGGACCGTGGAAGCCATATGGCCGAACAGTCTCAGAAATTGCCTGGCAGAGACCAGGGAATTGCTGTGAAAGTGGCTGGCGAGATCCATGAGCCTGTGGGCCCTGTCCAGAGGCAGGAAGGCCCGCGCCTGAAGTGTGTCCAACCTGGCGCCTATGAATTCGAGATTTTGAGATGGGAGCAAAGTGGACTTTGCGAAGTTTATGACAAATCCCAAGTGCTGGAGTAGAGTCACAGTGCGATGAGTGGCTTCCTGGGAAGACTGGGCTCTGATGAGCCAGTCGTCCAGGTATGGAAACACAAAAAGGCCTTGAAGTCTTAGATAGGCCGCCACCATTGCTAGGTATTTGGTGAACACCCTGGGGGCGGAGGATAGGCCAAAGGTCAGTACCCTGTACTGGTAATGATTTCCACCCACAACAAACCTGAGATATTGTCTGTGGCCTGGATGAATAAGGATGTGAGTATACGCATCCTTTAGATCTAAGGAGCATAGCCAGTCTCCCTGCTGGAGGTAGGGCAGCAGGATTCCAAGGGTAAGCATCTTGAACTTTTCCCTTTCCAGGAACTTGTTGAGGTTTCGCAAGTCCAGGATGGGTCTGAGGCCTCCTGTTCTTTTTGGTACCAGAAAGTACCTGGAATAAAAGCCGTGACCTCTTAGGTGTTGGGGCACCGGTTCCACAGCCTGTTCCTGAAGAAGACTTGCTAACTCCTGAAGGAGTAAGTCCCTGTGCAGAGAGAGTCTTGGAGGCTCCCCTGGAAAGTAGGAGGGAGGTACCTGGTGAAAGTGTAGAAGATAGCCTTTTTGAACTATATGAAGCACCCAGGTATTTGATGTGATGGCTGACCACCTGTGGGCAAAGTGGACCAGCCGGCCTCCTGTGCTGAGAGGAACCAGCGGAAGGGAAGAGGCTATGCTGATGGAGTCAAAAACCCCCACCCTGCTGAGCAGGGGCCGGTGTTGTGGGCTTGGGGGCCTGCTGCCTATGGGACCCATTACCCCGTCCCTTGGCCTGCTGACCCTGTTGGGAAGCTGCTGAGGCCTGAAAATGAGGGTAGTGTTTATAGGCAGCCGCCTTCCTCGGGTAAAAGGGCTTTTTCCCCGAGCCCTTCTTCTTCTGAGAAGGGGCAGAGGTTTTTCTGGACAGCTGAGTCCTGGGCAGAGTCTCGGTCTCGATCTGTGCAGCCTTTTCAGCCATGGGCTTGCCAAAGAGGTTTTCACCTCTGCAGGGGACATCGACCAACTTGTCCTGTACCCATGGCTCGAGGTCGGATGACTGAAGCCAAGCCTGTCGGCGGGCACCGATGCCGGCTCCGGCTACCCGAGCCGATGCTTCGAAGCCATCGTAGGCTGCTCGAGAAATAAACTTCGAGCACTCTCGAATACCAGTGGACAAGGCCTGGAACCTTTGCAAAGGTTCCTCGGAGAGACCAGCAGAGAACCCGGCAATCTCCTTTGCCAGGTCTCGGAGATACATGCCCATGTAGAGCTGGTAGGTCTGGACTCGACAAGCAAGCATAGAGCCCTGGAAGCACTTCCTACCGAGGGCATCCATGTTCCGGGCCTCCCGGCCGGGAGGCACCAAGGAGTGCATCTTTTGACTCCTGAGTCGATGCATGGCCGATTCCACCACCATGGAATGGTGCGGTAGTTGTGCCTTTTGGAACCCGGGGCTCTTGGGGACTCGATAAATGGAATCGACCCGCTTGCTTAACACCGGCGCCGATGCCGGGCTCTCCCACATGCGGAAGAGAAGTCGCTCCAGCATCGGAGGAACCGGTACAGTAAAAGCCTCCTTCGGGGGAGAGTCATACTGGAGGGCATCGAGCTCTTCGGCTCCTCCTTGGGATCCGTGGGGAAGGCCAAGGCCTTGGCCATATCCCGCACGAAGTCCGAGAACCGGGTGTCCTCCGGGGGGGGGGGGGGGGGGCCCGGCACCCAGGTTCGGACTCGGGCGAGTCCAATGGGATGCACCGAGTCCGAAAAGTACCGGGTGACTCTTCATCCTCCGTCTCCCAGCCCGACTCCTCGGAGGAGGAATCGAGCGGCTCCGGTCGGGTGGGCACCGATGCCCTCCGCCCCGACGCCGGCGTCGACAACCTCGGTCCCGAACGGGAGGCCGAGGGAGACAGTGACCGAGGATCGACTCGAGCTCGCATGGACTCGAGGATCGGCTCGGTCTCCGGGGTCGACTTGGACGTCGACGTCCCGGTGGTCGGGGCAGAAGCACCGGCAAGGCCAGCGATCAATGCCCGCTGCTGGTCCATGAAGGCAGCGAAACTGCTCTCCAAGGCCGTCAACCTGAGTCCGAGCTCAGGAGATCTAGCAGCCCCCGACTCGGGCCCCGACGGCGTCGGGCCCGACGTCGGCTCCTTCGGAGGCGAGTCCACGAGTACTACAGTACTCACGTGTCCAGGAGACTCCATTTCGAGACGAGGATGTTTTGAAGGCCTCTCCGACTCTGAGGACCCGGGACGGCTATCGGGGCTATGCGACCTGGCACTCAAGGAACCAGGAGCGTCCACCGACGCCGCCCTCGTGGGTTTTTTCTTCCTATGATGTTCCCGGGCAGGAGGACCCCCGCTCAGAGGAACTCAGACGATGCTCAGGACCAGAGTCCCGGGATGTCGAAGCCTCTGACGAGGTCCGGGCCCGGCCGGACGCGAAGTCAGAGAAGATTCGTTCTTTTTGATGCTGCCGACTCCTCAACGCTTTTGAGGACATTTTGCCACACGGACCACAGATCATCGGGTCATGATCGGGTCCGAGGCAGCGGAGGCAGCAGTCGTGTGTGTCGGTAAGAGACATAAGCTTCTTACAGCGATCACACTTTTTAAACCCGCTAGCAGCCATCGGGGTAAAAAGGGCCCCTGCGAGGTCAAAAGACAGAGTTGCCAGTGAAAAAAAGAAAAAATGGCGCGAACACTAGTCACGAAGGACAAAAACCGAAAAAATAAAGAATGGACTCGATACCGGCGTATCGGGCCCGGGCAGGAAAAGGATCCGGCGTCGAACCGAGAAAAGAATATTAAAGAAAATCAACTTTTTCAGCGGCGATCACAAACAACGTCTGTAGGGCTCCGCGAAAAAAAGAAGACTGAGCAAGATGGCACCCTTGGGCGCGAAGGGGACCGCGCATGCGCGCTGCAATTCCCAAAGGCTTTCTTTGAAAGCTGGGGAAATTGCTCCACGAGGGCTCCGTCGGCGCCAGCGTCACCCATATGTGAGGACTGACTTCCTGCTTGGTCCTGGAGAATCCCTGATTTCTCAGGTAGGCCGCCACCACTGCCAGGCATTTGGTAAAGACCCTGGGAGCAGAGGTAAGGCCAAAAGGCAATACTCTGTACTGATAATGGTTTCCTCCCACAATGAACCTGAGGTACTTTCTGTGGTCTGGATGAATGAGGATGTGAGTGTAGGCATCCTTTAGATCTAAGGAGCATAGCCAATCTCCCTGCTGGAGGTAGGGCAGAAGTGTTCCAAGAGTAAGCATCTTGAACTTCTCCTTTTCTAGGAACTTGTTGAGATTTCTGAGGTCTAGAATAGGCCGAAGGCCACTGGTTCTTTTGGGTACCAGGAAATACCTGGAGTAGAACCCTTGACCTTGTAAGTGGGGAGGCACAGGCTCCACTGCCCTGTCGACTAACAGACCTTGGAGCTCCTGAAGGAGAAGATCTGTGTGCAGGACACGGCAAGCAAGCATCGAGCCCTGGAAGCACTTTCTACCAAAACCATCGAGGTTCCGGGCCTCCCTGCCAGGGAGCACCGCGGAGTGCATCTTCTGACTTTTCAGGCGATGCATGGTCGATTCCACCACCATGGAATGGTGTGGTAGCTGCGCCTTCTGAAAGCCAGGGCTCTTCCGGAGTTGATAGATCGAATTGACCCGCTTGCTTAGAACCGGCGCCGAGGCCGGTGCCTCCCACATCCGGAAGAGGAGCCGTTCCAGCATCGGAGGAACCAGAACAGTAAAGGCCTCCTTCGGAGGAGAGTCATACTGTAGAGCCTCGAGCTCCTCGGCTCGAGGCTCTTCCTCGGGGTCCGCAGGGATAGCCAACGCAGTGGCCATATCCCGGACGAACTCCGAGAACTGGGTATCCTCTGGGGGGGGGGGGAGGGGATCTACTCTGGGTGGGGATCTACTCCGGGGCTCAGACTGCGGTGAGTCCGATGGGACGCACCGAGTCCTGAAGGTGTCGGGGGACTCCTCGTCCTCCGTCTCCCAGGCAGACTCGTCTGATGAGGAATCGGGGTCCGACTGCGCGGAGCCTGTGAGCACCCGCCCCGATGCCGACGGTACCGGCGTTGATGCCCTTGGTCCTGAACGGGAGGTCGAGGGAGACCGCGACCGAGGTCGACCTCGAGCCTTCATGGTCTCGAGTATCGGCTCGGTCTCCGGGGTCGACTTCGATGTCGATGTCCCGGTGGTCAGGGCAGATGTGCCAGACAGGCTGGCCATCAGTGCACTGTTCCCTCTAAGCTGTGCGCGTGTGCGCGCGCAGACACCTCGGCGAGCGAGCGCACATACTTTACAACAGAGCGCACAAAAATTATGGCTCTGATTCTGATAGAAAACAACACAGACATCTTAAAATTGAAAAGTTATTATTTATTTATTTATTACAATTTCTTATATACCGCACTATTGTCAGCACGGTTTACATACAACAAAATGACCATAACAAACTGTTTGGCTTCACATAGAACAGGAGAAAACAACTTGGATAACATGCTTATGATTGTAATTACTAGAAATTTCCTGCTTCATTTAGTAATCGTCTATTTTCATTTAATTTGATTAAAATCAATGTGGTGTACATACTGAATTCTGACGTGTAGTCAAATTTTAAAGTATATAACTCAGAGTGTCGTTATGTGGCGCACAAAAATTTACCTTCCTTCAAAAGCTGCACACAGCTGATATTTTATGCGCACACAGCCTACAGAAAATTAGAGGGAACATTGCATCAGTGCCCGCTGCTGTTCCATGAAGGCAGACAGTCTGCTCTCCAAGGCTGTCAGCCTGAGACCCAGCAGCCCCCGACTCGGGCCCCAGCGGGGCCGGGCCCGACATCAGCTCTCTGGGAGGAGAGTCCACGAGGACTACAGGACTTACGTGTCCAGCAGACTCCGGCTCCACTCGAGGTACTTTGGGAGGCTTCTCCTGTTCCACAGGCCCAGGGCGACGGTCGGGGGTCTGAGACCTAGCTCTCGAGGAGCCAGGGACCTCTTCTGACGACGCCCTCGCGAGCCGCTTCTTCCTCTTTCGTTCCCGGTCGGGGGACCCCCTGTCCGAGGAGCCCCGACGGTGCTCGGGATCCAATTCCCGAGATGTCGAGGCCTCAGACGAGGTCCGGGCCCGGCCGGAGGCCGAGTCAGAGAAAAGCCTTTCCTTTTGGTGCTGACGACTTCGAAGCACCTTGGAAGACATTTTTCCACATGGTCCACACGTCTTAGGATCGTGGTCAGGACCGAGGCACCGAAGGCAGCAGTCGTGTGTGTCGGTGAGAGACATTAACTTCTTGCACCGATCACACTTTTTGAATCCACTGGAAGCCATCGGGAAAAAGAGAGTCCCCGCGAGGTCAAAGGACCGGCCTTCCAGGGAAAAAGAAAAAAAGGGCGTAACGCCAGCCACGAAGGGCAAAAACCGATAAAAAGATCGGGCTCGATACCGGTGTACCGAAACCGGTGGGAGGGGAACCGGCGTCGAACCGGAGAAAAAATAGCGAAGGAATCGCGAAAAAATCTAACAATTTTCCGGGAGGACTAGGACACACGTCCGGTGGGCTTCACGGAAAGAGAGAGACTGAGCAAGATGGCACCTTTAGGCGGGAAGGGAACCGCGCATGCGTGCCTGCATTCCCAAAGGCTTTCTTGGAAAGCTGGAGAAATGCTCCGCAAGGGCTCCATCGACGTCGATGTCACCCATATGTGAGGACTGACTTCCTGCTTGGTCCTGGAGAAAAATAAAAAACAAATATATATGGGGTAAGTTGGGAGAGTGGTATTTGGTATTATTGAGAGGGGATAAAAGCAGCATGGTAGGATAAGCATTAATGAAGGCGCTGAGAAGGTCTTGTCAATACACAGAGGGGGGAAGTTCATGGTGGGGGGGTGGGAACTGGTATAATGTGAAGAAAAGGACTGGCTGTTTATGTTCCTGCATGAGTAGATGAAGTAGAGCTGCATCGTGATATGTGGAATGTAAGGAGTGACGACATTGTCTAAAAATTGGGGGAATTATTGTTAGAAGGGGGGTAATGACTGTTTCTGGGTATGGAGTTAAAGTTTGTATGGGGTTCAAGGGTACTGTGCTGTATATTTTTGATGGTGCTTAATAAAATTTAAATTACAAAAAAAAAAAATAAAGGTCACTAGAAACAAATTTATTTTTCTTTCTACTCACAGACTATTCTACTTGTATGCTAAGCTATATTTGATTTAAGTAAAAAAGCTCTCTAGAAACAAATTTATTTCAGTAACTATTTACTCTATTTTACTTTCTAGGTTAAACTAAACTCTGATTTGATTTAAATGAAAAGCTCTCCAGAAACACATTTATTTTAAAGTCTATTTACTCTTATTTTATATTCTATGCTAGTCTATACTCTGCTTTGACTTAAATACAAAGCTCACTGGTGGTACTAAGACCTGAATGACTAAGCAGAAACACTGAATTCTAAAATACACATCAGCTTTAACCCCAAGAAGTCCCTTTTACCCCAAAATTTAAAGTTTATTCCAGAAGATTATACTCAAGTGTAGATCTACTTCCAGTTGTAGCAGTCCCTTTTGGTAGTCCTTCAACACTACCAAAAGGGACTACCATGATGACTTATTCCTGCTGTTCATGGAGAACACCTGCTATAGGTGAGTAAGGTTAAATTAGACTTAACTGCTAATTGTAGTTCCTGGAGTAGCTCCAGTCTAGTCCCGGAATCTTTGGGTTGTCAACCTCATCTAGCAGCTTTGGAGACTGAGAAACTTCAGTGCTGTGATGTCACCAGTATATATAGGGGCTGGCACCGCCTTCTCACCTCAGTTTACCTATTGACAAAGCAGACTCACCAGAGCAACAAGTAAGTAATACAGTGGAGAATAAAATCTCTGCTCAACTAAACAACAATGGTCCGCCAGCCCCCCCCCCCACTGACTACACGAACTACGCAGCCAGAGCGCCGCGAGATCCCCCGTCCAGAACCCCGGTTTTCCCCTAAATCACAATTAACATGAAGAAAACCCAAAATAAAGGTGCTTACCAGTAACACCGGTGCTGCTTCAGGTCCGCGCTCTGAATGAGCCCGGGTGGGACCCGGGACTAGACTGGAGCTACTCCAGGAACTACAATTAGCAGGTAAGTCTAATTTAACCTTCCTGATCGTCCCTCCAGTCTAGTCCCGGAATCTTTGGGTATGTACCAGAGCAGTACATTACGATGAACGGGAGGGATGCGCTAGACCGGCCTGAAGCACAGCCGATCCGAAACAGGTTCCCTGTCCGCCTGTACGTCCAGACGATAATGCTTCACAAAGGTATTCAAAGACGACCACGTAGCCGCTTTACAGATGTCCGCCGCCGGCACCAAACTATATTCCGCCCAAGACGCCGCTTGCGCTCTAGTGGAATGAGCTTTTAGCCCCCTGGCACCATGCGACCCTGCAGAAGATACGCCGAAGCGATAGCCTCCTTAACCCAACGAGCAATGGAAGCCTTCGACGCCGCTTCCCCCTTCCTGGGCCTGGCAAACAGCACGAACAGCCTATCGGACTTCCGGAACGGCAAGTTCTCTGAACATACTTCTTCAACGCCCGCCGAATATCTAAACGATGAAGGCGCTCCGCTGAGCGACCTCATCCCTTTTCGCGAAACACAGGTAACGCCACCACTTGGCTCAAATGAAAGGCTGAGACCACCTTCGGTAAGAACGACGGAACCGGCCTCGGCACCACCTTAGAAGTGAAGAAAGTCAAAAAGGGCTCCCTACATGATAGAGCTTGCAATTCCGAAACACGTCTAGCAGAAGCAATGGCCACCAAAAATACCACCTTCAAAGTAAGATCCTTCAAAGTAGCCTCCCCTAAAGGCTTAAAAGGCGCCTTCCCCTAAGGCGTCCAACACTAACGGCAGATCCCAAGCTGGAACCGTTCGCATATGGGGTGGCCGGAGAAGCGAGACCGCTTTCAAAAAACGCTTAATATCCGGATGACTGCCCAGCGAGGCACCCTGCACCTTTCCCCTATAACAGGATAAAGCCGCCAGCTGAACCTTCAGAGAGGCCGCCGCCAAGCCCTTCTGAAAACCATCCTGCAAAAAGGAGAGAACTTGCGGAATCGACGCCCGTAAAGGAGCACATGCCCTCTCTGCACACCAAGCCTCAAAGATACGCCACACCCTGACGTAAGCCAGGGAAGTCGACTTCCGTCTCGCCTTCAACAAAGTAGCAATCACTGCCGCTGAATAACCTCTGGCTTTCAACTGCGCCCGTTCAATAGCCAGGCCGTAAGCGAGAATCGATCCACCTGCGGCATGCAAAGAGGACCCTGACTGAGGAGATCCGTGCGAAGGGGAAGCCTCCATGGTCGCTCCCCTAACAGTCGGACTAAGTCCGCATACCAAGGCCTTCGCGGCCAATCCGGAGCAATGAGAACCACTTGCCCTCTGTGTTTCTCTATACGCTGTATCACCCGCCCGATCAACACCCACGGCGGGAACACATACAGCAGCTGCCCCTCTGGCCATCTTTGGATGAGAGCATCGAGGCCCTCCGACATCTGTTCCCTTTTCCTGCTGAAGAAACGATCGACCTTCGCAGACCGAAATGATGCCATGAGATCCATCACCGGCTGGCCCCAGCGCTGCACTATCATCGCAAACACGTCCGGATGCAGAACCCACTCACCCGGGTTCACCTTTACTCGACTCAGAAAATCGGCCTCCACATTGTCCACGCCGGCGACGTGCGCGGCCGACAAAGCCACCAGGTTGTCCTCGGCCCACTGGAACAAAACATCCGCCTCTTCCTCCAGCGGTACGCTGTTGTGCCCCCTTGGCGATTTATGTAAGCAACCGCCGTCGCGTTGTCCGAGAACACCCGAACGGCCTGCCCCTGAAGCCCGGGGCCAAACTCTCGAAGCGCCAACACCACCGCTCGCAACTCCAGTCTGTTGATCGCCCATGACCTTTCCAGGTCGGACCACTGTCCTTGAACCCAGCGACCCTGACAATGGGCCCCCCAGCCAAACAGGCTGGCATCTGTCGTCAGTGAAATCCAATCCGGCACCTCTAACGACATTCCCGACTTGAGACTCCCCGGCCGCAACCACCACCGTAGCGCCAGACGGGTTTGCGGAGGACAGGTTAACCGACGGGAAAGAGGATCGTTCTGATGCGACCACCTTCGCAACAGGGCCCGTTGGAGAGGCCTCATGTGGGCCCGAGCCCACGGAACCAATTCCAGAGTCGCCGCCATAGTCCCAAACACCTGCAGATAATCCCAGGCCGTGGGACAGCTCTGGCCGAGAAAGCGACGTATCAGAAGCCTGAGACCCAACACTCTCTGCTGAAGCAGAAACACACGCCCCGCTTTGGTATCGAAACGAGCTCCGAGATACTCCAGGTTTTGGGACGGTTCCAACTTGCTCTTTGCCATGTTGACCACCCAACCGAGACTCTCTAACAACGCCATCACTCTCGCTGTGGCGGAAACACTCTCTTATCGGGACTTCGCCCTGATCAACCAATCGTCCAGATAGGGGTGCACCAAAACGCCCTCCTTTCGCAAGGCCGCCGCCACCACTACCATAACCTTGGTGAATGTTTGCGGCGCCGTTGCCAGTCCAAACGGGAGCGCCTGAAATTGAAAATGACCCATGGGCACCGCGAACCTGAGGAATTTCTGATGCTCCTGGCGGATCGGGATGTGCAGATACGCCTCCGAGAGATCCAGGGACGTCAGAAACTCCCCTTTTCTCACTGCCACAATAACAGATCGCAGAGTCTCCATGCGAAAATGGGATACGCACAGACACCGATTCACGCGCTTTAGGTCTAAAATGGGACGCCAGGTGCCCTCCTTCTTTGGCACTACGAAATAAATCGAGTATCGACCGCACCCGAACTGGTCGGCCGGAACCAGAACAATCGCCCTGAGCCGGAGAAGCCTGTGCACCGTTTCCTGCACTGCCCTCAGTTTTGCTCGCGAGCTGCACGGGGAACGAACGAAAGACTCGGCTACCGGCCGTAGCAGCTCTAGAGCATAACCTTCGCGAACCACCTCTAGCACCCACTGATCGGACGTGAGTTGGGCCCAGGCAGGGTAAAACTCCCATAGTCGACCCCCTACGGGAATTAACTCCCCCTGGACCCCCCTGACTTCATTGTGGCTTCTTGAAGGAGGAGGACGCAGACGCGAACCCCTTGTTCGCTCCTCGAAACCCCCGAAATCCCTGGGACCTATTAGTGAAACGCCCTCGCTGGGATTGGCCGCCCCTGGGGGAAGGGAAGCGGCGAAAATCACGCTGCTGACCTCTAGGGCCAGGAACTGAACGGCTCTGCTTCTGCCTGTCTTCCGGCAATCAGCCACCTTTGGATTCCCCCAAATCCTTCACCAACTTCTCCAAATCCTCACCAAAAAGCAGCTTCCCCCGGAATGGAAGCTTACTCAACCTCGCCTTGGAAGACCCATCAGCCGCCCAATTCCGTAGCCAGACACACCTCCGCCCTGCGACCACCGAAGCCATACTCTTGGCTAAACCCCGAATCAAGTCATACTGAAGATCTGCGAGATACGCCGCTCCAGACTCTAACCGGGCCGCCTCCTTGGGAACTTCCTCGCAGTGGTTGCCGCGGACCTTTTGCGCCCACCGCAAACAGGCCCTCGCTACCCAGGCCCCGCAAATAGACGCTTGCAAGGATAAGGCATTAGCCTCAAAAATCTGCTTCAACAAGGTGTCCAACTTGCGGTCCTGCGCATCCTTAAGCGCCGCCGCACCTTCCACCGGGATGGTAGTTTTCTTAGTAACCGCAGAGACTGCCGCATCCACCCGTGGTGCTTTAAACAACTCGCGATCCTGATCCAAAAGGGGGTACAGCCGCGCCATGACTCTCGCACCCTTAAGCGCGGTCTCAGGCATATTCCACTTCTCCTGAATCATCTCTCTAAAGACCCTGTGCACCGGAAATGCCCTTTGATTCTTCCGAAAGGCCTGCAGCAAGGGATCCTCTAGGGAAGCATCTTCCGACGGCCCTGCGTCCGGTATATTCAGGGCCTTGAGGGACTCAGCAATGAGTGCCGGTAGCTCCTCCCTACGAAACACCCGCACTACGCGAGCTTGATCCTCCTCGCGGATCTCCCCTTCCTCGACATCCTCCAAGTCCCTGTCAAGCTCCGCCTCCTCGGATCGCAAGTCCTCTGACCCCACGGAGAGAGCTAACTGTTCTGTAATCGACCTTGCCCGCTTGGCGCTAATGCCTGATGCCACTGCCGATCCGGGTGAAGCTGGCCTCTTCTGCCCCAGTACCGTTCCTGAAGTACTGGGACCGGGACCCCCCTGAGGGCCAGCCAAAGACCTGTGGAGCAGAGCCAGAAAGTCTGGCGAAAAAATGGCAGCCAAACTGCCCGCTATAGGCGGCTGAGAGAGCTGCGGAGCCAGAGTCAACTGAGAAACGAGCCCAGACTCCGGAGCTGGCAGGGAAGAGAGACCAGGATCCATAGGGGCCTCCAATACCTCTTGCCCCCTCTCCGCCTCAGCCTCTGCGTTACTGTCAGCCAATTCAGGAGCGCAGCCCCTACAAACCCCTTCAGGCGATACGGAGCTCCTCCTGGCCCCACATAACAAACAAGGCTGTTTGGAAGGCATGCTGCCTCTATATTCACCGGCAGCTAAGCCCCCCCCCCCCCCAAAACAATAATTTTTTTTTTTTTTAGACCAGTAGCCCCAGGACTAGCCCCTCAGCGAAACCCTGAAGAAAGGACTGAAAAACGAAGCCCCTGGGCCGAGAAATGCCACGCCAAAGCCCCAACGATGAAACCGCGATTATTTTCCCGCTGGACACACACGCGGGCAGGCCTGCTCCGGCCAACCCGTCACTCACCGCAATTGCCGCCGCCTGTGCCGATGCTGATCGCTAACACCCGCAACTGCTCTGGGGGCTCTCCCCCTCTTACCTTCGCCCAGCTGAACCGGACTGCGAATTCCTGGCGGTCCTCCGCCCTGGGAAACACCATGCAGCTGCGAGTGACTTCCCGAGCAGACAGCTATGGCAGGCAAACACTTCTGCACTCGCTGTGCTCTGAAGCCAGCCGGTTCCTATCCTTACCACCCGGACAGGTAACCAGGCGAAGATCCTCTTCCCCGGAGTCTCGGAGCACCCCGTCCAGACTCCTGACCGCCCCACTTAGCAATGAACTGGATGGGGGGGGGGGGAGCAGGGGATCTCAAGGCAATAGCAGCAAACGCTCACCCAGCCAGAGCCGGCAGAGAATTTTAAGAAAAAATATTACCACAGCTGTCCATCTAACTAATTCCTATCCTAGCTTTACTTAATCGTTCCTCAAGTGAGCCCCTAGAACCCCTGGGCTCACCCCTCCTCTAGCTGCTTTGGAGACTGATAAACTGGGGTGAGAAGGCGGTGCCAGCCCCTATATATAGTGGTGACATCACAGCACTGAAGTTTCTCAGTCTCCAAAGCTGCTACATGAGGTTGACAACCCAAAGATTCCGGGACTAGACTGGAAGGACGATCAGGAACTATGCTTTCTTGAAACACCATAATGTACAAAAAGGGAACAGTAAGACTACTTCAAATCAGTATGTAAAACAGCAAGTGTACCCCCTATTTTCTGCAACACAATTGTTGGTATTTTGTAAACCACTTTTATATCTTTGATATAAGGGAGCATTAACAAGTTTTAATTAAACAAAAACAATTGATCTGCTAATTACTTATTATGCAATTAAAATTCCTGATTCTAAACCATTCTGAAGAGTAAACCTTACAAGACAGAGTTGGGGAATCTTGTCTTACATAAAGGTCTCAAAGGTTTTAAATTTAGCTGTCATCATAAAGGTTAGTGGCAACTCACGTCACAATGTCTGAAGACGTACGAAAAAGTACTTGATACTTGTCTGTCTGAATAGGGTTACAAGACGTTTTAAATATTTGGGTTTCATTCCATCCACTGTCAGTTTACAAATGCGAAAAACTGAAAACTACACTGACTCTGACCAGAAGCAAACCAGAAAATCACCCTTGAAGTCACATAAAACCCAGGCTAACATCTAAAGATTTGTGGACCTTGGTGCAGCTATGGGAATGGCGTTCATGGAAGGATAGCTAAGAAACAATAACTGCTTTCTAAAAAGAACTTTGATGGCTGCTTCAGATTCACCAAAGAGCATCTGGATGACCCACAATGACTTCTAGAATAATGTTCTCTAGACAGAAAAATCAAATATTGAACTTTTTGACAACAAAATATGTTTTGTTTGGTGGAAAGCAAATGCTGCTTTCCAAAGAACCTCTTCCCAATTATCAAGCATGGTGGTGGAGGTCTCGTAATGTTGTGCTGCTTTGTTGCATCAGGACCTAGATGACATGCCATTATTGACAGAATCATGAATTCTGCTTTTTATGAGAAAAATGAAGAGGATAATGTCAAGTCATTCTTTTGTGAGCTGAAACTGAACCAAAATTGGATCATGCAACAAGATGACTTCAAATACATCTACAGAACTGAAGACATTTTTTTGTTCTGGACTGTCTAAATCTCAACCTAAACTCTACTGGAATGTTGTGCAAGATCTTTAACGCCTATATTTGAGGGCTTCTTTGCGGAAACGTATTACTAAATAGACCGGGATGAAGCATGGGCCGAAATTCTTTAGAGTGACATGAGAAAGAAATCAACAATTACAGGAAAACATTTTTATAGTTTGTGCTGCTGCTCAAGGAGGCAACACCAGTCACTGAAGGTAGGGTTCAATTTTTCTCACAAAAAAAAGAAATTATTGAATAAGTAATCAAAATATATCTTTTCTGTCCAAGCTGCTTCTTAAATGGTACTGTTCTCTTCTTGGGTTCTTGATTATGATCAAAACTTTTGTTTTAGCATAACTGTGCTAAAACACTAGGTGTTCACTCTCAGAAATGCATAAGCACATCTTCTGGGAATTTTAAGTGCAAGGAAAGATTTCTTCATAAGGAATATTAAATCAGCAGAACAAAGGTGCTGTTTGGTGTAATAAACTGGTTATTGAGAAGAAAGCAAAGAGATGAGAATGATAGCTGTAAGATGCAGACTGAAATTTTGTCCAATATTTTTAAAAAGAAAATCTGGTAATAAAGAGTTGCCATTATTAGAGAGAGAGCAAGAAGGTGTTAAATAAAGAATGAATGTTGAGTTGGCTTGCTTTGTGCCACCATCTAGTAGTGAACCACAAAAGATATGAATGGGGCGAGACCAGGGCCAGCACTACCATCAGGCAAACTAGACAGTTGCCTAGAGCACCAATGTTCCGCGGTGGCAATGACTTTACAGTAAAACAGCAACAGAGCACTTACCAAATGCCTCCGAAGCAGAGTGGTGTTGCTGTTAGAAATATGATGACAGAAAAAGACCACATGGCCTATCTAGTCTGTCCTTCCATATCAACAACTACAACTGTCCCCTTTTTACCTTTAGAGATCCTCTGTGTTTGTCCCATGCTTTTTTGAATTCAGTTACTGTCCTCATCTCTACCACCTCCACTGGGAGACTATTCCATGGATCCACTACTCTTTCCGTAAAAAAATATTTCCGCATATCACTCCTGAATCTATCTCCCTTCGCCCTCCTCCTATGTCCCCTCGTAGCAGAACTTGCTTTCAATTGAAAGAGGCTCTCTCCCTGAACATTTATGCCACGGAGGTATTTAAAAAACTCAATCATATCACCTCTATCACGCCTTTCCTCTAAGGTGTACATATTAAGATCCTTCAGTCTGTCCTCATATGCTTTATAATGAAGACCACTAATCATTTTAGTAGCCACCCTCTGCACCGACTCCATCCTGTTCACATCCTTTTGAAGGTGCGGTCTCCAGAATTGCACACTATACTCCAAATGAGGTCACACCACAGACTTATAGAGAGGCATTATCACCTCCTTTTTTCTGCTAGCCATTCCTCTCCGTATGAACCAAGCATCCTTCTAGCTTTTGCCGTCGCCTCTTCTACCTGTTTAGCTACTTTAAGATCATCAGACACAACCACGCCTAGGTCCCACTCTTCTTTAGTGGACAAAAGTACTTCACCCCCTATACTATATTGCTCCCTTGGATTGCTGCAGCCCAAATGCATGACCTTACATTTTTTAACATTAAATCCCAGCTGCCAAATTCTAGACCATTCTTCAAGCTTAGCTAGATCCCTCCTCATGTTATCTACCCCTTCCTGGGTGTCTACTCTATTGCAGATTTTGGTATCATCCGCAAAGAGGCAAACCTTACCTGAAAGCCCTTCCGCTATATCACTAACAAAGATGTTAAAAAGAATCGGACCAAGGACAGATCCCTGGGACACACCACTGATAACATAGGTGAGCCTACTAGAAGGGTGTCCGCCTAGGGTACTGGAAAATCAGCTATGTTCACCAGGAGCCAGTCAAAACCCCACTCTGGATTTTGGCAAGTGAGACAGTTGGGCTTTTTGAAGCCCTGTTGCCTTGGATTGGTATGAGAAATCTGTTTTGGTTTTGAAGAGCAGGGCAAAGGAGTATATCTAAGCCTGTGAGAGTAACAGACCCTTCTGCACCCAATGCTTTGAGATCTCCGGGAAGAGGAGGCTGCTTGATCATGGTAGCAGCTTCCTGGACATTATCTGAGCACAGCAGCACATGGCATATCAGTGAGCCACTCCTGCACTCTGGGTTGCAAATCCGAGGCCTGAAGTAATGAGAGTCTGCAGAGACTAATACTCATGGCAGCAGCAACCCTCAATGCTGTATTAAAAATAAACATCGTTCAGACAATGTATTTTCCACAGTCCTTCCCCTTGGCCCACTAAAAAACGGAACCTCAACACCTTCTCTGAGAGAAAGAGTAGTTACTCACCTGTAACAGGTGTTCTCCAGGAGCAGCAGGAATCAGTCCTCACATATGGGTGACATCGGCGCCGAAGGAGCCCACGTGCGGAGCATTTCCCCAGCTTTCAAGGAAAGCCTTTGGGAATGCAGCGCGCATGCGCGGTCCCCTTCCCGCCCAAGGGCGCCATCTTGCTCAGTCTGATGACATAGCTAAAAGACAGCAAAAAATCAAAATGAATGATATGACTGCAACTCCACGGGAGGAGGGAGGGTCGTGAGGACTGATTCTTGCTGCTCCTGGAGAACACCTGTTACAGGTGAGTAAAGCACAGTTACTTACCTGTAACAGGTGACCTCTGGGAACAGCAGGAATAAGTCTTCACATATGGGTACGTCGGTACCGACGGAGCCTGCGCGGGAACGCTCCCCAGCTTCCCAAAAAGGAAAGCTTTTGGGAGCATCCCACAGCGCCTGCGCGCTGCCTTCCCGCCTTTCCTAACCGCCTCTCCTCAGTTCGGTTTTAAAGCTGAGACAAAGAGAGAGGGGAAAGGAAAGATAGATAGAGAGATACAACTCCTAGGGGAGGTGGGTGGGTTGTGAAGACTTATTCCTGCTGTTCCCAGAGATCACCTGTTACAGGTAAGTAACTGTGCTATCTCCAGGAACAAGCAGGAATGAGTCTTCACATATGGGGACTCCCTAGCTAGAGATGCCTGGGAGATCCCTCAGGTTATGAGACCCTGGGAAGGGCTCTACCTCCTCCTATGGACCACAGGCATCCATTCTGGGAAGGAGGGCAGGAGTTGATTAAGAATGGAACAGGTGTTTGAGAACAGCCTGACCAAACAAGACATCCCGGCGGGAGTCCTTGTCCAAGCAGTAATGGGCTGTGAAGGTATGAACCGAGGCCCAGGTGGCCGCTCGACAGATCTGGTCGATGGACACAGAATTTAGATGAGCCATAGAGGTGGCCATGGCCCTCACATTATGAGCTGTGACATGGCTCTCCAGAGAAAGGTTCTTACTCTGGTAGGCGAAAGAAATACACTGAGAAATCCAATTGGACAGTGTCCTCTTAGAGACTGGAAGTCCCAAAAGCAACAAAGAGTTGAGAAGACTTTCTATGTTGCTGTGTCCTTTGTAAGTAAAAGGCAAGAGCTCTCTTACAATCCAGAGTATGAAGATTCCTCTCTGCACTTGATGCATGAGGAGCTGGAAAAAAGACAGGTAAATATACCTCTTGATTAAGATGAAAAGGTGAGACCACTTTAGGCATAAAGTGTGGATTGGTCCTAAGGACTACCTTATCATGATGGAATCTTGTATAAGGTGGATTAGCCACTAAGGCTTGCAGTTCACTGATGCGGCAAGCTGAGGTGACTGCAATGAGGAAAATAACCTTCCAGGAAAGAAATTTCAGGGAGGTGGTGGCTAAGGGTTCAAAAGGTGGCTTCATAAGCTGACCAAGAACCAGATTTAAGTCCCATGCCACCGGAGGAGTTAAAGTTAGGCCTCTCATAAATCTTGCAATAAGAGGATGAGAGGAAATAGGGTGTCCATTGATGGGCTTAAGGGATGCTGCAATAGCACTCAAATGGACCCTTACTGAATTCGTCTTAAGGCCTGCATTGGAAAGATGCAGGAGATATTCCAATAGAGAATTCAAAGGTAGTGCTAGAGGGTCAAGACCCTTCTCAGTACACCAAATGGAAAACCTTTTCCATTTAAAAGCATAGGAACGTCTAGTAGAAGGTTTCCTGGAAGCATGAAGGATATCCTTCACCTGCTGAGAAAGACTCCAATCCTGAAGGTCTAGGCCTTCAGCAACCAAGCTCTGAGGTGAAGGGACTTGGGGTTTGGGTGCCACAAAGTCCCCTCCTCCTGAGACAGAAGGTCTGGAGCAGCTCCCAAGTATAGGGAGGGAGCTTGAGAGAGATGTAGAAGTAGAGGGTACCACACTTGGTGTGGCCAGCGTGGAGCTATGAGGATCATAGATCCTTGATCCCTCTGGAGCTTGAACAGAGTCTTGGGAATTAAAGGAATGGGTGGAAAGGCATACAGGAAGTCTTGACCCCAGTGAAGGAGGAAGGCATCCTTGGCCTGAACTGCCTGACACGGAATTCTGGAACAGAACCGGGGAAGTTTGGAATTCCACGGACTTGCAAAGAGGTCTATGTCCGGGGTTCCCCACTCCTGAAAGATTCTGAGTACTTGGTCCATGTGCAGGGACCATTCGTGTGGAAGCAGAACTAGACTGAGTCTGTCTGCCCAAGAGTTTTGGATTCCTGGAAGGTATACGGCCAGGAGATGGATTTGATGCTCTCTGGCGAAGGCCCACAATCTTAAAGCTTCGTTGCAAAGCGACAGAGAGCCAGTTCCTCCTTGCTTATGTAAAACATTGCTACTTGATTGTCCGTATGAATGAGGACTGTCTTGTAGCTGAGCAGGGTATGGAAGACCTTGAGAGTAGAAAAACTGCTCGGAGCTCCAAGTGGTTGATATGGAGAGAGGTCTCCTGTGGAGACCAAGTGCCTTGAGTGGAGAGGTCTTGCAGATGAGCTCCCCAACCTGTTTGTGAGGCATCTGTTGTGAGGGTTGCCTAGGGTAACAACTGCTGGAAGGGGGACCCCAGCAACAGATTTTGGGTGGACTTCCACCACTGGAGAGACCAAAAGAGGCGCCTGGAGGTTGCTATTTTGTCTGACAGAGCACCTGATGCTTGAGTCCACTGGGTGGACAAATTCCATTGAGCTGCTCTCATGTGAAGGCGAGCATAGGGGACCACATGCACTGTGGATGCCATGTGGCCTAGCAGTTGCAGCATCTCCCGGGCAGTTAAATGGCTCTTTGACTGAATCTGGGAGGCTAACTGCACTAGGCGTAGGCAACGGGCCTGAGGAAGATAGGCCCTTGCAGTGGTAGTATCTAACCAGGCCCCTATGAACTCTAGGGACTGAGTAGGGGTGAGCTGAGACTTTGGGATGTTTACCACAAGTCCCAGATACTGGAGAATGCGCCTTGTGCAGTCTAGGGAAATCTGGGCCTCTGACTGAGATGGAGCTCGGATGAGCCAGTCGTCCAGGTATGGGAATACAAATATTCCCAGAGTGCGTAGAAATGCAGCTACTACCGCCATGCATTTGGTGAACACTCTTGGAGCAGAGGCCAGACCGAAAGGAAGCACCCTGTATTGGTAATGCTTTCCTTGGAAAAGAAAACGGAGGAACCTTCTGTGAGAAGGATGGATGAGGACATGTGTGTATGCATCCTTGAGATCTAGAGAACTAAGCCAATCCTGACTCTGAAGGTATGGAAGGAGAGTGCCCAGAGAAAGCATCCTGAATGTCTCCTTGTATAGGAATTTGTTCAATTCTCTGAGATCTACAGATCAATATTCTATGTATATAGTTCAATGTATATAGTTTTACCCCCATATTATCCATGTTTATCTTATCCAAATTTATTTTCCTGTTTTATGTAATACCGAACAGCCTGTTGTTCTGGTCTTTGGTTCTCTGTAAACCGCGCTGATTGTAAATAGCGCGGTATATAAAAAATTGAAATAAATAAAATAAATAAATAAATCTAATATGGGTCTGTGGCCCCCTGTTTTCTTTGGGATGAGAAAATAGGGGGAGTAAAACCCTGACCCTTGTTGAGGAAGAGGCACTTCTTCTATTGCCCCTTGGGCAAGAAGGGTAGCCACCTCCTGACCTAGAAGGTCGAGAAGAGATGTTGGAGAATTGAAGTGTCTCACCATGGTGTGAGGAGGAAGGTTTGAGAAATGAAGTTTGTAGCCCTCCCTTATGATGGAGAGGGTCCACTGCTCTGTTGTAATTTGCTCCCATCTGGGAACAAAATGAGCTAACCTTCCTGGAATGGTGAGAGGCTCTGGCTGTTTTAGAGCCAGAAAGGCTACGTTCTCTAGCATCAAGTCAAAAACCCTGAGGAGGTTGGGACTGCTGAGTTGCAGCAGCCCCTGTAGACTTATGTCTGGCCTATTTAGGTTGCTGACGCTTAGTAGCAAAGCAACCTGTAGATGATCGTTGGCCAGAAGTAGAAGGGAATCTGCCCTTTTTGAAAAAAGACTTCTTGAAAGGTTTTTTCTTGGCAGGAATGGAGGTTGACTTTGAAAGTCTATCCAGAGCAGAATTTTCTGCATCCATTTGAGTGGCCTTTATTTGCCACTGTTTGCCAAACAGATTTTCACCTGTACAGGGGAGATTTCCTAAACCATCCTGGACCCAAGGTTCTAAATCAGAAGCTTGGAGCCAAGCAATTCTGCGAGCAGCTATGGCAATGGCACCTTCAAAGGAGTCAAAAGCTGCACGGTTGGAAAAACTTTGAAATGTCTTGAGTATGCTTGAGCCAAAGAAGGAATTCTTCCCTTTTATCCTCTGGAAGAAAAGGGAGGAAAGTGTGCAGCTTATCTGCAGCTTCTTTTAGAAACATACCCATGTAAAGACTATAGGAGTTGATTCTGGCAATGAGCATACTGGCTTGGAAGATTTTCCTACCAAAAGCATCCAAGGTCCTGCATTCTCGTCCTGGAGGGGCAGAGGAGTGTCTTTTTGCACTCTTTATCCTTTTCACAGCTGACTGCACCACAATAGAATGGTGGGGAAGCTGTGTTTTATGAAAACCAGGACAAGGAGGGACACGGTACATAGTGTCCAATCTTCGAGAATGAGGAGAGATAGTGAGAGGAGTCTCCCATAAGTCAATCATGTGCTCATAAAGAATCTCATGAATTGGCAAGGTGACTGCCTCCTTAGGAGCCTTAGAATAACCTAAAATATCCAATTTTTTAGCTCTAGGCTCTGATTCAGAGGTTACTGAAATAGAAAGTCCTTTAGCCACTTCTCTTATGAAGTCTTGAAAGGATAAGTCCTCTGGAGGAGACATTCTTCTTTTTGGAGAAGGCGGCTCTTCAGGAAGGGCTATGGCTTCAGCAGACTCCTCTGATGTATCAGAATCATCAGAGGAATCAAAATATCGCCTGTCAGGGTGCTCTTCTAAAGCTCGGTACGCGTATCGAGCGGTATCGACATCGGGCGTCGTCGGTACCGGTTCGGTACCGACGAGCATCCCTGGACAGGGAACCGCTGCAGTCTGCATCCTGGTCGATGTCGATGCAGTCGGTACCGGAGGCGATACCGACAACGGGGTCTGTTGTGGTATCAGCGGCGTCGCAGCTTGAATGAAGGCCGTGATAGCCTGCTGCATGGATAGAACATTGTGATCCATCGACACCATGAATGCCTGGAATTCGGTACCGGAAGGTTGCGCCGGTACCCCAGAGCATTCTAACAGGTGATCGGTCGAGGCCGTGCCATCGATGTCAACCTGTAACCCCATAGGTGGAGCTTTGGAAGCCGGAGCTTCCCGCCGGGGTTGTTTTGCCGGTGCAGGATCCTCGAGGGCAAGCCCGGAGGCATCTCGATGCTTGGAAGGAGATCTACCCTTCGAGGACCGGCTGGATTTATGTTTGGTTACCTGAGATCCATGGGAGGAGGAAGAAGCCCTGGAAGACGTTGATGCCACTGAAGCTGCATCAGAGGGAAATAGCACATGGAGCTTGGCTGCTTGGTTCTGCAAACCTCGTTTATACATCAAAGAGCAGGACGGACAATCCAGAATGGAGTGTTCAGGACCGAAACATTTAAGACACCATTCATGGGTGTCAGTAACAGAAATAGTACCGCTGCACTTAAAGCATTTTTTAAACCCGGAGACTTGTTTTTCCATGAGGAAAAATTCTTTGTGAGGCCTGAGGCCCAAAAGAAGAAAAACACACTAAGTGAGGGAAAAATATGTTTTTTTTTTTAAAGAAAAGAAAGAAAAGACCGGCGGTACCGGTCCGAAGTTGGGGGAGGCAGACGCGCGACCAAAGAAATAAAATAAAACAAAGAACTTCTTCAGCGGTGACAGGAACACGACCTGCTGGCTCCGCGGCAAAGAAGAACTGAGGAGAGGCGGTTAGGAAAGGCGGGAAGGCAGCGCGCAGGCGCTGTGGGATGCTCCCAAAAGCTTTCCTTTATGGGAAGCTGGGGAGCGTTCCCGCGCAGGCTCCGTCGGTACCGACGTACCCATATGTGAAGACTCATTCCTCTTGTTCCTGGAGATCTACTCTTTCTCCAGGACCAAGCAGGAAGTCAGTCCTCACATATGGGACTCCCCAGCTCTAGGCTACCGGGAACCCTAAGCTGAAAATATGGCTCCCTGTCAAGAGCCTCAGCATTCGTGATAAGAATATCCTCTGAGAATGCCCCCGTACGGTAGCCCAACACAAGGGCCGGAGGGTAAGAGTTGCTTAAACCTCAAAGAGATTACGGAGTACCGCCTGTCTGAAAGCACTGTCCCTTCGGGACTCTCTCTCGAGGCAGTAATGGGCTGCAAAAGTCTGGCTTTAAGACCAAGTTGTGGCCCGGCAGATGTCTGCCAATGCAACAGGGCGGAAAGAAGCTACCGACGTGGCTTTCGCCCTGACACGGTGGGCCGTGACTCGACCCTGCAAGGGGAGGTCGGCTGCCTTATACGCCCAAGCGATACAATCTGCTACCCAAGTGGACAATGTACGCTTGGAGACAGGAAACCCCCTCTTATTAGGGTCAAAGGAGACGAAGAGCTGAGTAGTCTTCGATGCACCCCCGCGTACGTTCTATATAAAAAGACAACGCCCTCTTACAGTCCTGGGTATGCAAGACTGTTTCAGCCCGGCTGGTATGTGGCCTGGGAAAGAAAATTGGAAGAACCACCTCCTGGTTGAGGTGGAAAGAGGAGACCAGTTTTGGAAGGAACTTCGGATGGGTCCATAGGACCACCCTGTTCCTATAGAACCGTGTGTACGGTCCATCAGAAACCAGAGCTTGTAGTTCACTCACACATCTGGCCGAGGTAAGAGCCACCAGGAAGAGCGCTTTCCAAGAGAGGAAGCGCAAATGGCAAGTAGCCATTGGCTCAAATGGTGGGCGAGTAAGTTGCTACAAGACCACGTTCAAATCCCACTCAGTGGCCGGTGGATGAACCGGAGGCTTGAGAAGAAGAAGACCTCTGAGAAATCGGGACACCAAGGGGTGAACCGACAGACTGTCCCTCTACCAGTGAGTGGTGCGCTGACAGAGCACTGAGGTGGACCCGAACAGAGTTAGACTTAAGGCCTAGGTCTGACAGGTGAAGTAGATACTGCAGTACTACTAGCACAAGGCAAAAGAAAGGATCTTCATTGCGCTGAGCAAACCATACCGTAAACCTACGCCACTTGAGGGCATAGGACTTTCTGGTGGACTGCCTCCTAGAGGCTAAGACCACCTCCTCAACCTCCTTAGGTAGAAGTAAGGGAGCTAGCACTATCCTTTCAGCAGCCAGGCCATCAGATTGAGGGACCTGAGATTGGGGTGCAGAAGGGAACACTGATCTTGAGACAGGAGATCGTGTTGCAACCCCAGAGGGAATGGAGTTTCCACTGCCAACTGCAGCAGAAGTGGAAACCACGGCTGCCTCGGCCATCTGGGGGCTACCAGAATCACAGAAGCCTTGTCCCGGAGAATCTTGAACAGAGTTCGGGCCACCAGGGGTGTGGGAGGAAACCCATACAGGAGGCCCGTAGACCAAGAGATCAGAAAAGCATCTGCTGCCATCCTCAGGGGATGCGGCTGTCTGGAGGAAAACCTGGGCAGCTGACAGTTTTGTGGACTTGCAAAGAGATTGATCGATGGAAGTCCCCAATGGAGGAAGATCTGCTGGACTACCCATGGATTCAACTGCCATTCGTGAGGCTGGATAATCCTGCTTAGCTTGTCTGCTGGGAAATTCTCCTGACCAGGTAGATAAATTGCTTTGAGAAACATGCCTTGTTTGACTGCAAAGGACCAAAGGGCCAGTACCTCCTGACATAGGAGCCCGGACCCCGTGCCCCCTTGTTTGTTCACATAGAACATTGCCACCTGATTGTCCGTCTGAACTAGGACAGACTGGTGAGAGACGGCATGAGAAAAAGTCTGCAGAGCTAAGTGGATTGCTCGCAGCTCCAAAAGATTGATTTGCTCCGTGGCCTCTGGAGGAGACCAGAGGCCTTGAGTGCATGTGCCCAGGCAATGTGCACCCCAGCCCTTTAAGGAAGCATCGGTCGTCAGCACCCTTGTGTGTGCTGGAGCCTGAAAAGGTACTCCCCTGTGAAGGTTTGGGAGATGTAGCCACCACTGTAAGGAGTCCAAAAGTGGTTTGGACACCTTTACCCTGTCTCGGAGGTCGCCTGTGGCCTGCATCCACTGATCTCTGAGGTACCATTGAGCAGCCCGCATGTGCAGACGGGCATTCGGAGTCACATGTACCATGGATGCCATGTGGCCTAGGAGCCGCAGGTAGTGCCTGGCGGAGACATGAGACTTGCTTTGGAACTGGTTGGCGAAGTCTATCAGTGTATGGGCCTTGCCTTCGTGCAAGTAAGCTCTTGCCTGAAGGGTTCTAAGCTTGCCCCTATAAACTCTAGGTTCTGAGAGGGGAGCAAAGTGGACTTTGCGTAGTTTATGACAAAGCCCAGATGCTGAAGAAGAGAGACAGTGCGAAGAGTGGCTTGTTGGGCCTCCTGGAGAGACTGGCCCGATGAGCCAGTTGTCCAGGTATGGGAAGACAAAAATTCCCTGATTCCTCAGATAAGCCGCCACCACCGCCAGGCATTTGGTGAAAACCCTGGGGGCAGAGATTAGGCTAAAGGGAAGCACCCTGTACTGAAAATGGTTTCCTCCCACCACAAATCTGAGATATTGTCTGTGGTTTGTATGAATGAGGATGTGAGTATAAGCATCTTTTAGGTCTAAGGAGCACAGCCAGTCTCCCTGCTGGAGGTAGGGCAGCAGTATCCAAAGGGTAAGCGCATCTTGAACTTTTCCCTCTCCAGAAACTTGTTTAGGTTACGCAAGTCTAGGATAGGCCGGAGGCCCCCTGTCCGTTTTGGTACAAGGAAGTACCTGGAGTAGAAGCCTTGCCCTTTCAGGTGGTGAGGCACCGGTTCCATCGCCTATTCCTTTAGAAGACTTACCAACTCCTGAAGGAGGAGGTTCCTGTGTAGAGGGAGTCTGTGAGGCTCCCCTGTATAGTAGGGGGGGGGGGTAGCTGGTGGAAGTGGAGCATGTAGCCCTTTTGGATTATGCTCAGTACCCAGGTATCCCCTGTGATGGCTGGTCACCTGTAGGCTTACAGGGTCAGCCGACCCCCTGTGCTGAGTGGAGCCACTGGCGGAGGAGAGGCTATGCTGTGGAAATCAAAACCCCGCTCCCTCTCGGATCCCTGTCGACAAGGCTTTGAACCTCTACAAGGTTTCCTCCGAGAGGCCAGCTGAGAACCCGGCAATCTCCTTTGCCAGGTCCCTTAAGTACATGCCCATGTACAGATGTTAAGTCTGGACATGGCAAGAGAGCATAGAGCCCTGGAAGCAATTTCTACCAAGGGCATCCAGGTTCCGGGCCTCCTGGCCAGGGGGCACCGAGGAGTGCATCTTCTGACTCTTCAGGAGGTGCATGGCCGATTCCACAACCATGGAATTGTGCGGTAGCTGCGCCTTTTGGAACCCAGAGCTCTTACGGACTCGATAAATGGAATCAACCTGTTTGCTAAGAACCGGCGCAGAGGCCGGTGCCTCCCACATACGGAAGAGCAGCCGTTCCAGCATCGGAGGAACCGGTACAGTAAAGGCTTCTTTCGGAGGAAAATCATACTGGAGGGCATCGAGCTCCTAGGTTCGAGGCTCCTCCTCGGCATCCGCAGGGAATGCCAAAGCCTTGGCCATGTCCCTCACGAAGTCCGAGAAACGGGTTTCCTCCAGGGGGAACCTTCTCCGAGGCTTGGACTCCAGGGAGTCCAAAGGGACACACCGGGTCCGGAAGGTGTCAGGAGACTCCTCATACTCCGTCTCCCACACCGACTCCTCCGAGGAGTTGTCGAGTGGCTCTGGCCGTGTGAGCCTCGTTGCCACCCCACCCCGACACCTAGGGCACCGGCATCGACGACCTCGGCCCCGCACGGGATGTCGAGGGGGACCTTGACCAAGGATCGACTTGAGACTTGATCGACTCTAGGATCGGCTCGGCCTCTGGAGTCGACTTAGACGTCGAGGTCCCGGTGGTCAGGGCAGATGCACCGGTCAGACCGGCGATCAACACCCGCTGCTGTTCCATGAAGGCAGCCAAGCTGCTCTCCAAGGCCGTCAGCCTGAGTCCAAGCTCAGGAGACTCAGCAGCTCCCGACCTGGGCCCCGACGGCATCGGGCCCGACGTCGGTTCTCTCGGAGGAGAGTCCACAAGGACAACAGAACTTACGTGACTCGGGGACTCCGGCTCCATGCGAGGTAGTTTGGACGGTCTCTCTGATTCCGAGAGCCCGGGGCAGTGGTCAGGACTACGCGACCTGGCCCTCGAGGACCCAGGGGCCTCCACCAACGTCGCCCTCACGAGCTGCTTCTTCTTCCTTCTGTGCTCCTGGGTGGGAGAGCCCCTCTCAGAGGAACCATGACGGCGCTCGGGGTCAGACTCCCGAGATGTCGAGGCCTTTGATGAAGTCCGGGCCTGGCCAGACATGGACTCTGAAAAAAATTCTTTCACGTTGATGCTGACGGCTCCGAAGTGCCTTCGATGACATTTTGCCGCACGGGTAACAGACCAGCGGGTCATGGTCACGCACAAGGCATCGGAGGCAGCAGTCATGTGTGTTGGTGAGAGACATAAGTTTCTTGCACCGATCACATTTTTTGAACCCGCTGGCAGCCATCGGGGGAAAAAGGGCCCCTGCAAGGTCAAAAGACCGGGCTGCCAGCAAAAATAACTAAAAAGGCGCGAACGCTAGTCACAAAGGACAAAAAACGAAAAAAGAAATTCTGGACTCGATACCGGTGTACCAAGCCCAGGCGGGAAGGGGAATCAGCGTTGAACCGCATAAGAAAAAGCGAAAATTGCAGAAAAAAATCTACTTTTCCCGGGTGACACGAACGCACATCCGTTGTGCTTTGCGGAAAAAAAGACTAAGATGGCACCCTTGGGCGGGAAGAGGACCGCGCATGCACACTGCATTCCCAAAGGTTTTCCTTGAAAGCTGGGGAAATGCTCCGCACGAGGGCTCCGTCGGCACCGACGTCACCCATATGTGAGGATTGACTTCCTACTTGGTCCTGGAGAAAGTTTGTGTATTCTTTTGTGCCATGCATGGTATTCTGCAAGTGCATGCCCATATAGATCTCATAAAACACTATACAGGATGTAAACGTGGTGTTCTAATCAAACCTTCTCCCAAAGGAATCTAGAGTCTCAGCCTCTCTCCCTGGGGGCACCGAGGAGTGTGACCTGAATTTTCTAGCTCCTCAGAGTGGATTTGCCCACCAAGGAATGGTGAGGAAACTGGAATGTTTCAAATCCGTGAGTCTTCCATCTGTAACCTCTTAAGGATGTGATGTACAGGCACTGTCACTATCTCCTTGGAGGGGGGGGGGGAAGTAGAGAGATCAAGATAATGGAGGATGTCTAACTCTATTGCTCTGGGCTTCTCCTCTGTATCCAATGTAAATGGTATGGCCTTGGCCATATTCCTGACAAAAGTATAAAGAGACATCCTCAGGAGATAACTTATGATGCTCATGAGGCAGAGAGGGGGTCCAATAGCAGTTCTAGGACCTCTCCTCCAAGAAATACTCGGAATCATAATTGTGTTTCCAAGGAGCATTCAGAAACAAACTCGGAGAGATTTTAAGAGGTGTTTCAGCTTTGCCTGCTTTCTTTGGACCCTTACTTGCAGGCAGGCGTGCCCCCTTTGTGACTGTCCGATATCAATCAGCAGTGTCAAGGCCTTTTTGGGCCTCAATAATGACCCATCATCTACAGGCAGCTTGAGGATTTCAAGAATTGTCTCAAAAGCAACACTCTGAGTGCTGCCACTAATGACATTATAGAGGACCCAGCAGAATCTTTGTCCTCAGAACTTTGAAGATAAAAATCAGCCAGCTGGTCATTAACCCTTGGGAGTTTGGTACGGCCCAGCCAATGTAATGGACATTGAGCTACTGTTCCTTTGGGGCTCCTTTAGGTGTCCGTCATTGCTTGATTCTTCTGTGCTCCTGACACCGTGCTCTTAAGAACTCTGATGCCAATGCACATCAGACTCCGCTTGATGCTACTTACCGGTGATCCTCAGTGCCAACAAAGTACAGGACAAATCCTTCCTCTTCTTCAGAGTGGAACTGGAAGATGACCGATCCCTGGGCACCCTTACTGGTGCTCAGTTCTGAGATATCTTGAGCACTCCTCAATACCAATGCACCACCAGCATCTGATGCATAAGAACATAAGATATGACATACTGGGTCAGACCAAAGATCCATTAATCCCAGTATCCTACTTCGAACAGTGGCCAATCCAGATCATAGTACCTGTCAGGTTCCCAAAAACTATACAGATTCCATGCTGCCTATCCCTGGAGTAGGCAGACTTCCCCAATCCACTTTAACTTGTCCAAATCTATTTTAAGCCCAGCTTCACTAACAGCTTTTACTACATCCTCTGGCAACAAATTTGATTATGTGTTGAGTGAAAAAATATTTTCTCTGATTAGACTTAAATGTCAGTGGTCTCAATTATAGATCCAAGAAGGGTCAAAGTGTCTTCTGCAGCAGATTGACTAACTTACTGAAGAGGGCTTTAAACTACATTTGTTGGGGATGGGTGAAGAAAGCCACCAGGGTAAGTGAAAGCCCTCGGGTAAATAAAGCGCAGTTACTCACCTGTAACAGGTGATCTCCAGGAACAGCAGGAATTTAGTCCTCACATATGGGTATCGTCGGTACCGACGGAGCCTGCGTGGGGAACGCTCCCCCGCATCCAATAGGAACGCTTTTGGGAGCATCCCTCAGCACATGCGCGCTGCCTTCCCGCCTTTCCAACTGTCCCTCTTCAGTTACGTTTGTAGCTGAGTGAAAGGATAGAGGGAGAGAGGAAAGAGACAAAGAGAGAAAGAGAGAGAACTCCCAGGGAAGGTGGGTGGGTTGTGAGGACTAAATTCCTGCTGTTCCCGGAGATCACCTGTTACAGGTGAGTAACTACGCTATCTCCAGGAACAAGCAGGAATGTAGTCCTCACATATGGGGACTCCCTAGCTGAAGATGCCAGGGAGATAGCCCCAAGAAGGTGCCACCGTAGAAGGTGGGAATCCTTCCTCCCATGGATCTCTGGCATCCCATCAGGGTTGGTGGGTAGGAGTTGGTTTAGGTTTGAAAGAGATTTTGAAGAACAGCTTGGCCAAAGAAGGCATCCAGACGGGAGGCTTTATCTAGGCAGTAGTGGGCTATGAAGGTGTGCAACGAAGCCCAGGTGGCTGCTCTACAAATGTCATCGATAGACACAGAGTGGAGATTAGCCATAGAAGCTGCCATGGCTCTCACATTATGAGCTGTGACATGGTCCTGAAGAGGAAGACCCTTACTCTCATAAGCAAAGGATATGCATTGGGCAATACATTTAGATAAAGTTCTTTTGGAGACTGGACGTCCCAAATGACTAGGGTCAAAAGCTATAAAAAGTTGTGAGGACTTTCTATGTTGCTGTGTTCTTTGTATGTAAAAGGCCAAGGCCAAGGCCCTTTTACAATCCAAAGTATGAAGGTTTCTTTCTGCATTAGAGGCGTGAGGCCTCAGAAAAAATACAGGAAGGTAAATTGATTGATTTAAATGAAAAGGCGAAATCACCTGTGTCATAAAATGTGGGTGAGTTGGAAGAACAACCTTATCATGATGAAACCTAGTATAAGGAGGATCAGCCACTAAAGCTTGCAATTCACTAATGCGACGAGCAGAGGTGATTGCAATAAGGAAGATGACCTTCCAGGTCAAAAACCTAAGGGCTGTAGTGGCTAAAGGCTCAAAAGGCAGCTTCATGAGCTGCCCAAGGACTAGATTTAGATCCCATGCCACCGGTGGTGGCTTGATGGGAGGTTTAGTTAATAAAAGTCCTCTCAAATCTTGATAGGAGTGGATGAGAGGAAATTGGTTGTCCATTTAGAGGCTTATAAGAAGCTGCAATTGCACTAAGATGGACTCTTACCGAATTGGTCTTTAAACCAGAATTCGATAAGTGAAGGAGATACTCTAGTATCGATTCGAAGGGTATGACCAGGGGGTTTAATCCCCTCGGAGCACCATATAGTAAAATGTTTCCACTTGAAGGCATAAGATCTTCTTGTGGAAAGTTTCCTAGAAGCCTGAAGGATATCTTTTACCTGCTGGGACAGGTTGAAATCCTGGAAGTTTAAGCCTTCAGCAACCAGGCCGTGAGGTGCAGGGACTGGGGATTCGGGTGCCATAGCGTCCTGTTCTCTTGGGAAAGGAGATCTGGAGCATGCCCTAACTTCAGAGGTGCCGCTTGAGAGAGATGCAGAAGCAGGGAATACCACGTTTGGCGTGGCCATCGTGGTGTTACGAGAATCATGTGACCCCTGTCTCTCTGAAGCTTGAAGAGTGTTTTGGGGATGAGGGGAATGGGTGGGAAGGCACAAAGGAAGTCTTGACCCCAGTGAAGGAGGAAGGCAACCCTTGCCTGACAGTTGTGAGCCGGAATCCTGGAACAGAACCGGGGAAGTTTGGCATTCAGTGGACTTGCAAAGAGGTCTGTCTGGAGTGCCCCAGAGATGAAATATCTTTGCCACCTGGTCTAGGTGGAGTGATCACTCGTGAGGCAGCAGTACTTGACTGAGTTTGTCTGCCCAAAGGTTTTGAATGCCTGGAAGATATACCACTAGAAGGTGAATTTGATGTTCTCTGGCGAGGCCCCCATAGTCGTAAAGCTTCGTTGCATAACGACAGAGAGCCTGTTCGCCCTGCTTATTCACAAAGAACATGGCTACCTGATTGTCCGTCTGGACTAGGACTCTCTTGTAGCTGAGCTGGGCGTGGAACACTTCAAGAGCTAAATAAATTGCTCTTAATTCCAGGAGGTTTATGTGTAAACCAACCTCCTGTGGAGTCCAGGTGCCCTGGGTAGAGAGATGATTCATCAACCCCTCTTTCAGGCCACCTGTGATGTATCTGTTAGGGTGGCCTGAAAGAGGGGTTGATGGAAAGGAGACCCCACTGTCAGATTTTTTAGTGATTGCCACCACTGGAGGGACAAAATTAGTCATTGAGAGATTGTTATTTTGTCCGACAAATGACCCGTGGCCTGTGTCCACTGTGTGGAGAGGGTCCACTGAGCTGCTCGCATGTGGAGGCGAGCATATGGGACTACATGAACTGTGGATGCCATGTGTCCCAGTAACTGCAGTAGCTCCCGAGCAGTGAGGGAGGATTTGCCTGCAGCTTGAGAAGCCAGTTGCATTATGCGAAGACACCGGGCTTGTGGAAGGAAAGCCCTTGCCTGTCTGGTATCCAGACAGGCTCCTATGAATTCTAGGCATTGGGAAGGAACTAGTTGAGATTTTGGGAAGTTTATTACCAATCCCAAGTATTGGAGCATTCGCATTGTATGGGACAGTGCAGTGCTGGCCTCTGCAACTGTAGGGGCTCGAATGAGCCAGTCGTCTAAGTAAGGTAAGACGAAAATTCCCAGGGTTCGTAGAAATGCAGCTACTACTGCCATGCATTTCGTGAATACCCTTGGTGCTGAAGCCAGACCAAAAGGAAGAACCCTGTTCTGGAAATGTCTTCCCCTGAAAAGGAAACGTAAAAATTTCCTGTGATCTGGATGGATGAGAATGTGAGTTTATGCATACTTTAAGTCTAGAGAGCAAAGCCAGTCCTGGCTTTGAAGGTATGGCAGAAGAGTTCCTAGAGAAATCATTTTGAATTTCTCTCAGAACAGATATTTGTTCAATTCTCTGAGGTCTAGAATGGGTCTGTGTCCTCCTGTTTTCTTTGGAATAAGAAAATAGGGGGGAGTAGAACCCTGCACCCTGTTGAAGAATGGGTACTTCCTCTATTGCCCCTTGGGCAAGAAGTGTGGAGACCTCGTGATCTAGCAGATTGTCTGCAGAAGTTTGTGAATTGAATTGTTTTAGAATTGTAGGAGAGGGCATGCTGTGGAAATGAAGCTTGTACCCCTCTCCTACAATGGACAAAGTCCAATCTTCTGCTGTTAACTGATGCCATCTGTTGACAAAGTGGCATAACCTGCCCGGAATATTGGGGGGTTGGGGACCCCTCAGAGGCAGGAAGGCAAAGCTCTCTAGGAAGGAGTCAAAGCCCTTGAGGGGGCTGAACCTGGAGAGCTGGTTGGGCTCTCGGGCCTTTTGGCTTCTTTTGCTGTCTAGTTTGTCCCTTTTGGGCAACCTGACCTGGAGTTTGACTCTGCTGGGTATAGGAAGGATAAAACTTCCTCTTTTTGCTAAAAGAGGGGTTTTTTTTTTATAAGGCTTCCTTTTGGCTGGTGTGGCTGTAGACTTTGACAATCTATCTAAGGTAGAATTGTCAGCATCTAACTCGTTGGCCTTCTCCTGCCAGTTCTTGCCGAATAGATTCTCCCCCATGCAAGGAATGTTGACTAACTTGTCCTGTACCCAAGTCTGATGCCTGTAGCCAGGCAATCCGTCGTGCGCCAATGGCAATAGCAGAAGTTCTGCTGATGTATTCGAAGCAGTCAAAGGCTGCACGATTGACAAACTTGGAGACATCCTGAGCATGCTTAACTAGAGCAAGAAAATCTTGTCTCTTATCATCTGGGAGAAATGGGCTCATAAGTTCCAAGTCTCCAGTAACTTCCTTGAAGAACATTCCCATATATAGGATATATGAACTGATCCTAGCTGAAAGCATAGAAGCTTGAAAAGTCCTGCGTCCAAAAGCATCCAGAGTCCTGCATTCACGACCTGGAGGATTGGATGCATGCCTCTTTGCATTTTTCATCCTACACATGGCTGATTCCACTACCATTGAATGGTGTGGAAGCTGAGTTTTCTGAAATCCAGGACATGGCGGAAACCGATACATAGTATCAAGTCTCCTAGAGTGAGGAAAAGTAGTCAGAGGTGTTTCCCACATCCTGAGCATCAAGCTATGCAGAATCTCATGGATAGGCAGAGTGGCTGCCTCCTTAGGAGCTTTAGGATATTGGAGAATTTCCAATTCCTTTGCTCTGGGTTCGTCTTCAGGAGCTACTGTGATTGAAAGACCCTTGGCCATATCACGGATGAAATCCTGAAATGACATGTCCTCTGGAGGTGACATTTTATTTATTTTTTTTATTTATTTAACTGCATTTATATACCGCTTTTCACCGGGTCAAAGTTGGGGAGAAGAGGGATCTTCTAAGAGAAACCCTCTAGTGCCAGCAGAATTGTCAAGAGTCTTCGGAATTGGAGGAATCAAAGTATTCGTGACCCCAATGCTCTTGCAAAGCACGATCCCGGTACCGATCGAAGTCGATACCGAGGTGACCCGGTACCGCTTTGTCAATTCCAGCCAGAGATGGCATGGGAAGAGTTCCCACCGGGGCTGGTACCGGCATTGGTGTCGATGTCGGTACCGGTGCCTGTGGGACCACCGGTACCGCAGCTGAAAGAAGAGCTGCGATGCTGTGCTCGATAGCGAGGAACCTCTGGTCTATCGACGCTGCCGATGCCTGGGTGTCGGTACCGGTAAGGATGGCCGGAACCCCTGAGAATGGCACAGATAGTTCTTGTGAGGTTGAGGCCTCGAGAACATCCTGAAGCCCCATCGATGCTTTGGAAGCCGAAGCCTCCAGTCGGGGCTGTTGCTGGTGTGGTTCCCTCAAGGGCCATGCCAATGGCCTCTTGATGCTTAGCAGGAGAGCTACCCTTTGAGGACCGGCTTTTATGTTTAGTTACCTGAGATCCATGGGAGGAAGAAGAGGCCCTTGATGATGTTGATGCAATGGATCTGGCATCTGAAGAAAAGAGGGCACCGAGCTTTGCAGCCCGGTTCTGTCTTCCTCTTTTAGTCATCCCCATGCAGGAGAGACATTCAGTTGGAGAATGTTCAGGTCCTAAACATTTCAGACACCAATCATGGGTGTCAGTGACGGAAATGGTACCGCCACACTTAGTACACTTTTTAAAACCACTAGTTGGCTTTTCCATGATTTAGGAATATGGGGCCTAATACCCAAAATGGCGTCTAGCACCAAAGAGAAAAGTTTCTGAAAAGAAACAGTCTAAAGTCTAAGTTTTTTTTTTTTTTTTTGTATGAAAAGAAAAGAACCGGCGGTACCGGTAGGCGTCGTGTGGTAGGCAACGCGACCACAAGAAAAGAAATTTAAAGACGGAATTTTCTGCAGTGACAGGGAATAGATCCTGTCGGCTCCGCGGAAAACGAAGAACTGAAGAGGGACAGTTGGAAAGGCAGCACGCATGTGCTGAGGGATGCTCCCAAAAGCGTTCCTATTGGACGCTGGGGAGCGTTCCCGCGCAGGCTCCGTCAGTACCGACTATACCCATATATGAGGACTACATTCCTGCTTGTTCCTGGAGATAACATTAAATACCTTTGTAGAAATGAGCAAATGGGGCAACTTTTGGAAAGCGGAATGCATAAATGTCCATAGTATGAATAATAAGATACCAGATGTTGAGGCTTTAATGGAAGAAGCTGACTTTGATTTGGTGATGGTTACGGAGACATGGTTCACAGACAACCATGACTGGGATGTAATTATATCGGGCTACACTTTATTCAGGAAGGACAGGGTAGGAAGAAAGGGAGGAGTGGCACTATATGTAAAAAATAATATTAAAGCTATAAAATTACAGGGGTTACAAGGGAGTGAGGAGGCACTGTGGGTTAAACTAGAAAGAAAGAACAGGAAATACATTTGGACTGGTGTGATATACAGCTCTCTTTCACAGGGAGAAGTAGACAGATTTAATAGAAGACATACGCAGTATTGCCATGAAAGGAGAAGTGCTACTGATAGGTGATTTCAATATGTCAGATGTTTACTAGCATATCCCTGCTGCAGTGTCATCTAGAAGTAAGGAGATCCTAGATTCTCTACAGAGAGAACTATTCTGGCAACTGGTAACTGAACCCACACGTAAAGGGCCCATTCCGGACCTGGGTACTTACCAATGGAAAAAATGTTTCTGATGTTAAAATGGGAGATAATCTTGCATCCAGTGATCACCAGATGGTGCGGTTCAGTACTAGAACTTTAGGAAAATTAACTTTGCTAAGATAAGCAATACCTCAAGGAGTCGTCAGAGGGATGTTAACAGCTGGGGGATGTACGAGGGTTGCTCAGAAAGTAATGCCCCACATGTTTTTTCTCAGTCCAGAATGAAGATAGAGGTGTGAAATTGAAAGGGTAGTAACTTGGAACTTCAAAGGACACGTGTGTGTAATTTTACAGTCGTCCGTCAAATAGCAAGGCGGTAGTGATCCTTCAAATGGCGTCTGTGAGTGACACACGGTACAAACGAGCAGCTGTAATTGAATTCTTGGTGGAGGAGAAAGAAAGTCCTGCCTCAGCCACCAGTCCAGATCGGCACATCACGAGTCGGGAATTGTCTGTACAGCTTTCCGTCAGTAGAGGTCGTGCAATGGCAATTATTCACACTTCGAGATATTCAAAGGTGTGTGCAAGATGGGTTCCGCGAAGTCTCACAACCGAACACAAACGCCAAAGGAAAGACATATGCTCTGATTTGTTGGAGCATTTTGAAGCTGAGGGGGAGGCCTTTATCCCAAAGAGTCAATAACTGCCATTGCACTACCTCTACTGATGGAAAGCTGTACGGACAATTCCTGACTCGTAATGCGCCGATCCGCACAAATAATGTCATCAGCGCGCTGCAACTTGTCTGGACTGGTGGCTGAGGCAGGAGGCCCAGACCACGGCCGATCTTCCAGTTCCGTTTTATCACTTCCTGAAACCTTTACGCTCTTCACCCATCGTTCAACGGTGCTCCTATCTACCGCAGAACTTCCATACACAGCACACAACCGTTTGTGAATGTTTCTCACACTTTCTTTCTCCTCCACCAAGAATTCAATTACAGCTCATTGTTTGTACCGTGTGTCACTCACAGACGCCATTTGAAGGGTCACTACTGCCTCGCTATTTGTCGGACGACTGTAAAATTATACACGTGTCCTTTGAAGTTCCAAGTTACTAACCTTTCAATTTCACACCTCTATCTTCATTCTGGACTGAGAAAAAACATGTGGGGCATTACTTTCTGAGCAACCTTCGTAGAAAAGCAATGAGCAAAGCTGAAAAGGGATATTTTAAGGGCAACAAACTTTTGTTAGAAAGGTAAATAAAGGAAAAGGAGGCCACATAGTTCTCAAACATAATAGCTGAAAAGGTGAAGAAAAAGAGGGTGGCCTTCATAAAATACAAGATGACAGAAAGATGAAGACAAGCATGAATATTTGGGAGAGAGACTAGGAAAATAGTTAGGAAAGCAAAGATACAAAAAGAAGGAGAAATATTTAACAGGTTTGTTAATACTGCTTTATCATTTTAGTCAAAGTGGTTTACTTTGTAACAAACTTGGTAATGTACATTAAACAGGGGCATTGTTAACTTGGATTCTTATGAGGCAATAGCCAAGGCAATAAAATGAGGGGGACTTCTTCAGATACGTTAGCGAGAGAAGGAAGTGCAAAAGTATTATTGTCAGACTCAAGGGTGAATGGGAGTATGCACCACCTGTATGGAACGTACTTCCAGACCCACTACGAACAATCACTGACCTACCAATATTCAGAAAACGCCTGAAAACTCACCTGTGTATAGAACACTTTGGTCTACCTACCTAACACCTGCAACAAAGAGAACTCCTTAAATCGGCCTACCCCATGCTGTACAGAAACAGATACTTAAGTTCCTCATCAGGTTAACACCAAACAACTTGAAACAATATCTATTAGCCTTCCCAACTGCACAAAGTTTAATCTGTTAAACTGTTACCTGTATATAAGTTCAAACTGTTCAATGCAAATTCTTATTAATTTGTTCTCTGTAAACTGCTTTGACCACGGCGAATGGTGGTATATAAACCATGCTAAATAAATAAATGTAGAAGCTGATGAGAATAAAGCTGAATTGCCAAACAAATATTTCTGTTCTTCGTTCCCAGACGAAGGACCAGGAGCAGGACCTCAGAAATCACTCAGAAATAGGAAAAGAAGTGAAGGGGATCTTGAACGATTTTCAGAAGACTATAAGGAACTAGCTAAACTAAAAGTAGACAAAGTGATGGGCCAGATGGGATACATCCCAGAGTACTGGAGCTGTTCTAGCAGCCAAAATGTCTGACCTTTTCAATACTTCTTTAGAGTTGGGAGTGGTCCCAGAGGACTGGAGAAAGGCACATGTGGTCCCCTTTACACAAAAACGGAAGCATGAGGCTAAGAACTACAGGCTGGTTAGTCTGACCTCTGTGGTGAGAAAATTAACGGAAATGCTGCTAAAACAGAGGATAGAGAGGTTTCTGGAGTCCAAAGGATTGCAGATCTGAGGCAGCATGGGTTTACTAGAGGCAAGACTTGTCAGTCAGACAAATCAGATTGATTTCTTTGACTGGGTGACTTTAGGTCTAGGATGGAACAAAATCCCGCTGTCTTTTTTGGCACCAGGAGATACCTTGAATAGAATCCCAGCCCTTCCTGCCCTAGTGGGATGGGCCTGAATGCATTTGCAGCCTAAAGGATAAAGAGCTTTTCCAAACGTATGCCTCAAGAGGCAAGAGAATGACTCTTGGTGGGCAATTTGGTGGGAATTTTAATAGACTTAATCTGTACCCCTTCAGGACTATTTTGACGACCCAAGAAAGTTGCTCCTGCATACTGAGCTGTAAAGTCTGAGGATATAACAGTCTCTTGGTTTTGTATAAAAAATATTGTATGTTGCTAGGACAGTGTATTTTCCTTTCTTTGTGCTACTAGGGAAGGCATGAAGAGCTGGTGGGATGCTACATAGGATGTTAATACAGTGTTCTAAAAAGACTTTCTCTACTACTACTACTGGACATTTGTATAGCGCTACAAGACGTACGTGGCGCTGCAAAGACACATGTAAGAGATGGTCCCTACTCATCAGAGCTTACAATCTAGTCAAGACAGACAACACAGTAGTTGTAGACACGGGATATATCTAGGGGGAATGGTAATTTAACACAAAGGAGATCAGCTGAGTCAAGATCTGAAAGCGGCAGCAAAGAGGTGAGTTTTCAGCCTGGAATTGAAAAGTGTCAGAGAAAGCACCTGACGTGCAGACTCAGGTAGTTTATTCCAGGCATAAAGGAGCAGCAAGGTGAAAGGAGCGAAGTCTGGAGTTATCAATAGAAGCGAAGGACACAGATAGAAGCGATTTGCCAGGGGTTGTAGGGAGAGATAAGAGAGGAAAGGTAGTGAGGAGTTGCAGAGTGAATGCACTTAAAGGTCAACAAGAGACGTTTGAACTGGTTGCGGAAACAGATAGGGAGCCAATGAAGTGATTTGAGAAGAGGGATAATATGAGCATGACGAGGCTGGTGGAAGATTAGCTGTGCAGCAGAATGTTGAACAGATTGAAGAGGAGGAGATGATTTAGAGGGAGACCAGCAAGAAGTAGGTTACAATAGTCTAGAAGGCAGGTGACTAAGGAGTGGATAAGTGTCTTAGTAGTGTGTTCAGAAAGGAATGAGCAAATTTTGTTGATGTTATAGAGAAAAAAACGGCTGGCTTTAGCTATCAGTTGGATGTATGTGGAGAAGAGAGAGGTGTCAAAGACAACCCCAAGGTTGAAAGTTGAGAAGACAGGGAGAAGCAGACAGTTATCCACAGAGACTGAGAAAGGAAGAAGGGGAAAGGAGGGTTTAGGGGAAATATAAGAAGCTCAGTTTTGGCCATGTTCAATTTCAAGCAGCGGTGAGATATCCAAGCAGCAATGTCAGAAAGATAGGCAGAATTCATAGCCTGGATTGCCAGAGAGATTTTAGCTGTAGAGAGGTAGATCTGGAAGTCATCAGCGTAAAGATGTTACTGAAAGCCATGGGACGAGATGAGTGCACCAAAGGACTGGGTATAGAGAGAGAAAAGGAGTGGAACCAAGATAAAACCTTGAGGGGGGGGGGGGGATACACCAACTGAGAGCGGGATAGCAGTAGAGGATCCACCCGAAAAAACACTGAAAGAGCGATGGGAAAGATAAGAAGAGAACCAAGATAGCACAGAGCCTTAAAACCACGCAAGGACAAGGTATCGAGGAGAAGGTTGTGGTCAACAGTGTCAAAAGAAGCAGAAAGGTCAGGAAGGATGAAGAGCGAGTAAAGGCCCTTGGAATTAGCCAGGAATACATTGCTGGAGGCTTTGGTAAGAGCTGCTTCAGTAGAAGGTAAATGATGAAAGCCAGATTGTAAAGGATCCAGGAGGGTTTGAGGGGAGAGAAAGTTGAGGGAACAGCAGTGAGCCGCACGTTCAAGTAGTTTAGAAACGAAGGGAAGGAGGGAGATGGGTCGATAGTTAGAAGGACAGGTAGGATCTAGTGAAGATTTCTTGAGGAGAGGTGTGATCACAGCATGCTTGAAGGCTGCAGGGACAGTCCAAGGTCTAAGACTTTCTTCCTGGGGGCTCCAAAGTATGAGACTTGGTACCTTTGGCCCTTTTGTGGATTCAACAACCATGAAATGGTGAGCAGGTGAAGCGTCTTGAATCTGGAAGACTTCTGAATTCTATAGAGTCAAACATCTTGCTCAATGGAAGCAAGGGGGGGGGGGTGTTTCTCACATTCTCATATGTAACCCCTGAAGGATGAAGTGCATGGGTACTTTCACCACTTCCTTAAGGGCAACAGAATATTGAAAGATATCCAATTCTCTGGCCCTGGGCTCCTTCTCATATCCGATGAAAATGGAAAGGACTTGAACATTTGCCTAGAAAAATCATGGAAGGTAATCTCCTCAGGTGGAGACTTGCGATACTCATGAGATGCGGCATCCAAGGGAAGCTCTAGAGACTCTCCTCCAAGAGGTATTCAGAATCAAAATTGGATAAGTACTCTGACATCTTAGTCTCTGCCTGAGTCAACGTCTGTCTCGCCTGGGTGGCAGATCTCCTCTGGGGAGCGTTAATGCATTAATGACACAGATGACGACTTCTAGTACCGTGGGAAGTGGTCATCCTCCAGTGCACTGGAAAGCGATATTGGTCAGGCGAGAGTTGGTGTCGAGGCCCTTCAAGGTCCTGATTACTAATCCTCTCCTGCAGGCAGACTCAGGGTTTTAAGAAAGGGCTCGAAGTACTGCTACACCAACATCAATGCCATCAAAGTTGCAGCTTCACGAAAGGCAAAGAACAGGGTTATCCTCTGTTCAGATCTTTTCATGACCATTCTGAGGGCTGCCATGACAAAGGTATAAAGGCCTGCAATAGATTCAACCGCGCTCTGTGCAATCTGATGAGGAGTATCACCCATATGCGAGTACTTATCCCTGCTTGTTCATGGAGAACCTCTATCCCATCATGAATATAGACCTTCTGTACTAACGGTTCCCTAACCAGAGTGAACAAGATAGGGGAAAGGGCATCCCTGCTGTGTCTCCTTTTCTAACTGAAAGGAACTGGTACATCCTCCATTAATTTTAAGGCAGGCAAGAGGGGACAAATATATAGCTTCCACCCGACCTAAGTACCTCTCACCCAGGACCACCTTTCTCAGGATTCCAAACAGAAAAAGGACCAATGGACTCTATCAAAGGTATTTTCAAAATCAACCACAAGGCCAACATCAGACATGGACTCTCTTTGGCCCACCTAATCTAATTCACCATCCTGCAGATGTTATCAGCTGGAAGAGAGCCAGGAATAAATCTTGATTGACTTGCATAAACCAAAAAAGGCATCAAGATTTTAATGCACTCCGTTAGAATTTGTGAAAATTGTATAGCCTACCCCTAATACAGAAATAGGGTGCTAGGACCCACAAAGCTGGGTCCTTACCCTTTTTATGTATTATTGAGATCCCTGCTATTTGAAGGATTCAGAGGAGTCATCCTTCAGTACCTATGGTGTTTCAAGCAAGAACATTAATGGGTCAACCAGCTGATCAGCAAAAATTAAAAAAAAAAAAATCAGATGTCTATACATCCATGCTGAAAGGACATCCTGAGGAAAATCAGGTGCCCCAATTTCTCCCTATGCTCCTCCTCCTCCAACACTGAAAATGCCAACTCTTGAAGATAGTTACTGATCTTATCTAGTTGCACTGTATCTTCTTCATAGAGCTCTTCACAAAAATAAAGAACACACTGTTGAACTGGTCATTAGCAACAAACTCTCACTAGTGTCCCAAAGTTTCAGGATATTATTACACACATGTAATTTCTTCAGCTTATATGCTTAATTTTAATGGCTTTATTCCCAAATTCAAAGTGAACTTGCTGCAACTGTTCCAGGGAGTAATTGAAATGGAGCATATTAAGGTTAATTAGCTTTGTCTGCTGCTTATTCAAATTGCTGCAGAATACCCTTGAACCCCAACCCCTTCTTATATTCTTTTTACAATTTAGAAATTAATTTCCCTGAAGTGTTTCACCTGCCTGAACTTCTTTTTACATTTAGACGCTACTGTGATCAATTTTCTTCTTACTACTGTTTTTAAACAGTCACACAATTCCCATTTCCTGTTCACCTTGATCATTGATTTCTAAATATTCCTCAATGGCAGCCCAAACCTGTGCCTGAACAGCAACATTTTTAAAGAGACTAGTCATTAAGCTTCTAAAACTCTTTACCAATATCCTCCACTCTCAGACACAATCTGAACCATACAGGGGCATGGTCCGACCAAGCTGAAATTGCAATCCCTGCAGCCTCCACCTGCTGCATTAATTCTGCTTCCACTAACCAGTAATTAATTTGGAGGATGAAGAGTGGAACAAGTTAAAATTGGTCTAGTCCCTCCCCTGGGGATGGATCTGTCTCCAAAAATTCACAAAAAAAATGCACTATCAAATTTTTAAGTTTCATCCTATAGAGTCCCACATCCCCCCTTCGAGATATGAAAATATCTATGGTGGTGTTACGTAAAAGACTGAAATTAATTTTACTTCAGCAAAGCCTAATAGCATCTGTATTACATGTTCAAAGAATGTCCCTTGCTCCACATTAGGAGCATAAATTTTAACTAGAGCATATTTTTGATCATACAAGGAAAAGTTAAGAAAAATATACTGGTCGACTTCAGCTTTCTGCACTTGGTACAACTGATTATGTCATATCTTTGGAAAAAAAGAACTCCCACCCCACTCATCAGAACACTACGGCCCAAATGCTTAACCTGAATCTACAAACCGGATCCAATCTGGACTAATGACAGCTCACGGAAACCACCAAACCTGGACCCAGAAACCCATGTATATACTGTACATAGCGCACACTGTAAATAGCTCACCCAAATCAAAACACTCGCACCCACGCACCCACACTGTACATAAAGCTCACCTGACACACAACACTTATACTGATTGCTTGCTGTGCTCACCGCCTTGATTGAAGGATAAGGCGGGATACAAATACCCTTTAAATAAAAAATAAATAAATCTTATAGTTTTGACTTATTAGAGGCCAAATAAATTCCTAGATATTTCCTAAGTACCAACAGGTACTCATGCCTAGGTATTAAGTGGGTCTCCTGAAAGCGCAGTTATGCACCTGTAACAGATGTTCTCCGGGGACAGCAGGAATCAGTCCTCTTATATGGGTGACATCGGAACCAACGGAGCACTCACGGAAACATCCCCCCAGCTTTCAAAGAAAGCCTTTGGGAGATGCCACCACACATGCGTGGTCCCCATTCCACCCAAGGGTGCCATCTTGCTCAGTCAGATGACATAGCTAAAAGACGGCAAAAAACCTAAAAGGTGGTAAAGTAGTAACTCCAAGGGGAGGAGGGAGGGTTATGAGGACTTATTCCTGCTGTCCCTGGAGAACATCTGTTACAGGTGAGTAATGACGCTTTCTCCGGGAACAAGCAGGAAGTCAGTCCTCACATATGGGACTCCCCAGCTACAGGCTACCGAAAGCCCACAAGCAAGAATAGGGGCTCCCCATGGGGAACCACAAGCAGCAGCAATTTAGTCCATGTACACAGACCACAGTAGGACCCCCTGTGTTCGATGAACCAGCACTCCAGTAGCCTGAATACAGTAGGATCAGAGGTAGGAGTGGCCTAAACCCAAACAGGTTACGGAGCACAACCTGGCCGAAGGCATTGTCCCGTCGGGACTCTCTTTCCAGGCAGTAATGAGTTGCGAAGGTATGGACTGAAGACCAGGTGGCAGCCCAGCATATGTCCACCACCTGGACAGAGCGCAAGTTTGCTACCGAGGCTGCCATGGCCCTGACACGGTGCGCAGTGATGTGGCCTTCCAGCGGGAGCCTCACATGTTCATAAGCGAGGGCGATACAGTCCGCCGCCCATGTGGACCGCATACGCTTGGTCACCGCCTCCCCCAGCCTACTGGGGTCATAGGAGATGAAAAGCTGAGCAACTTTGTGGTGGCCCTGAGTGCGTTGGATATAGAAGAACAAAGCACTCTTACAGTCCAAGGTGTGAAGGACTGTCTCCGCTCAAATGGAACGAGGGCTTGGAAAGAAGGTAGGGAGCACCACTTCCTGGTTAAGATGGAAGGGCGATACTACCTTCGGGAGGAATTTGAGTCAAGCAGTGATATCTTGGGTCCTTTTAATAATGGTTTATGGACCTTTCCAGCTTTTACTACATCCTCCGGTAACAAATTCCAGAGTTTGATTACACGTTGAGTGAAAAAATATTTTTTCTTATTAAAAAGGTTACCCTATAGCTTCATTGCATGTCCCCTAGTCTTTTTATATTCTGATGACGTAAACAATCAATCTACGTTTACCCGTTCCACTCCATTCATTAATTTATAGACCTCAATCATATCTCCCCTCAGCCATCTCTTTTCCAGGTTGAAGAGCCCTAACCTTTTTAGCCTCTCTTCATAGGGGTATCCTTCCATCCCCTTTACCATTTTGGTGGCTCTTCTCTGTACCTTTCTAATAATTCTATATCCTTTTTAAGATATGGCAACCAGAACTGCACACAATATTCAAGGTGCGGTTGCACCATGAAACGATAAAAAGGCATTATAGTATCCTTTGTTTTATTTTCCATTCCTTTCCTTATGATACCTAGCATTCTATTTGCTATCTTTGCAGCCGCTGTGTACTGGGCAGAGAGTTTTAACATGTTATCCAAGATGACGCCTAAATCTTTTTCCTGGGTAGTGGTTTCCAATGTGGAACTTTGCGTCGTGTAACCATAGTTTGGGTTATTCTTTCCTAGGTGCATACAGTGGTGTGCAAAAGTCTGGAATCACTTGTAAATTTGGCGTTTTTTCAACTTCATGACCTTATATCTTAATTTATTTTTCTTCCCAGTGGCTTTTTCTGTGTATCTCATGATAAGTGATAGATTTGGCTATTATGGACAATTTTTAGTATTGGTTTGGCCCTTATTTTCTGAGTTTGTTCCCCATAGTTGTCCTGTTGATAAATTTTCTGTGAAAATCGCATAATGTACATCGTTGGCCAACGATATATTATTGTAAGTGTGCTTTAAAATATTATGGACGCACACCAGGTTTCCTTCAAATTAATGTATGTGGCCCTGAAAAAGGTCGTTTTTATGTGTCAGTGATGGCTCTGTATTTGATTGGCCACCCTTTGTTCTTAATCACCTGACTGCACCTTGTCGGCATTGAATGAACCAGTCTGACAAGGTGATCGTTGGTGACAACGCGGTTCCAAGCTGCAATGAGTGACTCAATCAGCTCATGCTTTGATGTCGGATGCCTCTTGGATATTTCCAAGGCCACCTTGTGCAACAGGTTCTCGACTGGATTCAGATCTGGAGACTGGGCAGGCCAGTCCATTGTGATGTTGTTCCGCTGCTTCCAGCTGATCACCTGTCTGGAGCGATGGCAGGGTGCATTGTCATCTTGGAACAGGAACTGGCCAGGAAACAGCTGGGGTGCTGATGGCACCATGCACTTTTGCAGTATGGTGATGTACTTGGCCCCGTTGACCATTCCATTGACGATGTGAAGATGTCCAATACCACTGGCAGCCATGCAGCCCCAGACCATGACTTTCAAAGGATGCTTCACAGTGAGGTTGAGACACTCAGGCTTGAATTCCTCTCCATGAAATCTCCTCACATAGGTGTGGGCCTGGTTACCGAACAGGCGGAAGGTGCTTTCATCGCTGAATAGCACCTTTTCCCACATTTCAGTCGACCAGATTGAGTGCTTTCTCGCCCACACGATCTGGTTGTGCCTTTGTATGTCAGTCATCAGTGGCTTATTCCGTGCTTTGCAGCCCCGGAGACCAAACTGCAGGCACCGGTTACGAACTGTTGATGAGCTGACACTGACCTCACTCATCTGACCACTCTCGAACTAGCTGAGGAGAGGTCAACTTGCGTTTAGTCAGTGAAATGAGTCCTAGTGCGCGGTCCTGGCGTGATGTTGATGCACGTGGATGACCTGAACGAGGCTTGTCCACCATTACACCCGTTTTTTTTTCTTCTTCTGTACAATCTTAACAGCAGCACTCTGACTGCAGCCAACTTTCCTGGCTATCTGACGGGTTGAAAATCCTTCCTCGCTCATAAAGGACACATGAACGCGCTCCTCCAACGTCAAGGTCCGAGTCATCTTCATGGTCGATCCAAAAAGAGTATAAAATTCAAAAATTCCACGTGTTTTTATAGCTGCACTGTTGGCTAGATATCTGCATTGTGACTGGTTAGTGAAACCAGCCTCTGATTGGTCAGAAATAATGTGTTCATATTGGATAATCTCGATCCAGTTTTGACGCAGGATCCACAAAAATCGCAGTAGTTATCTCCCAGTTTCTGTAAAGTATTTAAATTGTAAGCAAGGAATGCAAAAATGTCAACTCTAAATAGCCAAATGTATCCCTTTTAACGTGTTAGAAATGAATATGCTGGGCTAACGCAAAATTTAAAAAAACAACATTAGAAAGTACGAAAAACACAAAACTCATAAGTGATTCCAGACTTTGGCACACCACTGTAACTTTGCACGTGTCCACATTAAATTTCATCTGCCATTTGGATGCCCAGTCTTCCAATTTATCAAGATCCTCTATTTTTATTATATTGCTAGCTCTCTAACTGGGAGCTCTTAAAAGGGTTTTGGTATATTTTTAAAGCAAAGTTACATTCTTTTTTGGTGCTTTAGTAGAAATATTTTCTTTAGTGGGGTAGGTTTTAAACTCTGGTAACTTTCTCAGCTCTTGGGAACTGCCGACACCTAATCAGGAGTTAGTGGGCCTGATTAGCCTGTGAATGAACTGAGAGCAGCTGAGGCCTGCAAAAAAGGCTTCAGAGCCCTACCCTGTTGAGGCATTCTAAAAAGGGCTCTACAGGTCAAACAACGGACAGCTGGGAAACCGGCTGGTACTTTGGAAGATCTCTCCCTTTTGCTTTAACAGATACCTAAGCTCCACGAACAGAACAATAGCTGGGAAGAATCCTATCGCTAAAGCTGTTGCTTCCGTTAGAGCTTCTGCCTCTGTCTAGACAGAGGTCCCAATGCCAGTTGAAGGACCAGTTCCATGTGCAGGGTGCCTGCATGCTGAAGCTCTGAGGAAACAAGTGGAGGAACTCAGAGAGGAGGTGGCGAGGCTGAGGAGCATTCAAGACAGTGAGAAGAACATTGATGAGATGCTTCTTGCAACAACCAAGCTCTCCAACACAGGAGAAGATGGGTGCCAACAGAATGACAAAGGTTGAACACAAGTCACCAGAGCCTGCAGAATCACCAATCCAACTTCTCCAGCCCATGAATTGGAGAACCATTATGCAGCCCTGGAAGTGGAGGAGGTGAAAGCAGCCCTGGAAAGGGAAGAACCAGAGCTCAAGTACCCCAAAGTTGCAGAATCAGTGACCACAAGGAAGCGAAGGGTAGTGGTGGTTGGTGACTTTCTTCTGAGGGGTACTGAGGCGGCCATCTGCCGGCCACACTTGATATCCAGAGAGGTATGCTGTCTGCCTGGTGCCAAAATCCAAGATGTTATGGAGAGTTTGCAGAGACTCATCAAGCCCACAGGCTATTTCCCAATCTTGCTAATCCATGTCGGAACAAATGATACTGCCAGGTATCCCTCTGGGCATATCAAAAGTGACTTCATGGCTCTGGGACAGAGGGTGAAGCAGTTAGGTACACAGGTGGTGTTCTCTTTAATCCTCCCTGTTAAGGGTACATAAGAACATAAGATATGCCATACTGGGTCAGACCAAGGTCCATCAAGCCCAGTATCCTGTTTCCAACAGTGGCCAATCTAGGTCATACGTACCTGGCAGTATCCCCAAAAGACAAAGGTTCCACAATGCTTGTACTGGGTCAAGCATTGATATCCTGGGTCCCTTTTTAATAATGGTTTATGGACCTTTCCTCCAGGAACTTGTCCAAACCTTTTTTAAACCCAGCTACACTATCAGCTCTTACTACATCCTCCGGTAACAAATTCCAGAGTTTGATTACACGTTGAGTGAAAAAATATTTTCTCTTATTTGTCTTAAATAGTTTACCCTGTAGCTTCATTGCATGTCCCCTAGTCTTTCTATATTCTGATAGCGTAAACAATTGATCTATGTTTACCCGTTCCACTCCATTCATTAATTTATAGACCTCTATCATATCTCCCCTCAGCCGTCTTTTTTCCAGGTTGAAGAGCCCTAACCTTTGTAGCCTTTCTTCATAGGAGTAGCCTTCCATCCCCTTTACCATTTTGGTGGCTCTTTTCTGTACCTTTTCTAATAACCTTATATCCTTTTTAAGATACGGTGACCAGAATTGCACACAATATTCAAGGTGTGGTCGTACCATGGAACGATACAGAGGCATTATAATATCCTTTGTTTTATTTTCCATTCCTTTCCTTATGATACCTAGCATTCTATTTGCTTTCTTGGCTGCCGCTGCACACTGGGTGGAGGGTTTTAACATGTTATCCACGATGACTCCTAAATCTTTTTCCTGGGTGGTGGTTCCCAAAGTGGAACCTTGCATCGTGTAACCATAGTGTGGGCTGTTCTTTCCTAGGTGCATAATTTTGCACTTGTCCACTTTAAATTTCATCTGCCATTTGGATGCCCAGTCTTCCAATTTATCCAGATCCTCCTGCAGTTTTCCACAGTCCTCGGGTTTTAACAACTTTAAATAGTTTTGTGTTGTCTGCAAATTTGATAACCTCACTCGTTATTCCCTTTTCCAGGTCATTTATGAATATGTCAAAAAGTAGCGTACCCAGTACAGATCCCTGGGGTACTCTACTAGTCACCTTTTTCCATTGGGAAAATTGGCCATTTAGCCCTACCCTCTGCTTTCTATCTTTTAACCAGTTCCCGAGCCACAATAGTACGCTGCCTCCTATCCCATGACTTTTTAGTTTGCCAAAAGTCTCTGGTGAGGGACCTTGTCAAAGGCTTTCTGAAAGTCCAGATACACTATATCAACTGACTCACCATTGTCTACCTGTTTATTCACACCTTCAAAAAAACATATCAGATTAGTGAGACAAGATCTTCCTTGTCTAAAGCCATGTTGGCTGTCTCCCATTAGGCCATGACTATCCACATGCTGTGTAATTTTGTTCTTTATGATGGTTTCCACCATTTTCCCCGGTTCTGATGTCAGGCTCACTGGTCTGTAATTTCCTGGATCACCCCTGAAACCCTTTTTAAAAATTGGCGTTACATTAGCAATCTTCAGGTATTACAGATGATTTTAACAAAAGTTCACAGATTACTAATAGCAGGTCTGCAATCTCATATTTCAGTTCTTTCAACACTCTTGGATGTATACCATCCGGTCCAGGTGATTTGCTACTATTCAGTTTATCAAATAGTTGTAATACATCTTCCTGGTGCAGCGATATTCTCTCAATTCCTCTGCAGTATCACCTTTAAATACCACTTCGGTCTTGGGTAACATCCCTACATCTTCCTCAGTAAAGACCGAAGCAAAGAATTCATTCAGTCTCTCTGCTATAGCCTTGTCTCCTTTTACTGAACCTTTTACCCCTCTGTCATCTAATGGTCCAATTGACTCTCTCACAGGCCTTTTCCTACGAATGTACTTGAAAAAGTCTTTTTTTGGTGTTTTTGCTACTGAAGCAAGTTCCTTCTCAAATTCTCGCTTTGCCTGCCTTATCAATGCTTTGCATTTAACTTGCCAGTGCTTGTGCTGTTTCCAGTTTTCTTCGTTTGGCTCATTTTTCCATTTCCTGAAAGATGCTTTTTTGGCAGCAACAGCCTCTCTGACCTCACCTTTAAACCATGCTGGCAGTTTTTTGGACTTTCTTCCACTCTTCTTAATGCGTGGAATACAGCTGGTCTGGGCTTCCAGGATAGTATTTTTAAACAACGCCCAAGCTTGATGCAAGTCTTTAACCTTTGCAACAGCTCCTTTTAGCTTTTTCTTAACTATATTCCTCATTTTATCATAGTCTCCCTTTCGAAAGTTAAAAGGTAGTACTGTGGATTTCTTTACTATCCCTCCTCCACTAATTAAATCAAACACGATCATGCTATGATCACTATTGCCAAGTGGTCCCAACACCCTTATTTCTTGCACCAGATCTGGTGTTCCACTAAGGACTAGATCCAGTATGGCTTCCCCTCTGTTCGGTTCATGAACCAGCTGCCCCAAGAAGCAGTCATTTATTTCATCTAGAAACGTTATCTCCCTAGCATGTCCTGCCGTGACACTGAGCCAGTCAAAACTGGGGTAATTGAAATCGCCCATTATCACTACTCTGCTGTAACGTTTGTTAGCTTCCTTGATCTCTTTAAGCATTTCATCTTCCATTTGTTCATTCTGGCCAGGCGGTCGATAGTACACTCCCACTGCCATCACCTTCCCCTTCATACATGGAATTTCAATCCATAGAGATTCTACAGCAAATTTTGTTTCCTGCAAAACTTTAATCCTTTCTGACTCAATGCCCTCTCTAACATAGAGCGCAACCCCTCCTCCAATTTGATCAGTTCTATCATTACGATATAGTTTGTATTTAGGTATCACAGTGTCCCACTGGTTGTCCTCCTTCCACCATGTCTCTGAGATTGCAATCATATCTAACCTCTCATTTAGTGCTATATATTCTACTCTCCCATCTTATTGTTTAGACTTCTAGCATTTGCATACAAGCATTTCAGAGACTGTATTTTATTAATATTGATCTGGCTATTGGTAGGCATGGGTAATTTGGAATCTTAACGCTCTGTCTGCACCATACTCAAGGGCATTTGGGCTACTTTACTCTTTTTTGGAACCTCACTGCTTTCGGTAGTATCCTTCAAGGATACCGTCTTCCGAACCATGCGCTCTTGGGCGACTGTCGGCTTTCCCCTATTTTCTAGTTTAAAAGCTTCTCTATCTCCTTTTTAAAGGTTAATGCCAGCAGGCTGGTTCCATCCCGGTTAAGTTGAAGCCCATCCCTTCGGAAGAGCCCCTCCTTTCCCCAGAATGTTCCCCAGTTCCTAACAAATCCAAAACCCTCATCCTTGCACCACTGTCTCATCCACGAATTGAGACTCCGGAGCTCTGCCTGCCTTTTGGGTCCTGCATGTGGAACAGGAAGCATTTTGGAGAATGCTACCCTGGATGTTCTGGATTTCAACTTCCTACCTAAAAGCTTAAATTAAGCCTCCAGAACTTCCCTACCACATTTTCCTATGTCATTGGTACCGACATGTACCAAGACAGCAGACTCCTCCCCAGCACTATCTAAGATCCTATCTAGGTGGTGCGTGAGGTCCACTACCTTCGCACCAGGCAGGCATGTTACCAGGCGATCCTCACGTCCACCAGCCACCCAGCTGTCTACATGTCTAATGATCGAATCACCAACTATAACAGCTGTCCTAACACTCCCCTCATGGGCACATGGCCCTGGAGAAACGTCCTCGGTGCGAGAGGGTTTTACATCACCTGGAGGACAGGTCCTGGTTACAGGATCACGTCCTGCCACATCAGGGTGATGCTCTCCTGTCACGTGACCTCTCTCCTCCATGGCAACAGGGGTGCTGCCAGACTGGAGGTGGGACTTCAGGACTATATCCCTGTAGGTCTCGTCCATGTACTTCCCTGTCTTTCTTATGTCTTCCAGGTCTGCTACTCTAGCCTCTAGAGAACGGACTTGTTCCCTGAGAGCAAAGAGCTCCTTGCACTTAGTGCATACGTAAGACTTCTCACCAACTGGGAGAAAATCATACATGTGGCACTCAGTGCAAAAGACTGGAAAGCCCCCATCTTGCTGCTGGACTGTTGTCTGCATATTAGTTTAAAGCTTGTGTTTAGGTCTTAAAATTCTGTATTCACTAAGAGTTGGTGTAGGTGCTTATACTAATAAAGGTGTATCTAATACCTCTAATATACCTTGTTCACCTGAAGCTTAATCTCAGGTCTTCAATGTATGACTGATTTGGATAAAGAGCTGCACCTGAGAGCAGCCCCTTTCCTAAGATGTGTATGTACCTATAAAGCAACAATTACCCCAGGGGTGGGTGGGTGTTGGGGAGGGTGGGTGGGAAATAAGACCTATTAAAAGAAGAGGGCTATTACAAGGTACCCTGTCCTGTACCCTCAGCAGGGGGGGAAGGCAAGTTATACAGCTGAGAAGCTCAAGTGCAAACTAAAGGGAACAGGGAGGTGAAGTAGCATACCAATAACACAATAAATAAATAATCAAATAGACAGCTAGAACTCACAGCAAGTTGTCACAGGAGTTAAATAAGCACCTCTCTAGCAGAGCACTGTTAGGGCACTGCTCTTCCCAGAGCAAAGAGAGGCAAACAGAACTATGCACACGTGGGTAGAAGAGACAGGAAGAAGGCTATACAAGGCCAAGGCAGAGACGCTCGCATCCTGGAGATGAATGCATGGCTGCGTGGATGGTGTCATCGAGGGTGTTTTGGTTTCCTAGACCATGGGATGCTGTTCCAAGGGTTGCAGAGCAGAGATGGCATCCATCTGTCCAAGAAAGATCGACGCGTCTTCAGTAGTAGACTGGCTAATTTACTCACCACCGAAGTTAAACTAACCGGCCTGTAGTTTTCAACCACATCCTTACTTCCGCTTTTGTGTAAAGGCACCACATGAGCCTCTGTCCAGTCCTTTGGCACCACTCCCGACGCCAACGAGGCATTGAAAAGGTCAGTCAGTGGAGTTGCTAGAACGTCCCCAAGTTCCCTCAGTATTCTAGGGTGTATCCCATACGGTCCCATCGCTTTGTCTACTTTAAGTTGAGCTAGTTTCTCACGAACACAGTCTTCTGAAAATTGTTCAAGATGTCCCTTGCTTCTGTTCTTATTTGTGGGTGTTTTCTGAGGTCCTGCTCCTGGTTCTTCATCTGTGAACACAGAACAAAAATATTTGTTAAGCAATTCCGCTTTATCCTTATCAGCTTCTACATATTCCCCCCTGCACCCTTGAGTCTGACAATACCACTTTTGCCCTTCCTCTTCTCACTAATAAATCTGAAATATGTCTTATCCCCCCATTTTATTGCATTGGCTATTACCTCCTCCTTTTTTATTTTATTTATTTAGCTGTATTTATATCCCGCTTTTCCCTGGGTCAAAGCGGTCAATTGGGAGATACATTTAACACGAGGGGATATGACACACATACGCTAATACTTACAGGGAACATGGGCAATGGAGGGTTAAGTGGCTTGCCCAAGACCACAAGGAGTACCTATAGGACTAGAAATCCCAGTCCCCAGGTGGGACTTGAACCCCTGGCCCTCCGGCCTGAAGTACCTTGTCCTAACCACTAGGCCACTCCTCCCTCCTTTTGAATCTTTGCCTTCTTGACTACTTTGCTAGCTTCTCTAAGTTTTTCCAAATACAGATGCCTGTCTTCCTCTCTCTGTGATCTCTTGTATTTCATGAAGGCCTCCCTCTTTTTCTTCACTTTTTCAGCTACTTCCTTCGAAAACCATAGCGGTCTCCTTTTCCTTTTGCCTTTATTTACCATTGTAACAAAAAGGTTGGTTGCCCTTAAAATACCCCCTTTCAGTTTTGCCCACTGTTTTTCTACATCCCCCAGCTGTTCCCATCCCACTAACGACTCCCTGAGGTATTGGGCTATCTTGGCAAAGTTAGTCTTCCTAAAGTCTAAGATCCTCACCTTGGAATGGATTCTAACAGCCCTAGTCCTAATACTGAACCACACCATCTGGTGATCACTGGATGCAAAATGATCTCCCATTACAACATCAGAAACACTTTCACCATTGGTAAGCACCAAGTCCAGTATGGCCCCTTCACGTGTGGGGTCTGTTACCAATTGCCTGAATAGTTCTCCCTGTAGAGAATACAGGATCTCCTTACTTCTAGATGATATTGCAGCAGGAATGTGCCAAACAACATCTGGCATATTGAAATCTCCTATCAGTAGCACTTCCCCTTTCCTAGCAATGCTGCGTATGTCTTCAATTAACTCTCTGTCCACCTCTTCCTCTTGTGAGGGAGGTCTGTATATCACACCAATGCAAATAGATTTCTCTTTCCCTCTTTCTAGTTTAACCCACAATGCCTCCTCTCTCCCTTTTAAGGTCTGTAATTCCAAAGCTTTAATAGTAGTTTTTACATATAGTGCCACTCCTCCTCCCCTTCTTCCTACCCTGTCCTTTCTGAATAAAGTATAGCCAGGTATAGTTACATCCCAGTCATGGCTTTCTGTGAACCATGTTTCTGTAACTGCCACTAAATCCAAGTCAGCCACTCCCACCAAAGCTTCAACTTCAGGGATCTTATTTCCCATGCTACGGGCATTAATACACACTGCTTTCCATATGTTACCCCTGTTACCCATTTCCATAAAGGTATTTAATGTATCACCTACCTGGGGCCTTTCACTTACCTGGGGGCTTTCTTCACCCATCCCCAATGAATCTAGTTTAGAGCCCTCTTCAGTAGATTAGCCAGTCCACTACCGAAGATGCGTTGACCTTTCTTGGACAGATGGATGCCATCTCTGCTCTGCAACCCTTGGAACAGCATCCCATGGTCTAGGAAACCAAAACGCTCTTGATGACACCATCCAGGCAGCCATGCATTCATCTCCAGGATGTGAGCCTCTCTGCCTTGGCCTTTACCCTCAACAGGGAGGATTGAAGAGAACACCACCTGTGCACCTAACTGCTTCACCCTCTGTCCCAGAGCCATGAAGTCACTTTTGATACGTTCCGAGGTATACCTGGCAGTATTATTTGTTCTAACATGGATTAGCAACATTGGGTAATAGTCAGTGGGCTTGATGAGCCTCGGCAAACTCTCCGTAACATCTTGGATTTTGGCACCAGGCAGACAGCATACCTCTCTGGACATCAAGTCTGGTCGGCAGATGGACGCCTCAGTACCCCTCAGAAGAGAGTCTCCAACCACCACTACCCTTCGTTTCCTTCTGGTCACTGATTCTGCAACTTTGGGGTACTTGAACTCTGGTTCTTCCCTTTCCAGGGATGCTTTCACCTCCTCCACTTCCAGGGCTGCATAATGATTCTTCAATTCAAGGGCTGGAGAAGTTGGATTGGTGATTTTGCAGGCCCTGGTGAGTTGTGTCCAACCATCGACATTCTGTTGGCACCCATCTTCTCTTGTGCTGGCGAGCTTGGTTGCTGCAAGAAGCATCTCATCAATGTACTTCTCACTGTCTTGAATGCTCCTCAGCCTCGCCACCTCCTCTCTGAGTTCCTTCACTTGTTTCATCAGAGCTTCAGCATGCAGGCACCCTGCACATGGAAACGGTCCTTCAACTGGCATTAGGACCTCTGTCTGGACCGAGGCAGAAGCTGTAATGGGGGCAACAGCTTTAGCAATACGATTTTTCCCAGCCATTGTTCTGTTCGTGGAGCTTAGGTATCTGTTAAAGCAAAAGAGAGAGATCTACCAAGTACCAGCCGGTTTCGCAGCTGTCCTTTCAGAGAAAAAGCAGTTAAATCTCTTTAATTATATTCAAAATGTGCTGGCCAATTCTCTGTGATTTGTTAAAGGGGGAGGTGCCCTATAAAGCAAGACTGCTCACTAGGGGTGGGTGGGAGTCGGGGTGGGTAGGGAGGGAACTAACACCTGATTAGGTGTTTAGCAGTTTCTAAACCTGAGGAGGTTACTGGAGTTCAGCAACCTACTGTGCTCAAGGAAAGTTCCCCTAAAGTACCAAAAAGAAAGTAACCTTGCTTTAAAAAATATACAAAAAACCCTTTTAAGAGCTCCCAGTCAGAGAGCTAGCAATGTAATATAATAAAACAAACAAACAAACCCTCAAATCCTTACTGTTTGTTGATCTGTGGAGCCCTGGTTAGGAAAGCCTTAAAGTAGACAAAGCGATGGGACCGGATGGGTTACACCCTAGAATACTGAGGGAACTGGGGACATTCTAGCAGCTCCACTGACTGACCTTTTCAATGCCTCGTTAGAGTCAGGAGTGGTGCCAAAGGACTGGAGAGAGGCTCATGTGGTGCCTTTACACAAAAGCGGAAGTAAGGATGTGGTTGAAAACTACAGGCCAGTTAGTTTAACTTCAGTGGTGAGTAAATTATTGAAAACGCTGCTGAAAGAGAAAATAGTGAGGTTTCTGGAGTCCAGCGGATTACAGGATCCGAGGCAGCATGGATTCACCAGAGGAAGGTCCTGTCAGAAAAATCGTTGACTGGGTGACCAGGGAGTTGGATCGAGGGAGAGCCCTAGATGTGGTATATTTAGATTTCAGTAAAGCCTTTGACACTGTTCCTCACAGGCGACTTATAAACAAACTGAGCACCCTAGGGATGGACCCTAAAGTTACTGCTTGGGTTAGAAATTGGTTGGGTGGGAGGCGACAAAGAGTACAGGTAAATGGAACTCACTCTGAGGAGAAGGATGTTACCAGTGGTGTGCCCCAGGGATCTGTCCTTGGTCCGATTCTTTTTAACATCTTTGTTAGTGATATAGCGGAAGGGCTGTTGGGTTAGGTTTGCCTCTTTGCGGATGATACCAAAATCTGCAATAGAGTAGACACCCAGGAAGGTATAGATAACATGAGGAGGGATCTAGCTAAGCTTGAAGAATGGTCTAGAATTTGGCAGCTGGGATTTAATATTAAAAAAATGTAAGGTCATGCATTTGGGCTGCAGCAATTTAAGAGAGCAATATAGTATAGGGGGTGAAGTACTTTTGTCCAATAAAGAAGAGCGGGACCTAGGCGTGGTTGTTTCTGATGATCTTAAAGTAGCTAAACAGGTAGAAGAGGCGATGGCAAAAGCTAGAAGGATGCTTGGGTGCATATGGAGAGGAATGGCTAGCAGAAAAAAGGAGGTGATAGTGTTTCTGTACAAGTCTTTGGTGCGACCTCTTTTGGAGTATAGTGTGCAATTCTGGAGACCGCACCTTCAAAAGGATGTGAACAGGACGGAGTCGGTGCAGAGGGTGGCTACTAAAATGGTTAGTGGTCTTCATTATAAAGCATATGAGGACAGACTTAAGGATCTTAATATGTATACCTTGGAGGAAAGGCGTGATAGAGGTGATATGATTGAGATATTTAAATACCTCTGTGGCATAAATGTTCAGGGGGAGAGCCTCTTTCAATTGAAAATGAGGGGACATGGGATGAGGGTGAAGGGGGAAAGACTCAGGAGTGATATGTGGAAATATTTCTTTACGGAAAGAGTGGTGGATCCATGGAATAGTCTCCCAGTGGAGGTGGTGGAGATGAGGACAGTAACTGAATTCAAAAAAGCATGGGACAAACACAGAGGATCTCTAAAGGAAAAAAGGGGACTGTTGTAGTTGTTGATATGGAAGGACAGACCAGATAGGCCATGTGGTCTTTTTCTGTCATCATATTTCTATGTTTCTTGCAATTTTCCACAATCCTCTTGGGTTTTAACAACTTTAAATAGTTTTGTGTCATCTGCAAATTTGATAACCTCACTCATTCCCTTTTCCAGGTCATTTATGAATATGTCAAAAAGCAGCGGACCCAGCACAGATCCCTGCGGTACTCCACTATTCAGCCTTTTCCATTGTGAAAATTGGCCATTTAGCCCTACCCTTTGCTTTCTATCTTTTAACCAGTTCCTGATCCACAATAGTACACCTGCCTCCTATCCCATGACTTTTTAGTTTTGCCAAAAGTCTCTGAAGAGGGACCTTGTCAAAGGTTTTCTGAAACTCCAGATGCACTATATCAACCAACTCTATGTCTACCTGTTTATTCACACCTTCAAAAAAACATAACAGATTAGTAAGACAAAATCTTCCTTGTCTAAAGCCATGTTGGCTGTCTCCCATTAAGCCATGACTATCTACATGAGTAATTTTGTTCTTTATGATGGTTTATACCATTTTTCCTGGTACTGACGTCAGGCTCACTGGTCTGTAGTTTCCCCGATCACCCCTGGAACTCGTTTTAAAAATTGACGTTACATTGGCCATCCTCCAATCTTCAAGTTGGCCATCCTCCAATCTTCAAGTATTACAGATGATTTTAATGATAGTTCACAGATTACTAATAGCAGATATGCACTCATATTTCAGTTCTTTCAACATCCTTGGATGTATACCATCCGGTCCAGATGATTTGCTACTCTTCAGTTTATCAAATAGTTGTAATATATCTTCCCGGTGTATCGATATTTCTTTCAATTCTTACGCAGTATCACCTTTAAATACCACTTCAGTCATGGGTAACATCCCTACATCTTCTTCAGTAAAGACTGAAGCAAAGAATTCATTCAGTCTCTCCGTTATAGCCTTGTCCCCTTCTTACTGCCCCTTTTACCCCTCTATCATCTAATGGTCCAACTGACTCTCACAGGTATTTTGCTACGAATGTACTTGAAAAAGTCTTTCTTACGCATTTTTGCTTCCACAACAAGTTTCTTCTCAAATTCTCTCTTTGCCTGCTTTATCAATGCCTTGCATTTAACTTGCCAGTGCTTGTGCTGTTTCCAGTTTTTGTCATTTGGCTCTTTTTTCCATTTCTTGAAAGATGCTTTTTTGGCAACAGCAGCCTCTCTGACCTCACCTTTAAACCATGTTGGCAGTTTTTTGGACTTCCTTTCACTTTTCTTAAAGCGTGAATACAGCTGGTTTGGGGCTTCCAAGATAGTATTTTTAAACAACACCCAAGCTTGATGTAAATCTTTGACCTTTGCAACTGCTTTTATTTTTTTTCTTAACTATTTTCCTCATTTTATCATAATCTCCCTTTTGAAAGTTAAAAGGTAGTACTGTGGATTTCCTTACCATCCCCTTCTCCATTAATTAAATCAAATGTGATCATGCTATGATCACTATTGCCAAGTGGCCCCAACACCTTTATCTCTTGTACCAGATCTGGTGTTCCACTAAGAACTAAGTCCAAAATGGCTTCCCCTTTGGTCGATCCATGAACCAGCTGCTCCAAGAAGCAGTCATTTATTTCATCTAGAAATTTTTTCACCCTAGCCTGTCCTGCCGTGACACTGACCCAGTCAATACCGGGGTAATTTAAATCACCTGTTATTATTACTGTTCTGTAACTTTTGTTAGCTTCCCTGATTTCTTTGAGCATTTCATCATCCATTTGTTCATTTTGGCCAGGCGGTCGATAGTACAACCCCACTGCCATCGCCTTCCCCTTTTTACATGGAATTTCAATCCATAGAGATTCTACAGTGGAGAGTGGGGGAGGCATGAAGACATAGGAGAAGAGACTCGGGGTAGTGCAGGGCAGAAGAAGGTAGCTCACAAATGGGAAGGGAGGAACGGAAGATATCCATGACCCCCCCCCTCCAGACCGGCCCTGCCAAGGAGTGGCGAGAGCAGAGTACCCTGGGGGGAGGCAGCGGTTGAGAAGCGGTTCTTCACCCTCGCGAAGCCATGTCTCCGAAAGGAAGAAGAGGTCCAGGGAATGTTGCAATACAAGGTCATGGACAGGAATGGCTTTAGAACACAGAGAGTGACAGTTCAGAAGGGCCAGGTGTAGGAAAGATATGAGGGGGGGAAGGGTTAGCAGGGGAGAGGGAGTAGAAGAAGGCGGGCAACAGGGGAGAAGATTAGCAGGGGAACGTGAGTTGAGGGATACAACTGCCGAACCAGGGCATCAACCCCAATGAACAGAAATAGGGGTCATGGTAAGGACAGGCATCACAGAGGTCTAAGGAGCATAGCCAATCTCCCTGCTGGAGGAATGGCAGCAATGTTCTAAGAAAGAGCATCTTGAACTTTTCCCTCACTAGGAAGTTTTTGAGGTTGTGCAAGTCGAGGATGGGCCTTAGGCCCCCTGTCCTTTTTGGCACGAGGAACTACCTGGAATAGAACCCCTTGCCCTTGAGATGGCGGGGCACTGGTTCCACCGCCTTGTCTTCGAGGAGACCTGCCAACTCCTTCAGTAGAAGGTCCCGGTGAAGGGGAGACCTGAGGGGCTCTCCCGGGAAATAAGGGGGAGGTGTCTGAGTCAGGTGGAGGAGGTAACCCTCCCTGACTATCCGAAGTGTCCAGGAATTGGTGGTCAACCACCTCTGGATATAGAGGGTCAGACGTCCCCCTGTGGCTGCTGATCTCCTTGGGGTAGATAGGCTATGCTCAAGGAGTCAAAAACTCCCCCCAAGCTGGGCCAGAGCCAATGCCTGGGGTTTTGGAGCCTTCTGCTTACGAGGGCCATGCCCATGTCCCTTGGCCTGCTGACCCCGTTGGGGGGCTGGGGAGGCCTGAAAAGGTGGGTATCTTCTGTAAGCAGTTCTCTTCCTTGGGTAAAAAGACTTTTTACCTGAGCCCTTCTGTCGGGGAGGGGCAGCAGTCTTTCTGGAGAGCCTGGTCCTCGTCATGAACTTGTCCAAACTATAAAATCCATTCAAAGGCAAGGGTCTTAGACTTTAGGAAAACTAACTTTGCCAAGATGGGTCAATACCTCGAGGAGTCATTAGCGGGATGGGAACAGCTGGGGAATGTAGAAAAACAGTGGACAAAAATGAAAGGGGATATTTTAAGGACGACAACCAACCTTTTTGTTAGAATGGAAAATAAAAGGAAAAGGAGGTCACTGTGGTTCTTAAAAGAGGTAGTTGAAAAGGTGAAGTAAGAGAGGGAGGCCTTCATGAAATACAAGAGATCACAGAGAGAAGACGACAGGCATCTATATTTGGAAAAACTTAAAAGAGGCTAGCAAAGTAGTCAGGAAATCAAAGGCACAAAAGGAAGAAGAAATAGCCAATGCAATAAAATGCAGGGAAGACATTTTTCAGATATGTTAGTGAGAGGAGGAAGGGCAAAAGTGGTATTGTCAGACTCAAGGGTTAAAGGGAGGAATATACAGAAGCTGATGAGGATAAAGTGGAATTGCTTAACAAATATTTCTGTTCTGTGTTCACAGACGAAGGGCCAGGAGCAGGACCTCAGACAACACTCGCAAAGAGGAACAAAAGTGAGGGGCATCTCAAAAGATTTTCAGAGGATTGTGTTCGTGAGGAACTAGCTAAACTAAAAATGGACAAAGTAATGCGACCAGATGGGATACATCCAAGAATATGAAGGAATTTGGGGACATTCTAGCAGCTCCACTGACTGACCTTTACAATGCCTCTTTGGAGTTGGGGGGGGGGGAGGGATGGTGCCAGAGGACTGGAGAGAGGCGCATGTGGTCCCTTTACACAAAAGTGGAAGTAAGGATGTGGCTGAAAACTACAGACCGGTAGTTTAACATAGTAAATGACGGCAGATAAAGACCAGCATGGTCCATCCAGTCTGCCCAGCAATACGGCAAGAGTAGGTGCACCTGTCACTCTGTGCAGGTCACCCCTCCTCATGTCTTTGTTTAGGGGTGGACCCACCACTCCATGTAGGACACCCCTATTTGTTGAGAAGTTAGATGGTTCAGTTTATTTTGTTTTTATCCTGTTGCTGTAAAGGGATCCGCTGTGCTTGTCCCATGCTGTTTTGAATTCCTTCACCTTGTTTGCCCCCACCACTTCCATCGGGAGAGCATTCCAAGCATCCACCACCCTTTTCAGTGAAAAAATATTTCCTGACATTGCCTTTCAATTTACCACCTTGCAGCTTCATGTTATGGCCTCTAGTTTTGCAGCTTCCCCGTCTTTGGAAGAGGTTTGTTTGTTCATCGTTCCTCTAAGTATTTAAAGGTCTGAATCATATCTCCCCTGTCCCTCCTCTCCTCCAAAGTGTATATATTTAGGTCTTCAAGTCTCTTCTCATAAGGTTTCTTACGCAGACTCCAAATCATTTTGGTCGCCTTCCTCTGAACAGTTTCCAGTCTTTTTACATCTTTTCAAAGATATGGTCTCCAAAACTGAACACAGTATTCCAAATGAGGCCTCACCAGCGACCTGTACAGTGCCATAAGTATCTCTTCCTTTCTGCTGGTAATCCCTCTTCGTATGCAGCCCAACATCCTCCTGGCTTTTGCCACCACCTTGTCGCACTGTTTTGACACCTTGAGATCATCAGAGATAATCACACCAAGGTCTTTCTCCTGAACCATGCACACCAACCTCTCGACCCCTATTGCATACATTAATTAAATTAAATTAATTAATTAAATTAAAATTAAATTAAATTAAAATTAATTAAATTCCCTTGGATTTCTGCTACCCAAGTGCATGACACTGCACTTTTTCACATTAAATCGTAATTGCCAAGCATTAGACCATTCTTCCAGCTTTTGTAGATCTTTCCTCATGTTATCCACTCCCTTGGGGGAGTCCATTCTGTTGCAAATTTTTGTGTCATCTGCAAAAAGACAGACCCTTCCATTCAGTCCTTCAACAATATCACTCACAAATACATTGAACAGTACCAGGCCCAGGACCAAACCCTGGGGTACCCCGCTAATCACCTTCCTTTCATCCGAGTGAGCTCCATGTACCATCACCTTCTGTCGTCTGTCAGTCAACTAATTTCTAATCCAGTTTACCATCTTGGGACCCATCCCCAAGCTACTGAGTTTATTGACAAGCCTCCTATGAGGAACAGTATCAAAGGCTTTGCTGAAATCCAGGTAGATGACATCCATCGCATGCCCCTGATCAAGTTCCTTGGTCACCCAGTCAAAGAACTCAATCAGATTTGTTTGGCAAGACCGTCCTTCAGTAAAACCATGTTGCCTCGGATCTTGCAACCTGTTGGTTTTGAGAAAGTTCACTATTCGCTCTTTCAGGAGCGCCTCTATTACTTTTCCAGCCACTGAGGTAAGGTTCATGGGTATGTAGTTTGACACTTCTTCCCTGTCACCACTTCAGTGTAGAGGTACAACATAAGCCATTCTCCAGTCCTGAGGAACCTCTCCTGTTTCCAAGGATCTGTTAAAAACACCCTTTAACGGCCCTGCAAGAACCTCTCTGAGCTCTTTCAGTATCCTGGGATGTATCCCATCCAGTCCCATAGCTTTGTCCACTTTCAGTTTAGCAAGTTGTTCCAATACCTCGTCTTCGGTGAATGGTGTGGTATCTACTTCATTCCCATTTTTATCTTTAGGAGTCACAGCTGGTCCATCTCCAGGATTTTCTTTAGTAAAAACAGAGCAGACATATTTGTTTAGCAATTTCGCTTTTTCTAAGTCACTTTCCACAAGACCTTTCCCAACACATCTGAGTCCTGCAATTCCAACTCTGATCTTCTTCCTTTCCCGAATATACCTGAAGAAAGTTTTGTCGCCACCCTTAACATCTTTAGCCATCTTTTCATCTGCCTTTGATTTTGCTATCCTTATTTCTCTTTTTGACTCCTACATTTTTAGCATTAAATCTCAGCTGCCAAATTCTAGACCATTCTTCAAGATTAGCTAGATCACTCCTCATGTTATCTACTCCTTCCTGGATGTCTAACTCTATTGCAGATTTTGGTATCATCTGCAAACAAGCAAACCTCACCCGACAGCCCTTTCACAGTATCACTTAACCTCGGTGGTGAGTAAATTATTGGAAGTGCTGCTGAAAGAGAAAATAGTGAGGTTTATGGAGTCCAAAGGATAGCATATCTTATCAGACAAATCTGATTGATTTCTTTGACTGGGTGACCAGTGAGTTGGACTGAGGGAGAGCCCTAGATGTGGTAAATTTAGACTTCAAGAAAAGCATTTGACACTGTTCCACACAGGTGACTTATAAACAAACTGAGCACCCTTGGGATGGACCCTAAAGTTACTGCTTAGGTTAAAAATTGGTTGAGTGGGAGGCGACAAAGGGTACAGGTAAATGGAGCTCATTCTGAGGAGGATATTTCCCATGGTGCGCTGCAGGGATCTGTCCTTGGTCCGCTTCTTTTTAATCTTTTTGTTAGTGATACTGCGGAAAAGCTGTTGGGTGAGGTTTGCTTGTTTGCGGAAGATACTAAAATCTGCAATAGAGTAGACACCCAGGAAGGAGTAGATAACATGAGGAGTGACCTAGCTAAGCTTGAAGAATGGTCTAGAATTTGGCAGCTGAGATTTAATGCTAAAAATGTAGGGTCATGCATTTGGACTGCAACAATCCAAGGGAATGGTACACTATAGGGGGTGATGTACTTCAGAGCTCCGGAGTCTCAATGCGTGGATGAGACAATGGTGCAGAGATGAGGGGTTTGGATTTGTTAGGAACTGGGGAACATTCTGGGGAAAGGAGGGGCTCTTCCAAAGGGATGGGCTTCACCTTAACCGGGATGGAACCAGGCTGCTGGCATTAACCTTTAAAAAGGAGATAGAGCAGCTTTTAAACTAGATATTAGGGGAAAGCCGCCAGTCGCCCAAGAGCGGATGGTTCGGAAGAATGTATCCTTGAAGGATAATACCAAAAGCAGAGAGGTTCCACAAAAGAGTAAAGTAGCCCAAATGCCCTCAAGTATGGAGCAGACAGAGCTTAAAGATCCCAATTTACCCATGTCTAACAATAGCCAAATTAACATGAATAAAATACATTCTCTAAAATGTTTGTATGCAAATGCTAGAAGTCTAAAGAATAAGATGGGAGAGTTAGAATATATAGCACTAAATGAAAGGTTAGATATGATTGGAATATCAGAGACATGGTGGAAGGAGGACAACCAGTGGGACACTGTGATACCTGGGTACAAACTATATCGTAATGATAGAGCTGATCAAATTGGTGGAGGGGTTGCGCTCTATGTTAGAGAGGGCATTGCCTCAGAAAGGATTAAAGTTTTGCAGGAAACAAAATCTGCTGTAGAATCTATATGGATTGAAATTCCATATAAAAGGGGGAAGGCGATGGCAGTGGGGGTGTACTATCGAGCACCTGGCCAGAATGACCAAATGGATGATGAAATGCTCAAAGAAATCAAGGAAGCTAGCAAATGTTACAGCGCAGCAATAATAATGGGTGATTTCAATTACCCCGGTATCGACTGGGTCAGTGTCACGTCAGGACATGCTAGGGAGATAAAGTTCCTAGATGAAATAAATGACTGCTTCTTGGAGCAGCTGGGTTCATGAACCGACCAGAGGGGAAGCCATATTAGACCTAGTCCTTAGTGGAACACCAGATCTAGTGCAAGAGATAAGGGTGTTGGGGCCACTTGGCAATAGTGATCATAGCATGATCGCCTTTGATTTAATTAGTGGAGGAGGGATAGTAAGGAAATCCACAGTACTACCTTTTAACTTTCGAAAGGGAGACTATGATAAAATGAGGAAAACAGTTAAGAAAAAACTAAAAGGAGCAGTTGCAAAGGTTAAAGACGTACATCAAGCTTGGGTGTTGTTGAAAAATACTATCTTGGAAGCCCAGACCAGCTGTATTCCACGCTTTAAGAAAAGTGGAAGGAAGTCCAAAAAACTGCCAGCATGGTTTAAAGGTGAGGTCAGAGAGGCTGTTGTTGCTAAAAAAGCATCTTTCAGGAAATGGAAAAAAGAGCCAAACGACGAAACCTGGAAACAGCATAAGCACTGGCAAGTCAAATGCAAGGCATTGATAAGGCAGGCAAAGAGAGAATTTGAGAAGAAGCTTGCTGCGGAAGCAAAAACGCGAAATAAAGACCTTTTCAAGTACATTCGTAGCAAAAAACCTGTGAGAGAGTCAGTTGGTCCATTAGATGATAAAGGGGTTAAAGGAGCACTAAGAGGCGACAAGGCGATAGCGGAGAGACTGAATGAATTCTTTGCTTCGGTCTTTACCGAGGAAGATGTAGGGATGTTACCCCTGACTGAAGTGGTATTTAAAGGTGCGGAAGAATTGAAGGAAATATCGATACATCGGGAAGATGTCTTACAACTATTAGACAAACTGAAGAGTAGCAAATCACCTGGGCCGGATGGTATACATCCAAGGGTGTTGAAAGAACTGAAATATGAGATTGCAGAATTGCTATCAGTAATCTGTGAACTATCATTAAAATCATCTCTAATACCTGAAGATTGGAGGATCGCCAATGTAACACCAATTTTTAAAAAGGGTTCCAGGGGTGATCCGGGAAACTACAGACCGGTGAGCCTGACGTCAGTACCGGGAAAAATGGTAGAAACCATCATAAAGAATAAAATTACTCAGCATGTAGAAAGTCACGACCTAATGGGAGACAGCCAACATGGCTTTAGACAAGGAAGATCTTGTCTTACTAATCTGTTATGTTTTTTTGAAGGAGTGAATAAACAGGTGGACAAAGGTGAGTCGGTTGATATTGTGTATCTGGACTTTCAGAAAGCCTTTGACAAGGTCCCTCATCAGAGACTTTTGGCAAAACTAAAGAGTCATGGGATAGGAGGCAGTGTACTATTGTGGATCAGGAACTGGTTAAAAGATATAAAGCAGAGGGTAGGGCTAAATGGCCAATTTTCCCAATGGAGAAAGGTGAATAGTGGTGTACCCCAGGGATCTGTGCTGGGTCCGCTGCTTTTTGACATATTCATAAATGACCTGGAAAGTGGAATAACGAGTGAGTTTATCAAATTTGCTGATGACACAAAACTATTTAAAGTTGTTAAAACCCAAGAGGATTGTGAAAAATTGCAAGAGGATCTTGATAAATTGGAAGACTGGGCATCAAAATGGCAGATGAAATTTAATGTGGACAAGTGCAAGGTTATGCACCTAGGGAAGAACAACCCAAACTATGGTTACACGATGCAAGGTTCCACATTAGGAACCACCACCCAGGAAAAAGATTTAGGCATCATTGTGGATACCATGTTAAAACCCTCGGCCCAGTGTGCAGCGGCGGCCAAGAGAGCAAATAGAATGCTAGGTATGATAAGGAAAGGAATGGAAAATAAAACAAAAGATATTATAATGCCTCTATATCGTTCCATGGTGAGACCGCACCTTGAATATTGTGTGCAATTCTGGACGCCGTATCTTAAAAAGGATATAGCGATTTTAGAAAAGGTACAGAGAAGAGCCACCAAAATGGTAAAGGGGATGGAAGGATACTCCTATGAAGAAAGGCTAAAAAGGTTAGGGCTCTTTAACCTGGAAAAGAGACGACTGAGGGGAGATATGACAGAAGTCTATAAATTAATGAACAGAGTGGAACGGGTAAACGTAGATCGATTGTTTACCTTATCAGAATATAGAAAGACTAGGGGACATGCAATGAAGCTACAGGGTAAACTATTTAAGACTAATAAAAGAAAATATTTTTTCACTCAAAGTGTAATCAAACTCTGGAATTTGTTACCGGAGGATGTAGTAAAGGCTGTTAGTGTAGCTGGGTTTAAAAAAGGTTTGGACAAGTTCCTGGAGGAAAGGTCCATAAACCATTACACAGGTACACTAAAAAATTTTTTTTTAAACTGCCTCTAATGTTTTGATTGATTTTTACGTTTTTTGGTGCGCTGAATCCAAATCTGGTAACCAATTTGCTCCATCACGTACAGATTTTTTGCTACATTGGGTTAGCAGTTTGAGGTGAACGTTTCAGATTGAGTGCGATCGAGATAAAAGTTTCTTGGATGAATTCTTTATACTAATTGTTTAGTAGTTATTCATATAAGAATAAAGAAAATTGTAACAAGGCAGCACATAAGAATAGAGTAATGTCAACAAAACACACTGTGATGGTAGCAAAATTGTCTGCACTTAAAACAGCCACATACATGTGCACAAACACTGAGCATATAAGAGCGAGGTTAGACACAAAGCAAAGCAAAGAAATGTGCAAAAAATGTTGTACAGGTATGTATGTAAGAATAGAAAACGCAAACCGCACCATTGCAATACATGAAGACAAACACCCGATGGTGTGAAAATAAAATTCTAATAAATGAGATCCGACACTGTGGTAATAACTAGCAAATTTTTATTTCAAAGTTTAGTAAAAACACGATATTTGTCAACACAGTTTAGATTTTAAAGTCATTCTTGGGTCAATCAATCTCCTGGTGGGCCCGTTTCTTCTTCCTCCGAATGCTTCTCTTGGTGCGCTGCTTGGCATATTTTTCATCTGGGGTTTCCTGCAGCAGCAACCAGCAGCAACCAGCCATCATAGTGGTGTTCCATCTTCCTTAGTACCTTCTCTCTGCGTCCTTGATGTCCTGGTGAAACCTTTCACCTTGTTCTTCACTGTACGCCCCCAAGTTTTCGGGAAAGTAGTTCACATGGGAGTGCAAGAAATGGACTTTCAGGCTCATGTTACAGCCTTGTTCTTTAAAGGCATTGAGCATCCTGGCAACAATATCCTTATAGTTCTCATCCCGCCTGTTCCCCAAGAATTTGAGAACAACATCCTTGAAGGAATCCCAGGCTTCTTTTTCCTTCTCAGACATCGTTTCAGCGAATGCTCCATCTGAAATGAGTTTCCTTATATCAGGGCCAACAAACACTCCTTCCTTTAGCTTTGCTTCAGAAAGTCGGGGGAACTTTGAGCAAAGGTACCGAAAGCACTCACCATCTTTTGGAAGGGACTTGATGAATTGCTTAATGAGACCCAACTTAATGTGGAGAGGTGGTAATAGAATTTTATCACGAGGTACCAAGCTCTCATGAAGAACATTTTTCTCACCGGGTCTCAAATACTCCCGAATTGGCCAGTCTTTTTTCCCCCAGTGTAGGTCGCGGGCCTGGCTATCCCACAAGCAAAGGAAGCAGGGATATTTGGTGAAACCGGATTGCTGCCCTAATAGCATGGATAGAATTTTAAAGTCTCCACAAATCATCCACTTATGCTCATCATAACGAATCTTCTGAAGAATCAGGGCCAAATTCTCGTATTTGTCTTGGAGAATAACAGAGTGAGCAATAGGAACTGAAGCGAATGTGTTGCCATTATGAAGAACACCTTTTATGCTGTCTTTTGACGAATCAATGAACAGCCGCCATTCAGCAGGATCATACTTGAGTTTAAACTTTTCCATCACTCCGTATATATCGTTGCAAAATACCAAATCTTCCTCTTTGCTGAAATACTTCAAAAATTGTGTCTCGCGGTTGCGGTACCAATAAAATGTTGTTCCTGGTGACAATAGATTTTTCTGTTTAAGCCGAGAACCTAGCAGTTGGGCAGCATCTTTTGGGAGTCCTAAATCCCGGACTAAATCATTCAATTCAGCTTGAGAGAAAAGTTCAGGTTTCGGATCTGGTTCAGTTTCAAACTCGGAAGTACTGGACTCATCGGGAAAAGCCATCTGATGAGTCTCATCATGATCAGAACCGTCCACACAAATATGATCCAAAGATTTTGGTGGTTCAGGCACAGGTACTTCGTTGCTATGAGGCATAGGCCTAATTGCTGAGGGAAGGTTGGGGTAACTTATTACGTTCTTATTTTTTAAGTTGTATCCCTTCACAATGCAAGAGCAAAAATAGCAGTCACTGCTGTGGTCTCTTTGTTCACGCCACATCATAGGTATTCCGAAACGAAATGCTTGTTTTTTACCTTTCATCCATAAGCGTAGATCTTCCTCACATGTCTTGCACACTTTGTGAGGAGCCCACGGTTTGTCTTGATCGCCTAACTTCAAACCGAAATAGGCAAAATATACTTTTTTAATAAATGTAGAAATGTTCCTCTGCCGCTTTTTCACGGTATATTCCCCACAAATAAAACAAAAACTGTCCGGAGAGTTGACGCAACCTCTGGCTCTGTGAGCCATCACAAATACACAGCACTGCAAACTACAACTGTAGTGAACCACTTCGGAATAAAGCTGGATTACGACTGAGCAAACAAAAGGTAATAATGAACTTGCAAGAAATTGAAATTTGACAGGAACGTTCATGTCGCAACCACCGTGTTTGAGCGAGCCTAGCGAACGAGGCGAACAGGAAAGAACATGCGCCAGCGCGAGTACTGGATTTAGCCCCCCGCCTCCCAATTGTCCTGTTAATGTATAAAATGAATACAAAACACTCTAAAATATCATGAGGGAGTGTTTCTAGTTAGTTAACCATTACAACCTCTATTTTGGGCCAAGAAAATAAACTGCAGTCGGCTAAAAAGAAATTATGTGAACATTCCTTATATGGGTAAGAAATCTAATTTTGCAAGAAAACGTGACGTGATGGAACATTTTGGCTATTTTTCCTGGATTCAGCACCCCAAAATCTATAGGAATCAGTTGCAAAACTGGAGGCAGTTTTTTGGTAGTGTACCTGTGTTATTAAGAAGTGACCGAAGATATCAATGCTTGACCCAGTACAAGCATTGTGGAACTTGTGTCTCTTGGGGAAACTGCTAGGTACATATGACCTAGATTAGCCACTGTTGGAAACAGAATACTGGGCTTGATGGACCTTGGTCTGACCCAGTATGGCATATCTTATGTTCTTATGTAGTTGACGAAAGAAGAACGGGACCTAGGCGTGATTGTGTCTGACGATCTCAAAGTAGTTAAACAGGTAGAAAAGGTGACGGCAAAAGCTAGAAGGATGGTTGGGTGCATAGGAAGAGGAATGGCCAGCAGAGGAAAGGAGGTGATAGTGCCTCTGTATAAGTCTTTGGTGTGAATGTATTTGGAGTATTGTGTGCAATTCTGGAGACTGCACCTTCAAAAGGATATAAGCAGGTTGGAGTCGATGCAGAGGGTGGCTATTAAAATGGTTAATGATCTTTGTTATAAAGTATATGAGGAAAGACTTAAGGACCTTAATATTTATATGTTGGAGGAAAGGTGGGGTAAAGGTGATATGACCGAGGCATTTAAATACCTCTGTGGCAGAAATGCATAGGAGAGCCTCTTTCGATTGAAAGCAAGCTCTGCTGCAAGGGGACATAGGATGAGGGTGAAAGGCGATAGACTCAGGAGTAATATGCAGAAATATTTTACGGAAAGAATGGCAGATGCGTGAAATAGTCTCCCAGTGGAGGTTTATTTATTTATTTATTAGCAAGACTTGATATACCCCCCAAACCAAAGTGTTAGAACGGTGTACAGTAATAAACAAGGGGGAGGCTACTAGAGAAGTACAGGAAGAAAGGAACGCCATTTAATTGACAGGAAAGCACTATTGAGACAAAGGAAGAAAAATAGGAAAGAAACAAAGTTGCACGACTAGACAGGTTGATCGCTGAGGGGGGAGGGCAGAGGGAAGGAAGAGGGGTAGTAGAATTGGCATTAGAATTGTCATGGGAGAGCTGGAAGGTTGAAAGCCTGAGTGAAAAGATGAGTTTTAAGAAGAGCTTTAAAGCGAGGGAATGAAGGTTCGGTGCGGAGCAAATGAGGGAGAGAATTCCATAGGGCAGGGCTCAGGAAAAAGAAGGCAGAGTGACGGGTGAGTTCAAGATGTGCCTGGGATGGAGAAGGAAGAAAAAGGCGATTGCTGTGGGAGGATCGGAGGAGGCGAGGGACAGGCTGGTGGTAGATGAGATCAGACAAATACCGAGGAGTACCCTTGTGAAGAACTTTGTGGGTAGTGATAAGGTACTTGTAAACGAATCTGAATTTAACAGGAAGCCAATGAAGAGAGAGAAGGCAAGGAGTGACACAGTCAAAAGGGGAAGAGTAAGTGATTAGACGGGCGGCGGTGTTTTGGACGAGTTGAAGTCGACGGAGCTGGTAGGAGGGAAGGCCAGCGAAAATTGAGTTACAATAGTCTAAACAGGAGATTACAAGAGAAAGAACCAGAGTGGTGAGAGAACTTGCTGAGAGGTGGGGCTGGAGGGATCTAATACGACGGAGATGAAAAAAACAACTATGAACTAGGGAGGAAATATGTGGGTGAAAAGACAAAGAGGAATCAAGGGTGACACCAAGATAACGGAGTGAAGAAACAACAGGAATAGGGAGGGAGGACATTGTGGGAGCTAGAGTGGGGGGAGTGGCAGAGAAGAACCAAATAGCAGAGGACTTAGGATTGACACAGAGAAAATTATCAGAAAATCAAGTAGCAATGAGATCCAGACAGGCAATGAGAGCAGAGAGATCCGGAGATGTAGAGCTGGTGTGGTGAATAAGGAGAATATCATCGGCATAAAAGTAAGAGGAGATACCGGTCTGCTGAATGAGGAGGGCGAGAGGAGCGAGGAAGATATTAAAGAGTAGAGGGGCTAGAATGGAACCTTGGGGAACACCACAGTGCAGGGGGAAAGAGGAAGAGGTATTGGAACCTGAGTGAACAGAGAAAGTGCGGGATGAAAGGAAAGAACGGAACCAATGCAACAAAGTGCCACAGATACCAGAATCAGACAGACGGGTAAGAAGAGTGTGATGATCAACAACGTCAAAAGCGGCAGAAAGATCCAAAGAGACAGCGATAGATAGATCACCCCGGTCGTGAGAGCGGTGAGGTTATAGAGATGAAGACAGTATCTAAATTCAAAAAAGCATGGGACAAACACAGAGGCTTTCTAAAGGAAAAAAAAGGGGACTCTTGTAGTGGGTGATATGGAAGGGCAGACTAGATAGGTCTTGCGGTCTTTTTCTGCCATCATGTTTCTATCATGCAAACCCCATCCTCCTCCCACACACACACAGCCAATATCCAGACACCCATTTGCTGCCACACACTATATTCCTCTAAGCAGCTCTAGCACCCTTATCTTCTGCCCTAACCTCACATCTCAGATCCCACAACCAGTTACACACTCTACATTCTCAAACCCTTCCCCACTATCCATTCCCCTAAATATCAGCCTGATAATTACCTCCTACCTCAAGCCTCAGTAAGAAGTGACAACCCCCTCCTTCCCCCAACCATTACCTCACTGCCCCTATGGATTAATATTATAATTCAACTTTAAACTCACAGAAACCATCACTGGTGCTACAATATAGCCTTGTTTGCTCTTAATAATGCTGTAGACTCAAATCCATCCAAAGAAATGAAATAGGCTGAAATGTTTTTCTATACCTAGAATGGAGCAAAAGTCTATAAAAGTTGTTGTATTGCCAGAGAAAATGGCTGAGCCATGTTCTCTGGCAACAGGCAGGATAACCTCTCTTCTCTACTGCAGCTCAGGAAACCTCTACTTAAGCACAGCCACAAGGTACCGGGTTACTGGTGAAGCCAGTTCTCCTCTTGATTGCTGCATCAGTCTTTTACTACCTTTCCAACTCATCATTTTATTTATTTATTTACATTCTCTTATATACCGCGCTATTCTGTATCAGTGCGGTTTACATTGAACAAACTGAAATTACATTAAACAGGGCATTTATAACTTGGAGATAACTATTTTACAGGGAACATGGGCTATGGAGGGTTAAGTGGCTAAGTTATTTAGAGCTAGGAGTCTTAAACAGAGCCTTCATTCTCTGCAGACTCTAAAGGCATTGGTCCTATATCCTTAAAACCAGCTGCCAACAAAGTTTTCATGGCCTTAGCCATCCTAGAGACTTGATAAATATTACCCTTAACAGTAAAGGCTATCCTAAAAAGGGATAGCCATTTATAACTGATAATTTTCTTGTCTCAGTTTCTAAGTTATCTCTTAAAACTTGAGCTTCCTGCACAAAAATTTCAATTTCATGGTCCCCCCACACAAGTATTTCTAGTTTACTCACAGCTTGAAAGACTTGCTCTTTATTCTTGATTAACAGAGGAAGCATGCCACAATGTCCCTTGGCCTATTAGCATCCCTAGGGCCAACAGCCTATAGGCATGCTCCAACTCCAAAGTGGGGATGGGGTGGGGGTGGGGATCTTCAGTGATACCTGCAGCACGTAGTACTACCAAATAAATCTCTCTGATAAGATCATTGCTGGACTGTTCACTCACCTTCTCCGGCACACCAAAGAACCAAAGGTTGCTCCTGCTGGAGCGATTTCTCCAGGTTTTCCAATCTCAGTAAAATGACCTGATTTTTCATTGACATCTATCAGCTTTGGAAAAGCGTGGCGGACCTCTCCATATTAATCCATTTTAACTTCTACAGCTGTAGCTCTTGGGGCATACCTAAGCCAGTTGGGTTTTCAGGTTTCCCACAATAAATATGCATGAGAGAGATTTGCATACAATTAAGGCCAATACAGTCACATCTACTGTATCTCATGCATATTCATTTTAGAAATCCTGAAAACCCAACTGGCCTAGGTGTGCTCCAAGGACTGGGTTGAAAACCACTGTTCTACAGTCTCAACTCTACAGCCTAATTCATTTAAATCAGATTTTAGATCTTCGAGCTTTATCTGCAGCCCCCAATTTTAGTGACAATATCAGTTTTATTTATTTCATCCAACCACTGCAGAAGTTAAGCTATTGTCAGTGGAAGATCTGTCGCCTAGTCATGTGCCACTCCCACTCACAGCAAACTGTATTCCTCCAGCACCTTATCGGGCTCACTCTGCATCATCTTTACTTCTACCATTGCAAATTCAAGACCATATAGGCAAATGACTAAGTCCACAGTTTATCTGTTCACCACCATCAAAAACTAAACAAACACGGTCCTCAGGCTGATTTTTTCCCTGCGGTTTTGTGTGTTTTAAAGCAAAATTTCATGCAGGGGTGGTATAGAGAAGCTCTCCCTTTATGTTTCCATTCCTGATAGCGACATCACATACTTCCTCAGAAGACCAGAATTTAATGCTCGATTTCTAAGAATTACATTATTTACCCTAGTGAGAATTTCATCTCTTGCATATATGGCTCAGAAAACAATCAACAAAATAAATATTTAATTTAACCCAATATTATCTATTACATACATTTTATACCATTCAGATGGGACAGATATTGCAGTCAATTGCTCTCACGGTGGTTGACAATTGTGATCAAACCAAACTGCACAAGAAGATAGCATAGTTACTCACCTCTAACAGGTGATCTCCGGGAACAGCAGGCATTTAGTATTCACATATGGGTATCGTCGGTACCGACGCAGCCTGCGTGGGAATGCTCCCCAGCATCCAATTAGAAAGCTTTTGGGAGCATCCCACAGCACCTGCATGCTGCCTTCCCACCTTTCCCAACTGTCTCCCTCCAGTTGAGTTTAAAGCGGAGACAGAGAGTGAGAGAGAGAGAGAAAGAGAAAGAAAAAGAGAGAGAGACAACTCCGAGGGGAGGTGGGTGGGTTGTGAAGACTAAATTCCTGCTGTTCCCGGAGATCACCTGTTACAGGTGAGTAACTATGCTATCTCCAGGAACAAGCAGGAATGTAGTCCTCACATATGGGGACTCTCTAGCTGCAGATGCCAGGGAGAAACCCCAGAAGTTGTGTGCCCTTGTGAAAGGGCTCCAATTCCCCCCATGGGACTCTGACATCCTACCAGGGATGGTGGGTAGGAGTTGATTAAGTATGGAACAGGTGTTGAAGAACAGCCTGACCAAACAAGGCATCCCGGCGGGAGTTCTTCTCTAAGCAGTAATGGGCTGTGAAGGTATGAACCGAGGCCCAAGTAGCTGCTCGACAGATGTCGTCGATAGACACAGAGTGAAGATGAGCCATAGAGGCTGCCATGGCCCTCACATTGTGAGCTGTGACATGACCCTCCAAGGGATGGTTTTTACTCTCATAGGCAAAAGAAATACACTGTGCAATCCAGTTGGACAGTGTTCTCTTGGAGACTGGAAGTCCCAAATGACTAGGATCAAAAGCAACAAAAAGTTGAGAGGACTTTCTATGTTGCTGCGTCCTTTGTAAGTAAAGGGCCAAAGCTCTTTTACAATCCAAAGTATGAAGCTTCCTTTCTGCATTAGAGGCATGAGGCCTTGGGAAAAAACCAGGAAGGTAAACTGCTTGGTTTAGATGAAAAAGTGAAACCACCTTTGGCATAAAGTGAGGATGAGTCCTAAGAACTACTTCATCATGATGGAACCTTGTATAAGGAGGATCAGCCACTAATGCTTGCAACTCACTGATGCGACGTGCTGATGTGATTGTAATAAGAAAAATAACATTCCAGGAAAGGAATTTCAAAGAGGTAGTAGCCAATGGTTCAAAAGGCGGCTTCATGAGCTGGCCAAGAACCAGTTTTAGATCCCATGCCACCGGTAGTGGCTTAATGGGAGGCTTAGTTAGGAGAGGTCCTCTCATAAATCTTGCTATGATCGCATGAGAGGAAATAGGTTGCCCATTTAAAGGTTTGAGGGAAGCTGCAATAGCACTCCAATGAACTCTCACTGAATTGGTCTTAAGCCCTGTATTAGACAAATGAAGGAGATATTCCAGTAATGATTCCAGAGGTATTGCAAGAGGGTTGAGACCCTTCTGCGAACACCATATGGTAAACCTTTTCCACGTGAAAGCATAAGAGCGTCTTGTGGATGGTTTCCTGGAAGCATAAAGGATATCCTTTACTTGCTGAGAAAGGTTAAGACCATGAAGTTCTAGGCTTTCAGCAACCAGGCCCTGAGATGTAGAGACTGGGGGTTGGGATGCCACAGCATCCCGTCCTCCTGGGATAGGAGATCTGGAGCAGATCCTAACTCCAGAGATGGAGCTTGAGAGAGATATAAGAGCAAAGGGTACCACACTTGTCGTGGCCAATGTGGAGCTATGAGAATCATATGGCCTCTATCTCTCTGAAGCTTGAATAAAGTTCTGGGAATTAGGGGAATGGGTGGGAAGGCATACAGAAAGTCCTGACCCCAATGGAGGAGGAAGGCATCCCTGGCCTGACAACCCTGGGCCGGAATTCTGGAACAGAATTGGGGAAGTTTGGCATTCAGCGGACTTGCAAAGAGGTCTATGTCCAGGGTTCCCAAAAATTGGAAAATATTTGTCACCTGGTCTGCATGGAGAGACCATTCGTGTGGAAGCAGAACTCGACTGAGTCTGTCTGCCCAAGAGTTTTGAATGCCTGGAAGATACACTGCAAGGAGATGAATTTGATGCTCTCTGGTGAGGGCCCAAAGTCGCAAAGCTTCGTTGCAGAGCGACAGAGAGCCTGTTCCACCCTGCTTGTTCACATAGAACATGGCTACCTGGTTGTCCGTTTGAATTAGGACAGTTTTGTGGCTGAGCTGGGTGTGAAACACTCGAAGAGCAAGAAATATTGCTCTGAGCTCTAGAAGATTGATGTGTAGATCGGTCTCCTGTGGAGTCCAGGTACCCTGGGTAGAGAGGCCTTGCAAATGGGCTCCCCAACCCACCTGTGAGGTATCTGTTGTGAGTTACTTGGGGTGGGGGTTGTTGAAAAGGGGACCCCACCAACAGGTTCTGGGGTGACTGCCACCATTGGAGAGACAACATGAGATGATCTGAGGTTGCTATTTTGTCTGACAGGCAACCTGACGCCTGAGTCCATTGAGTGGATAGAGTCCACTGGGTTGCCCTCATATGGAGGCGGGCATAAGGGACCACATGCATGGTGGATGCCATGTGGCCTAGCAATTGTAACATTTCCCGAGCAGTGAGGTGAGACTTTAGCATAGCTTGGGAAGCTAACTGCACCATGCGAAGGCAGCGGGACTGTGGAAGATAGGCCCTTGTCTGTCTGGTATCCAGCAGGGCTCCTATGAACTCTAGAGACTGAGTGGGAGCTAGGTTGGATTTTGGGACGTTTATGACAAGTCCCAAATATTGGAGGATACGCATTGTGCGAGATAGGGAAATCCTGGCTTCTGGCTCTGATGGGGCTCGAATGAGCCAATCGTCCAAGTAAGGGAAGACAAAGGGTGCGGAGAAATGCTGCAACCACAGCCATGCATTTTGTGATCATCATTGGTGCCGAGGCCAGGCCAAAAGGAAGAACTCTGTATTGGTAGTGCTTCCTTTGAAACAGAAAGCGAAGAAATCTTCGGTGAGTTAGATGGATGAGAACATGAGTGTACGCATCCTTGAGATCTAGAGAACAAAGCCAGTCCTGACTCTGAAGGTATGGCAGTAGAGTTCCTAGAGAAATCATTTTGAATTTCTCTTTGAATAGGTATTTGTTCAATTCTCTGAGGTCTAAAATGTGTCAGTGCCCTCCTGTTTTCTTTGGAATAAGGAAAAAGGGGGAATAGAACCCTGCACCCTGTTGATGAACAGATACTTCTTCTATTGCCCCTTGGGCAAGAAGCAGACTGACCTCGTGATCTAACTGAGAGTTGAGAGAGGTCTGAGAATTGAACTGTCTTACCACTGTAGCTACGAGAGTTAAAGAAAACGTTCCAGCCTCGAATTGGAATGTTACAAGATGCTCAAGGTTCTATGTTGAATGATGCTGAGATCATCAAGAAAAGATGGAAGGAATATACAGAGTTTTTATATGATAAAGATCAAGTGGACCAACAGCCGTTTCAACCTGTACCTTATGATCTGGAACCATTGGTGATGAAAGAAGAAGTTGAAGCAGCATTGAAAGCCTTATCAAAGAACAAAGCACCAGGCATTGATTGCATTCCCATAGAAGTATTACAGCAATCTGATGCAGCTGTTACCGTACTTACAAGGCTCTGCCAAGAAATATGGAAGACAGCATCATGGCCAACTGACTGGCAAAGATCTGTGTTTATACCAATACTAAAGAAAGGTGATCCGACTGTGGAAATTATCGCACAATCGCTCTGATCCCACATGCCAGCAAGATTCTACTGAAGATTATTCAAAAGAGACTACAATCATACCTGGAACAAGAATTACCTGAAGTGCAAGCAGGTTTCAGAAAAGGGCGAGGAACGAGAGACATCATTGCGGATGTGAGATGGATCCTTGAAAAGACTATAGAATACCAAAAGGATATCTATTTGTGCTTTATCGACTATAGCAAAGCTTTTGACTGTGTAAACCATGAGAAACTCTGGGCCACATTAAGAAGAATGGGTATACCAGAACACCTGATCGTTCTCTTGCACAATCTGTACATTGATCAAGAAGCAACAGTTCGAACGGAACAAGGAGAAACAGAATGGTTTAAAATAAGCAAAGGTGTAAGACAAGGCTGCATACTTTCCCCCTACCTGTTTAATTTATATGCAGAACAAATCATCAGAGAAGCAGGATTGTATGAAGACAAGAGAGGTGTGAAGATTGGTGGAAGACTCATCAACAACCTTCGCTATGCTGATGATACCACATTACTGGCGGAAAGTGAAGATGATCTGACACATTTGCTTCTCACAATCAAAGAACAGTCTCAAAATGGGCCTGCACCTTAATGTAAAGAAGACAAAGATCATGACAACTGGCATAATCAACAGGTTCATCGTCGAAGGAGAAGAAATTGAAATCGTGAATAACTTTAACCTACTTGGATCAACTATCAATATAGAAGCAACAAGCAGTCAAGAAATCAGATGACGCATTGCTCTTGGCAGAATGGCTATGAAAGACCTAGATAAGATTCTCAAGAGCAGAGATGTCTCTCTCCATACAAAGATTCGACTTGTTCAAGCCATGGTATTTTCAATAACATCATATGGATTTGAAAGCTGGACAGTGAAAAAGATAGACAGGAAGAAAATTGATGCCTTTGAATTATGGTGCTGGTGGCGAATACTGTGTATACCATGGACTGCCCGAAGAACAAACCAGTCTGTACTAGAGGAGATCAAACCTAAGCTTTCCTTAGAAGCTCAGATGACAAGACTTCATAAGAACATAAGACATGCCATACTGGGTCAGACCGAGGTCCATCAAGCCCAGTATCCTGTTTCCAACAGTGGCCAATCTAGGTTATACGTACCTAGCAATATCCCCAAAAGACAGGTTCCACAATGCTTGTACTGGGTCAAGCATTGATATCCTGGGTCCCTTTGTAATAGTGGTTTATGGACCTTTCCTCCAGGAACTTGTCCAAACCTTTTTTAAACCCAGCTATACAAACAGCCCTTACTACATCCTCCGGTAACAGATTCCAGAGTTTGATTACACGTTGAGTGAAAAAATATTTTCTCTTATTTGTCTTAAATAGTTTACCCTGTAGCTTCATTACATGTCCCCTAGTCTTTCTATACTCTGATAGCGTAAACAATTGAACCACGTTTATCCGTTCCACTCCATTCATTAATTTATAGACCTCTATCATATCTCCCCTCAGCCGTCTCTTCTCCAGGCTAAAGAGCCCTAACCTTCTTAGCCTCTCTTGATAGGAATAGCCTTCCATCCCCTTCACCAATTTGGTGGCTCTTCTCTGTACTTTTTCTAATAACGCTATGTCCTTTTTAAGATACGGTGACCAGAAATGCACACAATATTCAAGGTGCGGTCATACCATGGAGCGACACAGAGGCATTATAATATCCTTTGTTTTGTTCTCCATCCCTTTCCTTATACCACCTAGCATTCTATTTGCTTTCTTGGCCGCCGCTGCACACTGGGTGGAGGGTTTTAACATGTTATCCACAATGACTCCTAAATCTTTTTCCTGGGTGGTGGTTTCTAATGTGGAGCCTTGCATCGTGTAACTATAGTGTGGGTTGTTCTTTCCTAGGTGCATAACTTTGCACTTGTCCACATTAAATTTCATCTGCCATTTGGATGCCCAGTCAGCGTAGTTACTCACCTGTAACAGGTGTTCTCCAGGAGCAGCAGGAATCAGTCCTCACTTATGGGTGATGTCGGCGCCGACGGAGCCCTCGCGGAGCAATTTTCCCCAGCTTTCAAAGAAAGCCTTTGGGAATTGCAGCGTGCATGCGCGGTCGTCTTCCCGCCCGAGGGTGCCATCTTAGCCAGTCAGATGACATAGCTAAAAAAGACAGCATAAAAATTTGCAAAAAGAACATAAGCAGACGATTGCAACTCCAAGGGGAGGAGGGAGGGTAGTGAGGACTGATTCCTGCTGCTCCTGGAGAACACCTGTTACAGGTGAGTAACTACGCTTTCTCCAGGACCAAGCAGGAAGTCAGTCCTCACTTATGGGACTCCCAAGCTCAAGGCTACCGGAGACCCTAAGCACAAAAAATGAGCTCCCTCTAGCTCAGGAGCACAGAAGGATAGAATCTTCGCTGAATTATCACCCACCGGTAGCCCACATCCGGGATGGAGGGTAGGAGTTGCTCAGACCTCAAAGAGATTACGGAGGACTGCCTGTCCGAAAGCACTGTCCCTACGGGACTCCCTCTCGAGACAGTAATGGACCGCAAAAGTCTGGCTCGAAGACCAAGTAGCGGCCCGGCAGATGTCTGCCAGCGGAACAGAGCGGAGGTAAGCCACTGACGTGGCCTTTGCCCGAACGCAATGAGCCGTGACTCGACTTTCTAAGGCGAGTCCGGCTGCCCCATAAGCCCAAGAGATACAGTCCGCAACCCAGATGGACAGAGTACGCTTGGAGACCGGGAGCCCCAATTTATTGGGGTCAAAAGACACAAAAAGCTGAGCAGCTTTACGGTGCTCCCGCGTACGGTCAAGGTAGAAGTTCAATGCCCTTCTACAGTCCAGGGTATGGAGGACCGTTTCAGCTCGGCTGGAGTGTGGTCTGGGAAAGAAGGTTGGAAGTACCACCTCCTGATTGATGTGAAAAGGGGAGACCACTTTAGGCAGAAATTTCGGGTGAGTCCGAAGGACTACCCTATTCTTGTAGAACCTAGTGTAAGGGGGATCAGACACGAGGGCCTGCAATTCACTTACGCGTCTAGCGGAAGTGAGGGCTATCAAGAACAGTGTTTTCCAAGACAGAAAACGGAGAGAACAGGTAGCCATAGGTTCAAAAGGCGGACAGGTGATCCGCTGTAAAACCACATTCAGGTCCCAGTCAGGTGCTGGCGGGCGCAGAGGTGGTTTAAGTAGAAGGAGACCTCGGAGAAACCTCGCTACGAGAGGGTCGTTGGAGAGAGGTCTGCCGTCCACCGGCACATGATGTGCTGAAAGAGCACTGAGGTGAACTTTGACGGAGTTGGACTTAAGTCCCAGATTAGAGAGGTGCAGCAAGTACTGCAAGATCACCGACACCGGGCAGGAGAAGGGATCCTGAGACTGTTGGGAACACCAGACTGCAAAGCGACGCCATTTAAGGGCGTAGCATTTGCGGGTAGAAGGCCGTCGCGAAGCCAAGACGACCTCCTCCACCTCCGCCGGCAGGAGGAGGGGAGCAAGGACTACCCTTTCAGCAGCCAGGCCATGAGGTTGAGAGACCTGAGGTTGGGGTGCAGTAGGGACCCCTGATCCTGAGTGAGGAGATCCGGTTGTACCCCCAGAGGGATTGGATCCTCCACCGCCAGTTGCAGCAGGAGCGGAAACCACGGCTGCCTGGGCCAGCGAGGGGCCACCAGGATCATGAAGGCTTTGTCTCGGAGAACCTTGAAAAGAGTCCGAGAGACTAACGGGATGGGAGGGAAAGCGTACAGAAGGCTCCCCGACCATGAGATCAGAAAGGCGTCCGCCGCAACCCGAAGGGGGTGTGGCTGACGAGAGCAGAAGCGAGGAAGCTGCCGGTTGTGAGGACTGGCAAAGAGATCCACCGTGGGGAGGCCCCACTTGAGGAAGAGCTTCTGAACTATCAAGGGATCCAGACGCCACTCGTGCGGCTGGAGGACCCTGCTGAGTTTGTCCGCAAGGCAATTTTCTTGGCCCGGGAGATAAACTGCCTTGAGGAGAATGCCGTGACTGACGGCCCAAGAGCAGAGCTTCTGTGCCTCCCGGCAGAGGAGGAAGGAGCCCGTGCCCCCCTGTTTGTTCACGTAGAACATGGCAACTTGATTGTCCGTCTGGACAAGGACGGACTGTTGGGAGGTCAGGTGGGAGAAGGCCTTGAGAGCTAGGCGGATCGCCCTGAGCTCCAGGAAGTTGATCTGCTGAGCAGACTCCCACGTGGTCCAGAGGCCCTGAGTACGTGCCTCTTGGCAATGTGCTCCCCAGCCAGGGAGGGATGCATCGGTGGTCAGCACCCGGGTCGGTTGAGGTGACTGGAAAGGCATTCCGAATATCAGGTTCGGCTGCCGGAGCCACCACCGGAGAGACGAGACCAGCGGCTCGGAGACGCGCACTAGGTCTGCTAGGCCGCCTGTGGCTTGTCGCCACTGCTGGCGGAGACACCATTGAGCAGACCGCATATTCAGGCGGGCATTGGGGGTCACATGGACGGTGGAAGCCATATGGCCGAGCAGTCTCAGGAAGCGCCTGGCGGAGACCAGGGGCTGGCTGCGAAAGCGGTCGGCGAGGTCCATGAGCCGTTGAGCCCTGTCGAGCGGTAGGGTATGCTCGCGCCTGAGGAGTGTGCAGCCTCGCGCCGATGAACTCGAGATCCTGTGAGGGGAGCAAAGTGGACTTTGCGAAGTTTATAACAAAGCCCAAGTGCTGCAGCAGAGTCACCGTGCGGCACGTGGCATTGGTGACCTCCTGAGCGGACGCTGCTCTGATGAGCCAGTCGTCGAGGTACGGAAAGACATAGAGGCCGTGAAGCCGGAGATGGGCCGCCACGACCGCGAGACATTTTGTGAAGACTCGCGGTGCGGAGGACAGGCCAAAGGGCAGTACTCTGTACTGGTAATGATTTCCTGCCACCACAAACCTTAGGTATTGGCGGTGGCTTGGGTGGATGAGGATGTGCGTGTAGGCATCCTTTAGATCCAAGGAGCATAGCCAATCTCCCTGCTGGAGGTAGGGCAGAAGGATTCCAAGGGTAAGCATTTTGAACTTCTCCCGCACAAGGAACTTGTTGAGGTTGCGCAGGTCCAGGATGGGTCTGAGGCCCCCTGTTCTCTTTGGTATCAGAAAATACCTGGAATAAAAGCCTTGACCTCTCAGGTGGTGGGGCACCGGTTCCACCGCCTGTTCCTGCAGAAGACCTGCTAACTCCTGAAGGAGTAATTCCCTGTGCAGAGGGGGTCGCGGAGGTTCTCCCGGAAAATAGGAGGGAGGGACCTGATGGAAGTGGAGAAGATAGCCTTCTCGCACGACTTGAAGCACCCAGGCATCTGCGGTGATGCTGGACCACCTGTGGGCGAAGTGAACCAGCCGGCCTCCGGTGCTGGGAGGAACCAGCGGGGGGGGAGAGGCTATGCTTTGTGAGTCAAAAACCCCCACCCTGCTGAGCAGGGGCTGGTGGTGCAGGCTTGGGGGCTTGCTGCCTACGGGACCCGTTACCCCGTCCCTTGGCCTGCTGGCCCTGTTGGGGAGCTGCAGGGGCCTGATAATGGGGGTATTGTTTGTAGGCAGCCGCCTTCCTCGGGTAAAAGGACTTTTTCCCCGAGCCCTTCTTTTTCTGGGAAGGGGCGGAGGTCTTCCTAGAAAGCCTGGTCCTGGTGAGAGTCTCAGTCTCAATTTGTGCAGCCTTTTCCGCCATGGGCTTGCCAAAGAGGTTTTCGCCTCGGCAGGGGACATCGACCAACTTGTCCTGCACCCCGGGCTCAAGGTCTGACGACTGAAGCCAAGCCTGTCGGCGGGCACCGATGCCGGCTGCGGCCACTCGAGCCGATGCTTCAAAGCCATCATAGGCTGCTCGGGACATGAACTTTGAGCATTCCCGAATGCCAGTGGACAAGGCCAGGAACCTCCGCAAGGGTTCCTCGGACAAACCAGCGGAGAATCCGGCTAGCTCTTTAGCCATATCCCGGAGATACATGCCCATGTATAGCTGGTAAGTCTGGACACGACATGCGAGCATAGAGCCCTGGAAACACTTCTTACCAAGGCCATCCAGGTTACGGGCCTCCCTGCCAGGAGGCACCGAGGAGTGCATCTTCTGGCTCTTAAGACGATGCATGGCCGATTCCACTACCATGGAATGGTGTGGTAGCTGTGCCTTTTGAAAGCCAGGGCTCTTGCGGACTCGATAGATAGAATCGACCCGCTTGCTCAGGACCGGCGAGGAGGCCGGACTCTCCCACATGCGGAAGAGTAGTCGTTCCAGCATAGGAGGAACCGGTACAGTAAAGTGTTCCCTCGCGGGAGAGTCATACTGGAGGGCGTCGAGCTCTTCGGCTCGAGGCTCCTCCTCGGGATCCGCAGGGAAGGCCAAAGCCTTGGCCATATCCCTAACGAAGTCCGAGAACCGGGCATCCTCCGGGGGGGACTGCTTCCGAGGCTCGGACTCCGGTGAGTCCGAGGGGACACACCGAGTCCGGAAAGAATCAGGTGACTCTTCCTCTTCAGACTCCCAGACCGACTCCGACGAGGACTCGGTGGGGTCGGCCCGGGCAGGGCGCGGCGCCTGCCGCCCCGACGCCGAGGGAGTCGGCGTCGGCGACCTCGGTCCCGAACGGGAGGCCGAGGGTGACCTCGACCGAGGATCGACTCGAGTTCTCATCGATTCGAGGATCGGCTCGGTCTCCGGGGTCGACTTGGACGTCGACGTCCCGGCGGTCGGGGCAGCGGCGCCAGCGAGGCCAGCGAGCAGTGCCCGCTGCTGGTCCATGAAGGCAGACAGTCTGCTCTCCAAGGCCGTCAACCTGAGTCCGAGCTCAGGTGACCCAGCAGCCCCCGACTCGGGCCCCGACGTCGTCGGGCCCGACGTCGGCTGTCGCAGAGGCGAGTCCAGAAGGACTACAGGACTTACCCGAGCAGGCATCTCCGACTCCAGGCGAGGTCGCTTCGGGAGGTGTTCCTTCTCCAAGGACCCGGGGCGGCTATCGGGGCTATGCGACCTGGCCCTCGCGGAACCAGGAGCGTCCACCGACGCCGCCCTCGCGGGTTTCACCGTCCGACGATGGTCCCCGGAGGGAGAACCCCGGTCGGAGGAACTCCGGCGACGGTCCGAGCTGGAACCTTTTGACGCGGAGGCCTCCGACGAGGTCCGGGTACGGCTGGGTTCAGCGAAGATTCGATCACGCTGATGCCGCCGACTTCTCAACGCTTTTGAGGACATTTTGCCACAGGGCCCACAGATCAGTTCCTCATGATCCGGGCCCAGGCAGCGGAGGCAAAAGTCGTGTGTGTCAGTTAGTGACATATTTCGGTCACACTGACCACACCGCTTAAAGCCACTGGCAGCCATCGGGGGAAAAAGGGCCCCTGCGAGGTCAAAGGACCGGGCTGCCAGGGAAAAATCGAAAACGAAAGCTGACAAAGTCAGAAAAACCGAAAAGTACGAGGACTCGTGACCGGCGTCGCGAGTCCGGGCGGGAAAACGATCGGCGTCGAACCGAAGGAAAAAGGATAAAATAATGAATAAAATCGACTTTTTCGCGGGGACAAGACGGGGACGTCTGTAGGGCTCCGCGGAAAAAAGAAGACTGGCTAAGATGGCACCCTCGGGCGGGAAGACGACCGCGCATGCGCGCTGCAATTCCCAAAGGCTTTCTTTGAAAGCTGGGGAAAATTGCTCCGCGAGGGCTCCGTCGGCGCCGACGTCACCCATAAGTGAGGACTGACTTCCTGCTTGG